>CM046999.1:39368640-40633896 GCA_025698465.1 Gossypium longicalyx | reverse complement strand
ATAGTGTGAGCATGCCTCCGACCGTTCCCGATTTCCGAGCTGGCTTGTCAACACTACAAGGAATGAAAAGGAGGGAGTAAGCATAAATGCTTAGTAAGTTCACATGCAAATAGCAAGTAACATAACCATATAGGCAAACATAAAACATCATTTGCATAATCATCACCAAGACATTCATATCATATTTTCATTTATCATCTTACCATATTGTTGTTATATCGATTTTTCAACCCGAGGATTAAGTACATACCTGTTCAAAGTATCCATTTCACAACACTTACCAATACGTCCCTTTCATCTTGAGTATTCCTCCATTTGAGTAGAACTTTACCCGTTGAACACATCGGAATATAATTCGGATACATGGAAAGTTTGCACATAAGTGCCACATATGTAGCCAAGCTACTATGTAACCCGCCCATAAGTGAACTCGGACTCAACTCAACAAGCTCGGGCATTCGCATCCATAAGTGAACTCAGACTTAACTCAACGAGCTCGGATGCCTAGTTACATTTCACGAACTCGGACTCAACTCAACGAGTTCGGACATTCGCATCCATAAGTGAACTCGGACTCAACTCAACGAGTTCGGATGCCCAAATATCCCAGTGACATGTCACTTGTATCCTAATCCATTCCTAAGGTTCAACGGGACCTTTTTCCCAATCATGTGTCTCAACCATCTTCTACGGAATACCGATACCGATACTCGGTAGTGTTTTACATTTTCCAAGTATATCACATAATTTGACATATTATCAAACAATTATCACGAGTATAATATTTTATAATAATTATCATATCATTTAAATAACATAAAAACATTTAAAATAATAACTATGTTACCAACATTTACATATGAACTTACCTAGTATGCGAAAATGGCTACTTTTACCATTTCGTCCACAACTTGGTATTTTCCCCATTTTAGCCTGAATTTCAGTTTTCCTTGCTCTATCATTTAAAATATAGTCTAATTAGGACTCACATTATTCAAATTGACCCAAAATCATAGTTTGGAAAACTTACAATTTTGCCCCTAAACTTTTGCATATTTACACTTTTGCCCCAAATCTCGTAAATTAAACTTCAGCCTATTTTCTTATGTTTTATGACATGTTGATCATTTTTCCCTTCTATGGCAACATCAAATTCTCACTCTAACACGTACTTATGACTATTAGGTATTTTTACCGATTAAGCCCTTTTACTCGTTTTCACTTAAAACCGAGTAGCACAAGTTGTCTAACATAATTTAAAACCTCATATTCTATCATAAAACACCAAAATACACAAATTTCAGCTATGGGTATTTTTCCAAATATGAACCCTAGGTTAAATTATTGCTAGCATAAGCTAAATCAAGCTACCGGGACTCTAAAAACGTAAAGAACATGAAAAACGGGGATAGAATGAACTTACAATCGAGCTTGGAAGCTTGAAAAACCCTATCCAAGGTTTCTCCTTGCTATATTAGGCCATGGTGAAGAAGATGAGCAAAATTGGCTTTTAATTTTGTATTTTAATTCATTTTACCCCTAAATGACCAAAATGCCCTTACTACTAAACTTTCCAAAAATTCCATCCATGTCTAATTTTTGTCCATAAACTTAGAAATTGGTAAAATTGCTATTTAAGACCTCCTAATTAATATTTCAAAACAATTTCATACTAGAAACTTCTAGAATGCAAGTTTTGCAAATTATTTGATTTAGTCCCTAATTTCAATTTAAGCACTTTATGCATAAAATTTTTTCACGAAAATTTCACACAATCATGCAATCATATCATAAACATCAAAATAATTATAAAATAATTATTTCTATCTCAGATTTTGTGGTCACGAAACCACTATTCTGATTAGGCCTAATTCGGGATATTACATATAGGCTTTGGTCATTTTGGTGTGTTTGATAGAAATATATTTTGGCCATTAGAGGTAGCTTATGAAAGTAATGTGGTTTGTTATAAATATTGCCATGTGATATGGTTGATGTTGAATTATAATACTCAAATGTTTATTATGGTATGAGGTATTTATTTGGTTGAGATATGTTTATTGTGGATTGGTTTTTGATGATGAATTAGATGAATTATGGTTCATGATATATATATGTAAGTTATATCTAGTAAAGTAAGATGAGTTGATAGGTATTTGAATATGTAGATGGCATTGAATTGAGTATTGAAATGGTTGAAATAGATATAGTATGATTTGTATATTGGTTGATGACTTTTGCTTGCATATTTCTGTTTTGAAATGGTACCATTTGAGTTATGTAGGTACGTGCAAATTTGGGTGACAAATTGGCTTAGTAAATAGCCTATTTTTGTCCACACGGATAGAGACACGAGCGTGTGTCTCAGTCGTGTGTGACACACGATCATGATACACGGCCGTGTGTCCCCTGGTGTTGAATTTGAAATCAAGTCAGTATGCTCCACACGGTCTCACACACAGGCGTGCGACTTGGCCATGTGGCATAAGTCAGTATACCCTACAGGATTGGCACAGCCTAGCACACGGCCTGGTACACAGGCGTGTATGGCCATTTTTAGAGCACACAGGCTAGCCACACGGGTGTGTGTGTTGGCCGTGTGACCCAAGTCAGAGAGTTAGACGGGGTTGGACACAGGCTGGGACACACTATAGCAAAACAGGTTTTTAGCAGTGTTTTTAGCGGTGTTTTAATTAAAAACGCCACTATAGATCAAGCATCAGCGGCGCTTTTCGAAAAACGCCGCTAAAGAACGAGCAATAGCAGAACTTTTTAAAAAATGCCGCTATAGGTTCACCTTTAGGGGCGCTTTCTAAAAAAAGGCCGCAAAACTTATGCTTAACGTCGTCGTTTTAATTGAGCTTCAATGGCGTTAGCGGTGCTTCTCAAAAAAATGCCGCAAAATTTTTTTCACAACGCTGTCGTTTTATATTGAGCTGTTAGTGGCTTTAGCGGCGCTTTTCTAAAAACGCCGCTATAAATCGAGTATTAGCGGCTTTTTTTTAAAAAACGCCGCTATAGGTACACCTTTAGCGGCATTTTTTAAAAAGCACCGCTAATACTCGATCTTTAACGGCATTTTTTGAAAAACGTCATAAAAATTTTCCAAAATGCCATTGTTTTATATTGAGCTTTTAGTGGCTTTAGCGGTGCTTTTTTAAAAATGTCGCTATAGATCGAGTATTAGCGGCTCTTTTTGAAAAACGTCGCAAAAAACATTTAATCTCTCTATTTATAATTTAACTGGTTTATTTATATTAAAATACAATTTATTTTTAATTGAATATTTAAATTCTTCAGAAAAAAATAATGACACGTAGAAAAAATTTGAAAGTAAAAATATAGAAAAATATTTGTTAAAAATGAAAAAAATTAAAATACTATTATTTAAAATAATTTTAAAGATTTTTGGTATATGACTGATTGCTTTTTAATTTATATGTTAAATATTTTCTTATATAATTGTGAAAGAGATAGTATTAATTTTAAAATATTGAATTAATTATCATTATAGTTTAGGGTTTACAGTTTAGGGCATACAGTTAAGGGTTTAAGGTTTATGAGTTACTATTTTAAGGTTTATGGATTATGGGTTTAGGGATTATGGTTTAAGGGTTGGGGTTTAAGGTTTAGGGTTAGGGGTTAAGGGTTAGGGTTAGGGTTAATTATTTATGTTTTAGGATTTAGGATTTAGGGTTTAAGGATTAAGGATTAAGAGTTTAAGGTTTAGGGTTTAGAGTTTAAGGATTAAGGATTAGGAGTTTAGGGTTTAGATTAATCAGTGTTTTTTAATTTATATGATAAATATTTTATTATATTATTGTAGAAGAGATAATATTAATTTTAAAATATTGAATTAATTATCATTATAGTTTAGGGTTTATGGTTTAGGGTATATGGTTAAGGGTTTAAGATTTATGAGTTACTATTTTAAGGTTTATGATTATGGTTTAAGGGTAATGGTTTATGTTTTATGATTTTAGAGTTTAGGGTTTAGTGATCAGGGATTAAAGGTTTAGGGTTTAGATTAATTAGTATTTTTTAATTTATATATTAAATAATTTCTTATATAATTGTAAAAGAAATAATGTTAATTTTAATATCTTAAAATTTTGAGTATAGTTTAAATTAATTAAGAGATAATAGATAAACTTTATATATATTAAATGGTTTAGGATTTAAGGTTTACTTGAGATTTGTTAAATGATGAAATTTTATACAACCAACTAATGCTTTTATTTTCAAAAATATTTAATCTAAATCGTTTGATATATTTAAATATTTGATTTTAAAAAAAACATTGATAAATAAATAAAAACTTTGATAACAAATAAAAATGAAATAAAAAATAAAAATGAAATATAAAATGGAGATTAGTGGCGTTTTTATGAAAAACGCCACAAAAGATAAGCAAGCAAAAAATCATTTTACTTAAAAAAAATGGCGCCGTTTTATCCCCAAATTTCCCCTTGAAACCCCTAATTTTCCCCCTAAAATCGATATCCTCAAAACAGCCTTTAGGTGTTTCTCTGTACCGCTTTTGCTACTTTAAGCTCTTCTTCTTCTCAACTACCCTCATCAACAATAGTAACTCTTGAATTAAACAATAAAGCTAGAAGCAAAGCAAATGGAGAGTGAGATTATCTTTCTAGAATGCGACCATAGTTTTGAATAGATTCAATCTCATAGCTGTTCTCTTCTTGCTTTCATGGTTTCTTTTTCTCGTACCAAGAACCTCCTCCCGTTGGCTCGTCCATACCCCCGACCACTATCTACCTCCACTTTAACGCCGTTCTCTATTCTACACTTTGTTTACTTTTCTCTTTCCCTCTTCCTTCCGTCATCTTCATTGCTTGTTCTTCTGTCTTTGCTGCTTTTTTACTCCCTTCACCGGACTCTCTCTCATTTTATTTTATTTTTTATCTTTTATTCGTTTTCGGTACTAATTTACTTCTTTTTTTTTTCAGAAGTTTGCTTCGAATTTGAGAAAATTTAAGGTATTTATTCCTATGTTTCCCTAACTAGTTTTCTTAAAAAAAATCTTGAATTGTTTAAATTTTTTTATGGTTATATTTTAGCTTCATATTTTAATTATTATTTTTGAGTTTTAGAAAATAAAAATATTAGAAAAATCCCTTTTTTTTATATTTGAACTTTGTTAAAACTTGAAATGCTTCAAAAATTATTGGTTTTACCCTTGAGGAAGGAAAAAGTGCTGAGAATAGTCTATATGTTGTTGAAGGGATGCAATTTGACTGAGGTTATATCTCACCTTACTTTGTCACGGGTGTGAACAAACTTAGAGGTGCTTTGAAGATTGCTGCTCTCACAGCTCCCGGCTTCGGAGAATGCAAGAGTCAGTATCTGGATGACATTGCTATCCTTACTGGAGGTTTGTATAGTTTTGTATTTTTCATGTGTTTATATTGTTCCCAAAACTTAATTTGCTTGTGTTCTAATTATTGAGAGATATCTACCATTTGCGTACATGTACTGTTATTAGAGATGAGGTTAGGCTTTCCTTGGACAAAGCTAGCAAAGAAGTCTTATTTATACCATTTAAACAACATTTTAAGGACAAGTTTTCCAGCATTTATACAAGAGTCTAGTATGTCTTATGTTGTTCAAATTTGAATGGATTGAATAGAGTTCCGTTTGATTAATGGTTGCATTATACTGTTTGATTCTTGGACAGATTAAATGTGTTTTCGTATGGATAATTTCTAGGTTTAATGAGGTCCAAATGTTGATATAATGAGTGTGAAATCAACTATTTAAATTTAGTGATTTGCCATGTCCATGTTAAAGATTGTGCAAATTTTAGACAAAATTATGGTAAAGTCAGCATGTTGAAGCCATAAATTATCTAATTTATGCTGATTGAAATAGTTTGTGTATGGGGAGTTATTGCCAAGGTATTATGCATTTAATGCGTCTTATTCATGGTTGTCCAAAACAGCCTATGTAATTAGAATCTTAGCATTTTATAAGCGATGTTGAATGTCATGAAGTGCTTATTCATTGCTTGAAAATTATTCAATGATTTGTGTGGTATACAGGCAATGGTTACAATGTTTAAACAATGCTTGAAAATCATTGAAAATCATTGCTTGGACTTGGAAAAATGTATAGTGTACTGCTCTGTTGATAGATAGAATAGATGTTGCAGATCAACAGTTTACACTTATATCTAATAGGAAATAGATAAAATTAGACATTCTTTACAATAGATTAGCTAGCTATTATATGATATAGATAAAGAAAACGAAGAGGGAAGTAAGGAGGTTTTGGAGAATTAAATGAAAGTTGAAGAGAAGGAGAACGAGGAAGAAGAAGAAAATGAAGCAGGTGTTCCATTCTACCAAATGGCAGACTCATAATTTGTGAAAGTTTTAGTCGGTATTGGTTCTGCTCGTATCAGGGACCTGTTTAAGAGAGCCAAGGTGATAATGCTATAAGTTTCTTATATTTGATTGCTAAGGCAGCATGTAGCTGTTAATTGTGGTGCAGTACTTGTAATCTAGATTCCACACTTTTGACGCTTCATCTTAAAGAAACTTGTTGGGAATTTGATAATAATTAGGGAATAGATAAATTGTTGTAGATGGTTGGGCCACCTATAAATCATCTTTCTGTATTTTCTGTGTTATTGTTTTTTATGTTATAAGTATAGATTCCTTTTATTTTATTTATAGATACTTGGTTGTACTATGTACTTTGTGTAATTTGTTGAGAAATTATTATCTTTTGCAGGTAAATAAACCATCAGTTATATTCATTGATGAAATTGATGCTTTAGCGACTAGGTATGATAATCTTGTTACTACTTCTATCCCTTCTTTTTTTAATGCAAGAATTTTGTTGAAACCACACCATTTGTTGACATCTGAAGGCGAATGAGGTATAAGCTTTGCAGATATAGTTTGCACCTAAGCATTAATATGTTGCATCTGATTTAAATCAAGTGATTGGAAATGGAAATATAGTTGCCTTGGTTATCTTTTATGGTATTTTATAAGACACTGAGAATGGGCTACACTCGGTACCTTTTACAGGCCAATTATCATTGCAATTATGAGTAGGAAGATAACTATAGATGAATTTAGTGGAGAGGAGAAAAACATAGCTATCTTTATGATCATATGTGAATGATTTTCTCTCTTTCTTTCTATCTGATCAGACGTCAGGGGATTTTCAAGGAAACAACAGACCACCTGTTATATTTTTGGCTACTAATAGAGCTTGATGGGTTTGATGCTGGCAAAGGTGTTATATTTTTGGCTGCTACAAATCGTAGAGATTTGTTAGATCCTGCACTTCTCAGGCCAGGTCGTTTTGATCGCAAGGTTAATTTCCATCACTTGAATAGCAGATCTAATTAGTTAATATATCTCATCAATACAAAAATATATTCGAATCACTTTATCACCATAAAGTAAACATCTTGCAACACATGATTATTTTATCTTTAATTAAAGTTAAGTTATGATTAGAAGCAATTTTTATTTGTTTCACCACATTTATATCATACATGGAAAGTAAAAGCTCTGTTCTTATTTTTGTTATTATTTTAAGAGTAAATAAAAATTTTTGTATCTAGGTGTTGTTATTATGCTATATTGCTTGGACTTATTCTTTGTTCTGTACGATTCAATTTGTATTTACTTTTATTTAGTGAAGTGCGAGTAGAAGGACTAGAGACACTGGGTTATTTGGATAACCTGTAGAACAGAGAGCGGTTCACTAAACAAGGGGATGTAATAACAGTTGAATCAGAAGTTAGTCTAAAATTTTTAAAGCAGGCTTATGTTTTTTGTCTTTTCAATTCAAATTTGTATACATTGTTTTATGTTTACCGCTGTTGTTAATGAAAAGGTGGATAAGATATATCTTAGTACACCAAAAAAAATTGCCACCTTGGACCACGAAAGGAAGCGAACATTTGAGTTGCGAAGGATGAACTTCCCGATGCTGGTGAGTTTATTGTCTTTATAAGCTTTCATCCTAATTTAGAGCACCATGGGTAGGAGATATGAATTAATTGACGGTCAAAGCTCTATTTTAAGCTCCATTTTATATGTTGACTCTTTATATAACATAATAAATTATAAAAATCTATTCTTGCTACTTAATTATCAAAAATGGGCACACCCACATACTCAGCCCTCGATCTCAATGAACAGATCTCGCAGCTCATGCAATGTAAGCCACTTTCGAAGTAGCAGGTTTTTTTTTCACGATCTATTTGTTTCTCAAGAAAGTATGGAAATTTTGAGCACTTAATTTAATTGTATAATTATTTTAATAGATTAGGCTATATTTGGCTGCGAAATGAATACCAAAACGATTTTGATTTGAATTTGTTTTAAGATATTATTCCAATAGCACTAGTTTCTATTGCCGTGTGAATTTTTAGATATAATTAATGAAAAAAAACCAACTTTTTTCTCTCTTCCATTTAAAACATTTATATATTCTTTTGATTTATTTGATGTAGTTGATTTCGAAAGAACTTGGTGTATTTGCATGAGAACTTTTGTGTGTTCGCCGCAAGACTTTTCTATGTTTTACTTGTATTGTTTTGTTTTCAGGTTGATCAATAGAAGTCCTAGTTTTTCTTCCCTGTTTCATGTGGGTTATAATTGGTTGTAACTCTATTTTCGTGTTATCTTGTTTAGGTCAGAGCATTATGCGACAAGGCAAAGGAAATATTAATGGAAGAAAGCAATGTCTAGGTTTATTATTTTACTGTGTTTAGTCTCTAACATTAGGCTTCCATGATCAATATGTGTTTATTAGCCGATGTATGTTAGAGATGTTGAGATTCCTTATTGTTGAACAAGAAAAAACACTAATTTGTTTTGTTTTATTATTCTTTTTCTCTATCACAGCCTATAAAAGCCCCTGTTACAATTTGTGGTGATATTCATGGGTAGTTTCATGATCTTCAAGAACTTTTTTGAATTGGGGGGAAGGTACTTGTTTTGATTGTGGCCTTTCTTTAAATTGGGTTTTTTGTAGGCTTATATTCAAGTTAGACCCTTCCACCTATAATTAATTGGTTTTAGGTTGGATAATTAATTAGATTGTTACCAAAATAACGTGGTGATTGGTTTCTCAACTTCACAAGGAAAATTTTGTGTACATCTAATTTTGATGTTTAAAGTTGAACTTAGGGAAGAAATAAAGATAAAAACAACTAACATAGTGGATCAGGAAAATGCTTTGCGATGAGCTGTTTTCTGTTTGACTTGTTTACGTATCTAAATAATAGATTGTTTGAGGATAGGCCATGGATTTTGTAACAGCCAAATTTTTAGTGGTGTCGGAAACAGTGATTCGAGATCACTAAATTCGACGAGTAAGTTTAGAAATTTTAATAAATAATAATTATGGGCCAAGCGCAAACTTAAAAGAATTTTTTTTAATTAGTGAATTTTGTGATTTTAAAAGAATTAATCAGGTAAATTTGGTTGAAAACGAGGTATCGAGACCTCGGATTCATAAACCGAGCCATAAATATTTTTATAAATATTTATGGAGTGTTATTAAGTTAGTATTAAAGTTTTGTTAGAAAATTTTAACGTTTGGTTAGTCAATTAATTAAAAAGGACTAAATTGAAAATAGTGTGAAATTTATTAAATTGTGATTAAATAGTTTAAGTGATTAAAAATGAGGGATTTAAAGGGAAATTGGAACCAAATTGTATGGGCTGGACGGTTGGGCAAGAAAATCAGCAAAAAGACAAGGAGAAACAAGGGCAAAATGGGAAATTTTGTAAATTAAACATATAAAACAAGACAAAATTGAAAAATCTAGAGATATCATCATTTTTCTTAAGCAAAAACGCCATGGGAGGTCTGAAAGTTTCTGGTTTTTCATACTTTGACATATGTGAGTTCAATTCTTACCCTTTTCTTTGAGATTTTTATGTTTTTGTGACTTTTACAATTAGGTCCAAGTGTTTAATTCATTAGTTTTTTATTTTATGGACAAAATTGAAAGCTACCATTGATAAGTGTTCGCTGTTTATGATGAAATAAAATGAATTTGAAGCTTTCATTTTGTTGTTTGATGATTTTATCAAGTAATTTCAATAGAAATTGATTTTAGGACCTAATTGTGAAAAAGTTGTGAATTAAGGTTTAGTGTTAAAATTCTGATTTTCAAAGGTTGTGTAATAGTTTAGAATGATGGAATAAAATGTTAATTGAGAAAAAATAGCTTAATAGATGGGCTAATTGAGCAAGGACTGAATTGTATGACCTGTGAAATTTAGAGGAAAAATGGTAATAAACATCTTGAACTAAAACAGTTTTGGACAGCAGCAGTAGGTTAACTTTGAAAAATCACCATAAATTTTAAAAATTTAATTAGAGGATGAAAAAAATATTGAATTAAAGCTTATTGAGTCTAGTTTCTCATAGAAGAAACGGTGTAAGCAATTGAATTGTAAATTATGAGATATAATGAATTTTGTGAGACAAGGTCAGAATGAATTTGGGTTCCCCTGTTCTGACTTTGGAAAATCACCAAAAATTGGAGAAAATTTATTTGAGGCTCAAATTTATATGCTTAGAATCCTTAATGAGTCTATTTTCAATAGAAATCAATGGGAACATTATCCGAGTTCTGTACTGTGATATAATTAATTTTTAGTGAAGAGAGGCAGAACTGTCGGATAGTGAAACAGGGGAAACTTAAATGAATAAACTGTACTAATTGGCTAAAGAAAAAATTCTGAAAATTTTATGGTGGAATGATATGTGAGTCTAAATTCAGGGAAAATTTATGGATCTTAATTTGGAGCTCTGTAGCTCGAATTATAAATAATTGAGTGACTATGACTCGTGTGAACAGCTTGATGTGAGCATTAATAAGTAAATTGTGAAATAGTACTTACAAGAATGTTATATACATTAAGGATGTGGAATGGAGAGGAGGAGGAGGAAAATAAATGATATATGTTTATAAGAAAACAGTATGAGAATGATACATATCATGACATGTATATATATAACTAGTTTCAATATGATGCTTGTTGGGTATGAAGTTGGATTGAAATGTCTCAAGCAAGTATTTTATTCTGCGCATCTGAAATGTGGTATTTTATAAAGATATGATCTAGCTTTAAATATGAATGCTTGATGATTAAGCTAAAAATATTTGGTAAGATGATAATCATGGTATAAAAGTATAAGTGGTACCATAATAGACAAGGTAAAATGAGTATGAGAGATACATGTATGATGACATACAAATACTATGTTTGTAGTTTAATTGAGAATGTTTAATCATTAAATGAATACCATGTTATATGCTTTTGATTTTGTATGAGTGTGTAAGAGATTAAGGTTGACCAAGGCTTAGAAAATAGCTTAGGTATTGACCACACAGGCAGAGACACGGCCGTCTCAGCCGTGTATGGAACACGACTTTAGGACACGGGCGTGCGATGTGACCGTGTGCCCCTAAATTGATGATGATGTCATAAACAGAAAGCTCCACGGACAAGGGACACGAGCGTGTCCCAAGCCACACGAGCGTGTGGAATCCACACGGCCTAATCACACGGGCATGTGGGTACTGTTCACAAGTAAAATTTTTAAAAAAATTAAGTGAAAAATTTTATGAGAAATCGGTTAAGTTCCGACTTGATTTTAATGTTCATGTTGGGCTTCGAGGGCCCAAATAAAGGTCGTTATATATATATGATCTCAGAAAGTGAATAGTAATGTTTCGATTATCTGTAAATGTTCTGTATGTACTGGTAACACTCTGTAACCCTGTTTCGGCGACGGATATGGGTTAGGGGTGTTATAGATTTGGTGATATTTTTTATTTAAACTATGTAGGTTTTAGATGCAACACCTGTACATGCAAAGGCACATGATTAATTACATGATCAATGACTTTTGTCGAAACAATTCTAGTTCTTGCATTATGGTGGCATTATTAAAAATTTATCTTTCCATATCATAATTCAAAGAGATCAGATAATGTGCTTTGACATATGTGGCTTTGAGGATCGTATAAGTGATTTCCTTACTGGTCTGACTTTGGCTTACAGGTGCATACTTTGGCTTTCTGTTCCGGTGTTTTGGATTCTTTGGCGGTTGAATTGAAAGCATCAAAGGACTTTTCTAAGTTATATGCAGGCATTGCAATACTTTGGCTTCATCTAAGCTTGAACTAGCCCTTTGTTGTATATTGTTTCTTCTTCTTTTTTGATATTTTTCCTTTGATTAATGAGAGGTGATGATGATTTGGCATTCTTTTCTCACCAGGATGAATTTTTTTTTAGAAATAGTAATATTTTGTGTGGTTTTTTTTATGTATTAAATTGCATATTGAATCAATGTTTATGTATTAAATTAAAATTCATTAATTTTTATATTTAGTTTTAAAGTTAAAATTTTAATAGAAAATTTAATTTAATTAATATTTTTTATTTATCCTTAAAAGTATATAGTTTAAAGTTCAAATTTCAAAAATTAAACATAATATGATATTTATCATAGATATAAATAATAAATAATATTTAATTAAAATAATTTTTTTAAAGGTCATGTTTTTTAGCGGCGTTTGTGGGAAAAACGCCGCTGAAGGTCATGTTCTTTAGCGGCGTTTGTGGGAAAGGCGCCGCTAAAGGTCATGTTCTTTAACGGCATTTTAGGGAAAAGCGCCGCTAAAAGTCATGGTTTTTAGCGGCGTTTGTGGGAAAGCGCCGCTAAAGGTCATGTTCTTTAGCGGCGTTTGTGGGGAAAGCACAGCTAAAGGTCATGCTCTTTAGTGGCGTTTGTGGGAAAAGCGCTGCTAAAGGTCATGACCTTTAGCGACGTTTTTTTCATAAAGGCTACAAAATGTTAGCGGCGTTATCTTTAGCGGCGTTTTTTGCGGCCTTGTAAAAGCGCCGCAAATAGTTTTAGTGGCGCTTAAAGCGCCGCTAAAGGCCTAAAAAAACGCTGCTAAAAGTCAGTTTTGCTGCAGTGGTACGGCCATGTGCTCCCATTTCGAATGTCCACACGGCCTGTGATGGGCGTGTCTGGTGGCCGTGTGAGACACACGGCCTGGCCACATGAGCGTGTGTCCCCTATCTTGAGGAAAATTTTATAAGTTTCATAAAAGTATTATAAGTTATTAGTTTAATCCTGAACCACTCCCAAAGCATGTTTAGGGCCTCGTAGGCTTGTTTTAGGGACAAATTAATTGAGATTGAATGATGAATGGTTGAATTGATTAAATGTTTGTGAAAAGTATTTATAATTGTACTGTAAGTCCAACAATGCTCCGAACCCTATTCCTGCGTTGAATACGGGTGAGGAGTGTTACAGGATCGGTGTGTCGAGAGCTTGGTTAAACACTTTTGGTTAAATTATGCTATTCTGATCTAGTTTTTAATATTTTGATTTGATGGTCTATTTTAGACATTTTGGGACTGTTAAAATTCATGGATTTTATCTTCCGATTATAACTGTAAAAACGTTTTTGGTGGACTTAAATTTGATCAGCAAGATGATGAATTTTACAATAACAAACTGTATTTTCAAAACCAAACACAACCAAAATTTTTCTGCTACAAACTCAAATGATTATAATATATATATATATGTAAAAACAATGTTTTCATTAAATTGGTTAAAAAGATATGTTCTCTAATAAATTGGATTTTTACATGACAAGAGCTAACAACATCTTTTCAAAACCAACGAATTCTGGGTTTTCGAATGAATTTGCAATAACATCTCCAGATCTGGCCATAACGCCTAGGCCGGGTTTGGGGTGTTACAATAACAACAATTGTCATCAATCAAATATATATATTAGTCTCCTTGTATTATTATTTTCCAAGACCATAATAATACTTGACTAAAGACATTTAAGAATACTCATATCATGCTTTGGACATTATCATTATACATTTTATTTAAACATAGAAATAAGTACTGAAAACAATAATGACAATGCATTTATTAATAAGCTAGGTAAAAACATGTTATTACAGTCATCATATAATTGGTCTTTGGGCATACTCCCAACAATGACATCATTTTATGTTTGCATATTACATACACAAATATTTATATTTATCTAATATAAAAATAGGTTGATAAATTAGTTTCTTTAAATGCGTACAATTGAATCAAAATCAAAGTTTTATGTATACATTTGAACAAAAATCAAAATTTAATGTGCATAATTGCACAAAATCAAAGTTCATGTATCAAATTGTACATTAGATCAAAATTAATGTATAATTTTAATATTTATCCCAATTTTAAACATCCATTGTAGGGGGAAAGAAGCAATAGTTAGATTAAAATAAATCTGTCGGGTGTTTGTAAACCTCAGTTACCCAGATGAAAAAAATAGATTGAATAAGAAAAGGAGAAAGAGTAGGAATGTGCTTTAAAATAAAAGAATAGATTGTATTACTGCATTTTGAAATGGGATAATAATATTTTTTGGTATAATTATAAGTGTTTTCCTACGTTTTATAGCTCAAGTATAATCTTATTTGAATTAAAATGGTACATATTATATTCACATTATTATTTTTGTATTACGTCATGTCTTATGTCACATTTTAATTATTTAAGAATCATTTCATTTCGAGAAACTACTGAACCCTAACACCTTTAATTTCAATCTATTTCTAGAGCATAGATTTGGTTCTTGATTCTTCAAAGATGTGTAAGGGAAGATAGATTGCTATCATATACCCTTTGCATGACTTAAGGTATCTTAATGTGAAATTGAGAAAAGGGAAGAGATTAAAAACAAGATGTTGTAAAGACAAAGAAGTCAACTGTTTATGATGTAAGAAAGGCATATATTCTAAAACATCAACTTGAACCCAACTAACCTTATCCATTTTGAGCTTCCTCTCCAAAGGCAAAAAAAAAAAAAAAAAAAAAGAGGAGAGTATATATTATCATAACTTTAAGAGAATGTCAAAGTAAGATTTTGGAGGAAGGTTCCACTACATAAAAGTAGTGTCCGGAAAAGAGTAACGAGGAAGCGAAGTATCTAATTATAGAGGGTGTGTGTTGTTGGTTAGCCTTGATTGGAGCTATTTATGCTAGTGGTGCCACCTTTGGTGCAATAATTAGGATTTGCTGGTCCATGATATTAAGACAACTGCTACGTGAGCAAAAATTTAAAGAATTAAAAATATCTAAAATTTTATATCTGAAATGAATATGTACAAGTGAGCATTTATGTTCGTTTGAACTATTTCTTAAAAATATAAAAAAATAATTTTAAATTTTTTTTATAAATTTATAAGAATGTTAATTAGCTTTCAAAAATTTCAAAAAAAAATATTAAAATCATTTAAAAGTTTAAATCCAGAATTAATCTAAACAAATGGTTGTCGATTCAGTCTAAATCTGGACATCCACGTGTCTAGATTTATTTAAGATGATTTTTTTAAAACATTATATAAGGTTTTATAAATTGTTAAAAAAGTTATATTTTAACAAATATGAGATGTGTATCAATGTTTTAATTCTATTGGTACCTTTTAAGTTATATAAAAAACTAAAACAATTATAAAATTGTTATAAAATAAAGAGAGACGGAGAGAATAAAGAACAAAGGAAATATGAAAGCAATAAAGAATGTACTTTATTGATCAAAGGGATGCTTTACAATGCTTCATCAGAGTCTATATTTATAGGCATAAGAAGTATAAAAGAAGTAGATATCTAATTCTAATAACTATTATAATTTAAAATACATCAAAACTTTATCTTGATCATGATGGACATCCACTTAATAAGATATTTATAACACTCCCCATTGGATGTCCATTGGTAGATAATGTGCCTCGTTAAAACCTTATTAGGAAAAACCCTGTGCGATAAAAAACCTAATGAAGGAAAAAGAGTACACAATCTTCTACTACAAGCTGTCTCATTAAAAACCTTTACCATGAAAACCCAATGGGACAAAACCTTGGTTAAAGGAAAAGAGTACAACTTGTTTTTAGATTCCCCCTGATGGAAACATTACTTTACATCTTTGAGTCGACGCATTCCAATCTTGTGTAGTAGTCTTTCAAATGTTGAAGTTGGCAATGCATTAGTAAAAAGATCTGTTAAATTATCACTAGAACGAATTTGTTGAACATTTATATCACCTATTTTCTTAAGATCATCGGTGAATAATAATTTTGGTGAAATATGTTTCGTTCTATCATTTTTGATGTAACCACCCTTCAATTGAGCTATACATGTTGCATTATCTTCATATAAGATAGTTGACATCTTTTCCTGTAAACGTAAATTACATATCTTTTGGATATGTTGGGTCAATAACCTTAGTCAAACACACTCTCGACTTGCCTCATGCATTGTAATTATTTCTGCATGATTGAAGAAGCGGCTAGTAATGTTTGCTTTGTTGACACCATGATATGGCGGTACCCCTATATGTAAATAAATATCCTGTTTGAGATCAACCTTTATGTGGATCTAATAAGTATCCAATATCAGCATAGCCAACTAATAGGGATTTTGAATCATTTGAATAAAATAACTCCATACCAATGGTCCCCCTGAAATATCTAAATACATGTTTAATTCCATTCCAATGTCTACATGTTGGAGAAGAACTAAATCTTGCTAACAAGTTTACAATGAAAGCTATATCAAGTAATGTGTTATTTGCAAGATACATCAATGCCCTTATGACACTTAGATATGACACTTCACGACCAAAAAACTCTTCATCATTCTCGCAAGGATGAAATTGATCTTTATTCACATCTAACGATCGTACAACCATTGGAGTACTTAATGGGTGTGCTTTATCCATGTAAAATTTATTTAATATCTTTTCCATATAAGTTGATTAATGAACATGAATTTCATTTTCTAAATACTCGATTTGTAATCCAAGATAAAACTTTATTTTTCCAAGATCTTTCATTTCAAATTCTTTCTTTAAATAATTTATTATATTTTGAAGCTCTTTAGGAGTTCCAATAATATTTAGACCATCAACATAAACAATAGTTATCACAAAATCTTATCCAAACCTTTTTATAAAGACACATGGATAAATTGGATCTTTTTGTAACTTTTTTTAACAAGTATTCATTAAGAAGGTTGTACCACATATGTTTAGATTGTTTTATTCCATAATGAACTTTTCTTTAATCTAATCGAACAATTTTATCAAGAAACTTTATATCTTTTCGGGATTTTGAATCCTTAGGGATTTTCATATAAATTTCACTATCAAGTGTACCATATAAATAGCATGTAACAACATCCATTTGATGCATGCGAAGCTTTCCACGTACTACCAAAATAATAAGATATCTAAACGTGATTGCATCCACCACAGGAGAATATGTCTTTTAATAATCAATGACGGGCCTTTGCTAAAATCCTTGTGCTACAAGGTGAGCTTTATATCTTATAACTTCATCAATTTCATTTTGTTTTCACACAAATACCCATTTATATCCTACTGGCTTTTACACCTTTAGGTGTTTGGACTACAGGTCCAAAAACTTCACTTTTAGAAAGTGAATTCAGTTTTGCTTGAATTGCATCTTTCCATTTTGGCCAATCTTATCTATTTTTACATTCCTTACTAGATTTAGGCTCAAGATCCTCATTTTATTTTATTATTTTAATAGCAATATTATAAGTAAATTTTTTGTCGATAACTACTTTTTTTCGGTTCCATCTTTTTCTCGTATTCACATAACTTATCGAGACCTCTTTATTTTCATCATTTTCATTTTCACTTTTAGGTATCTAATTCTCTTCTTGAGTTTTATAACTAGTTATGTCATGGGTCTCTTCAGGAACCCCCGCCTCCACTTTATGACCATCTTGAATGTTTGCTCATTTACTTTTACGAGGATTTTTATCTTTGGAACTGACCGGTCTTCCACGCTTCATGCATGGATTACTTTCTTTTACATTAACAGTTTTCCCTATTAGGACATCAATTTGTATTGGAGTATTTTCAGCTGGTATGTGAGATTTAATGAATCTAGTAGTTGATTTGTAAAATGAATTATTTGTTAAACTTCTGGTTCACATTTCTTCGTACGAGGATCTTAGACATTGATAATTCATTTCAAAAACTTTATTAATCCAACTTTTTATTCTCTCTCGCTAATGTTGGGAAAACTGACAACTCTTGTCATAATTAAATATTGAATTAATAGCTCAAAAATATTATAAGGAGACTTACATAAATATAGATTTTGGAACATATACCGCACATCTAAAAAATTATAAGATGGGAAATATTTGGCTCTTGACCAAAAATCAATTATAATGAGGAATATTTATAATTTATTAGCTTGATGCTGCAACATGTAAATCAATACAATCTCATACTGAAATAGAATTTTTTTCTCATAAGTAATGATTTAGCTATTAGTTGGAGGCATTTGATAAACAGTTTAGCTAAATCATTGTGTGTGAACATGAGTGTAACGCCCCGATTAATTTATTTCTGCTTCTGAAAAATTTGTCACAAATACATATTTAATTCAGTGGTTAAGTGTTCTAGGTTTGTGTGAGAGGTCTTGGGTTCAAATCTCATCTTTGGCAATCTTGTTATTTTTGGAATCAAGTCTTATCTTTGTTCAGTGGGCTTATATTTAATGTTCTGCAAACCTATATCAGAATGAGCCTGCTGGTTCGAATGGTAAGGGAACTAGTGTGTTGGAGGTCCTGTGCTCGAATCCCGGTGCGAGCATGGGTATTATTTTTGCTCATTTGTCTGATAGGGTTTCGGTGGAGTTGAAATTCGGTGGAGTTGAAATTCTGAAGTGGTTATGAGTTAGTGGGTTAGTGGGAGGAAAAGTAGGGAAGTTATCATATTTCTGATTCTGTATAGTTTTTTGTAATCTTTTTTCCAAAAATTTGTTCCTGACGTTTTCCTCTTTTTCCCCTACCTTCCACTTTCATTTTCTCTTTTTTCTTCTTCAGATTTCTGTTATTCTCTTGATCAACTGTCGTTGCTTCGATTTTTGGATTCGTTAATCGGCTTGGTAAGTAGTTAGGTGATTGTTAACGATTGGATTTTCCTTGAACTGTGGGCAATCTTAATGATAGCCGATAAGTAGTAGTAATCAATGAATTCTATGGTGTAGGAGAAGGTTGTGAGGTAGGAAATCACTGATTCAACGGCTTGATTTGAGGTGGTGGTCATTTTTTATTAAGCGGTAAGTCAGTTTTGCATAATTGGATAAATTGTGTTAGGCTCGTTTTTGGTTACTAAAAGGTATTAGGTATTCTATTTTAGGTACTGGTGGTCTCGAGAGTGATTTTACGACATAAACGAATCAGTTGTGTTCCCAAAATGTAAAAAATTAAGTTTTGGTGAAAGTAAAAAATGGTTACTGTCGACGCCACACGGGCATGTGGCCGGTCGTATGGATGGCCGTGTGTGAGACACGACCATGTGGTTGACGAAGGCATGGCCATACACAGCACACGGCTGTATGGTAACGTGAGTGTGGCTTTATGGCCCACACAGGCTAGGCCAAGTTAGGTGTGTTGGCCCACACAGGCATGCCACAAGAGCATGTGGGTTTTGGGTCAGGCCGTATGGGCTACAAGGGTAAGGCCAAATCTAGGTGCGTGGGCTACATGGGCAAAACCACATTCGCATGTGGACCTTTTTTTTTTAAATTTTCCCTAGGGTCGCACAGGTCACTCTGATCGACTGTGGGCCTACTATAGGGTCAGTAAGGGCTAACCAAACCCTAAAACTCTGGATCTGATAGTCTGAAGGTATGATAGTGCTATGCATGTCTGATTACTCTGTTATCTGTATATAAGTATGTTTAATCTATTATTTCTGTATTTGTTATTGGGGTGGGATTATATGTATGGAGGAAGTATTATGTTCGACATTAAGCACCTATATTCTAGCAACTTGGCTACATACATTCTTATATGTGTCTTAAGGCTACAATGTGGTGTGCAAGGATGGGTGGGTGTTTTAAACCCCACGCGGTGTGATGGGATGGTCAGAGATGGTGTGTAAAGGATAGGGTAGGATTTATGCATATCTGTATCTGTAATCTGGATCTGTATCTGATTCTAAATTTGGAACTGTATCTGTTTCTGACTGTGTATATAATTTTGTATACTTAATTCTGCTGGGTTACACACTGAGTCTCCATAAACTTACCTCTTCTGTTTGTTTTGTTAGGTAATCCATAGACTTAGGCAGATCGGTGTGATGGAGCCTCTCAGTGACCACAAGTTCATAAATCGGCTATGTTTATGGTTTTATTTTAAATATTATTTCTAGATTTTTGTAACAATCGGACTCTCCGGACTTGTTGGCTGGTTTTTTTTTTTGCATTTGGATTTTCGTTTTAGTACTTACTTTGCGTCTTATATATGAAAACTATGGTTTTCACTTAAACAAAGGTTTTTCTATGAACACGAACTAATTTCTTGAAATACAATGTTTTCGTAAGCTTCCGCTATTAAACACGATTTAGGACTAAGTAATTAATTGAATAAACATTTTCATAATGGATAGAGGCAAATAGGAGTTTTAAAAACTGAAATGGTTTTAACGTGTAGAGTTTGATATCAAAACCCATTCTTTGTGACACTCTGAATTTAGCCATAATGTCTAGGCTGAGTTTGAGGCGATACATTTAGTAGTATCAGAGCCAGGTTATATTGTGTTTCAAAAAGAATTATTTTTAAATAATTTGAATAATTTGAGAAAGTATGTGGTACACCGAGTCTCCGGCATTGATCCTGTAAGTGCTTCTGAAACTTAGTTAGAACTGCTCTGAAACACTGTAGGTAGTATCTTCTGAAACTGTACTGAGATAGTTAGAGACTGAAACTTTTGAAAATAATTCTGAACTTTTGATAATTTATGCATAAAATATCTGTTAATAAATACCAGAACTGATGCGTAAAACTTTGTAATGTAGATAAATTTGAAAATTTACAATGAGTGCTCATGGAACTCATAAACGTGGTATTCAAGGCCAAGGTAGAGGCCGCAGGTGGGCTCGAGCTGAGTCTTTCTCTATAGGCATTATTTTGAACTTGGATACGAGTGAGACACCAGTTTCGCCTGCTATTGAGACTGGGTCTCAAAGTTACTCGGCTGGGGACGACGCATTGTCCCAAGCCATGCTGAGGATCTTGGATAGGCTCGCTGGACCCCATTCTGGAGCTGGGGGCCGAGGGTTGGTAACTGAACGACTTTGGTCCAATGGTGCTGAGTTGTTTAGGGGTGTCACTGGAGTCACCCCTAATGTGGCTGAGTATTTTTTAGAGGCTACCGAGAGGATCATGAATGATCTAGACTGTACTCTTGAGCAGAAACTAAAGGGTGCAATCTCTTTGTTTCGCAATGAGGCTTATTAGTGGTGGTTGACAGTTGAGGAGGGTACTTAGCCTGATCGTCTGAGTTGGGATTTCTTTAAGACTACCTTTTAGAGAAAGTATGTGGAAGTGAGCTAAGTGGATGCTCGTAGGTGAGAGTTCATGAATCTCATTAAGGCGATAGATCTATGGCCGAGTATAAGGCCGAGTTTTTGAGGCTTAACCGCTACGCTCGAGGCATGGTGGCGTCTGAGTATAAGAGGTGCGTCTGCTTTGAGGACGGTTTGAGAGATAACTTGAGGGTTTTGTTTGCTCCACAGAAGGAGCGGGAGTTCGCATTTCTGGTTAAGAAGGAAAAGATAGCTGAGGATGTTAAGCATGTGGAGTGCTCGAATAGGGATTAAGAGATAGGTAAGAATAAGAGGGATTTGGAGCCCTCTAGTTCTTGTCAGAGGCCTAAGAAAAAGGCCAGATCTGATGGGCCAGTTAGAGTAGGGGCTTTTGTTGCTCCTATTGGGATTTAGCTGTACGGTGGTTATGGTAGGCACCATTCGGGCGACTGTTGGAGGAGGATAGGGGCTTTTTTGAGGTGTGGTTCATTAGAGCACCGTATTCGAGAGTGTCCACAGTGGGCTGATCAGATACAAGCTTCGAGACCAGGTTCTGTGCAGCCTCAGAGGGTAATTCAGTAGCCACCTAGGGTCCGTGGACATGCTAGGGGTGGTAATGGCATGGGTCATGGAGAGAGAGCACCGGGTAGAGGTGTTGGTCAGACTGAGGTGAGGTAGCTTGCACTAGTTTATGCTGCATGATGTTGAGAGGATAGAGATGCTCCTGATGTTATCACCGGTACGTTCCTTATATTTAATATGCCTTATACTGCTTTGATAGACATAAATTCTACTAACTCCTATGTAGCTAGCACTGCATTTGAAAACCTGGGGATTCCTGTTGAGAGCACTTCTAGTGAGATTACTATACTAAATTCGTTGGGCAGTCTGTTCGAATTAGTAAACACTATAGGGATGTTCCGTTAGTGGTACAAGGGGCTGTTTTTCTGGCAAATCTGATGGAGCTTCTGTTTGAGGGAGTTTGATTTAATTCTAGGTATGGACTAGTTGGTTAAGCACCGAGTCAATTTGGACTGCGTATCAAAAAGGGTCGTTTTGAGGACCAAGGATGATATGGAGGTGGTTGTGATTGGTGAGCGTCGAGATTATTTGTCCAATGTGATCTCCGCTCTTATGGCTGAAAAACTGGTTTGAAAAGAGTGTAAGGCATACTTGGCTTACGTCAATGTTTCTGATTCTAAAGACTCTTCTGTTGGGGATATCAAAAAAGTGAGGGACTTTTCAGATGCTTTTCTTGAGGAGTTACCGGGTTTACCTCCGAATTGAGAAGTAGAGTTTGGAATTGAGCTCCTTCTCGATACAACTCCGGCGTCTATCGGTCCATAACATATGGCACCAAAGGAACTTACTGAGCTTAAGGCTCAACTGCAAGAACTTCTAGATCGTGGTTTCATCTGCCCTAATGTGTCTCCATGGGGAGCACCAGTCCTATTTGTTAAGAAGAAGGATAGGACCATGAGGATGTGTATTGATTATCGATAGTTGAAAAAGTTAACTGTGAAGAATAAATATCCACTTTCGAGGATCAATGACTTTTTTAATCAGTTCCGAGGGGCTTAAGTGTTCTCTAAGATATATCTTTATTCTCGGTATACTCAGTTGAGGGTTAAGAAAGCTAATGTTCATAAGACTGCTTTTAGGATACATTATGAACATTACAATTTCCTAGTTATGCCTTTTGGTCTGACAAATGTTCCAGCTACATTCATAGATCTGATGAATCGAGTCTTTTAGCCATATCTAGATCAGTTCGTAGTGGTTTTCATCGATGATATTCTGGTGTACTCTAAGACTGAGGATGAAAATGATGAGCATCCTAGAGTAGTGCTTCAGATTCTACGTGAGAAATAGCTTTACGTTAAGTTGAGCAAGTGTAAGTTCTGGTTGTATGAAGTGACTTTTCTAGGGCATGTGGTTTCTGCTGAGGGGATCTGTGTTGATTCGAGGAAGATTGAAGCTGTACTTGATTGGAAACAACCTAAGAACGTATCTGAGATCTGTAGCTTTTTGGGTTTGGCGGGTTATTATCGGCAGTTTATCGAGGGGTTCTCTCTGATTTCTGCTCATTTGACTAAGCTTCTGCGTAAGGGTGTTCCGTTTGTCTAGACTGATGCACAGCAATCGAGCTTCAAGAAGCTCAAGTCTATTCTGACTCAGGCTCCTGTTCTAATACAGCCTGAATCCAGTAAAGAGTTTGTGGTATACTGTGATGTATCGCGTGCTGGTTTAGGTTGTGTTCTTATGCAGGATGGTAAGGTTGTGGCTTATGCATCCTGTTAGCTTAAGCCACATGAGGGAAGTTATCCAACGCATGATCTCGAGTTGGCTGCGGTGGTTTTTACGTTGAAAATTTGGAGGCACTATCTATTTGGTGAGAGGTGTATCATCTACACTGATCACAAGAGCCTCAAATACCCCTTACTCAAAAGGAGATGAATTTTAGACAGCATCGATGGATTGAGCTGCTCAAAGATTATGACTGTACGATTCAATATCATCCTAGTAAGGCCAATTTGGTGGCTGATTCTCTAAGTCATAGAGCGATGATTGATCTGAGGGCGATGTTCGCTTGCCTTAGTTTGTTCGATGATGGGAGTCTGTTAGCCGAGTTGTAAGTTAAGCCGAGTTGGATTGATCAAATTTGAGATAAGCAGTTGGGTGATGAGTCTCTAGGTTTGTGATTTTGTCAAGTTGAGAGTGGCAGCACCTCGAATTTTGGATTGAATAATGATGGGGTACTATATTTTTGAGGACGGATCTGTGTGCCGAATGATTCTGATTTAAGGTAGTCAATTCTGAGGGAGGCGCATAGTAGCCCTTATGCTATGCATCCTGGTGGTAATAAGATGTATCACGATCTTCGTGAGTTGTATTGGTGGCTAGGTTTGAAACTTGAGGTTACGGATTTTGTTGCTCGATGTTTGACGTGCCGGCAAGTTAAGGCTGAGCACTAGTTGCCCTCGGGTTTGTTGTAGCCAGTTAAGATTCCCTTATCGAAATGGGAACAAGTGACAATAGGCTTCGTTAGTGGGTTGCCCTTGACACCCACTAAGAGGGATTCTGTTTGGGTTATCATGGATCAATTGACCAAGTCTGCTCACTTTATTTCAGTTCAAACGGACCATTCTCTACAGAAGTTAGTGAAACTCTACATTTCTGAGATTGTAAGACTGCATGGGGTTCCTGTCTCGATTATTTCTAATAGAGATCCTCATTTCACTTATCAGTTCTGGAAGAAATTGCATGAGGCTTTGGGTTCAAGATTGGACTTCAGTACTGTGTTCCATCCTCAGACCGATGGTCAATCTAAGAGGGTGAATCAGATACTAGAGGACATGCTTTAGTGTTGCGTGATTGATTTCCGTGGTAGGTGGGAGGATTATCTACGTCTAGCTGAGTTCACTTATGATAACAGTTTCCAGGCTAGCATACAGATGGCACCTTACGAGGCTTTATATGATCGTAAGTATCGTACTCAGCTATTTTGGACTGAGTTGGGTGTACATCGGATTTTGGGTCCTGAGTTGGTTTCTGAGACCGAGGATAAGGTTAGACTGATTCAGGATCGTCTAAAAGCGACTTCTGATAGACAAAAATCTTAAGCTGATCTGAAGAGGCATGATATCAAGTACTCTATAGGGGAATTTGTGATTCTTAAGGTTTCTCCATGGAAGAAAGTTCTGAGGTTTGGTCGCAAGGGCAAGTTAAGCCCTGGGTTTATCGGGTCATATTGAATCTGAAGCATATGAGACCGGTTGCTTATCAGTTGGAGCTACCTCCAGAGTTGGACCGTATCCACAATGTCTTTTACGTCTCGATGTTGAGGCAGTATCGGTCTGATCCTTCTCATATTATTTTTGTTGAAGAGATTAAGGTTAGGCTGGATTTGACTTTTGAGGAGAAATCGGTTCAGATTCTTGATCGAGATGCTAAGGTTCTAAGGAGGAAATCCATTCTTTTGGTAAAGGTTTTATGGCGAAATAATGGTACTGAGGAGGCTATGTAGGAACCTGAGGACTTGATGTGTTAGCATTATCCTTATCTGTTCTGATCAGGTAAATTTCAAGGTCAAAATTTCTTTTAAGGAGTAGAGTTGTAATGCCCCAATTAATTTATTTTTGTTTTTGAAAAATTTGTCACAAATATGTATCTGCTTCAGTGGTTAAGTGTTCTGGGTGTATGTGTGAGGTCTTGGGTTCAAGTCTTACCTTTGGCAATTTTGTGATTTTTGGAATCAAGCCTTATCTTTGTTCAGTGGGCTTATATTTAATTTTCTGTAAACCCATATCAGAATGAGCCTGTTGGTTTGAGTGGTAAGGGAACTAATGTGTTGGAGGTCCTATGCTCAAATCCTTACATGAGCGTGGGTATTATTTTTGCGCATTTTTCTGATAGAGTTCTAATGGAGTTGAAATTTTGAAGTGGTTATGAGTTAGAGGGTTAGTGGGAGGAAAAGTAGGGAAGTTATCAGATATCTGATTCTGTCTAGTTTTTTTGAAATCTTTTTGCCAAAAAATTGTTCCTAATGTTTTCCTCTTTTTCCCCTACCTTCCACTTTTGTTTTCTCTTTTTTATTCTTCGGATTTTTGTTATTCTCTTGTTCGACTATCATTGCTTCGATTTTTGGATTCGTTAATCGGCTTGGTAAATAGTTAGGTGATTGTTAACGATTGGTTTTTCCTTGAACTGTGGGAAATCTTAATGATAGCCGATAAGTAGTAGTAATCGATGAATTCTATAGTGTAGGAGAAGGTTGTGAGGAAGGAAATCGCTGATTCAACGGCTTGATTCGAGGTGGTGGTCATTTTTTGTTAAACGGTAAGTTGGTTTTGCATAATTGGATGAATCGTGTTAGGCTCGTTTTTGGTTACTAAAAGTTGATGGGTATTCTATTTTAGGTACTGGTCGTTCCGGGAGTGATTTTACGGCATAAACGAATCAGGTGTGTTCCAAAAACGCAAAAAATTGAGTTTTGGTGAAAGCCAAAAATAGCTATTGTCGATGCCTCACAGTCGTGTGGCCGACCATGTGGATGGCCATGTGGTCGACAAAGGCATGGCCGTGCGCAACACATGGCCGTGTGGTGACGTGAGTGTGCCCTTGTGGGCCACACAAGCTAGGCTAAGTTGGGCGTATGGGTTTTGGGCCAGGCCGTATGGGCCACACAGGTATGGCCAAATCTGGGCGTGTGGGCCCACACAGGCAAACCACATGGGCATGTGGGCCCAATTTGTTAAAGTTTTCCCTAGGGTCGTACGGGTCGCTCCGATCGACTGTGGACCTACTGTAGGGTCAGTAAGGGCTAACCAAACCCTAAAATTGTGGATCTGATAGTCTAATATTTTGTTCTAGGTATGATAGTGCCATGCACTTCTGATTACTCTCTTATCTGTATACAAACATGTTTATCTATTATTTTTGTATTTGTTATTGGGGTGGAATTATATGTATGGAAGAAGTATTCTGTTCGGTGTTAAGCGCCTATATTATAGCAGCTTGGCTGCATATATTCTGATTTGTGTCTTAAGGGCACAATATGGTGTGTAGGGATGGGTTGGTGTTTTAAACCCCACACAATGTGATGGGATGATCGGAGATGCTTTGTAGATGACCGGGGTAGGATTTATGCATATTTGTATCTGTAATCTGGATTTGGGTCTGATTTTGAATTCGGAACTGTATCTCTTTCTGACTGTGTATATAATTCTATATGTTTAATTCTACTGGGTTACATATTGAGTTTTTATAAACTCACCTCTGTTGTCTATTTTGTCAGGTAATCCACAGACTTAGGCGGACCGGTGCGACGGAGCCTCTCGGTGACCACGAGTTCATAAACTGGCTATGTTTATGGTTTTATTTTAAAGATTATCCCTAGATTTTTCTAACAATCTGACTCTCTGGACTTTTTGGCTGGTTTTCTTTTGGATTTGTATTTTCATTTTAGTACTTACTTTGCGATTGATATTTGAAAAATATGGTTTTTACTAAAACAAAGACTTTTCTAAGAACATGAACTAATTTCTTGAAATACAACATTTTCATAAGCTTCCGCTATTAAACATGATTTAAAACTAAGTAATTAATTGAATAAACATTTTGACAATGGATAAAGGCAAATAGGAGTTTTAAAAACTGAAATGGTTTTAACGTGTAGAGTTCGACATCAAACCCCATTCTTTGTGACATCTCTGGATTCGGCGATAACGTCTAGGCCGAGTTTAGGGTGTTACACTGAGCTATAGGATGTTCAACTTTTATCCCAATTGACATACAATAATCATTGAAAATTTGGGATGTAAACTCACCAACATTAGCAAGATGAATTGTTTAAGTTGCATAATCTAAAATTGATAATTTAAACAAGCAATCTCGCAAACTACAGGTTGCGAGTTGATTATTTTGTAGATGCATCTTCCAAAATCATATAATATCAAAATCATCCATATGGTGGATGAATGAGCCCATATTCATTTAAAAAATGCAAGACATTAAATCTTAACTTTAGCTAGTGAGTTTCTAAGAACCAATTTTTATTAAGAACAAGCAACAAATGAGAATTCTTTAAATTAAAGAATCTTCTGGTTCTTTAATGGATGTCCATATGAATTCTCAATTAATTTTCGCATCATATACGAGTTAGGATGGTCTAACTGATTACGTCAAGCAGTAAACACATTTGTATTAGTAAACTTCTGGTTTACTTTAACATGTGTTTCAATTGTACTAAATTGTAACAAATTGATAATTTTATTATCATTCCTTTTAATTTGTATCCATATATAAGTACTATTGTGACATTTACTACTGGAAATATCTAAATCAATGAAGCCTATAATGCCACCAAGTCAATAAATATAATTTCTAAATAATTATATGCAGTATTCGCTTCAGGGAATATGCCAAAATCTTCAAATGCCTAAAAATCTATTAATAGCAAATTTTGAGAGTGGATCTTATTTTCCAAATGTACAACATGTACATAACCAATGACTTTTCATACATAAGTTCATAAGTTTTCTCTCTTGCAAGTTCTTATTAGTAATATTTTACCATGAAATTTTAATTGAGAACTTATTCTGAATAATGTAGAGTTATACTCAAAGTTTTTAAAAGAACTTGAAACTTTAGGTGCATCCAATCATAATAAGCTTTAGATAGAATTATCATATTCTATTGCTCATAAGTCTGTCTTTCATAAATATTTTGTTTTTAACCCTTTAATAGGGATGATGACAAAATAATATCACAACGATTATAAAATAAATATAAATTAATAACTCAATCCCCTTTTTTATTCATATGAAATATAATATTTTCCTCATTCATAATCTCAATATGAGATTCCTTACAAATAACTTTTAAAAGTAATGTATTAACCATCACAAATTTTATGCTTTTTAGATAGTGATATATTAGCTCTCCTAGAGCTTTCAACTAATTTTGTACTATCAAATATTGGAATAATATTTGTTTGTTTCAAACCCAAATAAGATAAATATTTTCTATTTGCAATGATAGAATTCATTACTACATTTTCATATCATTCCTCAAAGAATATTAATAGAAACAAAATATTTGGGCATATGCCACATATGAGGCCAATAATCTTTCATATCACATTGATAACATAAGTTATCTTTACCCTTTGAAAAGTTATCTTGAGAACTCTCATTGTTCTCTTATTTATAACTATGTTCCCACTTTTAGCTGTCCATGAGTATATCTTTTATTTTCATAATCACCATCGCAAACATGCGTGGATTTTAAATTAGAATCTATTTATTCATGTTGTCATGATTAGTCTTCAATTATAATAAACATGATATAATAAATAAAATATAGTAAAATATACTTAAAGATCTTTAACATCATCGTCATCACCTTGACAAATCTATTCTTTACCCATGCTTGTACAATTATAAATCAAAGATCGGGAATAAGAACCACAATCCATTCTGAGATTGAATCTTTCAACATCCTGAAGATGAAGTTGTAAGGGAGAAAGTTTAAAGTGAAAAGAAATTTTATTTGTGGGATGACTTCGAAAGATTTTGAAAAAATAGAGAATCATCGTGCTGATAACGTGTTATAAGCTAAAGAGAGACGGAGAGAATAAAGAATAAAGAAAATATGAAAGCAATAAAGAATGTACTTTATTGATCAAATGGATGATTTACAATGCTTCATCAGAGTCTCTATTTATAGGCATAAGAAGTATAAAGAAGTAGATATCTAATTCTAATAACTATTAGAATTTAAAATACATCAAAACTTTATCTTGATCATGATGGACATCCACTTAATAAGATATTCATAACAAAAATAAATATATATAATTTTATTAATTATGAATTTATCATAATTATTTTCTTATAGCACTAGATGTACTTGACATTAATTAATAATTATCTCAAATTATTAAAACAAATAAACTAGTTCTATGAACATTTCGGTTGAGTATATTAATAACATTTTTTATTTACACGAAAGAACAAACAATTTGGAACAATTTTAATATTATTAAATTAAAAAAAGTTTTAAATATAAAAATTAATCAAATAACCTAAATAATAATAAATTAAAAGTCATTAAATTAAGAATAATTTTTAAAACTTCAAATAATATAGAAAACCATTCGAAATGAATCTAGACATATGGTGTCTAGATTCTGAATGAACCTTGACAACCATATGTCTGGCTTCATCTTGGAATTAAAATTTTAAATGATTTTTAATAATTTTATTTGAAAATTTTTATAAATTTTGAATAATGTTTTACAAATTAAAAAAATTAAGTCAAAAATGAATCAAGTTTATTTGAACTTGAATAACAATTTATCCAGATTCATTCTAAATATAAAAAAATTAAATAATTTTTTTTTTAATTTTTGTTGACCTAGCAATGTAATGATTAAAGATAAAAAAAACATTCGCCAAAGGGATTAATTGAAACAATTTGGAAATTCGAGGGCTTGATTGAGTGTATTTTTCGTAGAGGGGCTTAATTGATTTTTTATCCCAAGTTTGAGGTCTTTTCTTACCATATTATTTTTTTTGTGAAAAAACATAAACAGAAAAACAAAGTTAAGAGAAACTAAAAGCCACTAAAAGCTTTATCTTGCTGGATAGTCGTAACCACCACATCAGGAGGTACTTAAAAAATCTGAAGGTGAGTCTGCCAAGAAAGACTAATCTTCGCCATATGGTCAGTAGTTAAATTACACTCTCTAGGCACATACTTGATTTCCCACTAAACTTTAGCTTGCAACATTCGTTTGATTCTTCTTAGTAAGGTAGGACCAAAGTCCACGTTTTCCTCCATACTCAAGGCCCTGACCACTCTAGATTATCCGTCTGGGTCCTTACTTTCTTAAACCCTTTGTTTAATAAAATAAAAGTGCCATCAAGAATACCCCAGAGTTCAACTTCCAAAGGTGAACATCTGCCTAGATAATGTGTGAATCCTAAGATCCAACTCCCATTCCGATCTATTATTAAATTATGGAAAACCCACAATATAGGTGAGAAAATTTATATAAAAATTGATATAAAAATCGAATGTGGTTTTGGTTGAAATGATAAAGTTGAAATAGTAAAGTTGATAATATTTAGGGTTCAAATATCATGATTTGGTGTATGCATTTTTTTTGAAATAAAACTAGATCCTTTATTCAAAGAAAAGCCCCAAAAGAAAGACTATAAATGAGTCCAAACTAAAATAGTAACACACAGCCCAAACAAAAAGGAAAATAGGCCCAAATCCAGTAAAACCCGGAGGAAGCTCAAGAGACTTTTGTTGTCTCAACTATTAAAATTAAATAAGAATGCTCCTAATAGTTAATGCCCTTTTCTTGAGAAGCCACCAAACTTATCAACAATGAGATCCACTAGACTTCCATTAGAAAAACAAAGACCTTTCTCATACTAAAACATAAATTTTTCTATCGATTCATCTTTCCATTTTCCTATCTGTCTTGTAGGGAACTTGCACCAGTCAGGTTCAACTTGTCGATTCCACCCTCTCCGATCTTTGTCAACCTCCTCTGCTACGAAAGGGGCAACACCTGTCATCAGATAAGTATTCTCCCTTCTCTTTAATCCCTTTGGCGCTAGAATATGAGCAACTTTGTTCACTTCTCTGTGGGTAAAATGGAAAAGACAAGAATCAAAATCGAAACAGAGCTGTTTTGAATCTTTTATATAGATTTCTATTTCAGATCTACCCTTCACTTGTGATTCCAACTTTCGTATCACTGATCAAGCATCACCTTCAATTTCTACCACTGATAAACTTCGATCCAACCCTTGTTGGATCGCTTAGAGGCACGCCATTGCTTTAGCAGCAAAAATAGACGATATGTGTACATGCATGATTACCTTTGAACAAATAATCTTTGCCTTGTCATTTTTAGTTACTAACCCAGAACACGATTCCTTCCTTTGCTTATTAAAAGAAGCATCAAAATTGATTTTTACAGATGACTTGTAACACCGGATTAGGGTTACGGAGAATTACCATACAAACAGAACATTAAAACATCGATTTCATATATGATTGAAAACATAACTTAAATCATTCATTCGTATACATGTCATCCCTAAATTGAGCCATCGAGGCCCTAGAAATACATTAGAAACAATTCAGGACTAAATTAGAAACAATTAGAAAGTTCAAGAAAAAGTTAGGAAAAATTTTCTGCAGGGGTCACACAGCCGTGTGCCTTACACGGCTTAGACACATACCCGTGTTTCAGACTGTGTAACAATCGAAATAGGGACACACGGCCATATGTCTTAACCCATGTCCTCACCCGTATAACTCTCAGAGTAGGGTCACACGACAGTGTCACATGCCCGTGTGCCAGGCCGTGTGTTTAGCCATGTAACTGCCTAACTTGCATGTAGTAAAACCTACAGTGGACACATGGCTATGTCGCCAGGCCGTGTGTCACACACAGCTGAATCACACGCCTGTGTCTCAGGCCGTGTGGACATGAATTTGCCCAAAATCAAGCCATTTCCAATACCAAACCATGCGTACACCTAAAGGCATTTTGTGCACATAATCAAGACATCAAAACCTTACCAAAACATGCATATAATGACCAATTCAATAGTTCTAAACCAATCAACCAATATGCCATTCAAGGCACCTCAAATGTATACATCAACAACTTACTTAAACATGCATATATTTGATCACATTTCCATTATCAAACATAATTCAACTTCTAACAAATCATGCCACAAATATGACTATTAACACTTCATGAAAAACATACAATTTGAGCCATACCATTCATGCATCAAAAGTACCCAAAAAGACATAATTTGGCAATCATCAAAAGCTACTAAATCCAAACAGCTTAAACATGCCAAAATCATCAACTAACATTCAACTAAGTACCAATATAAGTCCATCTATACATGCCATTATAACCTTGGTCAAAACATAAAAAACTATCGATATTTATGCTGGACAATGTGATAAATCTCCAACGAGCTTCCAAACTGATCGAGCCTCCGATTATCTATAAAACATAGGAAAGAAAGCTACGTAAGCACATAATGCTTAGTAAGTTCGTAAAACATGAAACATAACTTACCATTTCATCTAAATAACATCAAGAATAAACTTAATGTAATCCAACCACAAGCTTGGCACAAGTCTAAGCATCATTATCAACAATACACAAGTTAGTGCATTATTACATAAGTTACTTGAATGAAACATAAGGTAAGCCGTTTCTACATGAACATAATTCATTTGAATTCATCATTTCCTTTTCATAAATACATGATATAGTTCATTTGAACACTTACCATTCCTTTCCTTTTCATGCCCATTGAACCATTCAGAATATCATCGGATACTGAGGAAAGCTCAGACAAAGTGTGTTTAAACATATAACCATAACCTTTCCTTTACATCATTCCTCACACGAGCTGTGAAATGGGCCTGCTCACACAAGTTGTGGGTCGGAATGTAAGCTACACAATGCTGCTCACACAAGCTGTGGAGTATCTGCAACAAATGCAGGACCTCAGCCATCGATAAGACATTCAAGACCAGCACCCAAAACATGAAATCCCTAATGACATGTCATTTGTATCCTACAAATTCATAAGGTTCAATCGAGACTTATTAATCGTCATAGCATGATTTTGGATATACATAGTTCAATAGCATTTTAAATACATATTAACATATAATTAAACAACATAAACATAATAATTTGTACATACAAACTTACCTCGACAACTAATCCTTACCTCAACAACTAAACATCATAATCCGTACATACGAACTTACTTCGACAATTAAGGCGTAGAAACGAGATTGACTATTCTAAGGCTTTAGCTTTTCCCCAATCTAGATCTGTACATGGACTATCTTGATCTAAATAAACCAATTTAATCCATTTAATATTGCTAGCATTTAATTTTGTCCACATTCCATTTTTACAAAATTACTATTTTACCCCTAACATTTTAACTTTTTACAATTTAGTCCTTAAGCTCATAAATTAAAATCTAAGCATTTTCATCACCCATTCAAGCTAGACGATTTCGTTAGGGACCTATATCAACTCACACAAATCATCATTTCATAAATTTAACATAAACTTTTACTACTTTTACTACTTTTACAATTAAGTCCCTAAATGCCATTTTCATCAAAAATCACTTTACAAAACTTGTTTATTTATCAACAAGGACTCATAATATTTCATTAAACATAAAATATCAAGCAATAACATTCATGACATAACCCTAAATCTTTAATAGTTTTACAAATTGATCCTCGGGCTAGCTAGGTTAAGCTAAAACGACTTCAAAAACATAGAAATCATTAAAAACGGGTTTAAAATCACTTACATGTAAAAGAATTTTACTTGGCTGAAACTCTCTCCCTTTCTCAGCAATGGTGGACAGTTCTTAGCGTTAAAATGATGAAGAAGATGTTTTATTTCATCTTTTATTATTAACATTAACTTATTTTATTTAATTACTAAATTAACCTTTATAACTTATTAAATAAACATCCACTAACTACACTAATGGTCTAATTACCCTTTAATTCCACTCATTTTAAAATTTCATAGCCATTTGACCCTTTAACTATTAGAACTTTACTTTTGCACCTTTTTACGATTTAATCCTTTTCACTTAGTTAATCATGCAAACACTAAAATTTCTTAACGAAAGTTTAATATGACCTTACTAACATCCCATATACATTAGACTAATAAAATAATAATTTACTCGTTAGATTTGTGGTTTAAAAACCACTGTTCTAATTTCATTGAAAACAGACTGTTAAACGACACATTTGGAGCAGTCCAACCATTCGAGTTTATAACTCGACTAGGTAAATTTACATTCACCCTATCCAGTTCTTTTAGATAGTTTAGCTCAAATCTGCAACTTGGGAACCTGATTTGCATTCACCTTCATGAATAAATCTTTTCTTTGACATTCATAATGCCCACAATGTGCATGCTATTAATTTGCATTAATATAATGAGTTAGATTCAAAAACATCTTTTATCCAATCATTGATGTAAGTATTTGCTGCTACTGTAGACCATGTGATATGTAACTTTTTCCATATTTCCTTTGTTGTAGGACACTCACGAAATACATGCTCTCTTGTTTCCGCAGCATCTTAACATTTCTGATGACTAATGAATCCCATTAATCACCTATAATGTAGATTAGCAAACGTAGGCAAAAAATTATGATAAATCCTTCAGTTTGTAATTTTTCATTTTAGAGGTAACTCAAGGTTCCGCATCTTCTTGTAAAAAAGTCTATAATTTGTTTGTCTAGGAGTCTGTAAATCCTGTAATAATAATTTATGTCCACTGTAGATTGTATACTCCCCCGTAGGCTCTCCTTGCTATACAACATGGTCTTCGTATTGATTCATCAAAAACAGAATACAAAAGATCCTGTCTGTGTCCCTGGCAGTAAAGGCATTTTCAATCAACTCAATTTTCCATTTTTGTGTACTAGAATCAATAATATCAGCAACTGTATTTAGGCCTGAGTTCATGGCTCTATTTTGAATTTTGTGCTCATCATTTCCAGGAACCTGCGCATCATCCCATATAGAAACTTTTTGGCCATCACCGATCCTTCATCCTATACCTTTTTGAATAAGGCCTTTTTCAGCCCGCAAACTCTGCCAAGTAAGCGAAAGTAAATTACCTAACTTGGCATTTAAGAAGTCAAAATCACGAAAATATTTACCCTTTAATTTTTGAGCCAATAATGAATGGGATTACGTAACAAATTCCAACCCTACTTAGCCAATAAAACAATATTAAAATTTGATAAATTTCTAAATCCTATCCCCCTCCTTCTTGATTATGCATAAAGACCTCCAATCATACCAATGCATGCCATGCTTTTTGTGATTTTTCCTCCACTAAAAAGCTCCTATAATATTCTCCATTTCCACACAAAGAGTTTTTGGCAAAAGAAACCAAAGGATCGCATATGTAGGGATAGCTTGTAGCATATCTTTAATAAATACGTCTTTTCCACCTTGTGAAAAGTGTCTAAGATTCTAGCCATTGATCTTCTGGTTTAGTCTGTCCTTAAGGCCCTGAAATGCCCTCTTTCATCTCCTTCCCACCATATTTGGTAGACCCCGAGTACTTTTCTGGGTCTGTAGAGCAACGAACGTTAAGTACTCAAAAAGCCATCTCATTATCCTGCTCAGCCACATTAGCAGTAAAGAAGGCTATTGACTTTTCAAAATTCACACATTGACCTAAGCAAGATTCATATTCATTAAGAATATTTTTGATGACATTAACCCTATTTTTATGACCTCCCCGAAAAGAATGCAATCGTTCGCAAACATGAGATGGGTAATTGGGGGGCAGCCTTACAAACTTTTGCTCTTGCAATTTTCCCTTCTTGCCTTGCTAACCACATTAAAGAGGATAAGCCCTCTCCACAAAATAAGAACAAGTAAGGGCTTAAGGGATCGCCCTGACGTAGTCCTTTAGATGGCTTAAAATTGGCACTATTCGTAACACCCCAAACCCAGCCTAGACATTATGGTTGAATCCGGAGATGTCACAAAGAATGGGTTTTAAAAACAAAGTTGTTACGTTAATTCATCTTAGTCTATTATCTCAAAATCTTTCATAACCATAATCGAAAACGTTAATTAATTATTTTCTTTGCCAAAACTTATTTACAGCGGAAGTATAATAAAAATTGATGCCATTTTGAAACCCGATTTGTATTTTTAGAAAAACTTTATTTGTGTAAAACTGTCGTTATCATAAAACATTTTATTGAAGTATGCAAGTTAACAAACAATCCAAAACCAAAACCAACGGTTAAAAGTCCATATAGTCCAGAGAGTCCTAGAAATTCCAAACTCTCAAGTAATATGAAATTTAATATAAAAACCATAAATTATTAAATTTAAACAGTTTATGGTCGAGTGGCCACCACTGAGTCTCTGCCACACCGATCCGCCTAAGTCTGTGGACTACCTGGATAGAACAGACAATAGGTGTGAGTTTTTGTAAACTCAGTGTGTAACCCAACAGAATTAAGCATGCGAGCATATAGAAATCACATATATGATTAGATACAGATTCAGATTCATATCCATCTCAGATGCAGATAACAGATACCGATTTACAGATCAGATAATCCGAATCCTACCCCTATCCTCTACACACCATCTCCAACCATCCCATCACACCATGTGGGGTTAAAAACACCCACCCAACCCTACACATCATATCGTGTCATTATGACACATAATAGATAATATGCAGCCAGGCTTCCAGAATAAAGGCGATGATCGTAATACAGAACACTTCCTCCACATATACAAATCCCAACCCAAAACAGATACAGAAAGTAGATACAAAAATAACAAATTAACATGCTCAACATGCTCATATACAGATTACGGATTAATCAAACATACATAGCATTATCATACTCAGAACAGAATATCAGACTATCGGATCTACAATTTTTAGGGTTTGTTAGCCCTTAATGACCCTACGATAGGCCCTCAGTCGATCAGAACGACATGTGCTACCCTAGGGAAAATTTTAGAAATATTGGCCCATATGCCTGTGTGGGCCCATATGCCTGTGTGGGCCGATATGCCCGTGTGGCATGCCTGTGTCGGCCCATACGCCCAACTTGGCCTAGCCCGTATGGCATACACGGCCACACTCCGGCCACCTCACAGCCGTGTCTAGCCCACGGCCATGCCTTCATAGACCACATGACCGTGTCTTGTACACGGCCATCCACACCGCCGGCCACACGCCCGTGTAGGGTCGACAATGTTCATTTTCAGCTTTTGTCGAAACTCAGTTTTTCGACGTTTCGGGTACACACCTGGTATCAATTTGATGTGAAAACTATCCCGAAACAAACAACACCTAAAATTAACCATAGAAATATCCACAATTACTTTAATTAACGAATCAAACTGAGATGCTCTCTAGGCTACAACTCGAAAACACAACAGAAATTTGCACTTGAGTGATCCAAAGACTTACCCTAGACAATCGCGACCTCGTAACTCCACTACAGCACCGATGGGTCTTGATTTTCCTCAAGCGCACCTACCAAAACGGTTGTCAAATTAATCATACCTTGAACCCAAGGCAAAAGTACAAGATGAAAGCTCCCTTTAACACAACGACAACCCTTACCTTCAAAAGTGAATAGCAAAACTGAGAAGCCAAAAACCATGATTAGGAGAGAAAATTTTGACAAGAAGGAAGTGCAGAGAACGTCAGCAAGGGAGAAAAGAAGAGAGAGAAAAAAATTGGAATAAATAAAAAAATAATGAATAGATATGGCATATCTCTAGATTTTCTCCCACTGCCCTACTAACTCTCAACCGCCTCAGAATTCCAACTCCACTGAAACTCTAACGCATAACCAACAAAAAATATAACATCCTTACTTGCACAGGGATTCGAACACAAGATATCCAACACACCAACTCCCTTACCACTCGAACCAGCAGGCTCATTCTGATATGGATTTACAAGAAATTTAATACAAGCCCACTCTAGAAAAGTGAGGCTTGATCAAAATAACAAAATCTGGCAGAAGTAGGACTTGAACCCAAAACCTCATACACACACCCAGAACACTTAACCACTAAAATAGATACAGAGTTGTGTCAAATTTTACAAAAATAAAAATAAATTAATCAGGGTGTTACAAATCTTGTAACACCCCTTACTCATACCCGGGACCAGGATAAGGTACGAGGCGTTACCAAACATAAACATGGACAATTCGAAAAGTACGGGTTATAAAATTTCGTTCCAATTTAAAAAGTAATTAAATGAAATCATAATGTTCCTGTTATGAACCTACGAGGTCCAAAACATGAGTTGAAAGCAGTTCGGGGTTAGTCCGGGAACTTAAGAAAATTCTAGAAAATTTTTAGGTTTAAACCTCACATGCCCGTGTGGAAGCATTGCACACGTCCGTGTGCTAGGGGCACACCCGTGTCCCTTTCCCGTGTTGAATTATTGGAATTTATTTTTAATTTTGAACCTACAGGGGTTTTCACACGACTGAGCACACGCCCATGTCCCTGACCCGTGTCCCTCACACAGCCATGACATGCCCGTGTTACTGCCAGTGTGCAAAAACCTGGACATTCTGTTTATGATGTCATCATTCATTTAGAGGCACATGGCCAAGGCACACGCCTGTGTACTAGACTGTGTCCTCCACATGGCTAAGACACACGGTCGTGTCTCTGCCCCTGTGTTTACTACCATGTATACTAACCTAAAAATTTTAGGTGCAGGGGACACATGGCCATACAACATGTCCGTGGGGCTAACCGTGTGTCACACACGGCTTAGACACATGTTCGTGTGTCTACCCGTGTGGACCGTTTTGAGACTATCTACCAAGCCTTTGGTCACCCTCAAACTTCCATACATGCTTATAAGCCTCAATGGTATTTAACATGGCCGAAATATATTCTTAAACCATCTTGGCAAAGCCTATTGTATGTTAACCTCATCTCATTGGTTAGCACAAGCTAGGTTATCCTTTTTATTAAGGATTATCATATCACATTTCTCATTTTACCACTTAAGCCATATTATAACCATGTACCATTTTATGCCATATCCACTCTCAAGTTGTTAGGCCTCATTTCATATATCCATCCATGATACCACATCAACACATCACATGAAACACTTAAACTTAAGCATGCAAAATAAGTAGGGTTACAACCCACATCAATATGAGCCATATCTCATGGCCATATACAAAAGAATAAGTATATCATTATAAGTCATTTCATTGGCTAGCCAAATGACACATATAACAAAATGACTATAACCCTATACATGCCATTTTAACAAAATGAAAGTTTCCTTATACCAAGCGAGACAAGTTGATAGTGTAGACAATGCTCCAACCGTCTTTCGATCTTCACGAGTCCTCGACCTCAATAAGACAAAGAAAAGAAAGAGGGTAAGCATTAACATGCTTAGTAAGTTCGTATAACAGAAAGAAAACTTACCGGACATTTAAATACATAGTCATTATATGCCATGTCATCCATTAATTATAATTACACTTTTTTTCCTAACGCATACACTCAATCATCAAGTTAGTCTCAAATATACGAAAATACATAGATGAGCTCATCATATCAAGTAAACATTCAAATTCATGTCTTCTCATGACACTTTCACATACATTTGTCCATTGAATCAATGATCTCCTGATGGATATTTCATTGATCCACATTCAGTAGTTTCCCCTTTTTGGGTACCATCTTGAGTCTCAATTTATGTAATGGAGTTGCCAGTCCACTTATTATACAATGTACCATAAGGCTTTGTTGGGTTGCCAGTCCAGGCTAAATCCTCAATATAACAGAGTATTTCTCTTACAAAAATTAACCAATGGTCTAATTACAATTTAAAGACCTCCAATTTAAAAACTCATAACAATTGGACACTTCTAACATGTGGAACTCAACTTTTGTACTTTTTACAATTTAGTCCTTTTGACTAAATTGAGTGCCCAAACGTCAAAATTTTCGAACAAAAGTTTCACGAAGTCATTTCGTGATATCATAGACCATAAAAATATAATAAAATAAATTTTCTTATGTTGGATTTGTGGTCCTGAAACCACTGTTCTGACTAGGCCCTAATTCGGGGATGTTATAGCAATGCTATGTTTGAATTGAAAATTCTATATTATTGTTGCATGAATGGCATGATTTAATATGTTGAAAAGTGATGAAAGAATGGTATATAAAATTTGTGAGAACAATGATATATGACTAGTAGCCCATGAAATGTTTGATGGCTCAATCATTGATGGCTTGTTATATAATAGTTGAATATATTGAGAATTTGATATAACATGATGTTTTATTAAGTTGGCTAACTTGTGAAAGAGTGAAAAGGAAGGTAAGTCCATTTGCAAGTAAATACAATGTGTGAGGTTTGTTAATTACTTAAATGATGAGTATATGATAAATGTAGGCTCTTGACAAGAATATGATTTGAATGCTCAATGTATGAAAATTTATGACACATTGACATGATTGATAATAATAAGAAGAAAAATCTCAGTTGAATGAAATAAGATATTCGATAGATTATTGAAAAGAAATTGATGGTAAAAAGGATCTAGCCTAGACGGGTGATCCAATCCCTATATAGCCCTCCCGAAGAATATGTGTAAATGAATTTAGCCCAGACGGGTAATCCGAATTAGGTTTTGAATTTAGCCTGGACCGGTAATTCAGATCTGATCTCATTTGAGTATATGTCGTTGCAGGGGATTTAGCCTGGACTGGTAATCCCGACAATACTCTATGAGTTTATATTACAGGGGATTTAGCTTGGACTGGTAATCCTATTGTAAGAAAGGAGGTTCGCGAGAGTGTGCTCTTTAAAAAGGGAAAATACAAATTGACGGACATGAATTTGTAAAGTGATCTAGCCTCCCGAAGAATATGTATGCTGAAATAGATTTAGCCCTAACAAGTAATTCGATTAGGATCTGAATTTAGCCTGAACTGGTAATTCAGATCCGAGCTCATTAGAGGATATGTCGTTATAAGGGATTTAGCCTAGAATGATAATCCCGACGATACTCTATGAGTTTATACTACGGGGGATTTAACCTGGACTACTAATCCCACTGTAAGAGCGAGGTTCACGGGAGTGCGTACTTGAAATGATCACTTGTATGAATTAACAGTAAATGAGATATCCATCGAGATTCCGAGAAATTCAACGAGATTAATATGAGAAATAAAATAAAAGGTTCTTGCTATGATAAACTCATTTATGTTATATGATACTATTATGATGCATATGAATTGTCATGTTTGGACGAGTGTTGTGATAAATGATAGCATAGGTAAGTACTCGAAACCCATGAGCATGTGTTTGACACGTGATATGAAATAGACTTGTGATAAGAATTCAAAGGAATGAATGATACTTATGAGAACAATTTTTATGATGATCTTGTGATGGCTATCATTATGTTGCACTGAAATAGTTTTGGACAATAGCAGCAGTCTGAATTTGAAAATCCACTAAAAATTGTGTAAGTCGAATTAAATGCTGAATAAAATATGAAATTAAAGCTTATTGAGTCTAGTTTCACATAAAAGAAACGGTATAAGCAAAACAATTTCATATTATGAGATATTTGAATTTTTGTGAGACAAAGTTAGAATGAGTTTGGAATCCGCTGTTCTGATTTGGAAAAATCACTAGAAATTGTACAAAAATAATTATGGGTTATAATTCATATGAATAAGCATGACTCTGTTTTCAAGAAAATCAAACTGGAACATTATCCGAATCCCGTACTAAGAGATAAATAAATTTTGGTGAAAAAAGGTCAAAGCTGTCAAATAGCGAAACAAGGGAGACTTTAAAGAATAAACTGTACTTATTGGCTAGACAAAAAATTCTAAAAATTTTATAGTAAGAATATATGTGAGTTTAGTTCTAAGGAAAAATAGTGGATCTTAATTTGGAGTTTCGTAGCTTCAGATATAAATAAATTAGTGACTGTGACTCAAGAAAACAACTTGACTGGACTTTGAATAAATAGAAAGAATTTGAAAATAGCATGCTAATACATTGCTTATTATTTTTTCCATGCAAGCTTACTAAGTGTAAAGCTTACTCCCTCATTTCCATTTCTTTTAGTGTTGTCAGGTCGGCTCAGGGTTGGAGGTCGTCGGAGGCAGCATCACACTATCAAGCCAATACCTTTGGAGTATTGATACATATGTTAGAAATATCAAGTGAGTGGCATGTATAAGGACCTAGTTCTATGACATGTGTTATCATGATTTGGCTAAATGTATTGGCCTATATCGAGCTATTGTATATGGCCATGAGATATGGCTCATATTGATTATGGTTTGTAAGTCTAGCTAATCATGTTATGTTTTAATGCATATGATGTGATGATATGAATATGTTTGTTTGCCATGCATGGTTGGTAATATGCCATGTGTGTTGAATGCATGTTTTATGACCAATCGAGGTGGTCATGACCATGAATTAAATGTGTAATATGGTAATAAGATGACAAGGTCAAATGAATGTTTAATATGTGGCTAGACTAGTTTATCATGAGTAGGTGGAACATACGTATAATGGCGAGCTAATGTTGAATGTGTCTTAATAAAGGGTGTTTAATCACTAAAATGATGCCATGATTGGTGAGTTTGATGTGTATAAGCTTGTAAGGGTTTATGGGAAACATGAAGGCTTGGAAAATGGCCTAAGAGTTAACTACACGGGTTAAGACACGGCCGTGTGTCTCAACCGTGTAAGGGATACAGTCTGGTGATACGGGCGTGTGGCCTGGCCGTGTGGTTCAATTTATTTGCTGACGTCATAAACAGAGAGTTACACGGCCTGAGGGCATGGGCGTGTTGAAGACACACGGGCGTGTCCTTGTGTCCACATGGGCATGTGACTCTATTTCATGAAAATTTTTCTAAGCTTTCCCAAAACTTTCCAAAGTTCTCAGTTTAGTCCCAAATCGCCTTTAATGCATGTTAAGGGGTGTTACAGTTTGCATTAATTGATGAAATAAAAATGTGAAATGACGAACTAGGGAAACATATCGTATGTATCATTATCCACAGTGACTGTGTCTTCTTGCCATTAACAAGTGATGACTCGAGAATTAATTTGTATCTTCAAATTATTATTTAATGAGAAATTAAATAATTAAAGTTCGAAGTAAAAATTAAATTAATTAAGTCATCCTAGTTCCATAAAAACAAGTTAATTAAGCTCTATTAAAGTAAGCTCGTTCACCTGATTTACATATTTTAGCTTCAATTCAAACTCATTCCATATACAAATTTTTTATACTTAACTAAAAAAAAAAATTTGAATTTGAGTTTCAAGTGTATTAAAGGTAAAGTAGTAATCTAAAATTAAAAATACTATTATCAATTAAAATTTTGATTAAGCTCTCGAGCTGTTCAAAACGAGTATTAAGGTACTCAAACCTAGATTGCTTGATAACTCAAGCTACTCAATCCTAAGCTTGGTTTAACAATATATACATGGTGCTATATAGATTTAATAGAAACAATATTGAAAAAAAATCATGATTAAAGAAATAGTGAATTTACCTGAGAGGTAGTTCAGATGAAATCTATTCCTCTATTATTAAATAGATTAATTTAGTCTATGTTCTGTTAAAAAGAATAATATAAGGCCAAATTGAAAAAGAGTTAACATTTATTGTTTGAAAGATATCATTCACTATTTAACAGAGTTGTTATTTTTAAAGTTTTTATGGTTTTGTAAATGAAATCTTTTGTTTGGAAAAGAAAAAAAAATTCAAGACATTTTTTATACCACAATTGTTAATTTTGGTGCAATTTGATCTTATTTGATTCTTTTTAATTCTATAGGGACCAAACTAACTCATTCAATAATAGAGGGGCTAAGTTGATCTAGAAACTATAATACAGGGACCTCTTAGGTACCTTAACCCTAAAGAAACCTAGTTCATTTGATAATTCAAGCTGCTCAAGCTTGAGCTTGGCTCGACAATGCCTTAATCGAAGTTGAATTTTCTTTTCGAGTTTAAATCAAGAAACTTTCGAGGACACGTACTTCATTTACACCTCTATCAAACAAACCAAATCCAACACTCACCCAAATTCGAGTACTAAGAATTTCTCCAAATAAGGAGTAAGAATAGAGCTAACGATGAAGCTTTATAACATAATTTACGACTCAAAATACATAATATAATATATATAACTTTTACATTAATAGTAATATAAACTTTAACTAGGATGCACAAGAAATCTTTAGTCTAATACAAACATTATAAATATTTATATGGATAAAGTGATTAATTAGTATCACTCTAATAAATATCCATCCCACCTCAATTGCTAACTCCAAGAGCCTTCCAAACTACTTGATCTCGCCAATTGACATTGCACAAATTCTACCTCCTAGACCTCTTCCTACAATAATGAATATTCATCCTATGCTTATTTGTGCAAAGGATGGTATTCATAAGCGCTAAGCGTGTTTTGTAAACCTTTCACTAGATGAGCCCTGAGACTTAGTTGAAGCTGCTAGTCAACCTTAATGGAAGAATGTAGTAGAAGTTGAATTGTATGCAATAATAAAACAAGATACATGAAGCTTGTTTAAATTTCCAAGGGGTCACAAGCTAGTGGAATGTAAATGCATGTTCGAATTCAAAAGACAGGTAGGTTCAACAAGGTATAAAGCTAGACTGGTCGCAAAAGGGTACTCGTAGATTGTTGGACATAAATTCAAGGAAATTGACAATCCAAAAATTAAAGACAATATAGTGATGATCATTCTTACACTTTGCATTAACCAACAAATGAAAGTTGATACAATTAGATATTCCCAACGCGTTTCTGAATAAGGAGTTTATAGAAGAGGTATACATGTTAGTTACAACTTCCTGGTTCTAAGCATTGTACTGTTGGAGGAGATCATATACTGTGTAAACTGAAAAAGTCCTTTTGTGGGTTCAAGCAAGCCCTAGAGGCATGGTTTGAAAAGCTTAAAGAGTAGGTTGGATAACTGGGGTTCAGACAATCAGCGGCTGACATTGCTCTCTGTATTAAGAACACTAACGGGAAGAAAGCGTATTTACTAGTGTATGTGGAAGCCATAGTCATTACAGGGGATGATCTATTGAAAATTGATGTATTGGTGAAATCACTTGATGAAAAATTCTTATTAAAGGATCTAGGAGACTTGGTTTATTATCTAGGGGTGGAAGCATAAGTTGTTGATGCAAAGTGTTGTTGATGCATAGAGTTGCTTGCTTAATAGACACCAGTGATTGAAGTTTAACATAAACAAACTTAATTGAAAGAGTTCAAACATGAAATAAAATTTAAAAAGTAAAAATCTGAATTAAGCTTGAGTGCCGTAGCTTTAACAATCTTGCTTTTCACTATCTCAAAAGGCTCCAAATAAGCATTTAGGGAAGTAGATCATCTGATTGCATCACTAACAAAAGCATTAAAGATAAAAATGAAAAGAATAGATCGCCATTGCCGGGGATCGAACCCAGGTCACTCACGTGACAAGTGGGAATACTTATCACTATACTACAACGACTTAGTTGTGGTGATTGTTAAATTTTTTCTATTATTTCTAACTTTCGAAATTTGGTCGCAAAGGCAAAAAAAAAAGCGAAGAGAGGACAATGTTTAGAGTAGTTTTAGTTGTTCAACGAAGAGCTTTGACTGGTAACAAACTAGATATGTAGATTGATTGGTGATTTTAGTTTATTTAGAGTTCAACCTCTACATTTGTAAATTCTCTCCTCTACATTTGTAAATTCTCTCCTTAGTTGATTCTTCCCCGTCTTTATGAAATAGGAAGAAAAAAAAAATTTGTTGTTGATGGTCATAACAGCTTTCAATATTTGATTCGGTTGCTTTCTTGAATTATCATTGTGACTGCTTGTCGGCACACATGGTATTTTTTAAAAGCAGGTTGATCCATCAACATCTGAGGCTATAATCCCTTCACCCAAAACCCTGTGCTGGTGAAACAAAAACTCCACTTATCGTTTTTCTTTAGGATTTTACATACAACGTACATGTGTGAACAGAAATACTAAGATATAATCTTCCAAAAACTTTTCAAATATATAAAAATCTTGAAAAAGAAAAGCATATCTATGTCCAGTCCTGGTGACTAAATCCGAGTAAGGTAATTCTTTTGATAAATTAAAGCAACCATGAACTAGCAGTGTTAGTTCTTACCAGAAACATGTTACCTAGTTTACATAGGATGAGAAGATTGATGACTATTACCCGCAAGTCATGACCTATGAAAACATGGAAGAAAAATAGTTAAAAAGACAATGAAATTTATACCCATATGCCATTTGATTTATGGATATATGCTCCCTGATTGTTGAGATAATTCATCAAGCTCGAGCTTTACTCAAAATTCATTGCTTGAAATATGGCTCCAATTTGGTCGAATACTATTCTAGAAGCTCCAACTCGGCTCGTGGTAAAATCAAACTATTTAAGCTTGGTTAGATAAAGCATTTACATATTCAAGCTTGAGTTTGAACCCGTTTCGTATACAACATAGTAATCTATTATTAAAAATATTGAAAATGTATTATTAATAAAAAGCTAGATCAAGCTCGCGAGCTGCTCAAATCAAGTAATAATGTACTCAAACATGGCTCACTTGATAACTCAAGCTGCTCACGCTTGAATCGATTTCGAATTTCTTTCGAATAACTTGCAAGCACAAGTGCCTTGTTTATACCCCTATCGAACTAGTACCAAATCCAACACTTATCTGATTTCGAGAATTAACTAAGAATTTCTCCAAGTAAGAAGTAAGGATAGAGCAAATAATGAAGATTTAAAACATAATTTACGGCTCAAAATACATAATATATATAAATTTTACATTAATAGTAACATAAATGTTAACTAAGGCACACAAGAAATCTTTAGTCTAGTACATACATTATAAATATAAATATGGATAAAGTGATTAATCAGTATCAGACCAGTAGATATCCATCCCGCCTCAGTCGCTCTCAGGCACTCCAAGAGCCTTCCAAACTGCTTTCGAGGCATCAACAATGTTGTTAGGGCAAGGGGGCTGATAATCATGGTCCGAGTCGCATCCCATAGTAGAATCACATTCATCCACAACTTTAGCCCTTACAGATTTTCCATTGCCATGGATGTTGATATAATTCAAACACCTCTTCCCGTTGTTGTACCACCCTGTAGAAAGTGCCACCACAGGGTCATCATCGGAGTGGTACTGGTTGTCACATTCAGATGGTGCACCACCGTCTCCATCTCGCTCAAAGCTGTTAAGTGTCAGTGTTGCTTTCGTTTGGCTTGATACAAGAGGTGAACATTTGTATGTTGTGTACCACTTGCCATCCTTGCAACAATCAGAACCATTTTCCTGGTTGCATTGCCCTGGTGGAGGGGTTTTCCCTTTGATCTTGCCACTAGGGCTGCACGTCTGTGCTTCAACACTAAGAAAAAGAAGAAGAATGCAAAGGAGAGGAAAGACAGTCGAACAAATTACTTGCTTTATCATTTTTATCTTCTTTAAGTCACTTCTGTTTTGATGTTTTAGTGCAGAAAACTTCAAGTGGGAAAAGCAATATATCGAGATCTTGGCAATGAGTAATTTAAAATATTGGTCTTTCACTATGAAAATTTATGATGGACTGAAGACTTACCATTAAGCTGATAAAATTGTATTTTATCATTTACCCAAATTTTGTAATATATTTATCATTCAGAAGCATCTATGTGGGAGGTTCCTGCAGGTTTGGTTCACTTTTAGTTTATTTTTCTTAAATATCATATGACAGCTATTTGTTGATGAAGATCGAAGGGGCTTTAGATTATACTAGTCAACAAATCATTTTACTGGCTGATGCCTAAATTGAATGGATTTGAAGATGGTTACACTTAGCTTTACATTTTCCCTAAAATTTTTGCAATGAAAATTATTTTCTATACATACATTACACGTATACTTCTTTAAAATATCTTTAAATATATACACATATAAAAATCATATTCCTGATATCCAGTCCCAATGGTAGTGTTAGAATTTGTCTTAAATTTCGTTCACAGGAAAGAACCGAGGTGAAAGAGCCAAAGGAGGAGCAATAAGTATATAAACCTTGACAAATTAACTTTCCTAGATAAAGCAGCAACATATAATATTATTTTAATTTGCAGACCAAAATTTGAAATTTTGTCCGTAATTTGGAAATGTGCATATAAAAATATTAAGCACCAAAATTAGATTTGGGTAAAAAGATTAACTCAATAATTTATGGACGAAAAACCTAATTCAATTTTTAATTCTATAATATATTATATAATTTATTTCATATAAAAATTTAATTTATAATACTATACAATACTATAGTATAAACATTAAAATATGTTTTCTTTAAAATTAAAATAAAATTATTTTAAAACGTTAAATAAAAAATAAAATAATTTTTTTGTAAAAAAATTGCATATTTAAACATACTCGAATTTAGTTTTTGATTACGTGTCAAGCTCTGGTTAACTCAGACAATTATTTCTGTAATGACCCAAAATTCACGGGCACCGGAAAAGTGAGTTATAGGGCCTCCATCTTAGTGAAATAAGTTCGAAAATAATTATTAGAAATATTTATGAGCCTAGAGGTGTGTCTAATTAAGTTTTAATTAGGTGAATTTAGCTTAATTTAGAGTAATTAATAAAAAGAACTAAATTGAATAAGGAGTAAAAGTTTAATTCTAAAGTAATAGAAAATAAAAAGGATTAAAATGGTAATTAAACCATTTATAAAAGTTAAGGCGGCAAATGGAAAAAAAATTAAGATTTTTCTTTAATATATGTATTATATATATATTTAATTATTATCATGGTTTTATATAAAATTATTATTATGGTTTTATAATTATTATGATTATTTAATGGATATTATGTTGTAAATAAATTAAATAGTTGATAAATGTATGGTAATAAAATATACATGTGTAAAAATTATATTGGTACATTTGTAATTTAAATACTTAATTACTTATAATTTAAGTATAAAGATATTTGTTAATTAAATATTAATATTATAAGATTTTTGGTATGAAAAACAAATTAAAAAAATGACATTTGTAATAATATAAATATATACATTTGTATTATAATTATGTATTTACTTAAATTTTAAGTTAAAGATATTTATTAATTAAATATTAATATTATAAGATTTTTATTTGTTAAATAAGTAAAAGAAAGACAAATGGATGGTAATAAATGTGTACAAATGTACAAAGATACATGTATACAAATGTATTAATTATATTGTTATTAAGTAGATATTTTACAATTATTAAATTAATAATAATCTATATTAGTTAAAATGATAAAATAAATAAGTAAAGTAAATAAAATATAAAAGAAAAAGAAACAAACGAAAGGAAAGAAGAACAGAGAGCATTCGAAACAGGGGAAAGAAAAGAAGAAAAAGAAGGAAAAAGGGAAAATAGGGTTTTTGATGCTTGGAGTTAATTTGGTAAGTCAATTAAGCCATTTTTAGTTAATTTTGATGTTTTAGAAGCTTTAGAACAAAGTTTTGTTGAAATTAAGTTGAAGTTTTGAAAGTTCTTAGGTTTTTTAACATAGTTCATGTTGAACAAAATAATGAATTAGGGACTTAATTGAATGAATTTTAAGTTAGAATTGATTAAAGGATTAAATTGTAAATTAGGCTATAAGTTTTGTGTTGTAGGGAATAAATTGAAAGAAGTTTTAAATTAGGTTTTATTATGAATACTTGATAGTTAGGATGAATATGGAAGAAAAATGAATAGAATTGAAGTATGAAATAAATTAAACAAATAAAAGAGTCAATTAGGATTAAATTTAAAATTAGGCATAAATTGAGTAGAAATTTAATTAATTATTTAAATTAATGCTGTAATTAATAATGTAAATTATTATTTTTATTTTCGTAGCTAACAAGGAAAACGAGGCATCGGCATCCAAAGGAAAAGAAAAGATCGTTGAGGAGTAAACTCGTATTCCAGGTTTGTATTACTATAACTCAAACTATTTATTAAATGTATATTGAATTTATAGTTATGGAATAATTAAGATAAGGTAAGTATTATATTTGAAATTAAATATAGTAAGTGTGAAAGTTAATTCGTATATGAATTAAGATAATAGATTAATTTGTATATGAATTAAGATAATAGATGTTTGAATTATTTGAGTATTGAAAATTTTTGTGGAAATGAAATTGAAATTGGAAAAGTAAAATAATACCCTATTAACTTGTCGGACTAGATTTGATACAAATGGCATGCAATTGGATTTATGATGTGATGAGGAGATTTGTAGTTCGACCGAGAAGATGTTTCTGTTATTATATACTTCGGTTTATCCGAAGAGGCATTTAATGCCTTATTGGTGTATTTGGGAAGATATATTATACTGGTGTGTGATTTATAATATTCCGGGTGTGTTCGGGTTGGATATTCTGGTGTGTTTGGATGGAATCCGTGTATCAGTCAGAGTTCGAGCCTTGTTAATAGGGTAAATAATTGGAATGAAATTTAAAAAAAAATGAGATTAATTATTTTGGCGCTATTGAAAAGTATGAGAAAGAATGTATGAGTTAAATTATGAATTGAGTTAGTATGTAAAAATATATATAAATATATATAAATGAATTTAAGAGTTATGAGGTAATATAATTATATATAATTAATTTAAATGATTATAAAGTAATGTTAAATAGTTTTGATTTATAGTAATACCACTGAGTATATCCATACTCAGCGTACGGTTGTTTCCGTGCGTAGGATAGTAGAAGTCAAGTGTCCCGGCTCAGCACCCAGAACATTCCCGACTCCAACACAAACTTGGTGATGTATTTTTCTTTTGGTTAAAGGTGGCATGTACATAGGTATTGTGTGATCACTTGAATATGTATATTATTTTGGTTGTGAAGGATGAATTATAAGGTTTAAATGGTTAAATGAAATGGTAAGAAAGGTATATGATATTTTGACACATGAACATTAAGTTGTTAAATGAATGAAGTTTTCAATCAAATTTTTGAATGATGCTATGATAATTATTAAGTTAAAATTATTTTAATGATATAAATATTAGTTAGGTGAATTTGAAACATTGGTATTAGTTGTTTTTGGTTTGAAATTTGTAGGGGGTTTTAAGTAAAAATAAGTAGAAATACTGCCGAAATTTTTATATAAAAAAATTAAAAATTACGAAAAAAATTTCAGAATACTCGAACAAGTCCCGCTCTACTTTTAATATGTGTTTTGGACTTTTAGAGTCCAATATAGGGACTTAATTATTTGTTTTACTATGAATGTTATATTAATTGTGAATTATTCGTAAGTTGTCTGATATGTCCGGTAATGCCTCGTAACCCTGTTCCGGCGACGGTTTAGGATTAGGGGGTGTTACAATTTCAAACGACAATTCATAGAAGGACCAATAGTGTTAACATAATGAAAGTTCAAGTAGCACTTCTGACAAAAAAGAAAAACTTTTAAGTACATAAATTGAAAAAACACTATAGTTTGGGGGCCATTTTTTATTTTAAGGCCTTTTAGTAGGATGAAATTCTCTAAGAATGGCATCCGTGTCAACATTTGTGAAATTGTTCAAGTCAAGGGACAATATGTTGTCTCTTTCATAGCACAGTACGCCATAATACTCGCAAATTGCGGTAGGGGAAATATCAATGTTAGCATGCCCGAAGTATACTCGGTCATGCGTACCAATTTTTTAATTGGAGTAAAACTCTATCACTATAGGTACAATGGCAGCTTGCTTGGGAAGCAAGTAAAAATTGTCCCAACGATGGAAGTGTACATCGTCCTATATCTCATCATTAAACGAGTAGGCTGGATCAAAATCATGTTCAGGGATGAACTTACGTCCCTAAATTGTTTGATAAAAGTCCACGGCCTCTTGTTGTGCAAATTTAACACCGTCGTATTTTGATGACGAAATCAAGGCGGTTTGGGAATGAGATTGTTTACGCATTCTTGGGGGCATTCTTTTAATTTTCATACTTAAAGTCAATAAAAATAAACTCAATATCCAATGGAAAACAATCAATACATAAATTAAAAACTTTAAAATGGAAATAAGAAAAACAATAATAATAAATAAAGGAAAAGAAAACTTAAACCGTATTGATTGTTGTAGTCGAATGGATTGAATTGAGAAGTGTTGTGTTCCCTAAGCCAAAATGGTGCGATACTTGCAAACAAAGAAAACTAACAAAAGGTAAAGTAAAAGAAAAGAAATCGATCAAGGAATCGAAGTGTAACCTCCAAAACCCGACCTAGACGTTATGGTCGAATTGGGAAGGCCGCATTGGACACCTTAGTGTCGAACCTACCCTAACAATAGTTAAAAACCTTCAAGTACTCCCTTTTATAAAACTGTGGTTTCTATTGTAGCTTTAGAAAAACGCTCATTTACTTAGTCCAACTATGTTTAGGTCGAGTTAGTGAATTAGGTGAATTTTAAAAAAAAACCAACTATCGGGGTTGCCTTCGAAAAATCATTTCGTTATCTTCTTAGCAGGGGAAATGTACCATTACTAGTCAAATTATTAATTTAGCCATATATCATGCATAATCCATTTCAACATATTTATAAAAAACTGTGTATCTATACCAAATATGCATGTCATGCATGCATGAAAAATCCCAAAATCTCAAATAGTCCCAAACCATAGTTTAAAGAAACTTTATAATCCAAAACCAAATATTTTAAAACGTTAAATAAAAATAAAATATTTTTTGCAAAAAAAATTGCATACTTAAACATACTCGAATTTAGTTTTTGATTACGTGTTAGGCTCTGGTTGACTCAGACAATTATTTCTGTAACACCCCTAACCCGTATCCGTCACCGGAATAGGGTTACGAGGCATTACCAGACTTATACACTAACATTTGTACAAAATCGAGTCATAAATTTTCATTCCAAATCAAAACTTTTCAAATTTCACCCTAAAGTCCCTAATATGGGCCTATGGGGCCCAATACTTGCTTTAGAAGTGATTCGGGACTAAACCGGAAACTTTGGAAATTTTACATTGAAGATAGGGGCATACGCCCGTGTGGCTTGGGACACGGCCGTGTAGCCAGCCCGTGGGGTCCCTATGGCCATGTGGCCGGCCAATGTGGAATTCTGACTTGCAACTTCTTAAGCATCAGAGGGGCACACGATCTGGGCACACGCCCATGTGGCTAGGCCATGTGGTACATTGATTTTTCACCATTTTTAAGCCATTTTCACACGGTTTTGACACACGACCATGCTTAAAACCCATGTCCTTTACACGACCAAGACACACGGTCGTGTCTTTTGCCCGTGTACTCTCTTGACTTCATATTTAAGGATGCAGGGGACACACGGTCATTTTACACGCCCATGGGTTGTCCGTGTGTCACCCACGGCCTAGACACACGCTCGTGTATCTTACCTGTGTGGACGAAATAAGGCCATTTCCTAGCCCTATTTCTCACCCAAACTTAACCAATTTCCTGCATAAAAAACTTACAAGTATATACCATCCATTTCAACCAATTTTCAACTATTCAATCTAACATTTCCAACTCTTAACCATACATTGAAGCTTACCTTTACATTGGCTTGTAAATCATGTTTTATGAAAGGTGGTTTATATCTTGTTGAACATGAATATACCATATTACCTCAAAATACATATTACTAGCCATTCCGATGGCTAGTTTGTAAACAAACATGTTACTTCATCATTTGGCCTCATTAGCTTATACATGCCATTATATCGAAATGAGTTTGTCGTTTATACGAAAAATTAAGAAGTTGATAGTGTGATGATAGCTCCGACCCCAAATCCAACCTTCACGAGCTTTGAGCACTATAAAATAGGAAAAATAAACCTAGTAAGCATTATATGCTTAGTAAGTTCATATAACCAAACAATACTTACCATTCATATTTAGCAAGTAAAATCACACATAAAGCAATTAATCCATCAAATTAGCAAACTAGCAAATATGGCCTATTCACAATCATTCAACCAAATTGGTTAGTACAAAAACATTAATATGCATGGATGAGCTCATTATGTCATTTCTTTTTATTTCACTTGTTAATACATTTCCATTGAATCTTTGAATTTCTGATGGACCTTTCCTTTTCTAATTGTACACCCGAGGTGCACATTCCCTTTTCAAGTGGTACACACAAAGTGTACATACCCTTTTCAATTTGTACACACAAAGTGCACATAACCTTTTCAAGTGTACACACATAGTGTACCTTTCCTTTTCAAGTGATACACACAAAGCATACCTTACCTTTTCATATGGTATACACAAAGTATACCTTTCCTTTTCATATGGTATACACAAAGTATACCTTTCCTTTTCATATGGTATAAAAGTATACCCAACCTTTTCAAGTGTACACACAAAGTGTACATAGCCTTTTCAAGTTGTACCATTTGGGTACGTAAGTCTTTTTCAAGTATTACCCTTTCGGGAAACATTTTCTTTTCAAAATGAGATCAAAAGATTATCCTTTCGGAACAACCTTTACTACAACATATGCAGGATCTCATATACACGGTAATCACCTGTCCAATCGGAAATCAATATTCAAATGGGTTCATGTAATATTTCATCATTTATATGTAAATCATAAATCAGCATTGGTTTATTACATGTACATACCAATTACAAATCATGATGCACATAATTCAACAATCAATTCAACACATTTACATGCTTAATTTAGTTATACGAACTTACCTTGACAATTGATCGTATCTACTAATCCGAAACATTTTTTTTGCCTCGATCTTTTTCTTTGTTCGACACTTTTGGATCTATATAAATAAATTTAATCATCAGTTCTATGATTTTTACATTCAATCAAGCCCATTTCACATTTTAGGCAAAAGTATCATTTTGTCCCTAGACTTTTAATTAATTCCAATTTCGTCCCTAAGCTCGGAAATTGAAATTCATGCAATTTACTCCTTATTCCAAGCTTATTCAAAATTTCAACATAACTTTTATAGCACATGTATTCCATAAATTTCAAAATTTTTCCAAGAATTTCACTACTTTGCAATTTAGTCCCTACACATGTTTTCACTAAAAATCACTTTGTAAAAGTGGTTTATCTATCAATAATCTTTCATTTTCTATCAAAACCTTTCAATTTATAGCATATTCATCCATGGGTAATTTTCTAAACTTTGATTTTCTTTCAATTTAATCACCCAAATAAAGAAATTAAGCTTTTCCGATCTCAAAAATAAAAAAATTACTAAAAACGGGAAGAATATGATAAAATGATTGAGAAATTTCCTTTCTCTCTCCTAAGGTTTCCATGGAATTTTTGGGGAAGAATATGATAAAATGATATCTTTTTCATTTAATTTAATTAATATCATTTAACTTTTCCAGTTTCTAATTTAATCCTTTACCTTTTTCCATTTTCCATGGATGACTCATTAAAAATATCTACATGTTTTTCTTCAATGGTCTAATTGCCATATAAGGACCTCACATTTTGAATTCTCTAGCTATATAATCCCTATAGCTTTTAGTATACAACTTTAACATTTTATTCAATTCAGTCCTTTTTACATTTAGACACATAATTGATAAAAAATTTTAATAAAAATTTTCATGCAATATTCCTATCATAATACCTATCATTTAATGAAATTTAAATAATTTCATTTTTCGGACTCGAATTTGTGGTTTCGAAACCACTATTCCGATTTCACTAAAATTGGGTTGTTACAACTCTCCCCCTTTAAGGACTTTCGTCCTCGAAAATCTTACCAGTGAAGAGATTCGGGTACTGCATTTTCATGATATCTTCAGGTTCCCAAGTAGCTTCTTCAATTCCATGTTTCTGCCAAAGAACATTTACCAATGCTATCTTTTTATTTCTCAACTCTTTTGTTTCCCGTGCTAAGATCTTAATTGGTTCTTCTCTGTATGTCATGTCAGGCTGAATTTCCACTTCTGTTGGAGAGATAACATGTGATGGATCCGACCGATACCGTCTTAACATTGACACAAGAAAAACATTCTGAATTCTTTCAAGTTCTGGCGGTAATGATAACCAATAAGCTACCGGTTCAATTCTTTCAATGACCTCATATGGTCCAATAAACCGAGGACTTAATTTTCCTTTACGGCCAAACCGGAGAACTTTCTTCCAGGGTGACACTTTGAAGAATACCTTATCACCAATCCCAATCTCAAAATCAATTTCTTTTCTTTTAAGATCAACATAAGACTTTTGTCTGTCTGAAGCTGCTTTCAAGCTGTCTTGTATCACCTTTACTTTTTCCTCAGTTTCTCGAATTAGATCAACCTCATGAATCTTCTTTTCACTAAGCTCTATCTAGTACAATGGTGTTTTACATTTCTGACCATATAAAGCTTCATACGGTGCCATTTTAATACTGGATTGGTAGCTATTATTATAGGCAAATTCAATCAGAGGCAAGTACCTTTCCCAGTTACCTTCAAATTCAAGCACACAACACCATAACATGTCTTCTAAAATCTGGATCACCCGTTCTGACTAACCATCAGTTTGGGGATGAAATGCAGTACTAAAATGAAACTGTGTCCCCAGTGCTTCTTGCAATTTATACCAAAATCGAGATGTAAACCGAGGATCTCTATCATAAATAATAGAAACTGGTACACCATGCAATCTAAAAATTTCAGAGATATACAATTCAGTTGATTTATCCAATGAAAAGTCCATACGTACCGGTATGAAATGTGCCGACTTTGTTAACCGGTCAACAACTACCTAAATGGCATCTTTCTTTCTTGGTGACATAGGCGATCCCATTACAAAGTCCATGGTAATCCTTTTCCATTTCCATTTCGGTATATTGATTGGCTGTAATAACCCTGAAGGCACCTGATGCTTAGCTTTCACTTGTTCACATATTAAACATTTGGCTATGAATTCAGAAATATCTCTTTTCATTTCCGGCCACCAATACACCTTTTTCAAATCATTATACATATTATTACTACTAGGATGAATTGACATTGTACCATTATGAGCTTCATACAAAATCTTTTGTACCATTTTTGAGTTCTTCGGAACACATATTCTGTTTCTAAACGACAAACAATCATCAACCCCAATTTGAAACTCTAAATCAGAATTCTTTTGACATTGTTCCTGTTTAGCTTGCAACTCATTGTCACTCTTCTGTGCTTCATTGATTTGTTGTATAAATGTCGGCCTAGCTTTCAATTTAGCTACAATCAAACTATCATCTGACAAGGATAACCGAGTGTTCATTGCTCTTAAAGAAAATAAAGATTTCCTGCTCAGTGCATCCGCCACAACATTGGCCTTGTCAATAATAAAATCATAATCCTTTATTAACTCGACCCACCTGCGTTGCCTCAAATTCAAGTCTTTTTGTGTCATTAAATACTTCAGACTTTTATGGTCAGTGTAAATATAACATTTTTCACCATATAAATAATGGTGCCATTTTTCAATGCAAACACTATGGCTGCCAGTTCAAGATTATGTATCGGGTAATTTTTTTCACGTGGTTTAAGTTGTCTTGAAACATAGGCAACCGCTTTACCTTCCTGTATTAAAACACAACCTAAGTCGTTTAAAGATGCATCACTGTAAATTATAAGTTCCTTACCCGATTCAGGTTGTACTAATACAGGTGCTTCAGTCAATAAAGTCTTCAGTTTATCAAAACTCTGCTGACATTTATCATTCCACTCAAATTTTACATCTTTCTGCAACAAACGAGTTATCGGGGAAGCAATCATTGAAAATCCTTTAACAAACCTCCGATAATATCTAGTTAAGCCCAAAAAAATTCTGACCTCTGACACGTTTTTTGGTGGACTCCAATTAATAATTACTGAAATTTTGCTCGGGTCAACCCTGATGCCTCCAGCAGATACAATGTGACCAAGAAAGCTGACTTCTCATAGCCAAAATTCACATTTACTAAACTTGGCATACAATTATTTTTCTCATAAAGTTTGAAACACAATCCTCAAATGCTCAGCATGTTCATCTTTATTCGAGAATAAACTACAATATCATCTATGAATACCATGACAAACCTGTCTAGGTACGGTCTGAAAATCCTGTTCATTAAATCCATAAACACTGCTGGTGCATTTGTTAATCCAAATGGCATCACCAAGAATTCATAATGACTATATCTAGTTCTGAAAGTTGTCTTTGGAACATCTGAATCCTTCACTTGGAGCTGGTAATAACCTGAACGAAGGTCAATCTTTGAAAATACAATAGCTCCTTTTAACTGATCAAATAAGTCATCAATATGTGCCAACAGGTACTTGTTCTTTATAATGACTTTGTTGAGTTGCCGATAATCAATACACAACCTCAAAGATCTATCTTTCTTCTTTACAAATAAGACCGGAGCACCTCATGGTGAGAAACTAGGTCGAGCAAAACCCCTGTCAATTAATTATTGTAACTGCGCCTTCAACTCTTTTAACTCGGTAGGAGTCATTCAATAAGGTACTATCGATATTGGTATTGTTCCCGAAACTAGATCTATAGAGAATTCCACTTCTCTCACAGGTGGTAAGCCAGGCAATTCTTTTAGAAACACGTCTGGAAACTCACATACAACTAACGCAGATTGAATCTTTGACTCGGTTACCTTAGTATCCAACACATAAGCAAGATAAGCATCATATCCCTTCCTCATACACTTTTGTGCTACTATTGCCGAAATCATATTAAATAATCCATCTAGCTTGTCAGATTCAACATGAAGTAACTCACTGTCTTGACATTTTAACACAATATACTTCTACTTACAATTAACCACTGCATCATGTTGGGTTAACCAATCTATTCCCAATATCACATCGAATTCATCAAAAGGCAGTAGCATTAAATCAGCCAAGAAACATTTACCCTTTACCATAAGTGGACAGTTTTTACAAACTTTATCCATTTTTACATATTGGCCCAAAGGATTTGAAACTTCCACCACAAATTCAGTGAATTCAACATTTACTAAATTTGTGCATATATATGAGTGTGTGGAACCAGGATCAATTAATGCAGTAATATCAGTATCTAATAAAGAAAAAATACCAGTAATGACATCTAGTACTGAAGCATCTTCTCGGGCACGTATTGCATATGTTCTTGTAGGAGCTCGAGCATCAGATTTAACATTTGAATCTTTTGTAACACTTCGGCTACCACTAACATTTTTGGGGTATCTAGGTGGTCTGCCCTTTGAAGCAGTGCTACCCAATTTTGAAGTCTGTTCAGCATCTCTTTCCAATATTTTTGGACAATCTTTCAAGAAGTGCTCAAAGGAACCACATTTATAACATGCACCAGTTTTCATTCGACATTCCCCATGATGAAATTTATTACAGTGTTTACATTTTGGCTTCGTGTTTCCCACACTTCCAACACTAGTCACTGACGGCGACGATGACCTGGGATTAAAGCGTTGAAAACCACGCTTTTTACCATAATACCCAGCTAAAGTAGTAAATCCTTCTTGATACCTCTTTGATTTCTTTGAATAAAATGATTGAGACCTACTAATAGGTCTTTTCCTAGAGGATCGAGCTTTTCTGTTTGCCTTCTTCTTTTCTTTACTTAGCTCTTCAGCTTTCTTTGCATTATCAGTAAGTGCTGCAAACTCTCTTATTTTCAAAATACCAATTAATAGCTTTATGTTTTCATTTAATCCTTCCTAGAAAAGTTTACACATTTCTGTCTCTGTTTGTACCCATTCACTAGCATATTGGCTTAACCGTACAAACTCCCTTTCATATTCCTCAACGGTCATGTTCCCCTGTTTTAATTCTAAAAATTCTTTCCTTTTCTGATCTAGGAATCTTTGACTAATATATTTCTTTCTTAATTCAGATTGAAAGAATTCCCAAGTAATATTTTCTTTTGGAACCACTGAACTTATTGTTTTCCACTAGTGATAAGCCGTGTCCTTTAATAAAGATACAACACATTTCAAACATTCAGCTGGAGTACATGATAACTTTTCCATCACTCGAGTAGATTTTCCAGCTAGAATTTAGCTTTTTCTGGATCATCATCAATTGTAGCTCTAAATTCCTCAGCTCCATATTTTCTGAGTTTATCCACTGGAACCTTACCAATTCTAACAGTTTCAGTACCCGATGATCTCTCATGAACAATCTGAGTGTTTGGTGGGGGAGGCTGTGGTTGGAAAGCAGCAGAATTTCTTCTCAAATATTTAGGAAACCATTTATCAAACATTTCAAAAAAAAAAAACCTCTTTAGCATATTCACTTCGGCCCTCTGATTCGGACCTTCACTACTACTACCATTTATATCTCGTCGTACGGAAGCTTGAGAAGTACGGAAGCTTGAGAAGTACTCTCAGCTTCCTCAAATTCTTCTCTTGCTATGTTGGAAGGTATTTACTATATGAAAAACACATTTAAAATGGTCAAGAGATATCACACTATCATCAATTATATAATGGCATGTATAGCTAAATTCACACTTGCTACGTTAGTCCGAGAATCAACTATAGCTCTGATACCAATAAATATAACACCCTTAACCCATATCCGTCACTAGAATAGGGTTATGAGGCATTACCGGACTTATACACTATCATTTTTACAAAATCGGGTCATAAATTTTCATTCCAAATCAAAACTTTTCAAATTTCACCATAAAGTCCCTAATATTGGCCTACAGGGCCCAATACTTGCTTTAAAAGTCATTCGTGAATAAATCGGCAACTTTGGAAATTTTACCTTGTAGATAGGGGCACACGCCCGTGTGGCCTGGGACATGGCCGTGTGGCCAGCCCGAGGGGTCCCCATGGCCGTTTGGCCAGCCCGTGTGAAATTTTGACTTACAATTTCTTAAGCATCAAAGGGGCTTACAGCCTGGGCACACGCCCATGTGGCTAGGCCATGTGATACACTGATTTTTCACCATTTTTAAGCCATTTTCACAAGGTTTTGACACACAACCATGCTTAAAACCCGTGTCCTTTACACGACTAAGACACACAGCCGTGTCTTTTGCCTGTGTACTCTCCTGACTTCATATTTAAGGATGCAGGGGACACACGGTCATTTCACACACCCATGGGCTGTCCGTGTGTCACACATGGCCTAGACACACGCTCGTGTATCTTACCTGTGTGGACGAAATAAGGCCATTTCAACCAATTTCCTGTATAAAAACTTAACCAATTTCCTGTATAAAAACTTACAAGTATATACCATCCATTTCAACCAATTTTCAACTATTCAATCTAACATTTCCAACTCTTAACCATACCTTGAAGCTTACCTTTTACATTGGTTTGTAAATCATGTTTTATGAAAGGTGGTTTATATCTTGTTGAACATGAACATACCATATTACCTCAAAATACATATTACTAGCCATTCCAATGGCTAGTTTGTAAACAAACATGTTACTTCATCATTTGGCCTCATTAGCCTATACATGCCATTATATCAAAATGAGTTTGTCATTTATACCAAAAATTAAGGAGTTGATAGTGTGATGATAGCTCCGACCCCAAATCCAACCTTCACGAGCTTTGAGCACTATAAAATAGGAAAAATAAACCTAGTAAGCATTATATGCTTAGTAAGTTCATATAACCAAACAACACATACCATTCATATTTAACAAGTAAAATCACACATAAAGTAATTTATCCATCAATTTAGCAAACTAGCAAATATGGCCTATTCACAATCATTCAACCAAATTGGTTAGTACAAAAACATTAATATGCATGGATGAGCTCATCATGTCATTTCTTCTTATTTCACTTGTTAATACATTTCCGTTGAATCTTTGAATTTCCAATGGAGCTTTTCTTTTCTAATTGTACACCCGAGGTGCACATTCCCTTTTCAAGTGGTACACATGAAGTGTACATACCTTTTTCAATTTGTACACACAAAGTGCACATAACATTTTCAAGTGTACACACATAGTGTACCTTTCCTTTTCAAGTGGTACACACAAAGTATACCTTACCTTTTCATATGGTATACACAAAGTATACCTTTCATTTTCATATGGTATACACAAAGTATACCTAACCTTTCCAAGTGTGCACACAAAGTGTACATAGCCTTTTCAAGTTGTACCATTTGGGTACATAAGTCTTTTTCAAGTATTACCCTTTCGGGAAACATTTCCTTTTCATAATGAGATCAAAAGATTATCCTTTCGAAACAACCTTTACTGCAACATATGCAGGATCTCATATACATGGTAATCACTTGTCCAATCCGAACAATCAATTCAACACATTTACATGCTTAATTTAGTTATACGAACTTACCTTGACAATTGATCGTATCTACTAATCCAAAACTTTTTCTTTCCCTCGATCTTTTTCTTTGTTCGACACTTCCGGATCTATATAAATAAATTTAATCATTAGTTCTATGATTTTTATATTCAATTAAGCCCATTTCATATTTTAGGCAAAAGTACCATTTTACCCCTAGATTTTTAATTAATTCCAATTTCGTCCCTCAACTCGAAAATGGAAATTCATGCAATTTACTCCTTATTCCAAACTTATTCAAAATTTCAACATAACTTTTATAGCACATGTATTCCATAAATTTTAATTTTTTTCCAGGAATTTCACTACTTTGCAATTTAGTCCCTACACATGTTTTCACTAAAAATCTCTTTGTAAAAGTGGTTTATCTATCAATAATCTTTCATTTTCTATCAAAACCTTTCAATTTACAACAAATTCATCCATGGGTAATTTTCTAAACTTTGATTTTCTTTCAATTTAATCACCCAAATAAAGAAATTAAGTTTTCCCGATCTCAAAAATATAAAAATTACTAAAAACGAGAAATAGAACTAACCAATTCAAGCTTGAGAAATTTCCTTTCTCTCTCCTAGGGTTTCCATGGAATTTTTGGGAAACAAGATGATAAAATGATATCTTTTTCATTTAATTTAATTAATATCATTTAACTTTTCCACTTTCCAAGTTAATCTTTTACCTTTTTCCATTTTTCCATGGATGACTCATTAAAAATATCTACATGTTTTTCTTCAATGGTCTAATTGCCATATAAGGACCTCATATTTTGAATTCTCTAGCTATATAATCCCTATAGCTTTTAGTATACAACTTTAACTTTTTATTCAATTCAGTGCTTTTTGCAATTAGACACATAATTGATAAAATTTTTCAATAAAATTTTTCATGCAATATTCCTATCATAATACCTATCATTTTATGAAATTTAAATAATTTCATTTTTCGGACTTGAATTTGAGGTTCCGAAACTACTATTCCGATTTCACTGAAATTGGGCTGTTACAATTTCAAACGACAATTCATGGAAGGACCAATAGTGTTAACATAATGAAAGTTCATGTAGCACTTTTGACAAAAAAAGGAAAAGTTTTAAGTACACAAATTGAAAAAGCGCTATAGTTTGGGGACCATTTTTTATTTTAATGCTTTTTAGTAGGATGAAATTCTCTAAGAATGGCATCTGTGTTAACATTTTTGAAATTGTTCAAGTTAAGAGACAATAGGTCATCTCTTTCATAGCACGGTACGCCATAGTACTCGCAAATGGTGCAAGGGGAAATATCAATGTTAGCATTCCTAATGTATACTCGGTCATGTGTACAAATTTTTAAATTGGAGTAAAACTTAGCACTACAAGTACAGTGGCAGCTTGCTTGGGAAGTGAGCAAAAATTGTCCCAATGATGAATGTGTACATCATCCTATACCTCATCATTAAGTGAGGAGGCTGGATCAAAATCATGTTCAGGGGTGAACGTACGTCCCTGAATTGTTTGATATAAATCTTTGGCCTCTCACTGTGCAAATTTAACACCATCGTATTCTAATGACGAAACCATGGCGGTTTGGGAACGAAACCGAGGTGGTTTGGGAACGAAACCATTTACGCGTTCTCGGGGGCATTCTTTTAATTTTCGCACTTAAAGTCAATAAAAATAAACTCAATATACAATGAAAAGCAGTCAATACATAAATTAAAAAAAAAGAAAATGGAAATCAGTAAAACAATAATAATAAATAAAGGAAAAGAAAACTTAAACTGTATTAATTGTCGTAGTCGAATGGATTGAATTGAGATGTGCAACACCCCTAACCCGTCTCTGTCATCGGATTAGGGTTACAGAGCATTACTAAACAATCATAAACATTTAACATCATAATATTTAAATAAATTAAAACATATCATAATCCATTCAATCACATGCATTCTATCCCTAAATCAAGCCCTTGAGGGCCTAAAAATATCTTTGAGGTAATTCGGGACTAATTTGAAACAAAACAGAAAGTTTAGGAAAAAGTAGCAAGAATTGGAGACAGGGGTCACATGGCTGTGTGAGATCACCCCAGGCCATGTAACTTTCGAACAAGGGACACACGGCTGTGTCCCAACCCATGTAACTCACTGAGTAGGGTCACACAGCCGTGTCACACACCCGTGTGCTAGGTCGTGTAACTCTTTGAGTTGCCCGACACGCCCGTGTGCCAGGCCTTATGCTAGGCCCTGTAATTCACTAACTTGAATCCTAAGAAATTCTCAGATGACACATGACCGGGTCACCAGGCCATGTGTCTTACACAACAGTATGATAACACGTGTCTCAGGTCGTGTGAACCAAAATTTTACCTAAAATCAAACCATTTCAAGTCTAATCTATACCAAACCATTCAAACCAATTGGGCACTCATTCAAGGGGTTAAAATACCATTTAAACATACATAAACATGTCATTTTAAACATCCTTAATGTAACACTCCTAACCCGTATTTGTCGCTGAAATAGGGTTACGGAGCATTACCAAAATTTTAAAATCAAAAGGACATAAATTTCAAACTTTTCAAATCATATCAATAAACACATTAAAACCAATTCAAGACATACATATTGTCCCTTAAACGAGCCCTCGAGGCCCTAATTATGAGTTAGAAACAAGTCAGGATGAAATTGGAAATCCAGAGAATTTTTCAGAAAATAATGAAAATTTTTAACACTGAAAATAATGAAAATTTTTAACACTGCAGGGGTCACATGGCCGTGTGGCCAGCCATGTACCCTTCGAAATAACCCACACGCCTGTATGCTAGGCCGTGTGCTAGGCCGTGTAACAAATTGACTTGCAACCTTTCGAAAGCTACAGGGGACACATGGCTGTGTCACCTGGTCATGTGTCACACACGGTTGAGACACACGCCCATGTCTTTGCCCGTATAGACGAAAATAGGTCATTTTACAAGCCAATTTTCTAACCCAAACTAGCATGTACCTATAAGCAAAATGCATATATGCACAAGCCTTAATAAGGCACCAAAATCAAGCATAAACAAGTCATATACATATGGTATAACATCATACAACCAATATGCCCTTAGGCACATCAAATGACAATATATAAACATATTTAACCGTGTACTCAATTTGGCCAAAAGACTAACTAACTTTCAACTAAACTTGCATCAATTCAAACCATTGAATTAACTTACCATTGCCTACCAAATGGTACAAAATATGCCATTCATTCACTAACATCAATAGACATATATATCTTTCATAACAAGATACCAAACCACAACAAGTTACTAGGCTAATACAATATGCATATTCATTTATCATAATTCAAACATATTAAGCCAACATCATCCATAACAAGGTTAATATTTTCATGCCATAAACTAAACTCATATCAACATCAAAATGCTAAAACACAAGCCAACTCAAATGGCTATACTAATAACTAGAACACATGGCCAACATTAGCCAAAATACATATACATGCCATTATAACCAAAATTAAACATCCGTAAATACCAAAAGAGCTAATAGATAGTGTGATAGATCTCCGATGACTTTCCAACCCGAACGAGCTTTCGATAAACTACAAAACACAGAAAAGTAAGCTCGTAATGAATATGCTTTAAGCTTTTGAATACAAAATAAAATCACAAAGCATGTAAAAATCAGTCCAAAATGATAATAACTAATTCATAAATTTATACATATACATTCATGCTTTTCGTTACCACAAAGGTACACGTTTCCTACCTTCCATCATAATAATGTAAATTACATTGAAAGCTCTTACCGAAGCTCACACAAGGTAATAATACAATGGTCGACACATCCATTTTCTCTATTCGATAGCTAAGGCTATCCCTTTTCATAATTCAATGGTTGTCACCATCCCTTTCCATAATCGATAGCCAAAGCTATCCCTTTTCAATTTAGTATTTAAGCTCGTAAAATGAAATTCATGCAATTTCACCCCTAACCAAGCCTAGCCAAATATCCTACAAGCTTATAGCAGCCCACACATTTCATTAATTCACAAATTACACTATGAGTATTTCACAATTTTCAATTTAATACCTATTTGATAATTTCATAAAAAATCACTTAACTAAAGTTTTTTTTATCTAACAACAACTAATCATTTTGTTCCAAAAATCATCAAAAATCATACACATCCATTAATGGTAAAACCCTAACACTTTCACAGTCTCACAAATTAGTCCCCGGGCTAGCTAGATTAAGATATAACGATCCCGAAAATATAAAAATAATTAAAAACTAACCTCAAAATTAATCTTATGCAAAGACTTCCATTGCCGAAACTTTAAGGTGTTAAAGATGGAGTTTCTTCTCTAATTTTGGTCAAGTATAGACTAGAAAGATGGTACTTTTAATTAATTTTTTTTTTACTTAATTTATTTACTAAATTACTTAATAAACCTTATTATAAAACCATTAAATCACTTATTAAAGTGTCCATAATTGTCCACTCATAAAAAATGGTATATTTACCACATAAACCCCTTTACCAATTAATTTCATAGCTATTTAATCCCTTTGACATTATAAAACTTAATTTTTGCACCTATTGCAATTTAGTCCTTTTTATCGAATTAAGCATGCAAACGATAAAATTTCTTAACGAAATTTTTATACGATACTACTATCATCCTGTAGACAATAAAATAATAAAATGATTATTTTAACATTGGATTTGTGGTCCCAAAACCATTGTTCTGATTACACTAAAACTGGGCTGTTACAACTCTCCCCCCTAAGGGAACTTTCGTCCCAAAAAATCTTACTAGAGAAGAGGTTTGGGTAATGCTTTTTCATAACTTCCTCGGATTCCCAGATGTCTTCTTCTATTCTGTGTCATTGCCAAAGAACCTTTACTAAAGCTATGTTCTTATTTCTCAATTGTTTAACCTCTCGAGCCAAAATTTGGAATGGCTTTTCATTGTACGACATATTAGCCTGAATCTCTATATCCGTCGGGGAGATAACATGTGAAGGTCAGATCGCTACAGTCATAACATAGAAATGTGAAAGACATTATGAAACATTTCTAGTTCTGACGGTAAAGCTAATCAATACGCAATAGGTTTGATGCTTTTAGTAATGTAATGTCCCGAATTACGGCCTAATCGGAATAGTGGTTTTGTGACCACAAATTCGAGATAGAAATAATTATTTTATAATTATTTTGAGGTTTATGATATGATTGCATAATTGTGTGAAGATTTCGTGAAGAAATTTTTGGCATAACGAGTTTAATTTAAAGTTAGGGACTAAATTGAATAAGTTGCAAAACTTGCATTCTAGAAGTTTTTAGTATGAAATTGCTTTGAAATATTAATAAGGAGGTCTTAAATAGCAATTTTACCAATTTTAAGTTCATGGGAAAAATTAGGACATGGAAGGAATTTTTGAAAGTTTAGTAAGGAAGGGCATTTTGGTCATTTGGATATTAAATGAAATAAAATGGGAAAAATAACACAAAATGGTCATCTTCTTCATTTGGTTGCTGCGAATTTTGCTCTCACCATAGCTAGGGTTTCTTCAACTTTCAAGCTTCATAGTAAGTGATTCTAAGCCCGTTTTTAATGATTTTTACGTTTTGAGATCCCAGAACTCGATAAAGCTTATGCTAGCAATAACTTAACCTAGGGTTTATATTTGGAAAAATACCCATATGTGAAATTTGTGTATTTTGATGTTTTATGATAGAATATGAGGTTTTAAATTATGTTAGACAACTTGTACTACTCGATTTTAAGCAAAAACGAGTAAAAGGGCTTAATCGGTAAAAATACCTAATAGTCATAAGTAGTCATAAGTACATCTTAGAGTGAGAATTTGATGTTGCCATAGAAGAGAAAAGTGATCAGCATGTTATAAAACATAAGAATAAGGAATAAAGTTTAATCCCGAGCCTAGGGACAAAAGTGTAAATATGCAAAAGTTTAGGGGTAAAATTGTAATTTTGCTAAAATTTGAATTAAGAATTAATTTGATAGTGTGAGTATTAAATAATCTAAATGTGTTATTATAGATCAAGAAAGACGTGGAATCGACCCCAATCGAGGAAAAAAAAAGATTGTGGACTAAATTGCAAAACCTTTGTATTTTGGTATCAAGGTATGTTCATGTGTAAATAGTGTAGCATAATTGTTATTTTTAAGTTATTGATGTTAATTATATGATATGCTGATTTTTATCATGAAATATATGCTTTGTGGTTATTTTCGAATAAAATGCAAATTATGTGAGCTACTTGTTAAATATAAATTGTTACCGAGTATTGGTTTCGGTATTCTACGGAAGACGGCAATGATATATGTTCGAGGAAAATCCCGTTTGAACCTTAGGAATAGATTAGGATACAAGTGACATGTCACTAGGGTGGTTGAGCATCCGAACTCGTTGAGTTGAGTCCGAGTTCACTTATGGATGTGAATGTCCGAACTCGTTGAGTTGAGTCCGAGTTCACTTATGGATACGATCGCTCAAGCTCGTTGAGTTGAGTCCGAGTTCACTTATGGGCGGGTTACATAGTAGCTTGGCTACATATGTGGCACTTATGTGCAAACTTTCCATGTATCCGAATTATATTCCGATGTGTTCAACGGGTGAAGTTGTACTCAAATGGAGGAATACTCGAGATGAAAAGAGACGTATTGGTAAGTGTTGTGAAATGGATACTTTGGACAGGTATGTACTTAACCCTCGGGTTGAGTATTGATACAACAACGATAAGGTAATAAGATGATGAAAAATTATTATAAATGTGATATATGTTTTGGTGATACCATGCTAATGTTGTTTGGTATAATTGCTTTGTTATGTTACTTGTTATTTGCATATGAACTTACTAAGCATTTATGCTTACTCCCTCCTTCTTATTCATTGTAGTTTTGGACAAGCCAGCTCAGGAGTCGGGATAGGTCGAAGGCTCGATCACACTATCTGAAGGACTTTTTGGTAAATGGCTTGTAAAATTTAAGTATGGCATGTATAGCAATATACCTATTTTGTGTAAATGATCTTATGATATGGTGATGGAATGGTTGAGGAAATGTTTGATAATGATAAGCCATGGAAATGGTTAGTTTAGATTATATTTGATGTCATGGAAGGTTAATAGGATACCTAGTTCATGAAAACTCATAAAAGGGATGAAATTTGCCATAAACAGAACATTGCAGCAACACTGACATGAGTTTGAAAATTTACTAAAAATCATAAAAATCAAATTAGGTGATGGATTAAATATTAAATTGAATCTTATTATGTATAGTTTCACGTAAAACAAACTAAACAGGTAAAGGAAGTATATGTTAGAAGATATTTGAATTTTAGTGAAACAGGGCCAGAGTGATTTCTAGATCCCCTATTCCAAATTTAGAAATTCACCATAAATTGTACAGATATAATTAGGTGTTATATTTTATATTCTCAGAATACTTATTGAGTCTAGTTTCGGGAGAAACAAACCTCATAGTCATATGAATTTTGTACAAAGATAAATGTGGTTCGTAGTAAACTGAGGCCAGTCCAGTCATGTCCTGAAACAGGGGTAACTTTAACTAATAAACTGTACTAATTGGCCCAATAAAAAATTCTATAAAAAAATTAGTAAATAGGTATATGAGTCTAGATTCAGGGAAAATTTAAGGATCTTGATTTTGAGTTCTGTAACTCGAGATATGATTTTTCTTGTAACTGTGACGCAAGTAGCTAGAAAGCTGTGAATGTGGAAACAAATAATCCAAGGTTCTTAAAATGTTAAATTAAGTTTAGTAACACCTCATACTCGACTCCTGCGACGGTCTCGGGCGTGGGGCGTTAAATTTAGTGGTATAAGAGCAGGTTTAGTCGGTTCTCAAACTACGTGTTGTATGTACGGATTTTGCTATACATGCCATATGTATAAATTGTGATAGTGTGACGACTTCTGACCTTTTTAAATGATTTTTTTATAGTAAATGGATCCCGATCCAGCTGTGGCAGATGAAGTAGAGAGTAATGCGCCAGTTCCGGCTGAAGGAGCAGCGCCGACTGAAAATCCACCTCCTACTGATGGTTAGGGAGGAGGAGAAAGGGATCGGGAAGCCTTTCTCCAAATGATGAGTGCATGGTACACTGAGTTCGTTCGTACGAACCCAAATGTACGACCTCCCCCACCTCCTCCAATTCCTCAACCTGTACCCCCGATGCCTCAGGGTGTGGATATGATAAAATTTCACAGAACTCTAGTTGATAGAATTCGTAAACAAGGGGCCAAAGAATTTAAGTCAAATATTGATGATGATACCGAGGAAGCAGAGTTCTGGCTTGAAAATTCTATCCGGGTATTTGATGAATTATCTTGTACACCTGAAGAAAGTTTGAAATGCGCTATATCTTTGTTGAGGGAATCAGCCTATAATTGGTTGAAGACTTTGATTTCGATGGTACCGAAAGAGAGAGTAACCTGGGAATTCTTTCAAGAAGAGTTTCAGAAGAAATATATTAGTGAAAGATTTATTGATCAGAAGCGTAAAGAATTTCTTGAGCTGAAGCAAGGTAATATGACAGTTACAGAATATGAAAGAGAGTTTGTTCGATTAAGTAAGTATGCCAGAGAGTATGTTCTTACAGAGGCCAAGGTGTGCCGACGATTTGAAGACGGGCTCAACGAAGACATCAAGGTATTTGTTGGAATTCTTGAATTAAAAGAAATGGTAGTACTGGTGGATCGAGCTTGCAAGGCTGAAGAACTACTTAAAGAGAAGAAAAAGGTAGAGGCTGAGACTAGAAATTGGAAGAAAAGACCGACGAGCAGTTTATTTTCACAGCAACCTGGAAAGTCAAGAAATATGAATCCTCGTTCCCAAGTTTCAGCTGGGCAATCATATGGAAATTATAAGAAGCAAAATGTGGGTCCTAAGTCCCAGACTACTTCGGCAGCCAGTGTAGGGAACTCGAGATTTGTTAAACCCGAGTGCCAGTGGTGTGGTAGAAATCATTTTGGTCCGTGCAGAGCAAATGAATGTTTTCGATGTGGTTCTCCGGATCATTTTATTAGAGACTGCCCAGAGAGAGCTAAAAAAGAAAAATCTCAGAATACAAAAACAAGTGGTGCGGATTCGAGAGGAAGATATCCAAGAAAAGCTGGGAGTGAAGCAAGCAGTAAGAATGTAGCCAGAGATGCATGTGCAGCTTAGACTGAAGGAAGGGCTCGGCTAGAACTTATGCTATTAAAGCGCGCGAAGATGCTTCCTCACCTGATGTGATTACCGGTACATTTTCTCTTTATGATGTTAATGTTATTGCTTTAATTGATCCTGGTTCTACTCATTCATATGTGTGCATGAAATTGGTGTCTAGTATGAATATACCTGTTGAGAACACAGAATTTATGATTAGAGTGTCGAATCCGTTAGGCAAATGTGTGATAGTTGATAAAGTATGCAAGAAATATCCTTTAATGATTCGGGGTCATTACTTTTCGATCGACTTGATGTTGTTGCCGTTTGATGAGTTTGATGTTATTTTGGGTATGGATTGGTTGACATTGCATGATGCTATAATAAATTGCAAAGAAAAGGTTATAGAATTAAAGTGTGAAAATGGTGAAACTCTGCGGGTTGAATCAAATAAATCAGAGGCATTACCTAGTGTGATTTCTTCAATGTCGGCTCAAAGATATTTGAGAAAGGGTTATGAAGCTTATTTGGCGTATGTAATTAATACAAAAGAAGTTGAAAAGAAAGTTGAATTAGTGCCAGTTGTGTGTGAATTTGCGGACGTATTTCGTAAGAATTGCTGTGTTTGCCTCGATGGGAAGTAGAATTTGGTATTGATTTGATACCGGGAATAACTCTGATTTCGATTGCTCCATATAGAATGGCACCAACAGAGTTAAAAGAGTTAAAGTCGCAGTTGTAAGATTTGACTGATAAAGGTTTTGTGAGACCGAGTTTTTCACCTTGGGGTGCTCCCGTGTTATTTGTGAAAAAGAAGGATGGTTCTATGAGGTTGTGTGTTTATTATCGGCAGTTAAACAAGGTGACAATCAAAAACAAGTATCCGTTGCCAAGAATTGATGATTTGTTTGATCAGCTAAAAGGAGCGACATGGTTTTCAAAGATTGACTTGAGATCTGGGTATTACCAACTGTGGGTAAAAGAGTCAGATGTGCCTAAAACTGCTTTTAGAACAAGGTATGGTCATTATGAATTTTCAGTTATGCCATTCGGATTGACAAATGCTCCTGCTGTGTTTATGGATTTAATGAATCGCATATTTCGACCATACTTGGACAAATTTGTTGTGGTGTTTATAGATGATATTTTAATTTATTCAAAAGATGAGACAGAGCATGCTGAGCATTTGAGAATAGTTTTGCAAACTTTGAGAGATAAGCAGCTGTATGCTAAGTTTAGTAAAAGTGAATTTTGGCTCCGGGAAGTTGGATTTTTGGGTCATATTGTTTCAGGTGATGGTATACGGGTTGATCCTAGTAAAATTTCAGCCATTGTTGATTGGAAACCACCAAAAAATGTAACTGAAGTTAGAAGTTTCTTGGGGCTAGTGGGTATTATCGGCGGTTTGTAAATGGATTTTCTATAATTGCTGCTCCTATAACTAGACTACTCGAAATAATGTTAAATTTGAATGGACGGAGGAATGTCAATGAGTTTTGAAGAATTGAAAAAGTTATTAATGAGAGGCACCAAGTGTTAGTACTGGCCCGAATCGGGTAAAGAATTTGTGGTATATAGTGATGCTTCTCTGAACGGTTTGGGGTGTGTACTCATGCAAGAAGGAAAAGTGGTGGCTTATGCTTCGAGGCAGTTAAAACCTCATGAGAGGAATTATCCTACTCACGATTTAGAATTGGCTGCGGTGGTGTTTGCCTTGAAAATTTGGCGACATTATTTGTATGGTGAAAAGTGCCGGGTATATACCGACCACAAAAGTCTTAAGTACTTGATGTCACAAAAAGACTTGAATTTGAGACAGCGAAGATGGTTGGAGTTATTGAAAGATTACGAGCTTGTTATTGATTATTATTTGGGAAAAGCGAATGTGGTTGCCGATGCTTTAAGTAGAAAGTTGTTGTTTGCTTTGAGAGTTATGAACACTCAATTGAAAATGTCAGATGATGGTTCGATTCTAGCAGAGTTAAGAGCAAAACCGATGTTTTTACAAGAGATTTCTAAAGCTCAGAAAGATGATCAAGATTTGCAAGCCAAGAGAAAGCGAGTGTGAAGTTGATACTGAGTCGATTTTGAATTGGTTCTCGATGGGTGCTTAATGTTTAAAGATCGATTTGTGTATCAAGAATGAGGAATTGATTCAAAAGATCCTACAGAAGCACATAGTAGTTGTTTCTCGATTCATCCGGGTAGTACGAAAATGTATAATGACTTGAAGAAAATGTATTGGTGGAATGGAATGAAAAGGGATATATCAGAGTTTGTGTCCAAATGCTTAACTTGTCAACAGGTGAAAGCTGAACACCAAGTGCCTTTGGGATTGCTTCAGCCTATTATAGTTCCCGAATGGAAATGGGATCGGATTACTATGGATTTTGTTTTAGGGTTGCCATTGACTCTAGGAAAGAAAGATGCCATCTGGGTAATAGTTGACAGATTAACTAAGTCGGCTCATTTTATCCTGGTACGTACAGATTATTCTCTTAACAAGTTGGCTGAACTGTATGTTAGAGAAATTGTTAGACTACATGGAATACCATTGTCGATTATTTCAGATAGAGATCCAAGGTTTATCTCACGGTTTTGGCAAAAGTTGCAAGACGCGTTAGGTACAAAATTAAATTTCAGTACTGCTTTTCATCCACAAACTGATGGGCAATCAGAGAGAGTAATTCAGATTCTTGAAGATATGCTCAGATGTTGTGTATTGGAATTTCAAGGAAATTGGGAAAAATATTTACCGTTGGTAGAATTTGCTTACAATAATAGTTATCAGACGAGCTTGAAAATGGCACCTTATGAAGCATTGTATGGTCGTAAGTTTCAACGCTTTGTATTGGATGAACTCAAGGAAAATCAGATCTATGGAGTTGATCTAATAAAAGAAATCAAGAAAATCGAAGGTAATTAAAGAAATTGTTTGAAAGTCGCTTCAGATAGACGTAAATCTTATGCAGATTTAAAACGAAAGGACATTGAATTTCAAGTTGGTGATAAAGTATTTTTAAAGGTGTCTCCGTGGAAGAAAGTTCTCAGATTTGGACAGAAGGGCAAATTAAGTCCGCGTTTTATTGGGCCGTATGAAATAATTGAAAAAGTTAGACCGGTAGCATATCGGCTAGCATTACCACCTGAATTAGAGAAGATTCACGATGTGTTCCATGTATCTATGTTACGCCGGTATCGTTTGGATCCTTCACATGTGGTTTCACTGACAGAAATTGAACTACAACCAGATATGACCTATGAAGAAGAACCGATTAAGATTTTAGCTCGAGAGGTCAAACAACTAAGGAATAAAAATATTGCACTTGTGAAAGTGTTGTGGCAAAAGCATGGAGTAGAAGAAGCTACATGGGAATCTGAAGAAAATATGAGAAATCAATACCCACATCTGTTTACTGGTAAGATTTTCGAGGACGAAAATCCTTAAAGGGGGGAGAGTTGTAATATCCCGAATTAGGGCTTAATCGGAATAGTGGTTTCGTGACCACAAATCTGAGATAGAAATAATTATTTTATAATTATTTTGAGGTTTATGATATGATTGCATAATTGTGTGAAGATTTCGTGAAGAAATTTTTGGCATAACGAGTTTAATTTAAAGTTAGGGACTAAATTGAATAAGTTGTAAAACTTGCATTCTAGAAGTTTTTAGTATGAAATTGCTTTGAAATATTAATAAGGAGGCCTTAAATAGCAATTTTACCAATTTTAAGTTCATGGGAAAAATTAGGACATGGAAGGAATTTTTGAAAGTTTAGTAAGGAGGGGCATTTTGGTCATTTGGATATTAAATGAAATAAAATGGGAAAAATAACACAAAATGGTCATCTTCTTCATTTGGTTGCTGCCGAATTTTGCTCTCACCATAGCTAGGGTTTCTTCAACTTTCAAGCTTCATAGTAAGTGATTCTAAGCCCCGTTTTTAATGATTTTTACGTTTTTGAGATCCCGATAACTCGATAAAGCTTATGCTAGCAATAACTTAACCTAGGGTTTATATTTGGAAAAATACCCATATGTGAAATTTGTGTATTTTGATGTTTTATGATAGAATATGAGGTTTTAAATTATGTTAGACAACTTGTACTACTCGATTTTAAGCAAAAACGAGTAAAAGGGCTTAATCGGTAAAAATACCTAATAGTCATAAGTAGTCATAAGTACATGTTAGAGTGAGAATTTGATTTTACCATAGAAGAGAAAAGTGATCAGAATGTTATAAAACATAAGAATAAGGAATAAAGTTTAATCCTGAGTCTAGGGGAAAAAGTGTAAATATGCAAAAGTTTAGGGGTAAAATTGTAATTTTGCTAAAATTTGAATTAAGGATTAATTTGATAATGTGAGTATTAAATAATCTAAATGTGTTATTTTAGATCAAGAAAGACGTGGAATCGACCCCAATCGAGGAAAAGAAAAGATTGTGGACTAAATTGCAAAACCTTTGTATTTTGGTATCAAGGTAAGTTCATGTGTAAATAATGTAGCATAATTGTTATTTTTAAGTTATTAATGTTAATTATATGATATGCTGATTTTTATCATGAAATATATGCTTTGTGGTTATTTTCGAATAAAATGCAAATTATGTGAGCTACTTGTTAAATATAAATTGTTACCGAGTATTGGTTTCGGTATTCTACGGAAGACGGCAATGATATATGCTCGAGGAAAATCCCGTTTGAACCTTAGGAATAGATTAGGATACAAGTGACATGTCACTAGGGTGGTTGAGCATCCGAACTCGTTGAGTTGAGTCCGAGTTCACTTATGGATGCGAATGTTCGAACTCGTTGAGTTGAGTCCGAGTTCGTGAGATGTAACTAGGCATCCGAGCTCGTTGAGTTGAGTCCGAGTTCACTTATGGATGCGAACGCCCGAGCTCGTTGAGTTGAGTCCGAGTTCGCTTATGGGCGGGTTACATAGTAGCTTGGCTACATATGTGGCACTTATGTGCAAACTTTCCATGTATCCGAATTATATTTCGATGTGTTCAACGGGAGAAGTTGTACTCAAATGGAGGAATACTCGAGATAAAAAGAGACGTATTGGTAAGTGTTGTGAAATGGATACTTTGGACAGGTATGTACTTAACCCTCGGGTTGAGTATTGATACAACAACGATAAGGTAATAAGATGATGAAAAATGATTAGAAATGTGATATATGTTTTGGTGATACCATGCTAATGTTGTTTGGTATAATTGCTTTGTTATGTTACTTGTTATTTGCATATGAACTTACTAAGCATTTATGCTTACTCCCTCCTTCTTATTCATTGTAGTTTTGGACAAGCCAGCTCAGGAGTCGGGATAGGTCGAAGGCTCGATCACACTATCTGAAGGACTTTTTGGTAAATTGCTTGTAAAATTTAAGTATGGCATGTATAGCAATATACCTATTTTGTGTAAATGATCTTATGATATGGTGATGGAATGGTTGAGGAAATGTTTGATAATGATAAGCCATGGAAATGGTTAGTTTAGATTATATTTGATATCATGGAAGGTTAATAGGATACCTAGTTCATGAAAACTCATAAAAGGGATGAAATTTGCCATAAACAGAACATTGCAGCAACACTGACGTGAGTTTTAAAATTTACTAAAAATCATAGAAATCGAATTAGGTGATGGATTAAATATTAAATTGAAGCTTATTATGTCTAGTTTCACATAAAACAAACTAAACAGGTAAAGGAAGTATATGTTAGATGATATTTGAATTTTAGTGAAACAGGGCCAGAGTGATTTTTGGATCCCCTGTTCCAACTTTAGAAATTCACCATAAATTGTACAGATATAATTAGGTGTTGTATTTTATATTTTAAGAATCCTTGTTGAGTCTAGGTTCAGGAGAAACAAACCTCATAGTCATATGAATTTTTTACAGAGAGAAATGTGGTTCGTAGTAAACAGAGGTCAGTCCAGTCATGTCCTGAAATAGGGGTAACTTTAACAGATAAACTGTACTAATTGTCCCAACCAAAAATTCTATAAAACAATCAGTAAATAGGTATATGAGTCTAGATTCAGGTAAAATTTACGGATCTTGATTTTGAGTTTCGTAACTCGAGATATGATTTTTCTTGTAACTGTGACGCAAGTAACTAGAAAGCTGTGAATGTGGAAACAAATAATCCAAGGTTCTTAAAATGTTAAATTAAGTTTAGTAACACCTCATACTCGACTCCGGCGACGGTCTCGGGCGTGGGGCGTTACAAGTAATCTCATACGGCCCGATAATTCCAGACTTAGCTTTCCTTTACGGCCGAACCGTAGAACTTTCTTCCAGTGCAATACTTTTAAGAATACTCTGTCATCGACTTGAAATTTAATGTCTTTATGTTTAAGATCTGCATATGATTTTTGACAATCTATAGCTACTTTCAAACTATCTCAAATCACATTCACTTTTTCTTTAGTCTCGCGAACCAAATCAATTTTGTGTATCTTTTTCTCATTGAGCTTGGTCCAGTATAATGGTGTTCAACACTTACGACCATACAAAGCCTCATACAGTGCCATCTTTATATTTGTAGTAGCCCATTTCTGCCCGGGCTTTAAAACCAAGAATATAAAATAAATAAATAAATGTTTATTTATTACAGTCCATGTACAAAGCCTAAAGTTACATTTTAGCCCAACCAAATACTAAACCCAAACCGAAACGGACCGGTTACAACCCAATACTATAGCCTACTAACCCATTAACCTGTAACCCAGCTAAACTACCCTATACCCGTTACGCCCTTAACCCAAAACTCAATGGCCCAAGTAGACCTAAAGCAGAGAGGCCCGGATGGCCCAAATGGTTAGCAGAACATGGGAGACCTAGGGTTTCAGAAACCCTAGACGTCGCAATCATGTGTCCGTTCGTCTCGCAGTGACCCGAATCAATGCTGCCACCATCATTAAGCCTTCGTCACTGCCGGATTTTTCGTTGTCACCTACAAAAAATGGAAAGGACGACAGCAGAAAATAGTAGCAAAAAATGGAAAGAAATCAAAAGATTTCTTTCCAAGATTGTAAATCATTTACAAAGGGTTATAAAAGCCTTTCTTTTTAATCTGTAAGGTACGTTTTTGGATATAAAAAAAACAGAGATTCAAAAAAGGCACAGTTTTACACAAACTTACAATACCAACAGTCGATTGAGAGTAAAGGTGATCATTTATTTTTTTCCTTTTTATAGAGACATGCATACATCGAATAAACTACTGAAATATTAAAAGGGAAGAGGGTTACCTGTATTTCACTTGAAATTGCGAGGATTTTAACCCTCCGACCACTGTGTATGGTGGCGCGTGAGGCGCGTGAGCCTGAGTTGCTCGGAGGCTGAAGCTTGAGACCGGAACCCCTATCTTCCCCTCTGCAGAGAATTTCAAACTTTTTTTTTAAAACCCGGTGTAAAATGAATTTGGGGCTTAAGTTTTGGTTTACATAGCCCTAACGAAATGGTGACGTTTTGTTTTAATCCAATAAGCTTAAAACGACGTCGTTTCAAGGCTCAGGATCCGCTTGTTGACCTGATAACCCGGGGAGGATCCGCGTGTTTTCGTAAAGTGGGGTAATTGCCCAACTGGTCCTCTCGCAATTTTAATCTTTATAATTTCATTTTATTTATTTTTAATTTAGCCCTAGTATTTTAATTGTGACTCAATTTGGTCCTCACAGTGGCTTTAAAACTGAATTCGTGGAAACGGTGTCGTTTTGGGATTAGGGCAAATTGCCCAATGAGTCCCTCGGTTTTAACGCGTTTTTAAATAGGCCTAAGTTTTTCTTTTATTTTTTAATTTTGCCCAAAATTTTTAATTACTTTTAATTCTAGTCCCCTTTCACTTATAAATTTATTTATTTTGAATTTTATTATTTATTTAAGATATACTATTATTTTATATTAAAATTGTATGTTATATTATTATTCAATATGGAAAATCCATTATATTATATATTATTATATTGTTTTATATGGCATACATATTATTTATATTGTATTAATTAAAATATTTTTAAAACATATGTATTATATATTTTTAAATAAAATGTTAATTATGTATAAAAACAATAATTTTTTTATGTATATTATAATATTATATATGTTTCTTATAAATCTTATATACATTTTATATTTTTCACTATATTTATATATTTTTGTTTTCATGTTATTTTATTACATATTATATTTTACTCTATATGATATTTTTATATATTATATTTTAAACATTTTATCATATATATTTTTATTTTATTTATCATATGATTTGTATTGTTTGTAAATTATATTATACACTATATATTTTATCATATTTCATTACATTATCTTTATTTTATTATAAAATATACGCTATTTATTATTTATTAATTATGTACATTCTTAAATTATTTTTTATAAGTATAATAGCAATATTTAGTACAATAGTTTTCTTACATATTGAGTTATTATATTTTATAGTATAATCTATATATGTTTATATCTTTTAAAAAAAAGAGGTTCTCTCTTATTATCCTTATATTATTTAGTATATTTCTAATTAGTTTATTTTTATTCAACTTATATTTTATACATTTTAATTTGCTTTGTTTTTTTGTTTTCTTTCGTTGCTTAATAGGTTAAATTTTACATATCATTTGTTTTATCTTTAATTCAATATTTTATATTGTTATATTTGCATGAAATATTATTATGTATGTTTAATTTGTATTGATTTATTTTGCCATTTTTTGCGTATGTTGCATATAACGATAATGCATGTATATATATGTCATATATGGCCATGCATAAGGTGATAACGTATATTGTGTAGTTTATGTTATTATTTATTATTCTCTATACTATAAAATGATAAAGCATGCATTATGTAGCTAGGCTTATTTGATGTTAATTTTTTTGTAAAATACATCATCCTTTTCAAAACCAAAAAATATCTCATTTCAAAAGGATTTTTTTTTTAAAGTAAGGCAATGTTTCGATATTTAGGAATTCGAGAAGTAGTGCCCTAACATGCTGGGTTGCGATTTCTCGTTTGTCTAAATATCTAAAATATCCTTCTAAACGATTTTTTTTTTACAAATCACAAGATGATTTCAGTTACGAAAGTTTAAAGATATCGTATCCAATCATGCTGGATGTGATGTTTGTACTCTTTTGAAGCAAATGAATCTTGATACTTTAAATTTAAATATTACTGTTTTAAGGAAATCTCATTTTTAAATTCTTTCAAATTTCTGACATTAAGACAAAATTATTCAATTTGTTACCAATTTTGGGCGTTACGAGGGTGCTAATCCTTCCTCGAACGTAACCGACTCCCGAACCTGTTTTCTCGTAATTTCGTAGACTAAAACATTTTATAAAGTGATCCAATCACACTTTAAAAGATTGGTGGCGACTCCCATTTTCTTTTTTTTTTTAAACTCATTTTTAAAGAGGTTTCGACAGCTTGGCGACTCCACTGGGGATTTAAGAGAGTCAAGCCAAGAAATTGATTATTTTATGTCTTAATGTTGGAAGTTTGGAATTTTACATGTGTTTGCCGCATATGTTTGTTATCTTATGGTCGTACATTGCATTTGCATGATCGTTGTGGTCGCACCCGTAAGTGGGAGTGAGAAGCTACGCTTTCGTGAGGTTTTCACCTTCGTATGAGCTAGTGGATTACTTCCGGGATACTGTACTTATGTCTTCGTGAGATTTTCATCTCCGTATGGCCATAGGGAGATGTGTCCCCCTGAACTGAACTTGGTCTAAATGAGCCTATAATGGGTGAAGACCGAGGAATCTGCTGGTTCAGGTACCCTTGCTTTAGAGCTAAAACTCATATAGTGAACCTTTAAGTGCTTACCTTAGGGAAATAGTGATACCTTTAGAAAATTACCCTTGTAAGTATTTGTTTATCATTTTCTTATATATATAATACTGACCTATTTTTTTTATTTTGCTGTTATTGCATGTCATTTCACATTTAAAGGTGTCGATTCAAGGCTCGATTTCTAGATTAGAAAGTTTTGTAATGAGGAACGAATACCTTAATAAAGTGGAGGACAATGCTTCTGTCTGTACCTGGTCAGAGAAAACCCAGTTAGAGAAAGGAGATAGTGCCACCGAGGGGTATACGTCAAAATTATGGGACTTCACCCGTGTTAATTCAACGCAGAATGAGTTGCAAGAGCTGAGAGATATTTGGGCCCAATGGGATGACGAGGCTAAGCAACTCTTCTATCAGAATTATGGAGACCTTCCCTATTTGCTAGATGTTAAGGTAGATAGGCACTTGTTTCGAGCTATGGTACAGTTCTGGAACCCTGCTTATAGTTGCTTTACATTTGGTGATGTTGATCTTGTACCTACTTTAGAGGAGTATACGAATTTGCTGCGTTGCCCGAGGATTCAGGGTTACAAGGCTTATGTTAGGCCTGCTAGCCTTCCAGCTTTTACGAAGAAATTGGTAATGATTACTGGGATGAGTGAGCAGTGGGCTGTAGCTCGAGTGCAGCAAAAGGGTGACAGTAAGTGCATTCCATGGGCCGTTTTGAGGGACTTAATATCGACACATCCAGATGTGAAGCAAAAGGTTGATGTCCTGGCCTTGAGTATTTACGGTATGGTGATTTTCCCAAAGGCATTGGGGCATATAGATGAGGCAGTTGCAGATTTATTCGATCGACTTGGTAAACAGAATACACCTGTGCCCGCAATCCTAACTGAGACGATAAGATCTTTGAGCGCATGTCGAAAAGTTGGTGAAGGAAGGTTTATTGGATGTTCATAGTTGCTGTTGGTTTGGTTTCATAGCCACTTCTGGAAGCTCGATAAGGTTCCTTGCCGAGTATTCTTTGAGGGTTATTCTCCCTTAAAGAAAGCAGTGGACATGCCTAGGATAGATTACATTTCAGAAGAGAGGTGGATAGATATTCTGCAAAACGTTCAAGAGGAAGAAGCTATGTGGAAGGCTCCTTGGTTGGTTCCTAGTGAAGTCCTTTACCGATGTGGCAGTTTTGATTGGGTCCCTTTGCCAGGAATTTCAGGAGTTGTTGGATATACACCATTGCTTGTTTTAAGGCAGTATCAGGCGAGGCAGTTTATACCGACTACACAGGGTTTGGCTTAGAGTGATTTCCCTTATAAAGGAGATCACTATAAGAAGAAAATGCAAGGAATTTCTGAGGCTTGGAAGAAGCCTTTCTATATGAAGATCTTGACTGAAGGATCGACGTTAACCCTTGAGTATAAGGGATGGTTTAGTAGGAGAGTCAATGATAATGTCCCTATGCCAATCTTGGGGGTGGCTCGATCATTAGAGGAGAGCTTACTAGTGATTCCATCAGAGTTGGAAGTTATGAAACAAGAGTTTGAAAGAAAGAATTCAGAGCTTGAAAAGAGGATTGAGAAGCTCGAAGAGGAAAAAATGTGCTTAAGTCTCGATGTCGATGTTCAAAAAATGGAAGTCGAAAAGGTAAAAAAGGAAAAAAGAAAGACTGAAGAAGATCGAGATGATTTAAAGACACATTACAAGAAAGCCCAAGTAACGTTGAAAAGGGTCGGATTAGGGAGATCTTCAGAGCAGTGGCAGCATGAAATTCAAGGGGAAAGAGCCAAAGCGGAGTATTGGGAGAAAAAGTTCCAAGAGATGCAGTCGCGTAATCAGGACCTAGAAAAGGAAAACCAAGAGTTAAAGGTTAAGGTGACAGAACTTGGACGATCTCTTTATCATTGCCGAAGTCGTAACTCTGCTATCGAGTTAAAAGTAAGCTTGGATAAGATCGAGGAAATGAAGAATAAGATTGTAGAGTTAGAAGCAGCACTACAGGACTGTGAGTTACGGATTGAGCAGCTTGAGACAAGAGAAGAGCAGTGGAAGGGAGAACTTTACCATCTTCGGGATCAAGTGGGGGATAGAGATCACGTCATGGAACAGACCTTAATTCAGAGTCAAGAGGATGCTGAATACCTACAAGATTTGGCAATACAAGCCAAAACGCTGAGTGTAATGTATGAGTGATCGTCAGACAAAAGACGAGAGTTAGCATTATTATTGGATAGGGTTAAGACTCTAGGCCTACGGGCGAAAGTGTATTTGTAATCCGTTTTATGAAAAGATTTTTGTTCCTTAAATAACGTTTTCTAAAATGAAACTAAATTTGAATCGACATTTTTTTTGCATTCATGCATTTGCATTTCATTACATCATATGCATTCAAGTTTATAGAAAGACCCTAATTAGTTAAAATTTAAAGGGAGAAGGAGAGTAGGAGAAAGAAAATCTGGAAGCAACACATCCTTACGGTACGCGCGCTAAGTCGAAGAATATGGACCAAAGGTTTGAACAGCTACAGAAAGACATGCAGGACCAATTGCAAGAGCAATTGGCAAAAATGCAAAATGATATGATAAAGCAAATGATGGAGGCTCAAAGGAACATGATGGCTGAGATGGCTCAACTACTGAGAGCCACTAACAAGGGAAAGGCTCCCATGGCAATCACTAAAGAGGAGAATGAGGGTCATCCTCCTGGTTTCACTCTACCTCACGTACAAACCCAACCTAAGGCATATCCCCGAAGGCTATCTGTCACTATAAGGCCTCAACAAGGGCTGGCCGATGCTGGGATCCTCATAAATTTCCCAACTGATTCATGTTTCAATTTGGGTGATAATCCTGCAAATCCTGCCATTCCTGACTTAAACATGGTTGAAAAAGAGGATTTAAGAACTGAGGCTACAAGACAGTTGGAAAAACGCTGCAAATGGTTGGAGGAAAAGTTCAATGCTTTAGAGAATGCTGATGGGCATCATAGAGTTGATGCCAAAGACCTAAGCTTGGTCCTAGATTTGGTGCTTCCTCACAAATTCAAGATGCTAGAATTTGAGAAGTACAATGGGACTACATGCCCGGAAGCCCATATTACGATGTTCTATAGGAGAATGACTTGGTATGTGAATAATGACCAACTGTTGATCCACTGTTTCCAAGAAAGTTTAATTGGAGCAGCAACCAAGTGGTACAATCAACTGAGTCGGGCCAGAATAAGTTCATGGAGGGATCTTGCACAGGCCTTCATGCAGTAGTACAATCATGTGACTGACATGAATCCAGATAGAATCACGTTGCAAAACATGGAGAAAAAGCCTAATGAAAATTTTAGGCAATATGCACAGCGATGGCGAGAGGTGGCAATGTAAGTTCAACCACCGTTGTTGGAGAAGGAGACCACCATATTGTTCATCAACACTCTAAAAGCTCCATTCGTCACTCACATGATTGAGAGTACCACTAAAAGTTTTGTGGATATAGTCATGGCAGGAGAGATAATCGAGAATGCCATAAGTGGTAAAATCGAAGGTGAAACGACTAAAAGATCGGCCCCAAGGAGAAAGGATAATGAAGTGAATAACACAAGCACTTTTAATACAAGGGTAATCACAGTTGGTCAACCAAAAATAGCTGCAGTCGAGCAACAGAGTTCTCAAAGGAAGGAGTCGAATGCAAGGCAGAATTCTGAAAGGATGCAATTCACACCTATCCCCGTGACGTATCGTGAGCTTTATCAAAGCTTATACGATGCACATGTTATTGCTCCTTTCCACTTGAAACCACTACAACCTCCGTATCCTAAATGGTATGATGCAAACGCCAGATGCGAGTACCACGCTGGAATATCGGGGCATTCGATTGAAAATTGTACCAAATTCAAGAAGGCCGTGGAGAGGTTGATCAAGATAGGGGTTGTGAAATTTGATAGTACCTCAAATGCTGAAAACCCTTTGTCAAATCATGGCGATCAAGGAGTGAATGCTATTAGCGAAGCCGTTGAGAGAAGAATAAAGGAAGATGTTACTAAGGTGAGGATACCTATGAAGGTGATCTGGGAGGAGATGATGAAGAAAGGTATGTTAACCTCTAAAAACGAGAAAGGAGAAATAAGGAGCTATGGTGAGTTCCATGAGAAAGAAGGATATGAAACTCAAGATTGTGAAGAATTCAAGGCCTTAGTGCAGGGCTTTATAGACAATAAAAAGCTGCAGATTTTTGAAGGTAGCTCTAGTGAAAAACAAGTATGTGTGCTGGAGGATGAACAACAAAGAATTAGTCGGCCAAGGATTATTATTTCCTTGCAGGGGAATAATGAGGTAAGGGCACAAACAGTACCTAAGGTCATAATCCATAAACCTGTGTCCTTTCCTTATAAGGATAACAAAAGGGTACCATGGAGTTATAACTGTCAAGTGGCAATGACGGAGAAGGAGGATATAGCCAGTACGTCAAAGGATGTACAAGTTGAGGGTTCCCATACACGGAGTAGGAAGTGGTATGATACGGTGGGCGTCAGAGATGAGCCCAAAAAAGCAAAGGGTGTTAGTATAGAGAAGGAGAAAGGAGTTGAAATGCCTGTCAAGGAGCCAGTAAAGGAAAAGGAGGCTAGGGAATTTCTAAAGTTCCTTAAGCATAGCGAGTATAGCGTGGTCGAGCAGTTGCGTAAGCAGTCGGCTCGCATATCAGTATTGGCTCTACTTTTGAGTTCTGAGGCGCATAGGGAGGCATTGATGAAGGTGCTTAACGAAACATATGTCACCCACGACATATCCGTTAACAAGCCAGACCAGTTGGTGAATAACATAAGTGTGGATAATTTCATCTACTTTAACGATGATGAAATCCCACCGGGGGGCAGAGGGTCAACTAAAGCCTTGTACATCACAACTAGATGTAAGGGGTACACACTTCCAAGCGTACTTATTGATAATGGATAGACCTTGAATGTTTTACCGTTATCTACATTGAATAGATTACCCATTGATGATTCTTACATGAAGACATGTCAGAATGTGGTAAGAGCCTTCGACGGTACAGAAAGGAAGGTAATGGGAAGGATTGACATCACTTTGGAAATTGGGCCCAATATATTCGAAGTTGACTTTTTGGTGATGGATATCAAGCCTTCCTATAATTGCTTATTAGGTAGGCCATGGATACACTCAGCGGGAGCGGTGCCCTCGTCGTTGCACCAGAAACTGAAGTTAGTGACGGATGGACGGTTAGTAACCATCAATACGGAGGAGGACATTATAGCCGCAGTCACTAGCAAGGACCCTTATGTTGAGACAAATGAAGAGTCTATTGAGTGTTCCTTTCACTCTTTGGAATTTGTAAATGCAACCTTCATTGCAGAAGGGAGTGAGCTACTAGTGTCAAAGATAGCAAGAGCTACGAGGATGGCTCTATAAATAATGGTGGGAAAGGGAGCCTTACCAAGAAAAGGTCTAGGAAAATACCTACAAGGAGGGACTCAAGTCCCACAACTTAAAGAGAAGATAGATAGCTTTGGTCTGGGCTTCAAACCAGACTATAAGCAAAGGAGGAAGGAAATTGAGAAGCGCCAAGAGGGAAGAAGGGCGCGCCTTAACAGAAGAGAAGTGGAGTGGGAGCCGATGACATTCCCTCCAATATCCCAAACCTTCATATCGAGAGGATTACTCATAGATGGAAGTCATCAAGTTAATGCTATACAAGATGAAGGATCAAAGCAATGAAACTTTGAGGGCATTCACCCTTACGAACCGGGAAGCTCTCTGAACAATTAGACTGCGGAGGAACTTCCTGTAGTCTTTAGGAATTTTTCAGAGTAATTTTCGAAACATTCTTGTTACTCTAGGGCCTAGGAGTAATATGATTACCTTTGTGAAATAGGCTTATGATCATCTGTTATCTTTAATAAAACATAACTTTTATCAATTCAACGAGTATTGTTTCATTTTCATTAACCAATGTTCCGTTAAAATTTTGACAATTCTTATTCTTTCATTCATAGTACATAAATAATCATTCTTAAATTCATTCATTCTTTGTATATTCTTTATACTTCACAGATACCTAGATATCAATGACGTGAGCACTGATATTACAAATTCTGATTTCTCTCGCGAGCAAGACATGTGTTTAGAGGAATCTCAGGATTTTAAGGATGCCCAGGATTGTGATGTGTCTCTGGATCTGTTGAGGATGGTAAAATAGGAGGAGAAACAAATCATGCCCCATGAGAAAAAGGCAATAGAGAATGTAGCCCTAGAGGAAGGGAAAGAAGTGAAAATTGGCACGCATATTGCCGAAGACACAAGGAAAGGATTGATTGAGTTGCTACGTGAGTTTAAGGATATCTTTGCATGGTCCTATCAAGATATGCCAGGTTTAAATACTGATATTGTGGTGCATCGTCTTCCGATAAAACAGGAATGTAAGCCAGTACAACAGAAGTTGCGAAGAATGAGGCCAGATATCTTACTGAAAATAAAAGACGAAGTCAAGAAGCAGTTCGATGCAGGATTCTTACAAGAGGTGAAGTACTCTGAATGAGTAGCTAACATTGTACCAGTTCCTAAGAAGGATGGGAAGGTACGAATGTGTGTTGATTACAGAGATCTGAACAAAGCTAGCCCAAAAGATAATTTCCCTCTACCACACATAGACACTTTGGTAGACAATATAGCGCGATATTCGTTGTTCTCCTTTATGGATGGTTTCTCGGGGTATAATCAGATAAAGATGCATCCTGAAGACATGGACAAAACCAGCTTCATAACATTGTGGGGTACCTTCCCTTTGGGCTAAAGAATGCAGGGACAACATACCAAAGGGCTATGGTGACCTTATTTCATGATATGATGCACAAGGAAATTGAGGTATATATTGATGATATGATTGCCAAATCTCGAACGGAGGAGGAACATATTAAAGTTTTAAGGGAACTGTTCTTGAGATTAAGGAAGTTTTAGTTAAAACTTAATCTAGCGAAGTGTACCTTTGGAGCTAGATCGGGAAAGTTATTAGGCTTCGTAGTCAGTGAAAAGGGAATTGAAGTTGAGTCAGACAAGGTCAGAGCCATACGAGAATTACCTCCACCACAAACTCAGAAGGAAGTTCGAGGATTTTTAGGAAGACTTAATTACATTGCTCGGTTTATTTCACAACTAACTGAGAAGTGTGATCCCATCTTTCGCCTCCTTAGAAAGCACAATCAAGGTACTTGGGATGAGGAATGCCAGAATGCTTTTGAAAAGGTAAAACAGTATTTGTTGAATGCTCCAATGTTATCTCTGCCCAGTCCAGATAGACCACTAATACTGTACTTATCGATATTCAGCAATTCCATGGGATGTGTGCTTGGCCAACATGATGAGTCAGGAAGAAAGGAGAAGGCGATATATTATCTCAGTAAGAAATTCACCGAATGTGAAATTAGATACTCGCCTATTGAAAAATTGTGTTGTGCTTTGATTTGGACAACTCGGAGGTTAAGACAGTACATGCTATATCATACTACTTGGCTTATTTCAAAACTTGATCCTTTGAAATATATAATGGAGTCAACAGCGTTGAATGGGAGAATGGCGAGATGACAAATATTGCTCTCAGAATTTGACATAGTCTATATGAGTCAAAAAGCTATAAAAAGAAGCGCGATAGCAGAATTTCTGGCGAGCAGAGCTCTAGAAGACTATGAGCCATTAAATTTTGATTTCCCTAATGAGGAGTTGATGTATGTGGCAACTATTGAAGAACATCCATGGAGGATGAACTTTGATGGCGTATCCAATGCAGTAGGAAATGGAATTGGGGCAATGCTGGTATCCCCAAATGGCGATTATTATCCACTCACGTGCAAGTTAGATTTTGATTGCACAAATAATATGGCCGAATATGAAGCGTGCATCATGGGACTTCAAGCGGCTATAGAACGAGGAATAAGAACCTTGGAAGTATATGGAGACTCTGCGTTGGTAATTTACCAGCTTAGAGGTGAATGGGGGACAAGGGATCCCAAATTGATCAATTACTGAAAGGTATTTTTGGGGTTACTTGAGGAGTTCGATGACATCACTTTCGATTATATCCTACGAGACGAAAACCAGATGGCAGATGCTCTAGCAACCTTGGCTTCAATGATTAAAGCAAATAAAGAGGAGGAGATGAGACCCATTCAGATGAGTATCTTTGAGGCTCCAACTCGCTGTTGTAACATTGAGGAAGAGGAAAAGGATAAAAACCCATGGTATTAGGATATATTGCGATATGTGAGAGATCGTAAATACCCAGAACAAGCAACTGAAAATGATAAACAAACTTTAAGGAGATTAGCCTGCGACTACGTTTTGGATGGGGACATCTTGTACAAAAGAAGAAAGGATCAAGTACTATTGAGATGTGTTGACGCCATGGAAGCTAAGTTAATCTTGGAAGAAGTTCACGAGGGCGTTTGTGGGACGCACGCTAATGGTTTCACAATGGCTAGACAAATCATGAGGTTTGGATATTATTGGTCTACCATGGAAGGGGATTGTATCAACTATGCCAAGAAATGCCATAAATGTCAGATTTATGGAGACAAGATTCATGTACCACCTTCACTTCTACATGTTATGACTTCTCCATGGCCTTTTTTCATGTGGGGCATGGATGTCATCGGGCCAATATCACCAAAAGCTTCAAATGGGCATCGCTTTATTTTTGTGGTCATTGATTACTTCACGAAGTGGGTAGAGGCTGCTTCTTATGTGAATGTTACTAAGTCGGCTGTAAGTCGATTCTTGAAGAAAGAGATTATTTGTCGGTATGGGATGCCTGAAAGGATCATATCAAACAATGCATTAAACTTGAACAACAGAATGATAGCAGAAGTTTGTAGTCAGTTCAAGATTAAGCATCATAACTCTTCTCTGTATCGCCCAAAAATGAATGGTGCAGTAGAAGCAGCCAACAAAAACATCAAGAAGATAGTGGGAAAAATGACTGAAACCTACAGAGATTGGCATGAGAAATTACCGTTTGCAGTCTTAGCTTATCGAACGTCTGTCAGAACTTCTATAGGGGCAACTCCTTTCTCATTGGTTTATGGGATGGAGGCAGTGTTACCCATTGAAGTAGAGATACCATCTCTCTGGTCTTGTCAGAAATAAAGTTGGATGAGGCTGAATGGATACAATTGCGATATGATCAGTTAAACTTGATTGAGGAAAAGAGGCTAAGGGCCATTCGTCATGATCAGATGTATCAGAAGCGAACGATGCAGGCTTATGACAAGAAAATGCAACCAAGAGAATTCCACGAGGGGGATCTTGTACTGAAAAAGATCCTCCCTATTCAGAAGGACTTTAGAGGAAAATGGATGCCAAATTGGGAAGGGTCGTATGTCGTAAAGAAGGCTTTCTCTGGGGGTGCATTGATCTTAACGGAAATGGATGGGAAGAGTTTGTCCAATCCAGTGAATTCAGACTCAGTCAAAAAGTACTTTGTCTAAGGAAGAGAAGAATTCAGGGTGAAAACCCGCAAAGGGCGCCTTGAGTTTTCGAACAAAAAAAAAAGAAAAGAAAAAAGAAAAAAAATGGAGAGGCCAAGGTGAAAACCCGCAAAGGGAGCCTTGTGACCAAAGGGGTTTTGAGTTAAAAACCCGAAAGGGCAGCTCAAATTTTGAAGAGTACACGGTAATCTTGCTATTCAACAAAGAGCAAAGCGCGTTGCATATCGGGGCATCAACAAAGTACTTTGGATCTTTTAAACACATGTTGAACTTTGAAAGTCTTCATGGAGCTGGTGTATAGACGCTCAAGCGGCGATATCTAGGGCATCTAAATTTTGTCTTGTTTACTATATTTAGATTCTCTTTCTTCTCAAAGATAGGCTATCAGATTAACTTCCTTTGTATTTTTGACAAATTCATTATTTTCAAGAACAATTGTTCGAGGAATTCATGTAAGTAAGGTTTGAAAGAACTCGAGGAAATTCCTTCTTTGATCCAAAATGATGGTTGGACAAATCAAATGATTCGATCCTAAGAGAAGATTATCTTACAAACATTTTGATGGGTCATAGCATTTGAAGAATGGTACAAACCTGCGGGCTGAGTAAGAGTGATATTGCGAGAGAAATAAGGACGAGCTTCGACGAAGGAATGAGTAGTGACGTCTGGAATAGGGGTCATATTCATAAATATTTTGCATTATAACAGGTTTAATTAGGAGCATTTGACTCATTTTGATCATAGCATCCTAATCATTAGGCATGAATTCATACACATTTATACAGGTCATGTCCTTCAAGGGACAATGAAGATTGGTACGCCTTAACCCCCTAAGCAGTAGGGTAATAGGCTAAAGCATAGCAGATCTGACCTTCAAGTATTTACATTGAAGCAGATCCAAGATGATTTGGCATCTCTGTATTGTCAGAGAACAAATCGAAGAAACAGATTTGGCATCTCTGTATTCGACAGGGAGCAGATCGAAGATATAGCTGATTTGGCTTTCACGTGTTTACGTCGAAGCAAATCTAAGACGATTTGGCGTCTCTGTATTGTCATAGAGCAGATCGAAGACATAGCTGATTTGGCTTTCACGTGTTTACATTGAAGCAAATCTAAGATGATTTGGCATCTCTGTATTCGACAGGGAGCAGATCGAAGATATAGCTGATTTGGCTTTCACGTGTTTACGTTGAAGTAAATCTAAGATGATCTGGCGTCTCTGTATTCTCAGAGAGCAAATCAAAGAAATAGATTTGGCATCTCTGTATTCGATAGGGAGCAGATCGAAGATATAGCTGATTTGGCTTTCACGTGTTTACGTTGAAGCAAATCTAAGATGATTTGGCGTCTCTGTATTGTCAGAGAGCAGATTGAAGACATAGCTGATTTGGCTTTCACGTGTTTACATTGAAGCAAATCTAAGATGATTTGGCGTCTCTGTATTCGACAGGGAGCAGATCGAAGATATAGTTGATTTGGCTTTCACATGTTTACGTTGAAGCAAATCTAAGATGATCTGGCGTCTCTACATTGTCAGAGAGCAGATCGAAGATAGCAGATTTGGCATTTCTGTATGGTCAGAGAGCAGATCGAAGATTGCAGATTTGGCATCTCTGTATTGTCAGAGAGCAGATCGAAGAAGCAGATTTGGCGTTTCTATATTGTCAGAGAGCAGATCGAAGATAGCAAACTTGGCGTCTCTGTATGGACAGAGAACGGGTCGAGGATATCAACATGGCGTCCCTGAGTTTGCAGAGAGCAGGTTGAAGATAGCAAATATTGCCTTCCTGAAGTTACAAGTGAAGCAAATTGAAGCTATCATATTTATGGTCCAATACCTCTGAGGTTGCAGATAGGTTGAAGACCATTTGAAGAAAGATCTCAAGATTGGGCCAGACCGGGCAAAATGGGTCCTTTTATAGTCTTTGCTCTATTACCGTTACACGACAATAAGCAAAGAGGGGCAGCTGTAGTAGCCCATTTCTGCCCGGGCTTTAAAACCAAGAATATAAAATAAATAAATAAATTTTTATTTATTACAGTCCATGTACAAAGCCCAAAGTTACATTTTAGCCCAACCGAATACTAAACCCAAACCGAAACGGACCGGTTACAACCCATTACTATAGCCTACTAACCCATTAACCTGTAACCCAGCTAAACTACCCTATACCCATTACGCCCTTAACCCAAAACTCAATGGCCCAAGAAGACCTAAAGCAGAGAGGCTCGGATGGCCCAAATGGTTAGCAGAATATGAGAAACCTAGGGTTTCAGAAACCCTAGGCGCCACAATCATGTGTCCGTTCGTCTCGCAGTGACCCGAATCAACGCTGCCACCATCGTTAAGCCTTCGTCACCGCTGGATTTTTCGTTGTCACCTGGAAAAAATGGAAAGGACGACAGCAGAAAATAGGAGAAAAATATGGAAAGAAATCAAAAGATTTCTTTCCAAGATTGTAAATCATTTACAAAGGGCTATAAAAGCCTTTCTTTTTAATCTGTAAGGTACGTTTTTGGATATAAAAAAAACAGAGATTCAAAAAAGGCACAGTTTTACACAAACTTACAATACCAACAGTCGATTGAGAGTAAAGGTGATCATTTATTTTTTTCCTTTTTACGGAGACATGCATACATCGAATAAACTATCGAAATATTAAAAGGGAAGAGGGTTACCTGTATTTCACTTGAAATTGCGAGGATTTTAACCCTCCGACCACCGTGTATGGTGGCGCGTGAGGCGCGTGAGCCTGAGTTGCTTGGAGGCCGAAGGCCGAGACCAGAACCCCTCTCTTCCCCTCTGCAGAGAATTTCAAACTTTTTTTTAAACCTGGTGTAAAATGAATTTTGGGCTTAAGTTTTGGTTTATATAGCCCTAACGAAACGGTGCCATTTTGGTTTAATCCAATAAGCTTAAAACGACGTCGTTTCAAGGCTCAGGATCCGCGTGTTGACCCGATTACCCGGGGAGGATCCGCGTGTTTTCGTAAAGTGGGGTAATTGCCCAACTGGTCCTCTCGTAATTTTAATCTTTATAATTTCATTTTATTTATTTTTAATTTAGCCCTAGTATTTTAATTGTGATTCAATTTGGTCCTCACAGTGGCTTTAAAACTGAATTTGTGGAAACGGTGTCGTTTTGAGATTAGGGCAAATTGCCCAATGAGTCCCTCGGTTTTAACGCGTTTTTAAATAGGCCTAAGTTTTTCTTTTATTTTTTAATTTTGCCCAAAATTTTTAATTACTTTTAATTCTAGTCCCCTTTCACTTATAAATTTATTTATTTTGAATTTTATTATTTATTTAAGATATATTATTATTTTATATTAAAATTGTATGTTATATTATTATTCAATATGGAAAATCCATTATATTATATATTATTATATTGTTTTATATGGCATACGTATTATTTATATTGTATTAATTAAAATATTTTTAAAACATATGTATTATATATTTTTAAAAAATGTTAATTATGTATAAAAACAATAAATTCTTTTATGTATATTATATTATTATATATGTTTCTTATAAATCTTATATACATTTTATATATTTCACTATATTTATATATTATTTGTTTTCATATTATTTTGTTACATATTATATTTTACTCCATATGATATTTTTATATATTATATTTTAAACATTTTATCATATATATTTTTATTTTATTTATCATATGATTTGTATTGTTTGTAAATTATATTATACACTATATATTTTATCATATTTCATTATATTATCTTTATTTTATTATAAAATATACGCTATTTTATTATTTATTAATTATATACATTCTTAAATTATTTTTATAAGTATAATAGCAATATTTAGTACATTATTTTTCTTACATATTGAGTTATTATATTTTATAGTATAATCTATATATGTATATATCTTTTTAAAAAAAAAGAGGTTCTCTCTTATTATCCTTATATTATTTAGTATATTTCTAATTAGCTTATTTTTATTCAACTTATATTTTATACATTTTAATTTGCTTAGTTTTTGGTTTTCTTTCGTTGCTTAATAGGTTAAATTTTACATATCATTTGTTTTATCTTTAATTGAATATTTTATATTGTTATATTTGCATGAAATATTATTATGTATGTTTAATTTGTATTGATTTATTTTACCATTTTTTGCGTATGTTGCATGTAACAATAATGCATGTATATATATGTCATATATGGCCATGCATAAGGTGATAACGTATATTGTGTAGTTTATGTTATTATTTATTATTCGCTATACTATAAAATGATAAAGCATGCATTATGTAGCTAGGCTTATTTGATGTTAATTTTTTTGTAAAATACATCATCCTTTTCAAAACCAAAAAATATCTCATTTCAAAAGGATTTTTTTTTTAAAGTAAGGCAATGGTTCGATATTTAGGAATTCGAGAAGTAGTGCCCTAACATGCTGGGTTGCGATTTCTCGTTTGTCTAAATATCTAAAATATCCTTCTAAACGATTTTTTTTTTACAAATCACAAGATGATTTCAGTTACGAAAGTTTAAAGATATCATATCCAATCATGCTAGATGTGATGTTTGTACTCTTTTGAAGCAAATGAATCTTGATACTTTAAATTTAAAATTTACGGTTTTAAGGAAATCTCATTTCTAAATTCTTTCAAATTTCTCGACATTAAGACAAAATTATTCAATTTGGTACCAATTTTTGGGCGCATGAGGTGCTAATCCTTCCTCGAACGTAACCGACTCCCGAACCTATTTTCTCGTAATTTCGTAGACTAAAACATTTTATAAAGTGATCCAATCACACTTTAAAAGATTGGTGGCGACTCCCATTTTCATTTTTTTTTAAAAACTCGTTTTTTAAGAGGTTTCAACAATATTCAATTCAAAACTGTTGTTGTACGCGAATTCAACCAACGGTAAATATTTCTCCCAGTTGCCTTCAAACTCTAATCCACAGTAATGAAGCATATCCTCGAGAATCTAAATTACAAGCTCAAACTGACCATCGGTCTAAGGGTGAAATGCTATGCTAAATTACAATTGCATACCTAGAGCTTCCAGTAACTTCCTTCAAAATCATGATGTAAACCGCAGATCTCTATCCGAAATGATGGAAACTAGCACCCCGTGTAATCTTACAATCTCCGAAACGTAATACTCAGCTAATCTGTTAAGGGAGTAATTTGTCTGTATTGGAATAAAATGAGCAGACTTTGTCAAATGATCAATGATAACCTAAATAGCATTTTTCTTCCTTGGAGATAGGGGTAAACCCGATATGAAGTCCATTATAACTCGATCCCATTTCCATTTTGGCTTCATCACTGGCTGCAATCATATAAAAGGTACTTGATGTTCAACTTTAACTTGCTGACATACTAAGCTTCTAGATACAAAGTCAGAAATCTTGCATTTCATTCCCGGCCACTAGTACATCTGTTTCAAATCACCGTACATCTTATTACTTCTCGAATAAATAGACAAGCTAACATTATGAGCTTCGTGTAAGGTCCTTTGAATGAGCTCTGGCTTTTGAGCTTCACAGATATGCTGTAAAAACATCGATCTAGCATTCAACTCGGCTAAGATCGAGCAATTGTCAGATAATGTTAGTCACGTATTCATCGGTTGCAGAGCAAACAAGGACTTTCTACTCAAAGCATCAACAACCAGGTTTTGCTTTCCCCGGATGATAATCAATAATCAACTCATAATATTTTAACAGCACGAGCCATCTGCGTCGTCTCAAATTTAAATCTTTCTGCGACATTAGATACTTCAAACTTTGTGATTGGTAAATATGTGACATTTTTTGCTGAACAAATGGTGTCACCAAATTTTCGACGTAAACACAATAGTTGCTAACTTTAGGTCATGCATTGGATAGTTCTTTTCGTACGGCTTTAACTATTTGGAAGCATAAGCTATCACTTTTCCTTCCTGCATTAAAACACAACCTAAACCATTTAAAGATGCATCGCTGAAAATCACAAATTCTTTACTCGATTCAGGCTGGACCAGAACCAGTGCCTCGGCCAACAGTGTTTTCAACTAATTGAAACTTTGCTGACATTTCTCGAACCATTCAAACTTTACATCTTTCTGTAATAGTCGCACCATCGGTGTAGCTATCATCGAAAACCCTTTTACTAATCTTCTGTAATAACTAGCTAATCTTAGGAAACTGCTGAAATTTTACTCGGATTAACTCTAATGCCATCAGCAGATACTATATGTCCTAGAAAACCAATTTCCCAAAGCCAAAACTCACATTTTCTAAATTTAACATAAAATTGTTTATCTCACGGGGTTTGTAACACAATTTTCAAATTTTTAGCATGCTCGAACTCGTCTCGTGAATATATCAGAATGTCGTCAATAAATACCACAACAAATCTGTCTAAACATGGTCTGAAGATTCTATTCATCAAGCCCATAAATACTGCAGGTGCATTAGTTAAACCAAATGGCATCACAAGAAATTAATAGTGTTCGTACCTGGTTTTGAATGCAGTTTTTGGCACATCAGAATCTTTCACTCGAAGCTGATAATAGCTAGAATGAAGATCAATCTTTTAGAATACTGTAGCACCTTTCAACTGATCGAATAGATCATCAATTCGAGGCAGTGGATACTTTTTCTTGATTGTAACCTTGTTGATTGACGGTAATCAATACACAATCTCATCAATCTGTCCTTTTTCTTAACAAACAGAACCAGTGCACCCTAAGGTGAGAACTAGGTCGAGCAAAACCTCTATTTTTCAATTCTTGCAGCTATACTTTCAACTCTTTTAACTCAGTAGGAGTAATTCTATAAGGTGCTATCGATACCGGTGATGTTCCTGATACAAGTTCAATAGCAAACTCAACCTCTCTGATCGGCAGTATTCTAGGTAACTCCTTTAAAAACACATCAGGGTATTTGCAAACCACTAGCATTGATTCTAGCTTCGATTCAGACACTTTAGTATCCAACACATATGCAAGGTAAGCATAAAAACCTTTCCTCACATATTTTTGCGCTGACATAGTTGAAATAACCATAGGCAACCCACTCACACTATCTGATTCAATACGAAGTGTCTCACCGTTTTGATATTTCAATACAATAAGCTTTCATCTATAATTTACCACAGCGTCATGTAGAGTTAACCAATCCATGCCCAAAATCACATCAAACGCATTAAATGACAACAACATCAAATCAGTCAGAAAATTGTAACCCCGAGCCAACAATGGACAGTTCTTGCAAACTTTATCAATTAATACATGCTGACCTAGGGGGTTCGACACTTTAACCATGAATTCAGTGGACTCAACAGCAAAATTTTTACTAGACACTAAATTAGTGCACACATATGAATAAGTTGATCTCAGATCAATCAAAGCAATAACATCATTGTCAAAGATAGAAAAAGTACCCGAAATAACATCTGGCGCAGAAGCTTCCTCTCATGCGCGAATAACGTATGCCCTAGCTGGTGCTCGTACCTCGAATCCCACAACATAGTCTTTTGTTACACCACGACTACCACTCACATTTCTAGGGTTAGGAGGTGGTCTACCCCTTGTGGTAGTGTTGCAAGGTCGAACATTTTGAACTTTTTCCTTCTCAGATATTTTTGGGCAATCAAAAATAAAATGCTTAAGCGAACAACACTTGAAACAGGCCCCGTCTTTCGCTCTGCACTCACCAAAATGTCGACGTCCACACCGCTGAAAATGAGGTTTGTTATCTTCAACATTACCTATGCTAGCCACAGACGTAGCTTGCATCTTAGAACCTGCATAATGTTTGCCTTGGTCTCTATCAGTGTAACCCACTAAACAATCTAGTGATTATGATATTTTTTTGATCTTTTATACTGTGACTGATACGAATTTTTGGTAGACCTTTTTCTTAAATCTTTAGCTTCAAAATCGACTTTTATTTTTTCTTTGCTAAGTTCCTCGGCTTTATGTGCTTTCCCAACTTAAACAACAAATTCTTTCAGGTCAAGGATCCAGACTAAAAGCTTTATATCCTCGTTTAATCAATCTTCAAACCACTTACACATTACAGTCTCGGTCGAAATGCACTCTCGGGCATATTTACTCAATCAAACAAACTCTCATTCATACTCAGGTACTGTCATACGGCCTTACTTGAGCTTCAGAAATTCTTTACGTTTTTTATCCAGAAATCTTTGACTAATGTAATTCTTTCGGAACTCAGTTTGAAAGAATTCTCAAGTGATCTGCTCTCTCAGCACTATAGAAGTCAACATGTTCCACCATTGATAAGTCAAATCTTTTAGTAGAAATACTGTACACTTTACACATTCAGTAGATTTACAAGAAAACTCGTCAAAAACTCGGATAGTATTTTCTGACCAAACCTCAGCTCTCTCAAGGTCATCATCGACTGTAGCTCAAAATTATTCTGCCCCATATTTGCAAATTTTGTCAACTGGCTGTCCATGCCTTGAGGAACAACGGGAACTGATTGATGAACAGGTGGGGGTTGAGGTTGTTAAGCCTCCGGGTTCATTCGTATGAACTTGGTAAACCACTTAATCATCAATTGAAAGAAAGCTTCCTTAGCTTCACCTCCCTAGCCCTCAGATACAGGCCTCAAACCACTTAACGTTGCTCCTTGAATAGAAGCTTGCGCGTTACTTTCAACTTCATCGGAGTCGGCTCGGTTGGATGTCATTGTTATATGAAAACATATTTTAAAATGGTCAGGAGATATCCCACTATCACAGGTTATATAATGACATGTATAACTAGACTCATACATGCTAAATTTAGTTCGAGAATAGACTAAACCATAGCCCTGATACTAATAAATGTAACACCCCTAATCCATATCCATCGCCGAAATAGGATTACGGAGCATTGCCGGAGTTTTCAAATCAAACGAACATAAATTTCAAAATTTTCAAATCATATCAATAAACACATTAAAACCATTTCAAAACATACCTATTGTCCCTTAAACGAGCCCTCAAGACCCTAATTATGTATTAGAAACAAGTTGGGACCAAATAAAAAACCCAGAGAATTTTTCAGAAAATAATGAAAACTTTTAACACTGTAGGGGTCACATGGCCTTGTGGGCATTCGAAGTAGGGATACATGGTCCTGTCCCAGCCCGTATCCGTACCCGTGTAACTCACTGACTTGGGTCACATGGCCAAGCCACAAACCTATGTGCCAGGTCATGTACCCTTCGAAATAACCCCACACACTCGTGTGCCAGGCTGTATGCTAGTTCGAAAGCTACAGGGGACACACCGCCGTGTCACCTTGCCATGTGTCATACACGGCTGGGACACATGCCCGTGTTTCTGCCCATGTAGATGAAAATAGGCCATTTTACAAGCCATTTTTCTCACCAAAACTAGCATGTACCTATAACCAAAATGCACATATGCAAAAGCCTTAATAAGGTACCAAAATCAAGCATAAACAAGTCATATACATATGGTATAACATCATACAACCAATATGCCCTTAGGGACCTCAAATGACAATATATAAACATGTTTAATCATGTACTCAATTTGGCCAAAATGACTAACTAACTTTCAACTAAACTTGCATCAATTCAAACCATTGAATTAACTTACCATAACCTACCAAATCGTACAAAATATGCCATTCATTCACTAACATCAATAGACATATATATCTTTCATAACAAGACACCAAACCACAACAAGTTACAAGTCTTATACAATATGCATATTCATCTATCATAATCCAAACATATTAAGCCAACATCGTCCATAACTAGGTTAATATTTTCATGCCATAAACTAAACTCATATCAACATTAAAATGCTAAAACACAAGCCAACTCAAATGGCTATACCAGCAACCAATACACATGGCCAACATTAGCCAAAATACCTATACATGCCATTATAACCAAAATTAAACATTCGTAAATACGAAAAGAGCTGGTAGATAGTGCGATAGATCTTCGACGACTTTCCAACCTGAATGAGCTTTCGATAAACTACAAAACACGAAAAAGGAAACACAAAGTAAGCATTTCATGCTTAGTAAGCTCGTAATGAATATGGTTTAAGCTTGTCAATACAATATAAAATCACAAAGCATCTAAAATCTATCCAACATGACAATAACTAATTTATAAATTTATATATACATTCATGCTTTTCATTACCACAAAGGTACACATTTCCCACCTTTTATCATAATAATGTAAATTACTTTGAAAGATCTTACCGAGGCTCATACAAGGTAATAATACGATGGTTGACACATCTCTTTTCTTTATTTGATAGCCGAGGCTATCCCTTTTCATAATTCGACAGTCGTCACCATCCTTTTCCATAATTGATGGTCGTCACCATTCCTTTTCGTAGTCGATAGTTGAAGCTATCCCATTTCACCTATAAATGAATGTCGTTGGACTTTTCAATCAAGCACAATTTAATATTATATAATAATAGCATTTGAATTTAAATAAAAAATATTATTTAAACGTACGAACTTACCTTGAAGATAAACATAGAAAATGGAGTCGACTAATCCGAAGCTTTTTCTTTGCCTCAATCTAGGGTCGTACATGGTTTATCTTAATCTAAATAGATAAATTTAGCTCAATTCAATAATCATTCTATTCAATTTAACCCAAATTCATATTTTAGCAAAATTACAGATTTTCCCCTATACTGTTAATTTCTTTTCAATTTAGTCCTTAAGCTCGTAAAATGAAATTCATGCAATTTCACCCTTAACCAAGCCTATCCGAATATCCTACAAGCTTATAGTAGCCCACACGTTTCATTAATTCACAAATTATACCATGAATTTTCACATTTTTAATTTAATCCCTATTTGACAATTTTATCAAAAATCACTTAACTAAAGTTGTTTATCTAACAACAACTAATCATTTTCTTTGAAGAAGCATCAAAACTCATATACATTCATTAATGGTAAAAACCTAACACTTTAACAGTTTCACGAATTAGTTCTTAGGATAGCTAAATTAAGATACAAAGATCCCAAAAACATAAAAAAATCATTAAAAACTAACCTCAAAATTAATCTCATGCAACGACTTCCATTAGCGAAACTTCAGGGTGTTAAAAATGGAGTTTCTTCTCTAATTTCAGTCAAGTATAGACTAGGAAGATGATACTTTTAATTAATTTGTTTTTGTTTTACTTAATTTATTTACTATTACTTAAGTAACCTTTTTATAAAACCATTAAATCACCTATTAAAGTGTCCATAATTGTTCACTCATAAAAAATGGTATATTTACCACATAAACCCCTTTACTAATTAATTTCATAGCTATTTAATCCTTTTGACATTACAGAACTCAAGTTTTGCGCCTATTGCAATTTAGTCCTTTTTATCGAATTAAGCATGCAAACGGTAAAATTTCTTAACGGAATTTTTATACGGTACTAGTATCATGCTGTAGACAATAAAATAATAAATAATTATTTCGATGTCGAATTTGTGGTCCCAAAACCACTATTCCAATTTCATTGAAAATGAGCTGTTACACTTAATCACCTAACCAATATGCCATCCAAAGGCACCACAAATATACCAAAGTATTACATACCAAAATAAGTCAACATTACCTTATTCCAACCATAAGAACCTAGTTTAAATACTTACCAACACATATCACAATTCACCAATCTCAAGCTAGCACAAGCATACCAACTACCATGTATTTCAATTACTTAAAAGCGGTCAAGGTGACATAACTTAACAAACATTACAAATCCATCAACCATACATAACTTCAAAGCACAAACATACCAAAATATCAATTACACATTCTCTAAATACCATTCAAAATGACCTATACATGACATTATTAACCTTGGCCAAAATACTCAAAAACTACAGAATGGACTGTTGGATAGTGTGATAGATCTCCGATGAGCTTTCAACCAATCGAGCTTCCGATAATCTATAAAACATAGAAAAGAAAATACGTAAGCAATGAGTGCTTAGTAAGGTCGTATAAACTTGAACATAACTTACCATGACATTTATACAATTCAAAGATTAACATAATTCATCACCAATGCCATAAGCTTAGTAAAAGCCTAAACAACATCACCATCTCACAAGTTAGTATACTTGTCCATGAATCAAATGAAATTGTCCATAAGATATGTAAATTTCCATATGTACTAACATCATTTAGTTCATAATTTTTTTCATAAATTCAGGATTCAATCCATTTGCATACTTACCATTTTATTCCCTTTTCTTACCTATTGAAATATCGAGAATTATATCGAACACTCGGAAAAGCTCACACATAGTGTGCCTATACATATAACTGTAACCTTTCCTTTACATAAATGCTCACACGAGTTGTAAAATGGGCCTGATCACATGAGCTGTGGGTTAGAATCTAAGCTAGACAATGCTGCTAACACAAGCTATAGAGAATCCGCAACAAATGCAGGACCTCTATAACACCCATAACCCGTATCTTTCGTCGGATTAGGGTTACTAAGCATTACTATACAAACGGAACATTACATCATACTTTTTATACATTAATATAAAAATCACATAATTCAGTTAATTTAGATAAAAATTATCCCTGAATCCAGCCCTCGAGGCCTTAAAAATACAATAGAAATAATTCGGGACTAAATTAGAAACATTTGGAAAGTTCATGATAAAGTTAGAAAGTTTGGACTGCAGGGATCACAAGACTGTGTGGCCAAGTCGTGTGCCTCACACGGTTGAGACACACACCCTTGTCTCAGGCCATGTAACAATTGAAATAGGGACACACGATCGTGTCCCAGCCCGTGTCCTCGCTCGTGTAACTCTCTAAGTAGGGTCACACAGCCAAGTCACACGCCTCTGTGCCAGGCTGTGTAACTCTCGAAATAGCCTCATAGGCCCGTTTACCAGGCCATGTGCTAGGTTGTGTAATAGCCTGACTTGCATACATTAAAACCTACAGGGGACACACGGCCGAGTCGTCAGGCGGTGTGGACATGAAATTGACCAAATGCAAGCCTTTCCATCACCAATTCAAGCAATCATCTAAAGACCTTTAAGAACACCTAATCAAAGCATCAAAACGTGACCAAAACCAACATTAAATGACCAATTCAATAGTTCAAAACCATTCAACCAATATGTCATACAAGGCACCTCAAATGCAATGATACAAACTTATCAAAACATGGACATATTCGAATCACATTTCTACTATCAAACATAAGTCAACTTTTACCAAATCACACTTCAAACATCACCATTAACATTTCAACATAACTTGCCATTTGAGCCATACCTTTTATGCTTCATAAGTACCAAAATGATAGAAACCAATCAACATCTCATGGTGCCAAAAACAACTTACACATGCCAAAATCATCAACCAACATTCAACTAACATTAAACACAAGTCCATCTATACATGCCATTATAACCTTGATCAAAACATCAAAAACTACCAAAATTTATGATGGATAGTGTGATAGATCTCCGAATAGCTTCCAAACCAAAATAGAACCTTCCGATGATCTACAAGAAAAGAAAATAGCTAACGTAAGCAATAATGCTTAGTAAGTTCATAAAAAGACAACTTAACTGCTAACATAATAGAATAAACAACTAACAATAATTTTTATTATATTTTAAGCTAACTTTCGTTTTCTATTCACTACACCTCTCATGGATAATTGGTGTAGCCTTGCATATACATGTATATATTTTTCCTTATAAGCATTTCATATAACCATTTTACTTAAATGTTTCTTCTTACCATAACACTTACACCTTTAACATATAATCATTCAGTAATTCATCTGTCGTTTCAAACTTTTCTATAAGTATATCATCCCGAAATCACTTACTTTCACTAAACAACATGAAAGCTAAATAAATAAATTAATCATACCTGCTATTCATTTACGAAGCACTTATAGGATTAGTTCTAAAAATGGTTCATCGTATGCTTCCTGTACTATAATAGTTCAATCGAAACTCATACATATATGTGTTTACACATCTATCTTTAACCGAATAGTCATCAATATAATGACACTCACATATGATCAAGTAATTCATTGAACATTGAACATTTAACATTTACTTATACCTTGACTATACATTAGCCTTTATCATTTAAGCAATTTTGTAAATTTCACTCAGATTGAACCCAATGAACTAGTAACTTGACTCGGATACTCAGGTAACCACACCACACCAGAGGCATTATAGATGCATAACAGGAGTACCGAAGTGCAGACAGGGGCACAAATGTGCAAACAAGGGCACCCGTAGTGCGAACAAGGACACTGAAGTGTATACTGGGGCACCGAAGTGAAAATCTCGTACAATTGCGTATTCTAACCCTATTGGCATACCAATCGTATCCTAATCGTTTACTATGTCCAAACAGGTATTTAAACAAAATTATGACTTTCATGAATTAGAGGCACTTCCATGTATCTCCATACACATGCTGTAACAATTCATAATCATTCCAAAATCACATATGTCATATTTCATAATTATTCAATAGTTTTCAAATAAATCTTTTCTCACATATATTAAGATATAATATTTTGATTTCCAATTCACACATTAAACATCATAAATATATACATTCATAAATCAGCAGTAACATTATATATATGTATGTACAATTCTATACCTACGAACTTACCTCAATAATTACAGTTGTAAGACGACGCCAACGAGTAATCCGATATATTAGCTTTTCCTTTATTTAGATCCATTTGATTCGTTTTTGGATCTAAATAATAATTTTTCATTCAATTAATACAACTCTAGCACTTAAATAATATGTCTAATACAATTAAGTCCTTGCATAAACATTTTACAAATTTATCCCAATATTTTACCTTTTATGCAATTTAGGCCCTAAACCTGAAACTTGCAAATTTACCATTTTTAGTTAAAAATTCATGCTAGCCAATTTTCATAGGGTTCATAATCAGCCCATTTTTATCATCATTTCACAATATTTACCTTGAATTTTACTATTTTCAAAATGTAATCCCTAATCATTAAATTCATTAAAATCACTTAACAAATTACTTATAAATAACAACTAATACTTCAAATTCATCATTTAACATTTAAAGTCACAAAGATTCATCAATGGAAACATTCAAAATCTTTAACAATTTCAAAAATGATGGTAGCTAGTTGCAACGATCTCAAAAACATAAAAATTATTAGAAACGAGATCAAATCACATACCATGCATCAAAATCTCAGCTTGGCCAAATGTTTTTCCTCCCCACACCATAGCTACTTGGTTGTGAATTAAAGAATGAAGAAGATGATGATTTAGATTTGGTTTATTTTAGTTTTAATTATTTAATTACTAATATGCCCTTTTAAAATCATGAAATTTACCATGCAACCTATCCATGAATATCCACTCACATTAAATATGGTATAATTACCATTCAAGTCCATTAATTCAAAGCTAGTTGATCCATTTAATTAATAGAATTCAACTTTTGCAACTTTTAAAATTTAATCCTTTTCAATTAATTAACTATCTAAACATTAAGATTTCTTAACCAAATTTTAATACGGCCTTAATAACACTCCATAAATATTTAATAAAATTTTTACGGCTCGATTTATAGAAATGAGGTCCCGATACCTCATTTTCTAAAACCACTTGACTTTAAGGTCTTACCACTTAAACTTGATTGTTCTTCCATTTAACAAAAATCATTAAATCAAATTTTTATCATTACACCAAAATATTCATAAATATTAAATAATAATATTTACGAACTCACACATCAAATTTTTATCATTATGCTCATGTTTGCAGTGGAACTCTTACTTAAATTCAATTTAGAAAACAAGAGTCAAATTTGGAAAATCCAACGTCTTGCTGATGGTGAAATTTTAATTTAAAAACAATAAATGGTTTAAAAAACAAATAAAAGTCCAAAACAAAACAGTCCAAAATGTTCAAAACAACCCAACAATACCAAAACAGAATAAACCAGGTTTTTAATTAACACAAAATAAAAGTGTTTAACTGAGCTCTCGTCGCACCGACTCATACTATGCCTGAAGATTACCCGAGAATCAAACAAACAAAGAATGAGCTTACAAGATTAGTGTGTAACTTGTATTAAAATCAACAAATACAATTTCAGACATGCTTTCAAATTTCAACAAGACATATTTCCTAAACAGAATAGAATCAGAACATATCAGATGCAAATTTACAATCCTACCCCTATCCACTACACGTATCTCTAATCATCCCTACACACCACATAAGGTTTTAAATACACATCTAGCCATACATACTATACAAAACAGAACATTTAGCATCAAAAGGAAAAGCAATTATGCAATTTAAGAACTATCATTGAATAACTCAATTTAATTTAAGCAGTAATACACTTATAGGCCTTAAATTGACCTTACGGGGCTGAAATACAGTTTGGGAACATTCTGGGATCAATTTGAAATAAAACAAAAACTTTTGGAAACAAGGGTCACACGATCGTGTGACATAGCCTAGACCGTGTGGACGTAACACCCCAAACCCAACCTGGACGTTGTGGCCGAATCCAGCGGTGTCATATGGTAGTGTGTTTGGAAACTGTAGCTTGTGTTGAAAAATCCAAACTTTTCTGAAAACATTTTCCGTTTAGAATCTTTTCATTATTACTTGTTAATTCTATTATCGCGTTAATTAATCATTCGAAAGCTTTCAAAACGTTTATTCTATTCGAAAGCTTTTTAAAAATCGTTTGCGTATTCATGAGTATTTTGTTAAAACATTTGGTTCTTTTGAAAACTCGGGTTTTCCCTAGTACTAGCAGTTATAAACCAAAACAATAAAAATCTCAAATTAAAAATAAAAAATCCAAAGAGGCCATGATACAGTAAAATACCCCAAAATAAAATCAAAACATAATTCAGTACTACATAAAATGAAATAGGTCGTGTGGCCACCGCTGAGTCTTCCGTCGCACGATCCACCTATGTCTGGGGATTACTTGTACACATAAATCAGAAGGGTGAGTTTATGAAAATTTAGTGTGTAATCCCATATAAAACAACAGATAGAATGCAATTACAGTCTGGGCCTAAGCCCTTTCATTACCAGATTCAGTTTCAATTAGGGCCTTAGCCCATCTCGATCTGACAGAGATCATGCATTAGGGCCTTGGCCCATTCTGATATCGATGTCGTCATGAAGAATGAGATATGCAATCACAAAATCCTACCCAGCCAGCCTCTACAGACCATCTCTGTCCAACCCTACACTCCATGTTGGGATAAGATCAACCCAACCATCCCTACACTCCAAAAAGTACCGAATGCGGCACTAGACTGTAGTTTGCAACTGAGCTACCAATAAATTAGGCTCGAGGCCTTTCAGTACACTTCCTCCGAACAATATCAACCCCTATCCCAATGCAATGCAATATACAAATATGACATGCTATAACATAATATCATGCATATAATCATGGCATACGATATCAAATCAGTGGGACATCATCATGCTTAATAACATGCACAATCATATAAGTCATACAACCGTTTCAGTTAATTGGAGGTCTAGGTAAGCTTACCGACCCTACAGTAGGTCCACAGCCGACGCGGGCGACCCATGCAACCTTAGTAGTCATATAGTGAAAATGGGCCCACAAGCCCATGTTGTTTGCCCGTGTAGGCCCACACGGCCCAAAATGGCCTTGGCCGTGTAGATCACACGGCCTGGCCTAAAAATCCCACATGCTCGTGTGGTTCACCCGTGTGGACCCATATGCCCGTGTGGCCCACAAGGCCCAATTCGGTCTAACCCGTGTATCGCACACGACCAGCCTCGTCGATCAAAAGCTCGTGTTCGATCACACAGCCTATCACATGGGCGGCCACATGCCTGTGTGGCATCAATAGTCCTATTTTTCAGCTTTTCGCCAAATCTTGTTTTCAGTGATGTGGTTACACACTTGGTCTGTTTTCGCTAGTTTCACAATCCTAAGCCTCCAACACCTAAAAATCGGCAATCCCAAAACTTAATTTTAAAATTAACACGCACCCTAACCGAGTAGTAACTACCTATAATCACTTACCTTTTAATCTGAGCAACCCCCAACTACGGGTCCGACGAGATAGGTCACCACTCCTATAATTCGCTGTTGTCAAATCTGAAAGACCCAATATTAACAACAATTTAGATCTTAACAACCAACATAATAGAAAATCTTCCCCTGATTCACATAACATAACCATCTCACCTACTAGACGAGTAACAACAGAACCACACCGCTCCAATGCTAACTGAATCACTCCAGCCCTTAACCTTCACCAATGAAATGGTCGGTCAAATTACCAAAAATCCATAAACCAAATTACAACACAGTTATGAAAACTTACCTACAACATAGTTATAAAACAGAAATGACAAGTTGCTGTAACGTAAAAGCGATTAAAGCATAAATGGATTAATGGAGAAACCAAAACAGAGAAAGAAGGAAATTTTTCTGTAAGAAATCTGCAGCAAACAAAATAAAAAAGAAAAAGAAGAACCAAAGGGAACAATTCGGCAGAGAAAATGGATTAAAAAATGTCAAAAGAGTAGAAAAGTTGAAATTTGGGAAAATAAAATAAAAAATGCCTAAAATCTGGTAACTCCTACCCTTAATTCTCCTTCGATTTCTCTACCAACACCCCACTCCTTACTTTTCTCCACAAATCCCTCCTAAAACTATCTAACCACTCTCATCTAAATCCCTTGATTTTCTCTCCACACTTCCCACTACACCTCCACCACTTCGGTATTTCAGTTCAGCTCAAACACTATACGGTGCCACTAACAAAAAAAATACTCAAGCACAGCTCGAACCTAAGACCTCTAGCATTTTACCACACCACTTATCCACCAGACCAGCAAGCCCATCCTGACATGTTTTTACAAACTTTTAACTATAAGCCTATTGAGCAAAAGCAAGGCTTTATTTAATTAAAACAAAAATTTAGCCTAAGACAAGGCTTGAACCCAAGACTTCTCAGACACTCCCAGGACACATACCCATCGAAGTGATAAATATTTATGCCTTAAATACGCGAAAACATATATATAAACTTTGGGGCGTTACAGTGGACATTTGAAGTCTAGACATATGATCGTATCCTAGTCCGAGTGGGTATTCAAAATAGGGCCACACGATAGTGTCGCAGATCGTGTGCCAAACTGTGTGTGCATTCGATGTTGGGTCACACAACCATGTCATAGGCTGTGTGCCAAACTATGTTACATACTAACTTGAGACACATGGCCATGTTATAGGACATGTGGAACTTGCACCAAAAACAATAATGACACATGGTCATGTGAGGTGGTCGTGTATGGCATACAACCATGTGACAATCCGTGTCCTAGGTCATGTGCAACATAAGTTTCCTCTAAATCAAGCAATTTCAATCCCAATTCTTACACACCAATAAACTCCATTTATCCAAACATTCAAATGACCAAAACACACTTTAAACACACTTAAAACATACTGATTCTATCAACCTATAAGAGTAACTAGTGTACCAACAAAAGGTACCACAACCACAAATAAAATATGACCCATTCAACATTACAAGTTCATTCAATAAACTTAGATCAAACATGTAACGCCCCAAATTTGGGCCTAGAAGTATTGGGCCTTGAGTATGGGTCCGTAAGGAGGTTGTATATAAGTATTTAATTGTGCAAGGAAATGACACAATTAAATGTCTACTTTGGTGGTGAATGGCCCTAAGAAGTGTTGGAGAAATCTTGGGTTCAAACCTAGGCTTTAGCAAAAATTTTGGTATTAAGTGAATAAAACCCTGGATGCTTGGATGATGGCCTTTTAAATTACTATGTTAAATAAATTACACAAGGAAGCTTGTGGTCTAGTGGTTGTGGCGTCATTAAGGTTGCAAGGGAGCCTGGGTTTAAGTCTTGGCTCTTACAATTCATTTTGGTTTTTCTCTTAAGTGAATCTGGACGCTGGCACATATGTCTTAAAGTTAATTGTGGACGTTTTTATCACAGAAAGAGCCTGTGGTGGAGTGGCAAGGTGGCGTGTTGTGTAACTGTGAGGTCTAAGGTTCAAGTCTTAGGATGCGAGTGGAATATTTATTTTGCTATTTGAGCTGTATGGGAGGTGGAGTTGGACTAGAACTCTGTGGTTGAAGTGGTCATAAGAATGAGGAATTTTCCTAAATGTTGAAAGTAATCCCACATCGAGAAGCTAACATGAGAATTGGTGAGAAGCTGGCTTTAAATAGAGCGAACCAGATGAGTTGGGGAGGAAGACTCAATGCAGGATGTACTAAGGTTGGTGATCGTGGACTTCGGCGCATTCTCATAAACAGGTGTGTATTCACGCCCTTCTTTGTTAGAAGTTGGCAAAAGCTGAAAAGCCAAAACTTCAGCATTTGAGGCTTCACGAGCCTGCGATCGTTAGTGTGGTAAATTAAGCCCACAGATCAAGGGCGATAGACTGTAGAGGCCGCCACGAGCGTTCTCGTGTTCTGGGCCTTGACGGGCCTAATGGGCCCGTGGGCCCGCTTGTGTCAATCTAATTGTTAGGTGGGAAGTAGTTGGGCTAAATGGGGGCCTTAGGCCTATTTGCACCGTTAGGTCTGTTTAGGTTACTTAAGTCACTCGAGGCAATGGTGGACCTTCTGTTGGGTCGTTAAGACCCCCGATTTTTAAAATTACCGAAATACCCCTAGTTTGTAAAATTACCTAAATACTCTCAATTTGTAAAATTACCGAAATACCCCTAGTTTGTAAAATTTCTGAAATACCCTTAATTTATAAAATTACCAAAATACCCCTTATTTATAAAATTATCGAAATACCCTCGATTTGTAAAATTATCGAAATACCCTCGATTTATAAAATTACTAAAATATCCTCGATTTGTAAAATTATCGAAATACCCCAATTTGTAAAATTATCAAAATATCCCTGATTTGTAAAATTACTAAAATACCATCGATTTGTAAAATGAACGAAATACCCCTAGTTTGTAAAATTACCGAAATACCCCCAGTTTGTAAAATTATCAAAATACCCCCGGTTTGTAAAATTATCGGATTACCCTTATAGTGTAAATTTACTGAAATACCCTTATAGGGTAAAATGACTGTTTTGCCCTTGTGGGTAAATGACTGACTTGGACTATGAATTTGATTGATTGACTGTGATTGTATGATTGTGTTTTAACTGACTTGACTGTGGTTGCAAAAATGATATGTTTTTAATATATGTTTAAATGATTGTTACTAAGCATGGCCATTTTGCATACACGTGTGATGATTGAGCATGACATACACGACATATTGCATGGGGTTGGAATTGTGAAACAGAGGAAGAAATTGAGGATCGCATGGTTGCTTGACGACTGTGGATCCACTGATTAAGGATCGCATGGTTACTTGACGACTGTGGATCCACCGATGGCTTTTAAGCCCAATATATGATTATTAACGACTCTGTGTCGATCATATTTACCCAAGGCTGTGTGCTGACTGTATTACTGTCGCTAACGGCTATGTGCCTAACATGATACAAGTACCGATGGCTTAAAGCCAATTATTCTGATTATGGCTCTATGCCAACCTAAATATAGCTTTGTGCCATCTTGATTATGGCTTTGTGCTAATCGTATTTACCTGTGGCTATGTGCCTAACATACTTATTAATGACTCTGTGCTGATCATATTTACCAAAGGCTGTGTGCCGATTATACTACCATTGCTGATGGCTATCTGCCGAACTTTTTACAGTTACTGATGGCTTTGTGCCAATTATAATACCACTACTGAAGGCTTAAAGCCGTATATATGAGTAGCAGCTTGCTACAACGTTAGGTAGTACCGCAACTGGGCTACCATTGATGTGTATCGGATGGGTGGGTCGATATTTATATCCTCACATGATGTGTACCGGGGGACGGAGTTGATGTGTAACGGTTGGATTATTGGGATGGGATAGCATGCATCCATGCATTCACACATTCTGTTCTGTTATTGGTTTGGGCTGGGCCTAATTGATTCTATTATGGGCTGTGACCCAAATGACATTGTAATAGGCTTTGGCCCACGTATGCTCTGAACTGGACTTTACTGTTACTGTTAACGAGCTCTAGCTCAGATTGTTTCTGTTTTTGTTTCTGTATACTGACTGTTACTCTAGTAAGGGGATTACACACTGAGTTTTCATAAACTCACCCCGTTTATTAACCGTGCAGGTAATCCCAGCGTTAGGTGGATCAGTGTCATAGAGGGACTCGGAGACGACCACACAATTGCACATGTTTTTTCTATTTCGTTTATTTAGTTAAGCACTTTGGTTTTTATTTGGGTTGTAATAAGGCCTCTTTATTTCCTTAACCTTTTATTTGGAAAGTTTATTTAGTATATCTAATATCTATTAGAAGTAAGACACGGTTTTCCAAAACAACAACTGTTTTCAAAACACTACACTTTCGCGACTTTGGGACTGGATATCAGGAATATGATTTTTATATGTTTATATATTTAAAGATATTTTAAAGAAATATACGTGTAATGTATGTATAGAAAATAATTTTCTTTGCAAAAATTTTTTTGAAAATGAAAAGCTAAGTGTAAGCATCTTCAAATCCATCTAATTTAGGCATCAGCCAGTAAAATGATTTGTTGACAAGTATAATCTAAAGCCCCTTGGATCTTCATCAACAAATAGCTGCCATAAGATATTTAAGAAAAATAAACTAAAAGTGAACCAAACCTGCAGGAACCTCCCACATAGATGCTTCTGAATGATAAATATATTACAAAATTTGGGTAAATGATAAAATACAATTTTATCAGCCTAATAATAAGTCTTCAGTCCATCATAAATTTTCATAGTGAAAGACCAATATTTTAAATTACTCATTGCTAAGATCTCGATATATTGCTTTTCCCACTTGAAGTTTCTGCACTAAAACATCAAAACATAGGTGATTTAAAAGAAGATAAAAATGAAGAAGCAAGTAATTTGTTCGACTGTCTTTCCTCTCCTTTGCATTCTTCTTCTTTTTCTTAGTGTTGAAGCACAGACGTGCAACCCTAGTGGCAAGATCAAAGGGAAAATCCCTCCACCAGGGCAATGCAACTAGGAGAATGATTCTCATTATTGCAAGGATGGCAAGTGGTACACGACATACAAATGTTCACCCCCCCATATCAAGCCAAACGAAAGCAACACTAATGCTTAACAGCTTTGAGCAAGATAGAGACTGTGGTACACCATCTGAATGTGACAACTAGTACCACTCTAATGATGACCCTATGGTGGCACTTTCTACAGTGTGGTATAACAACGAGAAGAGGTGTTTGAATTATATCAACATCCATCGCAATAAAAAATCTGTGAGGGTTAAAGTTGTGGATGAATGTGATTCTACTATGAGATGTGATTCGGACCATGATTATCAGCCCCCTTGCCCTAACAACGTATGTAGTTTGTTACCAGTCAAAGCTCTTTGTTGAACAACTAAAACTACTCTAGATATTGTCATCCCTTTGCTTCTTTTGTCCCTTTGCCAAATTTGGAAATTTACAAACAATAGAAATAAATTTAATAGTAGCAACTAAGTCGTTGTATTATAGTGGTAAGTATTCCCGCCTGTCACACGGGTGACCCGGGTTCGATCCCCGGCAACGGTGATCATGTCTTTTCATTTTTCAATCTTTCTAGCTTTTGTTAGTGATGCAATCAGATAATCTACTTCCCTAAATGATTATTTGGAGCCTTTTGGGACAGTAAATACCAAGATTGTTAAAGCTGAAGCACTCACGCTTAATTCAAAGTTTTACTTTTAAAATTTTATTTCATGTTTGAACTCTTTTAATTAAGTTTGTTTATGTTAAACTTCAATCACTGGTGTCTATTAAGCAAGCAACCCTATGCTTCAACAACACTTTTCATCAATAGCCTATGCTTGAATGCTTCCACCCCTAGATAAAAAACCAAGTCTCCTAGATCCTTTAATAAGAATTTTTATCAAGTGATTTCACCAATACATCAATTTTCCATTGATCATCCCTGTAATGACTACAGCTTCCACATACACTAGTAGATACGCTTTCTTCCCATTAGTGTTCTTAATACAGAGAGCAATGTCGGCCGCTGATTGTTTGAACCCCAGTTATGCAACCTACTCTTTAAGCTTTTCAAGCCATGCCTCTAGGGCTTGCTTGAACCCACAAAAGGCCTTTTTCAGTTTACACACTAATGGATCTCCTCCAACAATACAATGCTAAGAATCAAGAAGTTGTAGCTAACATGTATACCTTTTCTATGAACTCCTTATTCAGAAACGCATTGGGAATATCTAATTGTCTCAACTTTCATTTGTTGGTTAATGCAACGTGTAAGAATGATCATCACTATATTGTCTTCAATTTTTGGATTGTCAGTTTCCTTGAAGTTATGTCCAACAATCTAGGAGTACCCTTTTGCGACCAGTCTAGCTTTATACCTTGCTGAACTTCCACCTACATGTCTTTTGACTTTGAACATGCATTTACATCCCACTGGCTTGTGACCTCTTGGAAATTTAAACAAGCTTCATGTATCTTGTTTTATTATTGCAAACAATTCAACTTCTACTACATTCTTCCATTAAGGTTGACTAGTAGCTTCAACAAAGTCTCAGGGCTCATCTAGTGAAAGGTTTAGAAAACACGCTTAGCGCTTATGAATACCAGCCTTTGCACAAATAAGCATGGGATGAATACTCATTATTGTAGGAAGAGGTCTAGGAGATAGAATTTGTGCAATGTCAATTGGCTAAGATCAAGCAATTTGGAAGGCTCTTGGAGTGAGCAATTGAGGTGGGATTGTAACACCCCTCACCTGTGTCTGACGCCGGAACAGGGTACGAGGCATTACCGGACTTAATCGTTTACAACATACAAAAAGATAGGTTATAAAATTTTTTTTAGATCAAAACATTTCATACACATGCATAACGCCTCATATATGGGCCTACGAAGTGCTAAACATGCGTTGGAAGTAATTAGGGACTAATCTGAGAACTTGAAAAGTTTCAGGAAAACTTAGAAAATTTTCCTATGAAACAGGATCACACACCTGTGTGGACATAGGGAAACGTCCGTGTGCCTTTGGCACGCTCGTGTCCTCAGGCCGTGTAACTCTCTGTTTGTGATGTCAGCATGCTCATCGAACCACACGGTCGGGCCACACGCCCGTGTCTCCAGGCCGTTCTCCTCACACGGTTGAGACACACGACCGTGTCTCAGCCTGTGTGGCCAACACTTTGGTTATTTTCCAAGCCTTCATGTTTTCTATAATCTCCTACATCCTCATGCACATCAAAATTGCAAATCATGGCATTATTTTAGTGACTTAACACTCTTTATTAAGATATATTCTTAACATTAACATGTTCTCTTACAAATAATGCATCTACTCATGCAATACCAAGTCTAGATTCCTTATTTCACATTCATAAGACTTGTCATTTTGATGACCACTATACCATTATATCCTGGTTACCAACTTATCCATCAAGCACTCATGTTCAATCATTACCACGTTGTATTTATAGCATGTAATTACTACATGGCTATGACCACCTCGATTGGTCATAGAGCATAAATCCAACACACATGTCATATTACTAACCATGCATGGTGAGTAAACATAATCATATTATAAACACTAGACATGACATGAAGAGCTAGGCTTACAAGCCATAATCCATGTGAGCCACATCTCATGGCCCAGTACATATAACTCAATATAAGCCAACACATTTAGCCAAAGCAAAATATTACATGTCGATCATCTAGATCCTTATACATGCCACTCACTTGAAATTTCTAACATATACCTCATTATCCCAAAGGTAGCGACTTGATAGTGTGATGCTGCCTCCGACTATCTCCAACCTTGAGCTAACCTAAAAACATTAAAGGAAAGGAAAGGAAAGGAAAGGAAGGGGGTAAGTTTTATAGCTTAGTAAGACCGTATGAAAATAATAAGCAATTTATCAATTTGCTTCTCATGATAATACAACCCTATTTGCATTTTTACTTATGCTCTAGTCAAGTTGTTTTCTCGAGTCATAGCCACTAATTTATTTATATTTGGAGCTATGGAACTCAAAATTAAGTTTTTCTAATTTTCCATGAAACTAGGCTCATATATCTTCTTACCATAAAATTTTCAAAATTTTTGATTCAGCCAATTAGTACAGTTTATTCCTTAAAGTTACCCCTTTTCACTGTCAGACAGTTCTTCCCTCTCTTCACTAAAAATTAATTATCTCATAATACGGAACTCAGATAATGTTCTTGTCTATTTCTCTTGAAAATAGACTCATTAATAATTCTAACATATAAATTATGACCAATAACTATTTTTGTAAAATTTTAAATTATTTTATCCATTCAGAATAGGGGATTTCAAAGTCATTTTGACTCTGTCTCACAATAATTTAAATATCTCATAATCTGATGTTAATTTTCTTACACCATTTCTTCTATGTGAAACTAGACTCAATAAGTTTTAATTTCATATTTTATTCAGCTTCAAATTAACTTTCCACAAGTTTTGGTGGATTTTCAAAATTGGACTACAACTACTGTCCAAAACAGTTTTAATAGAAAAATGATGATAACTAAACTCATCACACCTTCACCAATAATTTCAACCATCATGGTATAAATACATTTTTATACAATATAAGCATGGAACCATAATCATTCTCATTCTCATGACTTACTTATTTACTTCGTTACAAAGATGCATCATAATCGAAATCATTTCTTATGAGTTTTGCATACATACTCGTTCCACTTCGTAGCATAACTTTTATCTATTCTCACCATTGACATACCTCAATGAGACCATCATCAAATCATTCCTTAAAATACCCATTGAACACTTGGAATACTATTGGATATATCAGAAAACTTGCACATAAGTGTCATATACGCGGCTAGAACCAACTCAATAGCGCACGACATATGTAGCCAATGCTACCTCACACTATAAAATGCTCGCATTCTGAGCTACTCACGGGGCTTTTATCAAGTCAGTGCCCAGACCCCATAGTGCTATCATGTAACATACACTCATTGAGCTACTCACAGGTCTGTACACAAAGTCAGTACCCGGACCCACGTTACAAATTTCATTTTCTCATGAACTCAAACTCAACTCATGAGTTCAGACCACATAATTCTCTTAGTATATCCTTTTGTATCCTATGTTATATCCAAGGTTCAATAGGAATTCGTTTCTAACTGAATAGCATCGCACTTGCCTACAACATTATTTATTCTTCCATCATACATTTCATACTTTCGTGATAATCAAATAAGCATATATAAATTCTTGATAACAATAAATCATTTCAATACTCATAATACCAAAACATTAACATTTGGCATCACTCTCTCATACACAATATCACCAACATATAACTCAATTTAATCTTAGAAGGATAAGTTTCAAATATATTAGCAATAATATGGATAACATGCTTAAATTAGTCACATGGACTTACCTCGACATCAAATTGGTAAAAAGGCCTAAACATCAATTTCTCATTTTTTCCTCGTTATAAGCTCGAATCTCTTTTTTCATTATCTATAACATCACATTTAACTTATTAAAACATTATACTAATCAAATTAGTTCAATGACACATTTTGGAAAAATTTACAATTTTGCCCCTATACTTTGCCATAATTACCAAATTGCCCGTAGGCTCGTAAAATGATTTTTTATTCAATTTCCTTACTCATTAAGCCTAGAAAAACCATTTTCATAACTATAGCAACTCACAAATTCAATTATTTCATACATTTATTACTTACTTTACAACTTATGCAAAAAAGGTCCTATTAGGGGTTTTTCATGAAAATCTCTTCACAAAAGTTGTTTATTACTCAACCATGACTCATTTTATTTCATAAAAATGCAGAAAACAACACAAATCCTTTCATGGCAAGTCCCTAGACTATCAACCATTTTGCAAGATAGTCCCATCATTTGAAAGCTCATATTACAAGGATTCTAAAAATGCAAAAATCATTAAAAATAACATTCTAAATGACTTACTTGTAAGAGATGAAAGTTGCTGAAAATTTTGAACTTACATGGATTTTTTCTTGAGAAAAAATCGGTGGGAAAGAAAGAGAAAGATAAAAGATGATAGCCTTTTTCCTTTTTTGTTTTATTATATTCAACTTTTACACCTAATTTCACCAAATGTTTGACATTTTAACTTCTTTGTCTCCTATGGCCGGCTACCTCTTTTAAAAAGGGTTTAACTGCCCTTTAAAAGCCCCCAATTTTGGTTCTCAAACAATTTAACACATTTGGGTATTAAAATACAACTTTTGTCTCTTACGCGATTTAGCCCTTTTTTGTAATTAATCACTCAAACACTAAAAAAAAATTCACCAAAATTTTCATGTACTTATACAATCATGCTATAAATCATAAAATAATATTAAAAATAATTTCTCTAACCTATGGATAGTGGTTTCGAAACCACTATTTCGATTAGGCCCAAAATCGGGATGTTACAGGGATGGATATTTATTGGAGTGATACTAATTAATCACTTTATCCATATAAATATTTATAATGTTTGTATCAGACTAAAGATTTCTTGTGCATCCTAGTTAAAGTTTATGTTACTATTAATGTAAAAGTTATATATATTATATTATGTATTTTGAGTCGTAAATAATGTTATAAATCTTCACTGTTAGCTCTATTTTTACTTCTTATTTGGAAAAATTCTTAGTAGTCGAATTTGGATGAGTGTTGGATTTGGTTTGTTTGATAGAGGTGTAAATTATGTACGTCTGCTCGAAAGTTGCTTGATTTAAACTTGAAAACAAAATTCAACTTCGATTAAGGCATTGTCAAGCCAAGCTCAAGCTTGAGCAGCTTGAGTTATCAAATGAACTAGGTTTCTTTAGGGTTAAGGTACCTAAGAGGTCCCTGTATTATAGTTTCTGTATCAACTTAGCCCCTCTATTAATAAATGAGTTAGTTTGGTCCCTATAGAATTAAAAAGAATCAAATAAGATCAAATTGCACCAAAATTAATAATTGTGGTATAAAAAATGCCTTGTATTTTTTTTTTTCCAAACAAAAGATTTTATTTACAAGACCATAAAAACTTTAAAAATAACAACTCTGTTAAATAGTGAACGATATCTTTCAAACAATAAATGTTAACTCTTTTTCAATTTGGCCTTATATTATTCTTTTTAACAGAACATAGACTAAATTGATCCAATTAATATAGAGGAACATATTTCATCTGAACTATCTCTCAGATACATTCACTATTTCTTTAGTCATGATTTGTTTCAATATTGTTAAACCAAGCTCAAGATTGAGTAGCTTGAGTTATCAAGCGAGCTAGGTTTGAGTACCTTAATACTTGTTTTGAACAGCTCGAGAGCTTAATCAAATTTTTAATTGATAATAGTATTTTTAATTTTAGATTACTATTTTACCTTTAATACACTTGAAACTCAAATTTCAATTTTTTTAGTGAAGTATAAAAATTTTGTATATGGAATGAGTTTGAATTGAAGGTAAAACATGTAAATCAGGTGAACGAGCGTACTTTAATAGAGCTTAAATAGAGCTAAAGCTTCTAAAATAGTATTTGATTGAGCAAGACTGGAGTTTTGAACACAAATGTCAAGTAGAGGTTCCACTTCTCATTGTTTGAGTACAGACCTAGTGTTTTACTCTTATATATTCAATATTTCTTTTTGTTTTTTTCATGAATTTTGAGGATCCTTATAGGATCATCATATGTATCAACATAGTCCATAATTATTGTTTGTAATCAAATGGTCAAGTTTCAACTTACTAAATTATAGTTAAACAGGAAAAGTTACTTGAGTTAATTTGAAAAAAAATCGACTTTAATTAAGGCATTGTCGAGCCAAGCTTGAGCAGCTTGAGTTCTAAAGTGACCTAGATTTGAGTACCTTAATACTTGATTTGAGCCGCTCATGAGCTTAATCAAATTTTTTATTAATAATGCATTTCTAGTATTTATAATCTTAAGAGAAAAAATTCACCTGGAATCCAAACCTGAAATTTAATAGGAAACTCAATTCCAACCCGATCCAACCTAACCCAGCCTAAATTTAATTTAATTATTTTATTTTTTATTTTAAAGAAAATAAGATTTATTTTTTAGTTTAGACTTAAAATTTTATTTATTTATTTATTTGTTTAAAAAAACTATATATATCAAAGGCTTTTTTTAAAATATCTTGAGATAGGTGGATTTACCTCAAACATGACATTGATCTGATTCGACTAATTTTTTCATCCAACTTTACTCACCTGGACCTATTTTTCCAAATGAAAATCATTCGTAACGAATCGATTTGAAACCTATCAAATTCAAGCTTTTTTACTTAATCTAATTTACTTAATTTAATGTACGTAGTTTACCCTATTTTCGTGTTCACAATTCGTCTCGAGATTGCGTCGTTTTAACATTAAAATTTTGGAGGGCATTACGCTGCAGATTGTATACTAAGGACTCTATTATATTATTTTAGATACATCCAAATCAAGCATATGAATTAACATAAGCATAACACAAAAATAGTTCCATGAATAAATAATTAGTTATGTGAAACAAACTTTATTACATCAAATGCCTGAAGGCATACTACTAACACATTGTCAAGTCAAGCTTGAGATTGAACAACTTTGGTTATCAAATGAGCAAGATTCGAGTGCCTTAATACTTTATATGATCAAGTCACAAGCCAAACCCAAGCATGTTTCAAGTATGCCTATATATTGTTACAACTAAATACATATCCACATATACAACCAAATAGGTAAGTCAAATTTACATAGATTAGTCAAATTTACATATGATGAACATTAACACGAATTTCATGTAACACATATCAAGTTGAATGCATACACCATCCATTTCTAAACCATTTCAAGTTTCCATTTCCATTGAATTAAATTTCGCCTGATAGAGCTATAGTAAAATAGACTTAGATACACAAGAATAATTTGCTCACACAAGCTGACGATAAAACATAATTTCTCACATAAGCTACCATTATGTAGAGGTCACTCGTCTGGGCTAGACCTATGAAACATATAATCCGAGAGTCTGCAACAAATGTGTAACGCCTTAAACCTGACCCAATTCATCAGATCCGGATCTTGGGTGCTACTTCGCATACCACTTAACAAAATTTCGAAACTGATGACAAATCCACTTACTTAAAACATATTTCTTTTTATTTTATTTAAAGACTCAATTTTAGGAAAACAAAGGAAAGTATTTAGGAAAAAAAATATTACATGATACATTTCACTAAATCCTTTACAATACAAATGTTTGCAAAGACTGACTCTTTGGTAAAGTCCTACAATACGCCACTTTTCCACTATATGCATAATAACTCGGTCCGCTACTTCCTTGGTGTATTCCTCGCATCGTCCCTCTTGGGGCAATCTTATCCTATCATTACCTGAATCATAAACATAACTTGTAAGTTCAAGAGAACTTCGTAAGAGTTAATACATATTACCCTAGCGGATAATTTTATAATATTTGAAGAATATCAGTGTGCCAGCTACCCTTCTCAACCACAACTTCTGATTTGGTTAATTATTTTACAATTACATGCTTATACTTACAGGCTAACTACCATACTATTAGCATACTGGTTCTCTCTTAACCACTTGACTAATTTAAGATCCTTCCAGACATTTCATAAATATCTTCTTTCTCTTAAAATCACAAAAGCACTTTTCGAAAGAATGTACCGTCAGAGCCCACTTCATCCAAACCATCACTTCACTCATACACTTCTTCCAAAATGTTTGCTCACAGATACTGTTTACTAGTGGATTCTTACACCTTGGCGACTTCCCACAATGAGTTGGATACCATCAATTTACCAAATTAAATCATTTTCTACTTCAAACTCAATACATGCCTAAACTGATAATGAATTATCCAGATCATTTAGAATAATTACCAGTGTCTTGGTTACAAAACACAAATCTACCAAAGGTGCCAAACAACTCAAATTCCATAAGATTCCTGAGTAAGACATAATATTATTCTCATATGGAGGATATCAAATACTCAAGTTTTAGAACTATATATAATGTAGACGAACTTAAATAGACAGTTTTTATGTCTTTCATGATTACTAATACGCCCATATTCACAACTAACAAATTACCATGGCATATACCCTTTATGAACATACAAATACACACTTCTTGTAACACCCCTAACCTGTATCCACCGTCTGATTAGGGTTACGGAGCCTTACCATACAAATAAAACATTTAAACATTCATTTCATACATCATTAGAAACATATTATAAAACAACCATTCACATACATGTCGTCTCTAAATCTAGCCCTTGAGGCCCTAGAAACACCTTAGAAACAATTCGGGACCAAATTGACAACATTCAGAAAGCATAGGAAAAAGTTGCAAAATTTTGACTATAGAGGTCACACGACCGTGTGGCTAGGCTATGTGCCTCACACGGCTGAGACACACAACCGTGTCTCAGGCCATGTAAAAATCGAAATAGGGTCACACGGCCGTGTAACTCTTGAAATAGCCCTACACGCCCATGTGCCAAGCCATGTAACTGCCTAACTTGGATGCAATAAAACCTATACGGGACACACGGTTGTGTTGCCAGGCCATGTGTCACACACGACTGAGTCACACGCCCGTGTCTCAGACCGTGTGGACATGAATTTGCCCAAAAATCAAACCATTTTCAACTCTAAACCCTAAATACACCTAAAAGCATTTTGTGTACATAATCAAGACATCAAACCTTACCAAAACTCGCATATAATGACCAATTCGCTAGTCCTAAACCAATCAATCAATATGCCATTCAAGGCACCTCAATTGTAAACATTCAAACTTACCTAAACATGTATACTTTACCATATTTCAACCATACACATCTAGTTCAATACCATATCAAAACATACCATATCTTGACCATATTGAAACCAATTCATCACATATCATTTTAGTCATTCAAACAAGCTTCTTAACTTAATCACATTAACACATATTATTAAGGCATCAAAAGTAGCAAACCAAGTAACTTGTACAAACCAAATCATCAAACAATCCTTCAACTAAACATCATTATAAGTCCACCTATACATGCCATTATAACCCTTAGCCAAAATGCTCAAAAACTACCGAATTAATTGTTGGATAGTGTGATAGGTCTCCAACAAGCTTCCAACCAAAACCGAACCTTCCGATGATCTATAGGAAAAGAAATCAACCAAAGTAAGCAATAATGCTTAGTAAGTTTGTATAAAGACAACTTAACTACTGACATAATAGAACAAACAACTAAGCATAATTTTTATTATATTTTAAGCTAACTTTCGTTTTCTATTCACTACACCTCTCATGGATAATTGGTGTAGCTTTGTATATACATGTATATATTTTTCCTAATAAGCATTTCATATAACCATTTTTCTTAAACGTTTCGTCTTACCATAACACTTACACCTTCAACATATAATCATTCTGTAATTCATCTTTTGTTTCAAACTTTCTTATAAGCATATCATCCCAAAATTACTTACTTTTACTAACCAAGGTGAAAGCTAAATAAAAAAATTAATCATACATGTTATTCATTTACGAAGCACTTATAAGATTAGTACTAAAAATGGTTCATCATATGATTCCTGTACTATAATAATTCAATCCAAACTCCTACATATATGTGTATAAACATCTACCTTTAACCAAATAATCATCAATATAATGATACTCACATATGATCAAGTAATTTATTGAACATTGAACATTTACATTTTCTAATGTCTTGATTATACATTAGCCTTTATCATTTAAACAATTTTGTAAATTCCATTCACATTTAGCCCGTTGAACTAGTAACTTGACTCGAATACTCGGGTAACTACACCACACCAAAGGCATCATAGATGCATAACAAGAGCATCAAAGTGCAGATAGGGGCACAAATGTGCAAACAGGGGCACCATAGTTTGAACAAGGACACCAAAGTGTATACAGTGGCACCAGAGTGCAAACAAGGGCACCAAAGTGCAAATCTCATACAAGCGCGCATTCTAACCCTATTGGCATGCCAATCGTATCCTAATCGTTTACTATGTCTAAACGGGCATTTAAAGAAAATTATAACTTTCATGAATCAAAGGCACTTCCATATATGTCCATACACATGCTGTAACAATTCATAATCATTCCAAAATCACAAATATCATATTTCATAATTATTCAATAGTTTTCAAATAAATCATTTCTCACCTTATATTTAGATATAATATTTCAATTTCCAACTCACATATTAAACATCATATATATATATATACATTCATAAATCAAAAATAACATTATGTATATATATGTACAATTCTATACCTACGAACTTACCTCGACAATTACAGTTGTAAAACGAAGCTGATGACTAATTCGACACATTAACTTTTCCTCTGCTTAAATCTGTTTGATTTATTTTTGAATCTAAATAATACTTTTTTTATTCAATTAATACAATTCTAGCACTTAAATAGTATATCTAATACAATTAAGTCCTTCCACAATCATTTTACAAATTTATCCCAATATTTTACCTTTTATGCAATTTAGTTCCTAAACCCAAAACTTAAAATTTAACCAATTTAACTACAATCAAACTCAACTGAATAGTATAACACTTTACTACAGCCCATATTTGTTGTTATTTAACATCAAGTCCTTGTACTTTTACTATTTTTACATTTTAGTCCTTAAACATTAAAATTACCAAGAACTACTTTACAAAATAGTCATATCTAGCAACAAGCTTAAGATTCTACCATAAACTTTCAATAACATCTCAATTTCATCCATGGAAAAATTCTAAACATTTAACAACTTTACAAATTGACCGCCGGGCTAGCTAGATTAAGTTAATACGACCTGAAAAACATAAAAATCATTAAAAACGGATGTAAAATACTTACCATGCATCAAGATTAATTTGGCCGAATGCTTCCTCCCTAAAAGAATGGTGTTTCGATCATGCATTCACCAAATGAAAAAGATGATATCCTTTTCATTTACTTAATTTTAAGTTTAATTGACTAATTACCATTTTACCCTTAAAAACTAAACCAAATTTGACCAAATGCCAAGCCATGTTCATTCACTAACCTTTAAATTGGTTGAATTACTACTTAAAGCCCTTAATTCATGCTTGAACTTAATTATTCATTCAAATAACACAATTTGCCAATTCAAAATTTATTTTAATATTATAATTGACTCGTAAATATTAAATACTAATATTTACGGGCTCAATTGTCAGATTTGTGACTCCAAAACTACTGTTTCTGATACCACTGAAAAACAGGCTATTACACTTCTTTTCAAAAACTTTCCTAAAAGCTTATTCGATTATATCACTGATCTAAATCAACCAAATTAGCTTTGGATGTATCATAACCTTATCATAGTAGTATCTATCGTAGAACCAACATAATTTATCCAAAACTTACCATATGGACGGATAATCACATTCTACCTTACAGACTTAGTAGAGTACACCACAATGGCCAAACAGAATACACCACAAGGGCAACATAAAGAATTCACATGTTTACTATCCTGATGGCTTCCACAGAAGGTGCCGTGGGTTTCTCCCTCATGGACTTATACATAAGTTTCATGTATCGTGATCTACTAGATCGATTTACACTTTATCAAATGCTACACCATGAACTAGTGCGATTTCTAGAGAGTTGGAATGGCTTTAATGAATGATCATCTTGAATGGTTCAAGGGATGGTGGAAACCAAGACCCGAAGCACTTGAATGTATAATCATTAAGGCCATGTATCCTCCATTAAGGTAAGCTTGAGAACATGCACCGGCATTGATGGTTTGCTTATTGAATATTCTAGATCACTCATTGTGCATGAATTCGACAATGAATGGTCAACCTTGGCCCATACGAATAGACACCTACATCAATTATAAATAGGAAACACTTGAGCACAATTTCACCACACGAAATTCACATAAAACTAAAGATACCATGTTAGACACTTAATCTTGACTTTCATATATAAATAACATAAACACAAGACACCACTTATTTTTCATCACACACGCATTAGTCAAACACATATATATGACTATTATAAGAATTGACCCTAACAAGTTGTCATGCACATATATAAACATGCAACATACGATAATAACAACAACATAAAGAAACAACACACAACACACATACAATATGCACTTAGGACATAAAATCAGGTATAAATATAAATAACTCATACAACACATTAAATATAATGTAAGATAAAATCCGTGGATTAGATTAAAATGCAACTTACTAAAATAAGGAAAAGCCCTTGAAGTAGTTGGCCCAATAATCAATCAAACCCAAGAGATGTGTAACACCCTAATTTTTTTTCAAATCCCGAAACCTCTATTAAAATTAATTTTGTATATCTTTGATGTGGAAGTATGCTTGGTCTAGTGGATGTATGTTTGCCTTAGTGGTTTATTGTTCTGGGAATGTTTGGGAAATCATGGGTTCAAGCCTTGGCTTGAGCAAGAATTTTTGCTCCTACTTGAATAAACCTTTGTCTACTGATGAGAGGTTTCTTAAATTATTGTGAGTGGAGTACGACATAAAGTTTCTACTAGTCTAGTGGAGGTTGGCGTGTTGGAGTGTGTAGAGGTCTAGAGTTCGAGTTCTACTACACGCAAGGAATGTCCTTTTTGCAAACTGCCAAGTGAGTGGTTACATGGCATTGGGATTCTATGGTTTGGTTGGTTGATGTGGTTAAGGGGTGTAAGGGATCAATAGCCGAATTTGAGGGGTTGTTAAGAGAGTTTGAATCGGTCAAATGAGGAATTGGAGGAGGGATTTGGGGAGAGATAGGGGGAGTGGATCAATGAGTGGGGGAAGTAGGAGTAGTTGCTGAAAGTGGGATTCTTCTGGTGTCAAGATCGGTCATAGGCAATTAGTGCCAAAACTATTTAGTTTTGCTCTCTTTTCGGTAGCAATTTCTTCTGTTGTTTTTGCTCCCTCTTTTGCTTGCGTTTTTGGTAGCCGAACTTTTCCTTGACCTCTCGGGTATCTTACGTTTCAAGTACATCACAGTTTGCTCATTCTTTCATAGTCAAATTTTTATTTACTTCTCTTCTTTCTCTTATCGAAAAACCATTCTCTCCCTCTTTTGGTTTGCATCAATCATCTTTCTTGTGTTCATACTTGGGTAGGTTATTGTTTGATCTTCCTTTCACAAACATTTACCGGTTCTAGCCTTGCTTGTGATCGATTACTCCTTTCTCCCTCCCTCAAAATCTGTGTTCTTCTTTTGTTGGTTGAATCTATTAAGGCCTAAAATAACTTTTTTTCCTCTTTCCTAAGCGATTCTACTGTGGGACTACTGAAATTCCCTTCTTTATTGGTAAGTAGTTGCAGTTGGTTACTCTAGCCAAATCTGATTTGGCTTCCTTCAATAGGTTCGATTTTTGGTATTTCTTAGGCTGAAAGGTTGTTTTCTTCTTGCCTAGCGTGGGGTTATGTCACCTAATACCTCCTTCTTCATTCAAATATTGCTAGGGGCTCGTTTTCCATAACCAAGGTGTAGGCCAATTGCCTTTCCCCAGTAAGGGATCTTTTATTCGAGATAAGTGTTTTTAGCATCGTTTATAGTCATATGAGATTGAAGATCCTTATGAATCAGTTAACTGTTCTTGTGAAGTTAACAACATTAGAGAAAGTATGTGGAGTTGGAGCAAGAGGGGGGTTACGATTGTTGTTGGGTTCTCGGTTTCGAAAGCAGTTTCGGCTACAACTCTATAACAGGTGCATGATCACAGTGCAAAAGTTGTTAAACGACAAAAGCTAAAAAATTAAAGAGTGCATTATCAACCCCACACTGGCATGTGACCGCCCATGTAGCAGGTCGAGTGGTAAAACGAGGCCGTGTTGTCGACAAGATGGCTATGAGTGATTTCGTGAGCTGAAACAGTATTGGGCCATTTTGGGGCCGAACTGGGCCGTGTGGACCTCACACAGAAAATCATACAGAGTGTGGTAAACTATGGATCAGGCTGTGTAAACTACACGGCTGAGGCCATTTATGGGCTATGTAGGCCATACGAGTGTATGAGCCCACATGGGCCCGCAATATGGGCTGTAGGCCCATTATCACTGATTGATTGTTAATGTTGTATGGGTCGCCTAAGACGAATGTAGACCTACTGTTGGGTCGATAAGTATACTTAGACCCCCAAACAGATGAAATGACCATTATACCCCTAAGAGGTAAATTGACTGAAATACCCCTGTATTATGAATGACTGTTCCGAGCATGATATTTCTGCATACATGTATATTATGTTGCATTACATGGGGTGGGATTTATGATTTTGGAAGAAGTGTACTGAAAGGCTATAAGCCTATTCTGGCAGTTCTGCAGCAAATAGTGATTTAGTACCGAATTCGGTACGATTTGGTATGTATGGTTGAGTGGGTCGATTTTATCCCCAAATGGTGTGTAGCGGATGGATTGGGTAGGATTCTTTGTTTGTATATTGTACTGATATGGGCTAAGGCCCAGACTGCCACTGTTACTAAAAAGGGCTCAGGCCCAATCTGCTGCTATTACTGAAAAATGGGCTAAGGCCCTAATTGGAACAAAATGGCTTAAGCCTAGATTGCGTTTATTCTGATTGTTTTGCTATCATGGGATTTCACACATTGTGTTTTCGTAAACTCACCCATCTATTATCTATGCAGGAAATCCTCAGGCTTAGACGGATCGAGGTGACAAATGACTCAAATGTGGCCACTCGATGTAGTTACTTTTTTATTATGTACTATACTTAAGATTTTATTCTATTTTGGGTTTTTACATTGTAATAAGGCCTCTTTAAATTTATTTATTTTAATTTTGGGATTTTTTTACTTTATTTTATTTTACTTTACCTATTAGTAATAGGACGCGGATTTTTAAGAAAGTACAAACAAATGTTTTCTGAAAACACCCCATTTTCGTAAAAACATTGTTTTAAAGTTGGACAACTAGTATAATTAATATTTTTCTTAAACAACTAGAGCTTTCACAATGAACTAGACATCGATTTCACAATGAACTAGACATCCTAACTTTTTTCTTAGAACCTAAAGAAGTTTTTATGAAGTACGGGTTGTCGTCAATTTATGTTTTGGGAAAACACTTTAATGTGAAATCACAGATTTGGCCATAACGTCCAGGCCGGGTTTAGGGTGTTACATTTAGTGGTATCAAAGCTAGGTTGCAAAACTCGGCTGTGGATTTTGGTTTTCTAAAGCATTGAAATTTTAACAAAAAATTGGTTCAAATGGTTTAAGATGATTGTTTGGAAATGTTTTACTGAAGAAGTGGTACACCTAGTCTCCACGCTGATCCAGTAAGTCTTCTAATTGTTTATACTGAAATAAGAATATATAAATGTTATTACTGAAACTACTTAGATAGTAAAATTTTATTGAAACTCTTAGTTGGAGTAAACTACGAATTGTAGTAAGACTGTGAACTGTGAAAACAAAACTCAGAGATAATATTGTTCATAAGATATCTGTAATAAACATTGAAACAATAAACTGATTGGCATAAAACTTTTATAACAGATAAAAGCGTGTTTGGATAATGAGCACTAGAGGTACTCGTGGTAGAAGCCACGGCAGAAGCCATGGTGGTGCTTGAGCTGGGTCTTCGACTTCTGGACACCAGCCTAATGAGGAAATTAGAGAGGCACCAGTTTCACCTATGGCTGAAATAGGGTCTCAAAATCGAGCAGCTGAGGACGACGCACTGTCCCAAGCAATGTTGAGGATTTTGGAAAGGGTCGTTGCTAGTACTGGTAGTATGGGTCGTGGGTCAATTACGGAATGAGTTAGGTCTAATGAGACGGAGATATTCAAGGGTATTGCTAGAGTTGCCCCTAATGTGGCTGAATATTGGATCGAGGCCACAGAAAGGATCATGGATGACCTTGACTGTACCCCTGATCAGAAGTTAAAAGGTGCAGTATCTCTACTAAGAGACGAAGCTTACCAGTGGTAGCTTACTGTCAAAGAGGGCACTCAAGCCGATCGACTGACCTGGGAGTTTTTCGAGACTACCTTCCAGGCTAAATATGTGGGTGCCAGCTATGTAGATGCCCGTAGGAGGGAATTTCTAAACTTAACTCATGGAGATAGGACAGTGGCTGAATATGAGGCTGAATTTTTACGATTGAGCCGCTATGCACGTGGGATGGTGGCAACAAAATACGAGCGGTGTGTTCAGTTTGAGGATGGCCTCAGAGTGGTCTAAGGATTCTGATAGCTCCTCAGAGAGAGCAGGATTTTTGCAGCACTTATTGACAAGGAAAAAATTGCATAGGATGTGTCGCGGGCTGAGCGTCAGAGCAAAGAGAAGGGAAGAGGTAAGAGGGATGCTAAACCCTTAAATTCTTTTCAGAGGCTTAGGAAAAAGCCTAAAGCAAATGGGTCAATCAGAGATAGGGCCCCTGCTCCTGCTACTGTTGAACCGTAATTCTATGCTGATTATGCGAAACGCCATCAGGGAGAATGTTAGAGAAAGTTGGGTACATGTTTGAGATGTGGATCATTGGAGCATCGTGTTAAGGATTATCCACAAAGGCTCAATTAGATGCAAGTTGATGGTATGGGTAATGGTTAGCCGTCGAGAGGTATTTAGTAGCCACCGAAAGGCCGTGGTCAGGCCAGGGGTGGTAATGGTATGAGACGTGGTCGCAGAGCACCGGGCAGAGGTGCTGGTCATACTGAGGCAAGGCAGCCGACAATGGTTTATGCTGTACATCACCGAGAGGATGGGGATGCTCCAAATGTCATAACAGATACTTTTTTTATTCATAATGTACTTTATACTGCATTAATAGATGTAGGATCTACCCATTCTTATGTTGCTTGCACTGTTACTGAGAAATTGAGGATTTTGGTTGAGAATACTTCGAGTGGAATTATTGTTCTAATTCTACTGGGGCAGTCTGTTCGGGTAAATAAGTTGTTTAAATATGTTCCCTTAGAGATACAAGGAGTTGTCTTTCTGGTTGACCTTTTGGAGCTGGCTTTCAGAGAATTCGATTTAATATTGGGCATGCATTGGCTAGTTAAACATCGGGTAAGCTTGGTTGTGCCACTAAATAGGTCGTATTGAGAACTGAGACAGATGAGAAGGTAGTGGTAATTGGGGAACGATGGAACTATTCGAGTAATGTAATTTCTGCACTAAGGGTCGAGAAATTGGTTCGCAAGGGTTACGAGGCGTTCTTGTCCTACATCAGTGTTTTAGATTTAGGGACCCTTCGGTAAAAGATATCAGGACTGTTAAGGATTTTTCAGACGTCTTCCCCGAAGAGCTACTAGGGTTACCTCTAGAGCGTGAAGTGGAGTTTGGGATTGAGTTCCTTCCTGGTACAGCTCCGATGTCCATCGCCCCTTACAGAATGGCACCGAAAGACCTTTTGGAGCTTAGGGCCCAGATTCAAGAGTTACTGGATCATGGGTTTATCCGACCAAGTGTGTCTCCGCAGGGAGCACCAGTGTTGTTTGTGAAAAAGAAGGATGGATCTATGCGTATGTGCATCAACTACAGACCACTGAATAAGCTGACCACTAAGAACAAATACCCTCTACCAAGGATTGATGATCTGTTAGATCAACTGCGAGGAGTGTCGATTTTCTCTAAAATAGATCTTTGGTCGGGGTATCATCAACTGAAAGTTAAAGAGGCTGATGTGCACAAGACAGCATTTAGGACTCGTTATGGTCATTATGAGTTCTTAGTGATGCTGTTTGGACTGGCGAATGCACCAACGAATTTTATGGATTTGATGAATCGTGTGTTCCAACCCTAGCTAGACCGATTCGTAGTAGTGTTCATTGATGATATTCTGGTGTATTTGAAGACTGAGTTTGGGCATGATGAACATCTCCGAGTGGTTTTGTAGATTTTGAGAGAGAAACAGTTGTACGCCAAATTCAGCAAGTGTGAATTCTGGTTACATTAGGTAACGTTTCTTGGTCATGTGGTATCTGCTAAGGGGATTCGGGTTGATCCTCGAAAAATTGAAGCTGTTTTGGAATGGAAGCAGCCTAAGACTGTATCGAAAATTTAAAGTTTTTTGGGACTGGTTGGGTACTATCGAAAGTTTGTAGAGGGGTTCTCACTGATTGCTGCACCCCTAACTAAGCTACTACGTAAGGGCGTGCCATTTATCTCGGCTATTGTATAGCAAGTGAGCTTTGAGAAGCTCAAGAAAGTTTTGACTGAGGCTCCTATCTTGATTCAGCCGGAGTCTGGGAAAGAATTTATTGTTTACAGTGATGCATCACACGTTGGTTTGGGTTGTGTGTTGATGTAAGAGGGTAAGGTGGTAGCATATGTGTCACGACAGCTTAAGACTCACGAGGTGAATTACCCAACGCATGACTTGGAGTTGGCCATAGTGGTATTCGCATAAAAAATTTGGAGGCACTACTTGTACGGTGAGAAGTGTATCATCTACACAGATCACAAGAGCATCAAGTATCTCCTCACTTAGAAGGAGTTAATCCTTAGGCAGCATAGATAGATTGAGCTACTTAAGGATTATGACTGCTCGATTGAATACCACCCTGGTAAGGCCAATGTGGTGGCCGATGCACTGAGTCGTAGGGCTATGGCTGATGTGAGAGTAATGTTTGCTCGTCTAAGCTTATTAGATGATGGTAGTTTGTTGGCTGGGCTTCAAGTTAAACCAGTGTGGATTGAGCAGATTAGGAGTAAACAATTAGAAGATGAGTCTTTGGGTGTTTGGTTCCATCAAATCGAAAATGGTAATACTATTGATTTTGGGCTGAACGGTGAAGGGATACTCTATTTCCGCGGTAGAATTTGTGTACCTATAGATACTGATTTGAGGCAGGCTATTCTGCGAGAGGAGTATTATAGCCCCTATGTTATGCACCTAGGTGGAAATAAGATGTACAAAGATCTTCGTGAGATATATTGGTGGGCAGGTCTTAAGCGTGAGGTTACTGACTTTGTGGGGAAATGTATGACTTGCCAACAGGTTAAAGCAGAACATCAGTTGCCTTCTGGGTTGCTTCAGCCGGTTAAGATTCCGATGTGGAAGTGGGAAAGAGTAACTATGGAGTTTGTGAGTGAGCTACCCCTAACGCCCTCTAAGAAAGATTTAGTGTGGGTCATCGTGGACCGATTGACCAAAACTGCCCATTTTATACCGGTTCGCACGGATTATTCGTTGCAGAAACTGGCTAAGTTGTATGTATCCAAGATAGTAAGGCTGTATGGGGTACCAGTTTCCATAATATCTGACAGAGATCCTCACTTCACGTCTCGATTCTGGAAGAAGTTACATGAAGCTTTGGGTACACGGTTGGACTTCAGTACTGCATTCCATCCTCTGACAGATGGTCAGTTAGAGAGGGTGATTCAGATACTGGAGGACATGTTAAGGAGTTGTGTGATTAACTTCTGGGGCAGCTGGAAGGAGTACTTGCCGTTGGTAGAATTTGCGTATAATAATAGCTACAAGTCCAGCATACAGATGGCACTGTATGAGGCATTGTATAGTCGTAGGTGTCGTACTCTGTCATTTTGGACTGAGTTGGGTGAGCGGCGAGTTTTAGGTCCTAAATTGATTTTCAATACCGAGGATAAAGTTCATTTGATTTGGGATCGACTGAAGGCGGCATCCGACAGACAGAAGTCATATACTGATCTGAAGCGTAAGGAAATTGAGGTTTTTTTGGGAGACTTTGTCTTTTTGAAGGTCTCGCCATGGAAGAAAATACTGAGATTTTGGCGTAAGGGCAAGTTGAGCCCAAGGTTTATTGGGCTTTACCGTATATTGAGCTTGTGGGACCGGTTGCCTATCAACTTGAGTTACCTCCAGAGTTAGACCAGATTCGTGATGCGTTCCATGTCTCTATGTTGAGGCAATATCATTCTGATCATGCGCACATCGTCTTGACTAAGGAGATTGAGGTGAGACCAGATCTGGCCTACAAAGAGGAGTCGAATTAGATTTTAGATCATTATGTAATGGTCTTGAGGAGAAAGTCTGTCCCACTGGTTAAAGTACTATGGCGTAACCATAGTTCTGAGGAAGCCACGTGGGAACCTGAAGAGACGATGCGATGACAATACCCTCACCTATTTTGACTAGGTAAATTTTGGGGCCGAAATATTCTTTAAGGAGGGTAGAATTGTAATTCCATAATTTCTTTTTCAAATCTCGAAACCTCTGTTAAAATTAATTTTTTATGTCTGTGACGTGGAAGTATGCTTGGTCTAGTGGATGTATGTCTACCTTAGTGGTTTATTATTCTGGGAATGTTTGGGAAATCATGGGTTCAAGCCTTGGCTTGAGCAAGAATTTTTACTCCTACTTGAATAAACCCTTGTCTACTAATGGGAGGTTTCCTAAATTATTGTGAGTGGAGCACGACATGAAATGTCTGCTAGTCTAATGGTGGTTGGCGTGTTGGAGTGTGTAGAGGTCTGGAGTTCAAGTTCTACTACATGCAAGGAATGTCTTTTTGCAAACGACCGTGTGGATGGTTCCATGGCATTGGGATTATATGGTTTGGTTGGTTGATGTAGTTGAGGGGAGTAAGGTATTAAGTAGCCGAATTTGAGGGCTTGTTGAGAGAGTTTGAATTAGTCAAATGAGGAATTGGAGGAGGGATTTGGGTAGTGATAGGGGGAGTGGATCAAGGAGTGGGGGAAGTAGGAGTGGTTGCCGAAAGTGGGATTCTTCTAGTGTCAAGATCGATCATAGGCAATTAGTGCCAAAACTATTCAGTTTTGCTCTCTTTTCGGTAGCAATTTTCTCTGTTGTTTTTGCTCCCTCTTTTGGTTGTGTTTTTGGTAGCTAAACTTTTCTTTGACCTCTTGGGTATCTTGCGTTTCAAGTACATCACGGTTTGCTCATTCTTTCATAGCCAAATTTTTATTGACTTCTCTTCTTTCTCTTATCGAAAAACAATTCTCTCCCTCTTTCGGTTTGTGTCAATCATCTTTCTTGTGCTCATACTTGGGCCGATTATTGTTTGCTCTTCCTTTCACAAACACTTACCGATTCTAGCCTTGCTTGTGATCGATTACTCCTTTTCTCCCTCCTTTAAAATATGTGTCCTTTTGCTGGCCGAATCTATTAAGCCCTAAAACACCTTCTTCTCCTCTTTCCTAAGTGATTCTACTGTGGGACTGCCGAAATTCCCATGTTTATTGGTAAGTAGCTGCAGTTGGTTACTCTAGCCGAAATTTATTTGGCTTCCTTCACTAGGTTTGGTTTTTGGTATTTCTTAGGCCGAAAGGCTATTTTTTTCTTGCCTAGCGTGGGGTTATGTCACCTAATACCTCATTCTTCATTCAAATGTTGCTAGGGGCTCGTTTTCCATAACCAAAGTGTAAGACGATTGCCTTTCCTCTGCAAGGGATATTTTATTCGAGGTAAGTACTTTTAGCATCATTTATAGTCATATGAAATTGAAGATCCTTATGAATCAGTTAACTGTTCTTTTGAAGGTAACAACATTGGAGGAAGTACGTGGAGTTGGAGCAAGAGGGGGGTTGCGATTGTTGTTGGGTTCTCGTTTTCAGAAGTAGTTTCGGCTACAACTCTATAACAGGTGTGTGATCACACTGCAAAAGTTGTTAATGGCAAAAGCCGAAGAACTAAAGAGTGCATTATCGACTCCACATGGGCACGTGACTACCCGTGTGGCAGGCCGAGTGGTAAAATAAGGCCGTGTTGTCGACGAGATAGCTATGAGCGATTTCATGAACCGAAACAGTATTGGGCTATTTTTGGGCCGAACTGGGCCGTTTGGACCCCACACAAAAAATTACACATAGTGTTGTAAATTGTGGATCAGGCTGCGTAAATTACACAGCTGAGGCCATTTATAGGCTATGTGGGCCCGTTATCACTGATTGACTGGTTGACTGTTAAGGTTGCATACATGGATCCGCAATATGGGTTGTAGGCCCATTATCTCTGTTAACTGTTAAGGTTGCATGGGTCGCCGAAGACGGTTGTGGACCTATTGTTGGGTTGGTAAGTATACTTAAACCCTCATACAGATGAAATGACCATTATACCCTTGAGAGGTAAATTGACTGAAATACCCCTGTATTATGAATGACTGTTCTGAGCATGATATTTCTGTATACACATATATTATGTTGCATTACGTGAGGTAGGATATATGATTATGGAGGAAATGTACTGAAAGGCTATAAGCCTATTACTGGCAGTTCTGCTGCAAATACTATTTTAGTACTGAATTCGGTACGATTTGGTGTGTAGGGTTGGGTGGGTTGATTTTATCCCTACATGGTGTGTAGCGGATGGATTGGGTAGGATTCTTTGTTTGCATACTATACTGATATGGGCTAAGGCCCAGACTACCACTGTTACTAAAAAAGGCTCAGGCCCAGTCTGCTGCTATTACTGAAAAAGGGGCTAAGGCCCTAATTGGAACAAAAGGGCTTAAGCCCAGATTGCGTTTATTCTGATTGTTTTGCTATCATGGGATTTCACACATTGAGTTTTCGTAAACTCGCCCATCTATTATCTATGCAAGAAATCCTCAGGCTTAGACGGATCGAGGCGACAGAGGAATCAAAGGTGGCCACTCGATGTAGTTACTTTATTATATACTATACTTAAGATTTTATTCTATTTTGGGTTTTTACATTGTAATAAGGCCTCTTTAAATTTATTTATTTTAATTTGGGGATTTATTTACTTTATTTTATTTTACTTTACCTGTTAGTAATATGACCCAAATTTTCAAGAAACTACAAACAAATGTTTTCCGAAAACACCACATTCTCGTAACAAACATCGTTTTAAAGTTGGACAACTAGTATAATTAATATTTTGCTTAAACAGCTAGACCTTTCACAATGAACTAGACATCTTAACTTTTTTTCTCAGAACCTAAAGAAGTTTTTATGAAGTACGGGTTGTCGTCAATTTATGTTTTGGGAAAACACTTTAATGTGACATCACAGATTCAGCCATAACGTCTAGGCCGGGTTTGGGATGTTATAAGATGTTTCATTTTACACTTGGGTCCCTCGTGTTTAGGCCAATCTCGACATCTCTAATTGGCTTTGTAACATGATGTGACCAAAATCATATCATGAACATTCATACAACCATATCTTGCCATGGGTCACAACCACATGGACTTACACACTTTCATGTCTTGTAATTTTTCATTCTAGTCTTCATCTTACTAGAGGCTACACCACGAGTGTTTTCATATCATAAGATGCCATGGGTCTTAACCTTATTATTGTAACAGCCTAGTTTTAGCTAAATTAGAACAGTGGTTTTGAAACAACAAATTCGAGGTCAAAAATTATTTTAATATTATTTTTTATGTTTATAGCATGATATTTGAGATGTGTGAAAGTTATGTGATTTAATTTTATCGATTGGATGTTCAATTTGATAAAATGACTAAATCGCGTAAAATGCAAAAGTGACATTCTATATGTTAAATGTATTTATTTGTTATGGTTTATTAAACTAAAGGTCCTTATGATGTTATTATGCCATTTATAAGGTTAATGGACATTAATGGCCTTATATTTGATAATTAAATAGTTTAATGATCAACGGTAAAATGGTAAATTATGTATTGATGTATTATTAATAAAACAAAACATAAAAATTAGCTTCATTATCATCATCTTTGTCAAATTTGAGAAGAAAAATAACACCATTTTAGGGCTTGAGGTTTCAGCAATTAGAAGCTTGATTAAGGTACGATTTTGACTCGATTTTTGATGATTTCTACGTTTTTGTGATCATTGCATCGAGTATTAGCAAGCCCAGAGACTAATTTGCAAAACTGCTTAATGTTTTGAAATTTTCTATTGATGAATTCATGTGTTTTTGAATGTTTGATGATGAGTTATGAAAGCTTAATGATGGATATCTATGTTTTGTAAAGTGATTTTGAGTAAAAATGCATATCAGGGATTAACCTGTGAAAAGATAAAAATGTGGGGTTAAAAATATGAATAAATGTGAAATATGGGTTGCTAGAAGTATTATAGTAACTCGGCACACATGGGTTTGAATTGAATTGGTGAAATTTTGTGTTTATTGAAATGAGGACTAAATTGTAAGAAATGTGAAAGTTGAGGGCCAAAGTGCAAATTGGCTTAAATATGTGTTTTTGGACTGAATTGATTGAATCAATGAATAAATTAATTAATTTTGAACTCATATAAATCCTGAAAGAAAGAAATCAGATTTAGATCTGGGGAAATCGAAAGTTGACGAATAGTCGATCCAGTCCGTTTATTCTCAATACGAGGTAAGTTCATATACAAATAAATACCTTTAAATTGAATTATATGTGATTATTCATCATTGAATTATTATGATTGTTGAACGAGCAAATACGAGCAAGAATCGACAGAGTTACGACATTCAAAAGTCCCGTACGAACCCTTGGAATAGTATAGGATACAAATGTCATGACCTTAGGTTATCGAGATGTGATTACATGTAAGACCATGTCTTGGACATTGGCATTATATTGTGATTACGTGTAAGACCATGTCTAGGACATTGGCATCATTATTTGATTTCGTGTAAAACCCTTTATGGGACAGTAGCACCGATATGTGATAACATGTAAGACCATATCTAGGATATGGCATTGTACGAGCTTTATGTGATTTTCGAGTATCCTTAACTATTCTGAATGGTTCAACAAGCAAAGTCAAGTCAAGAAAGAATGTGTGAATAAGTTAAGTGGCTCAGGTACGTACGAGATTCATACGAGTAATGAAAGGGATGCATTTGATGAATTCAATTATGATATTGAATATGTGTATTATGAGAAAGGTTTGTGATCTTATAAATGTTTACTCATAGTTTCCATTTGATGGAAATGATATTGATTCATGTGATAATTTATTTGTATATGGCTTACTAAGCTTTTAAAGCTTACTTTGTGTGTTCTTTCCTTGTTTATAGATAAATCGAAGCTAGCTCGGACTCAGGGATCATCAGGAACATCGTCACACTATCGATCATCTTGTTGGTATATATAGTATATAGCATGTATAGGCTAGTGTCATTTTGAAATATTTTGAGTTATGATATTAGTCCTAAGAATTGACTTGTAAATGGTGATGTGTATGGCCATTTAAGTTTGCTTGAATTATGTGTTTGATAAGTGATATATGTTGTGTACATATATATGGCCTTATGTTTTGGCATATTTTGTGATGGTTATATGTTTGCTTGTGTAGCTAGATGATAATTGGTGGATTAATGTTTGGAAGATAGACTGTTGTGGCTTGATTTTGAGATAATGAAATGGTATATTTTGTGACAAGAAATAATAATTGAAATGATGAAGAAATACATTTAGAAGTTATGCAAATTTAATGAGTTTGACATATTGATTTGGTATGTTTTGGCCATGTATTTGAGTAGTAAGAGGATGATTTCTGAATGGCATGATATGTGTATGAATTGTTATGAAGTGGATGCTAATTGGGTTGAATTATTAATGTAAATTATACTTGTGTATGCTTGTGAAAATAGGGTGGCAAAATGGTTATGCAATTAGCCTATTTTTGTCCACACAGGCAGAGATACGGGCATGTGTCTCAGCCGTGTGCGACACATGGTCATGCTATACGGCCGTGTGTCCCCTGAGGTACCCTTCGAATTTAAGTCATTATATGCTACAGGTTTGACACGGTCTAGACACACGGGCGTGTCAACTGGCCGTGTGTGGCACAGGGGCTGGCACATGGGCATGTGGCTGGCCGTGTGACCCAAGTCAGTAACCCCACCAATTTTCATCCGTGTGGTACAAGTCAGTATGTATGCCCGATTTTCACACGACCTTTGACACGGGCGAGTCTGGTGGTCGTGTGAGGCACACGGCTTGTTCACACCGGCGTGTGGCCTCTGAATGTTTGAAAATTTTTTAAGTTTCCCAAAGTTTTCAAATGTTATCGTTTTAGTCTCGAACCTCGTTTAGGCATATTTTAAGGTCTCGTAGAGCCTTATAAGGGACAATGTGAATATGTTGGATGGGTTTTATATATGAATGCATAAATGTATGTGTTATGTATGTGAATGATGTGTATTGATCGAAAATGCCTCGTAACCTTATTTCGGCGTCGAATACGGGTTAGGTGTGTTACATTTTATTGGTATTAGAGCTACGGTTTAGTCAATTTTAGGACTAACATAGCAAGTGAGAGTCTAGCTATACATGCCATATATATAAATTGGGATAGTGTGGTGATTCCTGACAGTTAGAATGTGTTTTTCGTATAATAATGGATTCTGATCGAGTTTTAGCTGACGATGTGGAAAGTAATGCTCCTGCCCTTGCTCAAGAGGTAGCGTCGGCTGATTCTAGGCCGATATCAAGTAGTCAAGGGGGAAAGGATAAGCAAGTCTTCTTCTAAATGATGAGTGAGTGGTTCACAGATTTTGTTCGAATGAATCTGGCTGCTCAACAACCTCCACCTCCACCTGTTCCTTAACAATCCCCTGTAGTTCCCCAAGGTATTGATCTTCTGAGATTAAATAAACCACTTGTTGATAATATTCGTAAACATGAGGCTGAGGAGTTCTGGGCTAACATTGATGATGATACTGAGAGGGCTGAGTTCTAGTTCGAGAACACAATCCGAGTATTCGATGAATTGTCTTGTACTCTTGATAAGTGTATCAAATGTATGGATCTTTACTTAGGGATAATGCGTATTATTAGTGGAAAACATTGATATCTGTGGTTCCTAGAGAACGGGTTACCTGGGTGTTCTTCCAATCTGAGTTTTGGAAGAAGTACATAAGTTAGCGATTCCTCAATCAAAAGCATAAAGAGTTTCCAAAATTGAAACAAGGCCAGATGACTGTCATTGAGTATGAAAGAGAATCTGTACGTTTAAGCAAGTATGCCTGGGAATATGTTTCTAGTGAGCAGGACATGTGTAAAAGGTTCGTTGATGGACTAACGAGGATACAAAATTGTTAGTCGAGATTTTAAAAATCAAAGAATTCGTTGTTTTAGTTGAAAGGGCTTGTAAAGCCGAGGATCTCAGCAAAAAAAGAAGAAGAGAAGAGCAGACTTAAAAGCTAGAGACTCAAGAAAGAGATTAATAGTAAGTTGAATCAATCTTCATCGAAGAAATTTCGAGACTCATTTAACCGTTCTAATGCATTAGTAGGACATTCAATCAGGGATCGTGAAAAACAACCTATGAGTTCTAAAGCTCAAGCTACATCTATTGCCAGTGTTGGCAGTGTGACACAAAACTAACCCGAGTGTAGACATTGAGGAAAAAAGCATATCACTAATTGTAGATTGAATGATCGAGCCTGTTTTAAATGTGTATCATTGGATCATTTCATTCGTAATTGTCCTGAGTTGGATGAGCAAGATACAGTACAAAACACGAGGCCGAGTAACACTGTAGCTAGATGTAGACCACCCAAAAATGTTGCTAATGTGAGTGGTAGTCAAAGAATGACCAAAGACTCTGTTGTGAGATCTGAAGCCAGAGCACCTGCACGAGCCTACGCTATTTGCACTCACGACGAAGCGTCATCTCCAGATGTTATCAGTGGTACTTTTACTCTCTATGATACTAAAGTTATTGCATTGATAGATCCAAGATCAACTCATTCGTATATATGAGTGAATTTAGTATCCAGTAAGACTTTGCCTGTAGAGTCTACTGAATTTGTAATTAGAGTATCAAACCTTTTAGGCTAGTATGTGTTGGTTGATAAAGTGTGCAAGAATTGTCCGTCGATGATTCGAGATTTCTATTTTTCGGCTGATCTGATGTTGTTACCATTTGATGAATTTGATATAATTTTGGGTATGGATTGGCTAATGCTACATGATGCTATAGTGAACTATAAAAGAAAGACAATTGATTTGAGATGTCAGAATAATAAAATTATCCGAATTAAGTTAGATGATTTGAATGGTTTACCAGTAGTGATTTCTTCAATGTTAGCTCAGAAATATGTGAGAAAGGGTTGTGAAGCTTACTTTGCTTATGTGCTTGATACAAAAGTGATTGAAAAGAAGATCGAATCAGTGCCAGTTGTGTGTGAATATCTGGATGTGTTTCCTAAAGAGTTACTGGGTTTACCACCAATTCGAGAAGTTGAGTTTGGCATTGAGTTAGTGCCGAGAACAACGTCGATATCTATAGCTCTATATCAAATGGCCCCGACAGAGTTAAAAGAATTAAAATTTTAGTTGCAAGAATTAACTGACAGAGGGTTTGCAAGACTGAGTTTCTCGCCCTGGGGTGCTCCCGTGTTGTTTGTGAAAAAGAAAGATGGCATGATGGGAATGTGTACTGACTACCGATAGGTTAACAAACTAACGATCAATAATAAATATCCTCTGCCCAGAATAGATGATTTGTTTGATCAATTAAAGGGGGCTATAGTGTTTTCAAAGATAGATTTGAGATCGGGTTATTATCAGTTGCAAGTTAGAGACTCTGATGTGCCAAAGATAGCTTTTAGAATGAGGTATGGTCATTATGAATTTTTAGTTATGCCTTTCTGACTAATGAATGCACCTGCTATCTTTATAGATTTAATGAACCGAATTTTCAGACCTTACCTAGATCGATTTGTTATTGTGTTTATTGATGACATATTGATATATTCACGAGATGAAACTGAGCATGCCGAGCATTTGAGAATTGTCTTGCAGACTCTGCGTGATAAGCAATTTTATGCAAAGTTCAGTAAATGTGAATTTTGGTTTCGCGAGGTTGGGTTTTTGGGCCATATTGTGTCAGCATCAGGTATTTGAGTCGATCTGAGCAAGATATCTGCGATTATAGATTGGAAGCCTCCGAGAAATATTTCTGAGGACCACAATTTTTTGGGACTAGTAGGATATTATAGAGGATTTTTGAAAGGCTTTTCAATGATTTCGGCTCTGTTGACGAGATTACTTTAGAAAGATGTAAAGTTTGAATGGTCTAAGAAATGTCAGAGAAGTTTTGATCAATTGAAAGCTCTTTTGACTGAAGCTCCAGTGTTAGTACAGCCAGAATTAGGTAGAGAATTTGTGATCTATAGTGATGCATCGTTGATGGTCTGGGCTGCATTCTGATGCTAGAAGGCAAATTCATAGCTTATGCCTCGAAATAGTTGAAGCCACATGAAAAGAATTATCCGACGCACGATTTGGAGTTAGTAGCTATTGTGTTTGCGTTGAAGATTTGGCGCCATTATCTATTCGGTGAGAAATGTCATGTTTATGCAGATCATAAGAGTTTGAAATATCTAATGACTCAGAAAGATTTGACTTTATGACAGCGGAGATGGTTAGAATTGCTAAAAGGTTACGAGCCAGTGATTGACTACCATCCGGGAAAAGCAAATGTTCTTGCTGATGCATTAAGCCGGAAATCTTTGTTTGCTCTTCGTGCAATGAATACTCAGTTGGCTCTATCTGATGACGGCTCGGTTGTAGCTGAGTTGAAAGTGAGACCATTATTTTTACAATAGATTTGCGAAGCTCAAAAAGTTGATAATGAAATGTTAGCAAAAAGAGATCAATGTGATTCTAACCTTGATTTAAAATTTCAAGTTGAAGCTGATGATTGTTTAAGATTCAGAGGCCGAATATGTGTTCTGAGAAATTCAGAGTTGATTCAGATAATTTTGAACGAAGCACATAGTAGTCGTTTATCGGTTCATCCTGGAAGCACAAAAATGTATAACGATTTAAAATAGCCCTATTGGTGGCATGGTATGAAACATGATATCTCAGAGTTCGTTTCTAAATGTTTGATTTGTTAGCAAGTTAAAGTTGAGCATTAGGTACAGTCTGGTTTATTGCAGCCGATTATGATTCGTGGAAATGGGATAAAGTAACTATGGATTTTGTGTAGGAATTGCCCTTATCTCTGAGAAAAAAAAATGCGATTGGGTTATAGTTGACAGATTGACAAAATTGGCTCATTTCATTCGGGTACAAATGGACTATTCGTTTGAAAAGTTAGCTGAATTGTATATCTTCGAGGTTCTGAGATTACACAGAGTACCTGTTTCTATTGTTTCGAATAGAGATCTGAGGTTCACATCGAGGTTTTAAAAGAAACTACAAGATGCACTGGGTTCAAAACTACATTTTAGTATTGCATTTCACCCACAGACGGATGGTCAATCCGAGCGAGTTATACAAATACTCGAGGATATGTTGAGATGTTACGTACTTGAATTCGAAGGTACATGGGAAAAGTATTTGCCGTTGATTGAATTTGCGTATAACAACAGTTTTCAATCGAGTATTAAAATGGCATCGTATGAAGCTTTATACGGTTGAAAGTGTCGAACACCTTGTACTGGACTAAACTTAATGAGAATAAGATTTTTGAGGTTGAGTTGATTATAGAGACTGAACAGAAAGTGAAAGTAATTCGTGATAGTCTGAAAGCAGTGTCAGATCATCAGAAATCATACGCAGACTTGAACTGGAAAGATATTGAGTTTTATATCGAGGATAAAGTGTTTTCGAAAGTATCTCATTGGAAGAAAATACTTCGATTCGATCATAAAGGCAAATTAAGTCCGAGATTCATCGGACCGTATGAGATTATTGAGCGAATTGGGCCAATGGCTTATCAGTTAGCATTACCGTTAGAATTAGAGAGGATTCATAATGTATTTCATGTATCAATGTTACGAAGATACAGATCTAATCCCTCACATGTTATTTCCCCGACTGAAGTTGAAATTCAGCCAAATTTATTGTACAGTGAATAATCGATCCAAATTTTGGCTCGTGAGGTCAAAGAGCTAAGAATTAAAAAAATAGCATTAGTGAAAGTCTTGTGGCATCGACACTGGGTTGAAGAAGCTACGTGGGAACCCGAGGATGCTATGAGAAAACAATATCCAAACCTATTCACTGGTAAGATTTTCGGGGATGAAAATCCCTAAGGGCGGAGAGTTGTTATAGCTCGGTTTTTGCAGAATCAGAACAGTGGCTTCAGAACCACAAATCTGAGGTCGAAAAATTATTTTAATATTATTTTTGGTGTTTATAGCATGATATTTGATATGTGTATTGATGTATTATTAATAAAACAAAACATAAAAATTAGCTTCATTATCATCATCTTTGCCGAATTTGAGAAGAAAAATAACACCATTTTAGTGCTTGAGGTTTCGGCACTTAGAAGCTTGATTAAGGTACGGTTTTGACTCGATTTTTGATGATTTCTATGTTTTTGTAATCGTTGCATCGAGTATTAATAAGCCCAGGGACTAATTTGCAAAATTGCTTAATGTTTTGAAAGTTTCTATTGATGAATTCATGTGTTTTATAATGTTTGACGATGAATTATGAAAGCTTAGTGATGGATATCTATGTTCTGTAAAGTGATTTTGAGTAAAAATGCATATTGGGGATTAAATTGTGAAAAGATAAAAATGTGGGGTTCAAATGTGAATAAATTTGAAATATGGGCTGCTAGGGGTACTATAGTAATTCAACACACATGGGTTTGAATTGAATTGGTGTAATTTTGTTTTTATTAAAATAAGGACTAAATTTTAAGAAATGTGAAAGTTGAAAGCCAAAGTGCAAATTGGCTTAAATATGTGTTTTTGGACTGAATTGATTGAATCAATGAATAAATAAATTCATTTTGAATTCATATAGATCCTGAAAGAAAGAAATCAGATTTAGATCAGGGGAAATCGAAAGTTGATGAATAGTCGATCCAGTCCATTTATTCTCGATACGAGGTAAGTTCATATGTAGATAAATACCTTTAAATTGAATTATATGTGTCAATTTGTCATTGAATTGCTATAATTGTTGAACGAGCAAATATGAGCAAGAATCGACAAAGTTACGACATCCAAAAGTCCCGTACGAACCTTAGGAATAGTACAGGATACAAATGTCATTACATTAGGTTATTGAGATGTGATTACATGTAAGACCATGTTTGGGATATTGGCATTGTATTGCAATTACGTGTAAGACTATGTTTGGGACATTGGCATCGTTATTTGATTTCTTGTAAGACCCTGTCTGGGATAGTGGCATTGATATATGATAACATGTAAGACCATATCTAGAATATGGCATTGTACGAGCCTTATGTCATTTCCGAGTATCCTTAACGATTCCGAATGGTTCAACGAGCAAACTCTAGTCGAGAAAGAATGTGTGAATGAGTTAAATGGCTTCGGTACGCATCAGATTCATATGAGTAATTGATGTACTCTTATATTTGACACTTTTTGCTTGTTAATTCCTTTGTCTTATGAATTTTCCACTACTTAATTGGTTGTATTTGATTTATTTCTTGTGTAGTGAACCCAATATTGGAAATGGCAACAAAAAGACATAATCTGTGATTTTTTTTTTATTCATCACGGTGAGTCGTGGGCACCACGGGGATCTGACGTGGCAAATTAGAAGTCAACACGGGGAATATTCTGGAAGCAACTTATCTTGATCTATTGACGTGATTTGGGGGATTTTGGATTTCAATTTCATAATTTTAAAGATATTATCTTATCTTTTTTTTTAATTAGTTTTCCTTGTTGATTTGGGAATTTGAAGCCTATAAATACCCACCTTTGGGTAAGGCTAAGCATCTCTTGTCTTTTGTTCTTATTGCTACTTTATTTTCATTTTTAATAAAATTTTCTTCTTTTGTTTATTTCTACTTTACTTTATTTTATTTTATGTTTTTACATTACCAAAACATGTTAAGCATGATAATCAATATCATGCTTGGCTAATTTTTCTCAAGCCAAGAGCTAGTACGAATCAACTCCTCACGTGAGAATTGAATATTGCTTAAATCCCTTCGGGATACATTTTCGTCTTTCTACTTAGATAGTTTGGCAATCGGCCTTACTAAAATTTTTAAACATTTTTCAAATAAAAAAGGATCCGTTGGTCTAGAATTGTTTAATTTTATAGTTGGGAGGAAGGATCGGCCTGTGGCATTTCGACTTCCTATGAACACTCTTAGCGGCGGTCCGCTAAGGGAAGACGAGATCGGAAATGATTCTTGATAAGACAACTTCCGAGTTGGGCTTTTCCTATTTTAAAACAAAGTATTTTAACGGCGATAGACATGGTTGATTTACTTAAGAATCGACTTTCGAAGATAGACTTGGGAAGATCGGTTACATGAGAGAAAAGCAAGTTACGATGGGTTGGGCCTCGTAGACTGTAATCGACATGAATCCCGGAACAAAAATCTATTTTCGATGATCGTGGGAATTGACGAAACTAGCTCGAGGCGATTCTTATACTAGTGTTTATTCAACTTAATCTTTCATCTTCTTTATTTTATTGCTTCTATTTTAATACATCTTTCTTTGCAATTTTACTTGTTTATTTTATTTTCTTGTTACTTCTCAAATCACCTTTTTTTTATTTTCTATTTCAGCTCCTAGGTCGAAAACAAGAAATTTAATCAAGAATTCCATTAAACTCCCTGTGGATCGACCTTCTTCCACTATTCTACCTTTTTATTTATTTATTTTATTTTTGAAGAGGTTTATTTTCTTTTGATAGGCAAAACGACGCTTGTCAAAATTGGCACCGTTGCCGGGGAGTTTTATTTTCGGCAATTATTGATTCTTTTGTTTGATTTTTATGACCAGGAGAAACCCGGGGACTCTAGTTCAATATAACCCGAAAATTGAAGCAAGCGCTCATAGAAACCACGGTCAAACACTTCGATGAAAGAAGCAGCAAGAGCAAAGAGAACGACAATCCAATCTAGAATCTGCTTCTACGACACCACCACGTGAACCGGAACAAACTCCCAACGAAAGACCATCTCCCAACACCACTACTCCAACAACAAATCCCACGTTTGAACCGGAGCCAATGGCAAACCAAACCATTAGAGAGCTTGCCGCCGCCTCCGCCGTACAACAACCGCTCTGCATTACCTTTCCTCAAGGCACTACCCCTTTTCAACTCAAAACAGGGTTAATTCATCTCCTCCCTACATTCAACGGTCTTCCTAGCGAAATCCCACATAAATATCTCGCCGAATTCCACATGGTGTGTAGTAGCATGAAGCCGCAAGGAGTCTCGGAAGACCAAATCAAACTAAGGGCATTTCCTTTTTCTTTAGCCGGAATGGCTAAAGAATGGTTATTTTACCTTCCGCCTAACTCAATAACCACATGGGCTGAACTATCTCGTGTTTTCCTTGATAGGTATTTTCCAGCGGCAAAGGCGAGCGAGCTTAGGCGAAGCATTTTGGGAATCCAGCAAAGGAGCGATGAATCTCTCTACGACTACTGGGAGAGGTTTAAAAAGTTATGCGCAAGTTGCCCGCAGCATGGCCTATCTGAGCAGACCCTCCTTCAGTATCTCTATTAAGGGATGCTTCCGATGGACAAAAAGATGGTGGATGTTGCAAGTGGTGGCGCACTCGTCAATATGACGCCAGAAAATGCGAGAACTGTAATCTCTACTATGGCCGCAAACTCGCAACAGTTCGGCTCTTCAAGTGAACCTAGCTGACGGGTTCACGAAGTAAGTACCGTTTCTTTGGAAAATAAAATAGACAAATTGACTGATATTGTCAACTCTCTTGTCACAGGTAAGATAGGAGCCGCAAAGGTTTGTGGAATCTGCACGATGCCGAACCACTCAACTGATTCATGTCCAATGCTACAAGATGAGATGGGCGCCCAAGTCAATGCCATAAATAATTTCCCAGGACCTCCTCAAAGGCCATACAATCCCTACGGTAACACTTTCAATCCCGGTTGGAGAGATCATCCAAATATGAGCTATGGAAACAAAAACCAAAATTACCAACCGAGACCACCTCCCTTTCCAAATCAATCACCACAAAAAACCTCTCTTGAGACCATTGTTGAAAAGTTGGCCATTTCACAAGAGAAATTTCAAACCCAAACACAATCTCATCTCCAAGAAATTGACAAACAAATAAGCCAACTAGCCCAAATCGTTGGTCGCCTAGAGTCTCAAGGACGATTGCCCTCTCAAACTGAAACAAATCCGAGAGAAAATGTAAGCACGATTACTTTACGAAGTGGTACCGTAATTTCACCAGAGCCGACAAAGGAGCCCAAGAAAATCGAGAAAGACAAAGAAGACACTTCTTTGAAGAGTCAAGAAGAAAAATCCTTGCCTACCTTAGGTAAAGTCATTCCTAGTCCTTCTTTTTCTACTTACGAGACTCCTCCTCCCTTTCCAGGAAGGCTTGCAAGGCGTGACAAAAAGGAAGAGGAGAAGGAAATTTTGGATATATTCAAAAAAATGGAAATCAATATTCCACTCCTTGATTTCATTCGGAAGGTGCCAAAATATGAAAAGTTTTTGAAAGAGTTATGCACAAATCGAAGGCGGTTATCCGGCAATGAAAGAGTTAACCTCAACGAGAATATTTCGACCGTTTTTCAAAGACGCCTACCATCGAAATACAAGGACCAAGGGATGTTTGCAATTTCGTGCAAAATAGGAAAAGTTGGAATAAAAAGGGCGATGTACGATCTAGGCGCATCTATTAATGTCATGCCGCTAAGCCTCTACAACAAAATTTCAACAGAACCATTAAAAGAGACGCGAGTGACAATTCAATTAGTTGATCGGTCAGTTATCTACCCCGAAGGGGTACTAGAAAACGTGTTGGTAAAGGTAAACGATCTCATTTTCCCTGCTGATTTTTACATTATTGACATGGAAAATGACCGCAGCAACAACGTATCAGAAATCTTGCTTGGACGCCCTTTCTTGTCAACAGCGCATACAAAAATCGATGTCCGCAACGGCATCTTAACCATGGAATTTGACGGGGAAGTGGTTAAATTCAATGTGTACAAAGCTATGAAGTATCCTGATTCCATCGCAAGTTTAAATTTTATTGATATAATAGATCCGTTAGCCGATGATATTATCGAAACTGATTTGTTTTATGATTTTTATAGGGAATTGTAGGATCTCGATGATGAAAGCTATTTCATCCATTTCTGATTCTCGATTAATTCCATCTAAACCCCTTCCCTCAATTTTACAGGCGCCACAACTAGAATTGAAGCAACTTCCATCGCATCTCAAATACGAATTTTTGGGCGATAACAGAACCTTGCCAATTATCATTTCAAGTGAATTATCACGACAGGAAGAGGAAGAATTGATTGCTGTTTTGCACACCTATAAAAAGGCAATTGGATGGACATTAGCTGATATCCAAGGCTTAAGTCCATCCACTTGCATGCATAAAATTAAAACAGAGGAGAACGCGAAACCAACGAGAGAAGGCCAGCGACGTTTAAACCCGCCAATGATGGAGGTTGTGAAGGAGGAGATTCAAAAGTTGCTAGATGCTGACATTATCTACCCCATTTCTGATAGCAAGTGGGTAACTCCGGTCCATGTTGTGCCAAAGAAGACTGGAATTACTGTGGTAAAAAATGCCGAAGGAGAAATGATTCCGAAGAGAGTACAAAATGGTTGGAGAATGTGTATCGATTATAGGAAACTCAACTCACAAACCTGAAAAGACCATTTTCCTTTACCATTTATCGATCAAATGATCGAAAGACTTGCTGGAAAAACACATTACTGTTGTCTTGATGGATTTTTTGGATTTTTTCAGGTTCCGGTGGCACCTGAAGACCAAGAAAAAACAACATTCACTTGCCCTTTCGGAACTTTCGCCTATAGGAGAATGCCTTTCGGTCTTTACAACGCTCCGGCCACATTCTAACGATGCATGTTAAGTATTTTCTCCGATCACATCGAGTGAGGAATAGAGGAGTTCGATCTTGAAATCAAGGATAAAAAGGGAAGCGAAAACTTAGTAGCTGACCACCTAAGCCGTTTGCCTACTTCACCAGTCGAACCTCCCCTACGAGAACAATTTCCAGACAAAACATTGATGGAAGCACACGCATCATTCCCATGGTTCGCCGATTTGGCGAATTTTCTAGCTACGGGTAAATTTTTGAACAATCTATCTCAATCTGAGATCAAACGCATAAAAAGAGAGTCTCGATACTACATTTGGGATGATCCATATTTATGGAAAAATTGCTCGGATCAAATTGTACGACGATGCGTAAGTAACAGCGAGGTAAAATCCATACTTGAGTTTTGTCATTCCTACGCTTGTGGTGGACATTTCGGCCTTAAACGAACCGGACACAAAATTCTTGAGTGCGGATTTTATTGGCCAACCTTTTTTGAAGACACTTACAACTTTTGCAAAGCATGTGACAGGTACCAAAGAGTCGGAAATCTAAGTCGAATGAGTGAGATGCCATTAAATCCTATACACATCTGTGAAATTTTCGATGTGTGGGGGCTCGATTATATGGGGCCATTTACCTCATCATTTGGAAATTTATACATTATTTTGGCCGTTGATTACGTTTCGAAATGGGTAGAGGCGAAAGCCACCCGAGAAAATGATGCGAAAACCACAACTAATTTTTTATGTGATTTTATTTTCTCAAGATTTGGAACTCCGAGAGCGATCATTTGCGACAGAGGAACACATTTCGTTAACCGAGTCGTCGAAGCTTTGATGAAGAAATATGGCGTGACTCAGCGAATAGTGACAGCTTATCATTCGCAAACCAACAGACAAGCAGAGGTTTCAAATCGAGAAATCAAGTCAATCCTAGAGAAGATCATTAAACCAAACCGAAAAGATTGGAGCTTGAAGTTAGTTGATGCATTGTGGGCATATCGTACGGCCTACAAAGGACCTATCGGGATGTCACCTTACCGACTTGTTTTTGGCAAACCTTGCCACTTGCCTGTCGAACTTGAGCATAGGGCATTTTGGGCTGTGAAGGAATGTAATATGGAGATGAACGCTGCTGCTGAAGCACGGAAACTTCATATCTAAGAGCTTGAGGAGATTCGCCGCAACACTTACGATAGCACACAAAATTATAAAGAGTGAACAAAAGCATTTCATGACAAGCGCATTTCATTTAAATCATTTTCCGTTGGGCAGAAAGTTCTCCTATTTAACTCAAAATTAAAATTTTTTGCAGGAAAACTTAAGTCCAAGTGGAGCGGACCATTTACCGTGATAAATGTTTTTCCTCATGGAGCCGTAGAAATTGAGGATAGCTCAGGTGCACGGTTTAAAGTTAATGGACAACGGCTAAAACCTTTCTTCGAGAGCACACCAATCGGACTAATTGAAGAAATCGGGTTGGAAGAGCCAAAAATCTGACAGGAAAATGTCGAGCTTAATGACGTTAAACAAAGCGCTAAATGGGAGGCAACCCATTTGTTTACTTTTCATCAATTTTAATTTTTTTATTTGTCGTTTGTTCAGACCCCTCCAGGCCCTAGAAGAGAACATCACGGAAATACTCTCCTTCCTTTACCTCAGCCGTGGCCGCCGTCGTCATTGATCACGGGGAGTATCATTTACCTTTCTTTGTTTTTAAATGTACTTTACATTTATTTTTCCGTATTGGGACAATACGATTACGTGAGGGGGAGGGTAAAGGATGACATTAATTTCGCCTTGCTTGTCATATTTGTTTGATGATATGTTTGTTTGAATTGATTAGAAGAACAACTCCTTTGTCATTGCTTGCCGCTAAGCATGTTATGATTATTTTAGTTCATAAAGATACTTGAATTCTAGCATGCTTGATAATCGAATAATATGAGTAAGACCAATTTGACAACCCTTACAATTTGTCTTGATGTTGTTAGTTGAATTTCTCACCTAGCTTAATTAATTAGCCCATTTTGTGAGAACTTGAGCCTTTAGCATGTATGATGATATTTTTATGCTCTTTTTCTTTCCTGAGAGTGTCAATTTGGGCATTGGAATCTAGAACTTGTGGCTTGTATGCATTTTGAGATTACATTGGAATTTGATGCATTAATATGATTTAGGCATTAGGATTCACCCTTTCTTTTCCCTTAATGAACCAAATTGAAGCCTAATCCCGTTTTCTTTGTTTTCACCAAGATTTTAAACCTGAGCCTTTTCATTTATTCCTCTCTTCCACCCTTGACAAGACAAAGAGCATAAGTTTAAGGTGGTGAGATCATGTTCCAAAAAAAAAAGACTAAAAAGACAAAAAAACAGCACAAAAAAAAAGAAATAATTCAAGAAAAAAAAGGAGAAAAAAATAAAAGAAAGAAAGAAAAAAAAAAGTTTGATGATTTATTCATTATAACTACCTTTGTTTAGTTTGCTTATACTTGTTTCCTATGTTCTCTAAGGTTGTGGACATGATATAGTTACTTGTTGGGAAACTCTTGTCTTGGTTTTCTTTAGCCTCATTTTAGCCTTATTCCCCACCTTTACCTAAGCCCCATTACACCATTTATTAAAAGTCCTAATGATTTTTGCATCTCATTTCTTTAAAGTAGTGGAGAATTGATCTTGCCACAAGCCTATGGAAACCCTTATTCAAATTTTGACTTTGAGTGAATTTGATTTCTATACCCGAAACACTTTGAGCGATTTGAGTGCATCTTGGTAAGAATTAAGATTAGGTTAGAATTTGATTGGTAATTGATAGACAATGGTAAGGTTGGATGATTGTTCTTGCTTGCACCTATTCGTTTTGATTCATGTTTTATTCACGTCATTTTTTGTGCACTTGAACTCTCATAACTTTGTTTAAGACTTGCAACGGTTTAGGAGAAAGATGATTAAGCTTTTGATTAATTTATTTCAAACATACTTGAGGGCAAGTATGAGACAAGTGAGGGGGAATTTGATGTACTCTTATATTTGACACTTTTTGCTTGTTAATTCCTTTGTCTTATGAATTTTCCACTACTTAATTGGTTGTATTTGATTTATTTCTTGTGTAGTGAACCCAATATTGGAAATGGCAACAAAAAGACATAAGCTGCAGTTTTTTTTTTATTCTGTCACGACTGGAGTCATGGGCACGACGCGGATCTGACGTGGCAAATCAGAAGTCAACACGGGGAATATTCTGGAAGCAACTTATCTTGATCTATTAACGTGATTTGGGAGATTTTGGATTTCATTTTCATAATTTTAAAGATATTATCTTATCTTTTTTTTTATTAGTTTTCCTTGTTGATTTGGGAATTTGAAGCCTATAAATACCCACCTTTGGGTAAGGCTAAGCATCTCTTGTCTTTTGTTCTTATTGCTACTTTATTTTCATTTTTAATAAAATTTTCTTCTTTTGTTTATTTCTACTTTACTTTATTTTATTTTATGTTTTTACAGTACCAAAACATGTTAAGCATGATAATCAATATCATGCTTGGCTAATTTTTCTCAAGCCAAGAGCTAGTACGAATCAACTCCTCACGTGAGAATTGAATCTTGCTTAAATCCCTTCGGGAAACATTTTCGTCTTTCTGCTTAGATAGTTTGGCAATCGGCCTTACTAAAATTTTTAAACATTTTTCAAATAAAAAAGGATCCGTTGGTCTGGAATCGTTTAATTTTATAGTTGGGAGGAAGGATCGGCCTGTGGCATTTCGACTTCCTATGAACACTCTTAGCGGCGGTCCGCTAAGGAAAGACGAGATCGGAAATGATTCTTGATAAGACAATTTCCGAGTTGGGCTTTTCCTGTTTTAAAACTAAGTATTTTAACGGCGATAGACATGGTTGATTTACTTAAGAATCGACTTTCGAAGATAGACTTGGGAAGATCGGTTACATGAGAGAAAAGCAAGTTACGATGGGTTGGGCCTCGTAGACTGTAACCGACATGAATCCCGGAACAAAAATCTATTTTCGATGATCGTGGGAATTGACGAAACTAGCTCGAGGCGATTCTTATACTAGTGTTTATTCAACTTAATCTTTCATCTTCTTTATTTTATTGCTTCTATTTTAATACATCTTTCTTTGCAATTTTACTTGTTTATTTTATTTTCTTGTTACTTCTCAAATCACCTTTTTTTTATTTTCTATTTCAGCTCCTAGGTCGAAAACAAGAAATTTAATCAAGAATTCCATTAAACTCCCTGTGGATCGACCCTCTTCCACTATTCTACCTTTTTATTTATTTATTTTATTTTTGAAGAGGTTTATTTTATTTTGATAGGCAAAACGAAGCTTGTCAGTAATGAAAGGAAAGCATTTGGTGAATTCAATTATGATATTGAATATGTGTATTATGAGAAAGTTTTGTGATCTTATAAATGTTTACTCATAGTTGCCATTTGATGGAAATGATATTGATTTATGTGATAATTTATTTGTATATGGCTTACTAAGCTTTTAAAGCTTACTTTGTGTGTTATTTCCTTGTTTTATAGATGAATCGAAGCTAGCTCGGACTCGGGGATCATCAAGAACATCGTCACACTATCGATTATCTTGTTGGTACTTTTAAAGCTTTGTATATATGGTATATGGCATGTATAGGCTAGTGTCATTTTGAAATGTTTTGAGTTATGATATTAGTCATGAGATTTGGCATGTAAATGGTGATGTGTATGGCCATTTAAGTTGGCTTGAATTATGTGTTTGATAAGTGATATATGTGGTTTATATATATATGGCCTTATGTTTTGGCATATTTTGTGATGGTTGTATGTTTGCTTCTGTAGCTAGTTGATAATTGGTGTATTAATGTTTGGAAGACAGCATGTTGTAGCTTGATTTTGAGATAATGAAATGGTATATTTTGTGACAAGAATTAGTAATTGAAATGATGAAGAAATGCATTTAGAAGTTATGCAAATTTGATGATTTTGACGTATTTATTTGGTATGTTTTGGCCATGTATTTGAGTAGTAAAAGGATGATTTCTAAATGGCATGATATGTGTATGAATTGTTATGAAGTGGCTGCTAATTGGGTTGAATTGTTGAAGCAAATTATACTTGTGTATGCTTGTGAAAATAAGGTGGCAAAATGGTTATGCAAATAGCCTATTTTTGTCCACACGAGCGTGTGTCTCAGCCGTGTGCGACATAAGGTCATGCTACACGGCTGTGTGTCCCTTGGGGCACCCTTCAAATTTAAGTCAGTATACCCTACAGGTTTGACATGGTCTAGACACACGGGAATGTCTACTAGCCGTGTGTGGCACACGGGCTGGCATAAGGGCATGTGGCTGGCCGTGTGACCCAAGTCAGTAACCCCTCCAATTTTCCCACGACCTTGGCGCATGGGCGTGTCTTCGGCCATGTGGTGCATGTCAGTATGTATTCCCTGTTTTTACACGACCTGTGACACGAGCGTGTCTGGTGGTCGTGTGAGGTACACGGCCTGTTCACACGGGCGTGTGACCTCTGAATGTTTGAAAATTTTTTAAATTTCCCAAAGTTTTCAAATGTTATCGGTTTTGTCCCAAACCTCATTTAAACATGTGTTAAGGTCTCGTAGAGCCTTATAATGGACAATGTGAATGTGTTGGATGGGTTTGATTTATGAATGCATAAATGTATGTGTTATGTATGTGAATGATATGTATTGATCGGTAATGCCTCGTAACCCTCTTTCGGCGTCGGATACATGTTAGGGTTGTTACAATTGTCTTACACTTGTTGTCATATCTTGATTTTCCAGCCTAGTTAGCAATATAATTGCCTTCCTAGAGGTATCATAGAGGGACATTTACTCAACATTCTATTACCTGAATTTTTTCACACATTTGAGTGATTCGTACCTTTTCTATATGAAACTATACCTGTATACTTACCCATCCTCATTTTGTTCCAATAGTAATTCATACATTTTCTCATAACATGTATATCATTTTTACTATGCTTCTTACACTTACCGATTAATAGAGATATCATTGTCATTTAGATATACTTCTATTTGAACAGTACCCATGCAAGAGTCAAGTTAGAGACTCACCTGATACTCACCCACTATAAATCAAAACTCCAAACTCAAACTCAAACATCCTTCTCGAACTAGCAACAACAATTGCTTAAAAAACATAAGATTACTAAATTAAAACTCATTTACACACAAGTTACTATAATCTCAATTACTAACAACCCTCATGCAAAGCCTTGTGCTTACAACTTACTATTCATTTACCTCTTATAGACTTACTCTTTCAGAACTTAACATTTCAACCATTTCAATACTTAATTCAATGTCATTTACCTATTCAACTACCTATCAACTCAACTTGTTTAAATAGACATAATTCACATATATAATTCTTATGGTTAAACCATTCCAACATTCATTATCAATTCAACTTCGTTCACTCAATATAAGTCAATTACCTAACTCAAAACAAAGCTATTTACACAAATTAATACATTAACAAATTCATTATCATAAGACAACTCAAAGGGCCTAAAAACACATGTTCATCAAACATACTCAAAATGTCTCAAGCATATACATGCCATATACCATATATACATAACTTCAAAAGTACCAAAATAAATGTTCGATAGTGCGATAAAGTTTCTGACGATCCCCGAATCTGAGCTAACTTTGATATCACTATAAAACATGGAAAAATACACAAAGTAAGCTAATAAGCTTAGTAAGATCATATGATATAAACTTAACAAATCACAGATGCAACATTCATCAATCTAAACATATTATCATGTGCTTTATGATTACTAACAAACCTTTCACCTGTTTATTCATAAGCTTATATACAAACTTTATAACTTCTTTGATTTTAAGCTCATAATATACATGTACATACCTGTACCAATCCATAACAAGTTCATACATACACGAAATGCCGTTGAATACTCAATGCCTCGCACACTAAGTGCCATACTCGATGTCTCGGAAACTAAGTGCCACACTCGATATCTCACACACTAAGTGTCGTACATAGCCAAAGCTATCTCAAATCACACACTAAGTGCCCTATATAATCGAAGCTATGTCAAATCGCACACTAAGTGCCACAAATAGCCGATTTGTCATCGAACATAACTGTAGTCCTGTATATACAATTTAAGCAATATCAAAGCACTAAAAGCATAATTATTATGATGCTTAATACGTACGAACTTACCTCAAATGCTAAAACAATGAATCGAGTCGATTAGTCGATAACTTTATCTTTTCCCTGATCCAAGTTTGTATTCCGCTTTTCTTGATCTAATTATATTCAAAATTAACTTATTCAATCATTTATTCATTCAATTTAGTCCAAAATACACTTTAAAACACATTTACACTTTTGCCCCACAAATTTCACATTTTTCACAATTTAGTCTTTATTTCACAAAAATAATAAATTAATGAAATTCAAGACTAACCCATGCTAGCCGAATTACCATAATGCCCCTACCAGCCCATAATTTTCATTTATTCACACTTTTAACCACTAACGTCACACATTTCTCAATTTAATCCCTATTTTGCATTTCCACTGAAAATCACTTAACAAAACTTGTATATCTATCAACAAGCAATCATAATCTATCAAGAAACTTCAAAATACAAATGTATTCATCAATGGCATCATTCAAAATCTTTAACAGTTTTGCAAAATAGTCTCTGGGCTAGCTAGACCTAGCTATAATGATCTCAAAAACATATAAATCATTAAAAATGGGACAAAAATCATACCAAATTGAGCATATGAAGCTTGGTCAAACCCTAGCCCTCTTTCTCCTTGTAAAATTCAGTTCTTAGTATTTTAGGATGAAGATGAACATAAAATTTTAGGTTTTGTTTTATTTAATTTAACCATTATTTACTAAATACCAAAATTAACCTTTAAAAACCTTACAAATTTCAAAATTACCAAGCCACTATCATCCACTAACATGTTTTTGAGCTATTTACCACAAAGGACCTTGTTCTAAATGTAGTCTTTGGCACATCTGAGTCTTTAACTCGTAACTAGTAATAACCCGTTCTCAAATCAATTTTCAAAAATGATGTTGTCCCTTTTAACTGATCAAACAAATCATCTATTCATGGAAAAAGGTATTTATTCTTGATCGTCACTTTGTTGAGCTATCGATAATCTATACACATTCTCATCGTGCCATCTTTCTTTTTCACAAATAACACTAGGGCACCCTAGGGAGAGAAATTCGGTCTAGCAAAACCTCTATCTATCAACTCTTGCAACTAAAATTTCAATTCTTTTAACTCTGTCGGAGCCATTCTGTATGGAGCTATCGATATTGACATTATTTTCGGTACTAATTCAATACCAAACTCAACATCTCTAATAGGTGGTAAGCCCGATAATTCTTCGGAAAATACATCTGGATACTCACACACAACTAGTACTAATTCAATCTTTGTTTTTGTCACTTTCGTATCAAGTACATAAGCAAGACAGGCTTCACACCCCTTTCTCACAAATCTCTGAGCTAACATAGATGAGATCACAACTGGCAAACTATTCAGATCATCAGATTCAATTCTAATAGTCTCATTATTCTGACATTTCAGTTCAATTGTCTTTCGTCCACAATTCATTATAGCATCATGCATCGTTAGATAATCCATACCCAAAATCACATCAAATTCATTGAATGGCAACAACACCAGATTAGCCGGAAAACAAAAATCTCGATTCATTAACCGAAAATTCTTGCAAACTTTGTCAACCAAAACACATTTGCCTAAAGGGTTCGATACTCTAATTACAAATTCAGTAGACTCTATAGGAAAAGTCTTACTAGATACTAAATTCATACATATATATGAATGGGTTGATCCAAGATCTATCAACACAACTATATCAATATCGAAAAAAAAAGTCCCGGTAAAAACATCTGGCAATGATGCCTCCTCCCATGCACGAATAGCATAAGCTCAGGCAGGTGCTTGTTCCTCAGATCTCACAGCAGAGTCTCTCATCACACCTCTACCACTGGATACATTCCCCATATTTCTTGGCGGTCTCCCTCTCGTTGTCGTATTGTTCGATCTTGCATGCTGAGATTTATCTTTTTCATTTAACTCGGGACAATCTCGGATAAAATGATCTCGTGAACCACAACTGTAACAAGCTCTATTATTACTTTTCACCCAGCAAACTCCGAAATGTCGTCTTCCACACTGTTGAAATTCGGGTTTAACATCTTTCACATTTCCAATAGTCGATAATGATGTGGCTTGAGCCTTAGGGCTGATGTATTGCTTCCCATGATCTCTATTGGAATATCCCGCTGAAGCTGTCGATCGGTTAAAATAGTCTTTGGATTTCTTCGATAAGGATTGATAAGGTTTACTCATTAATCTCTTCCTCGAATCTCTTACTTTTGAATCAGCCTTTCTCTTTTCTTTGCTAAGTTCCTCGGCTTTGCAAGCTCTGTCTACTAAAACAACAAATTCCTTCAATTTTAAAATTCTAACAAGAAGTTTAATGTCTTCATTCAATCCATCTACAAATCGTTTGCACATGATTTCTTCAATGGAAACATATTCCCAAGCATACTTGCTCAACTGTACAAATTCTCTTTCACATTCTGTCATAGTCATTCGGCCCTGTTTCAACTCTAAAAACTTTTTATGCTTTTGATCAAGGAACCGTTGACTTATATATTTCTTTTGAAACTCCGTCTGAAAGAATTCCCAGGTCACTCGTTCTCTTGGTACTACAAACACCAAGGTATTCCACCATTGATATGTTGTGTCTCTCAACAAAGAAATGACACACTTTAAACATTCAACTGGCATGCAAGAAAGCTTATCAAACACTCGAATCATAGTTTCAAGCGAAAACTCAGCTCTCTCAGGGTCATCATCAACATTAGCTCTGAACTCTTCCGCCCCGTGTTTGCGGATCTTGTCAATTGGAGGCTTATTCAATCTTAAAAGATTGATTCCCTAAGGAGCTATAGGTATCAGTTAGGGATTAGGAGGGGGTGGAGGTTGTTAAGTAGTGAGGTTTGTTTGAATATATTGAGTGAACCATTCATTCATCATTTGGAAGAAGCCTTCTTTAGCCTCTCCTCCCTGGCTACCCGTCACGGGCCTAGAATTGGATGGCGCTATCCCTTGCGCAGGAGCAGGCGCATTACTCTCAACCTCATCAACTATAGCTCGATTGGGATCCATTACTATATGAAAACACAGTTTAAAACATTAGGAGTCATCACACTATCTCAGTTTATATATATGGCATGTATAGCTAGACTCACATACGCTACGTTAGTCCTAAAATCGACTAAACCGTAGCTCTAATACCAATAAACGTAACACCCCTAACCCGTATCTGTCACCGGAGTAGGGTTACTAGGTATTACAGATTAATTCAAAATATATAGCATACATTTATCAAACATAAATCATTCATTCTCAAAAATCATTCAACACAATCACATTATCCCTTATAAGGGTCTACGAAGCCTTAAACATGCTTTAGAGTGGTTTAGGACTAAACTGATAACATATGAAAATTTTTAGAAGCTTAAAAAAATTTCAACCATACAGGAAATTGATGACAAATTTTTGAAATTGATGACAAATACCCCTTACTTAAAACATATTTCTTTTTATTTTGTTTAAAGACTTAATTTCGAGAAAAAAAGGAAAGTATTTAGGAGTAAAATATTACATCATACATTTTACTAAATCCTTTACAATAAAAATGTTTACTAGAGATTGACTCTTAGACAAAGGCCCACAATATGCCACTTTTCCACAGTATGCATAATAACTCAGTCCGTCGCTTCTTTGGCGTATTCCTGGCATCGTCCCTCTTGGGGAAATATCATCCAATCATTACCTGAAACATAAACATAACACTTGTAAGTTCAAGAGAACTTAGTGAGAGTTAATATAGATTCCATGAGATTCCATAGTAAGATATAATACTATTCTCATATAGTGAATACTAGAGGTGTTATGGGCCGAGTCGGGCCGGGCCCAAAAATGGGCCTAAAATTTTTCCCAAACCCGACCCAGATAAAAATACTAAAACCCGAGCCCAGCCTGGCCCGCCCGTATTAATTTTTATATTATTTTTATATTATTTTTAAATATATATATAATACATTAAAAATACTAAAAGCATCAAAATAAATATTTTCCAACAAATTGAAAATAAATTTTAAAAAATATGTAGACTTAAATAACACTAAGATAGATGCAACTTAACAAGCAAATGCCTCTAAAATAATAAAAAAAATTAACAAATGCCTTTAAAATAATAACAAAATTAACAATAAAATAAGTTTTATACAATATCCAAATAATAACAACAAAATAGTAGTAAGATAATAGTAAAATGGTAGCACAGACAAAAAAGTGCAGATTTTTTGTCCTTTAGTGAGTTCGGGTCGGGCCGAGCCTGGGCTAAAAATACCTTACCTGAGGCCCGGCCCATTTTTTAAACGGGCCTTATTTTTTGTCCAAGCCCATTTTTTGGGCCTATATTTTTCCCAAACCCTCTCACATTTCGGGCAGGCATTCGAGTCGGGCTGGGTAGCCCAACCCATGAACACCTCTAGCGAATACCATGTACTCAAATTTTTATACTATATATAGCACAGACAAACTTAAATAAACAATTTCTTATGTCTTTCATGACTACGAATACTCCCATATTTCGAACTAACAAATTTCCATGGCAAATACCCTTTATGAACATGCAGACACCGACTTCTTTTCAACAACTTCCCTAAAAGCTTATTCGATTATATCACAAATCTAAATCAACCAAATTAGCTTCTGATGTATCATAACCTTATCATAGCAGTATCTATCACAAAACTAATAGAATTTATCCAAAACTTTCCATATGGGTGGATAATCATATTCTACCTTACAAACTTAGCAGAGTACAACACAATGGCCAAAAAAAATATGACACAAGGGCAACATACATAATTCACATGTTTACTATCCCAACAAAATTTCACAGAATGTGTCATGGGTTTCTCCCTCATGGACTTATACATAAGTTTCATGTATCATGATCTGCCAGATAGATTTACACTTTATCAAGGGCTATACCATGAATATTCATACTATCATATCTTGTCATGGGTCACAACCACATGGACTTACACACTTTCATTTATCATGATCTGTCGTTCTAGTCTTCATTTTACTCGAGGCTACACCATGAATGTTTTTATACAATTGTTTTCATATTGTGATTGTCAGTCTGGTTAGCAATATAACTAGCTTACTGAGGCATCATAAAGGGGCATTTACACAACATTCACTTACCTGAATTCATTCACACATCTGATGGATTTTTACCTTTTCTATATCAAACTAGACATGCATGCTTACCCATTCACATTCTATTCCAACAGAAGTTCATAGATTTTCTTATAACATGTATATCATTTTTACTATGCTTCTTCCACTTACCGATTAATAGAGATATCATCGTCATTTAGATATACTTCTATTAGAACAATACACATGCCAGAGTTAGGTTAGAGACTCACCTATTACTCACCCACAATAAATTGAAATTCCAAACTCAAACATCCTTCTCGAACTAGGAACAACAACTACTTAAAGAACATAAGATTGCCAAATTAAAACTCAATTACATACAAATTACTATAATCTCAATTACTGACAAAATCCATGCAAAACCTTGTGTTTACAACTTACTATTCATTTACCCTGTATAGACTTACTCTTTTAGAATTTAAGATTCAGAACTGTAATACTTACCACGAGATGGAATGACTACCGATTAAACTAAGAGCCTTAGGTTCCAACTTAGGGAGGAAGAATACAATTAGACTTAAGAAAAATTGTCAGAGAGTGACATTGAAGGAATTATTTTTTTGATAACCCTAACATTTTACATTTTATTCAATTTAGTCCTTAAACTTAGGATAGTTATTACTTTCAATTCCTAGCCTTTGATTAAAATCCAATTTTAAATATTCTCACCAAGGACCTTAAAATTTCTATTTCTAAAATAGTTTCATAACAAGTTTTATATTTATTGAAATTGGTCCTTAATGTAACAAAGTTAACACTAAGCTAAATTAACTTTACAATCTAGTCCTTTCATATTCTAAACTTAAAATCTATCAATTTCAAGCCTAATTTTTCAAGAAATCAAAATGGAAACTTTTAAAAACTTTAATAATTTTATAAATTGGTACATGGCCTAGCTAAATCAAGCCCTCATGACCTCAATTTCATAAATAAATACAAGAAAATAACTTAAATTTAACTTAGAATTTGAGGTCGAATGCCATAGAAGTTCTCCTAGGTTTTTCTTCTCTTTGGACGGTGAAAAATGAGGTTGAAGATGAAGACTGCTATTTTTTTCTCATTAGTTTAGCTTATATAAGTAGATTAGGACTTAATTAACTAAGTTTAGTAACTTAATCATGGTTTAATTGAACTAATAAATTCATTAAGCAAACTTAGTGGAAGATATCATCACCATACACTAACTGTCGAAACCTCCTTTTTAAAATGGAGAGGGTATTTTTGAAAAGGGGAGTCGCCACCAACCTTTTAAAGTGTGATTGGATCACTTTATAAAACGTTTTGGTCTACGAAATTACGAGAAAATAGGTTCAGGAGTCGGTTACGTACGAGGAAGGATTAGCACTCTCGTAACGCCCAAAACTGGCACCAAATTGAATAATTTTGTCTTAATGTCAAAATTTTGAAAGTATTTAAAAATATGATCCCTTTTAAAACCGCAATAATCTTGAGTTTTTTTTTTAAAAAGATTCCTTTGCTTCAAAAGAATATAAATATCATATCCAGCATGATTGGACACGATATTCTTAAACTTTTTGTAACCAAAATCATCTTGTGATTTTTCAAAATCTATTAAAAAGGATACTCTAGATATTTAGACAAACGGGAAATCGCAACCCAACATGTTAGGGCACTCTTTCCCGAATTCCTAAATACAAAAGACATTACCTTGCTTTTAAGATTCCTTTGGATAATTCTTTAAAAGATATACTATATAATATAATAGCTTAATACATTTATATAAATAATATGTAGAATAAGAACAAAATTTTTTAGAATATTAAATACTAAATTTTAATAATGATATATATATTATTTAATAATAATAATAAATAAATAATACAATATAATATATATAATAAAAACAATATAATGAATAAAACATATATTGAAATAATCATAATGTATGATAAAATGTCTAATAGAATATATAATACTTAGATGAGAATATGTATAATAATTTTTATATATAGTAAAATAAATAATATATAAGGTAAAATGTATATATAACAAAAATCTATAAGAAACGTATATAATAATATAATATAAAATAATATACATTATTTAAATGACTAACGTTGAATAAAAATAAATAATACATATAGTATTTGAAAATAAATTAAATATATATAAAAAGGACTAAATTCGAAATTTAAAAAAAACTAGGGCTAATTACAAATAAATGAAAAAAAATTTGGGCTTAGTTAAAAGGGGCGCTGAATCAGAGGGACTCATTGGGCAATTAACCCTAATCTCAAAAACGACGTCGTTTTTAAAATAGGTTATAATAGCCATTAGGACTAAATTGAAACAAATATAAAATATTAGGGCCGAATTAAAATAAAAACAAAACAAAATTGTAAAGATTAAAAAATGTCGAAGGACCAATTGGGTAATTAGCCCATTTACAAAAACACGTGGATTCTTCCCGAGTCACGGGTCACCGCGCAAATCTCCCATTTAAACGATGTCGTTTTAATACTTATTTACTAAGTAAAAACGACACCGTTTTTGTAACCGTATATAAGTCATATTTCAGTAAAAAAAATCATTTCTTAAAGTTAAATAAAAAAAAACTAAAATCCTCTGCAGGGGGAGGGAAAAAAACTGAGCTCCGGCCTCTGGCCTTCATCGCTCACGCGCTGTACGCGCCACCACACACGGTGGTTGGAAGGAGAAAGGCCTCGATTTTCCAGGCGCACCCCAAGTAACCTCTTTCTCTTCTAAATACTGATTTTTTTTTTAAAGAAACGATTCATACTCGTAGAACAACAAGAAGTAAATAAAAAAAAGGTAATTGAATCACCTTTTTCACAATGAAACTGTTCGTTTCCCTTGTGTATATATGTATATCTGTTCTATACTGTAAAATCTGTGTTTTATTGAATCTGTGTGTATATTAAAAAAAAACCCCTTTACAAATTAAAAAGAAGGAAGAATCTTTTGATTTCTTTCCCAGTTTGCCTTTTTTTGCTGCTGTGGTTCTTTCTCTCTTTTGCAGGTGATGACGAGAAATCCGGCGGTGGCCGTGCGGGCGCACTGATTGCGGCGTAAGACGAGGGGTCGCTGACTACGGCATGACGATTGGGATCATGCTTGCGGCGCTGGTGCTTCTGGAAACCCTAGGGTTTCCTGATTCAATTTAGGTTTTAGGCCTTCCTGGGCTTCGCTGTTTTGGGTCTACTTGGGCCATCCATTTGTGGGTTGGGTGTAATCGGGTTTTGGGTAGTTGGGCTAAAATGTAATCGGGTCTTTGGGCTTTGTACATGGACTGTATAAAAACTATTATTTTTTTATTTGTTTTTATTTATTTATTTACGGGCCGGGCAGAAATAGGCTACTACACTAACAACCATAGGAAAATGGTTTATTTACCATTTTAAGCCTTTGATTAATTGCTATATAAGTCTTTAAGCCTTTGGCCAATTAAAACTATATAGCGATTAGACTTTTACAAATTAGTCTTTAAGCCTTAATTAGTTATAATTACACAAAATTATTGAAATATTTCCTAATATATTTTATTTTATCATCGTAAATATTAATATTTAATAATTACGGACTTGATTTATGAAAATAAGGTTCCAAAATTGCATTTTCCAGTACCACTGAAAATTGGGTTGTTATACCATGGAAATCATTAGGTTTTTTTACTGATAGAGTTTTTTTGTTTTATATCTGATATGTATTGAAATATTCAGGATATGGGACTAATTTATTTTTTTTGGGGAGGGGGGGAGGGGAGAGGGCAATTGGAGTAAATTAATTACAACCATTTGGTGCTAGTTGTGACCTTGAGCAACGACATCGCCACCTGGATTGTTCCCTATTTCTTGTCATGACATTAGAGGTTCATTGTAGCAACGTGATTTACTATTTCCGAAAGGACCATTTTGAAACAAGTTCAAGAGATCTTTATTGACTTGTACATTTACAACAACATATGAGACAAAATATACCAAACTGATACTTCGGAATGGCATTAAACAAATAAGTTCTAAGTTTGACCATTTTTTATACAAATTCAATTTAAACCCTAAGTACAAGCCAATTACAATCAAAAGGGTACTTTACAAACTTTTTTGAGTTAGAAATGGTCGTCTAGATGTTGGCTTCAATTCTTGGGACTTTGAGAAATACCTAAACCTGCGTACGAGAAAAACAATTCGTACGTGAGCAATAGGCTCAGTGATACATTTATTATTCAAAGCATATAACATAAGCATTAGCAAAACATTTCGATACTATACATGTATATCTATATGCAAATATCATACTACTAATTTACATTTTTTGTTACCATACTTAACATCATCAGTATTTGTACTTGAATATGCATATAACCAAAAGTTATTTCATCCCAATTCGATTTCAACATTAAGCATTCAAAAATAAATATTTTCCACATATCACATATTATTTATGATACATAATACACTACTTTCTAGAGTCTATTGAATCTTTTGAATACATTTCAGCCCCTAAGGCTCGATTTCATTTGATTTGTATAATCAGTTATGTGATTTCAACATTTCTTTTGCATTTAATTACAAATCATTCAAATAGTATCATTTTATACATATTCGTATCATTCACCAAGTTACATTCAAAGATGTGTAACTTGTTTAACCGCTGCTCTCCATTTGTAGAGAAAGGTACAAGAGTTCCGGTTGAATATGTATTGACTAAATAATATTATTTTCATAGAAAATAAAAACCTACGCTAACTAGAGTAGGGGGTGGTGGCAAACCCATGGTTTTTTACTAGTGTTGCCGCCCCACACATGTTATGTGAGGACTAGATTGGGCCTGTCATATATTGGGTCCAATATATGTGTTTCCTAAACTTTTGATGCAACACTTATAATTTTAGCCAACCCAATATTTAATCAAAATAAGTTTTATATAATCAATTAATTAAATTAACTAAATTAATTTCTCAATTAAATATTTTTTAAACCCATTTTGTAACGCCCCTAACCCGTATCCATCGTTGGAAGAGGATTTCGAAGAATTATCGGAACATACGGGAACATTTACAGATAATTCATGCAAGTAATTATTCAAATTCTGAAAACATTCATAACGTCCCTTGATTGGGCCCTCGAGGTCCAATACGAGCTTTAGAAATGAATCGGGACTTAATTGGGACATCTAAGAATTTTTCACCACTTTTGAAAATTTTTCCAAGGTACAAGGCTCACACGCCCGTGTGGTCCACGGGACATGCCCATGTGACCCTGGTACACGCCCCTGTGACCCTAGGATACGCTCGTGTTGGAGGTCGTGTTCGAGCCCGTGTAGCCCTCTGACTTGCACACACGACCATGCACACACTGCCATGCCACACGCCTGTGTGCTAGTGAGGTTAATTATTTCAATTTGAATTAGGTGCATGTTTCACACGGCCAAGACACACGCTCGTGTTCTAGGCCGTGTGGCACACACAGGTGAGACACACGCCCTTGTCTCTACCAATGTGCCCAATTTTGAGCATTCTATTTTTAAAAATTAGGGTACAGGGGACACAAGGCCTAACCACATGTCCATGTTACCAGGCTGTGTGTCACACACGGTCTAGACACACGCCTGTGTGTCTGCCCGTGTAGAAAAAATGAAGCCATTTCTAGCTCCATTTCTCACCCAAAATTTCACCCAAGAGCTGCACTTGAAACACACATCCAATACCAACCAATCCAAGCATTTAAAATAAGCAATTTCATTATTTAACAAGGCATTTCATTTGAAGCACAAGTGTTTATAAACTTACCTTGGTATAACTTAGGCAATAACAACATTTGGTCACATATACTTAACTTTCCACATGTGGATACATATCATAATAACTTACATAGTAATACCAAAATGAACCATTACAAGCCATTCTTATGGCTAGGTTACAAAACATCATTTTAAGCCACTGTTGACCAAGTTGTCCTATACATGCCATTATACCAAAATGATTCTACCATATATACCCAAGATAGCTAGTTGATAGTGTGATGATGCTCCAATGATCTTCCAACCTTCACGAGCTTCCTAGTACTATAAAACAGGGGAAAAATAAAAGGAGTAAGCATTACATGCTTAGTAAGTTCGTATTACGGAAACTAAACTTACCAATCTTGTTTATTAAATCTAAGCACACAACATCATGTTTTCCATCCATTAGCAAAATTCCTAAGCACGTGCCTTCAATCAAACATGTTAGTCACAACACTTACATACATGTCAAGTAAAAATAGATGAGCTCATCATGCAATGATCTTTCAAGATATTACCATTTATCACATAATTCTTATACCATGTCAAGAGTGTTATATGTCCTTTGAATCATTGAATTTCGAAGGATGCTCAAGTAGTACACTCAAAGTGTACGATTCCATAATTCGTTAATTTCTTAATCAAGGGTACCCATTAGGGCACTTAAGCAAGAAACACTCTCTCGAGCCACATATCATATAACAGGATTATCAATCCAGGCTAAATCCTTTACATAACGTAAGCTCGGAAGAGCTCAATTAGGATTACCAGACCAAGCTAAACCCTAATCATAACGCATACTCGAGAGGTATTATATTAGGATTACCCGTCCGGGCTAAATCCTTTCTGTAATGAGGTCAATAGGATTACTTGTCCGAGAAAATCCCGTCAGCAACAAAAGCAGGACCTCATTCATTTCGAGAAATCACATATCCATCAATTTTCCATTTATTCAACCAGGATTTAAACATTTTTCAAGCATTATCGGGCATGTGATTATTTCATACATCCATAACATTCATATAATTCAAGTAAACACATTCCACATTCATTTCAAGCATATAAGTAACATTTTTATCATTTATCATTTATCGGCATTATTATTGATCGGGCTTTGCCAGATTTATTTTCAATGTCATATATATATATATATATGATATTTATACAATTCACAAACACAACATTTAATTCAAGCATATAAATATACACAATTTAGTTACACGAACTTACCTCGACACTTGTTCGCGTAAAAGTCTATCAATCTGAAATCTTATCTTTTCCTCGATCTAGCCTTGAATTAGTGTTGGCTGGATTTATATAAATGAATTTAACCATAAATTTCAAACATTTCGTATCTAAATGGACTAAATTTATGTCCTAGGTAAAATTACCATTTACCCCTAACTTTTCCATAAATTCTGATTTTGTCCCTAGGCCAGGAAAATGAAACTTGTGCAAATTACTCCCTATTCCAACCCTAATCAAAGCCCCATTACAAATTTTCCAGCACATGCATTCATAGAATTTCAAAATTTTTCATCAAATTCTACAACTTTTCATTTTAGTCCTTAAATCATGTTTTCATCAAAAATCACTTTGTAAAACTTGTTTATCTATCAATAATCTTTCATTTTCTACCATAAATTTCTAATTTCCAGAATAATACATCCATGACTCATTTTCATACCTTGATAACTTTTCAAATTAATCCCTCAAATAGAGAGATTAAGCTATCCCGGTTTCAAAAATACCAAAATTACTAAAAACGGGACAAGAAAACTTACCCAATTAGGCCATGAAAGTTTCTTTTCTCTCTCCTAGGGTTTCCATATGTTTTTAGGTTGAATATGATGAAAATAAGATGATATAATTTTTTTCATCTTTTAATTAATTAAGTATTTTAGTATTTCCAATTTAGTCCTTACCCTTTTTCTATAATTCCATGGATGAGTCACAAAGAAAAATCTACATAATTTTCTTAATGGTCTAATTACCATATAAGGATCTCTAATTTTGAATTCCCTAGCTATTTGATCCTCATAGCTACTAGAATTTAACTTCCACATTTTATGCGATTTAGTCCTTCTCGTAATTAGGCACTAAATCGATAAAATTTTCATATAAAAATTTTCACACATCATTTCTAGCATATTCCGTGTCATATGATAAAATAAAAATAAAATATATTTTGGGTCAGATTTGTGGTCTCGAAACCATTGTTCCGATTTCACTCGTCCTCGAAAATCTTACCAGTAAAAAGATTCAGGTTTTGCTTTCTCATAGTATCCTCTAGCTCCCAGGTAGCCTCTTCAATACCGTGTCGTTGCCAAAGAAATTTTACTAATGCTATGTGTAACATCCCGAAATATGGCCTAGTCAGAATAATGGTTTCGAGACCATAAATCTGACATTAAAATATTTATATTATGATTATTATGAGATTTAAAATATGAGACTATACATGTGGTAAAGTTTCATGAGGAAATTTTAAGAATAAAGTATCCAATTAGAAAATAAGGACTAAATTGAATAAGATGCAAAATTTGGGTTTTAGGTGTAATTTGTATGAAAATTTTTGGGATATGAATTAGAAGGTCTTAAAGAGCAATTTGCTCAAATTCTAAATTTTTAGACAAATATGGACATCCATGGAAATTTTTGTAAGTTTAGTGAGTAAGGGCATTTTGGTCATTTGGTTATTAAATGAATTAAAAAGGGAAAAAGAGCCAAAAATCAGCTCATCTTTTTCCCCTTTCTGCCAAAAATTTCAAGAGACCATAGCTAGGGTTTTCAACATTTTCAAGCTCAATAGTAAGTGCTCCTAAGCCCCCTTTTTAATGTTCTTCGTATTTTTGAAATCCCGGTAACTTGCTCTCTTCATTTCTACCCATATTTCATGTTAGGTTTTATTTTTGGAAAACTACCCATGCATGATTTAGGTGTATTTTGATGGACTATGGAGGAGTATGATAGTTTAAAGTATGGAGAACAATTATTGTTAAGTGATTTTGCATAGAAACCCTTAAAAGGACTTATTTGTAAAGATTATAAAAATGAGTATAAAGTGTGAAATGAAGGAAAATATGGGCTGCTAGAAGTACAAGAAGTATTCGGCTAGGCTTGGGTAACCAAGAAATCACTTGCATTTCATCATACGAGCCTAGGGACTAATTTGTGAATAAGTGAGAGTTTAGCGGTAAAATGGTAATTTAACAAATCATGAATTTGGGGTCGATTTGAGTAATGTATGAGGTTAATGAGTTAAATTTGCTATTATAGATCAAGAAATACAAGAGCCGAATTTTGATAAAAGCAAGAACAAAGTGAACGAGGCTTAGGCACTATTTCGAATATTTTGTACCAAGATAAGTACATGTGCAAATAAATACCTTAATTGATATTTTAAATGTTTAAATAACATTTAGATAAATAATATTTTATTTGGTTGCTTTGTTGTTATAATATGTTTTGATGAATTATGCTTATGTTACAAGTGTTGTCATGTTAGCAATTGTATATGATAATGTCGTAAGTTATGAGGCCAACATTCCGAGAATGTTCGACAAAGAAACGAAAGTTCAAAAATCCCGTTTGAACTTAGGAATAAGTAGGGATACAAGTGACATGTCACTAGGATAGCCATGTATGTATGAGCTCATTTGATGACATGATACATGCTAGGTTCGGGAGCTTGTGTAGCCCCGTTGAGAGGCATGTAATTATGTGATACACGCTAGGTCCGGGAGCTTATGTAGCCCTATTGAGAGGCTTAGGTATATGATGCATGCTAGGTCCGGGTGCTCTTATGTAGCCCCGTTGAAAGGTGTGCTATGTTATGGTTATGGCATTTCGGTGCATTCATATTCGAGTATCCTATCCATTATTCCAAATGTTCAACGAGTAATGTATGCGAGATTCAAACCTGAGTTAAGTAAAGTATATATTTGTGCAAGGAAGCAAAGGTATGTGCTTAAAATTAAGTACCCTTATGACTATGATAATTAATGGCAATCCATGTCTTTGAGTATTATGCTACAAGATCTAGATCATATGTTTTGATTAAAGGTGTGAAATGGCAACAAAGATGTAGATAATGTTCTAAGGCCTAATTTAGTTTTACTTTATTTGTATGTGTACTTACTAAGCTTTATAGCTTACCCTTCCCTTTTTCCATTCCTTTTAGATTCGTCAAGCTAGCTCGAAGGATCGGGAATGTCGGAGCTCGGGTCACACTATCAACTAAACATTGGGTATAATACATTTGATTATTTTGAGTCATGGCATATATAGGTGATTGTTAATTTGTATATGTGTCATATGGCTAGCCCAAGGTAATAGTTCCCCATTTGGTATGATTATTTTGTATATGGCAAAGTGATTTGGTCCATATAAGTAATTGAGATGCTTTCATATAGTTATTCCATCGAATGCATGTCAAATTGTGCAAGTGCTTATGGTTTGTGTTAGATAGTAGGATGATATGCATGTTGGAGTGCAAAAGAAGTCTTGGGTGACCAAGGGCTAGGAAAATAGTCTCTAAACGGTCCACATGGATAGACACACGAGTAGGTGTCTAGACCGTGTGTGACACACGGGCAACCCACACGGGCTTGTTGTTCAGCCGTGTGTCCCCTGTATCCCAAATTTTTCATGCTGCATGCTTTGTAGTAACCACACGGGTTGGAGACATGGCCGTGTGTCTCAACCGTGTGGAGTACACGGCCTACACATGGGTGTGTCCTTTGGCTATGTGCTCCTAAATGATTGATGACATCATAAATAGAATGTCCAGGTTTTCAGACACGGGCGACAACACGGTCGTGTCTAGGCTGTGTGAAGGACATGAGCAAAGGACACGGAGTATGTTTAGGCCATGTGAAAACCACTGCACCTTGAATTGGAAAAAAAATAAAAATTCAGAATTCCACATGGGCTAGGGACACGGGCGTGTCCCAAGCACACGGGCGTGTGAGGCCAAATGCAAAAATTTTCTTAAGTCTTTCATATGTTTTCGGTTTAGTCTCAGACCACCTCAAATGTATGCTTAGGGCTTCGTAAGCCCATATAAGTGATAAAATGATGGAATTGGTTTGAAATGAAATTTTACGGCCCGTATTTTAGTCAGATGTTTGTATATTTGTCTGCTAACACCTCGTACCTTATCCCGGTCTCTGGTACGAATAAGGGGTGTTACACTACTTTTTTATTTCTTAACTCTTTTGTTTCCCGAGCTAAGATTTTGATTGGCTCCTCACCATATGTCATATCAGGTTGGATCTCTACCTCTGTCGGAGAGATAATATCTGAAGGATTAGATTGATACTGCCATAACATAGACACATGAAAAACATTATGAATCTGATTAAGCTCTGGCGGTAAAGCTAACCGATATGCAACCAGTCCAATTCTTCCTATAATCTCATAGGGTCCAATGAACCATGGACTTAGTTTTCCTTTGTGTCCAAACCGGAGAATTTTCTTCCAAGGCGACACTTTCAAGAATATTTTGTCACCGACTTGAAATTCTATTTCTTTTCGTTTCAAATCAGCATAGGACTTTTGACAATCAGAAGCTGCTTTCAAGCTGTCTCAAATTATTTTCACTTTTCCTTGGTCTCTCGGACCAAGTCGACTCTGTGTAACTTTTTCTCACTGAGTCTTCAAACTCAAGTACACAACACTGAAGCATATCTTCCAAGATTTGTATTATCCGTTTAGATTGACCATCTGTCTAGGGATGAAATGCAGTGCTACAATGTAACTGAGTTACTCTAGAATCGAGATGTAAATCGAGGATCTTTATCTAAAATAATGGAGACAGGCACTCCATGCAATCTAAAAATCTTAGAAACATATAATTCAGCCAATCTATCCAAGGAATAATCTATACGTACCAAGATAAAGTGTGCAGACTTTGTCAACCGATCAACAATTACCTAAATGGCATCTTTCTTCCTTAGAGACAGGGGTAATCCCATTAAAAAGTCCATAGTAATTATTTCCTATTTCCATTCTAGTATCATAACTGGCTGTAATAGTCCAAAAGGCAACTGATGTTTAGCTTTTACTTGCTGACATATCAAATATTTAGATACAAACTTAGAAATATTTTGTTTCATTCCCGACCATCAGTACATCTTTTTCAAATCATTATACATTTTATTACTACCAAGATGAATAGACATGTTACCATTGTGAGCTTCATTCAAAATCTTTTGTATTAGTTCTGAATCTTTCAGTATACATACTCTACCTCTAAATAATAAACAATCATCGGTCCCGATTTGAAATTCTGAGTCAGGAGTCGATTCACTTTGTACCCATCCTGCTTTCAACTTGCTATCATTTTTCTGAGCTTCAGAGATCTATTGCAAAAACATTGGTCTAGCTTTTAACTCGGCTATGATTGAACCATCCTCAGATAATGACAATCGAGTATTCATAGCTTACAAGGAAAATAGGGATTTTCTACTCAGAGCATCAGCAACCACATTGGCTTTTCCCGGATGATAGTCAATGACAAGATCATAATCTTTCAATAACTCAAGCCATCTGCGCTGTCTCAAATTCAAATCTTTCTATGGCATCAAATATTTAAAACTTTTATGATCAGTGAATATGTGACATTTTTCACCAAATAAGTAATGTCGCCAGATTTGTAACACCTCTAACCCGTATCCATCGCTGGAATGGGGTTACGAGACATTACTAAACAAATGCATGATTCTAAAAATTTTCACATTAATTTAAGTTTTAGATTACATCAATGCTTAAGATTCAAACTAATATCTAATCATAAATTTATTATCAATTTCTACATAGCTTAAGTAAAACTTAATCCAAAATGTATAAATATTAAAAGAATTCATTGCATATACAGAGCTTGAAATTAATCAATAATATCCTTACAGAACATATGACCCTTTATATATATATATATATATATACTTAAGCAAGTCATGCATATTTAGAAGTTAATTATCCATCAAACTAAATTTCATTACTAACTCCTTTCATTCATATAGACTATGCGACATTAATAAGCTAGACTATGGGTAAATTATTTGTCATAATTTTTTTAGCATGCTTTAGAAACAAACATTCGGATATAAATAACTCTTTTTAATTCTATGTCCACTTGGCTATTTTTAATTTCATTTTTACATAATTAATAATTCATAATTACCAAGCGAATTACACTGCCATACACAAATACATATCAACTAAAGATGAAAGTATACGTGTGTATATATATATAGTCATATAAAAGCATATCAATATGTCAAAGCTGAATACCTAAGCACACATATTCTTGTCCTTACCAAACTTCTTACATTAATCTAAGGCCCAATATGTCTAAATTATCATGATAATTAAATTCAATACTCTACACTTCATTATACAAATTACTTAACACGAATCAAATCATAATCAAGCATAAACACATATATTAAACCAAGATCATGAGCATTATAACTAAGCACACATAAAATCAAATCCCAACATAAATAGCAAGCCATTTTCACATAGCTTTTAATACATAACCAAAATCAGCACTTTTTAATATATTTTCCAGCCTATACATGCCGTAATTTAAGCTTAACTAAAAAGGTACCAAAATAGTAGATAATGTGATGAACTTGGCTGACAGTCCCTGAGCTTGTAGCTTGACTCCAAATCTATAAAATAAACACAAATATACACACAGTAAGCTACTTAAGCTTAGTAAGTCATAAGCAAATAAACAAGTCGATAATATAATTAACTTAATTTAACCAAATTTCAATATCATTAACAAGCTTACTCTCAACTTATATCTTCAATAATAATATACCAACCACATATATTTATTAACTTAGTCGAATTTTCACAAGTTAAGTAATAAAACCACTGCTCAATTTTCAAAAGCCAAAATGTCATAATATAATCAATCACTACTCAACTATATAAGTCCATGAACCGTAATTTAATATTATGTACATATAACTCTTATAAGACCGAATATTTATGATCACTTATATATGCATAACCAAAAATTAATTCCATAATATACCTACCATTTGTTCAAAACCAAAAACACTTATTTAATTCATGTATATATATTTAACCTTACATCACATATAATTTATCAACTATCAAGTCACATACATATCTTATTATCGATAGCTAACAAGCTAAATCATACCTGGCCTTTTAGCCCATTTTACACACTCGATCACGATTTACCTTTGCCCGATGAACTATTCGGAATTGGATAGGACACTTGGATAATCACATAAATCGTACAATGCCAACGTCCCAGACGTGGTCTTACATGTAGCTACAAATCGATGCTACTGTCCCAGACAGGGTCTTACTCGTAAACACATATCGAAACCATATATCAATGCCATGGTCTTACTCGCACACATATATCGGAATCCTATGTCATGACATATGTATCCTAACTATTCTTAAGGTTCATACGGGGCTTTCGGACGTCGTAACTCGGTCGAATCGAACTCAGAAGTGTAGTAGCCAAATTTAATCATGTTCGGCCATAGCATATTTAAATTCTAACATTTCATAACAGCATATAATATAACATTTAATTTCCAAATAAACACGTCTATTTGATTATAAACTTACCTCGGACAACGAAAAACTTGTACGGATCGACTAGTCGACAACTTTTGACTTTCCCCGGTCCAAATCTGATTTCTTTAGTTCTTGATCTAAAAATATTCAAATTAAGCTCATTCAAACATATTTTTATTCAATTTAGTCCAAAAACACATAAATAGGCAAATTACCATTTTACCCCTGACATTTACAATTTTTACAACTTAATCCCTATTACACAAAACACAAAATACACCAAATTTCTCTATACTTATGTTGGGCCAAATTTTACCCACTCTCAAACAAGTCCATATATTCAATTTATTTCACATTTAGTCCCTCAAATTATTATTTTTGCAATTTAGTCCTAATTACTCAAAACCATCAAAAACTCCAATACAAAATATGTTAATCTAAAACATATCTTTCATTTATCGTCATCAAACAACAAAAAGCACAAGCTATAAACAATGGCACAACTCAAAATATTAATCAAAATAAAAAATTCAAGCATGGGTTTTGTAGTACTCGAAGCAACGATCTCAAAAACGTAAAAATTATCAAAAACTGAGCTAGTTTCATACCTTGATTGAGCTCCAAAACCACCCGAACCCTAGCTTCCTTTCTTTTATTTTTATTCTGTTTAGTTTCGGCTACAAAGAATATGAACACTCAAATGAATTTGTTTATTTTATGTTTTATATTATAATATAACATATAATAATTTAATATTTAATTTACTTATATACCTTTACTAATATAATATAAAAACCATGTAACATATATCTTATGCCGTCCCACTTACTTATTAATGGGATATTTACAACATAAATGTCCCAACTTAGAAAGCCACTAACAATTTGGCCCTCTTGCTTTAAACTATCAAGTTTTTAATTTACGCAATTAAGTCATTTTATTTAATCGGACACCTAAACGACAAAATTAAATCTCGAAAATTTCACAGATATAAATTAACACAAAATAAACACGAAAAATAATTTAAAAATATTTTTTTGACTTGGATTCGTGGTCCCGAAACCACCGTTCCTATTAGGGTCTAAATCGGGTTGTTACAAGATTTTTAATGCAAACACTATGGCTGCCAGTTCAAGATCATGTGTCGGGTAGTTCTTTTCATGTGGCTGTAGCTGTCTTGAAGCATGGGCTACTACTTTACCATCTTACACATCACTGTAAAGTACAAATTCCTCACCTGAATCTGGCTGAACTAACACTGGTGCTTCTGTCAATAAAGCCTTTAATCTGTCAAAGTTCTGCTGGCATTTCTTAGTCCACTCAAATTTCACATCCTTCTACAACAAACGAGTCGTCAGAGAAGCTATCATTGAATTTTTTTTACAAATCTCAGATAATAACCAGCTAGTCCCAAAAAATTTAGACTTCAGACACATTCTTCATTGGCTTCCAATTAACAATGGCTGAAATTTTATTCGGGTCTACTCTGACACCTTCAGCAGATACTATATGCCCAAGGAAACTAACTTCCCGTAGCCAAAATTCATATTTACTGAACTTGGCGTATAGTTGTTTCTCCCGCAGAGTTTGCAACACTACTCTCAAATGCTTAGCATGCTCATTTTCATCTCGAGAGTAAACCAAAATATCATCTATAAATACCACCACAAACCGGTCTAAATACGAGTTGAAAATTCTATTCATAAAATCCATAAACACTGCAGGTGCATTTGTTAAGCCAAATGGCGTTACAAGAAACTAATAGTGTCCATACCTAGTTCTAAAAGTTGTCTTTGGTACATCCTATTCTTTTACCCATAGTTGATAGTAACTAGAACGGAGATCAATCTTTGAAAATACAGTGGCACATTTTAACTGGTCAAACAAGTCATCAATACGTGGCAATGGATACTTGTTCTTTATTGTAACTTTGTTAAGTTGTTTGTAATCAATGCACAGCTTCAACGATCCATCCTTCATCTTCACGAATAGAACCGGCGCACCCTAAGGTGAGAAACTAGGTCAAGCAAAACCCTTATCAGTCAACTCTTGCAACTATATTTTCAGCTTTTTCAGTTTAGTAGGAGCCATTCTGTAAGGTGCTATAGATATAGGTGTTATACCCGGAACAAGATCTATAAAGAATTCCACTTCTCTATCGGGTGGAAAACCAAGTAATTCTTCTGGGAATACATCAGGAAATTCACATACTACTGGCACTGATTGAATTTTTGACTCAGATACATTAGTATCCTTCACATATGCAAGATAAGCATTATACCCCTTTCTAACATATTTCTGTGCTGATATTGCTGAAATTACATTAGGTAGTCCATCTAGTTTATAAAATTCAACACGAAGCAATTCACCATTTTAGCATTTCAATACAATATATTTTTGTATACAATTAACCACTACATCATATCGGGTTAACCAATCTATTCCCAAGATCACATCAAATTCATCAAATGACAATAACATCAAGTTAACCGGAAAGCAATAACCTTGTACCATCAACAGACAGTTCTTACAAACTTTATCCACCATACCACACTGGCCCAGGAGGTTTGAAACTTTAACCAAAATTTTAGTGAATTCAACAGATAAATTTTTAACACACATTAGGTTTATGCATATGTATGAATGTGTGGAACCAAGATCAATTAAAGCAGTAATATCGGTATCAAGTAGAGAAAATGTACCAGTAATGACATCTTGTGCAGAGGCATCTTCTCTAGCACGAATAGCATATGTCCTTGCAGGTGCTCGTGCCTCAGATCTAACTATCATATCCTTGGTAGTACCTCGACTACCACAAACATGGTCGGAATGGTGGGGTGGTCTACCCCTCGAGACAGGATTACTTGGCTTTGGAGCTGGTTCTATCTCTTTTTCAACTCTTTCCAGACAATCTCTGAGAAAATGCTCAAAAGAACCAAATCCGAAAGCAAGCTCCACTTATAGACCGACATTCCCCATTATGAAATTTGTTACAATGTTTACATTTCAATTTGGGATTACCGATAATACCCACACTGGTCATCGGCTGAGATGAAGACCTCGGGTTAGAACGCTGAGAGCCTCTCTTTTCTAGAATATCCCGTAGAGGTGGTCACACGATTATAATACTTCTTTAATTTCTTAAAAGAAAATTATTGTGACTTACTCATAGTTCATTTTCCAGAAACCCGAGCCTCTCTTTCGGCTTGTTTTTTTCTTTACTCGGTTCCTCAGCTTTGTGTGCTTAGCCGGCTACTACCGTAAATTCCCTTATTTCAAAAAATCCCAATTAATAACTTGATATCTTCATTCAGGCCCTCTTCAAAGAGTTTACATATTTCAGCCATAGTTAAAACTCATTCTCTAGCATACATACTCAGTTGAACAAATTCCCGTTCATATTCGGATACGGCCATGTTTCCTTGTTTAAGCTCTAGAAATTCCTTCTTTTTCTGATCCATAAATCTCTGATTCACATACTTTTTTTTCTGAATTCAACTTAGAAGAATTTTCATGTGACATTCTCCCTTAGTACTACTGAAGTTGTGGTATTCCACCAATGATAAGTTGTATCTTTCAGTAGAGATACCGCACATTTCAGACATTCAGCAGGTGTACAAGATAATTCATCAAAAATCCGGATAGTGTTCTCTAGCCAAAACTCAGCCTTTTCCGGATCATCGTCTACGGTAGTTCTAAATTCTTCCACCCCATGCTTGCAGATTTTATCTATCGGAGACTTACCAATTCTAACAGGTTCGGTACCCTATGGTACCTCAGGAATCGATTGGGGAGCAAGTGGGGGAGGTCGTTGTACAGCAAGGTTCATTCTCAAGTATTGTGTAAACCATTCATTCATCATTTGAAAGAAGGCTTGTTTTTCCTTCTCACTTCGGCCCTCAGACACGGGCCTTTCACTACCAGATGCAGACACAACTCTTTGAACTGATGCTGAAGCATTGCTATCAGCTTCCTCGGATTCAACTCTAGCTCAACTGGATGACATTACTATATGAAAAATACATTTAAAATGATCAGGAGTCATCACACTATCACAATTTATATAATGGCATGTATAGCTAAACTTGTGTTCGCTATGTCAAATCCAAGAATCGGCTAAACCATAGCTCTGATACCACTAAATGTAACACCCTTAACCCGTATCCATCGCCAGAACAGGGTTTTAGAGCATTATCGAAACATACAGGAACATTTACAAATAATTCGTGCAAGTTATTATTCAAATTCTAAAAACATTCATAACATCCCTTGATTGGGCCCTTAAGGTCCAATACGAGCTTTAGAAATGCGTCAAGACTTAATCAAGATCTCTAAGAATTTTTCGTGATTTTTAAAAAAAATTCCAAGGTACAGGGCTCACACGCCCGTGTGGTCCAAGGGACACACCCGTGTGACCTTGGGACATACTCGTGTTGCAGGCTGTGTTCGAGCTCGTGTAACTCTCTGACTTGCACACACGGCCATGCCACATGCCTGTGTGCTAGGCTGTATGGTTAATTATTTAAATTCAAATTAAGTGTAGGTTTCCTGCGATCAAGACACACGCCTATGTTCTAGGCCGTTTAACACACACGGCTAAGATAGACGCCCGTGTCTCTGCCCGTGTGCCCAATTCTGAGCATTCTATTTATCAAAATTAGAGTGCAGGGGACACATGGCCTAACCACATGCCCATGTTACCAGGCCGTGTGTCACACACAGTCTAGGCACACGCCCATGTGGACAAAATGAAGCCATTTCTAGCTCCATTTCTCACCCAAAATTTCACCCAAGACCTGCACTTGAAACACACATCCAATACCAACCAATCCAAGCATTTAAAATAAGTAATTTCATCATTTAACGAGGCATTTCAGTCAAAGCACAAGTTTTTATAAACTTACCTTGGTATAACTTAGGCAATAACAACATTTGGTCACATATACTTAACTTACCACATGTGGATATATATCATAATAACCTACATAATAATACTAAAATGAACCATTACTAGCCATTCCAATGGCTAGGTTACAAAACATCATTTTAAGCCACTATTGACCAAGTTGTCCTATACATGCCATTATACCAAAATGATTCTACCATATATACCCAAGATAGCTAGTTGATAGTGTGATGATGCTCTAATGATCTTCCAACCTTCACGAGCTTCTGAGCACTATAAAATAGGGGAAAATAAAAGGAGGCATTACATGCTTAGTAAGTTCGTATTACGGAAACTACAATCTTGTTTATTAAATCTAAGCACACAACATCATGTTTTCCATCTATTAGCAAAATTCCTAAGCACATGCCTTCAATCAAACATGTTAGTCACAACACTTACATACATGTCAAGTAAAAATAGATGAACTCATCATGCAATGATCTTTCAAGACATTACCATTTTATCACATAATTCTTATACCATGTCAAGAGTGTTATATGTCCATTGAATCATTGAATTCCGAAGGATGCTCAAGTAGTACACTTGAAGTGTACGATTCCATAATCCGTTAATTTCTTAATCAAGGGTACCCATTAAGGCACTTAACCAAGAAACACTCTCTCGAGCCACATGTCATATAATAGGATTACCAGTCCAGGGTAAATCCTTTATATAACGTACGCTCGGAGGAGCTCAATTAGGATTAACAGTCCAGGCTAAACCCTAATCTTAATGCATACTCGAGAGGTATTATATTAGGATTACTCGTCCAAGCTAAATCCCGTCAACAACAAATGTAGGACCTTATTCATTTCGGGAAATCACATATCCATCGATTTTCCATTTATTCATCTGGGATTTAAACATTTTTCAAGCATTATCGGGCATGTGATTATTTCATACATCCATAACATTCATATAATTCAAGTAAACACATTCCACATTCATTTCAAGCATATAAGTAACATTTTTATCATTTATTATTTATCGGCATTATTATTGATCGGGTTCTGTCAGATATATTTTCAATGTCATATATATATAATATTTATACAATTCACAAACACAACATTTAATTCAAGCATATAAATATACACAATTTAGTTACACGGACTTACCTCGACACTTGTCCGCGTAAAAGTCTACTAATCTGAAATCTTTTCTTTTCCTCGATCTAACCTCGAATTAGTGTTGTCCGGATCTATATAAATGAAGTTAACCATCAACTTCACACATTTCGTATCTAAATGGACTCAATTTATGTCCTAGGTAAAATTACCATTTTGCCCCTAACTTTTCCATAAATTCTGATTTTGTCTCTAGGCTTGGAAAATAAAACTTGTACAAATTACTCCCTGTTCCAACCCTAACCAAAGCCCCATTACAAATTTTCCAGCATATGCATTCATAGAATTTCAATATTTTTCGTCAAATTCTACAACTTTTCATTTTAGTCCCTAAATCATGTTTTCATCAAAAATTACTTTGTAAAAGTTGTTTACTTTGTAAAAGTTGTTTATCTATCAATAATCTTTCATTTTCTACCATAAATTTCTAATTTCCAACATATATATCCATGACCCATTTTCATACCTTGATAAATTTTCAAACTAGTCCCTCAAATAAAGAGATTAAGCTATCCCGGTTTCAAAAATACCAAAATTACTAAAAACGGGACAAGAGAACTTACCCAATTAGGTCTTGAAAGTTTCTTTTCTGTCTCATAGGGTTTCCATGTGTTTTTAGGTTGAAGATAATGAAAATAAGATGATATAATTTCTTTTCATCTTTTAATTAATTAAGTATTTTGGTATTTCCAATTTAGTCCTTACACTATTTCCATAATTCCATGGATGAGCCACCAAGAAAAATCTACATACTTTTCTTAATGGTCTAATTACCATATAAGGACCTCTAGTTTTGAATTCCATACCTATTTGATCCACATAGCTACTAGAATTTAACTTTCGCATTTTATGGGATTTAGTCCTTCTTGTAATTAGGCACTAAATCGATAAAATTTTCGCATCAAAATTTTCACACGTCGTTTCTAGCATATTACGGGCCATATGATAAAATAAAAATAAAATATATTTTAGGTCGGATTTGTGGTCCCGAAACCACTGTTCTAATTTCACTGAAAAATAGGTTGTTACACATTTTTAATTTCGTTAAAGTCATAGCGACTTTACCGTAATAGAATTTATGAGGAAATATATTTAATTTCATTAAATAAAGAAATTATAATGAATAATTAATTTAATTCAATCTTCAAACTTCAATTATTTAATTATAACTAATTCAAAAATAATTCGAAGAACCTTAAATTAATTGTCAAGTTATTTCTGTGTTTAGCGAGAAAACAGATTTATTGCAGATAGTGATACGTGCAATCTGTTTCTCTTACATCACAGTTTTCATCCATTTTACTTTTATCAATTATACATGCAATTCATTTCTAGTTATCTCGAGTTAGAAGAGGGACCGATTAGACATATATAATAAGGGCTCAAATAATTTATAATCAAGTTCTCATTTTTCGTTATTAATTTTAACATTGTTTAGTCACGAAATCATTCCACTAAAGTGTCATGATTGATCTCTCCCTTATTATATACCATTATGAAATCTACTTAACTAGTGCTCGTCCAATGACCTTATCATAAGTGTGTTACCCTAATAGGATATCTTTAATATCTATGGGATAAATCTGTTCTCTCAATATGATCCTATTTTATCTCATAGTAATTATTACATCTTCTTTCAAGAAAAGTCAATTACTATAAAATAATAATTACTTAATTTATCACAAAGAAAGATGACTCATGACCACGTTTACTTTCATCTATCATGTAATGTCGATGAGAGGATATCATTTACCCTTTAATTTGACTATAAATTTCACTATTATGAAATAATGCTACATACTGCAGAAGTTGTATACTCAACGTACAAACTTTTGGTTCCTTATCTATTCGAACTCACAATTTCATTTATATCAAATATACAAGTCACACATACATAGTCCATCATTCACTCAGGATCAAGGTAAGTCACACTATGAACGTCACAAGTGAATAAATTCATAAACAGATCTAGGATCTATTCTACTTGGGTCTTGTTTGATGTACTGATAGTCAAGTCAGTTACATTTATGGCTTTATCTTCTAGGAGTCATCCGCTAGAATACCTAAGACAAGACATCTATACTATATGACCAAAATAGTAGAAATCATATATTTTAAAGTAAGCATGTGCGTAGTTTACCCTATTTCTAAGTTCTCTATTCATCTCAAGATTGTGCCATTTTAATATCAAAGTTTTGTAGGGCATTAAACTGCCGTTTGTATACAAAGGACTCTATTATATTGTTTTAGATATAACAAAATCAAACATATGAATTAACGTAAGCATAATACAAAAGAGTTCCATGAATAAGTAATCAATTATATGGAACAAATTGTTTTACATCAAATGCTCAAAGGAATACTACTATTACATTATCAAGTTTGAGCTTTAGCAACTTTAGTTATCAAAAGAGCAAAATTTTTATAATTCTTTTACAAAATAAATTATTTTAAATTAACGTTTTAATTTTTTAAATTTTAAAGAAATATATTTTAATATTTATAATATAGTACTTTATAATATATAAATTTAATTCTTATGTGATATAAATTATATAATATATTATAAATTTGACATTATGTCTTAAATAAATTTGTAAAGTAAAATATGTTGAACTTTTAGATATTATAAATATATATAAGTATAGTAGAACAATTCATCTTTAAATTAATGTCTTTAATGGTGATTTTTATATAAAATTTCATCACCATTGCTCCATTTGTATTCAAATACATATTGTATCATTGATTTTAATCTCAGTGTTATGGGAAATAATCACACCACCACCACCACTATTTTAATTTCATCTTAATTCATTTTTTGGACTTTGTTTATTTATCATCACCTTTTAAATTTCAGAAAAAAATTCATATTTAGATAAGTAGCTTAACTTATAAATTTTAAAATTTTCAGGTTTATATTTTGGGTTAGTATTTGATACTTTGGCGGAATATTTTTTTTTTATTTCATAAGCAGCCTTAAAAATTTGTTATGTGTTTCTTTTTTAAAAATATTTTTTAAATATTTTACTATATTCTTGTAGGACATTTGCCAACCCTTAACCTTACGTGCGGAGTCTAAAAACTCTAGTCACAGTATATCAAATATTTTACCTTATATATTTTCCACAACTTTTTCAAATTTAGGACAAAATTCCATATTTAGTAAATAAACATCTAATAAATACATTCTATAAAACATATATACATTTTAATAGAAAAATATAAATATAATCAATATTCAAAGTCCACTTTTATTCCTTCCATTTTATGCATGTATGCAAGCCTAAAAATAGGATTAATGCTGAAGCAACAAAAAGAATTATAAATTAAATAATTGGAAGTTTAAGGTTTTTTCAACCTATTTTTTCCTCTTTAAATTTTTTTCTTAGTTTTATTTTGTATCTTTTAATCGTATTTCACATCATTTGTTATAACATCATATATATATATATATATATATATATAATTTTTTTTACATTAAGATTATCGAAGGGAATCATTCATTAATGATTTGAAGAATGAATTCAATGAGAGTGTAAACGAACAGTTGCAGTGCAAAGCTGAGATTTTTTACCAGAAACGATTTATTACATTTAGTAGAATAATAATTCTCTCATAATAGAAGTTGACAGAATTGTTATTCCTAGAAAATAGAATTTATATTTAGAAAACAAATTCTCACTATTTTTTGGTAGACTAAAAATATTAAAAATTTATATGAACTGTTGTGTTTATAGCTCTATCAGTATCGTCTATTTATAGGGAGAGATGGGAGAATATGGATTGAATTAGTAGAAAACAAATAATATTTATTTAATAAAAACTAATATTCTGATTTAGAGATATTTATTTAATAAAATTTTAAACATTGAATATATATTTTTTAGGAATATTTCAAAGAACTACGTGTTGAAATATGTGCAGAATATAATTTTGTATGCCAAAATTATATGAAAAATGAAAAAGCGCAATGTAACCATCTTCAAATCCCTCCAATTTAGGCATCAGCCAGTAAAATGTTTTATTGACAAGTATAATTAATATAAAGCCTCTTGTCTCCAAACCAACCCATTTCATCTTTATCAACAAATTGCCGCCATAATATATATAAAATAAATAAGTGAATCAAACCTGCAGGAACCTCCCACAAAGATGCTTCTGAATGATAAATACATTACAAAACTTGGGTAAATGATAAAATACCATATTATCAGCTGTATCATAAGTCATCAATTTTAGCGGTCCACCATAATTTTTTGGCACTTCACAATTTTGTCATGACTTTCGTAGTGGAAGACTGATGTTTTAAATTGCTCATTGCCAAGATCTCTATATATTTCTTTTCCCACTTGAATTTTTCTGCACTAAAACATCAAATAGAAGTGACATAAAGAAGATAAAAATGAAGAAGCAAGTAATTTGTTCGACTGTCTTTCCTCTCCTTTGCATTCTTCTTCTTTTTCTTAGTGTTGAAGCTCAGACGTGCAGCCCTAGTGGCAAGATCAAAGGGAAAACCCCTCCACCTGGGCAATGCAACCAGGAAAATGATTCTGATTGTTGCAAGGATGGCAAGTGGTACACAACATACAAATGTTCACCCCATGTATCAAGCCAAACGAAAGCAACACTGACGCTTAACAGCTTTGAGCGATATGGAGACGGTGGTGCACCATCTGAATGTGACAACCAGTACCACTCCGATGATGACCCTGTGGTGGCACTTTCTACAGGGTGGTATAACAGCGGGAAGAGGTGTTTGAAGTATATCAACATCCATGGCAACGGAAAATCTGTGAGGGCTAAAGTTGTGGATGAATGTGATTCTACTATGGGATGCGATTCGGACCATGATTATCAACCCCCTTGCCCTAACAATATTGTTGATGCCTCGAAAGCAGTTTGGAAGGCACTTGGAGTGCCTGAGAACAACTGGGGCGGGATGGATATCTACTGGTCTGATACTGATTAATCACTTTATCCATATTTATATTTATAATGTATGTATTAGACTAAAGATTTCTTGTGCGCCTTAGTTAACATTTATATTACTATTAATGTAAAATTTATATATATTATGTATTTTGAGCCGTAAATTATGTTTTAAATCTTTATTATTTGCTATCTTTACTTCTTGCTTGGAGAAATTATTAATTAGTTCTCGAAATCAGATGAGTGTTGGATTTGGTACGTGTTCGATAGGGGTATAATCAAGGCACTTGTGCGCTCAAGTTATTCGAAAGAAATTCGAAATCGATTCAAGCAGTTTCAAGCCAAGCCCAAGCTTGATTGAGCTTTTAGTATTATTATTATTACATTTTTAATATTAGATCACTTTTCTTCCTATTTTGTATAGATCATGAAGAACAAACAAAGGAGGTAATATACAGATGTTGAGGTTGAACTCTAAATAAATTAAAACAGATGATTAATCTACGGTCTCTTCTTTACTTCTTCGTTGTAGTATAGTGGTCAGTATTCCCGCCTGTCATGCGAGTGACCTGGGTTCAATCCCCGGCAGCGAGGTTTTAAGAAGAGCTTTTGTTTTGTCAAACTTAAATGAAAATTTAACTTCCCTAAATGTATATTTGGAGCCTTTTGGAACAGTGAAAGCAGTTTCAGCTTAATTCAGAGTTTTACTTTTAAAACTTCATTTCATGTTTTCAACTGTTTCAATTAACTTCAATGACTGGTGTTAATTAAACAGGAAAATGAGAGAAATTTGATAGAAAAGATGAACGAAATCACTAGAAAACCCTTAAACTAAAAAATGGGCCCCAAACTATAACACTTTTTCAATTTATGTACTTAAAACTTTTCTTTTTTCTTTTTTTTGTCAGAAGTGCTATTTAAACTTTCATTATGTGTTAACACTATCGTTCCTTCCATGAATTTCCATTTAAAATAATTGTCTGAGTCAACTAGAGCTTGACACATAATCAAAAAATAAATCTTTAAAATTCGGACTGTGAAATTTTGGGTTCAAAATGTTCAAAAACTTTTTTGAATTATTTGATTTTTTTATTGAAATTGATATTTTAATTTTCGTAAAGTGAAACCAAGACTCTAGCGCCTATTCAAGTAAGAAACTTCGAACTTTAGATACGCTTTAGATACTTTTACATTAGTTACTTTAGTAAAACTGTTTACCTCTAGAGACGGTAGCAACTTAAACATTCTCTAAAATCTGATAAAACTCTAGATTTAGGATTTTTCAATAAACCTAAGCTAATTCATAAAACTTTAAAATTGTCGATAAGATAATAAGTACACAAGGTGCATGATGTCATGGTACTCATGCGCGAGGAGCAAAAATAATTCCACTTTTGTACAAAACAGATTCAAACTTGTAAACTAAGGGTAACCTAAGGTCTTACCACTAAACCAACAACCTCATTCTTGTTAATAATTAACAAACATTATAGGTAAACTAGGTGTGACTAGCTAGATATATGGATAAAAATAACCAAAATTTAAGTAGAAGGAAACATATACAAGATCTCAAGCGCACATTTAGAACACTTAACCATTGAGCCAAATTGATTTACTTTACACAATAAACAATTCAAATATTAAGAAACTTGGGGCGCTATAGTTGTTTTTTTTTTTTAATTTTAAAGACAACATATTTTAATGTTTATATTATAGTATTGTATAGTATTATAAATTTAATTTTTATAAGATATAAATTTTATAATATACTATAGAACTAAAAATTGAGTTAGGTTTGGCTTTGTTGTCTTAACTCTTCGATAATTTATATGAGTTAAATTTTTTAACCAAATCTAATTTTTGTGCTTAATATTTTTATATGCAAATTTAAAAATTACGGACAAAATTTCAAATTTTGGTATAACATATCTTCTTTTGGCGAATTAAAATAATATTATATGTTGCTCTTTACCATCACAAGAGTATAAGTGCCAAGTGATTGAGACAAAAGATTATCATGCTAATGAATTTGCAACATGGAATGGTGTGATTTTTCAATTGTTCACGAGCCATGCAAGAGAATCCGAGAATGATTAAGGATAAGGAAGAAGATACGACTCTCAAGAGGCTCTAGTCATGCGCTGAACAAAAGATGTGTGCGAGTATCGAGGACACCGATGAAACACCATTTCGATGGTGTTATTGACCGCCTGCAGTGATTGAACAAGGATTTGTAAATAATTAGATCTTTTGAGCATGGATTTCATTTATTTCCTGCATTTAGATTTGGATTTTAAATTGTATTAGTTTAATTTTAGATTTGGTAGGTCAGATTTTTGATGATTGAGATAAAAATTGATGATTTTGTCATGATTTTAGGGATTAGTTCAGTGAAATTACGATACCAAATTGGTTATACCGTGACTTCTTGGACAGTTTTGAGAGGGACCAAAAATCTTCAGATGTATCACAATATCCACCTCCTGATATCGTGATACCCTTGAAACTTCAAAAGTAATTTTTTTTTATTTTACACAGTGGTATCGCGACACCGAATGCAAACTCGAAGATGAGGGGTCCAAAAAGGGGATATCGTGATATCCAAGTTGGGTCACGCGATACCCAGTTCCACATATCACAACCCGTGCGTTTTGGAGGCTTAAAGCCTCTAAATACTCCAAAACTCTCAAATCTTCTCTTATTTCCCCAAAACATTCATTCTAAACCCTTAAAAACTCTTCCCCCTATCAATTTCTCTCAATCTCCCCTTCAAATTTTCTTCGTGTAACATCTCAAATTTAGCTCCACAAAAATGTAAAAATATATCAAAAATAAGGAATTGACTTAATGGTTAGTTAGTTAATGTAATAACATAAAAGTTACTTGGAGGTCCCAAGTTCAAGTCTCAACTTTTACAAAATAAATTGATTTTTGCAAATTCTCTTCTTCTTTTTTTATGTGTTGTCATCCAAGCCTAGTAAACCTAGGTATAAATATAATTTTTTATCAAAATAATCAGCCTTTGAATCCTTTTTTCTTCTACCTTAGCCGTCCCTAAGCCCTTCTCCCTTCTCCCTTTTTCCTTTTTTTTTATTTTTTATCTTTATTTTTTTTCTTTTCCCTTTTTCCTCCATTGTTGCCATTGCATATACCTCCCTTTTTACCATCTTCTTCTTCTTCTTTTTGCATCAAGATTGTGCACTCAAGATTGTGCACCATCTCCTTTACTATATTGCTTCAATTTCCCCCCAAATAAATTAGCCCTAAATCTGAAATATTGAACTCCACAATTGATCCCAAACATTGCCAAGAAGGTGTCATTGTTGTTTCTCTCAACTAGCTTAGGTAAGATCTCTTTTCTCCTCAATTTCTTGGTTAATATTGTCAATTAAAAACCAAAATTTCCAGATCTAGAATTTGGGAGATTTTAAATGTTTGTAAACGTATTTTTCTAGATCTTAATGAGGTCTCAAACCATTTTAAAATTCAGCCCCAATTTTGACCACCATAGTTGGTGATGCATGCACATATGTGTAGAATAGGGGGTTGTTTTGTTTCTTGAATCTTTCCCATTTAATTCTAGCCATAACTTGAGTTCTTGAACCCTCCTAATCAGCTATTAAACCCATGTCATCTAGGGAAAAAAGTTCTTGATAGTTTGGGCATTCGAAACTCACAAATCAGGAAGCGTAACTGCAATTAAGTGTATAATTAATTGTTGTTTCGACATAGCTATAGGGTAAATATTATGGATTAATTAAATTAAGGAATTTAATCATTACTAGCTTCTTATTTTCAAGTATATTATTGAATTAGGTGTTGACCCAAACACCCCGGATCAACCCTAAAGCCGAAGAACGATCATACGTACAGTTCACATCATACGTGGTAAGAAATCAAACTAGTTTGAATTCGTAAAATAGTTATTAATTTGAAATTTTGTTTGAACCCATAAGTGGGTAATTGGGAGTTGATTAAATGGTAAATTGATTTAATTTATACTAAATTTTTATTTAAGATCATATAAAGGTTTATTAAGGAAAATTAGAGGATTCACTAGGGTGTTGCGAGAAAGCAAAAAATAAGGTGAGGACTCTAAACTTGTAAAATTTGTTTGATAATGATAAATATCATATTATGTTTGATAAATTAGCTTGCTGATTGGTTTGGCTTAATAGCCAAAATTTTAGTTTTTTAGTGGTCAAACCAAGTGCGTTTCGAGCCTTAAAAGATTGTTGTGTTGACAAAATTGCTAGTTTGACTGTATGAATATGTAATTGAGATTGTTATGCATAATTATATTATGTGATATGAGAATGTTTGATTGAATGGTATGAAATGTTGAGATATTAGGTTTATGTATGATTTAAATGCATAGAATATTACTATGATATACATACGTGAGGTTGCTATTGGTGCACAATGAAATTCGTAAAGTATGTGAACTGAACGGTATTCATAGATACCATCTTAATGGTAATTTAAAAATTGGAACACTGCTTCCTTTTACTGAAAGTATGTGATTATTGAGAACATGTTGAACATGACGGATAAATGTGAAAAGTTTTGAAATATGATTTTTTATGAATTTGTATGACATATTGCAAGTGCATTGGGATGAGATTTTGTGGTTGACAGAGGAGTTTCGTGGAGTACCGGCAGCATAGTTAGTCCGCATATATTTGTAGTCAGTGCACTGTGTTTGGAGTACCGAGGGGATTGGTGATTATATCACATTATTTATTTGGCAGTTTCACTGTGTTATTGATTATTGGTGGTTTTACCACATCGAGCTTTGCTCACATATGTTGGAGTTCGGCAGGCGGGTTCTGGGGAACTTGTGGTGTGTAGCAGATGGTATAGGTAGGATCTCACATGTTCATTTTTCACGATCATATGCATTTGAAATTAGTATTGATTATTTTTTATTGTGCTATTGGTACCTCTATGAAATTGCTTGTATGAATGCTTAATACTTGCTTGTTTAGTCTCACACTGAGCTTGTTAAGCTCACCTCATTACCTCAACTTCTCAGGTAACGATTGAACTTAGGATCAGAATTGGCATGCGGATGTACGGTGGACCTCGGACTTTACTTCGTCATATTATTTTAATTTAATTATATTTTAGGTTTATTTTATTATTATTTGGTTTTGGATTGTAAAGTTTCTTTAAATTGTGGTTTGGGACTATTTGATATTTTAAGATTTTTCATGCATACATGACATGCATATTTGGTATAGATACACGGTTTTTTATAATTATGTTGAAATGGACTATGCATGATATATGGCTAAATTAATAATTTGACTAGTAATGGTACATTTCCCCTTCTAAGAAGATAACAAAATGATTCTTTCGAAGGCAACGCCAATAGTTGAGATTTTTTTTTTTAAAAATTCACCTAATTCACTAATTCAATCTAAACATGGTTGGACTAAGTAAATGAATGTTTTTCCAAAGCTAACAATAGAAACCACGGTGTTATAAAAGGGAGTACTTGAAGGTTTTTAACTATTGTTGGGGTAGATTCGACACTAAGGTGTCCAATATGGCCTTTCCAATTCGACCATAATGTTTAGGTCGGGTTTAGGAGGTTACACTTCGATTCATTGATCGATTTTTTTTTTACTTTACCTTTTGTTAGTTTTCTTCTTTTGCAAGTATTACACCATTTTGGCTTGGGGAACATGACACTTCTCGATTCAATCCATTCAACTACAACAATCAATACGGTTTAAGTTTTATTTTCCTTTATTTATTATTACTGTTTTTCTTCTTTCCATTTTAAAGTTTTTAATTTACATATTGACTGCTTTCAATTAGATATTGAGTTTATTTTTATTGACTTTAATTGTGAAAATTAAAAGAATGCCCTCGAGAATGTGTAAATGATCTTGTTCCCACACAGCCTCAATTTTGTCGTTGAAATACGACGGTGTTAAATTTGCACAACAAGACGCTGTAGATTTTTATTAGGTTAAATTGACTTGGATCAAACAGCTTCGAGTTAAACAGTTGAGTGACGAGTCTCTAGTTCAATGGCTGCAACAAATTAGTTCAATTGAAACTTCATATTTTAGCTTGAACAATGACAAACTTCATATTGTTAGTGGGTTACCTTTAACTCCCACTAAGAAAGATTCAGTTTGGGTCATCGTAGACCGGTTGACCAAATCTGCTCATTTTGTTCCTATCAGAATAGATTATTCACTACAAAAGTTAGGTAAGTTGTATATTGCTGAAATTTTGATACTGCACGAGATTCCAGTCTCAATTATCTTGGATAGAGATCCGCGTTTCACATCTCTGTTCTAGAAGAAACTTCATGAGTCTTTAGGCACCTGACTTGATTTTAGTATTGTGCATCATCCTCAGACCGACAGACAGTTTAAGCAAGTCATTCAGATTCTAGAGGATATGCTTTAGGGTAGTTGGGAAGATTACCTACTGTTGGTTGAGTTTGCATACAAAAATAGCTTCCAGTCTAGTATTCAGATGGCACCCAACAACATCCTCAGACCGACGGACAGTCTGAGTGAGTCATTCAAATTCTAAAGGATATGCTTCAGGGTTGTGTAATAGACTTTCAGGGTAGTTGAGAAGATTACCTACCATTGGCTGAGTTTGTGTATAACAACAACTTCCATTCTAATATTCAGATGGCAACCTACGAGGCATTGTATGGTCATAGGTGTCATATTTTGCTGTGTTGGACTAAGTTAAGTGAACGTCGAGTTTTGGGCCCCTAGCTAGTTTCTGAAACTGAAAATACTGTCAAGTTGATCCATGACTATCTTAAAGCCGCTTTTGATCGACAGAAATCTTATGCCAATTTAAAGAGAAAGGACATTGAGTTTTCTGTATGAGATCAGATGATCCTGAAAATGCCACCGTGGAAAGAGGTTTTCCGATTTGGATGCAAGGGCAAGCTAAGCCCAAGGTTCATTGGACCTTACCGCATTTTGAAATGTGTTGGGCCTATTGTAGATCAATTGGAATTACTGCCAGAATTGGAACGATTCACAATGTGTTTCACGTCTCACTACTGAGACGATATTGGTCTTATCCGTTACACATCGTCCCTATTGACGATATCAAGCTACAATTGGATTTAACTTTTGAGGAGGAACCTATCTAGATTCTAGATCGTGACGTTAAGGTATCTATGGTTCTGTACTCTACTTAAGTGATCAAAGTCAGGAGTTCGAGTTGTGTCTTTAGAAATTTTGTTATTCAATTTTAACTAATCCTTACCTTTAGATCACTGACTTAAAATCAATTATGTGTAAATCTATGACAAGAATGAGCCTGTTGGTTCACTGGTTAAGCCTCTACATTCTTTTTGGTCCTGTGTTCGAGTCGAAATATGACGGTGTAAAATTTGCACAGCAAGAGGCCGCTAATTTTTATCAAACAATTCAGGGACGTACGTTCATCCCTGAACATGATTTTGATCCAGCCTCCTCATTTAATGATGAGATATAGGACGATGTACACTTTCATCGTTGGGACAATTTTCGCTTGCTTCCCAAGCAAGCTACCATTGTGCCTGTAGTGCTAGAGTTTTACTCCAATTAAAAAATTGGTACGCATGACCGAGTATATGTCAAGCATGCTAACATTGATATTTCCCCTACCACCATTTGCGAGTACTATGGCGTACCATGCTATGAAAGAGACAACCTATTGTCTTTTGACTTGAACAATTTCACAAATGTTGACATGGATGCCATTCTTAGAGAATTTCATCCTACTAAAAAGCCTTAAAATAAAAAATGGTCCCCAAACTATAGTGTTTTTTCAATTTATGTATTTAAAACTTTTCCTTTTTTGTCAGAAGTGCTACTTGAACTTTCATTATGTTAACACTATTGGTCCTTCCGTGAATTGTCATTTGAAATAATTGTCTGAGTCAACCAGAGCCTGACAGGTAATCAAAAACTAAATTCTAGTATGTTTAAGTATGTAATTTTTTTTACAAAAAAATATTTTTATTTTTATTTAACATTTTAAAATGATTTTATTTTAATTTTAAAGACATATTTTAATGTTTATACTATAGTATTGTATAGTATTATAAATTAAATTTTTATATGAAATAAATTATAGAATATATTATAGAATAAAAAATTGAATTGGGTTTTTGGTCCATAAATTATTGAGTTAAATTTTTTACCCAAATCTAATTTTGGTGCTTAATATTTTTATATGCACATTTCCAAATTAGGGACAAAATTTCAAATTTTGGTCTGCCAATTAAAACAATATTATATGCTGCTGCTTTAACTAGGAAAGTTAATTTGTCAAGGTTTATATACTTATTGCTCCTCCTTTGGCTCTTTCACCTTGGTTCTTTCCTGTGAACGGAATTTAAGACAGAAATTCTAACGCTACTATTGGGACTGGATATCAGGAATATGATTTTTATATGTTTATATATTTAAAGATATTTTAAAGAAGTATACGTGTAATGTATGTATAGAAAATAATTTTCATTGCAAAAATTTTATGGAAAATGTAAAGCTAAGTGTAACCATCTTCAAATCCATTCAATTTAGGCATCAGCCAGTAAAATGATTTGTTGACTAGTATAATCTAAAGCCCCTTCGATCTTCATCAACAAATAGCTGTCATATGATATTTAAGAAAAATAAACTAAAAGTGAACCAAACCTGCAGGAACCTCCCACATAGATGCTTCTGAATGATAAATATATTACAAAATTTGGGTAAATGATAAAATACAATTTTATCAGCTTAATGGTAAGTCTTCAGTCCATCATAAATTTTCATAGTGAAAGACCAATATTTTAAATTACTCATTGCCAAGATCTCGATATATTGTTTTTCCCACTTGAAGTTTTCTGCACTAAAACATCAAAACAGAAGTGACTTAAAGAAGATAAAAATGATAAAGCAAGTAATTTGTTCGACTGTCTTTCCTCTCCTTTGCATTCTTCTTCTTTTCTTAGTGTTGAAGCACAGACGTGCAGCCCTAGTGGCAAGATCAAAGGAAAACCCTCCACCAGGGCAATGCAACCAGGAAAATGATTCTGATTGTTGCAAGGATGGCAAGTGGTACACGACATACAAATGTTCACCCCTGTATCAAGCCAAACGAAAGCAACACTAACGCTTAACAGCTTTGAGCGAGATGGAGACGGTGGTGCACCATCTGAATGTGACAACCAGTACCACTCCGATGATGACCCTGTGGTGGCACTTTCTACAGGGTGGTATAACAACGGGAAGAGGTGTTTGAATTATATCAACATCCATGGCAATGGAAAATCTGTGAGGGCTAAAGTTGTGGATGAATGTGATTCTACTATGGGATGCGATTCGGACCATGATTATCAGCCCCCTTGCCCTAACAACATTGTTGATGCCTCGAAAGCAGTTTGGAAAGCTCTTGGAGTGCCTGAGAGCAACTGGGGCGGGATGGATATCTACTGGTCTGATACTAATTAATCACTTTATCCATATTTATATTTATAATGTATGTACTAGACTAAAGATTTCTTGTGCGTCTTTGTTAACATTTATGTTACTATTAATGTAAAATTTATATATATTATGTATTTTGAGCTGTAAATTATGTTTTAAATCTTCATTATTTGCTCTATCCTTACTTCATACTTGGAGAAATTCTTAGTTAATTCTCGAAATCAAATGAGTGTTGGATTTGGTATGCATTTGATAGGGGTATAAACAAGGCACTTGCGCTTGCAAGTTATTCGAAAGAAATTCGAAATCGATTAAAGCTTGAGCAGCTTGAGTTATCAAGTGAGCCATGTTTGAGTACCTTATTACTTGATTTGAGCTGCTCGCGAGCTTGATCGAGTTTTTATAATAATTCATTTTCAATATTTTTAATATTAGATTACTATGTTGTATAAGAAACGGGTTCAAACTCAAGCTTGGATTTGTAAATGCTTTATCTAACCAAGCTTAAATAATTTGATTTTACCACGAGCCTAGTTGGAGCTTCTAGAATAGTATTCAACCAAATTGGAGCCATATTTCAAGCAATGAATTTTGATTAGAGCTCGAGCTTGATGAATCTCAACAATAAAGGAGCATATATCCATAAATCAATTGGCATATGGGTATAAAGTTCATTGTCTTTGTAACTATTTCTCTTCCATGTTTTCGTAGGTCATGACTTGTGGGTAATATTCATCAATCTTCTCATCCTATGTAAACTAGGTAACATGTTTCTGGTAAGAACTAACATTGCTAGTTCATGGTTGCCTTAATTTATCAAAAAATTTACCTTACTCAGATTTTGTCACCAAGGCTGGACATAGATATGCGTTTCTTTTTCAAGATTTTCATATATTTGAAAAGTTTTTGGAAGATTATATCTTAGTATTTCTGTTCACACATGTACGTTGTATGTCAGATCTTAAAAAAAACGATGAGTGGAGTTGTTGTTTCACCAACACAGGGTTTTGGGTGAAGGGATTATAGTCCTAGATGTTGATGGATCAGCATGCTTTCAAAAAACACCATGTGTGCCGACAAGCAGTCTCGATGACAATTCAAGAAAGCAACTGAATCAAATATTGAAAGCTGCTATGACCATCAACAAAGAAAATTTTTTTTCTTCCTACTTTATAAAAACGGGGAAGAATCAACTAATGAGAGAATTTACAAATGTGGAGGTTGAACTCTAAATAAACTAAAATCACCAATCAATCTACGTATCTAGTTTGTTACCAGTCAAAGCTCTTCAACTAAAACTACTCTTGATATTGTCCACCATTTGCTTCTTTTGTCCCTTTGCGGCCAAATTTGGAAAGTTACAAACAATAAGTATAAATTTAACAGTGACAACAACTAAGTCGTTGTAGTATAGTGGTAAGTATTCCCGCCTGTCACGCGGGTGACCCGGGTTCGATCCCCGGCAACGGCGAACATGTCTTTTCGTTTTTCAATCAGCTTTTGTTAGTGATGCAATCAGATAATCTACTTCCCTAAATGCTTATTTGGAGCCTTTTGGGACAATAAAAAGCAAGATTGTTAAAGCTGCGGCACTCACGCTTAATTTAGAGTTTTATTTTTAAAATTTTATTTCATGTTTGAACTCTTTCAATTAAGTTTGTTTATGTTAAACTTCAATCACTGGTGTCTATTAGGCAAGCAACGCTATGCTTCAACAACACTTTGCATCAACGGCCTATGCTTCCACCCCTAGATAAAAAACCAAGTCTCCTAGATCCTTTAATAAGAATTTTTCATCAAGTGATTTCACCAATGCATCAATTTTCCATTGATCATCCCCTGTAATGACTATGGCTTCCACATACACTAGTAGATACACTTTCTTCCCGTTAGTGTTCTTAATACAGAGAGCAATGTCGGCTGCTGATTGTTTGAACCCCAGTTATCCAACCTACTCTTTAAGCTTTTCAAACCATGCCTCTAGGGCTTGCTTGAACCCACAAAAGGCCTTTTTCAATTTACACACTAATTGATCTCTTCCAACAGTACAATGCTCAGAATCAGGAAGTTGTAACTAACATGTATACCTCTTCTATGAACTCCTTATTCAGAAACGCATTGGGAATATCTAATTGTCTCAACTTTCATTTGTTGGTTAATGCAAAGTGTAAGAATGATCCTCACTATATTGTCTTTAATATTTGGATTGTCAGTTTCCTTGAAGTTATGTCCAACAATCTAGGAGTACCCTTTTGCGACCAGTTTAGCTTTATACCTTGCTGAACCTACATGTCTTTTGACCTTGAACATGCATTTACATCCCACTGGCTTGTGACCCCTTGGAAATTTAAACAAGCTTCATGCATCTTGTTTTATTATTGCATACAATTCAACTTCTACTACATTCTTCCATTAAGGTTGACTAGCAGCTTCAACAAAGTCTCAGGGCTCATCTAGTGAAAGGTTTACAAAACACGCTTAGCGCTTATGAATACCAGCCTTTGCACAAATAAGCATAGGATGAATATTCATTATTGTAGGAAAAGGTCTAGGAGATAGAATTTTGTGCAACATCAATTGGCTGAGATCAAGCAGATTGGAAGGATCTTGTAGTGAGCAATTGAGGTGGGATGGATATTTATTGGAGTTACTTTATCGGTATAAATATTTATAATGTTTGTATTAGGCTAAAGAGTTCTTGTGCATCTTAGTTAAAGTTTATGCTACTATTAATGTAAAAAGTTAAATATATACGCATATCTTATATTATGTATTTTGAGTCGTAAATTATGTTATAAATCTTCATTGTTAGTTCTATTCATACTTTTTATTTGGAGAAATTCTTAGTACTCGAATTTAGATGAGTGTTGTATTTGGTTTGTTTAATAGAGGTGTAAATGATGTACGTGTGCTCGAAAGTTGCTTGAGTTAAACTCAAAAAGAAAATTTAACTTTGATTAAGGCATTGTCGAGCCAAGCTCAAGCTTGAGCAACTTGAATTATTAATGAACTAGGTTTCTTTAGGGTTAAGGTACCAAGAGGTCCCTGTATTATAGTGTCTGGATCAACTTAGCCCCTCTATTTTTAAATGAGTTAGTTTGGTCCCTATAGAATTAAACAGAATCAAATAAGATCAAATTGCACCAAAATTAACAATCGTGGTATAAAAAATGTCTTGAATTTTTTTTTCTTTTCCAAACAAAAGATTTTATTTACAAGACCATAAAAACTTTAAAAATAACAACTCTGTTAAATAGTGAACGATATCTTTCAAACAGTAAATGTTAAGTCTTTTTCAATTTGACCTTATATTATTCTTTTTAATAGAACATAGACTAAATTAATCTAATTAATAATAGAGGAACATATTTCATCTTAACTATCTCTCAATTACATTCACTATTTCTTTAGTCATCATTTGTTTCAATATTGTTAAACCAAGCTCAAGATTGAGTAGCTTGAGTTATCAAGCGAGCTAGGTTTGAGTACCTTAATACTAGTTTTGAACAGCTCGAGAGCTTAATCAAATTTTTAATTGATAATAGTATTTTTAATTTTAGATTACTACTTTACCTTTAATACACTTGAAACTCAAATTTCAATTTTTTTTTAGTGAAGTATAAAAATTTTGTATATGGAATGAGTTTGAATTGAAGTTAAAATATGTAAATCAGGTGAACGAGCTTACTTTAATAGAGCTTAAATAGAGCTTAAGCTTCTAAAATAGTATTTGATTGAGCAAGAGTGGAGTTTCGAACAACAAATGTTAAGTAGAGCTTGCGCTTCTCATTGTTTTAGTACAGCCCTAGTGTTTTACTCTTATATATTCAATATTTCTTTTTGTTTCTTTCAAGAATTTCGAGGATCCTTATAGGATCATCATATGGATAAACAGAGTCCATAATTATTGTTTGTAATCAAATGGTCAAGTTTCAACTCACTAAATTACAGTTAAACAAGAAAACTCAAATCCTACTTGGAGTATACTATAGGGGTGGTGACAACATTATTCGCAGAAATCTTATTCTGAGACTAGGGTTTGCCACCCTTTGCTATTAACTTGGGTTTGTTAGGCCTCGTCATGTATTGGGCTAATCATACGTGCAATCCGATCTTTAAACTAATTTATATTGTAATAGGCCCATTTCGCCCGGGCTTATAATAAATTAGAAAACCAAAAACTAAAAAAATCAAACAGAAATGAAATAAACCAAATTATTTATATGTCCAGTTACAAATTTTCGGGCTTATAATAAACCAAAAACCAAAAAATAAAAAAATATAAATAAACTAAAGTGTTTATAAGGCCAATGTCTATTTACAAAATTCCGAGCCTAAGTTAAACCCAAACTTATTAACCCAAACTTAACTCATTTACAAAATTTCGGGCCTAAACCCAAACCTATTTAAATTTAACTACAGCCCAACAATTATGCCCAAAATCCCTTAACCCAATTCACAAATGGCCCAAGGAAGCCCAAATAGCCTGAGAACACCAAAAACCCTAGAGGTTTCTAGAATGTGCTAGAGCAGCACCAGAGGATCGGCCTTCCACGAGGGGTTTCCCACGCGCAGCCTCGACGTCACCAGGGTCTCCTCCTCCGTACAGCCACACCTGCAACAAGAATACATGAGAAGCAGCAAAATACAACAAAAAAATAGCAAAAAAGAAAAAGAAATAGATTTTTTGTAATTTTTTTAATTCGTATTTTTCCAGCTATAAAAAGCCAACGAATGTAACCTGATTTTTTACACGCACACTGAAATACGTATATTGAATACAACAAAATCGAATTGAAAATTATTGAAATGGTGATTCTCGATTTTTTTTATACGTTTCTCTATTTTTGAGTTTGCATGTGATTGGAATATAGAAAATAAAGTGAAGGCTTACCTTCGCATGTGCGCCACTGAAATCTCCATCTCCTTCGTCGGCATCGAAGGTTGAGAGGGGACTTTGAGGCCGAAATTTCCAAGCCTTGTGGCTGGGTTCCTAATGTAATAATAAGGGATACTCCCGTAGGATCATCCATCAATCGTGGTGGTGGAATGATGGTCGAGCGGCGGATCAATTGGGGGTAAGTCTTTAGGGTTTTCTGTTTCACCCTTTCAATTTGCTGAAATACTTAGGTTTTTAGGCTGCTTTCCCTTATTAATCGACAACATGGAACGATGTCGTTTAGGGCATGCTTTAGTAGCCTTGAAACGATGCCGTGTAGGCCTATCCAACTCGATCCGGCTCTCTGCCCCTAGGATCTGCCCGTTTTTGCGGAGAGGGGATAATTTCACGTTAGGCCCTCCTCTTTCATACGGGTATTCAATCGCGTATTGCTTGTTTTGCTTCATTTTTGGAATTTAGCTTTGTAATTTGAATATGTTGGCACTTTGGCCCGCGCCTCAGCGCAGTGATTTGGGATCTGGAATATTTTCGGATTTAGTCCCTGAGCATTCACAGGCGTGACGCGCTGGTCCTTTTTTGGTTTTTAATGGCCTATTTTATTTATAAATTATCCCTTTTATTTTTATCCAATTTTAATTGAGTTTTCTATTGGAATAACTTACTGTTTTAAAATTCATTTAATATTTTTATGTGTTGATTCATTTTAATAATTTTTGCTGTGTTTTATTTGTATAATTATTTTGAAATATTTTTTATCACACTATTTTAACATTTTGTGCAATATTTCGTTTAAATATTTTATATATACTTGTACATATATTATTTTAATTGAGTCTTCTATTCATTATAATTTTAAAATCCATTTAGTTTTTTTTTTTTTTTGTATGTGTGTTAAACCATTTTAATAACTTTACTTTGTTTTAAGAAATCATTAATTTAAAGTTTATTTTTATATCATATTATTTTAACTATTTATATAATATTTCGTTTAAATGTTTTTGTGTATATTTGTACGTATATAATGCATGATAAAATTAATTTGATTCTATATACATATTTAATCCATGCTATTTTTACAAATAATTATTTCTAAATCTATTTATGTATATGTGTGTTTTGTAAATACTTTGCATATTATTTGATTTAAATATTTTCATTCTATAACACTTATTCTAATGATTATATATATATATATATATATATATATCCCTAGTTTTTTACAAATTATTTCAAATTCATCAACTCAACTGTTCATATATTATATATTATGGGTACATTAGTTCGTCATTATTCTAAGATTGCCATATACTACATTGGTTTTTTAACTTCCATTTTGTTTTGAATATTTTGTATTGATTGTGTTATATTAGGTTATATAATACTGTTGTATATTATTTTTTTGTATGGTTATATCAATTATTCTCCATCCATGCTTGAAAAGTTGGTTACATTTTTCTTAGATTTGTTATATTTAATTGTTTGATTTGATTGATTAAATAAGGTTATGTTATCTTCATTTACCAAGGATTGCACTTTATGCATGTATATCATCCCCTATTTTTATTTTTTCTTTTAGTTTACAAATGTTGCATTACAATTTTCAATTTTAAAAAAAAACAATTGATATATTTTATTTCAAATAAAGTCAATGCGTTTTGAGATAATTTACAACCATTTATTTAAATTAAAAAAAAACAAGGCAATGTTTAATATTTGGAAATTCGGGAAATCGTGCCCTACCGTGCTAGGTTTCGATTTTTAGTTAGACTAAATATTTGGACATCCTTTTTTAATTTTTAACAGAAGAGCTTTTGGGAGTCAAAAATCAATCGTGTTTTCAAATGTATAAAAGATCATGTCCTATCGTGCTGGATGTGATGTTGTATGCCTTTGAAATGAAAGAGTTTTGACGACCAACTTGAACCACCCAAATGTTTTAAAAGGAACCATATTTTAAATTTTTTAAAAAACCCTAGACATAAGGATAGCACTTAATCAGTCTGGTACCAGTTCTTGGGCGTAGTGAGGGTGCTAACCCTTCCTCATACGCAACTGGCCCCCGCACCCATTTTTAAATTTACGTGGACCAAAATGGATTTAAATGAAACAAAATGTTTTAGTAGGTGATCCAATCACACCTAAACTAAAAGATTGGTGGTGGCTCCACACTTTGTTTTAAAAGTCGATCCCCATTTTTTCCTAAAAAAATGGTTTCGACAGCGTAGCACTCCACTATGGATTGAGCAAGAGAGTCAAGCCAAGAAAATTGATTATTTTCTATCCTTTGGTCTAAAGTTGAAATTTTAATTTGAAAATCATGATTCTTTGTTGTATTTGTTTGCATGATTGTTGTGGTCCAAGTCTTGTAGAATAATATTGCATTGCATTGCATGACCGTTGTGGTCACACCTTTTAAGTGGGAGTAAGAAGCTATGTCTTCGTGAGGTTTTCACCTCCGTATGGGCTAGTGGATTATTTTCGGGATACATCCGTACTTATGATTACGTGAGATTTCATCTCCGCATGGTCATAGGGAAATGTATTCCCCTAAACTGAACTCGATCCATATGAGCCTATAATGGGTGAGGATTGAGGAATCTGTTGGTTCAAGTACCTTTTCTTTAGAACTGAACCACATATAGTGAACCTTAGGAGTTGTCCTTAGGTGGAGCCATGTTGAACTTTAGTGGTTGCCTATATGTGTGCTTTGATTATCTTTGTTTTACTTATATTACTTATGTTTGATACTGACTTGTTGTGTTTTATTGTGTTTTGCATAACATTGCATACTAAAGGAGGTGTTGATTCATATTCGATTACTAAGTTAGAAGGTTTAACATGGAGAATGAATTTCTTGATAAAGTCGAGGATAATACGACTGTCCGTGCATGGTCAAAGAAGTTATAATCAAAGAAAGGGGATAGCTTGGCAAAAGGATATATATCAGAGTTGTAGAACTTCGCCCGCATCAATGTGACACATAATGAATTGCAAGAGTTGAGAGATATATGGGCTCGTTAGAGTGAGGGAACCAAGCAGTTGTTCTATCAAAGCTATGGTGATATACCCTACTTGCTCGATATTAAAGTGGACAAGCATCTGTTCCGAGTTATGGCCCAGTTTTGGAATTCTGCCTATTGTTGTTTTACTTTTGGGGAAGTAGACTTGGTACCCATTATAGAGGAATATACTACCTTGCTGCGATGGCCAAAAATTCAAGTCAGCAAAGCTTATGCTAAGGTTTTCAATGGCCCAACGTTTGTGAAGAAATTAATGAATATCACTAGTATGTGCGAGTCTTGGGTCACTGCTTGAATTCAACAAAAGGGGGATAGTAAATGTATTCCTTTGGAGAATCTAAGAAATTTGATTTTGACACATCCGGATTAAATGAAGAGGGTCGATATCTTCCCCTTAAGCATTTATGGATTGGTGATTTTTCCTAAGGCTTTAAGGCATGTAGATGAAGCGGTCACTGATTTATTCGATCTTCTTGAGAAGGGAATCACACCTTTACCTGCAATACTGGCTGAGACGTTTAGATCCTTGAGCATGTGTCGAATGGTAGGCGAAGGTCAATTTATTGGATGTGCACAGCTGTTGATGGTGTGGTTTCATGGGCATTTTTGGAAAGTGAACAAGGTTTCTTACTAGGTCTTCTCTGAAAGTTATTCTCTATTAAAGGAGGAAGCAGCTATGCAGAGGAGAGATGATATTTCAGAGGAGAAATGGATGGAAATTCTTTAAAATCTCAAGGAGGAGGATATAGAGTAGGGAGCTTTTTGGATGGTTCTTGATGAAATCCTGTATCGATATGGGAACTTTGATTGGGTACCATTATCAGGAATTTGGGGAGCCACTGGATATACTCCTTTGCTTGCATTAAGGCAGTATAAATCGAGGCAGTTCATACCCACGACTTATGGGCTTGCTCAGTGTGAATTTTCATATAAAGGTGACCATTATAAGAAGAAGGTTCGGGAAATATCTGATACTTGGAAACAGGTTCGTTGGATGAAGAGGTTGGCTGTGGGTTCAATGTCAACACATGAGTACAATGGATGGTTTAGGAAAAGGGTTAATGATATATTCCTAGGCTAAGTTTAAAAGACACCCGACCAATCGAAGAATAGTTACAAGTTGCCCCTTCAGAGTTGGAAATTATAAAGCAAGACTTTGAGAAAAAGAGTTCTAAGCTTGGGAAAAGGATCGAGCAGTTGGAGGAAGAAAAGGTGCACTTGAGATTAGATGTGGAAGTTTAGAAATCAGAGGTAGAAAAGTTACGAAAAAGGAATAATGAAGTTGAGGAGGATTTGGAAGGTTTGAAAACAGATTACAAGAAGCTACGCCTATCAATGAGGACTGCTGGATTAGGAAAAACTTTAGAGCAGCGGTATTAGGAAGTTCAGGAGGAAAGGGCTAAGGCTTATCAATGGGAAACGAGATTCCAAGAGGTTCAAGCTCGAAATGAGGCTTTGGAGAAAAGTCTATCAGAGAGTAGAAATGAACAGGACGAATTAAGGGCTAGAGTAGCAGAACTTGAGAGAACTCTATGTCTGTCCTGGAATCGCAATTCTGTGATAGAGTTGAGAGCAAGCTTAAGTAAGATAGAGGAAATGAAAGGGAAAAAAGAAGAATTAGAGGCAGCATTGCAGAATTGTGAAATGAGGATCGAGTTCTTTGAGGCAAATGAAGAACAATGGAAGAGGCAGCTTCATCATTCTCAAAATCAAGTTAGAAGCAGAGACTTCATTATGGGAGAAGTCGTAACGCAGATTTAGGAAGTAGCTGATCACTTGTAGACTTTGGCAGCACAAGTAGATATATTAAGTGTGAAGTATGAGTTAGAGTCAGATCGAGGGCAGGAGCTAGCATCGTTGCTCAAAAAAATTAAAGCTCTTAGCATTATGGCGAAGCCTTATTTGTAACTCAGTTTTATGTAAAGAATTTTGTTTTCTAGTAAAGTTTTCTAAATGGAATTGAATCAGAATTGATGCCTCATTTTCATTCATGCATTTGCATTACATTACATCATATGCATTAAAGGCCATAAAAAGATTCTAATTAATTAAAAATTATTTCAGTAATTTGGAAACCAAAGAAAACACACCAAATACGTATCCCTAAGGTACAAGGAAAAAGACTAAGTCAATAGACAAAATACTTGAAAAGTTAGAGCAAATGCAAAGGGATAAATGCAATCACAGATGCAAGAGCAGCTAGTTAAAATTCAGCAAAAGATGAATAATCAAATGATGGAGTCCTAGAGAGAGATGATGAATCAATTGTCCCAATTGTTGGTGGGAAGGATGGATAAGGGAAAGGTTCCTATGGATAATGTTGGGGAAAATAATGAAGACCCTCAATATCCTCCTGGCTTCACTCCAACACATGTACAGACACAGCCTGAGATCAATATGCAGAAACTATCTGTTACGATCAGGCTTCAGCAATTTCAGGCTGGAGTGTCAATACCAATGATTTTCCAAGCTGGTTCAGGTTTTAATCCTGGTAATAATTCAAATAATCTAATGGTGCCGGATTTGGATGAAGTTGAGAAAGAGGAAAGGGCAAGGGCAGAATCACAAAAACAATTAGAGGAATGGTGTAAATGGCTAGAGGAGAAGGTCCGAGTAATGGAAGGTGTTGATAGACATCCGGGAATTGATGCAAAAGATCTAAGTTTGGTCCCAAACTTAGTGCTTCCATACAAGTTCAAGATGCCAGAGTTCGAGAAGTACAATGGAACAAGCTGTCCTGAAGCTCATATCACCATGTTTTGTAGGAGAATAACTGGGTATGTTAATAACGATCAATTGTTGATTCATTGCTTCTAAGACAGTTTGGTGGGAGTTGCAACTACATGGTATAATTAGTTGAATCGAAACAGAATTAGTTTATGGAGAGATCTGGCACAAGCATTCATGAAGTAGTACAGTCATGTAACAGATATGACTCCTGACAGAATTACTCTATAGAATATGGAGAAGAAACCAAACGAAAGTTTCAAGCAATATGCACAGAGATGGAGAGAAGTGGCCATCCAGGTTCAACTGCCACTCTTGGAGAAGGAAACTACAATGCCCTTTATTAATACCTTAAAAGTTCCGTTCATAACTCACATGTTAGGAAGTGCCACAAGGAGTTTTGCAGATGTGGTAATGACGGGAGAAATGATTGAGAATGCCATAAGAAATGGAAGGATAGATGCAGGAGAAAGTGCTAAGTGGTCTGCCCTGAGGAAGAAAGAAAATGTGGTGAACAATGCAAACATGGAGTATTCAAAGTCTATTATTATAAGTCAACCAAAGGCGATGACTGCAGGTCAGGGCACATCAAGGCAGGAATCTGGAGAAAAGCAAAACAATGAGAAGCTTCAATTTACCCCAATTCCCATGACTTACAAAGAGTTATATCAAAGTCTGTTTGATGCGCGTGTGGTGGCACCTTTTTATCTAAAGCCATTGCAGCCTCCGTTCCCTAAATGGTACGATGCCAATGCTCAATGTGAATATCATGCAGGTATCGTAGAACATTCGATAGAAAATTGTACTACTTTTAAGAAGCTGGTTAAGAGATTTATTCAGATGGGCATTGTGAAGTTCGATAATGCGCCCGGTACAGAAAATCTGCTACCTAATCATACTGGTAGTGGGATAAATGTAATAGATGAAGGAAGAAGAATTAAGGTTGATATTATGGAAGTGAAAACTCCCTTGAAACGAGTCTGGAAGGAGATGGCAAAAAAGGGGTTAGTTACTTCGGATGCAGAAGTAAGTTGGGATGAGATAGAGAATTATTGTGAGTTCCATCATGAAAAGGGACACGAGATTCAGAAATGTGAAGAGTTCAGAATTATTATCTAGGGCTTAATGAACAACAAAGAAGTAGAATTTTATGAAGAGATTAAAGAAGAAAGTTATATATGCGCATCAGAATCCATGATGAACACCCCAAAAGTCAATCGCCCTGTGGTCATTATTTCATGTCCCAAGAATGAAGTAGAAATTCAGATGACACCGAAGATCATAATTCAGAAACCAGCGGTTTTCTCTCACAAGTATAACAAAAAGGGCTTCTTGGAACTATGATTGTAATGTGACAGTCCCTGGAAAGGAGAGTTCAATCAGCCTGTTAAAGGAGGATCAAAATATAGGATCTCACACGCACAGTGGAAGACGATATGACTTGACAAATGCTCGAACATAGCCTGTAAAAGGGAAAGAGGTGACGGTCGAACAAAAGAAGGGAAAAGCAGTCAAATCTGAGGTGCCTGTTAATGAACCGGTAAAAGAGGAGGAAGCTAAAAAATTCCTAAAATTTCTAAAGCATAGTGAGTACAGTGTGGTGGAACAGTTGCATAAACAACCAGCCCGCATATCTATATTAGCTTTGCTTCTAAGCTCAGAAGTACATCGAAGTACATTGATGAAAGTGCTAAATGAGACATATGTGGCCAATGATATTTCTGTCAATAAGTTGGATCGATTGGTTAATAACATAAATGCCGACAACTTCATTTTCTTCAATGATGATGAGATACCACCAAGAGGTATCGGATCTATCAAAGCTTTGCATATAACCACCAGATGTAAAGGATATACATTGCCAGGAGTTCTGATAGATAATGGGCCGGCATTGAATGTATTGCCTTTCTCCACGTTAAACAGGTTACCTATGGATAGCTCACATATGAAAGGATGTAAGAATATAGTGCGAGCATTTGATGGCATAGAAAGGAGAGTCATGGGGAAAATAGAAATACCTTTGTTGATTGGCCCAATTACATATGAGGTAGATTTCTTAGTGATGGATATTAAGCCCTCTTACAACTACCTGTTAGGGAGACCTTGGATACATTCAGCAGGTGCAGTACCTTCATCATTACATCAAAAGTTAAAGCTGGTATCAGAAGGACGGCTGGTAATAATAAATGCTGAAGAGGACATTATTGCAGCTGTAAGTAGTGACGCGCCATATTTAGAGACAGATAATGAAGCCATTGAATGTTCTTTTTAGTCTTTGGAGTTTGTAAATGCAACATTCATCACTGAGGGAAGTAGAATTCTGGAGCCAAAAATGTCTAAAACGACGATGATGGGTTTACAGTTGATGGTAGGACGTGGAGCTTTACCAAGAAAGGGACTTGGGAGATGTCTCCAGGAAAGAATTGAGACGTTGAAAGACAAGCATGATCGTTTTGGTTTTAGGTTCAAGCCAGATTTAAGACAAAGGAAAAGGGAGTTGGAAAGAAGGCAGAAAAGAAGAAGAGCACGTGTGAGTGGTGGAGAAATTAAATGGGAGTCTATGATAATCCCTCACATCTCCAGGACTTTTGTATCGGGAGGGATTATTTATCCTGAACGAGAGTTGCCACAGAAAGAAAACATGAAAGGAGAATTGGGAAATGTGCACATCAATGACATATTTGAAGAATCAATTGAAGATGAGATATCATCAGATATTCGTCTATATGAGCCTAGAAGTGTTTGAAACAATTGGACTGTAGAAGACCTTCCTGTAGTTTTCAGAGCTTACTCAGAGTAATGTTCAAAACAAACTTGTTGTTTTAAGCCTAGAGGCAATAAGGATTACTTTCTGAAATAGGCTCATGTTCAAACATCATTATTTCAATGAAGTATATTTTTTGCTATCATTTGGAGCAAATATTCATTTATTCTTTTCGCAAACAATTGTGTTATTCTTTCCATTTAAATAATTATCCCAATTCTTTTTCTAGACTTTCTTCAATTATTCTTTTATTTCATTCATAAACATACTATACAAACAATAATTATCAAATTCATTCATTCTTTGTATATTTCTTGTACCTATAATAGGTCCCTAGATATCAATATCATGAATGATCCTGTTATTGACTCAGAATCACTATTTGAGCAAGACATGTGTTTAGAGGGATCTCAGGACTTTGAGCATGACAAAGACTGTGATTTATCTCCAGACTTGTTAAGGATGGTAGAACAAGAGGAAAAACAAATTTCACCTCATAAAGAAGCAGTAAACATGGTGACTTTGGAAGAAGGGAAAGTTGTAAAAATTAGAACGTGCATAACTGAAGAAACAAAGCGAGACCTTGTTGAGTTGCTTCAGGAATTCAATGATGTTTTTGCATGGTCATACAAAGATATGCCTGGTTTAAGCACTGATATTGTGGTACATTGCCTTCCCATAAGAGAATATTGCAGGCCAGTTCAGCAGAAGCTTCGAAGAATGAGGCTAGATATTGTCTTAAAAATAAAAGAGGAAGTCAAAAAACAATTTGATGCTGGATTCCTTCAGGTGATCAAATACTCAGAATGGGTAGCTAATGTTGTGCCTATTCCTAACAAAGACAGAAAGGTGCGAATGTGTGTGGACTATAGAGATCTAAATAAGGCTAGTCCAAAAGACAATTTCCCCTTGCCTCATAGTGATACACTAGTGGATAATACGGCTGGCTACTCATTGTTTTCTTTCATGGATGGCTTCTCGGGGTATAATCAGATCAAGATGCATTCCGAGGACATGGGAAAAACTACTTTCACTTTATGGGGCACGTTTTGTTATAAAGTGATGCCATTTGGACTAAAGAATGCTAGAGCGACTTATCAAAGGGCCATGGTGACTTTATTTCATGATATGATGCATAAAGAGATCGACGTCTATGTTGATGATATGATAGCCAAATCTCGAACCGAAAAAAAACACATCCAAGTGTTGAGAAAGTTGTTCATGAGGTTGAGAAAATTTCGGCTAAAGCTTAATCCAACCAAGTGTACCTTTGGGGATAGATCAGGAAATTTAGTGGGCTTTGTAGTCAGTGAAAGAGGAATTGAGATTGATTCAGACAAAGTCAGGGCTATACAAGAGTTGTCTCCACTACGCACTCAAAAAGAAGTTAGAGGTTTCCTGGGAAGACTAAATTACATTGCTCGGTTTATTTCTCAATTAACAGAGAAATGTGACCCCATATTTCGTCTTCTTAAAAAGCATAACCCAGGAGAATGGGATGATCAATGCTAGAGAGCTTTTGATAAGGTTAAAAAGTATTTGTCAAGTCCTCTAGTGTTATCACCTCCAAGCTCAGACATGCCGTTGATACTGTATTTAGCAGTGCTCAATAGTTCTATGGGATGTGTGTTTGTTCAACATGATGAATCAGGAAAAAAAGAAAGGGCGATATATTACCTCAGCAAGAAATTCCCTGAGTGTGAATTAAGATATTCGCCAATTGAAAAATTGTGTTGTGCGCTGATTTGGACGGCTCGAAGGTTAAGGCAATATATATTGTACCATACGACTTGGTTAATTTAAATTTGGATCCTCTAAAATATATGATGGAGTCCAATGCCTTGAATGGAAGGATGGCTAGGTGGCAAATTCTACTTTCTGAATTTGACATAATCTATGTGAGTCAAAAAACTGTGAAAGGGAGCGCAATAGCAGATTTTCTGGCCAGTCGAGCTTTAGAAGATTACGAGCTCTTCAATTTTGATTTCCCCAATGAGGAGATAGTGTATGTGGGAGCTACCGAGGATACTACAAAAGATCACTGTTGGAAATTGAATTTTGACGGAGCCTCAAACGCTGTGGGTAATAGAATTGGAGCAGTCTTGGTATCACTAGGTGGATATCATTATCTATTCACATGTAAATTGGATTTTTACTTCACAAATAATATGGCAGAGTATGAAGCATGTATCATGGGACTCCGAGCAGCTATAGAGTGCAAAATCAAGTCACTGGAAGTATATGGAGACTTTGCGCTAGTGATTTACCAACTTCGAGGTGAATAGGAGATAAGAGATTGCAAATTAGTCAATTTATAGAAAGTTGGTGTTTGAATTGGTTGAAGAGTTTGATGATATTACTTTCAATTATCTCTCATGTGATGAAAATTAGATGGCAGATGCTTTGGCTACTTGGCTTCTATGATCAAAGTGAGCAGACAAGATGATGTGAAACTCATTCAGATGAGTATTTGAAAGGCCCCATCTTATTGTTATAATATAAAGGAAGAAGAAAGAGATGACCATCCTTGGTATCAGGATATATTACGATACGTGAGAAATCGTGAATATCCGGATCAAGCAACGAAGAATAAAAAAAGGATGCTGAAAAGGCTAGCCTGTGATTATGTCTTAGATGGGGAGATCCTATACAAAAGAAGAAAGGATCAAGTACTATTGAGATGTGTGGATGCTGTGGAGGCTAAGAAAATATTGGAAGAAGTCCACGAGGGCATTTGTGGAACACACGCTAACAGGTTCACAATGGCCAAACAAATTATGAGGTTTGGATATTATTGGTCAACTATGGAGGGAGACTGTATCAGTTATGCTAAGAAATGTCACAAATGTCAAATTTATGGTGATAAGATTCATGTACCTCCCTCGCCTTTGCATGTTATGACTTCTCCATGGCCATTTTCCATGTGGGGCATGGATGTTATAGGATCAATTTCACCAAAGGCTTCAAATGGGCATCGTTTCATCTTTGTGGTCATTGATTATTTTACCAAGTGGGTGGAGGCTACTTCATATGCCAATGTAACTAAATCAGTAGTCAGTAGGTTTTTAAAGAGGGAAATCATATGTCGATATGGGATGCCTGAGAGGATCATATCTGATAATGCATTAAATTTGAACAATAGCACAATAGCAGAGGTCTGTAGTCAGTTTAAAATCAGACACCATAATTCATTACCATATCGCCCAAAAATGAATGGGGTAGTGGAAGCAGCCAATAAAAATATCAAGAAAATTGTGGGAAAAATGACCGAAACTTACAGAGATTGGCATGAAAAGTTTTCATTTGCTCTTTATGCTTATCGAACGTCTGTCAGAACTTCTACTGGGGCAACGCCTTTCTCATTGGTTTATGGAACGGAAGCAGTTCTGCCCATTGAGGTGGAGATACCTTCTCTCCGAGTTTTGTCAGAATTGAAATTAGATGAAACAGAATGGATACAGTCTTGATATGATCAGTTGAATTTGATTGAGGAAAAGAGGCTGAGGGCTATTCAGCATGGTCAGATGTATCAAAAAAGAATGATGCGAGCTTATGATAAAAAGGTTCGCCCAAGAGAATTTCATGAAGGAGATTTGGTTTTGAAAAAGATCCTTCCCATACAAAAGGATTTTAGAGGAAAATGGATGCCAAATTGGGAGGGACCTTATGTGGTGAAAAAGGTTTTCTCCGGAGGGGCATTAATCTTGGCTAAAATGGATGGAAGAAACTTGTCTAATCTAGTGAACTCAGATTCAGTCAAAAAGTATTACACTTAATGAAGGGAAGAAGTCAAAGTGAAAACCCGCAAAGGGCGCTTTGAGACTTTCTTAAAAAAAAAAAAGAGGCCAAAGTGAAAACCCGCAAAGGGCACTTTAAGACCTAATAAAAAGGAAAAGGGCCAAGGTGAAAACCTGCAAAGGGCGCTTTGAGACTCAATAAAAAATGAAGTTAAAAAAAAAAGAAAAAAAAAGTAGAGGCCAAGATGAAAACCAGCAAAGGGCGCATTGAGACCAAAGGGGATTTGAGTTGAAACCCGAAAAGGGCGACTCAGATGTTGATCTAAAAAGGGAAAGGCGATGATCTTGCTATACTTGAATTAATAAGAAAAGAATATGTTGCATCTTGGGGCATTGACAGAGTACTTCTGACCTCCTAAACACATGTCAAGTTTAAATTGGTCTTCAAGAAGTTCGTACGGAGAAACTCAGTTTGCGATATTAAGGGGACCTAGTCTTTATTTTATCTCTAATAAATTGGCTATATTTGAAATAGCCTTCCTTTTTCAAGATATACATTCCCAAATCAATTTCCATTTTTGTTCTTTTGATTTATTCACTTTGAGTTCAAATTCAATTCCATGCTTATCCATTATTATGATTGGATTGCAAGTATGTTGCATTGAAATAATGATGAATGAACTAGAAATATTTTCACAATAGAAGCTTCGCATATTACTCTAGAAGTTTCTAGATAATACAGGAATCTGAAACATGAATATTGTTTAAAATACACCAAAGTTCCAGGATATACTTGAATAAATCGCCTCTTTGGATTTTTTTTGAAACAAAAGGATAAGATATAGCATTGGTGGTACAATTTTGAAAATTGATCAATATAAAATGGAATTATTCTCAAGAAAAGGGAAATGATATTTTGTATCCTTGCAAATATCAAACACGCATATCTGGCTAGGACACCCGAAGAGTGATGTAGCAGATGGAACAGATGAAAATTCAATTATGAGTTGTAATGTTTTTTGGAAGGGACATTGGAATTACAATGGGGCAAGCTTGTTAAGAAGAATATGATTGTTGCCTTGGGATACTCTGTTGAGATGATGATTGAGAGAATACGTCAACAACAGCATACTGACGAACAACAAGTGATGATACCTTAATTTTTCTTTAAAAAAAATCATTCTCACTTCTGCATGCATATATCATTCACACTACATTTAGTTAGGAGCATTGGATTCATTTCAATCATAGCATCCTAATTACTTGGCATAAACATGCACATATAAAATCGAGTCTACAGGACATGTTCCTCAAAGGGCAGTGTAGTGACATTGGTGAAGACAAATCTTATCTCCCTAAAGTTGTAGCGGAGCAGATCGAAAGAGGTGAATCTTATCTCTATGTATCAGCAATGGAGTAGATTTGAACCCCAAGCCTTATCTCTCTAAGGTAGTAAGAGAGCAGGCTGAGGATTGAGTCTTATCTTTCTGAGGTAGCAAGGAAGCAAGGAAGCAGACTGAAGATTGAAGGTCTTATTTCCCTAAGCAGTAGTGGAACAGACTGAAGACGGCAAATCTTATCTCCATGTATCGGCAATAGAGCATATTTTAGCCACTAGCCTTATCTCTCTGAGGTAGCAAGAGAATAGGTTGGTGATTGTAGTCTTATTTCTCTGAGGTAGCAAGAGAGCAGGTTCAAGATACAAGTCTTATCTCCCTGAAGTTGCAGTGGAGCAGACTGAAAATTGTAGATCTTATCTCCCTAAGCAGTAGTGGAGCAGATTGCAGATGGTGAATCTTATCTCCATGTATTGGCAATGGAGTAGATTTAAGCCACCAGTCTTATTTCTTTGAGGTAGTAAGAGAGCAGGTTGAAGATTGAGTCTTATCTTCTTGAGGTAGCAAGGAAGCAGATTGAAGATTGAAGATATTATCTCCCTAAGCAGTAGTGGAGCAGATCGCAGATGGTGAATCTTATCTCCATATATCGGTAATGGAGCAGACTTTATCACTGGCCTTATTTCTCTGAGGTAGCAAGAGAGCAGGTTGACGATTGCAGTCTTATTTTCCTGAGATAGCAAGGAAGCAGACCAAAGATTAAAGATTTTATCTCCCTAAAGCAGTTGTGGAACAGATCAAAGATGGCGAATCCTATCTCTATGTATCGGCAATGGAGTATATTTAAGCCAGTCCCATTTCCCTAAAGTTACAGTCAAGATTCAACAAAACCGGGCAAAATTGGCCCTATTTGAAGTCTTTGCTCTACTCTCGTTACACGATAATGAGCAAAGAGGGGCAGCTGTAATAGGCCCATTTCACCCGGGCTTATAATAAACTTGAAAACCAAAAACTAAAAAATATCAAACAGAAATGAATTAAACCAAATTATTTATATGTCCAGTTACAAATTTTCGGGCTTATAATAAACCAAAAACCAAAAAATAAAAAAAATATAAATAAACTAAAGTGTTTATGAGGCCAATGTCCATTTACAAAATTTCGGGACTAAGTTAAACCCAAACCTGTTAACCCAAACTTAACTCATTTACAAAATTTCGGGCCTAAACCCAAACCTATTTAAATTTAACTACAGCCCAACAATTACACCCAAAATCCCTTAACCCAATTCACAAATGGCCAAAGGAAGCCCAAATAGCCTGAGAACACCAGAAACCCTAGAGGTTTCTGGAATGTGCTAGAGCAGCACCAGAGGATCGGCCTTCCACAAGGGGTTTCCCACGCGCTGCCTCCACGTCACTAGGGTCTCCTCCTCCGTACAGCCACACCTATAACAAGAATACACGAGAAGCAGCAAAATACAACAGAAAAATAGCAAAAAAGAAAAAGAAATAGATTTTTTGTAATTTTTTTAATTCATATTTTTTCGGCTATAAAAAGCCAACGAATGTAATCTGATTTTTTACATGCACACTAAAATACGTATACTGAATACAACAAAATCGAATTGAAAATTATTGAAGAGGTGATTCTCGATTTCTTTATGCGTTTCTCTATTTTTGAGTTTGCATGTGATTGGAATATAAAAAATAAAGTGAAGGCTTACCTTCGTATGTGCGCCATTGAAATCTCCATCTCCTTCGTCAGCATCGAAGGTTGAGAGGGGACTTTGAGGCCAAAATTTCCAAGCCTTGTGGCTGGGTTCCAAATGTAATAATAGGGGATATTCTCGTAGGATCATCCATCAATCGTGGTGGTGGAATGATGGTCGAGCGGCGGATCAATTGGGGGCAAGTCTTTGGGGGAGATCAATTGGGGGCAAGTCTTTAGGGTTTTCTATTTCCCCCTTTCAATTTGCTGAAATACTTAGGTTTTTAGGCTGCTTTCCCTTATTAATTGACAACATGGAACGACGACGTTTAGGGCATCTGTCGAAACCTCCTTTTTAAAAAAAATAAGATTTTTAAAGACGAAGAGGGTATTTTAAAGACGGGAGTCGCCACCAACCTTTTAAAGTGTGATTGGATCACTTTATAAAACGTTTTGGTCTACGAATATTACGAGAAAATAGGTTCGGGAGTCGGTTACGTACGAGGAAGGATTAGCACCCTCGTAACGCCCAAAATTTGTACCAAATTGAATAATTTTGTCTTAATGTCAAAAGTTTGAAAGAATTTAGAAATAAGATCTCTTTAAAACCGTAATAATTTGAGTTAAAAAGAATCAAGATTCTTTGGCTTCGAAAGAATATAAACATCATATCCAGCATGATTGGACACGATATTTTTAAACTTTCGTAACTGAAATCATCTTGTGATTTGTGAAACTTGTTTAAAAGGATATTTTTAGACATTCAGACAAACGGGAAATCACAACCCAGCATGTTAGGGCACTACTTCCCGAGTTCCTGAATACCAAAAACATTGCCTCACTTTTTTTAAAATTCCTTTTGAATCAAATAAGACATTATTTTTTTTTGAAAATAATGATGTATTTCACATATCACAAGAAATTAATATTAAATAAACCTAGCTACATAATACATGCTTTATCATTTTATGCAAATATAGTATAAAAAATAATAAATAATGGCATAAATTACACAATATACGTTATCATTTTATGCATATATTATCATAAATAATATAAATGTTCATGCATTATTGTTACATGCAAAATACAATGTAGCGCATAATGAATACAACAAATATAAATTGCAATATACATATATGATAATATTTTATGCAAATGTAACTTAAATTAACATAAATAATTAATTTCATGCGAATATGTAAAAACATAAACAAATAATATATAAAATTTAACCTATTAAACAACGTCAAAATAAAAGAAAAAAAAAACAAATTATAATATATAAAATATAAATCAAATGAAATGAAAATAAAGATATTTAGAAATATTTAGAATAATATAAAATAATAAAGGAGAACCCTTTTTAAAAAAATAAAATAAAAAAATTTGTTACATGTACAAATCATATTATAAGGTTTAATAATTTAATATACTAAGAAATAATGTACTAAATAATGATATTACACATATTTATATAGTAATAAAAATTTCAAAACATATATAATTAATAAGTAATAAAATAATATATATTTTATAATGAAATAGAAGTAACATAAGGAGCAATTTATGATAAAATATATGATATATAATAAATTTATAAACAAAATACATGTATATAATGATATAAACTATGTGATAGATAAAATATAAAATAATAAGAATGATATATTAAGTAAATTTACATATAAAAATAGTAAAATAATTAATATATATAGTAAAAAATATATAATAAAATATAAATGGAGTAAATAACATATAATAAAATTTATAAAAATGTATATAATATTATAAATAATATAAATAAAATAATATATTATTATATATATAACTAATGTTTGTAAAAAATATATAGTATTTAAAATAAATTGAATTTATAAAAAAATTTAAATTTAATTTAATTTTAAAATTTTAGGGTTAATTATAAAATAAATGAAAATTTTGGGCCGAATTGAAATACGCGTTAAATTCGAGGACTTTGGGCAATTAGCCCTAATCCCAAAAACGACGTCGTTCCCTGAATAGTCTTTAAGGACTATTGGGACCCAATTGAAACAAATATAAAAGTTAGGGCCAATTTAAAAATAAAAATAAATGAAAATTATAAATTTATGAAAAAACGGAAGGATCGATTGAGCAATTTGCCCATTTAAAAAACACGCGGATCTCATCCGGGTTTCGGGTCAACACACAGATCCTGGCTTAAACGGTGCCGTTTTGGTACTTATCAGATTAAGTAAAACGACACCGTTTTAATTACACCATTTAAGTCAATTTTCGGCCCAAAAATTCATTTTTAGAAACTGTTTTTCAAAAAAACTTTGAAAACTCTCTGAAAGAGAGGAAAGGGCAGTCCTCTAGGCTCCGGTCTCCGTCGGGCCAAGCCCAAGTCATTGGACTCACCCGCCCACGCGCCGTCGCCAACTTCGCCGTATACGACGGTCAGAAGCTGAAAAACTTCCATTTTTTTTGTGCAAATCCAACGATAAACGCTTTTTTCTTTTATTTTTATAACATTTGTATATGTTTGCAAGAAGAACAGGTAAAGAACTAATCACCTTTTGTTTTCGTCGATAAACTGTTGTATATATTTGTATTTCTCTTTCTCTAAAAAAAACCCTCTCTTTACATCGTTTTAATTCGGGCTTTTTATAGCCAGTGTACATAGTACTTTACATATTTAATGTTATTTCCTGCCTTATTTGTGTTGCCTCTGTCTTTCTTCTTTCCCCTTTTGCAGGTACCAACAAGGAGATTTAGCAGTGAACGAATGCTGACAACGGTACACCGGCGTTGATTTGGGCGACGACCATGGCATGATTTGAAGCCTGGAATCATGGCCTAGAACCACGGCACTGATAGTGGGTAACTGAAACGATGCGAGACGAATAGACGCGTTGATTGAAGTGTTTGCGGTGCCTAGGGTTTCTGAAACCCTAGGCCTCTCTATCTTCCGTTAATAGATTAGGCCACTTGGGCCCTGTGTATTTTGGGTAGCATACGGGCTTGGGTGTAATTGGGCACTGGGTAGTTTTTGGTATTTGGGTGCAAATGTAAACGGGTAATGGACTGTAAATGTAAATGAGTTTTGGGCTTTGTACATGGACTGTATAAACTTTATTATTTTTTTAATTTATGTTTTTATTTTTTATTTATTCATTTATGGGCCGGGCAAATTTGGTTATTACAGCTGCCCCTCTTTGCTCATTGCTGTGTAACAGGAATAGAGCAAAGATATAAAAGAACCAATTTTTCCCAGGCTCACCGAGTCTTGAGACCCTTCTTCAAATAGCCTTCAACCTATCTGCAACTTCAGAGGTATTGGACCATAAATATGATAGCTTCAATTTGCTTTACAGTAACTTCAGGAAGGTAATATCTGCTATCTTCAGCCTGCTCCCTGCAACTTCAGGGACGCCATATTGATATCTTCGATCCTCTCTCTGACAATACAGAGACGCCAAATTTGCTATTTTTGATTTGCTCTCTGACAATACAGAGACTCCAAATCTACTATCTTCGATCTATTCTCTGACAATACAGAGACGCCAAATCAACTATCTTCGATCTACTCTCTGACAGTACAGAGATGCCAAATCTACTATCTTTGATCTACTCTCTGACAATACAGAGATGCCAAATCTACTATCTTCGATCTGTTCTCTGACAATACAGAGACTCCAAATTTGCTATCTTCGATCTGCTCTCTGACAATACAGAGATGCCAAATCTACTATCTTTGATCTACTCTCTGATAATACAGAGATGCCAAATCTGCTATCTTCGATCTGCTCCTTGTAAACGCAAGGATGCCAAATCATCTTGGATCTGGTTCGATGCAAAAACATCCAAAGGTTAGATCTGCTATGTCTTCGATCTGCTCTCCGTCGAATATGGAGATGCCAAATCTGTTTCTTCGATTTGTTCTCTGACAATTCAGAGATGCCAAATCATCTTAGGTTTACTTTAGCGTAAACATGTGAAAGCCAAATCTACTATGTCTTAGCCTGTTACCCTACTACTTAGGGGGTTAAGGCGCATCAATCTTCATTGTCCCTTGAAGGACATAACCTGTATAATGTGTATGAGTTCATGCCTAATGATTAAGATGCCATGCTTGAAATGAATCAAATGCTCATTAGTTACGCAAAATGTTATGAAAATGATTCCTATTCTAGACACCATCACTCATTCCTTTGTCAAAGTTTATCCTTATTTCTCTCGAAGTATTATTCCTACTCAGCCTGTGGGTTTGCACCATTCTTCAAATGCTATGACCCACCAAGAATGTTTGTAAGATGATCCTCTCTTAGGATCGAATCATTATTTTGGACTAAAGAAAGAATTTCCTCGAGTTCTTTCAAACCTCACTTACGTGAATTCCTCAAACAATTGTTCTGTTTTAGTTTCTTATATTATCTAGAAATTTCTAGAGTAATGAGCAAAACTTCATTTGTGAAAATTATTTAATTCATCTATCATTATTTTAATACAACATACTTTAAGAATAATGGAAGATGAATTTAATCTTGAGAATGAATTTGTCAAAAATACAAAGGAGGTTAATTTGATAGCCTATCTTTGAGAAGAAAGAGAATCTAAAGATAGCAAACAAGACAAAAGTTAGATGCCCTAGATATCGCCACTTGAATTCAACATGTGTTTAAAAGATCCAAAGTATTTTGTTGATGCCCCGATATGCAACGAGCTTCGCTCTTCGTTGAATCAGATATAGCAAGATTACCGTGTGCTCTTCAAAATTTTGAGCTGCCCTTTCGGGTTTTCAACTCAAAACCCCTTTGGTCACAAGGTGCCCTTTGTGGGTTTTCACCTTGGCCTCTCCATTTTTTTTTTGAAAACTCAAGGCGCCCTTTGCGGGTTTTCACCCTAGATTCTCCTCTCCTTTAGACAAAGTACTTTTTGACTGAGTCTGAATTCACTGAATTGGGTAAACTCTTCCCATCCATTTCTGTTAAAATCAATGCACCCCCAAAGAAGGCTTTCTTCACGACATACGGCCCTTCCCAATTCGGCATCCATTTTCCTCTAAAGTCCTTCTAAATGGGAAGGATCTTTTTCAGGACAAGGTCCCCCTCGTGGAATTCTCTTGGTCGCACTTTCTTGTTATAAGCTCGCATCATTTGCTTCTAATACATCTGACCATGACGAATAGCCCTTAGCCTCTTTTCCTCAATCAAGTTCAACTGATCATATCGCGATTGTATTCATTCAGCTTCATCCAACTTTATCTCTGACAAGACTCGAAGAGACGGTATTTTCACTTCAATAGGTAGCACTGCTTCCATCCCACAAACCAACGAGAAAGGAGTTGCCCAGTAGAGGTTCTGACGGACGTTCGATAAGCTAAGAGTGCAAATGGTAACTTCTCATGCCAATCTCTGTAGGTTTCAGTCATTTTCCATTTTCCCCACTATCTTCTTGATGTTTTTGTTAGCAGCTTCCACTGCCCCATTCAACTTTGAGCGGTATGGAGAAGAGTTATGATGCTTGATCTTGAATTGACTGCAAACTTCTGCTATCATTTTGTTGTTCAAGTTCAATGCATTGTCTGATATGATTCTTTCAGGTATCCCATACCGACAAATGATCTCTTTCTTCAAGAATCGACTCACAACCGACTTAGTAACATTCGCATAAGAAGCAGCCTCTACCCACTTCGTGAAGTAATCAATGACCACAAAGATAAAGCGATGCCCATTTGAAGCCTTTGGTGATATTGGCCCAATGACATCCATACCCCACATGGAAAAAGGCCATAGAGAAGTCATAACATGTAGAGGTGAAGGTGGTACATGGATCTTGTCTCCATAAATCTGACATTTATGGCATTTCTTGGCGTAGTTGATACAATCCCCTTCCATAGTAGACCAATAATATTCAAACCTCATGATTTGTCTAGCCATCATGAAACCATTAGCGTGCGTCCCACAAACACCCTCATGAACTTCCTCCAAAATTAACTTAGCTTCCACGGCGTCAACACATCTCAACAGTACTTGGTCCTTTCTTTTTTTGTACAAGATATCCCCATCCAAAACGTAGTCGCAGGCTAATCTCCTTAAAAGTTAAACCGCTTATCATTTTCAATTACATTGCAGGTATTTATGATCTCTCACATATCGCAATATATTTTGATACCAAGGGTTATCATCCTTTTCTTCTTCCTCAATATTACAACAGCGAGCTGGAGCCTCAAAGATACTCATCTGAATGGGTCTCATTTCCTCCTCTTTATTTACTTTAATCATTGAAGCCAAGGTTGCTAGAGCATCTGCCATCTGGTTTTCGTCTCGTGGGATATAATTAAAAGTGATGTCATCGAATTCCTCAAGTAACCCCAAAACTACCTTTCAATAATTGATCAATTTAGGATCGTTTGTCTCCCATTCACCTCTAAGCTGGTAAATTACCAACGCAGAGTCTCCATATATTTCCAAGGTTCTTATTCCTCGCTCTATAGCCGCTTGGAGTCCCATGATGCACGCTTCATACTCGGCCATATTGTTTGTGCAGTCGAAATCCAATTTACATGTGAATGGATAATGATCACCATTTGGGGATACCAAGACTGCCCCAATTCCATTTCCTATCGCATTGGATGCGCCATCAAAGTTCATCCTCCATGGACGTTCTTCAATAGTTGCCACATACATCAACTCCTCATTAGGGAAATTGAAATTCAACGACTCATAGTCCTCTAGAGCTCTACTAGCCAGAAATTTTGCTATCGCGCTTCCTTTTATAGCCTTCTGACTCACATAGACTATGTCAAACTCTGAAAGCAGAATTTGCCACCTCGCCATTCTCCCATTCAAAGATGTTGACTCCATTATATACTTCAAAGGATCAAGTTTTGGAATAAGTCAAGTAGTATGATATAGCATGTACTGTCTTAACCTTCGAGTCGTCTAGATTAAAGCACAACACAATTTCTCAATAGGCGAATATCTCATCTCACACTCTGTGAATTTCTTGTTGAGGTAGTATATCGCCTTCTCCTTTCTTCCCGACTCGTCATGTTGGCCAAGCACACATCCCATAGAATTATTAAACACTGATAAGTGCAGAATTAATGGTCTATCTGGACTAGGCGGAGATAACATTGGAGTATTTAACAAGTATTGCTTAACCTTATCAAAAGCATTCTGGCATTCCTCATCCCAAGTACCTTGGTTGTGTTTTCTAAGGAGGCAAAATATAGGATCACATTTCTCGATGAATTGTGAAATAAACCGAGCAATATAATTCAATCTTCCAAGAAAACCCCGAACTTCCTTCTGAGTACGTGGTGGAGGAAATTCTCGTATGGCTCTAACTTTTTCTGAGTCAACTTCTATTCCTTTTTCGCTGACCACAAAGCCTAATAACTTCCCCGACCTAGCTCCGAGATGCACTTTGCCGGATTAAGATTCAACTGAAATTTCCTTAATCTCAGGAACAACCTCCTCAAAACTTCAATATGTTCCTTCTTTGTTCGAGATTTAACAATCATGTCATCAACATACACCTCAATTTCTTTGTGCATCATATCATGGAATAAGTTCACCATAGCCCGTTGGTATGTTGCCCCTGCATTCTTCAATCCAAACGGCATTACTTTGTAACAAAAGGTGCCCCACAATGTTATGAAAGTGGTTTTATCTATGTCTTCCAGATGCATCTTGATCTGGTCGTACTCCGAGAAACCATCCATGAAGGAGAACAAAGAATATCCCGCTGTGTTGTCTACCAAAGTGTCTATGTGTGGCAGATGGAAATTATCTTTTGGGCTAGCTTTGTTCAGATATCTATAATCAACGCACATTCGTACCTTCCCATCCTTCTTAGGGACTGGTACAATGTTAGCTACCCATTCAGAGTACTTCACCTCTTGTAAGAATCCTGCATCAAACTGCTTCTTGACTTCGTCTTTTATCTTTAATATGATATCTGGTCCCATTCTTCGCAACTTCTGTTGGATTGGTTTACAATCTTGTCTTATTGGAAGACGATACACCACGATATCGGTATTTAACCCCAGCATATCTTGATAGGACCATGCGAAGATATCCTTGAACTCACGTAGCAACTCAATCAGTCATTACTTTGTGTCTTCAGCAATATGCGTGCCGATTTTCACCTCTTTCCCTTCCTCTAGGGCTACATTCTCTATTGCCTCTTTCTCATGGGGCATAATTTGTTTCTCCTCCTGTTTTACCATCTTCAACAGATCCAGAGACACATCACAATCCTAGACATCTTCAAAATCCTGAGATTCCTCTAAACACATGTCTTATTCGTGAGAGAAATCAGGATTTGTAATATCAATGCTCATGTCATTGATATTTAGAGACCTGTGAAGTATATACAAAGAATGAATGAATTTAAGAATGATTATTTATGTGCTATGAATGAAAGAATAAGAATTTCAAAAATTTAACGGAATATTGGTTGGTAAAAAAAAACAATACTCGTTCAAATTGGTAAAAGTTATGTTTTATTAAAAAAAATAATAGATGATCGTAAGCCCATCCCACAAATGTAATCCTATTACTCCTAGGCTCTAGAGTAACAAGAATGTTTTGAAAATTACTCTGAAAAATTCCTAAAGACTACAGGAAGTTCCTCCGCAGTCCAATTGTTCAGAGAGCTTTCCGGTTCGTAAGGGCAAATGCCCTCAAGGTTTCCTTGCTCCAATCCTTCACCGTGTATAGCATTAATTTGATGACTTTCTTCTATAAGTAACCCTCCTGATATGAAGGTTTGGGATATTGGAGGGAATATCATCGGCCCCCACTCTACTTCTCTTCCATTAAGACGCGTCCTTCTTCCCTCTTTGTGCTTCTCAACTTCCTTCCTCCTTTACTTATAATCTGACTTGAAGCCTAGACCAAAGCAATCTCTCTTCTCTTTCGGTTCTGGGATTTGAGTCCCTCCTTACAGGTATTTTCCTAACCCTCTTCCTAGTAAGGCTCCCTTTCCCACCATCATTTGTAGAGCTATCCTCGTGGCTCTTGCTATCTTTGGCACCGGTAGCTCACTCCCTTCTGAAATGAAGGTTGCATTCACAAATTCTAAAGAGCGAAAGAAACACTCCATAGACTCTTCATTCGTCTCGACATAAGGGGCCTTGCTAGTGACTGTAGCTATAATGTCCTCCTCCGTTGATGGTTACTAACCGTCTATCCGTCACTAACTTTACTTTCTGGTGCAATGATGAGGGCACCGCTCCCGCTGAGTGTATCCATGGCCTCCCTAATAAGCAATTGTAAGAGGGCTTGATATCCATCACCAAGAAGTCAACTTCGTATATACTCGTCCCAATTTCCAAGAGGATGTCAATCCTTCCCATCACCTTCCTTTCTGTACCGTCGAAGGCTCTTACCACATTTTGACATGTCTTCATGTGAGAACCGTCAATGGGTAATCTGTTCAAAGTAGGCAATGGTAGAAAATTCAAGGCCGATCCATTATCAACGAGCACGCTTGGGAGTGTGCACCCCTTGCATCGAGTGGTGATGTGCAAGGCCTTAGTTGACCCCCTGCCCCCCGGTGGAATTTCATCATCATTAAAATAGATGAAATTATCCGCACTTATGTTATTCACCAACCGGTCCAGCTTGTTAACGGATATGTCATGGGTGACATATGTTTCATTGAGCACCTTCATCAATGTATCCCGATGCACCTCAACACTCGTAGTAAAGCCACATCGATATGCGAGCTACCATTTTGCCACGCATGAATTGCTCAACCACGCTATACTCGCTATGCTTAAGGAACTTTAGAAATTCCTTAGCCTTCTCCTCCTATACTGGCTCTTTGACAGATACTTCAGCCTTTTTCTCCTTCTCTGCACTAACATTCTTTATTTTTGTGGGCTCCTCTCTGACGCCTACTGTATCATACCGCTTCCCACTCCGTGTATGGGAACCCTCAACTTGTACATCTTTAGACGTACTGGCTATATTCTCCTCCTCCGGCTACATCTTTAGACGTACTGGCTATATTCTCCTCCTCCGGTACTGTCACACTGCAGCCATAACTCCATGGTACCCTCTTGCTATCTTTATAAGGGAAAGGCGTAGGCTTATGGATAATGACCTTAGGTACCGTTTGCGCCCCCACTTCATTATTCCCCAACAGGGAAATAATAATCCTTGGATGGTTAGTTCCTTTCTGTTCATTCTCCAGCACATATACTTGTTTTTCACAAGAGCTATCTTCAAAAATTTGTAGCTCTTTGTTGTCCATAAAGCCTTGCACCAAGGCCTTGAATTCTTCACACTTTTGAACTTCATGTCCTCTTTTCTCATGGAACTCACCATAGTTCCTTGTTTCTCTTCTCTCGTTTCTAAAGGTTAACATACCTCTCTTCATCATCTCCTCCCAAATCACCTTTATAGGTATCCTCACCTCAGCAACATCTTCCTTCATTCTCCTCTTACTGGCCTCGCCAACGGTATTCACTCCTTGATCGCTATGATTTGGCAATGGGTTTTCAGTATTAGGGGTATTGTCGAACTTCACTACCCCCATCTTAATAAGCCTCTCTACGGCCTTCTTAAAACCGGTATAGTTTTTGATCGAATGCTCCAGTATTCCAACATGGTATTCGCATCTGGCATTTGCGTCATACCATTTGGGATATGAGGGCTGCAGTGGTTTCAAGTGAAAAGGAGCAATAGCATGTGCATTGTATAAGCTTTGATAAAGCTCACAATACGTCACGGGGATAGGTGTGAAGTGTATCTTTTCAGAATTCTGCCTTGTACCCGACTCCTGCCTTTGAGAACTCTGTTGCTCAACCGCAGTTGTTTTAGGTTGACCAACTGTGATTGCCTTCGTGTTGAAGGTGCTTGTGTTATTCACTTCACTATCCTTTCTCCTTGGGGTCGATCTTTTGGTCGCTTCCCCCTCGATTTTGCCACCCCTTATGGCATTCTCGATCATCTCTCCTGCCATGACTATATTCACAAAGCTTTTAGTAGTACTTCCAATAATGTGAGTGATGAATGGAGCCTTTAGAGTGTTGATGAACAACATGGTAGCCTCCTTCTCCAACAATGGTGGTTGAACTTGCATTGCTACCTCTCTCCATCTCTGTGCATATTGCCTAAAATTTTCATTAGGCTTTTTCTCCATGTTTTGCAGCGTGATCCTATCCTGAATCATGTCAGTCACATGATTGTACTGCTGCATGAAGGCTTGTGCAAGATTCCTCCATGAACTTATTTTGACCTGGCTCAGTTGATTATACCATTTGGCTGTTGCTCCAATTAAACTATCCTGGAAACAGTGGATCAACAGTTGATCATTATTCACATACCCAGTCATCCTCCTACAGAACATTGTAATGTGGGCTTCTGGGCAAGTAGTCCCGTTTTACTTTTCAAACTCTGGCATCTTGAATTTGTGAGGAAGCACCAAGTCTGGGACCAAGCTTAGATCTTTGGCATCAACTCTATGATGCCCATTAACATTCTCTAAAGTTTTGAATTTTTCCTCCAACCATCTGCAGTTTTCTTCCAGCTGTCTTGCAGCCTCAGTTCTTAGATCCTCTTTTTCAGCCATATCTAAGTTAGGAATGACAGGATCTGTAGGATTGTCGTCGAAATTGAACCCTGAGCCGGTTGGGAAATTTATGGGGATCCCAGCATCGGCCGACCCTTGTTGAGGCCTTATAGTGATAGATGGCCTCCTAGGAAGTGCCTCCGTTTGTGTAGGCACCTAGGGTGGAGTGAAACCTGGAGGATGATCCTCACCATCCTCACCAGTAATTGCCATGGGAGCCTTTCCCTTATCAGTGGCCCTCAGTAGTTGAGCCATCTCAGCCATCATGTTTCTTTGAGCCTCCAACATTTGCTCCCTCATGTCATTTTGCATTTTTGCCAATTTCTCTTGCAATTGGTCCTGCATGTCTTTCTGCAGCTGTTCAAATCTTTGGTCCATGTTCTTAGTTTTTGCACGAGTTCCGTAGTGATGTGTGATTTCCAGATTTTCCTCCCTAACTCCCAAGTAATTTTAGCTAATTAGGGTCTTTCTATAACCTCGAATGCATATGATGCAATGAGATGCTATAAAATGCAAAAAGCATGAATGCAAAAAGGTGTCGATTCTGATTCAGTTTCATTTTAGAAAACGTTATTTAAGGAACAAAAACCTTTTCATAAAATGGATTACAAATTTGCTTTCGCCCGTAGGCCTAGAGTCTTAACCCTATCTAATAACAATGCTAACTCTCCTCCCTCTCGCGACGATGACTCATACATTGTACTCAATACATTAGCTTGTGCTGCTAGGTCTTGTAAATGATCAGCAACTTCTTGAATCTGGACTATAGCTTCTCCCATAAGATAATCCCTATCTCCCACTTGATCCTGAAGATGGTGAAGTTCTCCCTTCCACTGTTCTTCTCTTGCCTCGAGCTGCTCAACCCGTAGCTCACAGTCCTGTAGTGCTACTTCCAACCGTCCAATATTCCGCTTCATTTCCTCAATCTTATCCAAGCTTGCCTTTAACTCGATCGCAAAGTTACGACTTTGGTGATGATGAAGAGATCGTCCAATCTCAGCTACCTTAGTTTTTAATCCCTGATTTTCCTTCTCTAGGGCCTGATTTCACGACTGCATCTTTTGGAACTTTTTCTCCCAATACTCGGCTTTGGATTTTTCTTCTTGAATCTCTTGCTGCCACTGCTCTGAAGATCTCCTTAATCCGACCCTTTTCAACGTTACCTGGGCCTTCTTGTAGTGCATCTTTAAATCCTCTCGATCTTCCTCGATCTTTCTCTTTTCCTTTTTCACCTTTTCGACTTCCATCTTTTGAACATCGATATCGAGACTCAAACACATTTTTTCCTCTTCGAGCTTCTTAATCTTCTTTTCAAGCTCTGAATTCTTTCTCTCGAACTCTTGCTTCATAACCTCTAACTCTGATGGAATCACTCGTAAGCTCTCCTCTAATGATCGAGCCACCCCCAGAATCGGCCTAGGGACATTATCGTTGACTCACCCACTGAACCATCCTTTATACTCAAGGGTTGACGTCGAGCCTTCGGTCAGGATCTTCATACAGAAAGGCTTCTTCCAAGCCTCAGAAATCTCTCGCATCCTCTTCTTACAGCGATCTCCTTTATAAGAGAAATCGCTCTGAGCTAAACCTTCAAAAGCCGGTATAAACTGCCTCGCTCGATATTGCCTTAGAATAAGCAATGGTGCATATCCAACAGCTCCCCAAATTCCTGGCAAAGGAACCCAATCAAAACTGCCACAACGGTAAAGGACTTCACTAGGGACAAACCAAAAAGCCTTCTACATAACATCTTCCTCTCGAAGATTCTGAAGAATGTCTATCCACCTCTCCTCTGAAATGTCATCTCTCCTAGGCATGTCTACTGCTTCCTTTAAGGGAGAATAACCCTTAAAGAATACTCGGCAATGAACCTTATCAAGTTTCCAGAAGTGGCTATGGAACCAGACTAGCAGCAATTGCGCACATCCAATAAATCTACCCTCGCTGGCCCTTTGACATACACTCAAAGATCTAAATGTCTCAGCTAGGATCACTGGTACCGATGTATTCTACTTACCAACGCGATCGAACAAATCCGCTACTGCCTCATCTATGTGCCCCAACGCCTTTGGGAAAATCATTATGCCGTAAATACTCAAAGCTAGGACGTCGACCCTTTTCTTTACGTCTGGATGTGTCGATATCAAATCCCTCAAAATAGCCCATGAAACGCACTTACTATCACCTTTTTGCTGCACACGAGCTACAGCCCACTACTCACTCATCCCAGTAATCATCACCAACTTCTTCGCAAAAGTTGGAAGGCTAGCAGGCCTAACATAAGCCTTATGACCCTGAATCCTCGAGCAACACAGTAAAGTCGTATACTCCTCCAAAGTAGGTACAAGATCAATATCGCCAAATGTAAAGCAACTATAAGCAGGGTTCCAGAACTGTACCATAGCTCGAAACAAGTGCCTATCTACTTTGACGTTTAACAAATAGGGAAGGTCTCCATAATTCTGATAGAAAAGCTGCTTAGCCTCATCATCCCATTGGGCCCAAATGCCTCTCAACTCCTGAAACTCATTCTGCGTCGAATTAATACGGGTGAAGTCCCATAACTTTGATGTATGCCCCTCAGCGACACTATCTCCTTTCTCTAACCGGGTTTTCTCTGACCAGGTACAAACAGAGGCATTGTCTTTCACTTTATCAAGATATTCGTTCCTCATTACAAAACTTTCTAACTCAGAATTGAACCGTGAATCGATATCTTTGAATGTTGAATGACATGCAATGATAGCAAAACAGAATAAATTAGTATCGTATAAAAGTATAACAAACAAACACTTATAAGGGTAGTTTACTAAGAACTATCACCATAATCCCTAGGGTAAGCACTTAAAGTTCACTATATGAGTTTCAGTTCTAAAGTAAGGGTACCTGAACCAGCAGATTCCTCGGTCCTCACCCATTATAGGCTCATATAGACCAAGTTCAATTCAGGGGGACACATTTCCCTATGGCCATGCGGAGATGAAAATCTCACGAAGACATAGGCACAGTGTCCCGAAAGCAATCCACTATCTCATACGAAGGTGAAAACCTCACGAAAGCGTAGCTTCTCACTCCCACTTAAAGGTGTGATCAACGGTCATGCAAATGCAATGTGCGAAATTAAAGTAACAACATATGCAACCAACACATGTAAACTTGATCAATATTTTAAAATTTTCCAAACTTTTGACATTAAGACACAAAAAAAAAATCAATTTCTTGGCTTGACTCTCTTATAAGTCCCCAGTGGAGTCGCCAAGCTGTCGAAACCTCCTTTTTAAAAAAACAAGATTTTTAAAGACGAAGAGGGTATTTTAAAGACAGGAGTCGCCACCAACCTTTTAAAGTGTGATTGGATCACTTTATAAAATGTTTTGGTCTACGAATATTACGAGAAAATAAGTTCGGGAGTCGGTTACACACGAAGAAGGATTAACACCCTCGTAACACCCAAAATTGGTACCAAATTGAATAATTTTGTCTTAATGTCAAAAGTTTGAAAGAATTTAGAAATAAGATCTCTTTAAAACCGTAATAATTTGAGTTAAAAAGAATCAAGATTCTTTGGCTTCGAAAGAATATAAACATCAGATCCAGCATGATTGGACACGATATTTTTAAACTTTCGTAACTGAAATCATCTTGTGATTTGTGAAACTCGTTTAAAAGGATAATTTTAGACATTCAGACAAACAGGAACTCGCAACCCAGCATGTTAGGGCACTACTTCCCGAGTTCCTGAATACCAAAAACATTGCCTCACTTTTTTTAAAATTCCTTTTGAATCAAATAAGACATTATTTTTTTTTGAAAATAATGATGTATTTCACATATCACAAGAAATTAATATTAAATAAACCTAGCTACATAATACATGCTTTATCATTTTATGCAAATATAGTATAAAAAATAATAAACAATGGCATAAATTACACAATATACGTTATCATTTTATGCATATGTTATCATAAATAATATAAATGTTCATGTATTATTGTTACATGCAAAATACAATGTAGCGCATAATGAATACAACAAATATAAATTGCAATATACATATATGATAATATTTTATGCAAATGTAACTTAAATTAACATAAATAATTAATTTCATGCGAATATGTAAAAACATAAACAAATAATATATAAAATTTAACCTACTAAACAACGTCAAAATAAAAGAAAACCAAAAATAAATAAACAAATTATAATATATAAAATATAAATCAAATGAAATAAAAATAAAGATATTTAGAAATATTTAGAATAATATAAAATAATAAAGGAGAACCCTTTTTTTTTAAAAAAATTGGTACATGTACAAATCATATTATAAGGTTTAATAACTTAATATACTAAGAAATAATATACTAATTAATGATATTACACATATTTATATAGTAATAAAAATTTCAAAACATATATAATTAATAAGTAATAAAATAATATATATTTTATAATGAAATAGAAGTAACGTAAGGAGTAATTTATGGTAAAATATATGATATATAATAAATTTATAAACAAAATACATGTATATAATGATATAAACTATATGATAGATAAAATATAAAATAATAAGAATGGTATATTAAGTAAATTTACATATAAAAATAGTAAAATAATTAATATATATAGTAAAAAATATATAATAAAATATAAATGGAGTAAATAACATATAATAAAAATATAACATATAATAAAATTTATAAAAATGTATATAATATTATAAATAATATAAATAAAATAATATATTATTATATATATATAACTAATGTTTTTAAAAAATATATAGTATTTAAAATAAATTGAATTTATAAAAAAAATTAAAATTTAATTTAATTTTAAAATTTTAGGGTTAATTATAAAATAAATGAAAATTTTGGGCCGAATTGAAATACGCATTAAATTCTGAGGACTCACTGGGCAATTATCCCTAATCCCAAAAACGACGTCGTTCCCTGAATAGTCTTTAAGGACTATTGGGACCCAATTGAAACAAATATAAAAGTTAGGGCCAATTTAAAAATAAAAATAAATTAAATTTATAAATTTATGAAAAAACGGAAGGATCGATTGAGCAATTTGCCCATTTAAAAAACACGCAGATCTCATCCGGGTTTCGGGTCAACACGCGGATCCTGGCTTAAACGGTGCCGTTTTGGTACTTATCAGATTAAGTAAAACGAAACCGTTTTAATTACACCATTTAAGTCAATTTTCGGCCCAAAAATTCATTTTTAGAAACTGTTTTTCAAAAAAAACTTTGAAAACTCTCTGAAAGAGAGGAAAGGGCAGTCCTCTAGGCTCCGGTCTCCGTCGGGCCAAGCCCCAGTCATCGGACTCACGCGCCCACGCGCCGTCACTAACTTCGCCGTGTACGATGGTCGGAAGCTGAAAAACTTTCATTTTTTTGTGCAAATCCAATGATAAACGCTCTTTTCTTTTATTTTTATAACATTTGTATATGTTTGCAAGAAGAACAGGAAAAGAACTAATCACCTTTTGTTTTCGTCGATAAACTGTTGTATATATTCGTATTTCTCTTTCTCTAAAAAAAACCCTCTCTTTACATCGTTTTAATTCGGGCTTTTTATAGCCCATCGTACATAGTATTTTACATATTTAATGTTATTTCTCGCCATATTTGTGTTGCTCTGCTGCGTTCTTCTTTCCCCTTTTGCGGTACCAACGAGGAGATTTAGCGGTGAACGAACGCCGACAACGGTACACGGCGTTGATTCGCGGCGGCGACCACGGCATGATTCAAGCACGGAATCATGGCTCGGAACCACGGCACGCGATATAGTGGTAATCGAACGACGCGAGACGCAAGCAGACGCGTTGATTGAAGTGTTTGTGGCGCCTAGGTTTTTCAAACCCTAGGCCTCTCTATCTTCCGTTAATAGATTGGGCCACTTGGGCCCTGTGTATTTTGGGTAGCATACGGGCTTGGGTGTAATTGGGCACTGGGTAATTTTTGGTATTTGGGTGCAAATGTAAATGGGTAATGGGCTGTAAATGTAAATGAATTTTGGGCTTTGTACATGGACTGTATAAACTTTATTATTTTTTTAATTTATGTTTTTGGTTTTTTATTTATTCATTTATGGGCCGGGCAAATTTGGTTATTACAGCATGCTTTAGTAGCCTTGGAACGACACCGTGTAGGCCTATCCTACTCGATCCGGCTCTCTACCCCTAGGATCCGCGCGTTTTTGCGGAGAGGGGATAATTTCACATTAGGTCCTCCTCTTTCATACGGGTATTCAATCGCGTATTGCTTGTTTTGCTTCATTTTTGCAATTTAGCTCTGTAATTTGAATATGTTGGCACTTTGGCTCGCGCCTCAGCGCAATGATTTGGGATCTGGAATATTTCTGGATTTGGTCCTGAGCATTTGCAGGCGTGACGCGCTAGTCCTTTTTTTGTTTTTAGTGGCCTATTTTATTTATAAATTATCCCTTTTATTTTTATCTAATTTTAATTGAGTTTTCTATTGGAATAACTTACTGTTTTAAAATTCATTTAATATTTTTATGTGTTGATTCATTTTAATAATTTTTGTTGTGTTTTATTTGTATAATTATTTTGAAATATTTTTATCACACTATTTTAACATTTTGTGCAATATTTCGTTTAAATATTTTATATATACTTGTACATATATTATTTTAATTGAGTTTTCTATTCATTATAATTTTAAAATCCATTTAGGTTTTTTTTTTTTGTATGAGTGTTAAACCATTTTAATAACTTTACTTTGTTTTAAGAAATCATTAATTTGAAATTTATTTTTATATCATATTATTTTAACTATTTATATAATATTTAGTTTAAATGTTTTTGTGTATATTTGTACGTATATAATGCATGATAAAATTAATTTGATTCTATATACATATTTAATCCCATGCTATTTTTACAAATAATTATTTCTAAATCTATTTATGTATATGTATGTTTTGTAAACACTTTGCATATTATTCGATTTAAATATTTTCATTCTATAACACTTATTCTAATGATTATATATATATCCCTAGTTTTTTACAAATTATTCCAAATTCATCATGTAGAATCTCAATTTTGCCTGGGCCCAGAAATAAGTCCAAAAACCCATTTCAGTATTTAAAATAATAAAACCCCAAAAAATAAAAATAAAATAAAGTCCAAGTTCAGTCCATAATTACAAATATAATTTGGCCCGATCGGAATGGCCCATTACTTGAAAAGATTTAAGGTCCATCTACAATCTTGACTCATATGGAAATATAATCTTCAATGATATACGATCTTAGATATGATTGCAATCTTAGATATGATATGCAATCTTAGATATGATACAATCTTAGATATGATTGCAATCTTAGATATGATATACAATCTTAGATATGATACAATCTTAGATATGATTGCAATCTTAGATATGATATGCAATCTTAGATATGATACAATCTTAGATATGATTGCAATCTTAGATACGATATGCAATCTTAAAGATATGATCTTGTAATCTTGGAGATTTAATTTGTAGATATCCTTTAATCTTAACCGTTGATGTAATTGATCTGTACCGTTGGATTTGGGAAGGCTCAACTATAAATAGAGGCCTCTCCCTTCATTGTAAAATCACTTGAGTTTTGGGAAGCAATAAGAATTCTTGAGGGCATTCACTCAAATTTCTCTCCCTCTTGCGTTCTTACTCTCTGTGGTTTGTTCTTATTTTATTCTTCGTCTATCTTAGTTTTTCAACCTTTTTTTTTATTTTAATTTCTTCATTTTTCAAATATGTATATTTATTCCTATCTTTTATACATTTGATTATGTATTTTATATATTATAATATTTAACCTTTTTATATAGTTTATTTTCAAATATATATTTTCTATGCATGTATATATATTATATTATCATTTCATGTATTTTGAACTATAGTATTATATTTTTATAATTTGTAAATGTTCTATTTATTCATTTTTTTAGTCTATGTCATTTATCTTATTTGTGCATAGTTTCATTTTTTTTATATGCTATGTTTAATTATTTCTTTTATGTGCTATTTTATGATATATATTGTTGTATAATTTTTGCATGTATTATGTTTTTCTTTTAGCTTACTCATGTTTTTATTTGTTTATTATCTTATATTTACCTTAGTATGATTTTTTTTCATTAAACGTATGTTCATGTTATTTAGTTTTGTCTTAATGGTATTATTTATGTTTGTATGGAAATGTTAGAATATTTTGTACATCTATGCTTCATGATGCATTAATATGTCATCCTAAAACGTCATTTAAAATGATATTCTAAGGTTTTTTTTAAAAAAAAATAAAAGGCAATGCTGGATGTTTGGCAACTTCGAGAAAGGTAGTGCCCTAACTTACTGGGTTGCGACTTTTCTCGTTGAATTCGAATAGTCAAGCACCCTTCTAAGTGATTTTGAGTTTTCAAAACTTAAACAATTATTTCGAGATTTCAAAAACATAGTTTCCTAACTTACTGGATATGGTGTTTTGTTGTTTTGAGATAGAAATTTTTGAAAGACGAGCTTAGTTTCGAAGGTTTTAAAATGTTGCGTCCTAACTTACTGGATGTGATGTTTGACTCGTTTGAAATAAGTGAGCCTTAATTTTCAAAATTGAGACATTCTAATTAAAAGAGGTTTGCATCTTAAAACTTTTAAATTTCTGGCATTAAAGACACTTGATAATCAATTAGGTACCAATTTTTGGGCGTTACGAGGGTGCTAACCCTTCCTCGTACGTAACCGACTCCCGAATTCGTTTTCTTGACTTTCGTAGACCAAAATTAATGTTTTAAAACAAAACATTTTATAAGGTGATCCAATCACACCTAAAAAGATTGGTGGCGACTCCCGTTTTCGTTTTTCTTAAAGTCGAACCCCATTTTCCAAAACCCGATTTAAAAATGGTTTCGACACATCAACTCAACAGTTCATATATTATATATTATGGGTACATTAGTTCATCATTATTCTAAGATTCCCATATACTACATTGATTTTATAACTTCCATTTTGTTTTGAATATTTTGTATTGATTGTGTTATATTAGGTTATATAATATTGTTGTATATTATTTTTTGTATGGTTATATCAATTGTTCTCCATCCATGCTTGAAAAGTTGGTTGCATTTTTCTTAGATTTGTTATATTTAATTGTTTGATTTGATTGATTAAATAAGGTTATGTTATCTTCATTTACCAAGGATTGCACTTTATCATGTATATCATCCCCTATTTTTATTTTTTCTTTTAGTTTACAAGTATTGCATTATAATTTTCAATTTAAAAAAAAAAACAATTGTTCTATTTTATTTAAAATAAAATCAATGCGTTTTGAGATAATTTACAACCATTTGTTTAAATTTTTTAAAAAAACAAGGCAATGTTCAATATTTGAAAATTCGGGAAATCGTGCCCTACCGTGCTGGGTTTCAATTTTTCGTTGGACTAAATATTTGGACATCCTTTTGTAGTTTTTAACCTAAGAGCTTTTGGAAGTCAAAAATCAATCGTGTTTTCAAAGGTATAAAAGATCATGTCCTATCGTGCTGGATGTGATGTTGTATGCCTTTGAAATGAGAGAGTTTTGATGACCAACTTGAACCACCCAAATGTTTTAAAAGGAACCATATTTCAAATTTTTTAAAAAACCCTACACATAAAGATAGCACTTAATCAATCTGGTACTAGTTCTTGGGCGTAGTGAGGGATCTTACCCTTCCTCATACGTAGCCGGCTCCCGAACCCATTTTTAAATTTACGTGGACCAAAATGGATTTAAATGAAACAAAATGTTTTAGTAGGTGATCCAATCACACCTAAACTAAAAGATTGGTGGCAGCTCCACAGTTTGTTTTAAAAGTTGATCCCTGTTTTTTCCCAAAAAAAATGGTTTCGACATATATAATTTATTAAAACCTAATAAATAAAAAAAATGTGGTTTATAAAATGTTAAATGATTTCATTTTGATCCAGCCTCCTCGTTTAATGATGGGATATAGGACGATGTACACTTTCATCGTCGGGACAATTTTTGCTTCCTTCCTAAGCAAGTTGCCATTGTACATGTAGTGTTAGAGTTTTACTCCAATTTAAAAATTGGTATGCATGACCGAGTATACGTCAGACATGCTAACATTGATATTTCCCATGCCGCCATTTGCAAGTACTATGGTGTACCGTGCTATGAAAGAGACGACCTATTATCTGTTGACTTGAACAATTTCACAAATGTTGACACGGATGCCATTTTCAAAGAATTTCATCCTACTAAAAAGCCTTAAAATAAAAAACGGTCCCCAAACTATAACGCTTTTTCAATTTATGTACTTAAAACCTTTCCTTTTTTGTCAGAAGTGCTACTTGAACTTTCATTATGTTAACACTATTGGTCCTTCTATGAATTGTCGTTTGAAATAATTGTCTGAGTCAACCAGAGCCTGACAGGTAATCAAAAACTAAATTCGAGTATGTTTAAGTATGCAATTTTTTTTACAAAAAAATATTTTTATTTTTATTTAACGTTTTAAAATGATTTTATTTTAATTTTAAAGACATATTTTAATGTTTATACTATAGTATTGTATAGTATTATAAATTAAATTTTTATATGAAATAAATTATAGAATATATTATAGAATTAAAAATTGAATTGGGTTTCTCATCCATAAATTATTGAGTTAAATTTTTTACCCAAATCTAATTTTGGTGCTTAATATTTTATATGCACATTTCCAAATTAGGGACAAAATTTCAAATTTTGGTCTGCCAATTAAAACAATATTATATGCTGCTGCTTTAACTAGGAAAGTTAATTTGTCAAGGTTTATATACTTATTGCTCCTCCTTTGGCTCTTTCACCTTGGTTCTTTCCTGTGAACGGAATTTAAGACAGAAATTCTAACGCTACTATTGGGACTGGATATCAGGAATATGATTTTTATATGTTTATATATTTAAAGATATTTTAAAGAAGTATACGTGTAATGTATGTATAGAAAATAATTTTCATTGCAAAAATTTTATGGAAAATGTAAAGCTAAGTGTAACCATCTTCAAATCCATTCAATTTAGGCATCAGCCAGTAAAATGATTTGTTGACTAGTATAATCTAAAGCCCCTTCGATCTTCATCAACAAATAGCTGTCATATGATATTTATGAAAAATAAACTAAAAGTGAACCAAACCTGCAGGAACCTCCCACATAGATGCTTCTGAATGATAAATATATTACAAAATTTTTGTAAATGATAAAATACAATTTTATCATCTTAATGGTAAGTCTTCAGTCCATCATAAATTTTCATAGTGAAAGACCAATATTTTAAATTACTCATTGCTAAGATCTCGATATATTGCTTTTCCCACTGAAGTTTTCTGCACTAAAACATCAAAACGGAAGTGACTTAAAGAAGATATGTAGGAACCCATTTTTGCCCGGGACCGTGAAATGAAATAAACAAAAATTTATAAACCAAATTAAATAAATAAAGAGTCTCTCTTAATGTCCAATTTACAATAAACAAGCCCAAAGGCCTGATAACCCAAAACTCGGTTACATTTTACAGCCCAATTAGGCTAAACCAAAATACCCATGAAACCTCCTAACCCAACGAATAAACATGGCCCAAAGGGCCCAAACCATTAACAGAATCAGAGGACCTAGGGTTTTCTGAAACCCTAGGCGCCGCAAGCACCCCGACACCAGGCCTCATCTCGCGCCGCAATCGGCGCGCCAGTGCGCCATCATCAGCGCCTGATCGTCGCCAATTTTCTTGTCGTCACCTACAAAAAGGGAAAGAAATACACAGCAAATATGACAAGGAATTGAACGGAAGAACACTCCAAATTTGTACTTAGAAAATAGGGGCTATAAAAGTCGAATATCTTCACTGTAATAGGACACGATTTTTTTTTTTACATATATACAAACATATACACGCATATATACATACAAGAAAGAAATACGAGCAATTTCTTTTTGGAAAAGGTGATTTTAGTTGCATATTTCGTTCCTTATAGTTTATTTCTTTTTGTTCAACACATATGAATCGTTTTTTATAAAAAAAACTATCGGTATTTAGAAAAGAGAAGAGATTACCGTGATTCGCCTGAAAAAATGAAGGCTTTTAACCTTCCAACCGCCGTGTACGGCAGCGCGTGTGGTGCGTGGGCGCGTGCAGCCCGATGACCGGAGCTTGGCTTGACGGAGGCCGAAGGCCGGAGCCCGGAGGGCTCTTCTCCTCTCCTCTTTCAGAGGATTTCAAGTTTTTTTTTTTTAAAACCAGCTTTAAAAATGAATTTTTGAGCCAAAATCTGATTTATATAATATTATAAAAACAGTGGCGTTTTTTCTTAGTTTAATAAGTATCAAAACGGCACCGTTTAAGTGAAGGATCCGCGCGTTGAGTCGTGACCCGGGGAGGATCCGCGCGTTTTTGGTAGATGGGCAAATTGCCATTTGAGCCCTTCTGCTTATTTTCTATTTTTTAATTTCATTCAATTTTAAATTTCTTTATTTTTAAAATCTGGCCCTAATAGTTTGTTTCTGTTTCAATTTGGTCTCTAAACCCTTTAAAGCGCAATCCTCGAAACGGTGCCGTTTTGAGAATAGGGTATAATTGCCCAGTGAGTCCCCCATTTATTGCGCGCATTTCAATTAAGCCCCAAATTTAGTTTTAATTTCTTTTAATTCATCCCCAGAGTTTTATTGAGTTTTAAATTTAGTCCTGTTTTATTTATTCATTTTTTTAACCTATTTTAATATTTTATATATTATTTATTTCATTCTAAACTTTTATATATATAAATTTATTTTTATTACACATTTTTTTATATATAATTATTTTCACATATTATTTATCATATAAAAATTGTTTTTTTATACATTAGTGTTATATTATTATTCTTATATATTATTTATTATGTATTAAGTATAATTTTAAAATTTGTATATTATTATAAATATTATATATATTTTTGTATGTTATCATTAAATGTCTTGTATATTATATGATATTCTAAAATTTACTATAAAATTTTGTTCCTATTTGACATAATATTATTTTTATAAATATATATTAAGTTATTATATCATATAGTATATTTTTATATATATTAACCATTTTTTTAAAAATTTCTCCTTTATTATTTATATATTGTTTTAAATATATTTTTTAATACCTCATTTATTTTTAATTGTATTTAGTTTTTATCTTTACTTTTTTGACTTATTTTTTTATGTTCATAATTTGTTTATTTATTTTTGTATCTTTTTTGTATTTATTTAGTATTGTTTTAGTATGTTAATTTTATCTCATAAATTATTTGTTATTTTTATGTTATTTATTGTCTTTATATATTTACATGAAAATTGATTATTTATGTTGTTATTTTAAGTTATATTTGCATGAAATATTATTGTATATATATCATGTAATTTATATTGTTATATTTATTGTTTTCTATGTTGTATTTTGCATGAAATTTTAATGTATGTATATTTATGTTATTTATGATTATATCTGCATGAAATGTTAATGTATATTATGTAATTTATGTCGTTATTTATCATTTTCTATATTATATTTGCATGAAATGTTAAAGTATGTATCATGTAGTTTATATTATTTAGTATTGATATCTTGTAATATGTTAAATGCATCATTGTTTTTAAAATTTATATTTCATTTAATCCAAAAGAATTTTAAAAATGAGGCAATATTTTTTGTATTTAGGAATTCGGAAAGTAGTGCCCTAACATGCTGGGTTGCGATTTCCCGTTTGTCTAAATGTTTAAAGTATCCTTCTAAATAGGTTTTGTAAATCACGAGATGATTTCAGTTACGAAAGTTTAAGAATATCGTGTCCAATCATGATGGATGTGATGTCTGTACTCTTTTGGAGCGAAGGAATCTTGATTTTTAACTCAAATTATTTCGGTTTTAAAAAGGGATCCTATTTTTAAATTCTTTCAAACTTTTGACATTAAGACAGAAAACTATTCAATTTGGTACCAATTTTGGGCGTTGCGAGGGTGCTAATCCTTTCCTAAACGCGAATCGACTCCCGAACTTATTTTCTCACTTTTTCGTAGACCAAAATGTTTTATAAGGTGATCCAATCACACCTAAAAAGGTTGGTGGCGACTCCCGTTTTCAAAATCTCCCATTAAAAATGGTTTCGACAGCTTGGCGACTCCACTGGGGACCAATAAGAGAGTCAAGCCGAAAATTGATTGCTTTCTGCCTTAATGTTAGAAATTTGGAAAATTTTAAAATTCGATCTTTTTACATGTGTTTGTTGCATATGATTGTTATTTTTCCGCACACATTGCATTTGCATGACTGTTGTGGTAACACCCTTAAGTGTGAGTGAGAAGCTACGCATTCGTGAGGTTTTCACCTCCGCATGAGCTAGTGGATTGCTTCCGGGATACATCCGTACCTATGTCTTCGTGAGATTTTCATCTCCGCATGGCCATAGGGAAATGTGTCACCCTGAACCGAACTTGGTCCATATGAGCCTATAATGGGTGAGGATAGAGGAATCAGCTGGTTCAGGTACCCTCACTTTAGAACTGAAACACATATAGTGAACTTTAAGTGCTTACCCTAAGTAGTACAGTAATAACCTTTAGTAAGCTACCCTTATAAGTGCTTGTTTGTTATACCTTTTATATATGACACTGACCTATTTTATTTTGTTATCATTGTATGTCATTCAACATTTAGATGTGTCGATTCACGGTTCAATTTCTAGATTATAAAGTTTTGTAATGAGGAACGAATATCTTGATAAAGTGGAGGACAACACTTCTGTCTGTGCGTGGTCAGAGAAAACCCAGTTAGAGAAAGGAGATAGTGTCACTAAGGGGTATACGTCAGAGTTGTGGGACTTCACTCGTATCAGTTCATCACAGAATGAGTTTTAGGAGTTGAAGGGCATTTAGGCCCAATTGGATGACAAGGCTAAGCAACTGTTCTACCAGAATTATGGAGATCTTCCCTATTTGCTAGACATTAAGGTGGATAAGCATTTGTTTCGAGCTATGATACAGTTTTGGAACCCTGCTTATAGTTGTTTTACATTTGGAGAGGTAGACTTAGTACCTATTTTGGAGGAGTATACGACCTTGCTTCGCTGTCCAAGAATTCAAGGTAACAAAGCTTATGTTAAGGTTGCTAATCTCTCAACTTTTGTGAAGAAATTAATGATGATCACAGGGATGAGTGAACAGTGGGCCGCAGCTCGAATCCAACAAAAGGGTTATGGTAAATGCATTCTGTGGGCAAGTTTGAGGGATTTAATATTGGCGCACCTAGATGTGAACAAGAGGGTTGATGTTTTGGCCTTAAGTATTTATGGTTTGGTGATTTTCCCCAAAGCTATGGGGCACATAGATGAGGCAGTTGCGGATTTATTCGATCGACTTGGTAAACAGAACACACCTATGCCTGCAATCCTAGCTGAGACGTTCAGATCCTTGAGTGCATGTCGGAGAGCTGGTGAAGGTAGATTTATTGTATGCGCACAGTTGTTGTTAATTTGGTTCCACAATCACTTTTGGAGGGTCGATAAGGTTCCTTGCCGAGTGTTCTTTGAGGATTATTCTCCATTAAAGGAAGCAGCAGTTACGCCAAGAAGGGACGACATTACAGAGGAAAGGTGGATGGAAATACTTCAGAATCTTCGAAAGGAAGATGTTATGTGGAAAGCCTTTTGGATGGCTCCTAATGAGGTCCTTTATCGTTGCGAAAGCTTTGATTGGGTACCTCTTCCTGGAATTTGGGGAGTTGTTGGTTATGCACCATTACTCGTCCTAAGGCAATACAAAGCAGGGTAGTTTATACCGGCAACACAAGGGTTAGCTCAGAGTGATTTCTCATATAAGGGAGATCATTATAAGAAGAAGATGCGTGAGATTTTCGAGGCTTGGAAGAAGATTTGCTGTGTGAAGATTCTGACTGAAGGTCCGACGACAACCCTTGAGTACAAAGGGTGGTTTAGTAAGAGGATCAATGATAACATCCCTAGGCCGAGTTTGGGGGCTACTCGATTAATGGAGGAGAACTTACGAGTGGTTTCATCAGAGTTAAAAGTCATCAAGCAAGAGTTCGAAAGAAAGAGTTTGGAGCTCGAAAAAAAGATAGAGAAGCTGGAGGAAGAGAAGATATACCTAAGCTTAGACGTCGACGTTCAGAAAATTGAGGTCGAAAAAGTAAGGAAAGAAAAGAGGAAGATTGAGGAAGATCGTGATGACTTGAAGACGCAATATAAGAGGATACAGCTATCAATGAAGAGAGCTGGATTGGGGAAGTCTACTGAGCAGTGGCAACAAGAGGTTCAAGAAGAAAGAGCCAAAACAGAGTATTGGGAGAAGAAGTTCCAAGAGATGCAGGTGCAGAATCAGGTCCTAGAGAAAGAGAATCAAGGACTAAAAGCTAAGGTGACTGAGCTTGGACGATCTCTTCATCATCACCGAAGTCGTAACTCTACGGTCGAGTTAAAGGCAAGTCTGAACAAGATCGAGGAAATGAAGTATAATATTGGAGGGTTGGAAGCAGCATTGCAGAACTGTGAACTCCGTATTGAGCAGCTTGAGGCAAGAGAAGGACATTGGAAGGGAGAGCTTCATCATTTTCAGGATCAAGTAAGAGATAGGGACTACCTCATGGGAGAAGCCATAGTCCAGATTCGAGAGGTTGCTGATCATTTGCAAGACTTGGCAGCACAAGCTAATGTATTAAGTGCAAGGTATGAGTCAGTGTCAGATAGAGGTTGAAAATTAGCTTTGTTATTGGATAGGGTTAAAACTCTAAGCCTGAGGGCAAAAGCGTATTTGTAATCCTTTTTGTGTGAAGATTTTTGTTTCTTAAATAACGGTTTTTAAAAGAAACTGAACCAGGATCGATATCTTTTTGCATTCATGCATTTGCATCTCATCGCATCATATGCATTCAAATTTATAGAAAGACCCTAATTAGTTAAAATTACCAGAGAGAAAAAGAGAGAAAGAGAAAACCTGGAAGTAACACATCCTTATGGTACACGTGCTAAGACAAAGAATATGGATCAAAGACTTAAGCAGATCCAGAGAGAAATGCAAGAGTAATTACAGGAACAATTGGCAAAAATCCAATAGGAGATGAAGGATCAAATGTTAGAGGCCCAAAGGAATATGATGGCTGAAATGGCTCAGCTGCTGAAGAGGGAAACAGATAAAGGAAAGGTCTTTATGACTATCACTAAAGAGGATAATAAGGATCATCCTCTGGGTTTTACCCCACCCATGTGCAAACTCAACCTGAGGCATATCCCTAAAGGCTGTCCGTCACAATAAGGCCTCAACATGGGCAAGTCGATGTTGGAGCACCCATGAACTTCCAAACTGGCTCGGGATCCAACCCGGGAGATAACCCTACCAATCTAGTCATTTCTGATTTAGATGTAGCTGAGAGGGAAGAAATGAGACTCGAATCATCAAGGCAATTAAAGGAACGTTGCATATTGTTAGAGGAGAAATTTAAGGCATTGGAAAACGCTGATAATCGTCAGGGAATTGATGCCAAAGACTTGAGTTTGGTCCCAGAGTTGGTACTTCCTCATAAGTTCAAGGTGTCGGAATTTGAGAAGTACAATGGGACTACCTGCCCTGAGGCCCATATCACCATGTTTTGTAGGCGGATGACTGGTTATGTAAATAATGATCAATTATTGATCCATTGTTTCCAAGATAGTTTGGTTAGGGCAGCGGCTAGGTGGTACAATCAATTGAGCCGCGCTAGGATCGGTTCTTGGAGAGACTTAGCGCAAGCCTTCATGCAGAAATATAATCATGTGATTGACATGACTCCTGATAGAATCACTCTGCAGAACATGGAAAAGAAGCCTAATGAGAGCTTTAGGCAATATGCACAGAGGTGGAGGGAGGTTGCCATGCAAGTTCAACCACCGCTCTTGGAGAAAGAAACTACCATGCTGTCCATTAACACCTTGAGGCCCTATTCATTACTCATATGATTAGAAGTACCACCAAGAGCTTTGCTGATTTAGTTATGGCAGGGGAAATGATTGAGAACACCATAAGAGGTGGTAAAATAGAGGGGAAAATCGCTAAAAGATTGGCCCCAAGAAGGAAAGATAATGAGGTAAACAATACGAGTAGTTATAACTCAAAAGCAATTATGGTTAGTCAGCCCAGAGCAACTACAGTTGGGCAACAAGGTTCCCAAAACCAGGGATCTGGTACGAGACAAAACTCTGAAAAGGTCTCATTCACACCTATCCCAGTGACGTACCAAGAGCTTTATCAAATTTTATTTGATGCGCACGCAATAGCTCCTTTTCATTTGAAACCACTACAACCTTCATATCCTAAACGGTACGATGCAAACGCCAAATGTGAATACCATGCAGGGATATCGGGGCATTCGATCGAAAATTGCACTGGCTTTAAAAAAATAGTGGAAAGACTTATCAAGATGGGGGTCGTAAAATTTGACGACACCCCTAGTACAGAGAACCCGTTGCCGAACCATGGTGATCAAGGGATAAACACAATTGGGAAAACTGGTATGAGAAGGATTAAAGAGGACATGGCCGAGGTAAGAATGCCGATGAAAGTAATTTGGGAAGAAATGATGAAAAGAGAGAAGATAATCTCTGAAGAAGGAAATAAAGGAGCGAGAGACTACTGCGAGTTCCATGCAGAAGAGGAACACGAGATTTAGGAATGTGACGAGTTTAAGGCTTTGGTACAAAGCCTTATGGATAATAAGGAGCTAGAATTTTATGAAGCTGGCTCAGATAAGGGGCACGTATGTGCATTGGAAGGTGAACCAAAGAATCAAAGAATCAACCGACCAAGGATCATTATTTCTCTACCAAGGAATAATGAAGTTGAGAAAGAAATAGCGGCAAAAGTCATTATTCACAAACTCGCTTCCTTTCCTTATAAGGATAACAAGAGGATACCCTGGAATTATGACTGCAATGTGACAGTGCCGGAGAGAGAAGATATAGCTAGTACTTCTAAGGAGGCTCAAGTTGAAGGTTCCTACACACGTAGTGGGAAGCGTTATGATACAGGAGGCATCAAAGTTGAGCCCACGAAAGTGAAAGCCTTTGACATTGAGAAGGAGAGTGGGGCTGAGGTACTTGTTAATGAGCCAGTGAAGGAAGAAGAAGCTAGAGAGTTTTTAAAATTCCTGAAACACAGTGAGTACAATATGGTTGAACAATTGCGCAAACAACCAGCTCGCATATCAGTGTTGGCTTTGCTTCTGAGTTTAGAGGTACATCGTGAGGCATTAATGGAGGTTCTCAACGAGACTTACATTACTAATGATATATCTGTCAACAAGTTGGATCGATTGGTTAGTAACATAAGCGCTGACAACTTCATTTATTTCAATGATGATGAAATCCCACCTAGTGGCATGAGATTAGCTAAACCTTTACACATTACCACTCGCTGCAAAGGATATACATTGCCAAGTGTGCTTATTGATAATGGGTCAGCCTTAAATGTCCTGCCATTGTCCACGTTGAACAAATTGCCCATAGACAGTTCTCACATGAAAACATGCCATAATGTAGTGAGAGCATTCGATGGCATAGAGAGAAATGTCATGGGAAGAATTGATATCCCATTGATGATTGGGCCAAACATGTATGAGGTAGACTTTCTAGTGATGGACATTAAACCCTCTTATAATTGCTTGTTGGGGAGGCCTTGGATACATTCGGTAGGAGCGGTGCCCTCATCTTTGCACCATAAATTGAAGCTAGTAACAGACGGACGGCTAGTCACCATAAATGCTGAGGAAGACATTATAGCAGCAGTTACCAGTGATGCACCCTATGTAGAGGCAAACGAGGAGGCCGTGGAGTGTTCTTTTCGCTCCTTTGAATTCGTTAATGCAACATTTATTTCAGAGGGGAATGAGGTGCCTGTGCCTAAAATATCCAGAACCACAAGAATGGGTTTCCAGATGACAGTGGGGAAAGAAGCCTTGCCAGGAAAAGGATTGGGAAGATATCTCCAAGGAGGGATTCAAGTTCCAGAACTAAAGGAGAAGAGAGACCATTTTGGCTTGGGTTTTAGGCCAGATCACAGACAGAGAAAGAAGGAAATAGAGAAGCGTCAAGAAAGAAGAAGGGCGCATTTAAGTGGAAGAGAAGTAGAGTAGGAATCGATGACGTTCCCTCATATATCCCAAACTTTTACATTAGGAGGGATAATTCACCCTAAAAGAGGGTTGCTCGAAAAAGGAAGTCATCACATCAATGTTGTACATAATGAAGAGTCTAAACGAAGAAACCTTGAGGGCATTCGCTCTTACAAACCGGGAAGCTCTTTAAACAATTGGACTGCAAAAGAACTTCCTGTAGTTTTTAAAGATTCTTCAGAGTAATTTTCAGAACACTCTTGTTGCTCTAAAGCCTAGGAGTAATAAGACTTCATTTGTGAAATAGGCTCATGTTCAGATATTTTTTTTTAATAAAACATGTCTTTATTATCAATTCGAGCAAACATTCTTTCATTCTTTGTTCTTTTGTCCTTTTAATTCCGTTCAAATCTTTCATTTCATCCATAACATGTTAATAGACATTCTTAAATTCATTCGTCCTTTGTACATACCTTTGCACCCCCACAGGTCCCTAGATATCAACGACATGAGCGATAATACTACAAATCCTAAATTCTCTTTTGAGCAAGACATGTGTTTAGAGGAACCTCAGGGTTTTAAATATAACAGGGATTGTGATGTGTCTCTAGGTGAAACAAGAAGAGAAGCAAATTCTGCCCCATGAGAAATAGGCAATAGAGAATATTGGGACAAACATTGCTAATGAAACGAGACAAGGTCTTGTTGAGCTGTTACGTGAATTTAAAGATATCTTCGCATGGTCATATTAGGATATGCCGGGGTTGAATACTGATATCATGGTACATCGTCTCCTCATAAGACAAGATTGCAAGCCAGTCCAACAAAAATTACGAAGGATGAGGCCTGATATTATGCTGAAAATAAAAGATGAAGTCAAGAAGTAGTTTGATGCTGGATTCCTACAAGAGGTTAAATACTCAGAATGGGTGGCTAACATTGTGCCTGTCCCTAAGAAGGATGGGAAGGTACGAATGTGTGTTGATTATAGAGATTTGAACAAAGCTAGCCCAAAAGACAATTTTCCTTTGCTACACATCGACACTTTGGTGGACAATACAGCGGGATACTCGTTGTTCTCCTTTATGGATGGCTTCTCAAGGTACAATCAGATAAAGATCCATCCTGAGGATATGGACAAAACCACCTTCATAACATTGTGGGGCACCTTTTGTTACAAGGTAATGCCCTTTGGGCTGAAGAATGCAGGGGCAACATAACAAAGGCCTATGGTGACCTTATTCCATGATATGATGCACAAAGAGATTGAGGTGTATGTTGATGACATGATTGCCAAATCTCGAATAGAGAAGAAGCATATTAAAATCTTGAAGAAGTTATTCCTGAGATTGAGGAAGTTTCCGTTGAAGCTTAATCCGGCAAAGTGCACCTTCGGAGCTAGGTCAGGGAAATTATTGGGCTTTGTGGTCAGTGAAAAGGGAATTGAGGTTGACTCAGACAAGGTTAGAGCCATACGAGAACTGCCTCCACCACATACTCAGAAAGAAGTTAGGGGTTTTCTTGGAAGGTTGAATTATATCGCTCGGTTTATTTCGCAATTAACCGAGAAATGTGATCCTATATTTCGCCTCATTAGAAAACACAACCAAGGTACTTGGGATGAGGAATGCCAGAATGACTTTGATAAAGTCAAGCAATACTTATTAAACACTCCAGTGTTATCTCCGCCCAGTCCAGATAGACCATTAATTTTGTACTTATCAGTGTTTAGTAATTCTATGAGATGTGTGCTTGGTCAACATGATGAGTCAGGAAAGAAGGAGAAAGCGATATATTACCTCAGTAAGAAATTCACTGAGTGTGAGATGAGACATTTGCCGATTGAGAAGTTGTGTTGTGCTTTGATCTGGACGACTCGAAGGTTGAGGCAATATATGTTATATCATACAACTTGGCTAATTTCAAAACTTGATCCATTAAAATACATGATGAAGTCAACAGCCCTAAATGGAAGAATGGCAACGTTGCAGATACTGCTTTCTGAATTTGATATAGTCTATGTGAGTCAAAAACCCATAAAAGGAAGTGTAATAGCAGAATTTCTGGCTAGCAGAGCTCTAGAAGATTATGAGTCATTGAGCTTTGATTTCCCTAATGAGGAGTTGATGTATGTGGAAACTACTAAAGAATATCCATGGAAGATGAACTTTGATGGAGCATCCAATGCAGTAGGAAATGGAATCGGGGCAGTCTTAGTATCCCCAAATGGAGATCATTATCCATTCACATGCAAATTGAATTTTGACTGTACAAACAATATGGTGGAGTATAAAGCATGCATCATAGGGATTCGAGCGGCTAAAAAGTGAAAAATTAGAACCCTGAAAGTATATGGAGACTTTGCGTTGGTAATTTACCAGCTTAGGGGTGAATGGGAGACAAGAGACCCCAAATTGATTAATTATCGAAAGGTAGTTTTGGGGCTACTTGAGGAGTTTGATAACATCACTTTCAATTATCTCCCACGGGACGAAAACCAGATGGCAGATGCTTTAGCAACACTGGCTTTCATGATTAAAGCAAATAAAAAAGAGGATGTGAGACCAATTTAGATGAGTATTTCTAAGGTTCCAGCTCATTGTTGTAACATCAAAGAAGAGGAAAAGGATGACCATCCTTGGTATCAAGATATATTACTGTATGTGAGAAATCGTGAATATCCTGAGCAGGCAACTGAGAATGACAAAAGAACCTTGAGGAGGTTAGCTTGTGAATATGTACTAGATAGGGACATCCTTTATAAAAGAAGGAAAGATCAGATGCTTTTGAGATATGTCGACGCTGTGGAAGCCAGGTAAATCTTGGAAGAAGTACATGAAGGTGTTTGTGGGACACATGCTAATGGCTTTGCAATGGCAAGGCAAATCATGAGGTTTGGATACTATTGGTTTACTATGGAAGGAGATTGTATCAGCTATGCCAAGAAGTGTCATCAATGCCAGATATATGGGGACAAGATTCATGTATCACCTTCACCTTTACATGTTATGACTTCTCCATGGCCCTTTTCCATGTGGGGCATGGATGTCATTGGGCCAATATCACCAAAAGCTTCGAATGGGCATCGTTTCTTTTTCGTGGTCATTGATTACTTCACTAAATGGGTAGAGGCAGCTTCATATGCTAGTGTTACCAAGTCGGTAGTAGGTCGATTCTTGAAAAAGGAGATCATTTGTCGGTATGGAATGCCTGAGAGGATCATATCGGACAATGCATTGAACTTGAACAACAACACAATTGCAGAAGTCTGTAGCCAATTCAAGATCAAACATCATAATTCATCTCCATATCGCCCAAAAATGAATGGGGCAGTGGAAGCTGCCAACAAAAACATCAAGAAGATAGTAGGGAAAATGACTAAGACCTACAGAGATTGGCATGAGAAATTACCATTTGCACTCTTGGCCTATCGAACGTCCATTAGAACCTCTACCGGGGCAACTCCTTTCTCTTTGGTTTATGGGATGGAGGCAGTGTTACCCATTGAAGTGGAAATACCTTCTCTTCGAATTTTGTTAGAGATAAAGCTGGATGAAGCAGAATGGATTCAATCGCGGTATGATCAATTGAACTTGATTGAAGAAAAAAGGCTAAGGGCTATTCGTCATAGTCAGATGTATCAGAAGCGAATGATGCGAGCTTATGACAAGAAAGTTCATCCAAGAGAATTTCATGAAGGGGACCTTGTACTGAAAAAGATTCTTCCCATACAGAAGGACTTTAAAGGAAAATGGATGCTGAATTGGGAAGGGTCGTATGTTGTGAAGAAGGCTTTCTCCGGTGGTGCACTGATTTTGACAGAAATGGATGGGAAGAGTTTACCCAATCCAGTGAATTTAGACTCAGTCAAGAGGTACTTTGTCTAAAGAAAAAGGAAGCCAAGGTGAAAACCCACAAAGGGCGCTTTGAGACTTCTAAAAAAAATGGAGAGGCCAAGGTGAAAACCCGCAAAAGACGCCTTGAGACCAAAGGGGTTTTGAGTTGAAAACCTGAAAGGGCAGTTCAAATTTTGAAAAGCACGCAGTGACCTTGCTATACCGAATTCGACAAGTAGTGGAGTTTGTTACATACCGGGGCATCAAAAAAGTACTTTGGATCTTCTAAACACATGTTAAACTCAAAATAGTCTTCATGGAGTCTGTATACAGAAGCCCAAGCTGTGATATGTAGGGCATCTGATTTTTTGTCCTGTTTACTATCTTTGGATCCTTTTTCTTCTGAAAGATATGTTTTCTGATTAATTTCCTTTTTTATTTTTGATGATTTATCTAACTATTCTCAAGATCAAATTATTCGTCTTCCATTATTCATAAAGTGTATTGCATTGAAATAATGATTGATGAACTAAATATTTTTACAAATGAAGTTTTGCATATTACTCTGGAAATCTTTAGATAATACGAGAAACTAAAACAGAACAATTTTTTGAAGAATTCCCATGAGTGAATGTCAGAGGTACTCGAGAAAATTTCTTCTTCAGTCCAAAGGATGATTGGACAATTCAAACGATTCAATCCTAGGAGAGGATCATCTCCAGCAGGTCGTAACATTCGAAGAATGGTACAATAAGACCAATTTGATTCAAAGCATACGAGCAGAGTATGATTGATACTTCAAGTAAAATAAAGATAAAACTTTGATGGATGAATGAATAAAGACGTCCGAAATAGGAGTCATTTTCATAACATTTTGCATCATAATATGTCTATTTAGGAGCATTTAACTCATTTCGATCATGGCATCCTAATCATTAGGCATGAGCACATACACATTCTACAGGTTATCTCCTTTAGGAGACAATGTAGATCACTGATAGCAGATTTGGCATCTCTGTATTGACGGGGAACAAATCGAAGAAGCAAATTTGGCGTCTCTGTATTAGACGGGGAGTAGATCGAAGATAGTAGATCTGACATTCGTGTGTTTACATCGAAGCAGATCGAAGATGATAGATTTGGCGTCTCTGTATTAGACGAGGAGCAGATCAAAGATAGCAGATCTGACATTCGTGTGTTTACATCGAAGCAGATTGAAGATGACAGATTTGGCGTTTCTGTATTAGACGGGGAGCATATCGAAGATACTAGATCTAACATTCGTGTGTTTACATCGAAGCAGATCGAAGATGACAGATTTGGCGTCTCTGTATTAGACGGGGAGCAGATCGAAGATAGCAGATCTGGCATTCGTGTGTTTACATCGAAGTAGATCAAAGATGACAGATTTGGCGTCTCTGTATTAGATGGGGAGCAGATCGAAGATAGCAGATCTGACATTTGTGTGTTTACATCGAACCAGATCGAAGATGACAGATTTGGCATCTCTGTATTAGGCGGGGAGCAGATCAAAGATTTCAGCATGGCGTCCCTGAGTTTGCAGGGAGCAAGTTGAAGATAGCAGATTTGACATTCCTAAGTTACAGTGAAGCAGTTTGAAGCTATCAGAATACCTTTGAAGAAGATGAGGATCAAGATTTCGAGACTTGGCCAGGCCGGGCAAAATTGGTCCTTTTATAGTCTTCGCTCTATTTCCGTTACACGGCAATGAGCAAAGAGGGGCAGCTGTAGGAACCCATTTTTGCCCAGGCCCATGAAATGAAATAAACAAAAATTTATAAACCAAATTAAATAAATAAAGAGTCCCTATTAAATGTCCAATTTACAATAAACAGGCCCAAAGGCCTGATAACACAAAACTCGGTTACATTTTACAGCCCAATTAGTCTAAACCAAAATATCCGTTAAACCTCCTAACCCAACAAATAAACACGGCCCAAAGGGCCTAAACCATTAACAAAATCAGAGGACCTAGGGTTTCCTTAAACCCTAGGCACCGCAAGCACCCCGACACCAGGCCTCATCTCGCGCCGCAATCGGTGAGCCAGTGCGCCATCATCAGTGCCCAATTGTTGCCGATTTTCTCGTCGTCACCTGCAAAAAGGAAAAGAAATACACAGCAAATATGGCAAGGAATTGAACGGAAGAACACACAAATTTGTACTTAGAAAACAGGGGCTATAAAAGCCGAATATCTTCACTGTAATAGGACACAATTTTTTTTACATATATACAAACAGATACACGCATAAATACATACAAGAAAGAAATACGAGCAGTTTTTTTTTGTAAAAGGTGATTTTAGTTGCATATTTCGTTCCTTATAGTTTATTTCTTTTTGTTCAACACATATGAATCATTTTTTACAAAAAAACTGTCGGTATTTAGAAAAGAGAAGAGATTACCTGTGATTTGCCTAGAAAAATGAAGGCTTTTAACCTTCCAACCACCGTGTACAACAGCACGTGTGGCGCATGGGCGCATGCAGCACGATGACCAGAGCTTGGCCTGACGGAGGCCGAAGGCCGGAGCCCGGAGGGCTCTTCTCCTCTCCTCTTTCAGAGGATTTCAAGTTTTTTTTTTAAAACCAACTTTAAAAATGAATTTTTGGGCCAAAATCTGATTTATATAGTATTATAAAAACGGTGTCGTTTTTGCTTAGTTTAATAAGCATCAAAACGGCACCGTTTAAGTGAAGGATTCGCACGTTGACCCGTGACCCGGGAAGGATCCGCGCGTTTTTGGTAGATGGGCAAATTGCCATTTGAGCCCTTCCGCTTATTTTCCGTTTTTTTATTTTGTTCAATTTTAAATTTCTTTATTTTTTAAATCTGGCCCTAATAGTTTGTTTTTGTTTCAATTTGGTCTCTAAACCCTTTAAAGTGCAATCCTCGAAATAGTGTCGTTTTGGGAATAGGGTATAATTGCCCAGTGAGTCCCCCATTTATTGCGCGCATTTCAATTAAGCCCCAAATTCAGTTTTAATTTATTTTAATTCATCTCCAGAGTTTTATTGAGTTTTAAATTTAGTCCTATTTTATTTATTCATTTTTTTACCTATTTTAATATTTTATATATTATTTATTTCATTCTAAACTTTTATATATATAAAATTATTTTTATTACACATTTTTTTATATATAATTATTTTCACATATTATTTATCATATAAAAATTGTTTTTTATACATTAGTGTTATATTATTATTCTTATATATTATTTATTATGTATTAAGTATAATTTTAAAATTTGTATATTATTATAAATATTATATATATATTTTTGTATGTTATCATTAAATGCCTTGTATATTATATGATATTCTAAAATTTACTATAAAATTTTGTTCCTATTTAACATATTATTATTTGTATAAATATATATTAAGTTATTATATCATATAGTATATTTTTATATATAGTAACCATTTTTTTTAAAAATTTCTCCTTTATTTTTTATATATTGTTTTAAATATTTTATTTTTTTAATACCTCATTTATTTTTAATTGTATTTAGTTTTTATCTTTATTTTTTTTGACTTATTTTTTTATGTTCATAATTTGTTTATTTATTTTTGTATCTTTTTTGTATTTATTTAGTATTGTTTTAGTATGTTAATTTTATCTCATAAATTATTTGTTATTTTTATGTTATTTATTGCCTTTATATATTTGCATGAAAATTGATTATTTATGTTGTTATTTTAAGTTATATTTGCATGAAATATTATTGTATATATATCATGTAATTTATATTGTTATATTTATTGTTTTCTATGTTGTATTTTGCATGAAATGTTAATGTATGTATATTTTTGTTATTTATGATTATATCTGCATGAAATGTTAATGTATATTATGTAACTTATGTCGTTATTTATCATTTTCTAAATTATATTTGCATGAAATGTTAAAGTATGTATCATGTAGTTTATATTATTTAGTATTGATATCTTGTAATATGTTAAATGCATCATTGTTTTTTAAATTTGTATTTCATTTAATCCAAAAGAATTTTAAAAATGAGGCAATGTTTTTTGTATTTGGGAATTAGGGAAGTAGTGCCCTAACATGCTGGGTTGCGATTTTCCGTTTGTCTAAATGTTTAAAGTATCCTTCTAAATAGGTTTTGTAAATCACGAGATGATTTCAGTTACGAAAGTTTAAGAATATCGTGTCCAATCATGCTGGATGTGATATCTGTACTCTTTTGGAGCGAAGGAATCTCGATTTTTAACTCAAATTATTTCGGTTTTAAAAAGGGATCCTATTTTTAAATTATTTCAAACTTTTGACATTAAGACAGAAAACTATTCAATTTGGTACCAATTTCGGGCGTTGCGAGGGTGCTAATCCTTCCTCGTACATAACTGACTCCCGAACCTGTTTTCTCACTTTTTTGTAGACTAAAATGTTTTATAAGGTGATCAAATCACACCTAAAAAGGTTGGTGGTGACTCCTGTTTTCAAAATCTCCCATTAAAAATGGTTTCGACAAGATAAAAATGATGAAGCAAGTAATTTGTTCGACTGTCTTTCCTCTCCTTTACATTCTTCTTCTTTTTTCTTAGTGTTGAAGCATAGACGTGCAGCCCTAGTGGCAAGATCAAAGGGAAAACCCCTCCACCAGGGCAATGCAACCAGGAAAATGATTCTGATTGTTGCAAGGATGGCAAGTGGTACACGACATACAAATGTTCACCCCCTGTATCAAGCCAAACGAAAGCAACACTGAATCTTAACAGCTTTGAGCAAGATGGAGACGGTGGTGCACCATCTGAATGTGACAACCAGTACCACTCCGATGATGACCCTGTGGTGGCACTTTCTACAGGGTGGTATAACAACGGGAAGAGGTGTTTGAATTATATCAACATCCATGGCAATGGAAAATCTGTGAGGGCTAAAGTTGTGGATGAATGTGATTCTACTATGGGATGCGATTCGGACCATGATTATCAGCCCCCTTGCCCTAACAACATTGTTGATGCCTCGAAAGCAGTTTGGAAAGCTCTTGGAGTGCCTGAGAGCAACTGGGGCGGGATGGATATCTACTGGTCTGATATTGATTTATCACTTTATCTATATTTATATTTATAATGTATGTACTAGATTAAAGATTTCTTGTGCGTCTTTGTTAACATTTATGTTACTATTAATGTAAAATTTATATATATTATGTACTTTGAGCCCTAAATTATGTTTTAAATCTTCATTATTTGCTTTATCCTTACTTTTTACTTGGAGAAATTCTTAGTTAATTCTCGAAATCAGACGAGTGTTGGATTTGGTACGCATTCGATAGGGGTATAAACAAGGCACTCGTGCTCGAAAGATACTTGAGTTAATTTGAAAAACAAAAATTCAACTTCAATTAAGGCATTGTCGAGTCAAGCTCGAGTAGCTTAAGTTATCAAGTGAACTAGATTGGAGTACCTTAATACTCGATTTGAGCCACTCATGAGCTTAATCAAATTTTTTATTAATAATGCATTTCTAATATTTTAATCTTAAGAGAAAAAATTCACCTGGATTTCAAACTCGAAATTTAATAGAAAACTCAACTTCAACCCGATCCAACCCAACCCAACCCAACCTAAATTTAATTTAATTTAATTATTTTATTTTTTATTTTAAAGCAAATAAGAGTAAATTTTTTATTTTTTATTTTAAAGAAAATAAGATTTCTTTTTTAGTTTAGACTTAAAATTTTATTTATTTATTTATTTGTTGAAAACAAAAACTATATATATATCAAAGACATTTTTTTTAAATATCTTGAGATAGGCGAATATACCTCAAACATGATCTTGATCTGACTCGATTATTTTCTTAATTTCATCCAACCCGGCCCACCCTAAACTCAATTTTCTAAAAATATTCATTCTTGACGAATCAAGTCGAGTCGAAACCTATCGTATTCAAGGTTTTTTTACTTAATATAATTTACTTATTATTAGACTATCTTTATATAATGATGTTGTGTGTAGTATAAAAACTAAGAATTTATCCTTAAAAGGTATTAGATACAAATAAAACTTTAAGAATTAAGTAACCATAGGAAGTTACCATGGCATAGAATGCCGCTTTATAAACTTTAATTTTGAGCATGTTTATGCTCCTAAAAGAAAATTAGTTTATATTTGTAAAATTTGCTTTATGCTAAATTGAGAGTTTTTAATTTGAATAAGGTGAAATAAAAATATTAAATTATTAAAATTCTCATGATAGAAAAAAAAAGGAATGGAAGAACCGTTAGGAGGTTCGGGGGTGGGAAGGGCAACCAAGAAAGTCCGTCATCGGGATGATGATCCACCGGATGTGGGTGATATGGAGAATGATGATGGAGGTTAAAAAGTGGCTTGGTTCAAGGACAAACTACTAGGTTGGAATCCGACTGAAAGCCTAGAGGAAGATTATGAGGAGGATGAATTTGAGCTCTTTGATGGTGATGTTGTTACAGAGATGATGAACGGAATTCTAGATATCAAATTCTCAGAAAGAGTACACACTCTAATTTAAAAGAGTATGGCGAAAACAGTCATCATCAAGTTTCTTGGCAGGAAAATTGGCTTTTACAATATAATTTCTAAGCTTTATTTGTTGTGGAAACCAAGACGATCGTTCCAGCTAATGGACTTAGAAAATGATTACTACTTCGTTAAGTTTCAATCAAAAGAAGATTATACCAAGGCGTTGATTAAAGGGCCTTGGATGATTTACAGCCAATACTTAATAGTTCAGCCATGGTCTTCTTCGTTAAATACTTCTCAAAGCATTCCAAATCAATTAGTGGTTTGGATTCGACTTCCAGGTTTCTCAAGATCTTTCTACAAAAAGTGCTTACTAGAAGTGGTGGGTAATTCGATTGGCCAAGTGATTAAGGTGGATAATCAAACGGAAAACAGGATGAGGGGCCAATTTGTAAGGATGGAAGTAAGTGTTGATCTCAATCATCCTCTAATCTCTAAGGTCTGTGTAGAAGGGAAATGCAGAGAGTGGAGTATGAAGGCTTACCGAAAGTCTACTTTGGTTGTGGACTCTATGGCCATCAGAAGGAGGTATGGCCTAAGCTACGACAAGAGAAACTAATAGAAAATTTGAAGGAAGAGAACGTGAAATTGAAAACACCAGTACCAGTAGAATTGAACAGGAGGGCATAAACGAAGGAGTTCGACTCATGGATGATTGTTTCATGCCATTCACGGAGGCTTACAAGGAGGAATATGGTTATGGAAACAAATAAGCAAAATCACAGTATTAGCTAACATTTCTCCTTAATTTCTAATTGGAATGAAGATTTTTGGGATACAAGTAAAACTTTTGAAAAGGTTTCTTCCTCCGATTGGTTCTAATGATGGGTCTGATGATGAACTCGAATCTGACCAATTAGTGTCAGTGTCTGTTGTTGTTTTTGGAGCTGTAGAGCTGAAATCTTTGGGACCATCGATTCTTTATAATCCTTTAAAAATTTTGTCAAAGGATTTTGATTCTAGCTTTGTTGGATCATCAGAGACTTAAAAACTTGTTTTGGAGGAGGTGATTTTGTAGGAGATTTGTCTATTATTGGCCTTTTCCCAAGTCTAATTTCTTCTTGACGGGCTTCTTGTTTTTCAACTACTTCAGTGTCTTCAGTAGCCTTTTTCTTCTTTTTCTTTTCAACTTCTTATTTTTTTTATTTCCAGAAATATTTCATAATTGTTGGGTTTAGTCCGTTCTGGAAATTTTGGAAAGGTGATACGAACACCTTCAGCTGAAAAAGTATTTTTCTGATGAATTGAGGGAAACAACTCCACTGTGTCTAATTGTGGAGGTGATGCTGGAATTTCGCTCATTTCTTGTAGTACTTTGATCTGTTCTTTGAGATTTTGAATTTCTTTTTCTCTTCGCACTAAATGAGAAAAGAAATCTTGTCATGGGGCAGTTAGTTCTTCAGCTCAACATCTAATCTTTTTTGTAAAAGACTAATAAGTTCTTTTACCATTTTTGTATTGTCATCAACTTTGGCTTCAATAGTTGAGATCTTTGAATAAATTATTTTCAAGGTGTGATTTTGAGCTAAAGCATTTTCAGTCTGCCAGTTAAGAGTGGCTTCTGCAGTGCTTATTTTTGCAGGTGCACCAGAAATGTCAGTTTGAATCTTGAAAGGGATTTTTGGTGCATGGGTATAATTCCTTTCAGTAAATTTTTCAAGAGGTGGAAATTCTTTGTCATATGATGTTTTTGAAGAAGATTGTTGTCGAAACCATTTTTTAAAGGGATTTGAAAAACGGGGATCGACTTTTGAAAAACGAAAACGGGAGTCGCCACCAATCTTTTAAAGTGCGATTGGATCACTATATAAAACGTTTTGGCCTATGAAATTATGAGAAAATAGGTTCGGAAGTCGGTTACGTACGAGGAAGGATTAGCACCCTCGCAACGCCCATAATTGGTACCAAATTGAGTAATTCTTGCCTTAGTGTCAGAAATTTGAAAGAATTTTAAAAAAATGATATTTCCTTTAAACCGTGATGTTTTGAGAGAAGAATCAAGATTCATTCGTTTTAAAAGAGTACAAACATCACATCCAGCATAATTGGACATGATATCTTTAATCTTTCGTAACTAAAATCATCTCGTGATTTATAAAACTCGTTTAAAAGGATATTTTAAATATTTAGTCAAACGAGAAATTGCAACCCAGCATGTTAGGGTACTATTTCTCGAATTTCTAAGTATTCAAAAAAAAGTTTCTTTTTAATTAAATAAGATATGACTTTTGATGTTTTTAAAAAAATGGTATATTTTAAAATAACCTAATTTCAATATATATATTTTATTATTTCATGCAAATATAGTAAAGGTGATGAACAAGGATCTAAATTATCTAATACGCTATTATTTCATGCATGGTCATAAATAGTATCGTTACATACAAAGTATAGAATATAGTGAATTCAATAGCATAAATTGTATAACAACATTTTATACAAATATATCTAAATTATCATAAATAAACTAATTTTACGAAAATAAATAAATAGAAGAATATAATGATATGTAAAATCTAACTAATAAAAAAAATTAAAATGAAAGAGAATTTAAAAATAAATAACAAGTTAAGGGTATGAAATATAAAAGTAAGTTATTTAGAAATATGTTAAATGATGTAAGATCAGTAAAAGAAACCCCTTTTTTTAAAAGAAAATATGTATACATATATAAATTATATGATAAGGTATAATAACTTAATATATGAGAAAAATAGTATAATAGAGGTTGTTTATTCTTTTTACAAATGTATATAATTAATAAGTAATGTATACTTTAGAATAAAATAAAGGTAGTAAAGAAATATAATAAAATATGATTTATAAATAAAAATAATATAAATCATATAGTAATAAAATATATGTAATAAAATATAGTGTGTAATAAAAATACATAAATAAAATATAATGAAATATAATATAATAACTTAATTTATAAAATAAAAATAATATAATAAGTATTTTCATATATACAAATACAGTAAGATAAATAATATACATAATAAAAATAGATAGCATGTAGTAAAATATAAATATAATGGAATAATAATGTATATATATATATATAATAAAAATATGTGATAAAATTTAAGCATATGATAAAATATGAAATAAAAAATATATAATATATATTAAAACATAAAATAGTATATAACATTTAATAAAATATAAAATAATATATGTTAATATATTATAAAATAATATAAATACGCTTGGAAATAAAAATATACCATAGATTTTTATTTATGTAAATAATAATATGTAGTATTTAAAATAAATAAATTTAAAAATATATAAAAAAGGATTAAAATTAAAAATTATTAAAACCTTGGGGCTAATTAGAAAAATATAAAAATTTAAAAAAATTGGATCAATTTAGAACTCTCTTTAGAACTGAAGGACTCACTGGGCAATTAAGCCCTAATCCAAAAATAGCACCGTTTCCAGAATAAAATTTGAAGGCTGTTTGGATTAAATTAAACAAATATAAAAGATTAAGGCCAAATTTAAAAAAAATGTAAAAAAAAAATGGAAGGATCAATTGGGCAATTTGCCCACTTTTCAAAAACGCGCGGATCCTCCCCGGGTAATCGGGTCAACGCGCGGATCTTCTGTTAAAACGAAGCCGTTTTGGTCACTAATTGGCTACACCAAAACGACGTCGTATCTCCTTCCTTTATAACCGAATTTTAACCTTAAAATTCATTTTAACACCCCTGTTTAAGAAAAATCCAAAAAACTCTGAAACCCTCTCCCCAGCCCTCTAGCTTAAGCTCCAGCAACGGCCGATGGCTACTGCCCCGCGCGCTTCACGCGCCGTCGCTCACGGTGGTCCTAAGGCTAAAACGAATGGATTTTCAGGTATTTCTTCTCCCTTTTATTTTCATTGTTAATATTCACAAAAAGAAACAATCTGTACACATGTAAATAGCAAAGAGTAAGAAAATAAATAAATAAATAAATAACGACAAAATCACTTTTCTCTGAAAAAATGCCTTTGTATATATATTTATGTTTGTCTGTATGTGTGTAAAACCTTGTCTGCGTGGTGTTTTGTGGTAGAAAATCGTGTCTCTATTATTGTCTTTGTAAAAAAAAAAATCGGGGATTGTTTACAATGAAGGTATTCGGGCTTTATAGCCTCTGTTTACAGTGTATTTACATCTTTATTTTATTTCTTTGCCATCTTTGTTGGTTCTGCTCCCTCTTGTTTCCTTTTGTAGGCAATCGAAGAGAAGAAAGGGCACTGATCACGGCGTCGATTTGCGTCTCAACGAGATACAGGGCCTGGAATCACGGCACCTATGAAGGGTAGCTGAAACGACGCAAGGTGAAACAGCGTGACTGGAGAACCGTTGATGGGGGCATGATCGATGGTGGCCTTGATTCGAGAGCTGGACAGACGCTCCCCGAATCTTCTAGAAGCAGTGACGGCTCAAGGAGGAAAAGGCAGAAACCCTAGGGTTTCCTGCCTTAATGTAATAGTTTGGGCCAATTGGGCCACTTTAGTACTTGGCTAGGCAAGGTGTAATGGGTACCGGGTTATTGGGTTTAAGTATTAATGGTTTTGGGCTAGTTTGTAACTGGGCAATGGTATAAGGTTTAGGTGTCTGGGCTTATCAAGCTTTGAAGCCCGTTTATTGTAAATGGACTTGTATGAATGGACTTTATTTATTTATTGATTTAATTCCTACAAGCCCGGGTAAATTTGGGCTATTACAATTGTAACATACATACAACATGGATTGATTTTGGTTCAGGTAAAGGATTTTTCTGAACCCATTTATTGATTTTTTTGTAACATGGTTGGAGAAAAGGTTTTGGTTTTCTTTGAGATATAGAATTTTTCGGAAGAGGAGGTTTCAGAACAGGAAAGGAATTACAAGGCTCTAGAGAAGTTTCTTGGACTGGTGATGGCAGTTTAGCTGAATAATCCACAAGGTAAATAAATTTACCGTTGTCTTCACAAATGGTCCAATATTTGGATCTCCTTCCGTCCATCTTCTGTAAAATTCTGACTGAGTGGATTTCTTCTCTTTTTTTCCCTAGTTTTGAAGCTGAGTAATCCATACTATCGATCCATGCACTGAACTTATCACCAGCACATAATTCACACACAATTCAAATCCCAAGGACAGTGTCCAATATTCTCATCTTTAAACATGTACAAAGGTCTTCCATTAGCAGAAAAAACTCTGTACTAAATTTCTTTCTAGACCAAGTTCACAAAGATTATAGCAACATTCTGGATCTTCATTATCATGACCCATCGTTGGGTTTCCTGTGGGTTGCATCATCAATTGTGTAGGAAATACAGAAGGGCCCTTGGGACTGTGAAAATGACTATGGTCAAATTTTATTTTTGTGGTTCCATCTCCCTTGGATATATCTGACTTTTAGTAGACTGGATGGGTTGACTATGTTCATGGAGCTGTTCATAGTTAGTTACCCATTTTTCTGGGAGAAATTTGATAAGTTCCTTTTTAAGAATTTGTCTACGAACATGAACACAATGAGGTTGATCATTGGTGTTGACAGTGATTAAAAGAGAGTCTCTTGTACCATTTTGTGAGAGATTGAAAGCATGGTCTTGAACTATGTAAACAATTTGATAATTCAAGGTAGCCACTATTGCAAATGGCACTTGAGGCGCTCCAACAATCTGAATTTGAACTTTAAGAGCTATGAGCAGATTTGGATCTGCTAGTGCCATTGTAAAATTTGGAAGAAAATGAGAGAAATTTGATAGAAAAGATGAACGAAATCACTAGAAAAGCCTTAAACTAAAAAATGGTCCCCAAACTATAACACTTTTTCATTTTATGTACTTAAAACTTTTATTTTTTTGTCAGAAGTGCTATTTGAACTTTCATTATGTTAACACTATTGTTCCTTCCATGAATTGCCATTTAAAATAATTGTCCTAGTCAACTAGAGCTTGACACATAATCAAAAAATAAATGTTTAAAACTCGGACTATGAAATTTTGGGTTCAAAATGTTCAAAAACTTTTTTGAATTATTTGAATTTTTTATTGAAATTGATATTTGACACGCGTCGTTTTGCCTATCAAAATAAAATAAACCTCTTCAAAAATAAATAAATAAATAAATAAAAAGGTAGAATAGTGGAAGAGGGTCGATCCACAGGGAGTTTAATGGAATTCTTGATAAAATTTCTTATTCTCGACCTAGGAGCTGAAATAGAAAAAAAAAAGGTGACTTGAGAAGTAACAAGAAAATAAAATAAACAAGTAAAATTGCAAAGAAAGATGTATTAAAATAGAAGCAATAAAATAAAGAAGATGAAAGATTAAGTTGAATAAACACGAGTATAAGAATTGCCTCGAGCTAGTTTCGTCAATTCCCACGATCATCGAAAATAGATTTTTGCTCCGGGATTCATGTCGGTTACAGTCTACGAGGCCCAACCCATCGTAACTTGCTTTTCTCTCATGTAATCGATCTTCCCAAGTCTATCTTCGAAAGTCAATTCTTAAGTAAATCAACCACGTCTATCGCCGTTAAAATACTTAGTTTTAAAATAGGAAAAGCCCAACTCAGAAGTTGTCTTATCGAGAATCATTTCTGATCTCATCTTTCCTTAGCGGGCCACTGCTAAGAGTGTTCAAAGGAAGTCGAAATGCCACAGGCCGATCCTTCCTCCTAACTATAAAATTAAACGATTCCAGACAACGGATCCTTTTTTATTTGAAAAACGTTTAAAAATTTTAGTAAGGCCGATTGCCAAACTATCTAAGCAGAAAGACGAAAATGTATCCCGAAAGGATTTAAGTAATATTCAATTCTCACGTGAGGAATTGATTCGTACTAGCTCTTGGCTTGAGAAAAATTAGTCAAGCATGATATTCATTATTATGCTTAACATGTTTTGATAATGTAAAAACATAAAATAAAATAAAATAAAGTAGAAATAAAACAAAAGAAGAAAATTTTATTAAAAATGAAAATAAAGTAGCAATAAGAACAAAAGACAAGACATCCCCTAGCCTTACCCAAAGGTGGGTATTTATAGGCTTCAACTTCCCAAATCAACAAGGAAAACTAATAAAAAAAAGATAAGATAATATCTTTAAAATTATGAAAATGAAAACCAAAATCCCCCAAATCACGTCAAAAAAACAAGATAAGTTGTTTCCAGAATATTCCCCGTGTTGACTTCTTATTTGCCACGTCAGATCCGTGTCGTGCCCACGACTCCAGCCGTGACAGAATAAAAAAAAAAAGGAAACTGTAGATTACATCTTTTTGTTGCCATTTCCAGTATTGGGTTCACTACACAAGAAATAAATCAAATACAACCAATTAAGTAGTGAAAAATTCATAAGACAAAGGAATTAACAAGCAAAAAGTGTCAAATATAAGAGTACATCAAATTCCCCCTCACTTGTCTCATACTTCGCCCTCAAGTATGTTTGAAATAAATTAATCAAAAGCTTAATCATCTTTATCCTAAACTGTTGCAAGTCTTAAACAAAGTTATGAGAGTTCAAGTGCACAAAAAATGACGTGAATAAAACATGAATCAAAACGAATAGGTGAAAGCAAGAACAATCATTCAACCTTACCATTGTCTATCAATTATCAATCAAATTCTAACCTAAGCTTAATTCTTACCAAGATGCACTCAAATCACTCAAAGTGTTTCGGGTGTAGAAATCAAATTCACTCAAAGTCAAAATTTGAATAAGGGTCTCCATAGGCTTGTGGCAAGATCAATTCTCCACTACTTTAAAGAAATGAGATGCAAAAATCATTAGGACTTTTAATAAAGGGTGTAATGGGGCTTAGGTAAAGGTGGGGAATAAGGCTAAAATGGGGCTAAAGAGAATCAAGACAAGAGTTTCCCAACAAGTAACTATATCATGTCCACAACCTTAGAAAACATAGGCATCAAGAATAAGCAAACTAAACAAAGGTAGCTATAATGAACAAATCATCAAACTTTTCTTTTTTTTCTTTTTTTAACTTTTTTCTTTCTTTTATTTTATTTTTGTTTTGTTTTTTTTTCTTTTTTTGAAACATGATCTCACAACCTTAAACTTATGCTCTTTGTCTTGTCAAGGGTGGAAGAGAGGAATGAATGAAAAGGCTCGGGTTTAAAATCTTGGTGAAAACAAAGAAAACAGGATTAGGCTTCAACTTGGTTCATTAAGGGAAAAGAAAGGGTGAATCCTAATGCCTAAATCATATTAATGCATCAAATTCCAATGTAATCTCAAAATGCATACAAGCCACAAGTTCTAGATTCCAATGTCCAAATTGACACTCTCAGGCAAGAAAAAGAGCATAAAAATATAATCATATATGCTAAAGGCTCAAGTTCTCACAAAATGGGCTAATTAATTAAGCTAGGTGAGAAATTCAACTAACAACATCAAGACAAATTGTAAGGGTTGTCAAATTGGACTTACTCATATTATTCGATTATCAAGCATGCTAGAATTCAAGTATCTTTATGAGCTAAAATAATCATAACATGCTTAGCGGCAAGCAACGGTAAAGGAGTTGTTCTTCTAATCAATTCAAACAAACATATCATCAAACAAATATGACAAGCAAGGTGAAATTAATGTCATCCTTTACCCTCCCCCTCACTTAATCGTATTGTCCCAATACGAAAAAAAAATTGTAAAGTACATTTAAGAACAAAGAAAGGTAAAGGATACTCCCCGTGATCAATGACGACGGTGGCCACGGCCGAGGTAAAGGAAGGAGAGTATTTCCGTGATGTTCTCTTCTAGGGCCTGGAGGGGTCAGGAAAACGACAAATAAAAAAAATTAAAATTGATGAAAAAGTAAACAAATGGGTTGCCTCCCATTTAGCGCTTTGTTTAACGTCGTTAAGCTCGACATTTTCCTGTCAAATTTTTGGCTCTTCCAACCCAATTTCTTCAATTAGTCCGATTGGTGTGCTCTCGAAGAAAGGTTTTAGCCATTGTCCATTAACTTTAAACCGTGCACCTGAGCTATGCTCAATTTCCACAGCTCCATGAGGAAAAACATTGATCACGGTAAATGGTCCGCTCCACTTGGACTTAAGTTTTCCTGCAAAAATTTTTAATTTTGAGTTAAATAAGAGAACTTTCTGCCCAACGGAAAATGATTTAAATGAAATGCACTTGTCATGAAATGCTTTTGTTCGCTCTTTATAATTTTGTACGCTATCGTAAGCGTTACGGCGAATCTCCTCAAGCTCTTGGATATGAAGTTTCCGTGCTTCGCCAATAGCGTTCATCTCCATATTACATTCCTTCACCGCCCAAAATGCCCTATGCTCGAGTTCGACAGGCAAGTGGCAAGGTTTGCCGAAAACAAGTCGGTAAGGTGACATCCCGATAGGTCCTTTGTAGGCCGTGCGATATGCCCACAATGCATCAACTAACTTCAAGCTCTAATCTTTCCATTTTGGTTTAACAGTCTTCTCTAGGATTGACTTGATTTCTCGATTTGAAATCTTTGCTTATCCGTTGGTTTGCAGATGATAAGCTGTCGCTATCCACTGAGTCACGCCATATTTCTTCATCAAAGCTTCAACGACTTGGTTAACGAAATGTGTCCCTCTGTCGTAAATGATCACTCTCGGAGTTCCAAATCTTGAGAAAATAAAATCACGTAAAAAATTAGTTGTGGTTTTCGCATCATTTTCTCGGGTGGCTTTTGCCTCTACCCATTTCGAAACGTAATCAATGGCCAAAATAATGTATAAATTTCCAAATGATGAGGTAAATGGCCCCATATAATCGAACCCCCACACATCGAAAATTTCACAGATGTGTATAGGATTTAATGGCATCTCCCTCCTTCGACTTAGATTTCTGACTCTTTGGCACCTGTCACATGCTTTGCAAAAGTTGTAAGTGTCTTTAAACAAGGTTGGCCAATAAAATCCGCACTCAAGAATTTTGTGTGCGGTTCGTTTCAGGCCGAAATGTCCACCGCAAGCGTAGGAATGACAAAACTCAAGTATGGATTTTACCTCGCTGTTACTTACGCATCGTCGTATGATTTGATCCGAGCAATTTTTCCATAAATATGGATCATCCCAAATGTAGTATCGAGACTCTCTTTTTATGTGTTTGATCTCAGATTGAGATAGATTGTTCAGAAATTTACCCGTAGCTAGAAAATTCACCAAATCGGTGAACCATGGGAATGATGTGTGTGCTTCCATCAATGTTTTGTCTGGATATTGTTCTTGAAGGGGAGGTTCGATTGGTGAAGTAGTCAAACGGCTTAGGTGGTCAGCTACTAAGTTTTCGCTTCCTTTTTTATCCTTGATTTCAAGATCGAACTCCTGCAGTAAGAGAATCCATCGTATCAACCTCGGCTTTGCTTCTTTTTTGTTCATTAAGTATTTCAGCGCTGCATGATCGGAAAAAACAAAAATTTTAGTTCCTAATAAATAAGAACAAAATTTTTCTAATGCAAAAATGACAGCAAAAAGCTCTTTTTCCATTGTCGAGTAGTTGCGTTGAGCCGAGTCGAGAGTCCTAGAGGCATAGGCTATCACGTGCGGTCCTTCTTTACTCCTTTGGTTGAGAACAGCTCCCACGCTAAGGTCAGATGCGTCACACATAATCTCAAATGGTAAAGTCCAATTTGGTGGTTGTACAATTGGTGCGGATATAAGCCTTCCCTTAAGCTCATCGAACGAATCTTTGCAAGATTGATCAAAAACAAAATTCACGTCCTTTTGTTGTAATCGGCAAAGAGGTTGCGCCAACTTAGAGAAGTCCTTTATGAACCATCGGTAGAAACCTGCATGGCCAAGAAAACTACGAATTTCCCTCACTGAAGTGGGGTATGGAAGTGAGCGAATTACATCAATCTTTCCCTTATCAATGGAAATTCCTTGGGCCGAAATCACATGACCTAGTACCAATCCTTTACTTACAATGAAATGGCATTTCTCGTAGTTTAAAACCAATTTAAATTCAATGCATCGATTAAGAACATAAGAAAGATTGGAAAGGCATTAAGAGAATGAATTACCATAAACAGTAAAATCATCCATAAATACCTCTATTCCTCGCTCGATGTGATCGGAGAAAATGCTTAACATGCATCGTTGGAATGTGGCTGGAGCGTTGCAAAGACCGAAAGGCATTCTCCTATAGGCGAAAGTTCTGAAAGGGCAAGTGAATGTTGTTTTTTTCTTGGTCTTCGGGTGCCACCGGAACCTGAAAAGATCCAGAAAATCTATCAAGACAACAGTAATGTGTTTTTCCAGCAAGTCTTTCGATCATTTGATCGATAAATGGTAAAGGAAAATGGTCCTTTCGGGTTTGTGAGTTGAATTTCCTATAATCGATACACATTCTCCAACCATTTTGTACTCTCTTCGGAATCATTTCTCCTTCGGCATTTTCGACCACTGTAATTCCAGTCTTCTTTGGCACAACATGGACCGGACTTACCCATTTGCTATCAGAAATGGGGTAGATAATGTCAGCATCTAGCAACTTTTGAATCTTTTCCTTCACAACCTCCATCATTGGCGGGTTTAAACGTCGCTGGCCTTCTCTCGTTGGTTTTGCGTTCTCCTCTGTTTTAATTTTATGCATGCAAATGGATGGACTTAAGCCTTGGATATCAGCTAATGTCCATCCAATTGCCTTTTTATAGGTGCGCAAAACAGCAATCAATTCTTCCTCTTCCTGTCGTGATAATTCACTTGAAATGATAATTGGCAAGGTTCGGTTATCGTCCAAAAATTCGTATTTGAGATGCGATGAAAGTTGCTTCAATTCTAGTTGTGGCGCCTGCAAAATTGAGGAAAGGGGTTTAAATGGAATTAATCGAGAATCAGAAATGGAGGAAAGAGTTGAAATGATTTTGCTTTCATCATCAAGATCCTCCAATTCCCTACAAAAATCATAAAACAAATCAGTTTCGATAAAATCACCGGCTAACGGATCTATAATATCAACAAAATTTAAACTTGCGATAGAATCAGGATACTTCATAGCTTTGTACACATCGAATTTAACCACTTCCCCGTCAAATTCCATGGTTAAGATGCCGTTACGGACATCGATTTTTGTATGCGCTGTTGACAAGAAAGGGCGTCCAAGCAAGATTTCTAATCTGTTGTTGCTGCGGTCATTTTCCATGTCAATAATGTAAAAATCAGCAGGGAAAATGAGATCGTTTACCTTTACCAACACGTTTTCTAGTACCCCTTCGGGGTAGATAACTGACCGATCAGCTAATTGAACCGTCACTCGCGTCTCTTTTAATGGTTTTGTTGAAATTTTGTTGTAGACGCTTAGCGGCATGACATTAATAGATGCGCCTAGATCGCACATCGCCCTTTTTATTTCGACTTTTCCTATTTTGCACGGAATTGCAAACATCACTTGGTCCTTGTATTTCGGTGGTAAGCGTCTTTGAAAAACGGCCAAAATATTCTCGTTGAGGTTAACTCTTTCATTGCCGGATAACCGTCTCGGATTTGTACATAAGTCTTTCAAAAACTTCACATATTTTGGCACCTTTTGAATGACATCAAGGAGTGGAATATTGATTTCCACTTTTTTGAATATATCCAAAATTTCCTTCTCCTCTTCCTTTTTGTCACGCCTTGCAAGCCTTCCTGGAAAGGGAAGAGGAGTCTCGTAAGTAGAAAAAGAAGGACTAGGAATGACTTTAGCTGAGGTAGGCGAGGATTTTTCTTCTTGACTCTTCAAAGTAGTGTCTTCTTTGTCTTTATCGATTTTCTTGGGCTCCTTTGTCTGCTCTGGTGAAATTACAGTACCACTTCGTAAAGTAATCGCGCTCACATTTTCCCTCGGATTTGTTTCGGTTTGAGAGGGCAATCGTCCTTGAGACTCTAGGCGACCAACGGTTTGGGCTAGTTGGCTTATTTGTTTGTCAATTTCTTGGAGATGAGATTTTTTTTGGGTTTGGAATTTCTCTTGCGAAATGGCCAACTTTTCAACAATGGTCTCAAGAGAGGTTTTTTGTGGTGATTGATTTGGAAAGGGAGGTGGTCTCGGTTGGTAATTTTGGTTTTTGTTTCTATAGCTCATATTTGGATGATCTCTCCAACCGGGATTGAAAGTGTTACTGTAGGGATCGTATGGCCTTTGAGGAGGTCCTGGAAAATTATTTATGGCATTGACTTGGGCGCCCATCTCATCTTATAGCATTGGACATGAATCGGTTGGGTGGTTCGGCATCGTGCAGATTCCACAAACCTTCACGGCTCCTATCTTACCTGTGACAAGAGAGTTGACAATATCAGTCAATTTGTCTATTTTATTTTCCAAAGAAACAGTATTTACTTCGTGAACTCGTCGGCTAGGTTCACTTGAAGAGCCAAATTGTTGCGAGTTTGCGGCCATAGTAGAGATTAGAGTTCTCGCATTTTCTGGCGTCATATTGACGAGTGCGCCACCACTTGCAGCATCCACCATCTTTTTGTCCATCGAAAGCATCCCTTCATAGAGATACTGAAGGAGGGTCTGCTCGAATAGGCCATGCTGCGGGAAACTTGCGCATAACTTTTTGAGCCTCTCCCAGTAGTCGTAGAGAGATTCATCGCTCCTTTGCTGGATTCCCAAAATGCTTCGCCTAAACTCGCTCGCCTTTGCCGCTGGAAAATACCTATGAAGGAAAACACGAGATAGTTCAGCCCATGTGGTTATTGAGTTAGGCGGAAGGTAAAATAATCATTCCTTAGCCATTCCGGCTAAAGAAAAAGGAAATGCCCTTAGTTTGATTTGGTCTTCCGAGACTCCTTGCGGCTTCATGCTACTACACACCATGTGGAATTCGGCGAGATGTTTATGAGGGCTTTCGCTAGGAAGACTGTTGAATGTAGGGAGGAGATGAATTAACCCTGTTTTGAGTTGAAAAGGGGTAGTGCCTTGAGGAAAGGTAATGCAGAGCGGTTGTTGTACGGCGGGGGCGACGGCAAGCTCTCTAATGGTTTGGTTCGCCATTGGCTCCAGTTCAAATGTGGGATTTGTTATTCGAGTAGTGGTGTTGGGAGATGGTCCTTCGTTGGGAGTTTGTTCCGGTTAACGTGGTGGTGTCGCAGAAGTAGATTCCAGATTGGATTGTCATTCTCTTTGCTCTTACCACTTCTTTTGTCGAAGCGTTTGACCGTGGTTTCTACGAGCGCTTGCTTCAATTTTTGGGTTATATTGAACTAGAGTCCCCGGGTTTCTCCTGGTCATAAAAATCAAACAAAATAATCAGTAATTACCGAAAATAAAACTCCCCGGCAACGGCACCAATTTTGACACGCGTCGTTTTGCCTATCAAAATAAAATAAACCTCTTCAAAATAAAATAAATAAATAAAAAGGTAGAATAGTGGAAGAGGGTCGATCCACAGGGAGTTTAATGGAATTCTTGATTAAATTTCTTGTTCTCGACCTAGGAGCTGAAATAGAAAAAAAAAAAGGTGATTTGAGAAGTAACAAGAAAATAAAATAAACAAGTAAAATTGCAAAGAAAGATGTATTAAAATAGAAGCAATAAAATAAAGAAGATGAAAGATTAAGTTGAATAAACACGAGTATAAGAATCGCCTCGAGCCAGTTTCGTCATTTCCCACGATCATCGAAAATAGATTTTTGCTTCGGGATTCATGTCAGTTACAGTCTACGAGGCCCAACCCATCGTAACTTGCTTTTCTCTCATGTAACCGATCTTCCCAAGTCTATCTTCAAAAGTCGATTCTTAAGTAAATCAACCACGTCTACCGCCGTTAAAATACTTAGTTTTAAAACAGGAAAAGCCCAACTCGGAAGTTGTCTTATCGAGAATCATTTTCGATCTCATCTTTCCTTAGCAGACCGCCGCTAAGAGTGTTCATAGGAAGTCGAAATGCCACAGGTCGATCCTTCCTCCTAACTATAAAATTAAATGATTCCAGACAAACGGATCCTTTTTGATTTGAAAAACGTTTAAAAATTTTAGTAAGGCCGATTGCCAAACTATCTAAGCAGAAAGACGAAAATGTATCCCGAAGGGATTTAAGCAATATTCAATTCTCACGTGAGGAATTGATTTGTACTAGCTCTTGGCTTGAGAAAAATTAGCCAAGCATGATATTGATTATTATGCTTAACATGTTTTGATAATGTAAAAACATAAAATAAAATAAAATAAAGTAGAAATAAAACAAAAGAAGAAAATTTTATTAAAAATGAAAATAAAGTAGCAATAAGAACAAAAGACAAGACATCCCCTAGCCTTACCCAAAGGTGGGTATTTATAGGCTTCAAATTCCCTAATCAACAAGGAAAACTAATAAATAAAAAAAGACAAGATAATATCTTTAAAATTATGAAAATGAAAACCAAAATCCCCCAAATCACGTCAATAGATCAAGATAAGTTGTTTCCAGAATATTCCCCGTGTTGACTTCTGATTTGCCACGTCAGATCCGGTCGTGCCCACGACTCCAGCCGTGACAGAATAAAAAAAAAGAAGAAAACTACATATTACGTCTTTTTGTTGCCATTTCCAGTATTGGGTTCACTACACAAGAAATAAATCAAATACAACCAATTAAGTAGTGAAAAATTCATAAGACAAAGGAATTAACAAGCAAAAAGTGTCAAATATAAGAGTACATCAATATTTTAATTTTCGTAAAGTGAAACCAAGACTCTGACGCCTATTCAAGTAAGAAACTTCGAACTTTAGATACGCTTTAGATACTTTTACATTAGTTACTTTAGTAAAACTGTTTACCTCTAGAGACGGTAGCAACTTAAACATTCTCTAAACTCTGATAAAACTTTAGATGTAGGATTTTCATTAAATATAAGCTAATTCATAAAACTTTAAAATTGTCGATAAGATAATAAGAATGCAAGGTGCATGATGTCATGGTACTCATGCGCGAGGAGCAAAAATAATTCCACTTTTGTACAAAACAGATTCAAACTTGTAAACTAAGGGTAACCTAAGGTCTTACCACTGAACCAACAACCTAATTCTTGTTAATAATTAAACAAACATTATAGGTAAACTAGGTGTGACTAGCTAGACATATGGATAAAAATAACCAAAATTTAAGTAGAAGAAAACATATACAAGATCTCAAGCACACATCTAGAACACTTAACCATTGAGCTAGATTGATTTATTTTACACAATAAACAATTCAAATATTAAGAAACTTGGGGCGTTACAGTTTTTTTTAATTTTAAAGACAACATATTTTAATGTTTGTATTATAGTATTGTATAGTATTATAAATTTAATTTTTATAAGATATAAATTTTATAATATACTATAGAACTAAAAATTGAGTTAGGTTTGGCTCTATTGTCTTAACTCTTCGATAATTTATATGAGTTAAATTTTTTACCCAAATCTAATTTTTGTGCTTAATATTTTTATTTGCAAATTTAAAAATTACGGACAAAATTTCAAATTTTGGTCTAACATATCTTCTTCAGGCGAATTAAAATAATATTATATGTTGCTCTTTACCATCACAAGAGTATAAGTGCCAAGTGATTGAGACAAAAGATTATCATGCTAATGAATTTGCAAATTTCATGGAATGGTGTGATTTTTCAGTTGTTCACGAGCCACGCAAGAGAATCCAAAAATGATTAAGGATAAGGAAGAAGATACGACTCTCAAGAGGCTCTAGTCATGCGCTGAACAAAAGACGTGTTCGAGTGTCAAGGACACCGATGAAACACCATTTCGATGATGTTATTGACCGCTTGTGGCGATTGAACAAGGATTTGTAAATAATTAGATCTTTTGAGCATGGATTCCATTTATTTCCTGCATTTAGATTTGGATTTTAATTTGTATTAGTTTAATTTTAGACTTGGTAGGTCGGATTTTTTATGATTGAGATAAAAATTGATGATTTTGTCATGATTTTAGGGATTAGTTCAGTGAAATTGCGATACCAAATAGGTAATATCGTGACTTCCTGGGCAGTTTCGAGAGGGACCAAAAATCTTCAGTGGTATCACAATATCCACCTCCTGATATCGTGATACCCTTAAAATTTCAAAAGTAATTTTTTTTGTTTTACACAGTGGTTTCGCGACACCGAAGGCAAACTCGAAGATAAGGGGTCCAAAAAGGGGATATCACGATATCTGTAACACCCCTAACCAGTACCCGTCGCCGGAGGGTTAAGGAGTATTACCATACAAGCACGAAATTCCATTTAACATTATTCGAATAACTCCCGTTGGCACACTTATAAAACCGAATTCCAACTTGTTTTTTTTTATATACAATATACAAAAGAGTCATTTCAAGTTAATGGGTACATTGATTCATTCTTAAGTTCAATTCACATCAAAACATTGAAAACATAAATCGAATATCAACCACACATTCACATTAACTATGTGAAACACATATAGTAACTTAACAAGCCATTTTCACATGGCTATACATATATACATCATCAAAAGGATACTTATTTAACATCAAAAAGTCAAGCCTATACATGCCATTATCAAAGTTTAGCTACTAGAGTACCGAATGGGATTGGATAGTGTGGACGACTTAGACTTTAAGATTCCCCAGACCGTAGCTAATAACGAGATCTATAAAACAAAGAATTAAGGGCAACAGAGTAAGTATTTCTATGCTTAGTAAGTTTTAAGCAATGAAATCATTTAAAAATTAAAGCATAGCATTCATAAGGCTTATCATCTTTTCTTTGACCGCATGTAACCATGACTAAATATACCATTATTGTTCATACATGTCATTTTAAATTTTTCCTTAAACACAAATTCGTATCACGTAGATAACTTCTTTTTATCCAACCAACTTCATCATTTGGCCGAATACATCTAATTCAATTACAAGGCTAAATCAATACATATACCCATATTCACATATTCATGTTACTTCACACTTCAACCAATATACTCACATGCTCAGAGCCAATCTTAACATATTTCCACTTGAATCAAAATTCATGTATTCTAAATAAGCTACAGACTTCATACAACCCTAAGCAATGGCCGGAAGCGCACTATCCAAATAAATAATCACAATTTAAATCAAATCAAATTTTATAACATATATACGGTACATACCTGACCATCTTAGAATTGTGAGCACATTAATTGGAATTATTACAACAAGATCACACATTTCCAACACAAATGCCTTCGAGACTTAGCCCAGATATAATACCAGCACGAATACCTTCGGGACTTAGCCCGGATGTAACACCAGCACGAATACCTTCGGGACTTAGCTCGGATATAACACCAGCACGAATGCCTTCGGGACTTAGCCCGGATATAACACCAGCACGAATACCTTCGGGACTTAGCCCGGATATAACACCAGCATGAATGCCTTCGAGACTTAGCCCGGATATAAATCTCACACAAGGCCTGCGGGTCTTAGCTCGGTTATAATCCTCAATATTATCATGCACATATATATATATATCATAACACATTAGCATTTCATTTACATTACTAGAACACAAGCACAACATGCTTATCAACCATTCCACTTTCGGCTCAATAGCCACATACAAAGAACACGATTTTATTTCGCTATCCAACATGATTTCTATAACCATTCGGTTACAAGTCATATGCACAAATTATTTATCTCACTACGTAATTCAAGTAGAACCATTAGGTCACAATTTATTTATTATGCTTATATATCATGATTTTATCAAATCATAAGCTAAGTTCCATTACTCAAAGACTTACCTTGTATCTTTCTCGAACAAATTTCGGGTTGGCTATTAAAGTGACTTTAGCTTTTCCCTTATCCGATGTTGCCCCTCTATGCTCTTGAGCTATGTTAAACAAGTTTAATTATATTAAACCTTATTCATACCTCTCATTCAATAATTACACTTTCATTCCAATATGACACACACACACACACAATTTTCCTTTACATACACATTCGGCCAAATACAACTATGTTACAAGTCACAACTAAATTATTGATTAGATCAAGTTTACATAATCTTTTAATCAAACTCATTATTCATGACATAATAATCATCAAGAGCCGAATATGTGATCACTTAGTAAGCTTAAATTCATGTGAACTTAAGTGTCAAAAATGTCTATGAAATATTTACTCACTATCTTCTATCTTTAACTCAATTTCCTAGCTCCCAATCGGCACACTAGGACCATCTTAATTCATTTCTCATCTTGTTAACATAAACATGGCAAAGCTAATTCCCATAAACAATTATCATCAATTCATTCATTCTCTAGGGACAAAGCCAAATGTTCAAAGCAAATAAGGCACACAAAGCATGACTTCTTCAACTAAACCTACCATTCTCTATTTCATTGATTTTAACATCAATTTTACTTAGCAACTTCTCACTTTACAATTCGGCAACCATGAAAGCTTCTTTTTAAGCCTATTGACTAAATTCTCAATTATCCAAATCTTAACAAAATCTAGCTAATGGCTGAATATAAATACTTTGCCCCATACCCACGAATTCACCTATTCTAAGCTCAATTTGCCAATTAAGTAAATAACACTAATGTTGAGCATTATTTGACAATTTGTCTTAAGTAGCCGACTAAATTCATGTTCCTAATTCATAATCTCAAGTATTTCATTCACAAGTTACACAAATTATGCTCAAAACCTCAAATTCAATTTCGGTAAGCACAAACATGTTAGCCAAAATTCCCCAAAGCACCTAAACCACTACTATGCATATCTAACAAGTTTAAACCTCACTTATCCACCTTTACTCATAAGAGCATAAAACAACCACCATTTCTTACCATCCATATCATGGCCGAATGCCCAAATCACCATAGAATTCAAAATTTCAAAATGGGCTAAGTCAAATACTTAGCTATCAACCACGCTAAAAAAAATTCAAAGGAAATAACATGAAATTTTTACCTTAATCAAGCAAAAATCAAAGAGTGACCGAAAGCCTAGCTTTCCCTCCTATATTCGGCAAATGAAGAACAAAAGATGAACTAAGCCTTGTTCTTTTTACCTTTCACTATTTTATTTATTTTATTTTAACACCAATAACATATATAATTATAATTATATTATAATACAAATATATGTATAAAATACATACATTTCAATGATTATTCCACATGGCCGGCCACTATAAAAAAAATGTCAATTTGACATGCAAGTCCTTGTGTTTTAAAGTCACATAATACAAGGCCATTTCAGAATTTACCTAACACATTCTCAAAATTTTCACACAAGTCCATTTTCAATTAATTTCACATAAATTTGCAAAAATTAAAGCATTTAAAAATTCACACAGGCATAAACACATATTTTAGACATAAAATATTATATTCAAATAATTTGATGACTCGGTTTAGCGGTCCCGAAACTACTTCTCGACTAGGGTCAAAATAGGGCTGTCACAACTCTCCCCCCTTTTAGGGATTTTCGTCCCCAGAAATCTTACCAGTAAATAGATTTGGGTATCGTTCTTTCATAGAGTTCTCGGGTTCCCAAGTAGCTTCTTCAATCCTGTGCTTGAGCCATAACACCTTTACTAACGGAACATTTTTGTTTCGTAACTCTTTCACCTTGCGAGCTAGGATACAAATCGGTTCTTCTTCATAACTCAAATCGGATTGAATTTCAATTTCTGACAGACTAATTACATGAGAAGGATCGAATCCATAACGACGGAGCATCGATACATGAAAAACGTTGTGAATCTTTTCAAGATTAGGGGGCAGAATTAGTCTATAAGCAACCGGCCCAATCCTCTCTGAAATCTCATACAGTCCGATAAATCTCAGACTCAATTTGCCTTTACGGCCAAAACGGAGTATCTTTTTCCACGGTGAGACTTTCAAAAAAACTTTTTCTCTAATCTGAAATTCCATATTTTTACGCTTTAAGTCCGCGTATGATTTCTGACGATCCGATGCTGCTTTCAAGCTATCACGAATTATTTTCAATTGCTGTTCGGCTTCTTTAATTAAATCAACCCCATATAACTTATTCTCGCTGAGCTCGGTCTAAAACAAAGGTGTATGACATTTACGTCCGTATAAGGCCTCGTAAGGCGCCATCTTGATACTCGTTTGAAAGCTATTATTATAGGCAAATTCAATCAACGGTACGTATTTCTCCCACGAGCCACTAAACTCGAGAATGCAACATCTCAACATATCCTCGAGTATTAGAATCGTTCTTTCGGACTGACCATCGATCTGGGGATGAAAGGCAGTGCTAAAATGGAGCTTGGTATCCAATGCCTCATGTAATTTCCGCCAAAATCGTGAAGTAAATCGGGGATCTCTGTCTGAAACAATAGAAGTCGGTACCCCGTGCAATCATACAATCTGAGAGACGTATAATTCCGCTAGCTTATCAAGTGAAAAGTCCGTACGAACAGGGATGAAATGAGCTGACTTCGTTAATCTATCCACAATAACCCAAATGGAGTCTTTCTTGCTCGGCGTCAGCGGTAAACCAGACACAAAGTCTATCGTAACTTGATCCTATTTCCACTCGGGTATCATGATCGACTGAAGTAACCCCGAAGGCATTTGATGTTCTGCTTTCACTTGTTGACATATTAAACATCTTGATACAAAATCAGATATGTCATGTTTCATAACATGCCACCAATATTGACATTTTATATCATTCGGCTACCAGGATAGACCGACATTCGGCTACTATGAGCCTCGCTCAAAATCATCGAAATAAGCTCTGAGTTTTTCGGAACACACACACGATCCCTGAACCTCAAACAATCATTATCGTCAATTTGAAACTCTGAATCCACACTTGATTCACACTGAACTCGCCTAGCAACCAACTCATCGTCGACTATCTGAGCTTCACAAATTTGTCGTATTAACACTGGTCTTGCTTTTAACTCAGCTATCAACACATCATCTGCCGACAACGATAATTGTACGTTCATAGCTCGCAAGGAAAATAATGATTTTCGGCTAAGAGCGTCCGCAACTACATTAGCTTTTCCCGGGTGGTAGTCAATGACAAGCTCGTAGTCTTTAAGTAACTCCAACCATCGTCTTTGTCTCAGATTCAAATCTCTTTGAGTCATTAAATATTTGAGACTTTTATGATCGGAAAAGACATCGCATTTCTCACCGAACAGATAGTGACGCCAAATCTTCAGAGCGAAAACAATAGCAGCTAGCTCCAGATCATGAGTCGGATAGTTTTGCTCGTGAGGCTTTAACTGCCTCGAAGCATATGCGACAACTCGACCCTCTTGCATCAAAACGCAGCCCAGACCGTTAAGAGATGCATCACTATAAATCACGAACTCCTTGCTGGATTCTGGCTGAACTAACACTGGGGCTTCCGTCAAAAGCATTTTCAGCTGGTCGAAACTTTTCTGACACTTTTCAGACCACTCGAATTTGACGTCTTTTTGCAACAATTTTGTCAAAGGTGTCGTGATCATCGAAAAACCTTTTACGAATCGTCGGTACTAACCGGCAAGTCCCAAGAAGCTCCAAACTTTTGAAACATTTCTAGGAGGTTTCTAGTCGAGAATGGCTGAAATCTTGTTTGGATCGACTCGAATACCCAAAGCAGACACAATATGTCCCAAAAAGCTGACCTCGCGCAACCAGAACTCGTATTTACTGAATTTCGCGTACAATTGATTATTACGTAAAGTCTGAAGCACGAGTCTCAAATGCTCGGCATGCTCGATCTCATCGCGAGAGTAAATCAAAATATCGTCGATGAACACCACCACAAATCGATCCAGACACTATCTAAACACCCGATTCATCAAGTCAATGAAAACCACAAGGGCATTAGTGAGCCCGAACGGTATCACTAAAAATTCGTAGTGTCCGTATCTCGTTCTGAAAGCAGTCTTTGGCACGTCGGAATCTCTAACTCTCAACTGGTAATAACCGGATCGCAGATCAATATTTGAAAACACTGAAGCTCCTTTCAACTGATCAAACAGGTCGTCGATTCGGGGCAACGAATATTTATTCTTTATAGTGGCTTTATTCAATTTTCTATAGTCGATACACATTCTCATAGTCCTGTGTTTCTTTTTCACAAACAAAACTGGTGCGCCCCATGGTGAGAAACTTGGTCGTGCGAAACCTCTATCCGTCAACTCTTGCAACTGAGCTTTCAATTCCTTCAATTTGGTTGGTGCCATACGATATGGAGCTATCGAAATTGGTGTAGTCCTAGGTACAAGTTCACTACCAAACTCTACTTCACGAATAGGTGGTAATCCCGGCAACTCTTCGGGAAGCACATCCGAATACTCACAAACCACAGGTACAGTCTCAAGCTCTTGTTCGGATACTTTGCTGTCTAACACATAGGCCAGATACGCTTCACAGCCCTTCCTTACATATTTCTAAGCTGACATGGAAGTTAATATGGCTGATAGCCCGTTTAAATCAGTGGATGTAACCCGAATTATCTCATTATTCGAACATCGCAAGTCGATAGTCTTTTGCTTGCAATTCACTACAGCATCGTGCACAGTCAACCAATCCATTTTGAGAATAATGTCAAACTCGTCGAAGGGTAAAAGCATCAAGTCGGCTGGGAAACAGAAATCTCGAACCATCAGGGGGCATTTCCTGCACACTTTGTCGGCTAGCACATATCGACCCAAGGGATTCGATACTCGAATCACGAACTCAGTAGACTCAACAGGTAGAGTCTTACTAGATGCTAAAGTCTCACATATATATGAATGAGTAGAACCAGGGTCAATCAAAGCAATCATATCAGTATCAAAGAGAGTGAAAGTACCGGTAATAACATCAGGCGAAGAAGCATCCTCGCGTGCGCGTATAGCATAAGCTCTAGCAGGAGCACGAGCCTCCGATCTAGTTGTAGCATCTCTAGATCCTCTCTGACCGCCGCTAGTATTCCCCGTATTCCTAGGTGGTCTACCTCGTGCTGTAGTAGTACTCGGTTTCCCACTCTGGTTCACATTTTGTTCGGATAATCTCGGGCAGTCTTTGATAAAATGGTCGGCTGATATGCATCTATAACAGGAGCGGTCATGAAATCTACAGCTCCTCAAATGTCATTTTCCACAATACTTGCACTCGGTCCTATCCCGTCGATCATTTCCAACATTGGCAAGTGAAGTGGCTCGTGTACTCACAGGGGGTCGATAGCGGTCTCGTCTGGAAAAACCCGAAGTGTTCTTTGATCAGCCTGAATCATCTCGAAATTTCTTCGATGATTGCTGAAAAGACTTTCCTGAAGATCTTTTACGAAATTCTCTAGCTCCGACATCAGCTTTTCTTTTCTCTTTTCTAAGTTCTTCGGCTTTGCAAGCCCGCTCGACAAGTACTACGAACTCTCGTATTTCAAGAATGCCAACAAACATTTTTATATCTTCATTCAGCCCATCTTCAAAATGTTTACACATAATAGCCTCAGACGATACACATTCCCGAGCATATCTACTAAGTCTAACAAACTTCCGTTCATAATCAGTAACTGACATGGAACCCTGTTTAAGCTCAAGAAATTTTTTTCGTTTCTGATCGATGAACCTCTGACTGACATACTTTTTTTGAACTCGATGCGGAAGAATTCCCACGTCACCCGTTCTTTGGGCACAACAGAAACCAATGTATTCCACCAATAATAGGCAGAATCACGTAGCAGAGATATGGCACATTTCAGGCATTCATCAGGTGTGCAAGATAGTTTATCGAATACTCGGATAGTATTGTCCAACCAAAACTCAGCTTGCTCGGCATCATCACTGTCTGTAGCTTTAAATTCAGTAGCCCCATGCTTTCTAATTCTGTCTACCGGGGACTTATTCAACCTCATGTGATCAATCACTGGAGGTATCATAGGTGCAGGGGGTGTATTTGTTGGAAGTGGGGGTTGTGGAGCAGCCGTATTTGTCCGAATGTATTGGTTGAACCAATCATTCATCATATTATAAAAGGCTTGTCTAGCCTCATCATTTTGATTGCTTGCGTTAGGTTGAGAGTCTATCGGCGCGGTCCCGTGTGCGGGAGCAGGCGCTACACTCTCAACATCATCAGCTATTGCTCGATCGGGATCAGGATCCATTACTATACAAAAAAAATGTTGTTAACTATCAGAAATCATCACACTATCGTATTAACACTTAATGGCATGTATAGCTAGACTCATACGTGCTACGTTCGTCCTAGAATCGACTAAATCGTAACTCTGATACCAATAAAATGTAACACCCCTAACCCGTACCCGTTGCCGGAGGGTTAAGGAGTATTACCATACAAGCACGAAATTCCATTTAACTTTATTCGAATAACTCCCGTTGGCACACTTATAAAACCGAATTCCAACTTGTTTTTTTATAAAATATACAAAAGAGTCATCTCAAGTTAATGGGTACATTGATTCATTCTTAAGTTCAATTCACATAAAAACATTGAAAACATAAATCGAATATCAACCACACATTCACATTAACTATGTGAAACACATATAGTAACTTAACAAGCCATTTTCGCATGGCTATACATATATACATCATCAAAAGGATACTTATTTAATATCAAAAAGTCAAGCCTATACATGCCATTATCAAAGTTTAGCTACTAGAGTACCGAATGGGCTTAGATAGTGTGGACGACTTCGACTTTGAGATTCCCAAGACCGTAGCTAACGAACGAAATCTATAAAATAGAGAATTAAGGGCAACAGAGTAAGCATTTCTATGCTTAGTAAGTTTTAAGCAATGAAATCATTTAAAAATTAAAGCATAGCATTCATAAGGCTTATCATCTTTTCTTTGACCGCATGTAACCAAGACTAAATATACCACTATTGTTCATGCATGTCATTTTAAATTTTTCCTTAAACACAAATTCATATCACGTAGATAACTTCTTTTTATCCAACCAACTTCATCATTTGGTCGAATACATCTAATTCAATTACAAGGCTAAATAAATACATATACGCATATTCACATATTCATGTTACTTCACACTTCAACCAATATACTCACATGCTCAGAGCCAATCTTAACATATTTCCACTTGAATCAAAATTCATGTATTCTGAATAAGCTATAGACTTCATACAACCCTAAGCAATGGCCGGAAGAGCACTATCCAAATAAATAATCACAATTTAAATCGAATCAAATTTTATAACATATATACGGTACATACCTGACCATCTTAAGGTTGTGAGCACATTACTTGGAATTATTACAGCAAGATCACACATTTCCAACACAAATGCCTTCGGAACTTAGCCCAGATATAACACCAGCACGAATACCTTTGGGACTTAGCCCGGATATAACACCAGCACGAATACCTTCGGGACTTAGCCCGGATATAACACCAGCACGAATGCCTTCGGGACTTAGCCCGGATATAACACCAGCACGAATACCTTCGGGACTTAGCCCAGATATAACACTAGCACGAATGCCTTCGGGACTTAGCCCGGATATAAATCTCACACAAGGCCTGCGGGTCTTAGCCCAGTTATAACCCTCAATTATCATGCACATATATATATATCATAACACATTAGCATTTCATTTGCATTACTAGAACACAAGCACAACATGCTTATCAACCATTCCACTTTCGGCTCAATAGCCACATACAAAGAACACGATTTCGTTTTGCTATCCAACATGATTTCTATAACCATTCGGCTACAGGTCATATGCACAAATTATTTATCTCACTACGTAATTCAAGTAGAACCATTAGGCCACAATTTATTTATTATGCTTATATATCATGATTTTATCAAATCATAAGCTAAGTTCCATTACTCAAAGACTTACCTTGTATCTTTCTGAACAAATTTTGGGTTGGCTATTCCGTGACTTTAGCTTTTCCCTTATCCGATGTTGCCCCTCTATGCTCTTGAGCTATGTTAAATAAGTTTAATTATATTAAACCTTATTCATACCTCTCATTCAATAATTACACTTTCATTCCAATATGACACACACACACACACACAACTTTCCTTTACATACACATTCGGCCAAATACAACTATGTTACAAGTCACAACTAAATTATTGATTAGATCAAGTTTACATAATCTTTTAATCAAACTCATTTTTCATGACATAATAATCATCAAGAGCCGAATATGTGATCACTTAGTAAGCTTAAATTCATGTGAACTTAAGTGTCAAAAATGTCTATGAAATATTTACTCACTATCTTCTATCTTTAACTCAATTTCCTAGCTCCTAATCGGCACCCTAGGACCATCTTAATTCATTTCTCATCTTGTTAACATAAACATGGCAAAGCTAATTCCCATAAACAATTATCATCAATTCATTCATTCTCTAGGGACAAAGCCGAATGTTCAAAGCAAATAAGGCACACAAAGCATGACTTCTTCAACTAAACCTACCATTCTCTATTTCATTGATTTTAACATCAATTTTACTTAGCAACTTCTCACTTTACAGTTCGGCAACCATGAAAGCTTCTTTTTAAGCCTATTGACTAAATTCTCAATTATCCAAATCTTAACAAAATCTAGCTAATGGCCGAATATAAATACTTTGCCCCATACCCACGAATTCACCTATTCTAAGCTCAATTTGCCAATTAAGTAAATAACACTAATGTTGAGCATTATTTGACAATTTGTCTTAAGTAGCCGACTAAATTCATGTTCCTAATTCATAATTTCAAGTATTTCATTCACAAGTTACACAAATTATGCTCAAAACCTCAAATTCAATTTCGGTAAGCACAAACATGTTAGCCAAAATTCCCCAAAGCACCTAAACCACTACTATGCATATCTAACAAGTTTAAACCTCACTTATCCACCTTTACTCATAAGAGCATAAAACAACCACCATTTCTTACCATCCATATCATGGCCGAATGCCCAAATCACCATAGAATTCAAAATTTCAAAATGGGCTAAGTCAAATACTTAGCTATCAACCACACTTAAAAAAAATTCAAAGGAAATAACATGAAATTTTTACCTTAATCAAGCAAAAATCAAAGAGTGACCGAAAGCCTAGCTTTCCCTCCTATATTCGGCAAATGAAGAACAAAAGATGAACTAAGCCTTGTTCTTTTCACCTTTCACTATTTTATTTATTTTATTTTAACACCAATAACATATATAATTATAATTATATTATAATACAAATATATGTATAAAATACATACATTTCAATGATTATTCCACATAGCCGACCACTATAAAAAAATGTCAATTTGACATGCAAGTCCTTGTGTTTTAAAGTCACATAATACAAGGCCATTTCAAAATTTACCTAACACATTCTCAAAATTTTCACACAAGTCCATTTTCAATTAATTTCACATCAATTTTCAAAAATTAAAGCATTTAAAAATTCACACAGGCATAAACACATATTTTAGACATAAAATATTATATTCAAATATTTCAGTGACTCAGTTTAGTGATCCCGAAACCACTTCCCGACTAGGGTCAAAATAGGGTTGTCACAATATCCAAGTTGGGTCACGGGATACCCGGTTCCACATATCACAACCCGTGCTTTTTGGAGGCTTAAAGCCTCTAAATCCTCCAAAACTCTCAAACCTTCTCTTATTTTCCCAAAACATTCATTCTAAACCCTTAAAAACTCTTCCCCCTATCAATTTCTCTCAATCTCCCCTTCAAATTTCCTTCGTGTAACATCTCAAATTTAGCTCCAAAAAAATTTAGAAATATATCAAAAATAAGGAATTGACTCAATGGTTAGTTATTTAATGTAATAACATGAAACTTAGTTGGAGGTCCCAAGTTCAAGTCTCAACTCAAATAAATTGATTTTTGCAAATTCTATTCTTCTTCTTTTTTTATGTGTTGTTATCCAAGCCTAGTAAACCTAGGTATAAATATAGTTTTTTATCAAAATAATCAGCCTTTGAATCCTTTTTTATTCTACCTTAGCCATCCCTAAGCCCTTCTCCCTCTCTTTATCTTTATTTTTTTTCTTTTCCCTTTTTCCTCCATTGTTGCCATTGCCTACACCTCTCTTTTTACCATCTTCTTCTTCTTTTTGCATCAAGATTGTGCACCATCTCCTTTACTATATTTCTTCAATTTTCACCCAAATAAATCAGCCCTAAATCTGAAATATTGAACTTCAAAATTGATCCCAAACATTGCCAAGAAGGTGTCATTGTTGTTTCTCTCAACTAGCTTAGGTAAGATCTCTTTTCTCCTCAATTTCTTAGCTAATATTTTCAATTAAAAACCAAAATTTCCAGACCTGGAATTTTGGAGATTTTAAATGTTTTTAAAGGTATTTTTCCAGATTTTAATGAGGTCTCAAACCATTTTAAAATTCAGGCCCAATTTTGACCACCATGGTTGGTGATGCAAGCACATATGTGTAGAATAGGGGGCTGTTTTGTTTCTTGAATCTTTCCCATTTAATTCTAGCCATAATTTGAGTTCTTGAACCCTCCTAATCAGCTATTGAACTCATGTCATCTAGGGAAAAAGGTTCTTGATCATTTGGGCATTCGAAACTCACAAATCGGGAAGCGTAACTGCAATTAAGTGTATAATTAATTGTTGTTTCGACATAGTTGTAGGGTAAATATTATGGATTAATGAAATTAAGGAATTTAATCATTATTAGCTTCTTATTTTCAATTATATTATTGAATTAGGTGTTGACCCAAACACCCTGAATCAACCGTAAAGCCGAAGAACGATCATACATACGGTTCGCATTGATACGTGGTAAGAAATTGAACTAGTTTGAATTCGTAAAATAGTTATTAATTCGACAATTTGTTTGAACCCATAAGTGGGTAATTGGGAGTTGGTTAAATGGTAAATTGATTAAATTTATACTAAATTTTGGTTTAAGACTGTATAAAGGTTTATTAAGGAAAATTGGGAGATTCACTAGGGTGTTGCAAGAAAGCAAAAAATAAGGTGCGGGTCATAAACTTGTAAAATTTGTTTGATAATGATAAATATCATATTTGTAGCAGCCCAAATTTGAACGGGCCTTAAAACCAAAACAGAAATATGAAATAAATAAATAAATGTTATTTATTTTAAAAGTCCAGTTTACAAGAGCCCAAACACAGGCCCAAATAACTTTCAAACCCAAATTTAACCTAAACCTACAGCAGACCCAAACCCAATAACCCTTACAGGACCCAAAACTCATGAAGGCCCGAGAGGCCCAAAACTTAAAATTTCCAACTAGGGTTTCCAACCCTAGCTCTTTCTCTCTCTCGCGCAATGCATTACGGAAAGTTCGGGAGCGTCTGTCCCGACTCCGAAATCAAGGCCCCTTCAATGTTTGTACGGTGACGTTGCAACTCCCGAAATCGAGGCCACCATTCAATGCACTATCTCAGGGCCTTTCAACGCCCCATCAGTGCCTCACCGTCTCAACGACTCCTCAGCCACCGATCATGCCCCTATCAATGCCTCTCCAGCGACCTTTCAGCGCACCATCCCAGCCACTGATCGTTCCACTGCCAACGCCGAGATATTCGCATTCACAGTAGAGACCGTACTGTGGTTAGGCCATAACCAGTGCACGAAGAGGCACACAGGTAGATTCGCATCAACGGCAATCTTCGCCAGATTTTTTGGTACCTGCAAGCAAAAACGGAAACCAGTAGAAAAAGGCAAGAAACAAACAGCAGAAAATAGAAACAAAAATGGAAAGAAATCTTCGATTTCTTTCCTAAAATTGTAAAAGTCTGAGGCTATAAAGCCTCTCTTCAACTTGTAAACAGACTTACGCTTACTCACGCTGAAAAAAAAAAGATACACAAAGTACACTGATAAAGGCTTACATACAGAAACAGAGAGAAACAAAAAAAGAGAGATACATAGATTTACACACTTAGAAAGAAAAACACAAAAAGTTGTATTCATTTGAAATAGAGAAATAAAAGGCAGTTTCCTGTGTTTGAGGTAATCGAATCATTTTTTTTTTGCTTTATTTTTACTCACCTGTTTGTCTTCTTACATATATATACAGATTTTTAAAAAATACCTAAGGAAAACAAAGGGAGGAAGAGATTACCTGACGATTGGCGAAGGAAAGGAGGGTTTTTTAAACCCTAGCCACCGTGTACGATGGCCCAGACGGTGGCGCGTGGAGGCGCGTACGAGCAAAACACGGTGGAGCCTTGGGAAGAGCCAGGACAGCCTTGAGGCCAGAGCTCCGAGGGCCAGAGGTTTTCTCAGAGAATTTTTTTGTGTTTTTTTTGAAATGTAGGTTGCAAAATGAATCTGGGGTGTGAAATTAGGCTTATATAGCCTAATCAATGTGACGTCGTTTTGGCTTAGTCTGATAAGCCTAAAACGACGACGTTTCAACCCTCTAAGGTCTGCGTGTTGACCCGAAAACTCGAAAAAGATCCGCGAGTTTTTAAGTTTTGGGTTAATTGTTTAATTGGTCCCTCTGAATTTTTAAAATTCGTAAATTCATTTTACTTTTATTATAATTTGGCACTAATATTTTTATTTCAGTTTTAATTTAATCCCAACAGTGGCCACTTTAAGGCCTGTATTGAAACGGTGCCGTTTTGGGGATAAGGGAAAATTTTCCAATGAGTCCCTAGGATTTTAATGGGCATCTCGATTAGGCCCAAATTCCTTTTTTTTTAAATTAACCTCTGATTTTTATTTAAATTTAAGTTTAGTCCTTTTATTTCTTTTTAAATTTTTTTATAATTTATTTATTTTAAAAAATTTATATATATTACTTTTATTTTAATATAAATATTATTTTTATATACATATAAACCTTATTTATTATATTATTATTTTCCTATATTATTTCATATTTATATATATTATTATATTATTTATTTTAAATTTATTACTATATAATTTTTAAAATTGGCAAATTATTATTAAATATTTTTAACTTGTATACTTTTATATTACATGCTATAAAAAATTATCTTTTATTACATATACTATTTATATTATATTATTATACATGACTTATTTTAAAATTTATTATTAAATATTATTCTTTAATTTATATTTTAGGTATATTTTATCAATAATTACTCACTTTATATTACATTTTTAATATACACTAATTCTTTTATATATGTTGAACATATCACTTATATATTAAATGTTGTTTTATAATTATTATTAAAGGTCGTATTTTAGAATTGACATGTATGTTGGTATTATTTTAGGCATGTTTATGTTAAATTGTATGCCATGCATCATTTTTTTGTCTATTGATTTGTTAAAATGTATGTTGAATTATACCTTATATGTTTATATGCTTACTTATTCATTTTTAATTGATGTCGTATATTTTTTGTATGTATGTTTTACATGTTTTAAATTTGCCATGTTTGTTGTTTAAAATTCGTTTAAATTCATGCTTTTACTTACCTATTATGATAATATGCTATCTTGTATGTTATATTCTATAATGTTAATATGATTCCTCATGCATTAATTAAAAAACAAGATTCCAAAGTTTTCAAAAATAAAAAGGCAATGTTTGGTGTTTGGAAGCTTCGAGAAAAGTAGTACCCTAACTTACTGGGTTGCAACTTTTCTCTTTAAGTTCGAATAGTCAAGCACCCTTCTAAGTTTTAAGGTTTTCAAAATACGAGCAACTATCTTGGGATTTCAAAACATTATGTCCTAACTTACTGGATATGGCGTTTTATTTTCAAAAAGGCGAGTTTAGCATCAAAAGTCTCAAAAATATTGCGTCCTAACTTACTGAATGTGGTATTTTGATTCGTTTGAAATAGGTGAGCCTTAATTTTTCAAATTAAAACACTCTAATTAAAAAGAGGATTCTATCTTAAAACTTTTAAATTTCCAACATTAAAGACACTCGATAATCAATTAGGTACCAATTTTTGGGTGTTACGAGGGTCCTAACCCTTCCTCGTTCGTAACCGACTCCCGAACCCATTTTCTTGATCTCGTAGACCAAAACTAATGATTTTAAACAAAACATTTTATCGGTGACCCAATCACACTTAAAAAGATTGGTGGTGTCTCCCGTTTTCGTTTTTCTTAAAGATTGGTGGTGTCTCCCGTTTTCGTTTTTCTTAAAGTCGATTCCCATTTTCCAAAACTCGATTTAAAAATGGTTTCGACAGCTTGGCGACTCTGCTGGGGACAAATCAGAGAGTCAAGCCGTATAATTGATTACCTTTTGTCTTAATGTCAGAAATTTGAAAAATTTTAAAATTCAATCCCCTTTGCATTACATGTGTTTGTATGATTACATATGATGCAATATTCTGATACGCATTGCATGACCATTATGGTCACACCCTTAAGTGGGAGTGAGAAACTACGCCTTCGTGAGGTTTTCGCCTCCGTGCAGGATAGTGGATCACTTTCGGGATACATCCGTACCTATTGTTTCGTGAGATTTTCATCTCCGTGTAGCCATAGGGAAATGTATTCCCCTGAACTGAACTCGATTCAAATGAGCCTATAACGGGTGAGGATCGAGGAATCTGCTGGTTCAGGTACCTTAAACTTTAGAACTAAAACCTCATATAAAAAAACCGTAAGAGCTCAATTTGGATAGTGGTACTCTAGATTATTACCCTTATAAGTTATTTATCATATGATACTGACAATTTGTTTTTTTTGTTTTGTTGCATGTCATATTACATCTAAAAGGTATCGATTCACGGTCGGTTTCTAAGTTAGAAAATTTTATTATGGAAAACAGACTTCTTGATAGAGTGGAGGGTAACGCTAACGTCCATAGATGGTCGGAGCAAACTCAGCTAGGAAAAGGGGATAGCATAATTGTGGGATATATGTTGGAGCTATCAGACTACACTCGTATCAGTGTCACACAGAATAATCTACAGGAGCTTAAGGCGATTTGGGATCAGTGGGGAAATGAGACCAAGCAATCATTCTACGGTAATTATGGAGATTTCCCTATTTGTTTGATATTCAGGTTGATGAGCACTTGTTTCAAGCTCTCGCTCAGTTTTGGAACCCAGCATACAGTTGTTTTACCTTTGGGAAGGTAGATTTAGTGCCTACTGTGGAGGAGTACACAGCCTTACTTCAGTGTCCTAGATTTCAGTGTGATAGGATTTATTCTCGAGCTGCTTGTGTCCCAACCTTTGGTAAGAAGCTGATGACAATTACGGGGATGAGCGAGCAGTGGATCATGGCTAGAATTAAGGAAAAGGGTGAGAGTAAGTGCATTCCGTGGGGAGCTTTGAAAGATCTAATCCAGACACATCCAGACGAGGCGAAGAGGGTAGACATTTTTGCCTTAAGCTTATACGGATTGATGGTTTTCCCCAGGGCCTTGGGATATGTGGACGAGGTGACCACGGATCTCTTCCATCGACTTAGCAAACAGGTCACTTTTGTTCCTACAATTTTGGCAGAGACATTCAGGTCCTTAAATGCATGTAGGAGGGCCAGTGCAGGCAGGTTTGTTGGTTGTGCTCAGTTACTTTTAACTTGGTTCTATAGTCACTTTCGATTGATAGATAGGGTGGTTTGTCGGGTATTCTTCGAGGATTACTCTCCGTTGAAGGATATAGCAGCTTCAACTAGGAGAGTTGATGTTCCTGAAAAAAATTGGATAGCGCTACTTCAAAACCTGCAGTCATAGGATGTGGAGTGGGGGGCTCCATGGATGATTCCTGGTGAGATTCTTTACCGATGCGGCAGTTTTGATTGGGTCCCTTTGTTGGGAATTTGGGGTGCCATTGGTTATGCCCCTTTGCTTGTGTTGAGGCAACATGGATTGAGACAGTTCATACCGACAACTTACGGGTTGGTCCGAAGTGAGTTCGTGTATAGAGGAGCTGACTACAAGAGGAAGGTCAATGAGATCTCTAGTGCTTGGAACAAGACTTGTCGATTAAAAGGAGTAGCTATTAGCCCTGCTACGACTCCGGGGTACGTCGAGTGGAGAGGTAGAAGGATTAATGATAACATCCCTAGGCCAAGCGTGGAAGGAGCTCGACCGATGGAGGAATATTTGCAAGTGACACCCTAGGAGTTAGAAATTATGAAGCAAGAGTTCGAGAGAAAGAACTTGGAGCTCAAGAAGAGGATAGCAAAGCTCGAGGAAGAAAAGATATACTTGAGTCTAGACGTCGACGTTCAAAAGATGGAGGTTGAAAAAGAAAGAAAGGAGAAAAGGAAGATTGAGGAAGATCGAGATGATTTAAAGGAGCATTACAAAAGGGCACAAATATCCTTGAAGAGAGCGAGAATAGGAGGGTTTTCAGATCAGTTGCAGAAAGAGGTCCGAGAGGAAAAGTCCAAAGCCGAATATTGGGAGAGGAAGTTCCAAGAGATGCAATTACGGAATTTGAACTTAGAGAAAGAAAATCAAGGGTTAAAAACTAAGGTGACTGAGCTTGGGCGATCCCTTCATCTGCAACGAAGTCGTGATTCCACAGTAGAGGTAAAGAAGCTAAAAGGCAAAGTTGAGAAGTTGGAATCAGCATTGCAAGATAGTAAGCTTTTTATCGAGCAGATACAAACACCATTCTGGAATACCGGGGCATTTGATCGAAAACTGTACTGATTTTAAGAAGGCCGTAGAGAGGCTTATTAAGATGCGGGTAGTAAATTCGACAATACCCCTAATACTGAAAACCCGTTGCCAAATCATCGCGATCAAGGAATGAACGCCATTGGCGAAACCAGTGAGAGGAGAATAAAGGAAAATGTTGCTGAGGTAAAGATGTCGATGAAAGTGATTTGGGATGAAATGGTGAAAAAAGAGATGATAATCTCTAATGGGAGAAATAAAGAAGTAAGGGACTACTGTGAGTTCCATGCTGAAGAGGGGCACGAGATCAAGGAATGCGACAAGTTCAAAGCCTTGATACAAAGCTTTATGGATAACAAAGAGCTACAAAATTTTTGAAGGTAGCTCTTGTGAAAAACAAGTATGTGTGCTGGAGAATGAACAGAAAGGAACTAGCCGGCCAATGATTATTATTCCCTACTGGGGAATAATGAAGTGGGGGCACAAACGGTACCTAAGGTCATTATCCATGACATATCTGTTAACAAGCTGGACCGGTTGGTGAATAACATTAGTGCGGATAATTTCATCTACTTCAATGATGATGAAATCCCACCAGGGGGTAGGGGGTCAACAAAGGCCTTTCACATCACCACTCGATGCAAGGGGTACACACTCCCAAGCGTGCTCGTCGATAATGGATCAGCCTTGAATGTTCTACCGTTATCTATATTGAATAGATTACCCATTGACGGTTCTCACATGAAGACATGTCAAAATGTGGTAAGAGCCTTCGATGGTACAGAAAGGAAGGTGATAGGAAGGATTGACAACCCCTTAGAAATTGGGCCGAGTATATACGAAGTAAACTTCTTGGTGATGGATATCAAGCCTTCCTACAATTGTTTATTAGGGAGGCCATGGATACATTCAGCGGGAGCGGTGCCCTCATCGTTGCACCGAAAGTTAAAGTTAGTGACGGATGGACGGTTAGTAACCATCAATGCGGAGGAGGACATTATAGCTGCAGTTACTAGCAAGGCCCCTTATGTCGAGATGAACAAAGAATCTATTGAGTGTTCCTTTCGCTCTTTAGAATTTATGAATACAACCTTCATTTCAGAAGGGATTGAGCCACCGGTGCCAAAGATAGCAAGAGCCACGAGAATGGCTCTACAAATAATGGTGGGAAAGGGAGCCTTACCAGGAAAAGGGTTAGAAAAATACCTGCAATGAGGGATTCGAACCCCAGAACTGAAAGGGAAGAAAGATCGCTTTGGTTTGGGCTTTAAGCCAGACTATAAGCAAAAGAGGAAGGAAGCTGAAAAGTGCCAAGTGGGAAGAAGAGTGCGCCTTAATGGAAGAGAAGTGGAATGGGAGCCGATGACATTCCCTCCACTATCCCAAACCTTCATATCAGGAGGGTTACTTATAGAAGAAAGTCATCAGGTTAATGCTGTACACGACGAAGGATTGGAGCAAGGAAACCTTGAGGGCATTCTCCCTTACGAACCGGGAAGCTCTCTGAACAATTGGACTGTGGAGGAACTTCCTGTAGTCTTTAGGAATTTTTCAGAGTAATTCTCGAAACATTCTTGTTACTCTAGAGCCTAGAAGTAATAGGATTTCATTTTTGAAATGGGCTTACAATCATCTATAATTTTATAATAAAGTATAACTTTTATCAATTTGAACGAGTATTGTTTCATTCTTATCAATCAATATTCCATTAAATTTTGGCAATTCTTATTCTTTCATTCATAGCACATAAACAATCATTCTTAAGTTCATTCATTATTTGTATATTCTTTATACTTCACAGATCCCTAGATATCAATGACATGAGCACTGATATTACAAATCCTGATTTCTCTCGGGAGCAAGACATGTGTTTAGAGGGATCACAGGATTTTGAAGATGACCAGGATTGTGATGTGTCTCTAGATCTTTTGAGGATGGTGAAATAGGAGGAGAAAAAAATCATGCCACATGAGAAAGAGGTAGTAGAAAATATAGCCCTAGGGGAAGGGAAAGAGATGAAAATTGGCACGCATATTGCTGATGACATAAGACAAGGACTGATTGAGTTGCTACGTGAGTTCAAGGATATCTTCGCATGGTCCTATCAAGATATGCCAGGGTTAAATACTGATATTGTGGTGCATCGTCTTCCAATAAGACAGGATTGTAAACCAATCCAACAGAAGTTGCGATGAATGAGACTAGATATCGTATTAAAAATAAAGGATGAAGTCTAGAAACAGTTTGATGCAGGATTCTTACAAGAGGTGAAGTATTCTGAATGGGTAGCTAACATTGTACCAGTTCCTAAGAAGGATGGGAAGGTACGAATGTGTGTTGATTACAGGGATCTGAACAAAGCTAGCTCAAAAGATAATTTTCCTCTGCCACACATAGACACTTTGGTTAACAACACAGCGGGATATTCTTTGTTCTCCTTCATGGATGGCTTCTCAGGGTACAATCGGATAAAGATGCATCCTGAAGACATGGATAAAACCACCTTCATAACATTATGGGGTACCTTCTGTTACAAAGTAATGCCCTTTGGGTTGAAGAATGTAGGGGCAACATACCAGAGGGCCATGGTGACCTTATTTCATGATATGATGCACAAGGAAATTGAGGTGTATGTTGATGATATGATTGCCAAATCTCGAACGGAGGAGGAACATATTGAAGTTTTAAGGAAGCTGTTTCTGAGATTACGGAGGTTTCAGTTAAAGCTCAATCTGGCAAAATGCACCTTTGGAGCTAAATCAAGGAAGTTATTAGGCTTTGTGATCAGTGAAAAGGGGATAAAAGTGGACTCAGATAAGGTCAGAGCCATACAAGAATTGCCTCCACCGCAAACTCAGAAGGAAGTTCGAGGATTTCTAGGAAGATTGAATTACATCGCTCGGTTTATTTCACAACTAACTGAGAAGTGTGATCCCATCTTTCGCCTCCTTAGAAAGCACAATCAAGGCACTTGAGATGAGGAATGCTAGAATGCTTTTGCTAAGGTTAAGCAAAACTTGTTAAATGCTCCAGTGTTATCTCCGCCCAATCCAAATAGACCATTAATACTATACTTATCAGTGTTTAGTAATTCTATGGGATGTGTGCTTGGCCAACATGACGAGTCGGGAAGAAAAGAGAAGGCGATATACTACCTCAACAAGAAATTCACAGAGTGTGAGATGAGATATTCGCCAATTGAGAAATTGTGTTATGCTTTAATTTGGATGACTCGAAGGTTGAGGCAATATATGTTATATCATACGACTTGGCTAATTTCAAATGGGAGAATGGCAAGGTGGCAAATATTGCTTTCAGAATTTGACATAGTCTATGTGAGTCAAAAAGCTATAAAAGAGAGCGCAATAGCAGAATTTCTGCAAGCAGAGCTATAGAAGACTATGCGCCATTAAATTTTGATTTCCCTAATGAGGAGTTGATATATGTGGCAACTATTGAAGAACGTCCATGGAGGATGAACTTTGATGGCGCATCCAATGCGGTAGGAAATGGAATTGGGACAGTCTTGGTATCCCCAAATGGTGATCATTATCCATTCACATGTAAATTGGATTTCGACTGCACAAACAATATGGCCGAGTATGAAGCGTGCATCATGGGACTCCGAGCGGCTATAAAGCGATGAATAAGAACCTTGGAAATATATGGAGACTCTGCGTTGGTAATTTACCAGCTTAGAGGTGAATGGGAGATAAGGGATCCTAAATTGATCAATTATTGAAAGGTAGTTTTGGGGTTACTTGAGGAATTCAATGACATCACCTTCAATTATATCCCATGAGAGGAAAACCAGATGGCAGATGCTTTAGCAACCTTGGCTTCAATGATTAAAGCAAATAAAGAGGAGGAGATGAGACCCACTCAGATGAGTATCTTTGAGGCTCCAACTCGCTGTTGTAATATTGAGGAAGAAGAAAAGGATAAAAACCCTTGGTATCAGGATATATTGCGATATGTGAGAGATCGTAAATACCCAGAACAAGCAACTGAAAATGATAAGCGAACTTTAAGGAGATTAGCCTCCAAATTTGATCGGGCCTTAAAACCAAAACAGAAATATGAAATAAATAAATAAATGTTATTTATTTTAAAAGTTCAGTTTACAAGAGCCCAAACACTGGCCCAAATAACTTTCAAACCCAAACTTAACCTAAACCTACAGCAGACCCAAACCCAATAACCCTTACAGGACCCAAAACTCATGAAGGCCCGAGAGGCCCAAAACTTAAAATTTCCAACTAGGGTTTCCAACCCTAGCTCTTTCTCCTCACGTCGCAACAGATTCTGGAAAGTTCGGGGAGGGTCTGTCTAGTTCCCGAAATCAAGGCCCCTTCAATGCTGTACCAGTGACGTTGCAACTCCCGAAATTGAGGCCACCATTCAATGCACTATCTTAGGGCCTTTCAAAGCCCCATCAGTGCCTCACCGTCTCAATGACTCCTCAGCCACCGATCGTGCCCCCATCAATGCCTCTCTAGCAACCTTTCAGCACACCATCCCAGCCACCGATCGTTCTGCTGCCAACGTCGAGATCTTTGTATTCACAGTAGAGACTGTACTGTGGTTAGGCCATAACCAGTGCACGAACAGGCATATAGGGAGATTCGCATCAACAGCAATCTTCGCCAGATTTCTTGGTACCTACAAGCAAAAAAGGAAACCAGCAGAAAAAGGCAAGAAACAAACAGCAGAAAATAGAAACAAAAATGGAAAGAAATCTTCGATTTCTTTCCTAAAATTGTAAAACTCTGAGGCTATAAAGCCTCTCTTCAACTTGTAAAGAGACTTACGCTTACTCACGCTAAAAAAGAGAAAAAGATACACAAAGTACACTGATAAAGGCTTACATACAGAAACAGAGAGAAACAAAAAAAGAGAGATACATAGATTTACACACTCAGAAAGAAAAACATAAAAAGTTGTATTCATTTGAAATAGAGAAATAAAAGGTTGTTTCCTGTTTTTTGAGGTAATCGAATCATTTTTTTTTGCTTTATTTTTACTCACCTGTTCTTCTTCTTGCATGTATATACAGATTTTTAAAAAATAACTAAGGAAAACAAAGGGAGGAAGAGATTACCTGACGATTGGCGAAGGAAAGAAGGGTTTTTTAAACCCTAGCCACCGTGTACGGTGGCCCAGATGGTGGCGCGTGGAGGCGCGTACGAGAAAAACACGGTGGAGCCCTGGGAAGAGCTAGGACGGCCCTGAGGCCAGAGCTCCGAGGGCCAGAGGTTTTCTCAGAGAATTTTTTTGTGTTTTTTTTGAAATGCAGGTTGCAAAATGAATCTAGGGTGTGAAATTAGGCTTATATAGCCTAATCAATGTGACGTCGTTTTGGCTTGGTCTGATAAGCCTAAAACGACGACGTTTCAACCCTCTAAGGTCCGCATGTTGACCCGAAAACTCGAAAAAGATCCGCGAGTTTTTAAGTTTTAAGTTAATTGTTTAATTGGTCCCTCTGCATTTTTAAAATTCGTAAATTCATTTTATTTTTATTATAATTTGGTACTAATATTTTATTTCAGTTTTAATTTAATCCCAATAGTGGCCACTTTAAGGCCTGTATTGAAACGGTGCCGTTTTGGGGATAAGGGAAAATTTCCCAATGAGTCCCTAGGATTTTAATGGGCATCTCGATTAGGCCCAAATTCCTTTTTTTTTTAAATTAACCTCTGATTTTTATTTAAATTTAAGTTTAGTCCTTTTATTTCTTTTTAAATTTTTTTATAATTTATTTATTTTAAAAAATTTATATATATTACTTTTATTTTAATATAAATATTATTTTTATATACATATAAACCTTATTTATTATATTATTATTTTCCTATATTATTTCATATTTATATATTATTATTATATTATTTATTTTAAATTACTTATTATATAATTTTTAAAATTGGCAAATTATTATTAAATATTTTTAACTTGTATACTTTTATATTACATGCTATAAAAATTATCTTTTATTACATATACTATTTATATTATATTATTATACATGACTTATTTTGAAATTTATTATTAAATATTGTTCTTTAATTTATATTTCAGGTATATTTTATCAATAATTACTCACTTTATATTACATTTTTAATATACACTAATTCTTTTATATATGTTGAACATATCATTTATATATTAAATGTTGTTTTATAATTATTATTAAAGGTCGTATTTTAGAATTGACATGTATGTTGGTATTATTTTAGGCATGTTTATGTTAAATTGTATGCCATGCATCATTTTTTTGTCTATTGATTTGTTAAAATGTATGTTGAATTATACCTTATATGTTTATATGCTTACTTATTCATTTTTAATGTATGTCGTATATTTTTGTATGTATGTTTTACATGTTTTAAATTTGCCATGTTTGTTGTTTAAAATTTGTTTAAATTCATGCCTTTACTTACCTATTATGATAATATGCTATCTTGTATGTTATATTCTATAATATTAATATGATTCCTCATGCATTAATTAAAAAACGAGATTCCAAAGTTTTCAAAAATAAAAAGGCAATGTTTGGTGTTTGGAAGCTTCGAGAAATGTAGTCCCCTAACTTACTGGGTTGCAACTTTTCTCGTTGAGTTCGAATAGTCAAGCACCCTTCTAAGTTTTAAGGTTATCAAAATACGAGCAACTATCTTGGGATTTCAAAACATTGTGTCCTAACTTACTAGATATGGCGTTTTATTTTCAAAAAGGCGAGTTTAGCATCAAAAGTCTCAAAAATATTGCGTCCTAACTTACTGGATGTGGTATTTTGATTCGTTTGAAATAGGTGAGCCTTAATTTTTCAAATTAAAACACTCTAATTAAAAAGAGGATTGTATCTTAAAACTTTTAAATTTCCGACATTAAAGACACTCGATAATCAATTAGGTACCAATTTTTGGGCGTTACGAGGGTCCTAACCCTTCCTCGTTCGTAACCGACTCCCGAACCCATTTTCTTGATCTCGTAGACCAAAACTAATGATTTTAAACAAAACATTTTATCGGTGATCCAATCACACTTAAAAAGATTGGTGGTGTCTCCCGTTTTCGTTTTTCTTAAAGTCGATTCCCATTTTCCAAAACTCGATTTAAAAATGGTTTCGACAGCTTGGCGACTCCGCTGGGGACAAATCAGAGAGTCAAGCCGTATAATTGATTACCTTTTGTCTTAATGTCAGAAATTTGAAAAAATTTAAAATTCAATCCCCTTTGCATTACATGTGTTTGTATGATTACATATGATGAAATATTCTAATACGTATTGCATGACCATTGTGGTCACACCCTTAAGTGGGAGTGAGAAACTACGCCTTCGTGAGGTTTTCGCCTCCGTGCAGGATAGTGGATCACTTTCAGGATACATCCGTACCTATTGTTTCATGAGATTTTCATCTCTGTGTAGCCATAGGGAAATGTATTCCCCTCAACTGAACTCGATTCAAATGAGCCTATAACGGGTGAGGATCGAGGAATCTGCTGGTTCGGGTACCTTAAACTTTAGAACTAAAACCTCATATAAAAAAATCGTAAGAGCTCAATTTGGATAGTGGTACTCTAGATTATTACCCTTATAAGTTATTTATCATATGATACTGACAATTTGTTTTTTTGTTTTGTTGCATGTCATATTACATCTAAAAGGTATCGATTCATGGTCGGTTTCTAAGTTAGGAAATTTTATTATGGAAAACGGACTTGTTGATAGGGTGGAGGGCAACGCTAACGTCCATAGATGGTCGGAGCAAACTCAGCTAGGAAAAGGGGATAGCATAACTGTGGGATATATGTCGGAGCTGTCAGACTACACTCGTATCAGTGTCACACATAATAATCTGCAGGAGCTTAAGGCGATTTGGGATCAGTGGGGCAATGAGACCAAGCAATCATTCTACGGTAATTACGGAGATTTGCCCTATTTGTTTGATATTTAGGTTGATGAGCACTTGTTTCGAGCTCTCGCTCAGTTTTGGAACCCAGCATACAGTTGTTTTACCTTTGGGGAGGTAGATTTAGTGCCTACTGTGGAGGAGTACACAACCTTACTTCGGTGTCCTAGATTTTAGTGTCATAGGATTTATTCTCGAGCTGCTTGTGTCCCAACCTTTGGTAAGAAGCTGATGACCATTACGGGGATGAGCGAGTAGTGGATCATGGCTAGAATTAAGAAAAAGGGTGAAAGTAAGTGCATTCCGTGGGGAGCTTTAGAAGATCTAATCTAGACACATCCAGACGAGGCGAAGAGGGTAGACATTTTTGCCTTAAGCTTATACAGATTGATGGTTTTCCCCAGGGCCTTGGGATATGTGAAAGAGGCGACCACGGATCTCTTCCATCGACTTAGCAAACGGGTCACTTCTGTTCCTGCGATTTTGGCGGAGATATTCAGGTCCTTGAATGCATGTAGGAGGGCCAGTGCAAAGTGAGTTTATTGGTCGTGCTCGCCATTTTTTAGCTTGGTTCTACAGTCACTTCCGATTGATAGATAGGGTGGTTTGTTGGGTTTTCTTCGAGGATTACTCCCTGTTGAAGGACATAGCAACTTCAACTAGGAGAGTTGATGTTCCTGAAAAAAATTGGATAGCGCTACTTCAGAACCTACAGTCAAAGGATGTGGAGTGGAGGGCTCCATGGATGATTCCTGGTGAGATTCTTTACCGATGCGGCAGTTTTGATTGGGTCCCTTTGTTGGGAATTTGGGGTGCCATTGGTTATGCCCATTTGCTTGTGTTGAGGCAACATGGATTGAGACAGTTTATACCGACAACTTACGGGTTAGTTCAAAATGAGTTCGTGTATAGAGGAGCTGACTACAAGAGGAAGGTCAGTGAGATCTTTAGTGCTTGGAACAAGACTTGTCGATTAAAGGGAGCAGCTATTAGCCTTGCTACGACTCCGGGGTACGTCGAGTGGAGAGGTAGAAGGATTAATGATAACATCCCTAGGCCAAAAGTGGAAGGAGCTCGACTGATGGAAGAATATTTTCAAGTGACGCCCTCGGAGTTAGAAATTATGAAGCAAGAGCTCGAGAGAAAGAACTTGGAGCTCGAGAAGAGGATAGCAAAGCTCGAGGAAGAAAAGATATACTTGAGCCTAGACGTCGACGTTCAAAAGATGGAGGTTGAAAAAGAAAGGAATGAGAAAAGGAAGATTGAGGAAGATCGAGATGATTTAAAGGAGCATTACAAAAGGGCACAAGTATCCTTGAAGAGAGCGAGAATAGGAGGGTCTTCATATCAGTTGCAGAAAGAGGTCTGAGAGGAAAAGTCCAAAGCCGAATATTGGGAGAGGAAGTTCCAAGAGATACAATTACGGAATTTGACCTTAGAGAAAGAAAATCAAGGGTTAAAAACTAAGGAGACTGAGCTTGAGCGATCCCTTCATCTGCAACGAAGTCGTGATCCCACGGTAGAGGTAAAGAAGCTAAAAGGCAAAGTTGAGGAGTTGGAATCAGCATTGCAAGATAGTAAGCTTTTTATCGAGCAGCTTGAGGCACGAGAGGATTATTTAAAGGGAGAACTGTGCCAGTCTAAAGAACAAGTAAGAGATAGAGATTACCTTATTGGAGAAGCCATAATTCAGATCCGAGAGGTAGTTGAACACGTTCGAGACTTGGCAGTACGAGCTGACGTATTGAGTATGATGCATGAGTCATCGTCAGATGTAGGTCGAGAGTTAGCCCTTTTATTAGATAGTGTTAAAACTTTGGGCATTAGGGCAAAAGCGTATTTGTAATCCTCTTATATGTAAAGATATTCTTTTTCTAAATAACTTTTTCTAAATGAGATGGAATCAGAATCGATGTCCTTTTTGCATTCATGCATTTGCATCTTATAGCATTTCATCGCATCGTTTGCATTCAAAGTTATAGAAAGACCCTAATTAGTTAAAATTACCACAGAAGTAGAAAAGAAAATCTGGAAACCACGCATCAGTACGGAACTCGTGCAAAATCTAGGAATATGGATCAAAGGTTTGAACAGCTACAAAAGGACATGCAGAACCAATTGCAAGAGCAATTGGCCAAGATGCAAAACGACATGAGGGAGCAAATGCTAGAGGCTCAGAGGAATATGATGACTGAGATAGCTCAGTTGCTGAGGGTCACTGATAAGGGAAAAGCCCCTATGGCAATCACTGGTGAGGAGGAAGAGGATCATCCTCCAGGCTTTACTCCACCCCACGGACCTACACAAACCGAGGCACCTCCTAAAAGACCATCTGTCAATATAAGGCCTCAACATGGGCTGGTTGATGCTGGGATCCATATGAATTACCCAACCGACTCGGGATTCAATTTGGGTGATAACCCTACCAATCCTCTCATTCCTGACTTGGATATAGCTGAAAAAGAAGACATGAGAGCCGAAGCTGCAAAACAGTTGGAGGAACGTTGTCGATGGTTGGAGGAGAAATTTAAAGCTTTAGAGAGTGCTGACGGGCATCATGGAGTTGATGCCAAAGATCTAAGCTTGGTCCCAGACTTGGTGCTTCCTCACAAATTCAAGATGCCGGAGTTCGAGAAGTACAATGGGACTACTTGCCCAGAGGCCCATATTACGATGTTCTGTAGGAGGATGACTGGGTATGTGAATAATGATCAACTGTTGATCCACTGTTTCCAAGATAGTTTAACTGGAGCAGTAGCCAAGTGGTATAATCAACTGAGCCGGGCCAGAATAAGTTCATAGAGGGATCTTGCACAGGCCTTCATGCAGCAATACAATCATGTGACTGACATGACTCTGGATAGGATCACGCTGCAAAATATGGAGAAAAAGCCTAATGAAAATTTTAGGCAATATGCACAGAGATGGAGAGAGGTGGCAATGCAAGTTCAACCATCGTTGTTAGAGAAAGAGACTACTATGTTGTTCATCAACACTCTAAAGGCTCCATTCATCACTCACATGATTGGAAGCACCACTAAAAGCTTTGCGGATATAGTCGTGGCAGGAGAAATGATCGAGAATGCCATAAGGGGTGGCAAAATCGAGGGGGAAATGACCAAAAGATCGGCCCCAAGGAGAAAGGATAGTGATGTGAATAACACAAGCACCTTCAGCACGAAGGCAATCACAGTTGGTCAATCTAAAACAGCTGCAGTTGAGCAACAGTGTTCTCAGAGGCAGGAGTCGGGTGCAAGGCAGAATTCTGAAAAGATACAGTTCACACCTATCCCCGTGACGTATCGAGAGCTTTATCAAAGCTTATACAATGCACATGCTATTGCTCCTTTTCACTTGAAACCATTGCATCCCCCATATCCCAAATGGTATGACGCAAACGCAAAATACAAATACCATGCTGGAATATCGGGGCATTCGCTCAAAAACTGTACCGGTTTTAAGAAGGCCGTAGAGAGGCTTATTAAGATGGGGGTAGTAAAGTTCGACAATACCCCTAATACTGAAAACCCGTTGACAAATCATGGCGATCAAGGAGTGAACGCCATTGGTGAAGCCAGTGAGAGGAGAATAAAGGAAAATGTTGCTGAGGTAAGGATGCCGATGAAAGTGATTTGGGAAGAAATGGTGAAAAGAGAAATGATAATCTCTAAGGGGATAAATAAAGGAGTAAGGGACTACTGTGAGTTCCATGCTGAAAAGGGGCACGAGATCAAGGAATGCGACGAGTTCAAAGCCTTGATACAAAGCTTTATGGACAATAAAGAGCTACAAATTTTTGAAGGTAGCTCTTGCGAAAAACAAGTATGTGTGCTAGAGAATGAATAGAAAGGAACTAGCCGGCCAAGGATTATTACTTCCCTGCTGAGGATTAATGAAGTGGGGGCACAAAAGATACCTAAGGTCATTATCTATAAGCCTACGCCTTTCCCTTATAAAGATAGCAAGAGGGTATCGTGGAGTTATGACTGCAGTGTGACAGTGCCGGAGGAGGAAAATATAGCCAGTACGTCTAAAGATGTACAAGTGGAGGGTTCTCATACACGGAGTGGGAAGCGGCATGATACGGTGGGCATTAGAGAGGAGCCCACAAAATCAAAAAATGTTAGTGTGGAGAAGGAGAAAGAGGCTGAAGTGCCTGTTAAGGAGCCAGTGAAGGAAAAGGAGGCTGAAGTGCCTGTTAAGGAGCCAGTAAAGGAGGAAGAGGCTAAGGAATTTATAAAAGTCGGCTCGCATATCAGTATTGGCTCTATTTCTGAGTTCTGAGGTGCATCAGAATGCATTGATGAGGGTGCTCAACGAAACATATGTCACCCATGACATATCTGTTAACAAGCTAGACCGGTTGGTGAATAACATAAGTGCGGATAATTTCATTTACTTCAATGATGATGAAATCCCACCAGGGGCAGGGGGTCAACAAAGGCCTTGCACATCACCACTCGATGGAAGGGGTACACACTCCCAAGCGTGCTCGTCGATAATGGATCGGCCTTGAATGTTCTACCATTGTCTACATTAAATAGATTACCCATTGACGGTTCTCACATGAAGACATGTCAAAATGTGGTAAGAGCCTTCGATGGTACAGAAAGGAAGGTGATAGGAAGGATTGACATCCCCTTGGAAATTGGGCCGAGTATATACGAAGCAGACTTCTTGGTGATGGATATCAAGCCTTCCTACAATTTTTTCTTAGGGAAGCCATGGATACATTCAGAGGGAGCGGTGCCCTCATCGTTGCACCAAAAGTTAAAGTTAGTGACGGATGGACGGTTAGTAACCATCAATGCGGAGGAGGACATTATAGCCACAGTTACTAGCAAGGCCCCTTATGTCCAGATGAATGAAGAATCTATTGAGTGTTCCTTTCGCACTTTAGAATTTGTGAATGGAACCTTCATTTCAGAAGGGAGTGAGCCACCGGTGCCAAAGATAGCAAGAGCCACGAGGATGGCTCTACAAATAATGGTGGGAAAGGGAGCCTTACCAGGAAGAGGGTTAGTAAAATACCTGCAATGAGGGATTCAAACCCCAGAACTGAAAGAGAAGAAAGATCGCTTTGGTCTAGGCTTTAAGCCAGACTATAAGCAAAGGCGGAAGGAAGCTAAAAAGCACCAAGAGGGAAGAAGAGTGCGCCTTAATGGAAGAGAAGTGGAATGGGAGCCGATGACATTCCCTCCACTATCCCAAACCTTCATATCGGGAGGGTTACTTATAGAAGAAAGTCATCAGGTTAATGCTGTACACGACGAAGGATTGGAGCAAGAAAACCTTGAGGGCATTCCCCCTTACGAACCAGGAAGCTCTCTGAACAATTGGACTGTGGAGGAACTTTCTATAGTCTTTAGGAATTTTTCAGAGTAATTCTCGAAACATTCTTATTACTTTAGAGCCTAGGAGTAATAGGATTTCATTTGTGAAATGGGCTTACAATCATCTATTATTTTTTAATAAAGTATAACTTTTATCAATTTGAACGAGTATTGTTTCATTCTTATCAACCAATATTCCGTTAAATTTTGGCAATTCTTATTCTTTAATTCATAGCACATAAACAATCATTCTTAAGTTCATTCATTATTTGTATATTCTTTATACTTCACAGATCCCTAGATATCAATGACATGAGCACCGATATTACAAATCTTGATTTCTTTTGGGAGCAAGACATGTGTTTAGAAGGATCACAGGATTTTGAAGATGACCACGATTGTGATGTGTCTCTAGATCTTTTGAGGATGGTGAAATAGGAGGAGAAACAAATCATGCCACATGAGAAAGAGGCAGTAGAAAATGTAGCCCTAGGGGAAGGAAAAGAGGTGAAAATTGGCACGCATATTGCTGATGACATAAGACAAGGACTGATTGAGTTGCTACGTGAGTTCAAGGATATCTTCGCATGGTCTTATCAAGATATGTCAGGGTTAAATACTGATATTGTGGTGCATCGTCTTCCAGTAAGACAGGATTGTAAACTAATCTAACAGAAGTTGTGAAGAATGAGACCAGATATCGTATTAAAAATAAAAGATGAAGTTAAGAAACAGTTCGATGCAGGATTCTTACAAGAGGTGAAGTATTCTGAATGGGTAGCTAACATTGTACCAGTTCCTAAGAAGGATGGGAAGGTACGAATGTGTGTTGATTACAGGGATCTGAACAAAGCTAGCCCAAAAGATAATTTCCCTCTGCCTCACATAGACACTTTGGTAGACAACACAACGAGATATTCTTTGTTCTCCTTCATGGATGGTTTCTCAGGGTACAATCAGATAAAGATGCATCCTGAAGACATGGATAAAACCACCTTCATAACATTATGAGGTACCTTCTGCTACAAAGTAATGCCCTTTGGGTTGAAGAATGCAAGGGCAACATACCAGAGGGCCATGGTGACCTTATTTCATGATATGATGCACAAGGAAATTGAGGTGTATGTTGATGATATGATTGCCAAATCTCGAACGGAGGAGGAACATATTGAAGTTTTAAGGGAGCTGTTTCTCAGATTACGGAGGTTTCAGTTAAAGCTCAATCCGGCAAAATGCACCTTTGGAGCTAAATCAGGGAAGTTATTAGGCTTTGTGATCAGTGAAAAGGGGATAAAAGTGGACTCAGATAAGGTCAGAGCCATACAAGAATTGCCTCCACCACAAACTCAGAAGGAAGTTTAAGGATTTCTAGGAAGATTGAATTACATCGCTCGGTTTATTTCACAACTAATTAAGAAATGTGATCCTATCTTTCGCCTCCTTAGAAAGCACAATCAAGGCACTTGGGATGAGGAATGCCAGAATGCTTTTGATAAGGTTAAGCAATACTTGTTAAATGCTCCAGTGTTAGCTCCGCCCAATCCAAATAGACCATTAATACTATACTTATCAATGTTTAGTAATTCTATGGGATGTGTGCTTGACCAACATGACGAGTCGGGAAGAAAAGAGAAGGCGATATATACCTTAGCAAGAAATTCACAGAGTGTGAGATGAGATATTCGCCAATTGAGAAATTGTGTTGTGCTTTAATTTGGATGACTCGAAGGTTGAGGCAATATATGTTATATCATACGACTTGGCTAATTTCAAAACTTGGTCCATTAAAGTACATGATAGAGTCAACAGCACTAAATGGGAGAATGGCAAGGTGGCAAATATTGCTTTCAGAATTTGACATAGTCTATATGAGTCAAAAAGCTATAAAAGGGAACGTGATAGCAGAATTTCTGGCAAGCAGAGCTCTAGAAGACTATGAGCCATTAAATTTTGATTTCCCTAATGAGGAGTTGATGTATGTGGCAACTATTGAAGAACGTCCATGGAGGATGAACTTTGATGGCGCATCCAATGCGGTAGGAAATGGAATTGGGGCAGTCTTGGTATCCCCAAATGGTGATCATTATCCATTCACATGTAAATTGGATTTCAACTGCACAAACAATATGGCCGAGTATGAAGCGTGCATCATGGGACTCCGAGCGGCTATAGAGCGAGGAATAAGAACCTTGGAAATATATGGAGACTCTGCGTTGGTAATTTACCAGCTTAGAGGTGAATGGGAGACAAGGGATCCTAAATTGATCAATTATCGAAAGGTAGTTTTGGGGTTACTTGAGGAATTCAATGACATCACCTTCAATTATATCCCACGAGACGAAAACCAGTTGGCAGATGCTTTAGCAACCTTGGCTTCAATGATTAAAGTAAATAAAGAGGAGAAGATGAGACCCATTCAGATGAGTATCTTTGAGGCACCAACTCGCTGTTGTAACATTGAGGAAGAAGAAAAGGATGAAAACCCTTGGTATCAGGATATATTGCGATATGTGAGAGATCGTAAATACCCAGAACAAGTAACTGAAAATGATAAGCGAACTTTAAGGAGATTAGCCTGCGACTACGTTTTGGATGGGGACATCTTGTACAAAAGAAGAAAGGATCAAGTATTGTTGAGATGTTTTGATGCTATGGAAGCTAAGTTAATCTTGGAAGAAGTTCATAAGGGCGTGGGACACACACTAATGGTTTCACGATGGCTAGACAAATCATGAGGTTTGGATTTTATTGGTCTACCATGGAAGGGGATTGTATCAACTACGCCAAAAAATGCCATAAATGTCAGATTTATGGAGACAAGATTCATGTACCACCTTCACCTCTACATGTTATGACTTCTCCATGGCCTTTTTCCATGTGGGGCATGGATGTTATTGGGCCAATAGCACCAAAAGCTTCAAATGAGCATCGCTTTATTTTTGTGGTCATTGATTACTTCACGAAATGGGTAGAGGCCCCTTCTTATGCAAATATTACTAAGTCAGCTGTAAGTCAATTCTTGAAGAAAGAGATTTTTTGTCGGTACGGGATGCCTGAAAAGATCATATCAGATAATGTATTGAACTTGAACAACAAAACAATAGCAGAAGTTTGCAGTCAGTTCAAGATTAAGCATCATAACTCTTCTCCGTATCGCCCAAAAATGAATGGGGCAGTAGAAGCAGCCAACAAGAACAAAAAGAGGATAGTGGGGAAGATGACTGAGACTTATAGAGATTTGCATGAGAAACTACCATTTGCACTCTTAGCTTATCGAACGTCCATCAGAACTTCTACTGGGGCAACCTCTTTTTCGTTAGTATATGGAATGGAGACAATATTACCTATTGAAGTAGAAATACCTTCTCTCTGAATTTTGTCAGAAATAAAACTAGATGAAGCAGAATGGATTCAATCTCGGTATGACCAATTGAACTTGATCGAAGAAAAGAGGCTAAAAGCTGTTCATCGTGGTCAGATGTATCAGAAGCGAATGATGCGAGCTTATGATAAGAAAGTTCGTCCAAGAGAATTCCACGAAGGGGACCTTGTGTTGAAAAAGATTCTCCCCACTCAGAAGGACTTTAGAGGAAATGGATGCCGAATTGGGAATGGCCGTATGTCATAAAGAAGGCCTTCTCTAGGGGTGCATTGATCTTAATGGAAATGGATGGGAGGAGTTTACTCAATCCAGTGAATTCAGACACAGTCAAAAAGTATTTTGTCTAATGGAGAGAAGAACTCAGGGTGAAAACCCGCAAAGGGCACCTTGAGTTTTCGGAAAAAAAAAGAAAGAAAAAAGAAAAATGGAAAGGCCAAGGTGAAAACCCGCAAAGGGCGCCTTATGACCAAAGGGGTTTTGAGTTGAAAACCCGAAAGGGTAGCTCAAATTTTGAAGAGCACACGGATATCTTGCTATTTAACGAAGAGTGAAGCGCGTTGCATATCGGGGCATCAACAAAGTACTTTGGATCTTTTAAACACATGTTGAACTCAAGAAAGTCTTCATGGAGCTGGCATATAAATGCTCAAGCGGCGATATCTAGGGCATCTAACTTTTGTCTTGTTTGCTATCTTTAGATTCTCTTTCTTCTTAAAGATAGGCTATCAAATTATTTTCCTTTGTATTTCTAACAAATTCATTCAAATCTAATTATTCTCAAGATTAAATTCATCTTCCATTATTCTTAAAGTATGTTGTATTAAAATAATGATAGATGAACCAAATAATTTTCACAAATGAAGTTTTGCTCATTACTCTGAAAATTTCTAGATAATACAAGAAACTAAAACAGAACAATTGTTCGAAGAATTCACGTAAGTGAGGTTTGAAAGAACTCGAGGAAATTCTTTCTTTTGTCCAAAATGATGATTGAACAAATCAAACGATTCGATCCTAAGAGAGGATTATCTTACAGACATTTTTAGCGGGTCATAGCATTTGAAGAATGGTACAAACCCACAAGCTAAGTAGGAATGAGACTTCGAGAGAAGTAAGGATAAACTTTGATAAAGGAATGAGAGATGACATCTGAAATAGGAGTCATTTTCATAAACATTTTGCATCACAATATGTCTAATTAGGAGCATTTGACTCATTTCGATCATGGCATCTTAATTATTTGGCATAAGCATAAATGCCAGGAAATCAATTCTACAGGTGGATTCCCCAGTGGGCAATGTAGCAAGATTGATTGAAAATTACAAAATTCAGCACCTTAACCCCCTAAGCAGTAGGGTAACAAGCTAAAATTACAGATCTTATCTCCCTAAGCAATAGTGGAGCAGATCAAAGATGCGCCTTAACCCCCTAAGCAGTAGGGTAACAGGTTAAAGTATAGCAGATCTGGCCTTTAGGTGTTCACATTGAAGTAGATCCAAGATGATTTGGCATATCTGTATTGTCAGAGAACAAATCAAAGAAATAGATTTGGCATCTCCATATTCGACAGAGAGCAGATCGAAGACATAGCAGATCTGACCTTTGGATGTTTTCACATCGAAGCAGATCCAAGATGATTTGGCATTTTTGTGTTTACAAGGAGCAAATTGAAGACATAGCAGATCTGACCTTCAGGTGTTTACACTGAAGCAAATCCAAGATGATTTGGAATCTCTATATTGTCAGAGAACAAATTGAAGAAACAGATTTGGCCTCTCCATATTCGACGGAGAGCAGATCGAAGACATAGTAGATCTGACCTTCGGATATTTTCACATTGAAGCAGATCCAAGATGATTTAGCATCCTTGTGTTTACAAGGAGCAAATCGAAGACATAGTAGATCTGACCTTCAGGTGTTTACGCTGAAGTAGATCCAAGATGATTTGACATCTCTGTATTTTCAAGGAACGAATCGAAGGTAGCATATTTGACATCTCTGTATTCGACGGAGAGAAGATCGAAAACATCAGCATAACAGTCTTAAGTTCGCAAGGAGCAGATTGAAGACCAGGATCTGATAAGACTGGGCAAATTTGGTCTGTCAATAAGTTTTGCTCAGTTCCTATTACACAGTAATGAGCAAAGAGAGGCAGCTGTAGCAGCCCAAATTTGACCGGCCCTTAAAACCAAAACAGAAATATGAAATAAACAAATAAATGTTATTTATTTTAAAAGTCCAGTTTACAAGAGCCCAAACAGTGGCCCAAATAACTTTCAAATACAACAGACCCAAACCCAATAACCCTTACAGGACCCAAAACTCATGAAGGCCCAAGAGGCCCAAAACTTAAAATTTCCAGCTAGGGTTTCCAACCCTAGCTCTTTCTCCTCGCGTCGCAACAAATTCTGGAAAGTTCGGGGAGCGTCTGTCCAGCTCCCGAAATCAAGGCCCCTACAATGTTGTACCAGTGACGTTGCAACTCCCAAAATTGAGGCCACCATTCAATGCACTATCTCAGGGCCTTTCAACGCCCCATCAGTGCCTCACCGTCTCAACGACTCCTCAGCCACCGATCGTGCCCCCATCAACGCCTCTCCAGCGACCTTTCAGTGCACCATCCCAGCCACCGATCGTTCCGCTGCCAACGCCGAGATCTTTGTATTCACAGTAGAGACCGTACTGTGGTTAGGCCATAACCAGTGCACGAACAGGCATATAGTCAGATTGGCATCAACAGCAATCTTCGCCAGATTTTTTGTTACCTACAAGCAAAAAAGGAAACCAGCAGAAAAAGGCAAGAAACAAACAGCAGAAAATAGAAACAAAAATGGAAAGAAATCTTTGATTTCTTTCCTAAAATTGTAAAAGTCTGAGGCTATAAAGCCTCTCTTCAAATTGTAAAGAGACTTACGCTTACTCACTCTAAAAAAGAGAAAAAGATACACAAAGTACACTGATAAAGGCTTACATACAGAAATAGAGAGAAACAAAAAAAGAGAGATACATAGATTTACACACTCAGAAAGAAAAACACAAAAAGTTGTATTCATTTGAAACAGAGAAATAAAAGGCAATTTCCTATTTTTTGAGGTAATCAAATCATTTTTTTTGCTTTATTTTTACTCACCTGTTCGTCTTCTTGCATGTATATACAGATTTCTAAAAAATAACTAAGGAAAACAAAGGGAGGAAGAGATTACCTGACGATTGGCGAAGGAAAGGAGGGTTTTTTAAACCCTAGCCACCGTGTACGGTGGCCCAGATGGTGGCGCGTGGAGGCGCGTACGAGAAAAACACGGTGGAGCCTTGGGAAGAGCCAGGACGGCCCTGAGGCCAGAGCTCCGAGGGCCAGAGGTTTTCTCAGAGAATTTTTTTTGTGTTTTTTTTTAAATGCATGTTGCAAAATGAATCTGGGGTGTGAAATTAGGCTTATATAGCCTAATCAATGTGACGTCGTTTTGGCTTAGTCTGATAAGCCTAAAACGACGACGTTTCAACCCTCTAAGGTCCGCATGTTGACCCGAAAACTCGAAAAAGATCCGCGAGTTTTTAAGTTTTGGGTTAATTGTTTAATTGGTCCCTCTGCATTTTTAAAATTCGTAAATTCATTTTATTTTTATTATAATTTGGCACTAATATTTTATTTCAGTTTTAATTTAATCCCAACCGTGGCCACTTTAAGGCTTGTATTGAAACGGTGCCGTTTTGGGGATAAGGGAAATTTTCCCAATGAGTCCCTAGGATTTTAATGGGCATCTCGATTAGGCCCAAATTCCTTTTTTTTTAAATTAACCTCTGATTTTTATTTAAATTTAAGTTTAGTCCTTTTATTTATTTTTAAATTTTTTTATAATTTATTTATTTTAAAAAATTTATATATTACTTTTATTTTAATATAAATATTATTTTTATATACATATAAACCTTATTTATTATATTATTATTTTCCTATATTACTTCATATTTATATATATTATTATATTATTTATTTTAAATTACTTATTATATAATTTTTAAAATTGGCAAATTATTATTAAATATTTTTAACTTGTATACTTTTATATTACATGCTATAAAAATTATCTTTTATTACATATATTATTTATATTATATTATTATAGATGACTTATTTTGAAATTTATTATTAAATATTGTTCTTTAATTTATATTTTAGGTATATTTTATCAATAATTACTCACTTTATATTACATTTTTAATATACACTAATTCTTTTATATATGTTGAACATATCATTTATATATTAAATGTTGTTTTATAATTACTATTAAAGGTCGTATTTTAGAATTGACATGTATGTTGGTATTATTTTAGGCATGTTTATGTTAAATTGTATGCCATGCATCATTTTTTTGTCTATTGATTTGTTAAAATGTATGTTGAATTATACCTTATATGTTTATATGCTTACTTATTCATTTTTAATGTATGTCGTATATTTTTTGTATGTATGTTTTACATGTTTTAAATTTGTCATGTTTGTTGTTTAAAATTTGTTTAAATTCATGCTTTTACTTACCTATTATGATAATATGCTATCTTGTATGTTATATTCTTTAATGTTAATATGATTCCTCATGCATTAATTAAAAAACGAGATTCCAAAGTTTTCAAAAATAAAAAGGCAATGTTTGGTGTTTGGAAGCTTCGAGAAATGTAGTGCCCTAACTTATTGGGTTGCAACTTTTCTCGTTGAGTTCGAATAGTCAAGCACCCTTCTAAGTTTTAAGGTTTTCAAAATACGAGCAACTATCTTGGGATTTCAAAACATTGTGTCCTAACTTACTGGATATGGCGTTTTATTGTTTCGAGATAGAAATTTTCAAAAAGGCGAGTTTAGCATCAAAAGTCTCAAAAATATTACGTCCTAACTTACTGGATGTGGTATTTTGATTCGTTTGAAATAGGTGAGCCTTAATTTTTCAAATTAAAACACTCTAATTAAAAAGAGGATTGTATTTTAAAACTTTTAAATTTCTAACATTAAAGACACTCGATAATCAATTAGGTACCAATTTTTGGGCGTTACGAGGGTGCTAACCCTTCCTCGTTCGTAACCGACTCCCGAACCCGTTTTCTTGATCTTGTAGACCAAAACTAATGATTTTAAACAAAACATTTTATCGGTGATCCAATCACACTTAAAAAGATTGGTGGCGACTCCAGTTTTCGTTTTTCTTAAAGTCGATTCCCGTTTTCCAAAACTCAATTTAAAAATGGTTTCGACAATATTATATTTGATAAATTAGCTTGCTAATTGGTTTGGCTTAATGGCCAAAATTTTAGTTTTTTTAGTGGTCAAACCAAGTGCGTTTCGAGCCTTAAAAGATTGTTATGTTGATAAAATTGCTAGTTTGACTGTATGAATGTGTAATTGAGATTATTATGCATAATTATATTATGTGATATGAGAATGTTTGATAGAATGGTATGAAATGTTGAGATTTTAGGTTTATGCATGATTTAAATGCATAGAATATTACTATGATATACATACGTGAGGTTGCTATTGGTGCACAATGAAATTCGTAAAGTATGTGAACTGAACGATATTCATAGATACCATCTTAATGGTAACTTGAAAATTGGAACACTGCTTCCTTTTACTGAAAGTATGTGATTATTGAGGACACGTTGAACATGACGAATAAATGTGAAAATTTTTGAAATATGATTTTTTTATGAATTTGTATGGCATATTGCAAGTGCATTGGGATGGGATTTTGTAGTTGACAGAGGAGTTTTGTGGAGTACCGGCAGCATAGTTAGTCCACATATATTTGTAGTCAGTATATTGTGTTTGGAGTACCGAGGGGATTGGTGATTATATCACATTATTTATTTGGCAGTTTCACTGCGTTATTGATTATTGGTGGTTTTACCACATCGAGCTTTGCTCACATATGTTGGAGTTTGAAAGACGGGTTCTGGGGAACTCGTGGTGTGTAGCGGATGGTATGGGTAGGATCTCACATGTTCATTTTTCATTATCATGTGCATTTGAAATTAGTATTGATAATTTTTTATTGTGTTATTGGTACCTCTATGAAATTGCTTGTATGAATGCTTAATACTTGCTTGTTTAGTCTCACACTGAGCTTGTTAAGCTCACCTCATTACCTCAACTTCTCAGGTAATGATTGAACTTAGGATCAGAATTGGCATGCGGACGTACGGTGGATCTCGGACATTACTTCGTCATATTATTTTAATTTAATTATATTTTAGGCTTATTTTATTATTATTTGGTTTTGGATTGTAAAGTTTCTTTAAACTGTGGTTTGAGACTATTTGATATTTTAAGATTTTTCATGCATACATGACATGCATATTTAGTATAGATACACGATTTTTTATAAATATGTTGAAATGGACTATGCATGATATATGGCTAAATTAATAATTTGACTAGTAATGGTACATTTCCCCTTCTAAGAATAACAAAATGATTTTTTCGAAGGCAATGCCAATAGTTGGTTTTTTTTTTTTTTTAAATTCACCTAATTCACTAATTCTATCTAAACATGGTTGGACTAAGTAAATGAATGTTTTTCCAAAGCTAACAATAGAAACTACGGTGTTATAAAATGGAGTACTTAAAGGTTTTTAACTATCGTTGGGGTAGGCTCGACACTAAGGTGTCCAATATGGCCTTCCCGATTTGACCATAATGTTTAGGTTGGGTTTAGAGGTTACACTTCGATTCATTGATCGATTTCTTTTTTTTTTTACTTTACCTTTTGTTAATTTTCTTCTTTTGCAAGTATTACACCATTTTGGCTTGGGGAACACGACACTTCTCGATTCAATCCATTCGACTACAACAATCAATACGGTTTAATTTTTCTTTTCCTTTATTTATTATTACTGTTTTTCTTCTTTCCATTTGAAAGTTTTTAATTTACATATTGACTGCTTTCAATTGGATATTGGGTTTATTTTTATTGACTTTAAAATTAAAAGAATGCCCTCGAGAATGTTTAAATGATCTTGTTCCTACACCTCCTCGGTTTTGTCGTCGAAATACGACGGTGTTAAATTTGCACAAAAAGATGCCGAAGATTTTTATTAGGTTAAACTGACTTGGGTCAAACAGATTCGAGTTAAACAGTTGAGTGACGAGTCTCTAGTTCAACGGCTGCAACAAATTAGTTCAATTGAAACTTCATATTTTAGCTTGAACAATGACAGAGTTCTGTGCTTTAGGGGTCAGATTTGTGTGCTTAATGATAAGGAGTTGAGGCAATCGATCCTACATGAGGCGCATAGTAGCCCTTATGCTATGTATCTTGGCAGAAATAAAATGTATTGGGACATCTGAGAACTCTATTGGTGGCCTTGACTAAAATGGGAAATGGTTGCTTTTGTGTCCCACTTTCTGACGTGCCAAAAGGTTAAGGCCGAACATTAGTTACCCTCAAGTCTGCTTCAGCCTATTAAGATTCCTCAGTGGAAGTGAGAGCGTGTAGCGATGGATTTTGTTAGTGGGCTGCCTTTAACTCCCACTAAGAAAGATTCAGTTTGGGTCATCGTAGACCGGTTGACCAAATCTGCTCATTTTGTTCCTATCAGAATAGATTATTCACTGCAAAAGTTAGCTAAGTTGTATATTGCTGAAATTTTGATACTGCACGAGATTCCAGTCTCAATTATCTCGGGTAGAGATCCGCGTTTCACATATTTGTTCTACAAGAAACTTCACGAGTCTTTAGGCACCCGACTTGATTTTAGCATTGTGTATCATCCTCAGACCGACAGACAGTTTAAGCAAGTCATTCAGATTCTAGAGGATATGCTTTAAGGTAGTTGGGAAGATTACCAACTATTGGCTGAGTTTGTGTACAACAACAGCTTCCATTCTAGTATTCAGATGGCACCCAACAACATCCTCAGACCGACGGACAGTCTGAGTGAGTCATTCAAATTCTAAAAGATATGCTTCAGGGTTGTGTAATAGACTTTCGGGGTAGTTGGAAAGATTACCTACCATTGCCTGAGTTTGTGTAGAACAACAACTTCTAGTCTAGTATTCAGATGGCAACCTACGAGGCTTTGTATGGTCATAGGTGTCATATTCTGCTGTGCTGGACTAAGTTAAGTGAACCTCGAGTTTTGGGCCCCTAGCTAGTTTTTAAAACTGAGAATATTGTCAAGTTGATCCATGACTGTCTTAAAGCGGCTTTTGATCGACAGAAATCTTATGCCAATTTAAAGAGAAAGGATATTGAGTTTTCTGTATGAGATCAGATGTTCCTAAAAATGCCACTGTGGAAAGAGGTACTCCGATTTGGATGCAAGGGCAAGCTGAGCCAAAGGTTCATTGGACCTTACTGCATTTTGAAACGCGTTGGGCCTGTTGCGTATCAATTGGAATTACCGCCAGAAGTGGAACGAATTCACAATGTGTTTCACGTCTCGCTATTGAGATGGTATTGGTCTTATCCGTTACACATCGTCCCTATTGACAATATCAATCTGCAATTGGATTTAACTTTTGAGAAGGAACCTATCTAGATTCTAGATCGTGACGTTAAGGTATCTATGGTTCTGTACTCTACTTAAGTGATAAAAGTCAGAAGTTCGAGTTGTGTCTTTAGAAATTTTGTTATTCAATTTTAACTAATCCTTACCTTTAGATCACCGACTTAAAATCAATTATATGTAAATCTATGACAAGAATGAGTCTGTTGGTTCACTGGTTAAGCCTCTACATTCTTTTTGGTCCTGTGTTCGAGCTGAAATATGACGGTGTTAAATTTGCATAGCAAGAGGCCGCTGATTTTTATCGAACAATTCAGGGACGTACGTTAATCCCTGAACATGATTTTGATCCAGCCTCCTCGTTTAATGAGGAGATATAGGATGACGTACACTTTCATCATTGGGACAATTTTTGCTTGCTTCCCAAGCAAGCTACCATTGTACCTGTAGTGCTAGAGTTTTACTCCAATTAAAAAATTGGTACGCATGACCGAGTATACGTCAGGCATGCTAACATCGATATTTCCCTTACCACCATTTGCGAGTACTATGGTGTACCGTGCTATGAAAGAGACAACCTATTGTCTCTTGACTTGAACAATTTCACAAATGTTGACATGGATGCCATTCTTAGAGAATTTCATCCTACTAAAAAGCCTTAAAATAAAAAATGGCCCCTAAACTATAGTGTTTTTTTCAATTTATGTACTTAAAACTTTTCATTTTTTGTCAGAAGTACTACTTCAACTTCCATTATGTTAACACTATTGGTCCTTCCGTGAATTGTCGTTTGAAATAATTGTCTGAGTCAACCAGAGCCTGACAAGTAATCAAAAACTAAATTCGAACCAGAACCTGACAGGTAATCAAAAACTAAATTCGAGTATGTTTAAGTATGCAATTTTTTTTACAAAAAAAAATTTATTTTTATTTAACATTATAAAATGATTTTATTTTAATTTTAAAGACATATTTTAATGTTTATACTATAGTATTGTATAGTATTATAAATTAAATTTTTATATGAAATAAATTATATAATATATTATAGAATAAAAAATTGAATTGGGTTTCTCGTCCATAAATTATTAAGTTAAATTTTTTACCCAAATCTAATTTTGGTGCTTAATAAATTTTTACCCAAATCTAATTTTGGTACCAGTTTTTGGGCGTAGTGAGGGTGCTAACCCTTCCTCATACGTAACCGGTTCCCGAACCCATTTTTAAATTTACGTGGACCAAAGTTGATTTGAATGGAACAAAATGTTTTAGTAGGTGATCCAATCACACCTAAACAAAAAGATTGGTGGTGACTCCACATTTTGCTTTAAAAGTCGATCCCCGTTTTTTTAGAATAAAAAATGGTTTCGACAGTATTGTATAGTATTATAAATTAAATTTTTATATGAAATAAATTATATAATATATTATAGAATTAAAAATTGAATTGGGTTCTGGTCCATAAATTATTGAGTTAAATTTTTTACCCAAATCTAATTTTGGTGCTTAATATTTTTATATGCACATTTCCAAATTAGGGACAAAATTTCAAATTTTGGTCTGCCAATTAAAACAATATTATATGCTGCTGCTTTAACTAGGAAAGTTAATTTGTCAAGGTTTATATACTTATTGCTCCTCCTTTGGCTCTTTCACCTTGGTTCTTTCCTGTGAACGGAATTTAAGACAGAAATTCTAACGCTACTATTGGGACTGGATATCAGGAATATGATTTTTATATGTTTATATATTTAAAGATATTTTGAAGAAGTATACGTGTAATGTATGTATAGAAAATAATTTTCATTGCAAAAATTTTATGGAAAATGTAAAGCTAAGTGTAACCATCTTCAAATCCATTCAATTTAGGCATCAGCCAGTAAAATGATTTGTTGACTAGTATAATCTAAAGCCCCTTCGATCTTCATCAACAAATAGCTGTCATATGATATTTAAGAAAAATAAACTAAAAGTGAACCAAACCTGCAGGAACCTCCCACATAGATGCTTCTGAATGATAAATATATTACAAAATTTGGGTAAATGATAAAATACAATTTTATCAGCTTAATGGTAAGTCTTCAGTCCATCATAAATTTTCATAGTGAAAGACCAATATTTTAAATTACTCATTGCCAAGATCTCGATATATTGCTTTTCCCACTTGAAGTTTTCTGCACTAAAACATCAAAACAGAAGTGACTTAAAGAAGATAAAAATGATAAAGCAAGTAATTTGTTCGACTGTCTTTCCTCTCCTTTGCATTCTTCTTCTTCTTTTCTTAGTGTTGAAGCACAGACGTGCAGCCCTAGTGGCAAGATCAAAGGGAAAACCCCTCCACCAGGGCAATGCAACCAGGAAAATGATTCTGATTGTTGCAAGGATGGCAAGTGGTACACGACATACAAATGTTCACCCCCTGTATCAAGCCAAACGAAAGCAACACTAACGCTTAACAGCTTTGAGCGAGATGGAGACGGTGGTGCACCATCTGAATGTGACAACCAGTACCACTCCGATGATGACCCTGTGGTGGCACTTTCTACAGGGTGGTATAACAACGGGAAGAGGTGTTTGAATTATATCAACATCCATGGCAATGGAAAATCTGTGAGGGCTAAAGTTATGGATGAATGTGATTCTACTATGGGATGCGATTCGGACCATGATTATCAGCCCCCTTGCCCTAACAACATTGTTGATGCCTCGAAAGCAGTTTGGAAAGCTCTTGGAGTGCCTGAGAGCAACTGGGGCGGGATGGATATCTACTGGTCTGATAGTGATTAATCACTTTATCCATATTTATATTTATAATGTATGTACTAGACTAAAGATTTCTTGTGCGTCTTTGTTAACATTTATGTTACTATTACTGTAAATTTTATATATATATATATATATATATATATATATATATTATGTATTTTGAGCTGTATATGTTTTAAATCTTCATTATTTGCTCTATCCTTACTTCATACTTGGAGAAATTCTTAGTTAATTCTCGAAATCAAATGAGTGTTGGATTTGGTACGCATTTGATAGGGGTATAAACAAGGCACTTGTGCTTGCAAGTTATTCGAAAGAAATTCGAAATCGATTCAAGCTTGAGCAGCTTGAATTATCAAGTGAGCCATGTTTGAGTACCTTATTACTTGATTTGAGCTACTCGCGAGCTTGATCGAGTTTTTATAAAAATTCATTTTCAATATTTTTAATATTAGATTACTATGTTGTATACGAAACGGGTTCAAACTCAAGCTTGGATTTGTAAATGCTTTATTTAACCAAGCTTAAATAGTTATATTTTACCACGAGCCTAGTTGGAGCTTCTAGAATAGTATTCGACCAAATTGGAGCCATATTTCAAGCAATGAATTTTGAGTAGAGCTCGAGCTTGATGAATCTCAACAATCAAGGAGCATATATCCATAAATCAATTGGCATATGGGTATATAGTTCATTGTCTTTGTAACTGTTTCTCTTCCATGTTTTCGTAGGTCATGACTTGTGTGTAATATTCATCAATCTTCTCATCCTATTGAAACTAGGTAACATGTTTCTGGTAAGAACTAACACTGCTAATTCATGGTTGCCTTAATTTATCAAAAAATTTACCTTACTCGGATTTAGTCACCAGGGTTGGACATAGATATGCTTTTCTCTTTCAAGATTTTCATATATTTGAAAAGTTTTTGGAAGATTATATCTTAGTATTTCTGTTCACACATGTACGTTGTATGTAAGATCTTAAAGAAAAACAATGAGTGGAGTTGTTGTTTCACCAACACAGGGTTTTGGGTGAAGGGATTATAGTCCTAGATATTGATGGATCAGCATGCTTTCAAAAAACACCATGTGTGCCGACAAGCAGTCTCGATGATAATTCAAGAAAGCAACTGAATCAAATATTGAAAGCTGCTATGACCATCAACAAAGAAAAATTTTTTTCTACCTATTTTATAAAAACGGGGAAGAATCAACTAATGAGAGAATTTACAAATGTGGAGGTTGAACTCTAAATAAACTAAAATCACCAATCAATCTACGTATCTAGTTTGTTACCAGTCAAAGCTCTTCAACTAAAACTACTCTTGATATTGTCCTCCCTTTGCTTCTTTTGTCCCTTTGCGGTCAAATTTGGAAAGTTACAAACAATAAGAATAAATTTAACAGTGACAACAACTAAGTCGTTGTAGTATAGTGGTAAGTATTCCCGCCTGTCACGCGGGTGACCCGGGTTCGATCCCCGGCAACGGCGAACATGTCTTTTCGTTTTTCAATCTTTCTAGCTTTTGTTAGTGATGCAATCAGATAATCTACTTCCCTAAATGCTTATTTGGCTTATTTGGAGCCTTTTGGGACAATATAAAGCAAGATTGTTAAAGCTGCAGCACTCACGCTTAATTCAGAGTTTTAATTTTAAAATTTTATTTCATGTTTGAACTCTTTCAATTAAGTTTGTTTATGTTAAACTTCAATCACTGGTGTCTATTAAGCAAGCAACGCTATGCTTCAACAACACTTTGCATCAACGGCCTATGCTTCCACCCCTAGATAAAAAACCAAGTCTCCTAGATCCTTTAATAAGAATTTTTCATCAAGTGATTTCACCAATGCATCAATTTTCCATTGATCATCCCCTGTAATGACTATGGCTTCCACATACACTAGTAGATACGCTTTCTTCCCGTTAGTGTTCTTAATACAGAGAGCAATGTCGGCTGCTGATTGTTTGAACCCCAGTTATCCAACCTACTCTTTAAGCTTTTCAAACCATGCCTCTAGGGCTTGCTTGAACCCACAAAAGGCCTTTTTCAGTTTACACACTAATTGATCTCCTCCAACAGTACAATGCTCAGAATCAAGAAGTTGTAACTAACATGTATACCTCTTCTATGAACTCCTTATTCAGAAACGCATTGGGAATATCTAATTGTCTCAACTTTCATTTGTTGGTTAATGCAAAGTGTAAGAATGATCCTCACTATATTGTCTTTAATTTTTGGATTGTCAGTTTCCTTGAAGTTATGTCCAACAATCTCGGAGTACCCTTTTGCGACCAGTGTAGCTGTAGTTAACCCATTTTGCCCGGGGCTATTTAAATTATTTACAGAAAATAAATAAATTGAATAAATTAAAATAAAAACCAAATAAAGTCCATATAGGTCCAAAGTTTAGTTATAGTTCAACCCAAATATTAAAACACAGACCTAATCTATGTACAAAACTTCGGGTCTAAATTAAATCCAAATCCATTTACAAAATTTCGGGCCCAAATTTGAGACAAAAAATAACCCGAAAAAAGGCCCAATCTAAGACTAACCCTAGCCCAAACCCCAGTTGACTGATCAGCGCCGCAGCAGTAGCCCTCCCCTTTGGCCATTCGAAGTAAACCCATAGAGTCCAGGCCAGAAGTCTTTGGAATACACTAGAGTAGCAGCAGAACGGGGCTCCCACGAGTGGTTCCCACGCACGGCCTCCACGGCCTTTTCCCCCGTACAGCTTTGCGTCCGTAGAACCTGTAAAGGAATATACGAGAAGAAAAGCAGGCTAACAAAATACAGCAAAATGACAGCGAGAAAATGTAAATTTTTTTTTCTTTATTTCTTTGTAAATTCAGGCTATAAAAAGCCTCACTTGTACTCCATGTATTTTTACGAACGCAAGCACGAACGCATACCAGAGAGTAGAAAAAAGATTGTCAAAAGGTGATTTAACAAATTTATTCTTTTGTGTTTCTTTTGATTAGCTTGCAATTTCGGTATAGAAATGTGAAGAGGAGATACCTGAATCGACGCCGATGAAAGCCCAAACATCATATATAGATACGAGCGAGGGTCGAACGATGTTGAATTCGTGTTTTTTTAATTTCGTTCTGTTTTCTAAAAAAGAATAATATTGGTTCAAAAGTTTTGTAAAAGAAAAAAGGAAAAAGTAGTTTACCGAATTTTCATGGGTGTGTAATGGATCTGTCACTGTTGGTACACCGTCGATTACCAAACGAAATGGTGGATTCGGCAGATACTAAGAACATTAGCAGATTAATTGTAGGGTTGTGGTTTCTTGATTGAAAGGTTGGCAGCATTTGGGGAAAAGAATGAAAAAAAGGGCTTTAAATCCATTGTTTAAAAAACGGCGCCGTTTCAAACTTTGAGGATCCTTGCGTCAACCAGCTTGGAAACCCAGATCCGCGCCTTTTCCCGTTAAATGGTCAATTTGCGTGATTGGTCCCTTCCTTTCGCATTAGCGCGCGATCAAGCCTGCTTCAAATTTCTTTGTTTTTTTAATTTTGCCCCCAGAATTTGTGCGCCAATTCAACTGGATCCGCGCTTAAGCACTGCATTTTGATATTTGGATTATTTACATTTTCAATCCTCGTACATTCACATGCATTGCATTTTAACCATTATTTTTATGTTTTAATGATCTATTTTATTTATTAATTATCCCTTCTAATTTGATTTTATCTCAATTAAACTTTATTTCAACTTGTATATTTCATTATTGTTTTTTTTTTTAATTTTCACTTTAACATTCATCTTTTAAATTTTTTTTTGTACATTTTGAATTGTCTTGATAAGCTTACTTTGTTTTTTTTTGTTTTCTATTTTTTTCCTTTTCAAAATTATTTTTTTAAAATTCCTTTTTATATCATATCATTTAATATTTTGCGTAATATGTTATATAAATGTTCTTATACATTATTATATATATATATATATATAATTCATGATGAAGTTGATTTTATTCTGTGTATATTATTAATATTATGTTATCTTATACATGTAATTTCTTTTAGATCCATTCACATATTTTATTATATATCTTTATTGTGTTTAAAATATTTTACATATTATTCGATTTAAATGTTTTATTCTACAATATTTATTTCAAATAATTATATATCCCTAGTTTTTATACAAACTTGTCAACTTATATTATGTGTTTATTAATTCATCATTATTTTGAAAATGTCTTATACTATATTGACTTCTAATTCCATTTTATTTTGTACATATTTTGTGGATCGTTTTATATTGTGCCATGTTAATTATTGTTGTATATTATTTTTGTATTGATTGTTCACCATCCATGCTTAAAAAAATTTGGTCTCATTGTACTTAGAATAATTGTACATAATTGTTGGATTTATTAATTGAGGTTTATTGTACTATATGTGTGCATATTATTTCATGTTCATTAACCCTTTTTTATACGAACGTTTTGTTACAATGATTAAGTATTCCATCTATTTTAAAACCAATAAATGTGTTTTGAGCTAATTTCCAATTTTCCCTATTACTCAAAGATTTTGAAATAAGGTAATATCTAGTATTTGGGAATTCGAGGAAATCGTGCCCTACCGTGCTGGGTATGATTTTTTTCGTTGGACTAAATATTCGGATATCCCTTTTATAATTTTAACGCATGAGTTTTTACAAGTCAAAAATCAATCGTATTTTTAAAGGTATAAAGGATCGTGTCCAATCGTGCTAGATGTGATGTTGCATATCTTTGAAACAAGAGAATTTTGACCGCTAATTTGAACTAGTCAAACATTTTTAAAAACAAAAAGAGAATTATACTTCGAAAGATCATTTTTTTTTAAAAAAACCTTTGATATAAGGATAGCATCGAATCAATTTGGTACCAATTTTTGGGCGCAATGAGGGTGCTCACCCTTCCTCATGCGTAACCGACTCCCGAACCCATTTTTGATTTTTACGTGAACCAAAATTATCTTTAATGGAACAAAACGTTTTAGTAGGGGGCCCAATCACACCTAAACTAAGAGATTGGTGGCGACTCCACATTTTTGTTTTCAAAAGTCAATCCCCATTATTTTCAAAATAAAAAAGGGTTTCGACACTAGCTTTATACCTTGCCGAACCTACATGTCTTTTGACCTTGAACATGCATTTACATCCCACTGGCTTCTGACCCCTTGGAAATTTAAACAAGCCTCATGTATCTTGTTTTATTATTGCATACAATTCAACTTCTACTACATTCTTCCATTAAGGTTGACTAGCAGCTTCAACAAAGTCTCAGGGCTCATCTAGTGAAAGGTTTACAAAACACGCTTAGTGCTTATGAATACCAGCCTTTGCACAAACAAGCATAGGATGAATATTCATTATTGTAGGAAGAGGTCTAGGAGATAGAATTTTGTGCAACGTCAATTGGATGAGATCAAGCAGATTGGAAGGCTCTTGTAGTGAGCAATTGAGGTGGGATGGATATTTATTGGAGTGACTTTATCCGTATAAATATTTATGATGTTTGTATTAGATTAAAGATTTCTTGTGCATCTTAGTTAAAGTTTATGCTACTATTAATGTAAAAGTTATATATATATATATATATATATATATATATATATATCTTATATTATGTATTTTGAGTCATAAATTATGTTATAAATCTTCATTGTTAGTTCTATTCTTACTTTTTATTTGGAGAAATTCTTAGTACTCAATTTAGATGAGTGTTGTTTTTGGTTTGTTTAATAGAGGTGTAAATGATGTACATGTGCTCGAAAGTTTCTTAAGTTAAACTCGAAAAGAAAATTTAACTTCGATTAAGGCATTGTCGAGCCAAGCTCAAGCTTGAGTAACTTGAATTATTAAATGAACTAGGTTTCTTTAGGATTAAGGTACCAAGAGGTCCCTGTATTATAGTGTCTGGATCAACTTAGCCCCTTTATTTTTAAATGAGTTAGTTTGGTCCCTATAGAATTAAACAGAATCAAATAAGATCAAATTGCACCAAAATTAACAATCGTGGTATAAAAAATGTCTTGAATTTTTTTTCCAAACAAAAGATTTTATTTACAAGACCATAAAAACTTTAAAAATAACAACTCTGTTAAATAGTGAACGATATCTTTCAAACAGTAAATGTTAAGTCTTTTTCAATTTGGCCTTATATTATTCTTTTTAACAGAACATAGGCTAAATTAATCTAACTAAAAATAGAGGAACATATTTCATCTTAACTATCTCTCAGTTACATTCACTATTTCTTTAGTCATGATTTGTTTCAATATTGTTAAACCAAGCTCAAGATTGAATAGCTTGAGTTATCAGGCGAGCTAGGTTTGAGTACCTTAATACTAGTTTTGAATAGCTCGAGAGCTTAATCAAATTTTTACTTGATAATAGTATTTTTAATTTTAGATTACTACTTTACCTTTAATACACTTGAAACTCAAATTTCAATTTTTTTAGTGAAGTATAAAAATTTTGTATATGGAATGAGTTTGAATTGAAGTTAAAATATGTAAATCAGGTGAACGAGCTTACTTTAATAGAGCTTAAATAGAGCTTAAGCTTCTAAAATAGTATTTGATTGAGCAAGAGTGGAGTTTCGAACAACAAATGTCAAGTAGAGCTTGCGCTTCTCATTGTTTGAGTACAGCCCTAGTGTTTTACTCTTATATATTCAATATTTCTTTTTGTTTTTTTCAAGAATTTTGAGGATCCTTATAGGATCTATCATATGGATAAACAGAGTCCATAATTATTGTTTGTAATCAAATGGTCAAGTTTCAACTCACTAAATTATAGTTAAACAAGAAAACTCAAATCCTACTTGGAGTATACTATAGGGGTGGTGACAACATTATTCGCGGAAATCTTATTCTGAGACTAGGGTTTGACACCCTTTGCTATTAACTTGGGTTTGTTAGGCCTCGTCATGTATTGGGCTAATTATACGTGCTATCTGATCTTTAAACCAATTTATATAATTTATTCAAACCTAATAAATAAAAAAATGTGGTTTATAAAATGTTGAATGATTTCATTTTGATCCAGCCTCCTCGTTTAATGATGAGATATAGGACGATGTACACTTTCATCGTCGGGACAATTTTTGCTTCCTTCCCAAGCAAGTTACCATTGTACATGTAGTGCTAGAGTTTTACTCCAATTTAAAAATTGGTACGCATGACCGAGTATACGTCAGACATGCTAACATTGATATTTCCCATGCCGCCATTTGCGAGTACTATGGTGTACCGTGCTATGAAAGAGATGACCTATTGTCTGTTGACTTGAACAATTTCACAAATGTTGACACGGATGCCATTCTCAAAGAATTTCATCCTACTAAAAAGCCTTAAAATAAAAAACGATCCCCAAACTATAGCACTTTTTCAATTTATGTACTTAAAACTTTTCCTTTTTTGTCAGAAGTGCTACTTGAACTTTCATTATGTTAACACTATTGGTCCTTCCGTGAATTGTCGTTTGAAATAATTGTCTGAGTCAACCAGAGCCTGACAGGTAATCAAAAACTAAATTCTAGTATGTTTAAGTATGTAATTTTTTTTACAAAAAAATATTTTTATTTTTATTTAACGTTTTAAAATGATTTTATTTTAATTTTAAAGACATATTTTAATGTTTATACTATAGTATTTGTAATAGGCCCATTTCGCCCGGGCGTACACCAAAACCAAAACTAAAACCAAAAATAAAATAAAATAATAAAAATAAATCCAATGTCCCTTTTACAAACATTGAGATCCAATACCCGTTACAAGCCCAAACCTAAATTAAACCTAACCCAAAATACCCCAGGCCCAAAACACTAATGAAATTTTCGGCAGAAACCCTAGGTCACTTGCGCTGCAGAGCCTCGAGCCTCCGCCACGTCATCCCCACGAGCGTTCTCCTCCGTACAATCGAGCCTGCGAGAAGAAAATAATAGACTAACAATCACAACAGCAAACAACAATTGACAGTCAATATAACAGCATAACAACAAACAAATGAAAGGGGAAAAAGGAGAAATTTGTAAATTTTATATTTTATTTTGGCTATATAAAGCCGATTGTATATTGTGAAAAGGGGATGGAATATGAATAAAAAAAATCCAAAAACTTAGAAGGTGATTTTATTATTTGATTTGTTATTTCTTTTATTTTTGGGGCTATTTCTTTTTAGTTTGTTTTTGATGTGCCGAACCCATTTTCTTCGTCGAAGTCGAAGTTTAAAGGGGATTTTGGGATTAAAAGGGCGAGGCCTTAAAGTTTGGCACTAATCTGAGCAAATCGGACCTCCACTCACCGCTATTCGCCGATTACAATGGTGCTTTAGTGGTTGGACGGAGAGTTCCTTTTGTTTCATCAAAAAAAAAAAAAAAGAAAGGGATAAGAGGGAGACTCACCTGATTGATTGGTAGGGCGTCGGGGTTCTCCTTCGTTAAAACCAAATCCAATCGGGATCGAGGCTCTCTTTTTGATTCATTGCGGTGGTAAGTGCACCTAGCTTAGCCGAAAAGAGGACCAAAAAGGGGAAAATTAGGGATTTGCTTCGGTTGTTTGAAGAAAATGGCAGATTGCCATTTAATTTATTTTAGTTTTATTGATTAAATAAAATGCTGCCGTGTAAGGGGGAAAAGACCGCGCTCAAGCCCGATCCATAGGCTGGATTCGCACCTTGGTGCTTCGAATGGTAAATTTCCGCGTCTAGTCCTTCGTCTTTGCGCAGACTTTTAATTGATCCATATTTACATTTTATTTTGTTTCAAGTTTTTCCTTGAAATTTGCATATAAATGCAATTTAGTTAGCGCCTAAGCGCTGCGTTTTGAGATCTGGAATATTTCCAGTTTTGATCCCTAGACTTCTGCGTGAATTGTACTTTAATCATTCTTTAAATTTTAATGGTTTATTTTATTTATAAATTATCCCTTTCATTTTAGTTTTATTTTAATTGAGTTTTTTTAAAAGATCCGTTTCACATTCATTTTTTAATTCTTGTTTTCATTATTTTTTTAAAGATCCATTTCACATTCATTTTTTAATTCTTATTTACTTATTTTTATATTTTGAGTTACTTTGATAATTATATTTTGTTTTTTTTAAAGTCATTGTTTTAAAACTTTTATATCATATCATTTTAATATTTCATATAATATTTTATATAAATGTTCTTATACATTATTATATATATAATTCATGATAAAGCTAATCTTATTCTATGTATATTACTAATCTTATGTTATTTTATACATATAATTTTTTTTAAAATCTATTCACATATTTCTATATATATTTTTTGTTATCTAAAGGAAAATCCTACATATCTAATGTATTATTTAAATTATTATTATGTATATGTATATATTGTTACATATGTTTGATTTATATACATCATTAAATCCATATTATCTCATATGTATAATCTCTTTTGAATCTATTTGTGTACATAATTAGGTTTTTTGAAATCTATTACATATACAATTTTTGATAAAATTAATTTAATCTTATACATATTATTAATTCCATGCTATCTTCCCAAACAATTACTTCCAAATCTATTTATATACATATTCGTTTTTGTAAATTCATTATGTGTATAATTTATTTCCTAAGATTATATCTTATTATGTATTTTACTATCCATTCATATTTTATGTAAATTCTCTTTTATTGTGTGTATTGTTAGTTTCAAACAAATATTTTTTACACTTTGCATGTTATTTGATTCAAATGTCTCATTCTACAATATTCATCTTAATGATTGTATATATCTCTAGTTTTTATACAAATTATTTTAAAATCATCAATTCATCAATTCATCTATTATATATATTATGTGTTCATTAATTCATCACTATTTTAAAATTGTCTTATACCACATTGGTTCCTAATCTCCATTTTGTTTTGTACATTTTATCTTGATTGTGTTATATTAAGTTATGGATCATTCTTGTATACTATTTTTTGTTCCTTATTGTTATATCAATTGTTCTCCATACATGCTGGAAAGTTGATTTCATTTTGCTTAGATTAGTTATATTCAATTGTTTGATTTGATTGGTTAAATAGGGTTATGTTATCTTCATTTACCAAGTATTGTATTTTATGCATGCATATTATCCCATGATTATTATTTTTCTTTTAGTTTACAAATGTTGCTTTATAATTTTCAACTCGTTAAAATCAATTATTTCATTTTATTTCAAATAAAATTAAGGCGTTTTGAACTAGTTTATAATCAGTTATTTAAAACTTCTTTTAAACAAGGCAATGTTCAATATTTAGAAATTTGGAAAATCGTGCCCTACCGTGCTGGGTTTCGATTTTTCGTTGGACTAAATATCCAGACATCCTTTTGTAATTTTTAACCTAAGAGCTTTTGGAAGTCAAAAATCAATCGAGTTTTCAAAGGAATGAAGAATTGTGTCTAATCGAGCTGGATGTGACGCTATATACCTTTGAAACGAGAGAATTTCGACGACCAGCTTGAACCACTCAAATGCTTTTAAAGGAACCATATTTCAAACTTTTTTAAAAAAAAAAAACCTAGACATAAGGACAGCACTTAATCAATCTGGTACCAGTTTTTGGGCGTAGTGAGGGTGCTAACCCTTCCTCATACGTAACCGGTTCCCGAACCCATTTTTAAATTTACGTGGACCAAAGTTGATTTGAATGGAACAAAATGTTTTAGTAGGTGATCCAATCACACCTAAACAAAAAGATTGGTGGCGACTCCACATTTTGCTTTAAAAGTCGATCCCCGTTTTTTTAGAATAAAAAATGGTTTCGACAGTATTGTATAGTATTATAAATTAAATTTTTATATGAAATAAATTATATAATATATTATAGAATAAAAAATTGAATTGGGTTTCTGGTCCATAAATTATTGAGTTAAATTTTTTACCCAAATCTAATTTTGGTGCTTAATATTTTTATATGCACATTTCCAAATTAGGGACAAAATTTCAAATTTTGGTCTGCCAATTAAAACAATATTATATGCTGCTGCTTTAACTAGGAAAGTTAATTTGTCAAGGTTTATATACTTATTGCTCCTCCTTTGGCTCTTTCACCTTGGTTCTTTCCTGTGAACGGAATTTAAGACAGAAATTCTAACGCTACTATTGGGACTGGATATCAGGAATATGATTTTTATATGTTTATATATTTAAAGATATTTTAAAGAAGTATACGTGTAATGTATGTATAGAAAATAATTTTCATTGCAAAAATTTTATGGAAAATGTAAAGCTAAGTGTAACCATCTTCAAATCCATTCAATTTAGGCATCAGCCAGTAAAATGATTTGTTGACTAGTATAATCTAAAGCCCCTTCGATCTTCATCAACAAATAGCTGTCATATGATATTTAAGAAAAATAAACTAAAAGTGAACCAAACCTGCAGGAACCTCCCACATAGATGCTTCTGAATGATAAATATATTACAAAATTTGGGTAAATGATAAAATACAATTTTATCAGCTTAATGGTAAGTCTTCAGTCCATCATAAATTTTCATAGTGAAAGACCAATATTTTAAATTACTCATTGCCAAGATCTCGATATATTGCTTTTCCCACTTGAAGTTTTCTGCACTAAAACATCAAAACAGAAGTGACTTAAAGAAGATAAAAATGATAAAGCAAGTAATTTGTTCGACTGTCTTTCCTCTCCTTTGCATTCTTCTTCTTTTTCTTAGTGTTGAAGCACAGACGTGCAGCCCTAGTGGCAAGATCAAAGGGAAAACCCCTCCACCAGGGCAATGCAACCAGGAAAATGATTCTGATTGTTGCAAGGATGGCAAGTGGTACACGACATACAAATGTTCACCCCCTGTATCAAGCCAAACGAAAGCAACACTGACGCTTAACAGCTTTGAGCGAGATGGAGACGGTGGTGCACCATCTGAATGTGACAACCAGTACCACTCCGATGATGACCCTGTGGTGGCACTTTCTACAGGGTGGTATAACAACGGGAAGAGGTGTTTGAATTATATCAACATCCATGGCAATGGAAAATCTGTGAGGGCTAAAGTTGTGGATGAATGTGATTCTACTACGGGATGCGATTCGGACCATGATTATCAGCCCCCTTGCCCTAACAACATTGTTGATGCCTCGAAAGCAGTTTGGAAAGCTCTTGGAGTGCCTGAGAGCAATTGGGGCGGGATGGATATCTACTGGTCTGATACTGATTAATCACTTTATCCATATTTATATTTATAATGTATGTACTAGATTAAAGATTTCTTGTGCGTCTTTGTTAACATTTATGTTACTATTAATGTAAAATTTATATATATATATATATATATATTATGTATTTTGAGTCCTAAATCATGTTTTAAATCTTCATTATTTGCTCTATCCTTACTTTTTACTTGGAGAAATTCTTAGTTAATTCTCGAAATCCGATGAGTGTTGGATTTGGTACGCGTTCGATAGGGGTATAAACAAGGCACACGTGCTCGAAAGTTACTTGAGTTAATTTGAAAAACAAAAATTCAACTTCAATTAAGGCATTGTCGAGTCAAGCTCGAGCAGCTTAAGTTATCAAGTGAACTAGATTTGAGTACCTTAATACTCGATTTGAGCCGCTCATGAGCTTAATCAATTTTTTTATTAATAGCGCATTTCTAATATTTTAATCTTAAGAGAAAAAATTCACCTGGAATCCAAACTCGAAATTTAATAGAAAACTCAACTTCAACCCGATCCAACTCGACCCAACCCAACCTAAATTTAATTTAATTTAATTATTTTATTTTTTATTTTAAAGCAAATAAGAGTAAATTTTTTATTTTTTTTATTTTAAAGAAAATAAGATTTCTTTTTTAGTTTAGACTTAAAATTTTATTTATTTATTTGTTGAAAACAAAAACTATATATATATCAAAGACATTTTTTTTAAATATCTTGAGATAGGCGGATTTACCTCAAACATGACCTTGATCTGACTCGATTATTTTCTTAATTTCATCCAACCCGACTCACCCTAAACTCAATTTTCTAAAAATATTCATTCTTGACGAATCAAGTCAAGTCGAAACCTATCGTATTCAAGGTTTTTTTTACTTAATATAATTTACTTATTATTAGACTATCTTTATATAATGATGTTGTGTGTAGTATAAAAACTAAGAATTTATCCTTAAAAGGTATTAGATACAAATAAAACTTTAAGAATTAAGTAACCATAGGAAGTTACCATGGCATAGAATGCCGCTTTATAAACTTTGAAATAATTTGTTTTCAAACATGAGTGTATTTCAAACATCACCATTAATTTTGAGCATGTTTATGCTCCTAAAAGAAAATTAGTTTATATTTGTAAAATTTGCTTTATGCTAAATTGAGAGTTTTTAATTTGAATAAGGTGAAATAAAAATATTAAATTATTAAAATTCTCATGATAGAAAAAAAAAGAATGGAACAACCGTTAGGAGGTTCGGGGGTGGGAAGGGCAACCAAGAAAGTCTGTCATCGGGATGATGATCCACCGGATGTGGGTGATATGGAGACTGATGATGGAGGTTCAAAAGTGGCTTCGTGCAAGGACAAACTACTAGGTTGGAATCTGACTGAAAGCCTAGAGGAAGATTATGAGGAGGATGAATTTGAGCTCTTTGATGGTGATGTTGTTACAGAGATGATGAACGGAATTCTAGATATCAAATTCTCAGAAAGAGTACACACTCTGATTTAAAAGAGTATGGCAAAAACAGTCATCATCAAGTTTCTTGGCAGGAAAATTGGCTTTTACAATATAATTTCTAAGCTTCATTTGTTGTGGAAACCAAGACGATCGTTCTAGCTAATGGACTTAGAAAATGATTACTACTTCGTTAAGTTTCAATCAAAAGAAGATTATACCAAGGCATTAATTAAAGGGCCTTGGATGATTTACGGTCAATACCTAATAATTCAGCCATGGTCTTCTTCGTTAAATACTTCTCAAAGCATTCCGAATCAATTAGTGGTTTGGATTTGACTTCCAGGTTTCTCAAGATCTTTTTACAAAAAGTGCTTACTAGAAGCGGTGGGTAATTCGATTGGCCAGGTGATTAAGGTGGATAATCAAACGGAAAACAGGATGAGGGGCCAATTTGTGAGGATGGAAGTAAGTGTTCATCTCAATCATCCTCTAATCTCTAAGGTCTGTGTAGAAGGGAAACTGCAGAGAGTGGAGTATGAAAGCTTACCGAAGCCTACTTTGGTTGTGGACTCTATGGCCATCAGAAGGAGGTATGGCCTAAGCTACGACAAGAGGAACTAATAGAAAATCTGAAGGAAGAGAACGTGAAATTGAAAACACCAGTACTGGCAGAATTGAACAGAAGGGCAGATACGAAGGAGTTCAACTCATGGATGGTTGTCTCATGTCATTCACGGAGGCTTACAAGGAGGAATACGGTTATGGAAAGAAATAAGCAAAATCACAGTATTGGCTAACATTTCTCCTTAATTTCTAATTGGAATAAAGATTTTGGGGTTACAAGTAAAACTTTTAAAAAGGTTTCTTCCTCCAATTGATTCTAATGATGGGTCTGATGATGAACTCGAATCTGACCAATCATAGTCAGTGTCTGTTGTTGTTTTTGGAGCTGTAGAGCTGAAATCTTTGGGATCATTGATTCTTTATAATCCTTTAAAAATTTTGTCAAAGGATTTTGATTCTAGTTTTGTTAGATCATTAGAGACTTAGAAGCTTGTTTTGGAGGAGGTGATTTTGGAGGAGATTTGTCTATTACTGGCCTTTTGCCAAGTCTAATTTCTTCTTGATGGGCTTCTTCTTTTTCAACTACTTCAGTGTCTTCAGTAGCCTTTTTCTTCTTTTTCTTTTTAACTTCTTGTTTTTTGATTTCCAGAAATATTTCATAAGTGCTGGGTTTAGTCCGTTCTGAAAATTTAGGAAAGGTGGTACGAACACCTTCAGCTGAAAAAGTATTTTTCTGACGATCGAGGGAAACAACTCTACTGTGTCTAATCGTGGAGGTGATGCTGGAATTTCGCCCATTTCTTGTAGTACTTTGATCTGTTCTTTGAGATTTTGGATTTCTTTTTCTCTTTGCGCTAAATGAGAAAAGAAATCTTGTCCTGGGGCAGCTGGTTCTTTAGCTCAACATCTAATCTTTTTTTTGTAAAAGACTAATAAGTTCTTTTACCATTTTTGTATTGTCATCAACTTTGGTTTCAATAGTTGAGATCTTCGAATAAATTCTTTTCAAGGTGTGATTAGTTAAGAGTGGCTTCTGCAGCGCTTATTTTTGCAGGTGTACCAGAAATGTCAGTTTGAATCTTGGAAGGGATTTTTGGTGCATGGGTATAATTCCTTTCAGTAAATTCCTCAAGAGGTGGAAATTCTGTCATATGATGTTTTTGAAGAAGATTGTAACATACATACAACAGGGATTGATTTTGGATCAGATAAAGGGTTTTACTAAACCCATTTATTGATTTTTTTTTTTTTGTAACATGGTTGGGGAAAAGGTTTTGGTTTTCTTTGAGATGTAGAATTTTGCGGAAGAGGAGGTTTCAGAATAGGAAAGGAATTACAAGGCTCTGGAGAAGTTTCTTGGACTGGTGATAGCAGTTTAGCTGAAAAATCCACAAGGTAAATAAATTTATCGTTGTCTTCGCCAAGTGGTTCAATATTTGGATCTCCTTCCGTACATCTTCTGTAAAATTCTGACTTAGTGGATTTCTTCTTATTTTTCTTTTTCCCTAGTTTTGAAGTTGAGTAATCCATACTATCGATCCATGCACTGAACTTATCATCAGCACATAATTCACACGAACAATTCAAATCCTAAGGACAGTGTCCAGTATTCTCATCTTTAAACATGTACAAAGGTCTTCCATCAGCAGAAAAAACTTTGTACTAAATTTCTTTCTAGACCAAGTTCACAAAGATTACAGCAACATTCTGGATCTTCATTATCATAACCCATCGTTGGGTTTCCTGTGGGTTGCATCATCAATTGTGTAGGAAATATAGAAAGGCCTTTGGAACTATGAAGATGACTATGGTCAAATTTTATTTTCGTGGTTCCATCTCCCTTGGATATATCTGACTCTTAGTAGACTGGATGGGTTAACTATGTTCATGGAGCTGTACATAGTTAGTTACCCATTTTTTTGGGAGAAGTTTGATAAGTTCCTTTTTCAGAATTTGTCTACGAACATGAACACAATGAGGTTGATCATTGGTGTTGACAGTGATTAAAAGAGAGTCTCTTGTACCATGTCGTGAGAGATTGAAAGCATGGTCTTGAACTCTGTAAACAATTTGATAATGCAAGGTAGCCACTATTGCAAATGGCACTTGAGGTGCTCCAACAATCTGAATTTGAACTTTAAGAGCTATGAGCAGATTTGGATCTGCTATTGCCATAGTAAAATTTGGGAGAAAATGAGAGAAATTTGATAGAAAAGATGAACGAAACCATTAGAAAAGCCTTAAACTAAAAAATGGTCCCCAAACTAAACACTTTTTCAATTTATGTACTTAAAACTTTTCTTTTTTTGTCAGAAATGCTATTTGAACTTTCATTATGTTAACACTATTGTTCCTTCCATGAATTGCCATTTAAAATAATTGTCTAAGTCAACTAGAGCTTGACACATAATCAAAAAATAAATGTTTAAAACTCAAACTGTGAAATTTTGGGTTCAAAATGTTCAAAATTTTTTTTGAATTATTTGAATTATTTATTGAAATTGATATTTTAATTTTCGTAAAGTGAAACCAAGACTCTAGCGCCTATTCAAGTAAGAAACTTCGAACTTTAGATACGCTTTAGATACTTTTACATTAATTACTTTAGTAAAACTGTTTACCTCTAGAGACGGTAACAACTTAAACATTCTCTAAACTCTGATAAAACTCTAGATTTAGGATTTTTCAATAAACCTAAGCTAATTCATAAAACTTTAAAATTGTCGATAAGATAATAAGTACTCAGGTGCATGATGTCATGGTACTCATGCGCGAGGAGGAAAAAATAATTCCACTTTTGTACAAAACAGATTCAAACTTGTAAACTAAGGGTAACCTATGGTCTTATCACTGAACCAACAACCTCATTCTTGTTAATAATTAAATAAACATTATAGGGAAACTAAGTGTGACTAGCTAGACATATGGATAAAAATAACCAAAATTTAAGTAGAAGGAAACATATACAAGATCTCAAGCACACATCTAGAACACTTAACCATTGAGCCAGATTGATTTACTTTACACAATAAACAATTCAAATATTAAGAAACCTGGGGCGTTATAGTTTATTTTTTTAAAAATTTTAAAGACAACATATTTTAATGTTTATATTATAGTATTGTATAGTATTATAAATTTAATTTTTATAAGATATAAATTTTATAATATACTATAAAACTAAAAATTGAGTTAGGTTTGGCTCTGTTGTCTTAACTCTTTGATAATTTATATGAGTTAAATTTTTTACCCAAATCTAATTTTTGTGCTTAATATTTTTATTTGCAAATTTAAAAATTAAAGACAAAATTTCAAATTTTGGTCTAACATATCTTCTTCTGGCTAACTAAAATAATATTATATGTTGCTCTTTACCATCACAAGAGTATAAGTGCCAAGTGATTGAGACAAAAGATTATCATGCTAGTGAATTTTGCAAGTTTCATGGAATGGTGTGATTTTTCAGTTGTTCACGAGCCACACAAGAGAATCCGAAAATGATTAAGGATAAGGAAGATGTGGAAACCATTTTTTAAAGGAGTGTTCAAAAAACGGGGATCGACTTTTGAAAAACGAAAACGGGAGTTGCCACCAACCTTTTTTAGGTGTGATTAGATCACCTTATAAAACTTTTGGTCTACGAAAATTAAAAAAATAGGTTCGGGAGTCGGTTACGTACGAGGAAAGATTAGCACCCTTGCAATGCCCAAAATTGGTACCAAATTGAATAGTTTTCTATCTTAATGTCAAAAATTTGAAAAGATTTAAAAATAAGATCCCCTTTTAAAAACCGGAATTATTTAAGTTGAAAAATCGAGATTCCTTAGCTCCGAAAGAATACAAACATCACATCCAGCATGATAGGACACGATATTCTTAAACTCTCATAACTAAAATCATCTCGTGATTTACAAAATTTATTTAGAAGGATACTTTAGACATTTAGACAAACAGTAAATCGTAACTCAGCATGTTAGGGCACTATTTCTCGAATTCCTAAATACAAAAAACATTGCCTCATTTTAGAAAAACTTTTGGATAAAATATGACAATTAAATGAAATATATATTTTTTAAAATAATGATTTGAGTAAAATTTAAAAATAATTTACTAAGAGTAATAAAAAAATTATTAAAAATGAAATAGTTTGATATGATACTAAAATTATTAAAAAATTAAAATATATAAAAAAATCAAGGAAACATGGATTAAATCAAAATAAAAAGGGTTGAAAAACGAAGATGAACAAAGAATAAAATAAGAACAAACCGTAGAAAATAAGAACGTAAGATAGAGAGAAATTTGAGTGAAAGCTCTAAAAAATTTTATTGTTTCCCAAAACTCCAGTGTGTTTACAATGAAAGGAGAGGCCTCTATTTATAGTTGAACATCCTCAAATCCAACGGTACAGATCAATTACATCAACGGTTAAGATTAAAAGGTATCTACAAATTAAATCTCTAAGATTACAAAATCATATCTTCTAAGATTGCATATCATATCTAAGATTGTATCATATCAAAGATTGCATATCATATCTAAGATTGCAATCATATCTAAGATTGTATCATATCTAAGATTGCAATCATATCTAAGATTGTATCATATCTAAGATTGCATATCATATCTAAGATTGCATATCATTGAATATTATATTTCCATATGAGTCAAGCTTATAGATGGACCTTAAATCTTTTCAAGTAATGGGTCATTCCGATCGGGCCTAATTATATTTGTAATTCTGGACTAAACTTGGACTTCGTTTTTTTTTTTGGTTTATTATTTTTGTTTTTGGACTTATTTCTGGGCCCGGGCAAAATTGAGTGTCTATAGCTGCCCCTCTTTGCTCATTGCTGTGGAACAGGGATAGAGCAAAGACTATAAAAGGACCAATTTTGCCCGGGCTCGCCGAGTCTTGAGTTCTTGATCCTTGATCTTCTTTAAATGGCCTCTTGATGACTTCATTCTGCTTCACTGCAACTCAGGAAGGCGATATCTGCTATCTTCAACTTGTTCCCTATAAACACAGGGATGCCATGTTAAAATCTTTGATCCGCTTTCATCAGAAGTAAGCACTGGAATGTCGATCGCTATGTCTTCGATCTGTTTCCTATAAACAGGATGCCAAATCATCTTGGATGCGCCGATGCGAAAACATCCAAGGGTTAGATTCATTATGTCTTCGATTTGCTCTCCGTCGAATATGGAGATGCCAAATCTGCTTTCTTCAATTTGTTCTCGACAACAATACAGACGCCAAATCATCTTGGATCTGCTTCAGTGTAAACACCTGAAGGTCAGATCTACTATGTCTTCGATTTGCTCCTTGTAAACACAAGAATGCCAAATCATCTTGGATCTGCTTCGATGTGAAAACATCCAAAGGATAGATCTGCTATGTCTTCGATTTGCTCTCCGTCGAATATGGAGATGCCAAATCTGTTTCTTCAATTTGTTCTCTGACAATATAGAGATGCCAAATCATCTTGGATCTGCTTCAGTGTAAACACCTGAAGGTCAGATCTGTTATGTCTTCGATTTGCTCCTTGTAAACACAAGAATGGCAAATCATCTTGGATCTGCTTCGATGTGAAAACATCCAAAGGTCAGATCCGCTATGTCTTCGATTTAGTCCTTATAAACACAAGAATAACAAATCATCTTGGATCTGCTTCGATGTGAAAACATCCAAAGGTCAGATCCGCTATGTCTTCGATCTGCTCTCCGTCGAATATGGAGATGCCAAATCTGTTTCTTCGATTTGTTCTCTGACAATACAGAGATGCCAAATCATCTTGGATCTGCTTCAGCGTGAACACTTGAAGGTCAGATCTGCTATGTATCTGCTCTCCGTCGAAATAGAGATGCCAGACTTCGATTTGTTCTCTAACAATACAGAGATGCCAAATCATCTTAGATTTGCTTCATCGTAAGCACGTGAAAGCCAAATCAGCTATGTCTTCGATTTGTTCATTGTAAGCACAAGGATGCCAAACCATCTTGGATCTGCTTCAGCGTGAACACTTGAAGGTCAGATCTGCTATGTATCTACTCTCCGTCGAATATGGAGACGCCAAACTTTGATTTGTTCTCTGACAATACAGAGATGCCAGATCATCTTAGATCTGCTTCATCGTAAGCACGTGAAAGCCAAATCAGCTATGTCTTCGATTTGTTCCTTGTAAGCACAAGGATGCCAAACCATCTTGGATCTTGCTTCAGTATAAACATCTGAAGGCCACATCTGCTATGTGTCTGCTCTCCGTCGAATATGGAGATGCCAAACTTCAATTTGTTCTCTGACAATACAGAGATGCCAAATCATCTTAGATTTGTTTCATCGTAAGCACGTGAAAGCCAAATCAACTATGTCTTTGATTTGTTCCTTGTAAGCACAAGGACGCAAAACCATCTTGGATCTTGCTTCAGTATAAACATCTGAAGGCCACATCTGCTATGTGTTTGCTCTCCGTCGAATATGGAGACGCCAAACTTTGATTTGTACTCTGACAATACAGAGATGCCAAATCATCTTAGATTTGCTTCACCGTAAGCACGTGAAAACCAAATCAGCTATGTCTTAGCCTATTACCCTACTGCTTAGGGGGTTAAGGCGCATCAATCTTCATTGTCCCTTGAAGGACATAACCTGTATAATGTGTATGAGTTCATGCCTAATGATTAGGAAGCTATGATCGAAGTGAATCAAATGCTCCTAATTAAACCTGTTATAATGCAAAATGTTTATGAACATGACCCCCTATTCCAGACGTCACCATTCATTCTTTCATCGAAGTTTATCCTTATTTCTCTCGAAATATCATTCTTACTCAGCCTGTGGGTTTGTACCATTCTTCAAATGCTATGACCGACCAAAAATTTCTGTAAAATGATCCTCTCTTAGGATCGAATCGTTTGATTTGTCCAATCATTATTTTGGACTAAAGAAATAATTTCCTCGAGTTCTTTCAAACCTCACTTACGTGAATTCTTTGAACAATTGTTCTGTTTTAGTTTCTTGTATTATCTAGAAATTTCCAGAGTAATGAGCAAAACTTCATTTGTGAAAATTATTTAGTTCATCCATCATTATTTTAATGCAACATACTTTAAGAATAATGGAAGATGAATTTAATCTTGAGAATAATTAGATTGGAACGAATTTGTCAAAAAAAAAACAAAGGAAATTAATCTGAAAGCCTATCTTTGAGAAGAAAGAGAATCTAAAGATAGCAAACAGGACAAAAGTTAGATGCCCTAGATATCGCTGCTTAAGCGTTTATACGCCAGCTCCATGAAGACTTTCTTGAGTTCAACATGTGTTTAAAAGATCCAAAGTAGTTTGTTGATGCCTCGATATGTAACATACTTCACTTCTCGTTGAATCCGGTATAGCAAGGTCACTGCATGACTTTCCAAATTTGAGCTGCCCTTTTGGGTTTTCAACTCAAAACCCCTTTGGTCTCAAGGCGCCCTTTGCGGGTTTTCACCTTGGCCTCTCCATTTTATTTTTTCTTTTTTCTTTCCTTTTTATTTTTATTTCTCTTTTTTTCTTTTTTCTTTTTTTTTTGAAATAGAAGTCCCAAAGTGCCCTTTGCGGGTTTTCACTTTGGCTTCCCTTCTCCTTCAGATGAAGTACTCCTTGACCGAGTCCAAATTCACTGGATTAGATAAATTCTTCCTATCCATTTCTTGTCAAAATCAGTGCATCTCTAGAGAAAGCCTTCTTCGCAACATATGACCCTTCCCAATTCGGCATCTTTTTTGCATGGGAAGGATCTCTTTTAGCATAAGGTTTCCTTTATGAAATTCTTTTGGACGAACCTTCTTTGTCATAAGTCTGTGTCATCCATTCTTGGTACATTTACTTAGGATAAATACTTTCAAGTTAAGCTTACTAGAGGTATTCAATTCTTGACTCCATCAAAGCTTGGAGGAAAAATCTTGATTCATAAACCCATGAGAAAGGGATTGCCCCAACAGCAGTCCTGGCTGTTGTTTGTCAAACCCTACAAAAAGATGGTTCAATGATTCTCAGCAGACAAGAATGAGGTTGCTGACTTTATCTTTCAACCTGGAAAGCTGAGGTACAGAGATTATTCCCGGAGCATGCATCCCACCATGACTCGATGATGTTTCTGAAGCATCCCTAATCTTCATAAATTGCCCCCAACTATGAAGCTGCCAAATGAGCGTAGCAAATAGGAGCCACAACAAATATGGCTGTGGTGCTCCTTTGATACATATAGGATAGAGAATGAACAAAATCTTGCAGATCATCAGCTGAAAACCCAGCCTGGTCTAAGAGAACATGATAGTGGGTCTGCCTCGTGATTCCAATCATTCCAGCATGGGTACCAAGGTAAAAATCATTGTTCTTTGGATGGCATACTTTGTTGTCAATGATAGTACCATGTAGCACATTGTCAGGAGATCCCTGCTGAAAAAACTTGGTATGATGGTTTTTTGTACAACAATAACCACAATATTTAGGGTTTCACTTCTCGTCAAGGAACTTGCAAGCCTCAATAACTTGATCAAAACTTGATTGAATTGAGACTCGCTAACCCCATCCCTGAAAATAATGATTTGATCAGGTTTCCTCTTCCCTGAACTTGTATAGAAGTCTAAGAGAGCTTCCTTCATGATACCGTCATCCACTTTGTCAGAAACTGGTTTTGAAGAAAGAATCTATCATTTTAAGCTTCAGAGATCGTGGTACGGCACGATGCCCCATAGTTGAAATCAATGGCCATCGCTGGAGCTAACCATCGCAGACTATTGACGGCACATCGATCGCTTCAGAAAGCCAAACAATGCACCCATTCGAAGGATGATGGTTGGAACCTTTGAAACAACTGGAATTGAAGGTGTTTGCCCCAGTGTAAGCATAGAGAGTAGGCGATAGTTTCTTATGCCAATTTTTACCAGTCTCGGTCATCTTCTGTAATTTGTTTTTTTTCTTCTTTTTCTTTTCTTTTGGCAACCTTTGTTGTACTGTGGTATGTCGCATTATCTACAAACTTTTGGCATTGTGCAGTTATATAATCTTTTTTTTTAAATGGATCACTTTTGACTTTGTAATATTGGCATATGAAGCTATCTCCCCCTCTTAATGCAGTAGTTGACGTCCACAAAGATGAGTCATTGTCAGCTTGAAACTTTTGACGAGCTCGGGCCCATAACATACATGCCCCATAAGTCTTGACTCCTTTAAATTTGGTATTCATTGTACAACTGATGCGATCCCTTTCCATGGTGGACCAACAGTGCCCCAAAACCTCATGTTTATCCTGGCAATTGCAAATCCTCCTGCATGCGTCTTTGGACCACATTTTTGAATTCCCATAATAGTCTCAACAAGGTCTTGTTTTGTCTCTCTCGTTATGCACGTTCCAATTTCTCAACCTTTCCTTCCTCTAAGGCTAAATTCTCTACCACCTCTTTATGGGGTAAAATTTGCTGCTCTTCTTGCTTTACTATTTCCAACAAATCAAAAGATAGATTACAATCTCTGTCATCTTCAAAGTACTAAGATTCCTCTAAACACATGTCACGCTCAAAAAGGAACTCTGAATCTGTAGTATCGTTGCCCATGTCATTGATATTTAGGGACCCATGATAGGCACAAAAGAATATACAAGGAATAAATAAATTCAATCATGACTATTTACATGTTATGAATGTAATTTAGAAAGAATTTTAAAAGTCAAAAGAATATTTATTGGTAAAAGAATGAAAGAATATTTGCTCGCATTGATCATAAAAAATATGTTTTATTGAAACAATGATGTCCGAACATGAGCCTACTTCTCAAAAGAAATCTCATTACTCCTAGGCTTTAGAGCAACAAGAGTGTTCTGAATATTACTCCGTAAAATTCCTAAAGATTACAGGAAGTTCTTCTGCAGTCCAATTGTTTAATGAACTTCCCGGTTCGTAAGGGCGAATGCCCTCAAGGTTTCTTTGTTCAGTTCCTTCCTCATGACATTGATGGGATGATTTTCATTTCCAAACACCCCCATCTCCAGGTAAGCTATCCCTCCTGATACAAAAGTCTAGGATATGTAAGGGAGCGTCTTCTTTTCACTCAACCGTGACCCTCTTCTCTCTTTCTTTCTCTTTTTAACCTTAACTAATTAGGATCTTTTTATGGATTTAAATGCATGTGATGTGATGCAATGCAAATGCAAAAGAAAAGGAGATGTTGATCTTGAATTCAATTCCATTAGAATAACTTTTCTAGAAAACAGATTTCTTTACATGAAAATAAATTACATATGCTGTCTTGCCCTTCATAGTCCAAGTAAACACTGATCTTTTCTTCATGGTCGAATCCTGTAAATTCTCCAAAAGATGCATTTGCTAGCTTCTTGCTGCTTAATCTGAGCCTCAATCTCTTACTCGCTTATCTCCATGATACCCATCAAAAAGTGCCAGCTCTTGGATAATCTTCATTGGTAGTTAAATCAAGTAATGTATTCCTTCATGGACTTCCGGCTTTCTCTCGTCATGCCTTTGTTGGCTTGAATCTCTGGCAATTACATCATGTATTCCTACGTGAACTACCAACTTTCTCTCGTCATGCCTTTGTTGGCTTGAATCTCTGGCAATTACATCATGTATTCCTTCGTGAACTACCAGCTTTCTCTCGTCGTGTTTACTTGGACTATATTCAGACGACCGTACTATAATCCACTTTATCAAGAAATTCGTTTCCTTATGACAAACTATTCTATTTAGGAATCGAATTTCGAATCAACACCTTCTTTTCTTTGATGTAATGTAATGCAAATGCATGAATGCAAAAAGGTATCAATCTCGATTCAGTTTCATTTTAGAAAACGTTATTTAAGGAACAAAAATCTTTTTATAAAACGGATTACAAATACGCTTTCGCTCGTAGGCCCAGAGTCTTAACCCTATCTAATAACAAAGCTAACTTTCGACCACGATCTGACTGTAGCTCATATTGGTGCTCAACGTGCTCGCCCTTTCTACCAGTATCTGTAAATGATCAGCTTTCTCTTGAATTTGAATTACGGCTTCACCTATGAAGTAAGCTCTACAGCCAAAGGCACCTCCTCCAATGCCTGTGAAGTTGCTCTGATTACCTTGAAAGAAAGATTGGCGAACAAGTAGGCATTCCAGCTTCGCAGTATACTGCCTTAAAATGATATCAAACATCCTCAGTACTTCTTGAGAGTCTTCAAATTTCTGCCCCCACAGAACATTTTGAATTGCTTGCATGGGTATCTTCGCGGCATAGCTAATCTCCACTTTAAAGGTCTTTAAACGATACGATCTTCTTTAATCTCTTTCTTTCGTGCTCATTTGGGCTGTCCCGACCATTAGGGCTTGCATTTCCATTATTTCTGATAGGTACAACATCCTAAAGTACTACAGTAAATTCTAGCTTATTGTTTGATAGCGGTCCTATAGTAAGTGAGCCTTTCTACCATCATAAGAAAAATTATTTCCATCCAATTGAATTTTGTAGGTCTTATACCCTTACCATCCACGAGGTGACTATCTTCATCTGTAATGGTAGAAGTGTCCATCAGTACTCCCCACGCCCACCTTGAATTGTTCATCTATCTTCATGTCAAGCAAATACTACAATTCCCCATAATCAATTTGTAGAACAAGCGGCAAGCCGTTACTCCATTAATTCCATATTTCCTTTAACTCTTGGAGGTTATTTTGCATCACACTAATGAGAGTTTAGTCCCATAATTCTGATGTGTATCCTTCGGTGACACTATTTTCTTTTTCTATCTGGGTTTTCTCTGACCAAGCACAAACGAAAGAGTTGTCCTCCACTTTATTAAGATATTCGTTCCCCATTACAAAACTTTCTAACTCAGAAATCGAACCTCGAATCGACACCTTTTAATGATAAATGACATGCAATGATAGCAAAATAAGAGAAACAAGTCAGTGTCATATATATAAAAAAATATAATAAATAAGAACTTATAAAGGTAGGCACTAAAGGTCATCATCATACTACCTGGGGCAAGCACTTAAAGTTCACTATATGCAGTTCGATTCTAAAGCAAGGGTACCTGAACCAGCAGATTCCTCGATCCTCACCAATTATAGGCTCATATGGACCAAGTTCGGTTCAGGGGGACACATTTCCCTATGACCATGCGAAGATGAAAATCTCACAAAGACATAGGTACGGATGTATCCCGGAAGCAATCCACTAGCCCATGCGGATGTGAAAACCTCACGAAAGCATAGCTTCTCACTCCCACTTAAGGGTGTGACCACAACGGTCATGCAAATGCAATGCGTGCGTAAACAATAACAAACATATGCAACAAACACATGTAAAAATGACGTATTTTAAAATTTTTCCAAATTTCTGACATTAAGACAGAAAATAATCAATTTTTGGCTTGACTCTCTTATACATCCCCAGTGGAGTCGCCAAGCTGTCGAAACCATTTTTTGAAGGAGTGTTCAAAAAACGGGGATCGACTTTTGAAAAACGAAAACGGGAGTCGCCACCAAAATGGTGTCATTTTTCAATTGTTCACGAGCCACGCAAGAGAATTCGAAAATGATTAAGGATAAGGAAGATGTCGAAACCATTTTTTAAAGGAGTGTTCAAAAAACAGGGATCGACTTTTGAAAAACGAAAACGGGAGTCGCCACCAACCTTTTTTAGGTGTGATTGGATCACCTTATAAAACTTTTGGTCTACGAAAATTAAAAAAATAGGTTCGGGAGTCGGTTACGTATGAGGAAAGATTAGCACCCTTGCAATGCCCAAAATTGGTAGCAAATTGAATAGTTTTTTGTCTTAATGTCAAAAATTTGAAAGGATTTAAAAATAGGATCCCCTTTTTAAAACCGAAATTATTTAAGTTGAAAAATCGAGATTCCTTAGCTCTGAAAGAATACAAACATCACATCCAGCATGATAGGACACGATATTCTTAAACTCTCATAACTGAAATCATCTCGTGATTTACAAAATTTATTTAGAAGGATACTTTAGACATTTAGACAAACAGTAAATCGTAACCCAGCATTTAGGGCACTATTTCCCGAATTCCTAAATACGAAAAACATTGCCTCATTTTAGAAAAACTTTTGGATAAAATATGACAATTAAATGAAATATATATTTTTTAAAATAATGATTTGAGAAAATTTTAAAAAATAATTTACTAAGAGTAATAAAAAAATTATTAAAAAATGAAATAGTTTGATATGATACTAAAATTATTAAAAAATTAAAATATAAAAAAAATCAAGGAAACATGGATTAAATCAAAATAAAAAAGGTTGAAAAACGAAGATGAACAAAGAATAAAATAAGAACAAACCGTAGAAAATAAGAACGTAAGAGAGAGAGAAATTTGAGTGAAAGCTCTCAAAAATTTTATTGTTTCCCAAAACTCTAGTGTGTTTACAATGAAAGGAGATGCCTCTATTTATAGTTGAACATCCTCAAATCCAACGGTACAGATCAATTACATCAACGGTTAAGATTAAAAGGTATCTACAAATTAAATCTCTAAGATTACAAAATCATATCTTCTAAGATTGCATATCATATCTAAGATTGCAATCATATCTAAGATTGTATCATATCAAAGATTGCATATCATATCTAAGATTGCAATCATATCTAAGATTGTATCATATCTACGATTGCAATCATATCTAAGATTGTATCATATCTAAAATTGCATATCATATCTAAGATTGCATATCATTGAAGATTATATTTCCATATGAGTCAAGCTTATAGATGGACCTTAAATCTTTTCAAGTAATGGGTCATTCCGAACGGGCCAAATTATATTTGTAATTCTGGACTGAACTTGGACTTCGTTTTTTTTTTGGGTTTATTATTTTTGGTTTTGGACTTATTTCTGGGCCCGGGCAAAATTGAGTGTCTACAGAAGAAGATACGACTCTCAAGAGGCTCTAGTCATGCGCTGAACAAAAGACGTGTTCGAGTGTCGAGGACACCGATGAAACACCATTTCGATGATGTTATTGACTGCCTGTGGCGATTGAACAAGGATTTGTAAATAATTAGATCTTTTGAGCATAGATTCCATTTATTTCCTGCATTTAGATTTGGATTTTAAATTGTATTAGTTTAATTTTAGACTTGGTAGGTCAGATTTTTTATGACTGAGATAAAAATTGATGATTTTGTCATGATTTTAAGGATTAGTTCAGTGAAATTGCGATACCAAATTGGTTATATCGTGACTTCCTGGACAGTTTCGAGAGGGACCAAAAATCTTCAGTGGTATCACAATATCCACCTCCTGATATCGTGATACCCTTAAAATTTCAAAAGTAATTTTTTTTTGTTTTACACAGTGGTATCGCGGCACCGAAGGCAAACTCGAAGATAAGGGGTCCAAAAAGGGGATATCACGATATCCAAGTTGGGTCATGCGATACCCGATTCCACATATCACAACCCGTGCTTTTTGGAGGCTTAAAGCCTCTAAATACTCCAAAACTCTCAAACCTTCTCTTATTTTCCCAAAACATTCATTCTAAACCCTTAAAAACTCTTCCCCCTATCAGTCTCTCTCAATCTCCACTTCAAATTTCCTTCGTGTAACATCTCAAATTTAGCTCCACAAAAATGTAGAAATATATCAAAAATAAGGAATTGACTCAATGGTTAGTTATTTAATGTAATAACTTAAAAGTTAGCTGGAGGTCCCAAGTTCAAGTCTCAACTCTTACAAAATAAATTGATTTTTGCAAATTCTCTTCTTTTCTTTTTACGTGTTGTCATCCAAGCCTAGTAAACCTAGGTATAAATATAATTTTTTATCAAAATAATCAGCCTTTGAATCATTTTTTCTTCTACCTTAGCCGTCCCTAAGCCCTTCTCCTCTCTTTATCTTTATTTTTTTTCTTTTCCCTTTTTCCTCCATTGTTGCCATTGCCAACACCTCCCTTTTTACCATCTTCTCCTTCTTCTTTTTGCATCAAGATTGTGCACCATCTCCTTTACTATAATGCTTCAATTTTCCCCCAAATAAATCAGCCCTAAAGCTGAAATATTGAACTCCAAAATTGATCCCAAACATTACCAGGAAGGTGTCATTGTTGTTTCTCTCAACTAGCTTAGGTAAGATCTCTTTTCTCCTCAATTTCTTGGTTAATTTTGTCAATTAAAAACCAAAATTTCCAGATCTAGAATTTGGGGGATTTAAAATGTTTTTAAAGGTATTTTTCCAGATTTTAATGAGGTCTCAAACCATTTTAAGATTCAGCCCCAATTTTGACTGTAATCACCAAAATTTGCCCGGGCTTTAAAATTGAAAAAAAATAATAAATAAATGTTTATTTATTAAATAGTCCTTTTACAGAGCCTAAAAGTGAAAACCAAATAAATAACCAGCCCAACAGACCCTAAACTATCCCTTAACCCGTTTACACCCTTGACCCATTACAATTACAACATTAACCCAAATATACCCAAAGCCCAGACCTAAACTAGACCCAAATAATAGAGGCCCAAAAACCCAAAATTATCAGCTAGGGTTTTCAATCCTAGCTCTTTCCCCTCGCGCCGCAACAGGTTTTGGAAGGTTCGGGGAGCGTCTGTCCAGCTCCCCAATTGAGGCCATCACTCAAGGCTCTACCTTCATAATCAGCGCCCCACCAACACCGAGAATCCACACCAGCACAGTTATTGCCGGATTCCTCGATGATACCTGCAAAAAAGGGAAAAGAACATAGCAGCAAACAAACAAATATGGAAGAAAAGGTTTCTTTCCAAAAATGTAATAGCAACAGTGGCTATAAAAGCCCGAATCAAAACAGTGTAAAAGGACCTTTTTCTTTGAAAAAAATAGAAATATACTCACAGATATTCATTCAAAAATATCAACAGTCTCTCAAAAGGTGATTTAATCGCATATCTCGTGCTTTATTTTGAACATATATGAACTGTTCTAGCATATACGAGTAAGTATCAAAGGAAAAAAAGATTACTTGTGGAAGGACGAAGGTTTTTAAGCCTTCAGACCATCGTGTACGACGGCGCGAGAGGCGCGTGTACAAGCACTGCACCGTGGCCAGAGGCCAGAGCTGGGGACCTTTCCCTTCCCCTCTGTAGAGCATTTCAGGACTTTTTTTTTATTTTTTTTAAAGACCGGTGTTAAAATGATTTTTAAGTTGTAAAATTGGCTTATATAGCCTCTTTGAAACGATATCGTTTTCGCTTAACTTAATAAGCTCAAAGCGGTGTCGATTAAGCCATAGGATCGCGCGTTGACCCGATTACCGGGTAGGATCCGCGTGATTTTTAGAATTGGGTTAATTACCCAATTGGTCCTTCCACCTCTTTTAATTTATAATTACGTGTTATTATATTTTTAATTTGGCCCTAATATTTTACAATTGTTTCAATTTAGTCCCAACGGTTATTAAATTACATTCTGGGAAACGTCGCCATAGGACAATTTGCCCAATGAGTCCCTTTTGTTTTACGCGCGTTTTAATTAGGGCCTTAATTCAGTTTTATTTCTTTTAAATTCGCCCCGTAATTTTGCTGAACTTTAAATTTAGCCCTATATTTATATTTATTATTCTATATATATATTTTTATATATTGTTATTTGTTTTATTTTTTACCTTACTTTTATATTACACATTATAAGATTATTTTATTATATATATTATTATTATTTATATATTATTTTTCACAAATTATTATTATTATTTGACATCATTATTTTTATATTATTATTATGTTTTACTTGTATTATATATTTATTAACTATTTATATATATTGTTCTTACATATATATTTTTGTTATTTTATATTATATCTATTTCTTATTTCCTATATATTTAAATTATATTTTATTATATAACATTTATTGTATTTTTATTTTTATTCTATATTACTTATTTTTTTTTATATGTTATATATATCATATATTATCTATTATATTATTTATGTTTATATTATTCATTATATTATTTAAAATTAGTAAATTTTTAAATTAAATTATATTTTTAACTCATATTATACACATATTAAATTATTAATTATTTATTTATTATGTATTATTTTAAAATGATATTTTTATATTATGTGTTATTTTATAAATTCTTTTACATACTTTTATTTTATATATTTTTTAAACCCAAATATATTTTATATATAATTATTATTCTTTTATAAATATTTTGTAATTATGTTTTATATATTGTATAGCAAATACTATTTCAAGATTATTATTAAATATTATGTCTTTATTTGTATTATATGTATATTTTGTTAACAATAATTCATTTTATTTTTTTATACATATATTGCATATATAATGTGTTATATGTTATTTTATATTTATTATTTGATATTACATTTCATGAACATGTACATTGATATTGTATTACTCTTTTTGTATGTCATGCATTATTTAATTATTACTTTGTATGTTTGTATGTTTTGTTTATTCATTCTCAATACATGCTATATATATATCTTTGTATGCATATTATTAATATTTGCTATATATATATATTGTTTTTATATGTATGTATCTAACGCACGATCTTTATATTATTGCCATCATTTTGTTTAAATGCATGTATTATTTACCTACTACAATAATATGTTACTATGTATGATTTATAATATAATACAATTCCCCACGCATCATTTTTAAAAAACAAGGCTCCAAAGTTTTCAAAAAATATAAAGGCAATGCTTGGTGTTTGGAAATTTCGAGAAAGTAGTGCCCTAACTTATTGGGTTGCGACTTTTCTCATTGAGTTCGAATAATCAAGTACCCTTCTAAGTTTTTAAAGGTTTTCAAAATGTGAGCAACTGTCTTGAAATTGCAAAGCAATATGTCCTAACTTACTAGATGTAGCATTTTGTTGTTCCGAGATAGGGATTTCTAAAAAGCTAACTTAGTGTCAATACTTTGATACGAGTGAACTCCAATTTACAAAAATCAAAATATTTTAAAGAGGATTACATCTTAAAAATTTTAAATTTCCGACATTAAAGACACTTGATAATCAATTAGGTACCAATTATTGGGCGTTACGAGGGTGCTAACCCTTCCTCGTACGTAACCGGCTCCCGAACCCATCTTCTGATTTCGTAGACCAAAACTAATGATTTTAAAACAAAATTTTTTAAAGGTGATCCAATCACACCTAAAAAAGATTGGTGGCGACTCCTATTTTTATTTTTTAAAGTCGAACCCCATTTTCCAAAACTCGATTTAAAAATGGTTTCGACAGCTTGGGGACTCCGCTGGGGACAATAAGAGAGTCAAGCTGTATAATTGATTACCTTTTGTCTTAATGTCAGAAATTTGAAAAGTTTTGAAATTTAATCCTCTTTGCATTACATGTATTTGTATTATTGCATATGTTATATATTTTGATACGCATTGCATTTGCATGACCGTTGTGGTCACACCCTTAAGTGGGAGTGAGAAACTACGCCTTCGTGAGGTTTTCGCCTCCTTGCAGGATAGTGGATCACTTTTGGGATACATCCGTACCTATGGTTTCGTGAGATTTTCATCTCTGTGTAGCCATAAGGAAATGTATTCCCCTGAACTGAACTCGATTCAAATGAGCCTATAATGGGTGAGAATCGAGGAATCTGCTGGTTCGGGTACCTCAAACTTTAGAACCAACCTCATGTTGAAAAACCATAAGAGCCCAACTTAGTTAAGAGTTGAACTTTAGATATTACCTTTATAAAATATCGTTGAGATTTATTGATATCATGTGATACTGACTATTTCTTTTCTTTTGTTTGCATGTCATTTTGCATTTAAAAAGGTACCGATTCACGGTCAGTTTCTAAGTTAGGAAGTTTTATCATGGAGAACGGGCTTCTTGATAGAGTGGAGAGCAACGCCAACGTCCATAGATGGTCTGAGCAAACTCAACTAGAAAAGGGGGATAGTATAGCTGTGGGATATATGTCTGAGCTATCAGACTACACTCGTATCAGTGTCACACAGAATAATCTGCAGGAGCTTAAGGAGATTTGGGATTAGTGGGGCAATGGGACTAAGTAGTTATTCTACGATAATTATGGAGACTTACCTTACTTGCTTGATGTTCAGGTAAACGAGCACTTATTCTGAGCCCTTGCTCAGTTTTGGAACCCGGTGTACAGTTGTTTCACTTTTGGGGAAGTAGACTTGGTACCTACTGTGGAGGAGTACACTGCCTTACTTCGTGGTCCCAGGTTTCAGAGTGACAGGATCTATTCTCGAGCTGCCTGTGTCCCTACCTTTTGGAAGAAATTAATGACTATTACGGGGATGAGCGAGCAGTGGATCACGGCCAAAATCAAAGGGAAGGGTGAGCACAAGTGCATTTCGTGGGACACTTTGAAAGATCTGATTTTGACACACCCTGATGAGACAAAGAAGGTAGATGTTTTTGCCTTTAGTTTGTATGGACTGATGGTTTTCCCTAGGGCTTTGGGATATGTGGACGACGCAACCGTAGATCTTTTTCATCGACTCAGTAAAAAGGTCACTTTCGTCCCTGCAATTTTGGCATAGACATTCAGGTCTTTGGGTGCATGTAGGAGGGCTGGTGCTGGCAGGTTTATAGGGTGTGCTCAGTTACTTTTGGCTTGGTTCTACAGTCATTTCCGATTGATAGATAGGGTGGTTTGTCGAGTCTTCTTCGAGGATTATTCACCGTTGAAGGACGTAGTAGCTTCAACTAAGAGAGTTGATGTTCCAGAAGAGAATTGGATAGCGTTACTTCGGAACCTTCAGTTGAAAGATGTCGAGTGGAAGGCTCCGTGGATGATTCCTGGTGAAATTCTCTACCGATGTGGCAGTTTTGATTGGGTCCCTCTGTTGGGAATTTGGGGTGCCATTGGTTATGTCCCTTTGCTCGTGCTAAGGCATCATGGATTGAGGCAATTCGTGCCAGTGACTCATGGGTTGGCTCAAAGTGAATTTGTATACAGAGGAGCCGATTACAAGAGGAAGGTTAGCGAAATTTCTAGTGCTTGGAAAAAGACTTGTCGGTTGAAAGGGGTAGCTATTAGCCCTGCTACGACACCAGAATGTGTCGAATGGAGAGGCAGAAGGGTTAATGATAACATCCCTAAGCCAAGCGTGGAAGGAGCTCGATCGATAGAGGAATATTTGCAAGTAATGCCCTTAGAGTTAGAAATTATGAAGCAAGAGTTCGAGAGAAAGAACCTAGAGTTCGAGAAGAGGGTAGCAAAGCTCGAAGAAGAAAAGATGTACTTGAGCTTAGACGTCGACATTCAAAAGATGGAGGTCGAGAAAGAGTGGAAAGAAAAGAGGAAGGTTGAGGAAGATCGAGATGATCTAAAGGAGCATTACTAAAAGGCACAAGTATCCTTGAGAAGAGCGAGAGTAGGAGGATCTTCAGATCAGTTGCAGGAAAAGGTCCAAGAGGAAAAGGCTAGAGTCGAGTATTGGGAGATGAGGTTCCAAGAGATATAGGTGCAGAATTTGGCATTAGAGGAAGAGAATAAAGGGTTGAAGACTAAGGTGATTGAGCTTGGAAGATCCCTACATTGGCACCAAAACCATAACTCTACGGTCGAGTTAAAGGAGCTAAAAAGCAGGGTTGAGGATTTGGAAGTGGCATTGCATGATGGTGAAATCCGGGTTGAGCAGCTCGAGGCGCAAGAAGATTATCTGAAGGGAGAGCTTCTACAGGCCAGAGGACAGGTCAGAGAAAGGGATCATGTCATTGGTGAGGCCATAGCCAAGATTCGAGAGGTCGCTGAATAAGTGCAAGACTTGGCAATTCGAGCTGATGTATTGAATCTGATGTATTCATCATCGTCAGATATAGGACGGAAGTTAGCCCTTTTATTAGATAGAGTTAAAGCTTTGGGCCTTAGGGCGAAAGCGTATTTGTAATCCTCTCATATGTAAAGATATTCTTTTTCTAAATAAAATTTTCTAAATGAAGTTGAACCAGAATCGATATCCTTTTTGCATTCATGCATTTGTATCTCATAACATTTCATCACATTGTTTGCATTCAAAGTTATAAAAAGACCCTAATTAGTTAAAGTTATTAAAAAGAGAAAGAAAAAGAGAGAGAGAGAGAGGAGGGTCACGGCTGAGTGAAAAAGAAGTTGAATGGGAATTAACGACGTTCCCTTAAATATCCCCTACTTTTGTGTCAGGAGGGATATCTTACCCGAAGAAGGGGGTGTTTGGAAATGAAAATCATCCCATCAATGTCATACATGAGGAAGGGACTGAACAAAGAAACCTTGAGGGCATTCGCCTTACGAATCGGGAAGTTCTTTAAACAATTGGGCTGCAGAAGAACTTCCTGTAATCTTTAGGAATTTTACGGAGTAATATTCAGAACACTCTTGTTGCTCTAAAGCCTAGGAGTAATGAGATTTCTTTTGAGAAGTGGGCTCATGTTCAGACATTTTATTTTCAATAAAACATACTTTTATTATTTATCTGAGTAAATATTCTTTCATTCTGATTCTTTTGACCTTTGACATTCTTTATAAATTTTCATTTCATGTAAATAGTCATTCTTGAATTCATTTATTCCTTGTATATTCTTTTGTGTGCCTATCATAGATCCCTAGATATCAATGACACGGGCAACGATACTACAGATTCAGAGTTCCTTTTGAGTACGATATGTGTTTAGAGGAATCTCAAGATTACTTTGAAGGTGTGAAATTGTGACTTGTTTCGAATTTGTTGAAAATGGTTTTACCCCATGAAGTGGTGGTAGGAAATATAGCTTTAGAGGAAGGAAAGATTGCGAAATTGGAATTAGCTGAGGAGCCAAAACAAGACCTTGTTGAGACTATTATGGGAATTCAAAAACGTGGTCCAAAGACGCATGCAGGAGGATTTGCAATTGCCAGGATAAACATGAGGTTTTGGGGCACTGTTGGTCCACCATGGAAAGGGATCGCATCAGTTGTACAATGAATTCCAAATTTAAAAGAGTCAAGACTTATGAGGCATGTATGTTATAGGCCCGAGCTTGTCAAAAGTTTCAAGCTGACAATGACTCATCTTTGTGGACGTCAACTACTCCATTAAGAGGGGGAGATAGCTTCATATGCCAATATTACAAAGTCAAAAGTCATCCATTTCAAAAAAAAAAAAAGAGATTATATATAACTACACAATGCCAAAAGTTTGCAGTCTTTTCAAAGATAATGCGCCATACCACAGTACAACAAAGGTTGCCAAAAGAAAAGAAAAAGAAGAAAAAAAATTACAGAAGATGACCGAGACTGGTAAAAATTGGCAAAACAAACTACCGCCTACTCTCTATGCTTACGCTGGGGCAAACACCTTCAATTCCAGTTGTTTTAAAGGTTCCAGCCATCATCTTTGGAATGAGTGCATTGTTTGGCTCTCCTGAGCAGTCTGATGTGCCGTCAATAGCTTCGATGGTTAGCTCCAGGCGGTGGCCATTGATTTCCAGCTATGGGGCATCAGGCCGTACACAGTCTCTGAAGCTTAAATGATAGATTCTTTCTTCAAAACCAGTTTCTGATAAAGTGGATGACGGTATCATGAAGGAAGCTTTCTTAGACTTCTATACAAGTTCAGGGAAGAGGAAACCTGATCAAATCATTATTTTCAGGGATGGGGTTAGCGAGTCTCAATTCAATCAAGTTATTGAGGCTTGCAAGTTCCTTGACGAGAAGTGGAACCCTAAAGATTGTGGTTATTGTTGTACGAAAAACCATCATACCAAGTTTTTTTCAGCAGAGATCTCCTGACAATGTGCTACATGGTATTGTCATTGACAATAAAGTATGTCATCCAAAGAACAATGATTTTTACCTTGGTACCCATACTGGAATGATTGGAATCACGAGGCAGACCCACTATCATATTCTCTTAGACCAGGCTGGGTTTTCGGCTGATGATATGCAAGAGTTTGTTCATTCTCTATCCTATATGTGTCAAAGGAGCACCACAACCATATTTGTTGTGGCTCCTATTTGCTACGCTCATTTGGCAGCTTCACTGTTAGGGGCAATTTATGAAGATTAGGGATGCTTCAAAAACATCACCAAGTCATGGTGGGATGTATGCTCCGGGAGTAATCTCTGTACCTCAGCTTTCCAGGTTGAAGGATAAAGTCAGCAACTTCATTCTTGTCTGCTGAGAATAATTGAACCATCTTTTTGTAGGGTTTGACAAACAACAACCAGGACTGCTGCTGGGGCAATCCCTTTCTCATGGGTTTATGAATCAAGATTTTTCCTCCAAGCTTTCATGGAGTCAAGAATTGAATACCTCTAGTAAACTTAACTTGAAAGTATTCATCCTAAGCAAATGTACCAAGAATGGATGACACAGACTTATGACAAAGAAGGTTCGTCCAAAAGAATTTCATAAAGGAAACCTTATGCTGAAAGAGATCCTTCCCATGCAAAAGGATGCCGAATTGGGAAGGGCCATATGTTGCGAAGAGGGCTTTCTCTAGAGGTGCACTGATTTTGACAAGAAATGGATAGGAAGAATTTATCTGATCCAGTGAATTCGGACTCGGTCAAGGATTACTTTGTCTAAAGGAGAAGGGAAGCCAAGGTGAAAACCCGCAAAGGGCACTTTGGGACTTCTATTTCAAAAAAAAAAGAAAAGAAAAATAAAAAAGAAAAAGAAAAAGAAAAAAGAGAAAAAAAATAAAAAAGAAAAATGGAGAGGCCAAGGTAAAAACCCGCAAAGGGCGCCTTGAGACCAAAGGGGTTTTGAGTTGAAAACCTGAAAGGGCAGCTCAAATTTGGAAAGTCATGCAGTGACCTTGCTATACCGGATTCAACGAGAAGTGAAGTATGTTACATATCGAGGCATCAACAAACTACTTTGGATCTTTTAAACACATGTTGAACTCAAGAAAGTCTTCATGGAGCTGGTATCTAGGGCATCTAACTTTTGTCCTGTTTGCTATCTTTAGATTCTCTTTCTTCTCAAAGATAGGCTTTCAGATTAATTTCCTTGTATTTTTTTGACAAATTCGTTCCAATCTAATTATTTTCAAGATTAAATTCATCTTCCATTATTCTTAAAGTATGTTGCATTAAAATAATGATGGATGAACTAAATAATTTTCACAAATGAAGTTTTGCTCATTACTCTGGAAATTTCTAGATAATACAAGAAACTAAAACAGGACGATTGTTCGAGAAATTCACATAAGTAAGGGATGAAGGAACTCAAGGAATTTCTTTCTTCCAGTCCAAAAGGAAAATGGACAAAACCAACGATTCAATTTTAAGGAAAGATTGTTTTACAGACATCCTCAGTGGATCGTAGCATTGGAGGATGGCTTACAGGCTGAGCATGAATGAAGCTTGGAGAAAAGAAAAGACAAATAAAAGAATGAATGATGACGTCTAGGATAGAGGTCATAGTCATGACATTTTGCATCATAACATGTTTAATTAGGAACATTCGACTCACTTCGAGTATATCATCCTAAATTATCAGGCATAATCATTCTACAGGTTATCGAAGACAGCACACTTTAAACCCCAAAGAAGTAGGGTAATAGGCCGCAACATAGCAGATCTCACCTTCAGATGTTTACACTGAAGCAGATCCAAGATGACAGATCTTATCTCTCTGTATTCGACGGGGAGCAGATCGAAGATATAGCTGATTTGGCTTTCACGTGTTTACGATGAAGCAAATCTAAGATGATTTGTCATCTCTGTATTGTCAGAGAACAAATCGAAGTCTGGCATTTCCACTTTGATGGAAGGTAGACACATAGCAGATCTCATCTTCAGATGTTTACGCTGAAGCAGATCCAAGATGATAGATCTTATATTTCTGTATTCGGCGAGGAGCAGTTCGAAGATATAGCTGATTTGGCTTTCACGTGTTTACGATGAAGCAAATCTAAGATGATTTGTCGTCTCTGTATTGTCAGAGAACAAATCGAAGTCTGGCATTTCCACTTTGATGGAAGGTAGACACATAGCAGACCTCACCTTCAGATGTTTACACTGAAGCAGATCCAAGATGACAGATCTTATCTCTCTGTATTCGGTGGGGAGCAGATCGAAGATATAGCTGATTTGGCTTTCACGTGTTTACGATGAAGCAAATCTAAGATGATTTGTCGTCTCTATATTGTCAGAGAACAAATCGAAGTCTGGCATTTCCACTTTGATGGAAGGTAAACACATAGTAGATCTCACCTTCAGATGTTTATGCTGAAGCAGATCCAAGATGACAAATCTTATCTCTCTGTACTCGGCGGGGAGCAGATCGAAGATATAGCTGATTTGGCTTTCACATGTTTACGCTGAAGCAAATTTAAGATGATTAGTCGTCTCTGTTTTGTCAGAGAACAAATCAAAGTCTGGCATCTTCACTTTGATGGAAGGCAGACATATGGCAGATTTCACCTTCGGATATTTATGCTGAAGCAGATCCAAGATGGTTTAGTATTCTTGTACTTACAAGGAGCAAATCGAAGACATAAGAAGATTTGGCTTTCATGTGTTTACGCTGAAGAAAATCCAAGAATAACTTAGCATCTCTATATGGTCAGGGAGCAAATCGAAGAAGATGATTTGGCACCTCTGTGTTTGGCGGAGATTAGATCGAAGATATCAACATGAAAGTCATGAGTTTTCAAGAAGCAGATTGAAGATATCAACACGGCATTCCTGAGGTTGCAGGATAGGTTGAAGACCATTCGAGGAAAAATCTCAAAGACTGGGCCAGACCGGGCAAATTTGTTTTTTTAGTCTTTGCTCGATTCCTATTACATAGCAATGAGCAAAGAGGGGCAGCTGTAATCACCAAAATTTGCCCGGGCTTTAAAATTGAAAAAAATAATAAATAAATGTTTATTTATTAAATAGTCCTTTTACAGAGCCCAAAAGTCAAAACCAAATAAATAACCAGCCCAACAGACCCTAAACTATCCCTTAACCCGTTTACACCCTTGACCCATTACAATTACAACCTTAACCCAAATATACCCAAAGCCCAGACCTAAACTAGACCCAAATAATAGAGGCCCAAAAACCCAAAATTATCAGCTAGGGTTTTCAATCCTAGCTCTTTCCCCTCACACCGCAACAGGTTCTGGAAGGTTCGGGGAGCGTCTGTCTAGCTCCCCAATTGAGGCCATCACTCAAGGCTCTGCCTCCGTAATCAGCGCCCCACCAACATCGAGAATCCACACCAGTACAGTCATTGCCGGATTTCTCGATGATACCTGCAAAAAAGGGAAAGGAACACAGCAGCAAACAAAACAAATATGGAAGAAAAGGTTTCTTTCCAAAAATGTAATAGCAACAGTAGCTATAAAAGCCCGAATCAAAACAGTGTAAAAGGACCTTTTTCTTTGATAAAAATAGAAATATACTCACAGATATTCATTCAAAAATATCAACAGTCTCTCAAAAGGTGATTTAATCGCATATCTCGTGCTTTATTTTGAACATATATGAACTGTTCTAGCATATACGAGTAAGGATCAAAGGAAAAAAGATTACTTGTGGAAGGACGAAGGTTTTTAAGCCTTTAGACCACCGTGTACGACGGCGCGTGAGGCGCGTGTACAAGCACTGCACCGTGGCCAGAGGCCAGAGCTTGGGACCTTTCTCTTCCCCTCTGCAGAGCATTTCAGGACTTTTTGTTTTAAAGACCGATGTTAAAATGATTTTTAAGCTGTAAAATTGGCTTATATAGCCTCTTTGAAATGATATAGTTTCTGCTTAACTTAATAAGCTCAAGACAGTGTCGTATTAAGCCATAGGATCCGCGTGTTGACTCGATTACCTGGGTAGGATCCGCATGATTTTTTAGAATTGGGTTAATTACCCAATTGGTCCTTCCACCTCTTTTAATTTATAATTACGTGTTATTATATTTTTAATTTGGCCCTAATATTTTACAATTGTTTCAATTTAGTCCCAACGGTTATTAAATTACATTTTGGGAAACGTCGCCATAAGACAATTTGCCCAAAGAGTCCCTTTTGTTTTACGCGCGTTTTAATTAGGGCCTTAATTCAGTTTTATTTCTTTTAAATTCGCCCCGTAATTTTGCTGAACTTTAAATTTAGCCCTATATTTATATTTATTATTCTATATATATATTTTTTTATATATTGTTATTTGTTTTATTTTTTACTTTACTTTTATATTACACATTATAAGATTATTTTATTATATATATTATTATTATTTATATATTATTTTTCACAAATTATTATTATTTTACATCATTATTTTTATATTATTATTATATTTTACTTGTATTATATATTTATTAACTATTTATATATATTGTTCTTACATATATATTTTCGTTATTTTATATTATATCTATTTCTTATTTCCTATATATTTAAATTATATTTTATTATATAACATTTATTGTATTTTTATTTTTATTCTATATTACTTATTTTTTTATATGTTATATATATCATATATTATCTATTATATTATTTATGTTTATATTATTCATTATATTATTTAAAATTTTAAAATTTGTAAATTAAATTATATTTTTAACTCATATTATACACATATTAAATTATTAATTATTTATTTATTATGTATTATTTTAAAATGATATTTTTATATTATGTGTTATTTTATAAATTCTTTTACATACTTTTATTTTATATATTTTTTAAACCCAAATATATTTTATACATAATTATTATTCTTTTATAAATATTTTGTAATTATGTTTTATATATTGTATAGCAAATACTATTTCAAGATTATTGTTAAATATTATGTCTTTATTTGTATTATATGTATATTTTGTTAACAATAATTCATTTCATTTTTTTATACATATATTGCATATATAATGTGTTATATGTTATTTTATATTTATTATTTGATATTACATTTCATGAACATGTACATTGATATTGTATTACTCTTTTTGTATGTCATGCATTATTTAATTATTACTTTTTGGATATCATGCATTATTTAATTATTACTTTGTATGTTTGTATGTTTTGTTTATTCATTCTCAATACATGCTATATATATATATATATATATATATATATATCTTTGTATGCATATTGTTAATATTTGCTATATATATATATTGTTTTTATATGTATGTATCTAACGCACAATCTTTATATTATTGCCATCATTTTGTTTAAATGCATGTATTATTTACCTACTACAATAATATGTTACTATGTATGATTTATAATATAATACAATTCCCCACGCATCATTTTTAAAAAACAAGGCTCCAAAGGTTTCAAAAAATATAAAGGCAATGCTTGGTGTTTGGAAATTTCGAGAAAGTAGTGCCCTAACTTATTGGGTTGCGACTTTTCTCATTGAGTTCGAATAATCAAGTACCCTTCTAAGTTTTTAAAGGTTTTCAAAATGTGAGCAACTGTCTTGAAATTGCAAAGCAATATGTCCTAACTTACTGGATGTAGCGTTTTGTTGTTTCGAGATAGAGATTTCTAAAAAGCTAACTTAGTGTCAATACTTTGATACAAGTGAACTCCAATTTACAAAAATCAAAATATTTTAAAGAGGATTACATCTTAAAAATTTTAAATTTCCGACATTAAAGACACTTGATAATCAATTAGGTACCAATTATTGGGCGTTACGAGGGTGCTAACCCTTCCTCGTACGTAACCGGCTCCCGAACCCATCTTCTGATTTCGTAGACCAAAATTAATGATTTTAAAACAAAATGTTTTAAAGGTGATCCAATCACACCTAAAAAAGATTGGTGGCGACTCCTGTTTTTGTTTTTTAAAGTCGAACCCCATTTTCCAAAACTCGATTTAAAAATGGTTTCGACATTGACCACCATGGTTGGTGATGCATGCACATATGTGTAGAATAAGGGGCTGTTTTGTTTCTTGAATCTTTCCCATTTAATTCTAGCCATAATTTGAGTTCTTGAGCCCTCCTTATCAGCTATTCAACCCATGTCATATAGGGAAAAACGTTCTTGATCGTTTGGGCATTCAAAACTCACAAATCGGGAAGCGTAACTGCAATTAAGTGTATAATTAATTGTTGTTTCGACATAGTTGTAGGGTAAATATTATGGATTAATTAAATTAAGGAATTTAATCATTATTAGCTTCTTATTTTCAAGTATATTATAGAATTAAGTGTTGACCCAAACACCCCGAATCAACCGTAAAGCCGAAGAATGATCATACATACGGTTCGCATCGATACGTGGTAAGAAATCGAACTAGTTTGAATTCGTAAAATAGTTATTAATTCGACAATTTGTTTGAACCCATAAGTGGGTAATTAGGAGTTGGTTAAATGGTAAATTGATTGAATTTATACTAAATTTTGGTTTAAGACCGTATAAAGGTTTATTAAGGAAAATTGGAAGATTCACTAGGGTGTTGCAAGAAAGCAAAAAATAAGGTGCGGGTCCGAAACTTGTAAAATTTGTTTGATAATGATAAATATCATATTATGTTTGATAAATTAGCTTGCTGATTGGTTTGGCTTAATGGCCAAAATTTTAGTTTTTTTAGTGGTCAAACCAAGTGCGTTTCGAGCCTTAAAAGATTGTTGTGTTGACAAAATTGCTAGTTTGACTGTATGAATGTGTAATTGAGATTGTTATGCATAATTATATTATGTGATATGAGAATGTTTGATTGAATGGTATGAAATGTTGAGATATTAGGTTTATGCATGATTTGAATGCATAGAATATTACTATGATATACATACGTGAGGTTGCTATTGGTGCATAATGAAATTCGTAAAGTATGTGAACTGAACGATATTCATAGATACCATCTTAATGGTAATTTGAAAATTGGAACACTGCTTCCTTTTACTGAAAGTATGTGATTATTGAGGATACGTTGAACATGATGGATAAATGTGAAAAGTTTTGAAATATGATTTTTTATGAATTTGTATGACATATTGCAAGTACGTTGGGATGGGATTTTGTGGTTGACAGAGGAGTTTCATGGAGTACCGGCAGCATAGTTAGTCCGCATATATTTGTAGTCAGTGCATTATGTTTGGAGTACCAAGGGGATTGGTGATTATATCACATTATTTATTTGGCAGTTTCACTGTGTTATTGATTATTGGTGGTTTTACTACATCGAGCTTTGCTCACATACGTTGGTGTTTGGCAGACGGGATCTGGGGAACTCGTGGTGTGTAGCGGATGGTATGGGTAGGATCTCACATGTTCATTTTTCACGATCATGTGCATTTGAAATTAGTATTGATAATTTTTTTATTGTGCTATTGGTACCTCTATGAAATTGCTTGTATGAATGCTTAATACTTGCTTGTTTAGCCTCACACTGAGCTTGTTAAGGTCACCTCATTACCTCAACTTCTCAGGTAACGATTGAACTTAGGATCAAAATTGGCATGCAAACGTATGGTGGACCTCGGACTTTACTTCGTCATATTATTTTAATTTAATTATATTTTAGGCTTATTTTATTATTATTTGGTTTTGGATTGTAAAGTTTCTTTAAACTGTGGTTTGGGACTATTTGATATTTTAAGATTTTAAGATTTTTCATGCATACATGACATGTATATTTAGTATAGGTACACGATTTTTTATAAATATGTTGAAATGGACTATGCATGATATATGGCTAAATTAATAATTTGACTAGTAATGGTATATTTCCCCTTCTAAGAGGATAACAAAATGATTTTTTTGAAGGCAACGCCAATAGTTGGGTTTTTTTTTTAAATTCACCTAATTCACTAATTCAATCTAAACATGGTTGGACTAAGTAAATGAATGTTTTTCCAAAGCTAACAATAGAAACCATGGTGTTATAAAAGGGAGTACTTGAAGGTTTTTAACTATTGTTGGGGTAGGTTCGACACTAAGGTGTCCAATATGGCCTTCCCGATTTGACCATAATGTTTAGGTCGGGTTTAGGAGGTTACACTTCGATTCATTGATCGATTTCTTTTATTTTACTTTACCTTTTGTTAATTTTCTTCTTTTGCAAGTATTACACCATTTTGGCTTGGGGAACACGACACTTCTCGATTCAATCCATTCGACTACAACAATCAGTACGGTTTAAGTTTTCTTTTCCTTTATTTATTATTACTGTTTTTCTTCTTTCCATTTTAAAGTTTTTAATTTACATATTGACTGCTTTCAATTGGATATTGAGTTTATTTTTATTGACTTTAAGTGCAAAAATTAAAAGAATGCCCTCGAGAATGCGTAAATGATCTTGTTCCTACATCGCCTCGATTTCATTGTCGAAATACGACGGTGTTAAATTTGCACAACAAGATGTCGAAGATTTTTATTAGGTTAAACTGACTTGGGTCAAATAGATTCAAGTTAAACAGTTGAGTGACGAGTCTCTAGTTCAACGGCTGCAACAAATTAGTTCAATTGAAACTTCATATTTTAGCTTGAACAATGACAAAGTTCTATGCTTTAGGGGTCAGATTTGTGTGCTTAATGATAAGGAGTTGAGGCAATCGATCCTACATGAGGCGCATAGTAGCCTTTATGCTATGTATCTTGGCAGAAATAAAATGTATCAGGACCTCCGAGAACTCTATTGGTAGCCTTGACTAAAATGAGAAGTGGTTGCTTTTGTGTCCCACTGTCTGACGTGCCAAAAGGTTAAGGCCGAACATCAGTTACCCTCAAGTTTGCTTCAGCCGATTAAGGTTCCTCAGTGGAAGTGAGAGCGTGTAGCGATGGATTTTGTTAGTGGGTTGCCTTTAACTCCCACTAAGAAAGATTCAGTTTGGGTCATCATAGACTGGTTGACTAAATCTAGTCATTTTGTTCCTATCAGAACAGATTATTCACTGCAAAAGTTAGCTAAGTTGTATATTGCTGAAATTTTGATACTGCACGAGATTCCAGTCTCAATTATCTCAGATAGAGATCAGCGTTTCACATCTCTGTTCTAGAAGAAACTTCATGAATCTTTAGGCACCCGACTTGATTTTAGTATTGTGTATCATCCTCAAACCGACAGACAGTTTAAGCAAGTCATTCAGATTCTAGAGGATATGCTTTAGGGTAGTTAGGAAGATTACTTACTGTTGCCTGAGTTTGCGTACAACAACAACTTCCGGTCTAGTATTCAGATGGGACCCAACAACATCCTCAGACCGACGGACAGTCTGAGTGAGTCATTCAAATTCTAAAGGATTTGCTTCAAGGTTGTGTAATAGACTTTCGAGGTAGTTGGGAAGATTACCTACCATTGAAGTTTTCTACACTAAAACATCAAAACAGAAGTGACTTGAAGAAGATAAAAACGAAGAAGCAAGTAATTTGTTCGATTTCCTTTCTGTTAAAATTTTAAATAATATCTAATATAAAATTAGTACTGTAAACTAGGATCTATTATGTCAAACCATCAAGAATAAATCAAGAATAAAACTTAATGTGGAAGCGTACCTGAATCCACGAATTCCTTGAAGTTTTACCGGATTTTGGGGATTTGATCTTCCAAATTAGCACACAAGAAATTCAAATAATATTTGCTCTCTCTTTCCTAATGATGGAATATTAGAAAAGATATATTGTGTATAATTTAGGGACCATAACCCTAATATTTATAACCTTGGCATATTAATTCTAATCAAATTCTAATTAGCCCATCATTAATTAGAATTTGATTAGAATTCAATTACTAGAGCATCTACACATATTGGACCCATACTTTATTTAATAATTAAAGCCCAATAAAATTTTAACCAAATTAAATCACTTTTAATTTGGGCTAACCTATCATTATAGTAACTAATAATATTTAATTACCCTTATTATATATGTGATGTCCATATTTTCCAACACTTTCTTTTCCTTTGCATTCTTCTTCTTTTTCTTAGTGTTGAAGCACAGACGTGCAGCCCTAGTGGCAAGATCAAAGGGAAAACCCCTCCACCAGGGCAATGCAACCAGGAAAATGATTCTGATTGTTGCAAAGACGGCAAGTGGCACACGACATACAAATGTTCACCCCCTGTATCAAGCCAAACGAAAGCAACACTGACGCTTAACAGCTTTTAGCGAGATGGAGACGGTGGTACACCATCTGAATATGACAACCAGTACCACTCCGATGATGACCCTATGGTGGCACTTTCTACAGGGTGGTATAACAACGGGAAGAGATGTTTGAATTATATCAATATCCATGGCAATGGAAAATCTGTGAGGGCTAAAGTTGTGGATGAATGTGATTCTACTATGGGATGCGATTCGGACCATGATTATCAGCCCCCTTGCCCTAATAACATTGTTGATGCCTCAAAAGCAGTTTGGAAAGCTCTTGAAGTAACTGAGAGCAACTGGGGTGGGATGGATATCTACTGGTCTGATACTGATTAATCACTTTATTCATATTTATATTTATGATGTATGTACTAGATTAAAGATTTCTTGTGCGTCTTTGTTAACATTTATGTTACTATTAATGTAAAATTTATATATATTATATATTTTGAGCTGTAAATTATGTTTTAAATATTCATTATTTGCTCTATCCTTACTTCATACTTGGAGAAATTCTTAGTTAATTCTCGAAATCAAATGAGTGTTGGATTTGGTACGCATTTGATAGGGGTATAAACAAGGCACTTGTGCTCGCAAGTTATTCGAAAGAAATTCGAAATCGATTTAAGCGTGAGCAGCTTGAGTTAATAAGTGAGCCATGTTTGAGTACCTTAATACTTGATTTGAGTTGCTCGCAAGCTTGATCGAACTTTTTATAATAATCCATTTTCAATATTTTTAAAATTAGATTACTATGTTGTATACAAAACTGGTTCAAACTCAAGCTTGGATTTGTAAATGCTTTATCTAACCAAGCTTAAATAGATTGATTTTACCACAAGCCTAGTTGAAGCTTCTAGAATAGTATTTGACCAAATTGGAGCCATATTTCAAGCAATGAATTTTGAGTAGAGCCCGAGCTTGATGAATCTCAATAATCAGGGAGCATATATCCATAAATCAATTGGCATATGGGTATAAAGTTCATTGTCTTTGCAACTGTTTCTCTTCCATGTTTTCGTAGGTCATGACTTGTGGGTAATATTCATCAATCTTCTCATCCTATGTAAACTAGGTAACATGTTTCTGGTAAGAACTAACACTGCTAGTTCATGGTTGCCTTAATTTATCAAAAAATTTACCTTACTCGGATTTAGTCACCAGGGCTAGACATAGATATGCTTTTCTTTTTCAAGATTTTCATATATTTGAAAATTTTTTGGAAGATTATATCTTAGTATTTCTGTTCACACATGTACGTAACGATGAGTGGAGTTGTTATTTCACCAACACAAGGTTTTGGGTGAAAGGATTATAGTCCTAGATGTTGATGGATCAGCATGCTTTCAAAAAACACCATGTGTGCCGACAAGCAGCCTCGATGATAATTCAAGAAAGCAACTAAATCAAATATTGAAAGCTGCTACGACCATCAACAAGGATTTTTTTTTCTTCCTATTTTATAAAGACGGGGAAGAATCAACAAAGGAGAGAATTTACAAATGTGGAGGTTGAACTCTAAATAAACAAAAATCACCAATCAATCTACGTATCTAGTTTGTTACCAGTCAAAGCTCTTCAACTAAAACTACTCTAGATATTGTCCTCCCTTTGCTTCGTTTGTCCCTTTGCGGCCAAATTTGGAAATTTGTAAACAATAAAAGTAAATTTCACAGTGACAGCAATTAAGTCATTGTAGTATAGTGGTAAGTATTCTCGCCTGTCACGCGGGTGACCCGAGTTCGATCCCCGGCAACGGCGAACATGTCTTTTCATTTTTCAATCTTTCTAGCTTTTGTTAGTGATGCAATCAGATAATCTACTTCCCTAAATGCTTATTTGGAGTCTTTTAGGACAGTAAAAAGCAAGATTGTTAAAGCTGCGGCACTCACGCTTAATTCAGAGTTTTACTTTCAAAATTTTATTTCATGTTTGAACTCTTTCAATTATGTTTGTTTATGTTAAACTTCAATCACTGGTGTCTATTAAGCAAGCAACACTATGCTTCAACAACACTTTGCATCAACGACCTATGCTTCCACCCCTAGATAAAAAACCAAGTCTCCTAGATCCTTTAATAAGAATTTTTCATCAAGTGATTTCACCAATGCATCAATTTTCCATTGATCATCCCCTCTAATGACTATGGCTTCCACATACACTAGTAGATACACTTTCTTCCCGTTAGTGTTCTTAATACAGAGAGCAATGTCGGCCGTTGATTGTTTGAACCCCAGTTATCCAACCTACTCTTTAAGCTTTTCAAACCATGCCTCTAGGGCTTGCTTGAACCCACAAAAGGCCTTTTTCAGTTTACACACTAATTGATCTCCTTCAACAGTACAATGCTCAGAATCAGGAAGTTGTAACTAACATGTATACCTCTTCCATGAACTCCTTATTCAGAAACGTATTGGTAAAATCTAATTGTCTCAACTTTCATTTGTTGGTTAATGCAAAGTGTAAGAATGATCCTCACTATATTGTCTTTAATTTTTGGATTGTCAGTTTCCTTGAAGTTATGTCCAACAATCTCGGAGTACCCTTTTGCGACCAGTCTAGCTTTATACCTTGCTGAACCTACATGTCTTTTGACCTTGAACATGCATTTACATCCCACTGGCTTGTGACCCCTTGGAAATTTAAACAAGCTTCATGTATCTTGTTTTATTATTGCATACAATTCAACTTCTACTACATTCTTCCATTAAGGTTGACTAACAGCTTCAACAAAGTCTCAGGGCTCATCTAGTGAAAGGTTTACAAAACACGCTTAGCGCTTATGAATACCAGCCTTTGCACAAATAAGCATAGGATGAATATTCATTATTGTAGGAAGAGGTATAGGAGATAGAATTTTGTGCAACGTCAATTGGCTGAGATCAAACAGATTGGAAGGCTTTTGTAGTGAGCAATTGAGGTGGGATGGATATTTATTGGAGTGACTTTATCCGTATAAATATTTATAATGTTTGTATTAGACTAAAGATTTCTTGTGCATCTTAGTTAAATTTTATGCTACTATTAATGTAAAAGTTCTATATATATATATATATATCTTATATTATGTATTTTGAGTCGTAAATTATGTTATAAATCTTCATTGTTAGTTCTATTCTAACTTTTTATTTGGAGAAATTCTTAATACTCGAATTTAGATGAGTGTTGTATTTGGTTTGTTTAATAGAGGTATAAATGATGTACGTGTGCTCGAAAGTTGCTTACATTAAACTCAAAAAGAAAATTTAACTTTGATTAAGGCATTGTCGAGCCAAGCTCAAGCTTGAGCAACTTGAATTATTAAATGAACTAGATTTCTTTAGGGTTAAGGTACCAAGAGGTCCCTATATTATAGTTGTCGAAACCATTTTTTTAAAAACGGGAATCGACTTAGATTTTGAAAAAGAAAACTAATAGAGGAGTAACCACCAATCCTTTTTGATGAGGTGTGATCGGGTCACCTCAAATTAATCATTTTAATAAAAGTTAAGATTTACTAAAACGATAATTTTTGGTCTACGAAAACCAGAAAATGAGTTCGGGAGTTGGTTACGCACGAGGAAGGATTAGCACCCTCGGTACGCCCAAAAATTCGTACCTAGTTGATTAATTAGTGTCTTAGTGTCGAAGATTAAAAAACTTGAAAGACTTTGAAATACGATCCCTCTTTGTAAAAAGCTCAAATGTTAAAGACCTTCTCGTCTTTAATTAACAAAACACCATGTTCAGTAAGTTAGGACACGACATCTCGAACTTTGAAAACAAGCTTGCCTTTGTATGTCGAAACCATTTTTAAAAGGATGTTTGGTCGTTTAGGGTGGACGAGAAAAGTCGAAACCCAGTAAGTTCGGGCACGTTTTCTCGAATTTCCCAAATACCGAATATTGCCTTTACTTGCGAGAAGTGTTATTTCGAGGTAACAAAATGTCATACCCGGCAAGTTAGGGCACCACATCTCGTATCTCCGAGAGTAAGCATTTTTTAAAACTCGTATTGTGATTTAAAAGACTATTTCGTTATTTAGGTTAAATGAGAAAAATCGAAACCCAGTAAGTTAAGGCACGATTGTCTCGAATTACCAAATACAGAATATTACTTTTATGAAAGAATTATTTTAATGCATTGAGTAAAAAATATAACGTGATTTATAGTAAAACATAAAAGCGAATTATGGTATTAATACGTATAATAACATAATAGGTGCGACAGTGTCAAAAACAATAATATGAGCAATTATAAAAGATGAAATAATAACAAGGCTAGTAATATGTAAATATAAACCAATACATGAGGAAAATGAAATGATCGAATACATAAGTAAATAAATAATTAAAAATAAATAAAACATGGTAAAATAAAAATGACAATGATAACGGAAACAATAATAATAATAATAATAACGTAAATAATAATAGTATAAAACGGTAATAATACATGTGGTATTAAACATGATAATAATAGTAATAATGTAAATATGAAATAGTAGGGAACATATATATATATATGTAAAATATATAATACTAGATTAAAAAATATATACGATATTTATTGAAAACAGTAATAATATATAAAAAAAATAACTAATAATGACGATACATAAATATATACATATATGTATTAAAATATATACGTAATAATAGAAATAAAAATATATACGTAGTATTAAAAATATATACATAATATATACATACTAGAAATAATAATAGTATCGAGTATGAAAAGTATATATCTAACATAGACGAAAATACAGGCAGAATATAGTATTAAAAGTATTTACATGGGATAATATAAAAATGTATGAATAATGTGATATTAAAGATATATACATAATATACATAAAAAATATAATATCAAAAATATATATACATGATATATATATGAAATATATACATAATATAGTTATTAAAAATATATATACACAATATAGTATTAAGAATATACAACATGTATGGTATTAAAAATATAGTATTAAAAACATAATACATACATATAAGTATTGATAAAAATGCTAATACTAATAATAGTAATAGTAAAATACTAATAAATAATAGATATAGCATAAAAATGAAAATATAAAATGATAAGAAACATAATAGATGAGTAATAAGAAAATGAAAACATGATAATAGTCATAATACAATGGTAATAGTAATTACAAAAATGATGATAATAATAATACTATTAAAGTAAAGTAAATAATAATACTAGATATAAATATATATATATACGTATGTAATAGAAATGCACACTACTATATAATAATAATAATAATAATAATAATAATAATAATAATAATAATAATAATAATAATAATAATAATAATAATAATAAATATAGAAATACAAAAAGCAAATATAATAAAAATATTAAATTAAAGTAATAAAAACAATACTATATATAATAATAATAGTAATAACAATAATAATGAAAAATATGAGTAATATTAATAATATATTAGAATACAAAAGTAAAGTAATAACAATAGTGGTGATAATAATAATAATAATAACAATATATTAATAATACTAATATATTCATAATAATAATAGTAAAAATAACAATAATATAAATAATAATATGCATATGAATAATAATAATAATAATAGCAATAACTTGGATAATAAAATAGCAAAAATGACTAAAAGGGATTAAATCGTACTTGAAACAAAATTTTTGGGGCAAATCCGGAGTAAATAAGAGAGAAAAGGACTAAATTGCATGCGAAAATAACTAGGAGGGGCTAAAATGGGAAATAACCCCTCCCTTCAAAATGCGCAGCATAAGGGAGGACCAAAATGAAAACCAAAATAAATTACAGGATAAAATTAGAAATAATAAAATTTAATTTCAAAACAATAAAAAAGCGGAAGGGCTAAAAGTGCAATTAGCCCCTCTATTGAAAACACGCGGATCCTAAGCGGGCATGGGTCGGGTCGGACCGGGTCACATCAAAACGACGTCGTTTTGGGGTTAAAGGGCAGCCCCCAAAACGACGTTGTTTTGGGAGGCTATAAAAGGCCAAATTCTTTCAAAAAATTTCATTTTGCGTTTGCTTGAAAAAAAAAAAGAGAGGGGAGGGGAGAAGGGATTTCGGCCGCCACAGTCCGGTCATTGGATTCGATCGCCGGACGTCGTCGGCGCCGCCGCCATGGCCACTGCACGTGCACGTAGAGGCGAAAAATGTAAAGTTTTCCTTCTTTTATTTTTTTTATTTTTTATGTTTTATATATACATGCAAGTGAGTAAATAGATTCGAAAATCAAAAATAAAAAATAAAAAAGGGGTAAAATCACCTTTGGTTTTTCGATCTCTGATTCTTGGTATTTTGTTTTCCGATTTGGACTATATGGTTGCTGGTTTTGGTGTTAAACTCACACTTTGTGTATTATTGAAATTTCTACTCAATATATTGATCTATTAGTATACAGAAATATGCCCCCCATTCATTACAATTTCGCTTGGCTTTTATAGCCATTTGCAAGTCTTTTTTTTTATTACTTATTGTCTTTTCGTCCTCTGTTCTGCAGGTTCAAGTGGCGGTGGTAGGTGGCTGACAAGCGGTGGAGCAGGTGGCTGACAAGGCTGGGGCGGCGGCTAGGTTTTTTTAGGTTTAGGTTTCTTTCTTTTTTTCTCTTTTTTTGAAATGTATTTGGGCTGTTAATCTTGGGCTTGGGGTATTTAGGGTTAGTTGGGTATTAATTTTTTTGTTTAAGTTGGGCCAAAATTGGGCCTCAACAGCTGCCCCTCTTTGCTCGTTGTCGTGTAACGAGAACAGAGCAAAGATTTTTGAAAGACCAATTTTGCCCGGTCTCGAGTCTTCACTTCTTTGGCGCTCTTCTTGTAGTTTCGTTCTAGTCCATTGCATCTTATTGCTTCAATCCGCTCCACTGCTCCACTGCAACTTAGTGAGATAAAGTTTGTTTTGATCTGCTCTACTGCAACTTCAGAGAGATAAGATATGTTTATTCATAACTTCAATCTGTTTCACTGCAACTTCAGGGAAATAAGATCTGCTATCTTCAGTTTGCTCCACTGCGTCTTGTTGCTTCGATCCTCTTCACTGTAACTTTAGGGACATAGGGCCAGTGACTTCAATCTGCTCCGCTAAAACTTCAAGGAGACAAAACTAGTGACTTCGAGCCTTTCCAGTGCCATTTCAGGGGGAAGATTTGTAAATTCAGCCTGTTACCCTACTGCTTAGGGGGTTAAGGTCTGTAAATCATAAGCCTGTTACCCTACTACTTAGGGGTTTAGGCTCATCGCTTTTGATCTATTTCCCTACTACTTAGGGGGTTAAGATCTGTAAATTCAACCTGTTACCCTACTTCTTAGGGGTTTAAGGCCCATCATCTTCGATCTGTTTCCCTACTACTTAGGGGGTTAAGATCTGTAAATTCAGCCTGTTACCCTACTGCTTAGGGGTTTAAGGCCCATAACCTTCGATCTGTTTCACCACTGCTTAGGGAAACAAGATCTGTAAATTTAGCCTGTTACCCTACTGCTTAGGGGGTTAAGGCCCTTCATCTTCGATTTGCTTAACTACTGCTTAGGGAGACAAGATCTGTAAATTTAGCCTGGGGGTTAAGGCCCTTCGTCTTCGATCTGTTCCACTACTGCTTAGGGAGACAAGATCTGTAATTTAGCCTGTTACCCTACTGCTTAGGGGTTTAAGGCCCACTGCCTTCGATCTGTTTCCCTACTGCTTAGGGTGATAAGATCTGTAAATTCAGCCTGTTACCCTACTGCTTAGGGGTTTAAGTTCTGTCACCTTCGATCTGTTTCCCTATTGCTTAGGGGGTTAAGATCTGTAAATTCAGCCTGTTACCCTACTGCTTAGGGGTTTGAGGCTCATCGCCTTTGATCTGTTTCCCTACTGCTTAGGGGGTTAAGATCTATAAATTTAGCCTGTTACCCTACTGCTTAGGGAGATAAGGCTTGTGAATTTACCGATTCCACTGCACTGTCCTCTGAGGAACATGATCTGTAAAATCAGTTTCATGTATCTATGTTTATGCCAAATAATTAGGATGTTATGATTGAAATGAATCAAATGCTTCTAACTAAATGTGATGCTTATGTCAAATAATTAGGATGCTATGATCGAAATGAATCAAATGCTTCTAACTAGATGTGTTATTATATGAATGTAGAAATGTCATGAGCTTTTTTTTTAAAAAGGCTTAAGGTATCATCGCTCGTTGTTCATCAGGACATTATCACTGACGTATTACGCTGCCATCTTGTTCGACTGTTATTCTTGACAGAAAAATCAGAAAAACAATCACATTTTGTTCAGCAAGCTTGCCCCGCTGTAATTTCAGAGTCCCTTCCACTGTACCTTCTGGGACATAAAGTGTGTGCCTCCCACTGCAATTTCAGAGGAATAACATTTGGTTTCTTCCATCCATCCTACTGCAACTCAAAGGTATAGGATTTGTATCATCTTCAATCAGTTTGATCTGTTACACTATTCCCTAGGTGTAATGACCAGATGTATATGCCTGATATTTGCATAAATGCAAAGTATCATTTTTCTTTTCCCGAGAATAATCCCATTGCTCGTTCTTTGCCGGGATTATAACACCAATGTAATTTTTCTGCTCAACCAATATCTTTGACAGAAAACCCAATGAGATAATTTCAATTTGGGCTCAAATATTTCCAACCCTTAGGCTTGATGAGTTCTGAATAATGGTCCTGTTTCAGGCTCCTGTACTATTTAGAAGCTCCCAAAGTAATATACAGAACTTCTTCTGTGAAAGTATTATTGGTCCATTAATCGTTATTTCAATACAAAATGCTTGAAAAATATCAAAACGATGGACAAGAAGGAAATTGATTGGGAGCATAGCTCGAAATGAATAAATTAATCAAAGATTGCAAATGCAATAAGAAGGAAATTAACTCAAAATGAATAAGTTAATCAAAGATAGCAATGCAATAAGAAGAAAATTTATTCGAACATATCTTGAAAAGAATCAAAGATAACAAATTCAAAATGGGCAAAATGGAAGCTAGGTGCCCCAGATATCGCAGCTTGAGCTTATCTGTACCAACTTCTTGAGGACCTTTCTGAGCTCAATATGTGTTTAGAGGATCCGGAGTACTTTGTCGATGCCCCAAGACGTAGCATACTTCTTCATTGTTAATTTAGGCATAGCAAGACTAATGTATGCCCCACTTTGGTCCAAATTTGAGCCGCCCCTTTCGGGTTTTCAACTCAAATCCCCTTTGGTCTCAAGGCACCCTTTGCGGGTTTTCGCCATGGCCTCTCCCTTTTTCTTTTTTTTTACAAAGCACCCTTTGTGGGTTTTCACCTTGGCCTCTTTCCTTTTAGGTAGAATATTCTTTAACTGGATTTGAATTCACTGGATTGGGTAAATCTTTGCCAACAACGCTCCTCTAGAATTGGCATCCACTTTTCTCTGAAGTGCTTTTGTATATGAAGGATCTTCTTTAATATCAAGTACCCCTAGTGAAATTCTCTAGGATGAACCTCTTCATCGTAAACTCGCATCGTTCATTGGACCATGACTGATGGCTTTCAACCTCTTTTCTTCAAATTCAACTGATCATATCGGGATTTGATCTATTTTGCCTTATCCAATCTTCAACTCTGTCAAGACTCAGAGACAAGGAATCTCTTCTTCAAAAATCATTTTTATCCCATAGACTAATGAAATATGCTGCTCTGGCGAAGGTCTTGGCCAACGTTCGATGAGGATAGAGGGTAAATGATGACTTCTTATGCCAATCTTTACAAGTCTCGGTCATCTTCCCCATTATCTTTTTTTTTGCCGCACTGCAATATAGCACCTAATCTTTGCACAGACTGCAAACTTTTGACATTGTATAGTTGCGTTAGACATGATCTTTTCTGGCATTCTTTGTTGGCACATTTTTTCCTTTTTTTTTTTGGAATTTGATGATTGTCGACTTAGTAACATTAGAATATGAAATGACTTTCACCCTTTTCACAAAGTAATCGACGACCCCAAAGATGAATCAGTATCGGTTAAAAGCTTTTGACGAGATCAGCCCCATATATCTGTGCCCCACATATAGAAAATTTTGTGAAGAAATTGAGGACGCATAAAAGTCTTGTCTTCCTCCGTTTAGCATTCATGGCTTGACTGATACAATCCCCTTCTATGGTGGATCAGTAATACCCCAACCTTATGATTAGTCTGGCTAACGTAAGACCATAAACATGTGTCCTTCTGACGCTCGTATGGACCCTTTTTAGCATCCATAGGCCTTAGTAGCCCAGGCATATCTTAATGCGATCATGTGAAAACATCTTTGAATTCCTGGAACGACTCAATGATGTTTCACTTTGTCTTTGGAGTGATGCAGACTCCAATGTTTTGCCTCTTTCTCTTGTCCTAGGCTTACTGTCTATCGACTTTTGTAAGGTAGGATCTATTTCCACCTTACTCTACCATCCTTAACACATCAAGAGATATGTTACAATCTCTGTCATCTTCCAAGTCCTGAGATCCCTCAAGACTCATATCTCACTCAAAAGGAGATTCTGGGTCAGTAGCAACGTCGCTCATGTTGTTGATATCTGGGGACCTATTGAAGGCAGATGCCAAAGAATAAATGATTCTAAGGATGTTTATTTGTATGGTATGATCATGAATAAATAATAAATGAATACTTGAAAGAAAGTCCAAAGAACAAAAGAATCTATGAACAATTATTTGTATAGTATGAAATGAAATAAAAGAATATTTACTCAAAAAAGATGCATTTTATTGAAATAAAGACTTAGGACACAAGCCTATTTCACAAAGGGGGTCTAATTGCTTCTAAGCTTAAAGCAACAAGCGTGTTTTGAATATTACTCTAGATTAGCTCTAAAAATAAATGGATCTCTTTCGCAGTCCCATTGTTCAAAACACGTCCAAGTAATGCAAGGGTTTGGAAACTTTTATTCCCTGATTCCTTCTTCAGATATATCATTCAGATTCCCTGGTATTCCTTTCAGGCTTTTGACTTGTACAAGGAATTGCAACTCTTTTGCCCCTACTTTCAAATCGCATTTACTGCATTGTCGGAGCAATTTGGTTCTGAGGAATTGTCAAACTTCACAATTCCCATTTCAATGAACCTTTCGACCAACTTTTTAAATGTAGTCCAGTTTTCGATTGAGTGTCCCGTTATTCCCGCGTGGTACTCGCATTGAGCATTCTCATTATACCATTTTGGGAACGGAGGTTGCACTGGATCCGAGTAGAACGAGACACTACATGCACATCGAAAAGACTCTGATACAACTCCTTATATGACATCGGGATGGGTGTAAACTGGAGCCTTTCTGTATTTGGCCTCGAGTTGGATTCCTGTCTCGGCTGGCCTATGTTGACCAATTTAGGGTACCATTTGCTCATATTATTCACTTCATTTTCATTTCTATTTGGGGTTGACCTGTTGGCACTTTCTCTTGCATCTATCTTCCTGCTTCTGATTGCATTTTCAATCATCTCGCCGGACATTACTATGTTTGAGAAGCTCAGGGTAGCGCTTCCCAACATGTGGGTAATGAACGGGGCTTTCAGAGTGTTGATGAAAAGTGATGTAGTTTCTTTCTCTAGAAGAGGTGGCTGGACTTGCGTCGCTACCTCTCTCCATCTTTGGGCATATTGCCTAAAGCTCTCACTTTGCTTCTTTTCCATATTCTGTAGTGTAATTCTATCGGGCGCCATGTTTGTGCTTCATGAAAGCTTGTGCCAAGTTCTTCCATGAATGAATTTTGGCACGGCTCAGTTGGTTGTACCATTTGGCTGCTGACCCAATCAGACTATCTTGGAAGCAATGAATTAACAGTTGATTGTTATCAACTTAACCTATAATTTTTCGACAGAACATCGTGATGTGAGCTTCAGGACAACTAGTCCCACTATATTTTTCAAATTCTGGAGTCTTGAATTTTGGCGGGAGTACTAAATCTGGGACCAAGCTAAGATCTTTGGCATCAACCCCGCGATGGTAATCAGCATTCTCCATCGCTCTGAGTTTTTCTTCCAACCACTTATATCGATTTTCGAGTTGTCTTGGCAGTTCAACCTTTGCTTTTTCTATTCCTGCCATTTCGTTTAGATCAGGAACTTCATGATTGGTTGGACTATTCCTTGGATTGGAACCTGAGCCCGTCGGGTAGTTCATGGGTGCCGAGTTACCGGCCTGATGTTGTTGTGATCTGATAACAATAGGTACATCTTGCGGACATGTCTGATCGTTTATCGGGGTAAAACCCGGAGGGTACAGAGGCTCCTCATTGTCTTCCCCAGTATTGATCATGGAGTTTTTTCCTTTTCCTAGCCCCTTAGTCAGTAATTGGGACAACTGATTCATCATATTCCTTTGGAACTCTAGCATTTGGTCCCTTATATCTTGCTGGATCTTCGCCAGTTGCTCTTGCATTTGCAGTTGCAATTGGTCTTGCATCTCTTTTTGAAGTTGTTCCAGTCTTTCCAATCTTTGATCCATATCTATTATCCTTTTTCTTATACTGTAAAGATGCCTATTCGCTCGATTTTTGTCGGTTCCTAAGTTAACTGAAATAATTTCACCTAATTAGGGTTCTTTTAGGGAAAGTCTAATGCAAATAATGCAATGCAATGCAAATGCATGAAATGAATGCAAAAGAAAGGAAGGCATTGATTCTGATTTCAATTTCATTAGAACAACTTTTCTAGAAAACAAATTCCTTTACATAAAACGGACTACATATACGACCTTTTTCTCATATTTCAAGTGAAGACACCTAACTTCCTCTTCATATCCGGATCTTATGGTCGAGTCTTGCAAATTCCCCAAGAGATGTCTATATTAACTCATTTTTTCTTGATCCAGGTCGCGACTCATTGATCACTTGTCCCTGCGATACTCGTCAGCTCCTTTAAGACGTGACGACTCTTGAATAATCTTTGTCGGCTTGCATCCTCAGGCAATGAAGTAAAGTCTTGTATTTCTTCACGGACTATTAGCCTTCTTTCATTGTGTTTACTTGGACCATATTTAGATAACCGTGTTATAATCCACTTTATCAAAAAATTCATTTTCTTATGACAAACTGTTCTATTTAGCAATCAAATATGAATCAACACCTCTTTCCTATGATGATGTAATACAATGCAATTATAAACAAAACAAAAACAAAACAAGTCAGTACAGGATAAATAAATAATAAATAAAGCAATTTGGGTGACCACTTGGGGTTCAGAGTGGCTCTACCTAGGGTGGGCTCCTAGGTCTCTCTATATGTGGTTTGGTTCTAGAGTAAAGGTACCTGAACCAGCAGATTCCTCGATCTTCGCCCATTATAGGCTCATATAGACTAAGTTCAGTTCAGGGGAATACATTTCCCTATGGCTGCACGGAGATGAAAATCTCACGAAGACATAGGTACGGATGTATCCCAAAAGTGATCCGCTATCCTGCACGGAGGTGAAAACCTCACGAAGGAATAGTTTCTCACTCCCACTTAAAGGGTGTGACCACAACGGTCATGCAATGCAATGTGCGAGGATATATGCATAAAAACTCAAAGCGATTAAAGAAAATAAGAATGAAATGATGAAAACTGGAAGAAAAACGGGTGAAATGCAATGAAAGGATCGTATATCAAAATCAAATTTTCAATTTTCGACAAAAAGACAAAAAGTTAATCAACTTGTGGCTTGACTCTCTTATTTGGGTCCCCAGCGGAGTCGCGAAGCTGTCGAAACCATTTTTTTAAAAACGGGAATCGACTTAGATTTTGAAAATGAAAACTAATAGAGGAGTCGCCACCAATCCTTTTTGATTAGGTGTGATCGGGTCACCTCAAATTAATCATTTTAATAAAAGTTAAGATTTACTAAAACGATAATTTTTGGTCTACGAAAACCAGAAAATGAGTTCGGGAGAGTCATACACATACGAGGAAGGATTAGCACCCTCGGTACGCCCAAAAATTGGTACCTAGTTGATTAATTAGTGTCTTAGTGTCGAAGATTAAAAAAATTGAAAGACTTTGAAATACGATCCCTCTTTGTAAAAAGCTCAAATGTTAAAGACCTTCTCGTCTCTAATTAACAAAACACCATGTCTAGTAAGTTAGGACACGACATCTCGAACTTTGAAAACGAGCTTGCCTTTGTATGTCGAAACCATTTTTAAAAGGATGTTTGGTCATTTAGGGTGGACGAGAAAAGTCGAAACCCAGTAAGTTAGGGCACGTTTTCTCGAATTTTCCAAATACCGAATATTGCCTTTACTTACGAGAAGTGTTATTTCGAGGTAACAAAATGTCATACCCGGTAAGTTAGGGCACCACATTTCGTATCTCCGAGAGTAAGCATTTTTTAAAACTTGTATTTTGATTTAAAAGAATATTCCGTTATTTAGGTTAAATGAGAAAAATCGAAACCCAGTAAGTTAGGGCACGACTGTCTCGAATTACCAAATACAGAATATTACTTTTATGAAAGAATTATTTTAATGCATTGAGTAAAAAATATAACGTGATTTATAGTAAAACATAAAAGCGAATTATGGTATTAATACGTATAATAACATAATAGGTGCGACAGTGTCAAAAACAATAATATGAGCAATTATAAAAGATGAAATAATAACAAGGCTAGTAATATGTAAATATAAACCAATATATGAGGAAAATGAAATGATCGAATACATAAGTAAATAAATAATTAAAAATAAATAAAACATGGTAAAATAAAAATGACAATGATAGCGGAAACAATAATAATAATAACGTAAATAATAATAGTATAAAACGGTAATAATATATGTGGTATTAAACATGATAATAATAGTAATAATGTAAATATGAAATAGTAGGGAACATATATATATGTAAAATATATAATACTAGATTAAAAAATATATATGATATTTATTGAAAACAGTAATAATATATAAAAAAATAACTAATAATGACGATACATAAATATATACATATATGTATTAAAATATATACATAATAATAGAAATAAAAATATATATGTAGTATTAAAAATATATACATAATATATACATACTAGAAATAATAATAGTATCGAGTATGAAAAGTATATATCTAACATAGACGAAAATACAGGCAGAATATAGTATTAAAAGTATTTACATGGGATAATATAAAAATGTATGAATAATGAGATATTAAAGATATATACATAATATACATAAAAAATATAATATAAAAAATATATATACATGATATATATATATGAAATATATACATAATATAGTTATTAAAAAATATATATACACAATATAGTATTAAGAATATACAACATGTATGGTATTAAAAATATAGTATTAAAAAACATAATACATACATATAAGTATTGATAAAAAATGCTAATACTAATAATAGTAATAGTAAAATACTAATAAATAATAGATATAGTATAAAAATGAAAATATAAAATGATAAGAAACATAATAGATGAGTAATAAGAAAATGAAAACATAATAATAGTCATAATACAATGGTAATAGTAATTACAAAAATGATGATAATAATAATACTATTAAAGTAAAGTAAATAATAATACTAGATATAAATATATATATACGTATATAATAGAAATGCACACTACTATATAATAATAATAATAATAATAATAATAATAATAATAATAATAATAATAATAATAATAATAATAATAATAATAAATATAAAAATACAAAAAGCAAATATAATAAAAATATTAAATTAAAGTAATAAAAACAATACTATATATAATAATAATAGTAATAACAATAATAATGAAAAATATGAGTAATATTAATAATATATTAGAATACAAAAGTAAAGTAATAACAGTAGTAGTGATAATAATAATAATAATAACAATATATTAATAATACTAATATATTCATAATAATAATAATAGTAAAAATAACAATAATATAAATAATAATATACATATGAATAATAATAATAATAGCAATAACTTGGATAATAAAATAGCAAAAATGACTAAAAGGGATTAAATCGTACTTGAAACAAAATTTTTGGGGCAAATCCGGAGTAAATAAGAGAGAAAAGGACTAAATTGCATGCGAAAATAACTAAGAGGGGCTAAAATGGGAAATAACCCCTCCCTTCAAAATGCGCAGCATAAGGGAGGACCAAAATGAAAACCAAAATAAATTACAGGGTAAAATTAGAAATAATAAAATTTAATTTCAAAACAATAAAAAAGCGGAAGGGCTAAAAGTGCAATTAGCCCCTCTGTTGAAAACACGCGGATCTTAGGCGGGCATGGGTCGGGTCGGACCGGGTCACATCAAAACGACGTCGTTTTGGGGTTAAAGGACAGCCCCCAAAACGACGTCGTTTTGGGAGGCTATAAAAGGCCAAATTCTTTCAAAAAATTTCATTTGCAGCATTTGAGAAAAAAAAAAAAAGAGGGGAGGGGGAGAAGGGGATTTCCGGCCACAGGTCCGGTCACCGTCCGATCGCCGGACCGCCATGCGCCGCCGCCGACCACCGTGCACGGTGGCCGGAAAAGGTAAAGTTTTCCTTTTTTTTTATTTTTTTTTATTTTTTATGTTTTATATATACATGCAAGTGAGTAAATAGATTCGAAAATCAAAAATAAAAAATAAAAAAGGGGTAAAATCACCTTTGGTTTTTCGATCTCTGATTCTTGGTATTTTGTTTTCCGATTTGGACTATATGGTTGCTGGTTTTGGTGTTAAACTCGCACTTTGTGTATTATTGAAATTTCTACTCGATATATTGATCTATTAGTATACAAAAATATGCCCCCCCATTCATTACAATTTCGCTTGGCTTTTATAGCCATTTGCAAGTCCTTTTTTTTTTTTATTACTTATTGTCTTTTCTTCCTCTGTTCTGCAGGTGCAAGTGGCGGTGGCAGGTGGCTGACAAGTGGTGGAACAGGTGGCTGACAAGGCTAGGGCGGCAACTAGGGTTTTTTTAGGTTTAGGTTTCTTTCTTTTTTTCTCTTTTTTTTGAAATGTATTTGGGCTGTTAATCTTGGGCTTGGGATATTTAGGGTTAGTTTGGTATTAATTTTTTTATTTAAGTTGGGCCAAAATTGGGCCTCAACAATAGTGTCTGGATCAACTTAGCCCCTCTATTTTTAACTGAGCTAGTTTGGTCCGTATAGAATTAAACAGAATCAAATAAGATCAAATTGCACCAAAATTAACAATCGTGGAATAAAAAATGTCTTGAATTTTTTTTTCTTTTACAAACAAAAGATTTTATTTACAAAACCCTAAAAACTTTAAAAATAACAACTTTGTTAAATAGTGAACGATATCTTTCAAACAGTAAATGTTAAGTCTTTTTCAATTTGGCCTTATATTATTCTTTTTAACAGAACATAGACTAAATTAATCTAATTAATAATAGAGGAACATATTTCATCTTAACTATCTCTCAGTTACATTCATTATTTCTTTAGTCATGATTTGCTTTAATATTGTTAAACCAAGCTCAAGATTGAGTAGCTTGAGTTATCAAGCGAGCTAGGTTTAAGTACCTTAATACTAGTTTTGAACAGCTCGAGAGCTTAATCAAATTTTTAATTGATAATAGTATTTTTAATTTTAGATTACTACTTTACCTTTAATACACTTGAAACTCAAATTTCATTTTTTTTAATGAAGTATATATATGGAATGAGTTTGAATTGAAGTTAAAATATGTAAATCAGGTGAACGAGCTTACTTTAATAGAGCTTAAATAGAGCTTAAGCTTCTAAAATAGTATTTGATTGAGCAAGAGTGGAGTTTCGAACAACAAATGTCAAGTAGAGCTTGCGCTTCTCATTGTTTGAGTACAGCCCTAGTGTTTTACTCTTATATATTCAATATTTCTTTTTGTTTTTTTCAAGAATTTTGAGGATGATCTATCATATGGATAAACAGAGTCCATAATTATTGTTTGTAATCAAATGGTCAAGTTTCAACTCACTAAATTATAGTTAAACAAGAAAACTCAAATCCTACTTGGAGTATACTATAGGGGTGGTGACAACATTATTCGCGGAAATCTTATTCTGAGACTAGGGTTTGCCACCCTTTGCTATTAACTTGGGTTTGTTAGGCCTCGTCGTGTATTGGGCTAATTATACGTGCTATCTGATCTTTAAACTAATTTATATAATTTATTCAAACCTAATAAATAAAAAAATGTGGTTTATAAAATGTTGAATGATTTCATTTTGATCCAGCCTCCTCGTTTAATGATGAGATATAGGATGATGTACACTTTCATCGTCGGGACAATTTTTGCTTCCTTCCCAAGCAAGTTACCATTGTACATGTAGTGCTAGAGTTTTACTCCAATTTAAAAATTGGTACGCATGACTGAGTATACGTCAGACATGCTAACATTGATATTTCCCATGGCGCCATTTGCGAGTACTATGGCGTACCGTGCTATGAAAGAGACAACCTATTGTCTCTTGGCTTGAACAATTTCACCAATGTTGACATGGATGCCATTCTTAGAGAATTTCATCCTACTAAAAAGCCTTAAAATAAAAAATGGTCCCCAAACTATAGTGTTTTTTCAATTTATGTACTTAAAACTTTTCATTTTTTGTCAGAAATGCTACTTGAACTTTCATTATGTTAACACTATTGGTCCTTCCGTGAATTGTCGTTTGAAATAATTGTCTGAGTCAACCAGAGCCTGACTGGTAATGAAAAACTAAATTTGAGTATATTTAAGTATGTAATTTTTTTTACAAAATAATATTTTTAATTTTATTTAACATTTTAAAATGATTTTATTTTAATTTTAAAGACATATTTTAATGTTTATACTATAGTATTGTATAGTATTATAAATTAAATTTTTATATGAAATAAATTATATAATATATTATAGAATAAAAAATTGAATTGGGTTTCTGGTCCATAAATTATTGAGTTAAATTTTTTACCCAAATCTAATTTTGGTGCTTAATATTTTTATATGCACATTTCCAAATTAGGGACAAAATTTCAAATTTTGGTCTGCCAATTAAAACAATATTATATGCTGCTGCTTTAACTAGGAAAGTTAATTTGTCAAGGTTTATATACTTATTGCTCCTCCTTTGGCTCTTTCACCTTGGTTCTTTCCTGTGAACGGAATTTAAGACAGAAATTCTAACGCTACTATTGGGACTGGATATCAGGAATATGATTTTTATATGTGTATATATTTAAAGATATTTTAAAGAAGTATACGTGTAATGTATGTATAGAAAATAATTTTCATTGCAAAAATTTTATGGAAAATGTAAAGCTAAGTGTAACCATCTTCAAATCCATTCAATTTAGGCATCAGCCAGTAAAATGATTTGTTGACTAGTATAATCTAAAGCCCCTTCGATCTTCATCAACAAATAGCTGTCATATGATATTTAAGAAAAATAAACTAAAAGTGAACCAAACCTGCAGGAACCTCCCACATAGATGCTTCTGAATGATAAATATATTACAAAATTTGGGTAAATGATAAAATACAATTTTATCAGCTTAATGGTAAGTCTTCAGTCCATCATAAATTTTCATAGTGAAAGACCAATATTTTAAATTACTCATTGCCAAGATCTCGATATATTGCTTTTCCCACTTGAAGTTTTCTGCACTAAAACATCAAAACAGAAGTGACTTAAAGAAGATAAAAATGATAAAGCAAGTAATTTGTTCGACTGTCTTTCCTCTCCTTTGCATTCTTCTTCTTTTTCTTAGTGTTGAAGCACAGACGTGCAGCCCTAGTGGCAAGATCAAAGGGAAAACCCCTCCACCAGGGCAATGCAACCAGGAAAATGATTCTGATTGTTGCAAGGATGGCAAGTGGTACACGACATACAAATGTTCACCCCCTGTATCAAGCCAAACGAAAGCAACACTGACGCTTAACAGCTTTGAGCGAGATGGAGACGGTGGTGCACCATCTGAATGTGACAACCAGTACCACTCCGATGATGACCCTGTGGTGGCACTTTCTACAGGGTGGTATAACAACGGGAAGAGGTGTTTGAATTATATCAACATCCATGGCAATGGAAAATCTGTGAGGGCTAAAGTTGTGGATGAATGTGATTCTACTATGGGATGCGATTCGGACCATGATTATCAGCCCCCTTGCCCTAACAACATTGTTGATGCCTCGAAAGCAGTTTGGAAAGCTCTTGGAGTGCCTGAGAGCAACTGGGGCGGGATGGATATTTACTGGTCTGATACTAATTAATCACTTTATCCATATTTATATTTATAATGTATGTACTAGACTAAAGATTTCTTGTGCGTCTTTGTTAACATTTATGTTACTATTACTGTAAAATTTATATATATATATATATTATGTATTTTGAGCCCTAAATTATGTTTTAAATCTTCATTATTTGCTCTATCCTTACTTTTTACTTGGAGAAATTCTTAGTTAATTCTCGAAATCAGATGAGTGTTGGATTTGGTACGCGTTCGATAGGGGTATTAACAAGGCACTCGTGCTCGAAAGTTACTTGAGTTAATTTGAAAAACAAAAATTCAACTTCAATTAAGGCATTGTCGAGTCAAGCTCGAGCAGCTTAAGTTATCAAGTGAACTAGATTTGAGTACCTTAATACTCGATTTGAGCCGCTCATGAGCTTAATCAATTTTTTTTATTAATAACGCATTTCTAATATTTTAATCTTAAGAGAAAAAATTCACCTGGAATCCAAACTCGAAATTTAATAGAAAATTCAACTTCAACCCGATCCAACCCAACCCAACCCAACCTAAATTTAATTTAATTTTTATTTTTTATTTTAAAGCAAATAAGAGTAAATTTTTTATTTTTTTTATTTTAAAGAAAATAGGATTTCTTTTTTAGTTTAGACTTAAAATTTTATTTATTTATTTGTTGAAAACAAAAACTATATATATATCAAAGACATTTTTTTTTTAAATATCTTGAGATAGGCGGATTTACCTCAAACATGACCTTGATCTGACTCGATTATTTTCTTAATTTCATCCAACCCGACTCACCCTAAACTCAATTTTCTAAAAATATTCATTCTTGACGAATCAAGTCGAGTCGACCTATCGTATTCAAGGTTTTTTTTACTTAATATAATTTACTTATTATTAGACTATCTTTATATAATGATGTTGTGTGTAGTATAAAAACTAAGAATTTATCCTTAAAAGGTATTAGATACAAATAAAACTTTAAGAATTAAGTAACCATAGGAAGTTACCATGGCATAGAATGCCGCTTTATAAACTTTGAAATAATTTGTTTTCAAACATGAGTATATTTCAAATATCACCATTAATTTTGAGCATGTTTATGCTCCTATAAGAAAATTAGTTTATATTTGTAAAATTTGATTTATGCTAAATTGAGAGTTTTTAATTTGAATAACGTGAAATAAAAATATTAAATTATCAAAATTCTCATGATAGAAAAAAAAAAGAATGGAACAACCGTTAGGAAGTTCGGGGGTGGGAAGGGCAACCAAGAAAGTCCATCGTCGGGACGATGATCCACCGGATGTGGGTGATATGGAGACTGATGATGGAGGTTCAAAAGTGGCTTCGTTCAAGGACAAACTACTAGGTTGGAATCCGACTGAAAGCTTAGAGGAAGATTATGAGGAGGATGAATTTGAGCTCTTTGATGGTGATGTTGTTACAGAGATGATGAATGGAATTCTAGATATCAAATTCTCAGAAAGAGTACACACTCTGATTTAAAAGAGTATAGCGAAAACAATCATCATCAAGTTTCTTGGCAGGAAAATTGGCTTTTACAATATAATTTCTAAGCTTCATTTGTTGTGGAAACCAAGACGATCGTTCCAGCTAATGGACTTAGAAAATGATTACTACTTTGTTAAGTTTCAATCAAAAGAAGATTATACCAAGGCGTTAATTAAAGGGCCTTGGATGATTTACGGCCAATACCTAATAGTTCAGCCATGGTCTTCTTCATTAAATACTTCTCAAAGCATTCCGAATCAAGTAGTGGTTTGGATTCGACTTCCAGGTTTCTCAAGATCTTTGTACAAAAAGTACTTACTAGAAGCGGTGGATAATTTGATTGGCCAAGTGATTAAGGTGGATAATCAAATGGAAAACAAGATGAGGGGCCAATTTGTGAGGAAGGAAGTAAGTATTGATCTCAATCATCCTCTAATCTCTAAGGTCTGTGTAGAAGGGAAACTGCAGAGAGTGGAGTATGAAGGCTTACCGAATGTCTACTTTGGTTGTGGACTCTATGGCCATCAGAAGGAGGTATGGCCTAAGCTACGACAAGAGGAACTAATAGAAAATCTAAAGGAAGAGAACGTGAAATTGAAAACACCAGTACCGGCAGAATTGAACAGAAGGGCAGAAACGAAGGAGTTCGACTCAGGGATGGTTGTCTCATGCCATTCACGGAGGCTTACAAGGAGGAATACAATTATGGAAAGAAATAAGCAAAATCACAATATTAGCTAACATTTCTCCTTAATTTCTAATTGGAATGAAGATTTTGGGGTTACAAGTAAAACTTTTGAAAATGTTTCTTTCTCCGATTGATTCTAATGATGGGTCTGATGATGAACTCGAATCTGACCAATCAATGTCAGTGTCTGTTGTTGTTTTTGGAGCTGTAGGGCTGAAATCTTTGGGATCATCGACTCTTTATAATCCTTTAAAAATTTTGTCAAAGGATTTTGATTCCAGTTTTGTTGGATCATTAGAGACTTAGAAGCTTGTTTTGGAGGAGGTGATTTTGGAGGAGATTTGTCTATTACTGGCCTTTTGCCAAGTCTAATTTCTTCTTGATGGGCTTCTTCTTTTTCAACTACTTCAGTAGCCTTTTTCTTCTTTTTCTTTTTAACTTCTTGTTTTTTGATTTCCAGAAATATTTTATAAGTGCTAGGTTTAGTCCGTTCTGGAAATTTTGGAAAGGTGGTACGAACACCTTCAGCTAAAAAAGTATTTTTCTGACGAATCGAGGGAAACAACTCCACTGTGTCTAATCGTGGAGGTGATGCTAGAATTTCGCCCATTTCTTGTAGTACTTTGATCTTTTCTTTGAAATTTTGGATTTCTTTTTCTCTTTACGCTAAATGAGAAAAGAAATCTTGTCCTAGGGCAGCTGGTTCTTCAGCTCAACATCTAAACTTTTTTTTTAAAAGACTAATAAGTGCTTTTACCATTTTTGTATTGTCATCAAATTTGGCTTCAATAGTTGAGATCTTTGAATAAATTCTTTTCAAGGTGTGATTTTGAGCTAAAGCATTTTCAGTCTGCCAGTTAAAAGTGGCTTTTGCAGTGCTTATTTTTGCAAGTGCACCAGAAATGTCAGTTTGAATCTTGGAAGGGATTTTTGGTGCATGGGTATAATTCCTTTCAATAAATTCCTCAAGAGGTGGAAATTTTTTGTCATATGATGTTTTTGAAGAAGATTGTAACATACATACAACAGGGATTGATTTTGGTTCAGGTAAAGGGTTTTTCTGAACCCATTTATTGATTTTTCTGTAACGTGGTTGGGGAAAAGGTTTTGGTTTTCTTTGAGATATAAAATTTTGCGGAAGAGGAGGTTCCAGAACAGGAAAGGAATTACAAGGCTTTGGAGATGTTTCTTGGACTGGTGATGGTAGTTTAGCTGAATAATCCACAAGGTAAATAAATTTACCATTATCTTTACCAAGTGGTCCAATATTTGGATCTCCTTCCGTCAATCTTCTGTAAAATTCTGACTGAGTGGATTTCTTCTTATTTTTCTTTTTCCCTAGTTTTAAAGCTGAGTAATCCATACTATCGATCCATGCACTGAACTTATCATCAGCACATAATTCTCACAAACAATTCAAATCTCAAGGACAGTGTCCAGTATTCTCATCTTTAAACATGTACAAAGGTCTTCCATCAGCAGAAAAAACTCTGTACTAAATTTCTTTCTAGACCAAGTTCACAAAGATTACAACAACATTCTGGATCTTCATTATCATGACCCATCGTTGGGTTTCCTGTGGGTTGCATCATCAATTGTGTAGGAAAGATAGAAGGGCCTTTGGGACTGTGAAGATGACTATGGTCAAATTTTATATTCGTGGTTCCATCTCCCTTGGATATATCTGAATTTTAGTAGACTGGATGGATTGACTATGTTCATGGAGCTGTTCATAGTTAGTTACCCATTTTTCTGGGAGAAGTTTGATAAGTTCCTTTTTGGGAATTTGTTTAAGAACATGAACAAAATGAGGTTGATCATTGGTGTTGACAGTGATTAAGAGAGAGTCTCATGTACCATGTCGTGAGAGATTGAAAGCATGGTCTTGAGCTCTGTAAACAATTTGATAATGCAAGGTAGCCACTATTACAAATGGAACTTGAGGTGCTCCAACAATCTGAATTTGAACTTTAAAAGCTATGAGCAGATTTGGATCTGCTAGTGCCATAGTAAAATTTAGGAAAACAGTGACTATGACAAGACCAGAGTTTAAAGTGGCTTTAATAGTAGCAATGCAGGCATGCTGGTATTCCAAATATCTGGAATCTAACAGAGCAATTCTTGCTACAACAGGCTTGCCTTCTGCACCATGGTAGTTTAGTGCAAAACGGATTGCTCCAAATTGGATATGGGAGTAGCCTGCTTGCATCCATTCTCTAGGAAATTCAGATGGAATTTTAAGAGTAACAAACTATTCTGAAACAGAGGGAGAGATGGGATAACTATCAAATCTAGAGGCTTGGATATATTCTTTTACTTGTTTAAAAGTACTATGGATCAAAGTTTTTATAGACCTAATAGGAATAAAATGAACCTTTTTATCAGTAGAATAAGGATTCACAGTAGAAAGATCTGTAGGTTAAACTTTATCCTCTTCCTTAAGATAGTCTATTTCATACAAAGAAGAGATTTTCTTTGCAGAATGTGACTTTAAGGGAATACTAGGCATTGACAGAGAAGTTGAAGAAGTAGACGGTTGTGAGAATATTTTCTTAGCCATAATTAAAAGGATTTCTCTCCAGATTATCCTTTCTGAACAAGATGAAAATTATGAGTTTTGAACAAAGCTGGCTGTAATACCAATAAGGGAGAGAATGTAGGACGGGATTCAAGACTTAAGATTTGTAGCAGGTATGCTATGCCAAAATCACAGATCATTCTTCTTCTTGGTCATTTAAACAGGCACTGTCTTTTAACTACAAACCCTTAAATTAAGAAACTTTCTTAATTCTCAACTATATTGATACATTTGATCAGAGTTTAATATTTCCGATGTGTAGGATCCATGTGTATGGCAAGCAGAGAACATACTTTATATGAACTCATAATTAACTCATAAGCTCAATCTTGTATAGAAGGAAACCTAGAGAGAGAATAGGGAATTTAGAAAGCCATAGATAGAAAACACACTAATATCTTATTGATCTAGCTTGATCTGCCTTCACAAGAGGATATAGCTCTCCTTATATAGATGGAGAGACCTTCCAAACAGTCATACACAAACAAACTTATGGTACAGATATTTTACATAAAGCAAACAGTACACAAACATCTTTATTGAAAGCAAACAGTAAAAGTAATACTCCCTTCTTTAATCATAGTTGGTGGACTCATTTGATGTGAGATTAAGATCAATGATACGATCCTACTTTTCTTACTTTTTCTGATAGATTTCTAGCTAGAGAGTATCATAACGTGCATCAGGATCAAAATATTTATCCTTATCTTCATGTTGTGGCTGAGAATCTTGGATCCTTATCTTGTTATGATTAATTTGGCTACAGTACCAAGGATAATCTTAAGACCATTCTGTTGGATCTGGAATGCTCTCATGATATTCTTGAATTGTAATATCCCGAATTAGGGCCTAATCGGAATAGTGGTTTCGTGACCACAAATTCGAGGTAGAAAATAATTATTTTATAATTATTTTGAGGTTTATGATATGATTGCATGATTGTGTGAAAATTTTGTGAAGAAATTCTATGCATAAAATGCTTAATTTGAAGTTAGGGACTAAATCGAATAAGTTGCAAAACTTGCATTTTAGAAGTTTTTAGTATGAAATTGCTTTGAAATATTAATTAGGAGGTCGTAAATAGCAATTTGACCAATTTCTAAAATTTTGGACAAAAATGGGCTTGTATATGAAAATTTTCAAAGAAAGGTATTAAGGGCATTTTGGTCATTTGGATAATTAATGAAATAAAATGGGAAAAATGACACAAAATAGTCATCTTCCCCATTTAGTTGCTGCCGAATGCTCTATCTCACCATATCTAGGGTTTCTTCAACTTTCAAGCTTCATAGTAAGTGATTCTAAGCCCTGTTTTTAATGATTTTTACGTTTTTGAGATCCCGGTAGCTCGATTAAGCTTATGTTAGCAATAATTTAACCTAGGGTTTATATTTGGAAAAATACCCATAGGTGAAATTTGTGTATTTTGATGTTTTATGATAGAATATGAAGTTTTAAATTATGTTAGACAACTTGTACTACTTGATTTTAAGCAAAAACGAGTAAAAGGGCTTAATCGGTAAAAATACCTAATAGTCACAAGTACATGTTAGAGTGAGAATTTGATGTTGCTATAGAAGGGAAAAGTGATCAGCATGTTGTAAAACATAAGAATAAGGAATAAAGTTTAATCCCGAGCCTAGGGGCAAAAATGTAAATATGCAAAAGTTTAGGGGTAAAATTGTAATTTTGCCAAAATTTGAATTAAGGATTAATTTGATAATGTGAGTATTAAATAAGCTAAATGTGTTATTTTAGATCAAGAAAGACGTGGAAACGACCCCAATCGAGGAAAAGAAAAGATTGTGGACTAAATTGCAAAATCTTTGTATTTTGGTACTAAGGTAAGTTAATGTGTAAATAATGTAACATAATTGTTATTTTTAAGTCATTGATGTCAATTATGTGATATGCTGATTTTTATTATGAAATATATGCTTTGTGGTTATTTTCGAACAAAATGCAAATCATGTGTGCTACTTGCTAAATATAATTATTACCGAGTTTTGGTTTCGGCATTCTACAGAAGACGGCAAGGATATGTATTCGAGGAAAATCCCGTTTGAACCTTAGGAATAGATTAGGATACAAGTGACATGTCACTAGGATGGTTGAGCATCCGAACTCGTTGAGTTGAGTCCGAGTTCACTTATGGATGCGAATGTCCGAACTCGTTGAGTTGAGTCCGAGTTCGTGAGATGTAACTAGGCATCCGAGCTCGTTGAGTTGAGTCCGAGTTGACTTATGGATGCGAACGCCCGAGCTCGTTGAGTTGAGTCCGAGTTCGCTTATGGGCGGGTTACATAGTAGCTTGGCTACATATGTGGCACTTATGTGCGAAGTTTCCATGTATCGAATTATATTCCGATGTGTTCAACGGGTAAAGTTCTACTCAAATGGAGGAATATTCGAGATGTAAAGAGACGTATTGGTAAGTAATGTCAAATGGATATTTTGGACAGGTATGTATTTAACCCTCGGGTTGAGTACTGATACAATCACGATAAGGTAACAAGATGATGAAAAATGGTTAGAAATGTGATATGTGTTTTGGTGATGCATGCTAATGTTGTTTGGTATGATTGCTTTGTTATGTTACTTATTATTTGCATATGAACTTACTAAGCATTTATGCTTACTCCCTCCTTCTTACTCATTGTAGTTTTGGACAAGCTAGCTCAGGAGTCGGGATAGGTCGAAGGATCAGTCACACTATCCGGAAGAACTTTTCGGTAAATGGCTTGTAAATTTAAGTATGGCATGTATAGCAATATACCTATTTTGTGTAAATGATCTTATGATATGGTGATGGAATGGTTGAGGAAATGCTTGATAATGATAAGTTATGGAAATGGTTAGTTTAGATTATGTTTGATGTCATGGAAGGTTAATAGGATACTTTAATCATGAAAACTCATAAAAAGGGGATGAAATTTGCCATAAACAGAATATTGCAGCAACACTGACGTGAGTTTGAAAATTTACTAAAAATAATATAAATTGAATTTGGTGATGGATTAAATATAAAATCGAAGATTATTATGTCTAGTTTCACATGAAACAAACTAAACAGGTAAAGGAGTCATATGTTAGAAGATATTTGAATTTTAGTGAAACAGGGTCAGAGTGATTTCTGGATCCCCTGTTCCAACTTTAGAAATTCACCATAAATTGTACAGATATAATTAAGTGGTTTATTATATATCCTCAGAATCCTTATTGAGTATAATTTCAGGAGAAACAAACCTCATAATCATATGAATTTCTTACAGAGAGAAATGTGGTTCGTAGTAAACAGAGGTCAGACCAGTCAAGTCCTAAAACAGGGGTAACTTAACTAATAAACTGTACTAATTTTCCCAACCAAAAATTCTAGAAAAAAATTAGTAGATAGGTATATGAGTCTAGATTTAGGGAAAATTTACGGATCTTGATTTTGAGTTTCCTAACTCGAGATATGATTTTTCTTGTGACTGTGACGCAAGTAGCTTAAAAGCTGTGAATGTAAAAACAAACAATCCAAAGTTCTAAAAATGTTAAATTAAGCTTAGTAACACCTCATACTCGACTCCGGCGACGGTCTCGGGCGTGGGGGCGTTACATTTAGTGGTATCAAAGCAGGTTTAGTCGGTTCTTGGACTACGTGTTGTATGTACGGATTTTGCTATACATGCCATATGTATAAATTGTGATAGTGTGACGACTTCTGACCTTTTTAAATGATTTTTTTTATATAGTAAATGGATCCCGATCCAGCTGTGGCAGATGAAGTAGAGAGTAATGCGCCAGCTCCGGCTGAAGGAGCAGCGCCGACTGAAAATCTACCTCCTACTGTTGGTCAGGGAGGAGGAGAAAGGGGTCGGGAAGCCTTTCTCCAAATGATGAGTGCATGGTACACTGAGTTCGTTCGTATGAACCCAAATGTACAACCTCCCCCACCTCCCCCAATTCCTCAACCTGTACCTCCGATGCCTCAAGGTATGGATCTGATGAAATTTCATAGAAATCCAGTTGACAAAATCCGCAAGCAAGGGGCCGAAGAATTTAAAGCAAATATTGATGATGATGCCAGAAAGCGAGTTTCGGCTTGAAAATTCTATCCGGTATTTGATGAATTATCTTGTACACTGAAGAATGTTTGAAATGCGCTATATCTTTGTTGAGGGATTCAGCTTATAATTGGTGGAAGACTTTGATTTCGGTGGTTCCGAAAGAGAGAGTAACATAGGAATTCTTTCAAGAAGAGTTTCGGAAGAAATATATTAGTGAAAGATTTATTGATCGAAGCGTAAAAGAATTTCTTGAGTGAAGCAAGGTAATATGTGATTCTGAGAATATGAAAGAGAGTTTGTTCGATTAAGTAAATATGCCAGAGAGTACGTTCCTACAGAGGCCAAGATGTGCCGACGATTTGAAGATGGGCTCAACGAAGATATCAAGGTATTTGTTGGAATTCTTGAATTAAAAGAAATGGTAGTATTGGTTGATCGAGCTTGCAAGGCTGAAGAACTATTTAAAGAGAAGAAAAAGGCAGAGACTGAGACTAGAAATTGGAAGAAAAGACTGATGAGCAGTTCATTTTCACAATAACCTGGAAAGTCAAGAAATATGAATCCTCGTTCCCAAGCTTCAGTTGGGCAATCATATGGAAATTATAAGAAGCAAAATGTGGGTCCTAAGTCCCAGACTACTTCAGCAGCCAGTGTAGGGAATTCAAGATTTGTAAAACACGAGTGCGGTGTGGTAGAAATCATTTTGGTCCGTCTGAGCAAATGAATGTTTTCGATGTGGTTCTCGGATCATTTTATTAGAGAGCGCCTGAGAGAGAGTGAAAAGAAAAATTTCAGAATACAAAAGCAAGTGGGGCGGATTCGAGAGGAAGATATCCAAGAAAAGTGGGAGCGAAACAAGCAAAGAAGAATGTAGCCGAGGATGCACCAGTTAGACTGAAGGAAGGGCTCAAAGCTAGAACTTATGCTATTAAAGCGTGCGAAGATGCTTCCTACTTTGATGTGATTACCGGTACATTTTCTCTCTATAATGTTAATGTTATTGGTTTGATTGATCCCGGTTCTACTCATTCATATGTGTGCATGAAATTGGTTCTGATATGAATATACCTGTTGAGAACACAAAATTTATGATTAGAGTGTCGAATCCGTTAGGCAAATGTGTGATTGTTGATAAAGTATGTAAGAAATGTCCTTTGATGATTCGGGATCATTACTTTCCGGCCGACTTGATGTTGTTGCCGTTTGATGAGTTTGATGTTATTTTGGGTATGGATTGGTTGACATTGCATGATGCTAAAATAAATTGCAAAGAAAAGGTTATAGAATTGAAGTATGAAAATGGTGAAACTTTGCGGGTTGAATCAGATAAATCAGAGGCATTGCCTAGTGTGATTTCTTCAATGTCAGCTCAAAGATATTTGAGAAAGGGTTATGAAGCTTATTTGGCGTATGTAATTAATACAAAAGAAGTTGAAAAGAAAGTTGAATCGGTCTTTGGTTGTGTGTGAATTTGCAGACGTATTTCGGAAGAATTGCGGGTTTGCCTCGGTCAGGAAGTAGAATTTGGTATTGATTTGATACCGGGAACAGACTCGATTTCGATTGCTCCATATAGAATGGCACCAGCAGAGTTGAAAGAATTAAAGTCGCCGTTGCAAGAGTTGAGTGATAAAGGCTTTGTGAGACCGAAGTTTTTCACCTTGGGGTGCTCCGTGTTATTTGTGAAAAAGAAGGATGGTTCTATGAGGTTGTGTGTTGATTATCAGTGATTAAACAAGGTGACAATCAAAAATAAGTATCCGTTGCCAAGAATTGATGATTTGTTTGATCAGCTAAAAGGAGCGACATGGTTTTCAAAGATTGATTTGAGATCTGGGTATTACCAACTACGGGTAAAAGAGTCGGATGTGCCTAAAACTGCTTTTAGAACAAGGTATGGTCATTATGAATTTTTAGTTATGCCATTCGGGTTGACAAATGCTCCTGCTTTGTGTTTATGGATTTAATGAATCGCATATTCACCATACTTGGACAAATTTGTTATGGTGTTTATAGATGATATTTTAATTTATTCAAAAGATGAGACAGAGCATCTTTGAGCATTTGAGGATAGTTTTGCAAACTTTGAGAGATAAGCACTATATGCTAAGTTTAGTAAAAGTGAATTTTGGCTCAGGAAGTTGGATTTTTGGGTCATATTGTTTTAGGTGATGGTATACGGGTTGATCCTAGTAAAATTTCAGCCATTGCTTGATTGGAAACCAGAAAAATATAATGAAGTTAGAAATTTCTTGGGGGTTAGCTGGGTATTATCGGCGGTTTGTAAATGGATTTTCTATAATTGCTGCTCCTATAACTAGACTACTCAGAAAGGATGTTAAATTTGAATGGACGGAAGAATGTCAACAGAGCTTTGAAGAATTGAAAAAGTTATTAACAGAGGCACCAGTGTTAGTACAGCCCGAATCAGGTAAAGAATTTGTAGTGTATAGTGATGCTTCGTTAAATGGTTTGGGGTGTGTGCTCATGCAAGAAGGAAAAGTGGTGGCTTATGCTTTGAGGCAGTTAAAACCTCATGAGAGGAATTATCCTACTCACGATTTGGAATTGGCTGCGGTGGTGTTTGCTTTGAAGATTTGGCGACATTATTTGTATGGTGAAAAGTGCCGGGCATATACCGACCATAAAAGTCTTAAGTACTTGATGTCACAAAAAGACTTGAATTTAAGACAGCGAAGATGGTTGGAGTTATTGAAAGATTACGAGCTTGTTATTGATTATCATCCGGGAAAAGCGAATGTAATAGCCGATGCTTTGAGCAGAAAGTTGTTGTTTGCATTGAGAGTTATGAACACTCAGTTGAAAATGTCAGATGATGGTTCGATTCTAGCAGAGTTAAGAGTAAAACCGATGTTTTTATAAGAAATTTCTGAAGCTCAGAAAGATGATCAAGATTTACAAGCCAAAAGAAAGCAGTGTGAAGTTGATACAGAGTCAGATTTCAGAATCGGTTCTGACGGATGCTTAATGTTTAAAGATCGGATTTGTGTACCGAAAAATGAGGAATTGATTCAAAAGATCCTACATGAAGCACATAGTAGTTGTTTCTCAATTCATCCGGGTAGTACGAAAATGTATAATGACTTGAAGAAAATGTATTGGTGGAGTGGAATGAAAAGAGATATATCAGAGTTTGTGTCCAAATGCTTAATTTGTCAACAGGTGAAAGCTGAACACCAAGTGCCTTCGGGATTACTTCAGCCTATTATGGTTCCTGAATGGAAATGGGATCGGATTACTATGGATTTTGTATCGGATTGCCATTGACTCGGGAAAGAAAGATGCCATCTGGGTAATAGTTGACAGATTGACTAAGTCGGCTCATTTTATCCCGGTATGTACAGATTATTCTCTTAACAAGTTGGCTGAACTGTATGTTAGAGAAATTGTTAGACTACATGGAATACCATTGTCGATCATTTCAGATAGAGATCCAAGGTTTACCTCGCAGTTTTGGCAAAAATTGCAAGGCGCGTTAGGTACAAAGTTAAATTTCAAGATCTTGCTTTTCATCCACAAACTGATGGACAATCAGAGAGAGTAATTCAGATTCTTGAAGACATGCTCAGATGTTGTGTATTGGAATTTCAAGGAAGTTGGGAAAAATATTTACCGTTGGTAGAATTTGCTTACAATAATAGTTATCAGACGAGCTTGAAAATGACACCTTATGAAGCATTGTATGGTCGTAAATGTCGAACGCCTTTGTATTGGACTGAACTCAAGGAAAATCAGATTTATGGAGTTGATCTAATAAAAGAAACTGAAGAAAAAGTGAAGGTAATTCGAGACCTGTTTTGAAAGTCGTCGTCAGATAGACAGAAATCTTATGCAGATTTAAAACGAAAAGATATTGAATTTCAAGTTGGTGATAAAGTATTTTTAAAGGTGTCTCCGTGGAAGAAAGTTCTTAGATTTGGACGGAAGGGCAAATTGAGTCTGCGTTTTATCGGGCCGTATGAAGTAATTGAAAAAGTTGGACCGGTAGCATATCGGCTAGCATTACCACCTGAATTAGAAAAGATTCATGATGTGTTCCACGTATCTATGTTACGTCGGTATTGTTCGGATCCTTCACATGTAGTTTCACCGACAGAAATTGAACTACAACCAGATATGACCTACGAAGAAGAACCGATTAAGATTTTAGCTCGAGAGGTCAAACAACTAAGGAATAAAAAGATTGCACTTGTGAAAGTGTTGTGGCAAAAGCATGGAGTAGAAGAAGCTACATGGGAATCCGAAGAAAATATGAGAAATCAATACCCACATCTGTTTACCGGTAAGATTTTCGAGGACGAAAATCCTTAAAGGAGGGAGAGTTGTAATATCCCGAATTAGGGCCTAATCAGAATAGTGGTTTCGTGACCACAAATCCGAGATAGAAATAATTATTTTATAATTATTTTGAGGTTTATGATATGATTGCATGATTGTGTGAAAATTTTGTGAAGAAATTCTATGCATAAAATGCTTAATTTGAAGTTAGGGACTAAATCGAATAAGTTGCAAAACTTGCATTTTAGAAGTTTTTAGTATGAAATTGCTTTGAAATATTAATTAGGAGGTCTTAAATAGCAATTTGACCAATTTCTAAAATTTTGGACAAAAATGGGCTTGTATATGAAAATTTTCAAAGAAAGGTATTAAGGGCATTTTGGTCATTTGGATAATTAATGAAATAAAATGGGAAAAATGACACAAAATAGTCATCTTCCCCATTTAGTTGCTGCCGAATGCTCTATCTCACCATATCTAGGGTTTCTTCAACTTTCAAGCTTCATAGTAAGTGATTCTAAGCCCCGTTTTTAATGATTTTTACGTTTTTGAGATCCCGGTAGCTCGATTAAGCTTATGTTAGCAATAATTTAACCTAGGGTTTATATTTGGAAAAATACCCATAGGTGAAATTTGTGTATTTTGATGTTTTATGATAGAATATGAAGTTTTAAATTATGTTAGACAACTTGTACTACTCGATTTTAAGCAAAAACGAGTAAAAGGGCTTAATCGGTAAAAATACCTAATAGTCACAAGTACATGTTAGAGTGAGAATTTGATGTTGCTATAGAAAGGAAAAGTGATCAGCATGTTGTAAAACATAAGAATAAGGAATAAATTTTAATCCCGAGCCTAGGGGCAAAAATGTAAATATGCAAAAGTTTAGGGGTAAAATTGTAATTTTGCCAAAATTTGAATTAAGGATTAATTTGATAATGTGAGTATTAAATAAGCTAAATGTGTTATTTTAGATCAAGAAAGACGTGGAAACGACCCCAATCGAGGAAAAGAAAAGATTGTGGACTAAATTGCAAAATCTTTGTATTTTGGTACTAAGGTAAGTTCATGTGTAAATAATGTAACATAATTGTTATTTTTAAGTCATTGATGTCAATTATGTGATATGCTGATTTTTATTATGAAATATATGCTTTGTGGTTATTTTCGAACAAAATGCAAATCATGTGTGCTACTTGCTAAATATAATTATTACCGAGTTTTGGTTTCGGCATTCTACGGAAGACGGCAAGGATATGTATTCGAGGAAAATACCGTTTGAACCTTAGGAATAGATTAGGATACAAGTGACATGTCACTAGGATGGTTGAGCATCCGAACTCGTTGAGTTGAGTCCGAGTTCACTTATGGATGCGAATGTCCGAACTCGTTGAGTTGAGTCCGAGTTCGTGAGATGTAACTAGGCATCCGAGCTCGTTGAGTTGAGTCCGAGTTCACTTATGGATGCGAACGCCCGAGCTCGTTGAGTTGAGTCCGAGTTCGCTTATGGGCGGGTTACATAGTAGCTTGGCTACATATGTGGCACTTATGTGCGAAGTTTCCATGTATCCGAATTATATTCCGATGTGTTCAACGGGTAAAGTTCTACTCAAATGGAGGAATATTCGAGATGTAAAGAGACGTATTGGTAAGTAATGTCAAATGGATATTTTGGACAGGTATGTATTTAACCCGGGTTGAGAGTCTCGATACAATCACGATAAGGTAACAAGATGATGAAAAATGGTTAGAAATGTGATATGTGTTTTGGTGATGCATGCTAATGTTGTTTGGTATGATTGCTTTGTTATGTTACTTATTATTTGCATATGAACTTACTAAGCATTTATGCTTACTCACTCCTTCTTACTCATTGTAGTTTTGGACAAGCTAGCTCAGGAGTCGGGATAGGTCGAAGGATCAGTCACACTATCCGGAAGAACTTTTCGGTAAATGGCTTGTAAATTTAAGTATGGCATGTATAGCAATATACCTATTTTGTGTAAATGATCTTATGATATGGTGATGGAATGGTTGAGGAAATGCTTGATAATGATAAGTTATGGAAATGGTTAGTTTAGATTATGTTTGATGTCATGGAAGGTTAATAGGATACTTTAATCATGAAAACTCATAAAAAGGGGATGAAATTTGCCATAAACAGAATATTGCAGCAACACTGACGTGAGTTTGAAAATTTACTAAAAATAATATAAATTGAATTTGGTGATGGATTAAATATCAAATTGAAGATTATTATGTCTAGTTTCACATGAAACAAACTAAACAGGTAAAGGAATCATATGTTAGAAGATATTTGAATTTTAGTGAAACAGGGTCAGAGTGATTTCTGGATCCCCTGTTCCAACTTTAGAAATTCACCATAAATTGTACAGATATAATTAAGTGGTTTATTATATATCCTCAGAATCCTTATTGAGTCTAATTTCAGAAGAAACAAACCTCATAATCATATGAATTTCTTACAGAGAGAAATGTGGTTCGTAGTAAACAGAGGTCAGACCAGTCAAGTCCTAAAACAGGGGTAACTTTAACTAATAAACTGTACTAATTTTCCCAACCAAAAATTCTAGAAAAAAATTAGTAGATAGGTATATGAGTCTAGATTCAGGGAAAATTTACGGATCTTGATTTTGAGTTTCCTAACTTGAGATATGATTTTTCTTGTGACTGTGACACAAGTAGCTTAAAAGCTGTGAATGTAAAAACAAACAATCCAAAGTTCTAAAAATGTTAAATTAAGCTTAGTAACACCTCATACTCGACTCCGGCGACAGTCTCGGGCGTGGGGGCGTTACATGAATAGCCTTTAAAATTTCTTCATGATAAGGTTTATGTTGAATTGGCCAAGTATCCCAAGGAGTAGTGACATCTGAAGGATGCCATATTTCAAATGGAGTGACCTTGTTAAGCTAGCAAAGGAATTTTTGAATATTTCTATAATGACTGTCAGAATTTCAAATATTATCAGGGAAAACTCTATGAATCCAAGCAGTAGGAAAAGATCCTAGTTGAGTTGATCTTTTGCATTGCATGAAATATTGAGGTTTGTAGAAGATAATTATTATGTAAAACCCTAATGTTTCATGGTAAGACTGGTTTATCATATTCAACCATTGTGGTAAAGGATGAAACTAGCTTAAAAAAGTAAAGAAATTTTGATATGATAGCTTTTGTCAAATAGTAAAGAAGATCAAGAACAAAGAACTGAATGGCAATATGGTAAAGATGAGTGATATACCATAAAAAGCATTTTAGCTCTTCTGGTTGTTTAACAAATTCGAACCTTATTGGGTGTATAAATGGATATTCTAGATGTACACCCAAGGTTTGAGATTAATACTTTCAAAATTCTTAAAGACTTGAAATTGATATTCAAACATCATCTCTTTGGCCTTTTGATGGAAGGTTTTTTAAGAAACAAGGTTCATAACTTCTGGTGGGAATTCTAGGTTGAGGTTGGGGGTGATGGGGTAAGGAGTAGGTAAAGTTAAAGATGATGAGGATGACCTATACATCATTATAAGCTTGGGCCAACTAGATGAGGTTCTTTTGAAAGCAAAAATTTTAGTCTTTGGCCTAAAATAGAAATCGGCAAGAAATTTGTCTTTTCCTTTGATATGTTTACTATCAAAAGAGAATTTGGAAAGCCATTCAACCCACCTAAGGAGTTGAGGGTGTGGGACTGTCTTTTGTTTAAACTTGAGCATTTGAGGGAAAGAAGACATGTCCATTTCAACAAGGAAATGATATCCAGCAAGATGAAATTCAAACTTTGAGATACCTTTTTTAACTGCCAAAATTTCCTTGAAAGTGGAATGGTAATGGATTTCAGCTTCAGAAAATCTTCCACTTTTGAATCTACAAAGGTGTCTTTTTCCTTATTTTTTCTTCAAATAATATTGCACTCCTATATTTGTCACTGGCATCTGTCTGTAGAATTCATTTTCCATTAGAGGGAATTTGGAGTGGAGGGAAATTCTGTAACATCTCTTTTAGGCATTGTACAGCTCTTGTTTGAGAGGATGACCACTAGCTCTAAGAATTTAGACTTAAGATTTGGCAGAACCTGACTCTAGCCAATAATTGCTTTTGTGGGACTATCTTCTGCTAGATCATCATTTCCCAACGGCGAATACCACGCCATTTTGTCTCTTGGATTCACCAACCTTTGACGCAGAAAGCCAACGAACTGACTGTGCAACCTTCCCAAAACGTACAAAGCGGTTGTTCCTTACACAAGTTGAAAAGATCACCTATTAAGGGATATGGACGGAAGCGTCAGCCCCGTAATGCAGAGAAGCGATGAATACCCTGTTGGGAAGGCTAAACGCGAATTGTAATCCTCATAAACCTTTTTGGGGAATTTCGACAACCTTCGGCTAGATTGGTTTAGTGGCTCATGATTTTTGGGAAAGAAATAAATATAATAGAAATGAGATTTTTTATTGAAGAAAATATGGAGAGAACAAAAGACAGAGTTTTTGGGAGAAAGAGTGTTTACAGAAAAAAGAGAGATGTCAAATATGTGCCACTCCATCCCCTATTTATAGTACTAGGAAACTTGCCTATTCCTAATTAAATACTAAAAGATAAATACAAATAAATAAAGATAAATAAAGATAAATGAAAATAAATTCTAAAATTAAATCTAAATAAAAATTCTTAATAATTATCCTAATATAATTGAAATTAAAACAGAGTCTTGTGCTATAAAATCTCTTCTTTTGCATTTTATCCCTTATGTAGTCCATGCTTGTATTTTTAGCACCACTTCTCTCCTACTTCGCATGTTGGTCCACTTTATCTCCAAATTCACGCTTTTTGCCCTCAAATTTTCTTTTATCTTCAATTAAGTCCCTACAAGACAATGAACCATAAAATAGCCCAAATTAGTAGGACATACTCAAAATAATCATGCAATTAGCACATAAAAATATGATGTTCTAGAGTATTATCATCAAATTTTTGTTGACTTCTTTCATCTTTCATTCTTAGTTCCAAAAATTGGTATCTAGAGCTCATTTCTTAATGGACTTGTCAATTTTTCAATCCTTAAAACCATGTCTTCATCAGGTTTCTCTCCTACTGCACCACCAGTCTTCAATGGTGAAGGCTACCACATTTGAGTAGTAAAAATGAAGACCTACCTATAGGCATTTGACCTATGGGAGGTTGTCAACTCGGATGCTGAACCAGCACCTTTTATCCAAAATAGTGTTTCTGATATGATAAAAGAACCAAAAGATAGAAGGTCATGTCTTGTATCCAAAATAGTGTGTCTGATATGATTTTCACAAGAATCATGGCTTGTGAGTCACCAAAGTAGGCTTAGGATAGGTTGAAGGAGGAGTTCCAAGAGACTAAAAGAACAAAACAACAACAACTACTAAATTTGATAAGGGACTTTGGAAATTTAAAGATGAAGGAGGAAGAAACAGTGAAGCAATACTCAGACAGAATTATGGTTGTAGTGAACAACATCAGATTGCTTGGGGACCAGTTTAGTGAAGTAAGAATAGTGGAAAAGGTCATTGAAACCTTACGTGAGAGATATAAAGCCAAAATCTCTTCCCTTGAAGACTCGAGAGATCTGTCTAGCGTCTCTCTGACTAAGTTGATCAATGCTCTCTATGCTCAAGAGCAAAGAAGAGTTAGTAGACAGGAGAAGTATCAAGAAGGTGCCTTCCAAGCCAAGAGCAGACCTACCTCGAGCTCCTCTGGCTACAAAGGGAAGAAAGCCTGGTCTGACAAGCAGAAAAGAGAGGGAGCAAGAAAAAGATATCCACCTTGCCCACACTGCAAAAGGCTTAGTCATCTAGCAGAAAATTATTGGCTCAAGCCTGATCTACAGTGCAAAGTCTACAAAAAGATGGGCCATTCTGAGAAAATTTGCAGAAACAAAGACAGGCTGAAGCAAAACCAGCCTCAACAGCCTAGAGCTGAAGCTCAAGTAGATGAAGAAAGTAGTGACTAAGAAGAGAAAGTCTTTGTAGTCTCTTGTTCATCTACCAAATGAAAAGCCACAAAAGGATGGCTGATAGACAGTGGTTGCACAAACCACATGACCCCTAATGCTGCTATCTTCAAGAACATTGACAGAATCTTCAAAATAAGGGTGAAAGTTGGCAATGGACACTTCATCAAAGCATAAGGTAAGGGAGATGTTCTGATTGACACTCCTACATGTATCAAACTTGTTTCAAATGTCTTGTTTGTGCCTAAAATTGATAGAAATCTACTTAGCATTGCTCAGTTGCTTGAAAAAGGCTATTCAGTAGTGTTCAAAGGTAAAGAATGTCAAATCAGTGATCCAAGTGGACCGAAGCTTATATCAGTAACCATAGCTGACAGAAGCTTTGTGGTGGACTAGAACAAGGGTTTAGACAGTTCCTACACAGCTGTTTTAGATGAATCAAACCTGTGGCACAAGAGGCTAGGCCATCCAGCTACAAGTCACTGGTTCTGATGACCAAAGGAGACTTGGTTGAAAACTTCTCCAAATTAATTGTAAAGAGAAGATGTTTGTGAAGTTTGCCAACTAAGAAAGCAAGCTAGACTGTCATTTCCTTTAAACAAGGCTTGGAGAGCCTTTAAAAGGTTGCAGCTAGTCCACACTGATGTGTGTGGCCCTATGAAGACACAGTCCTTGAATGGCAGCAAGCATTTCATACTTTTCATTTATGACTACTCGAGTTATTACTGGATTTACTTCCTAAAGCACAAGTCAGAAGTGGCCTCAGTGTTTTGGAAGTTCAAGGCTGCAGTTGAAACAGAAACGGGTTGCAAGTTGAAGACTTTAAGGTCTGATAATGGTACAAAATACACTTCAGCAATGTTTCAAGGCTTTTGTGATAAAGCAGGTATCAAACATCAGCTCACCAACACCTGTACACCACAACAGAATGGTGTTAGTGAAAGAAATAATAGAAGCTTGATGGATATGGCCAAGTGCCTAATGTTTGAAAGAGATTTGTCTAAGACCTTGTGGGCTAAGAAAGTTAACACTGCAGTTTACCTTCAAAACAGGCTACCAACCAAGGCATTGGTTCATAAAACTCCATTTGAGGCCTGGTTTGGGTTCAAACCATCACTTGCTCACCTGAAGGTCTTTGGTTGCATCTGTTATGCACATGTTCCTGCTGTCAAGAGGGACAAGTTAGCCAAGAAGGCTTAACCTAGCATCCTGGTGGGCTATAGCAGTGTGAAGAAAGGTTACAGGATCTTGGATCCTTCATACAATAGTCTTTATGAGCAGAGATGTAATATTCAATTAGGCTAGAACTAGGATAAAAATGAACCAGAGACTGCTGCTAAAGACCTGGTGCCAGATCAGACTGAAGCTGATCAAAATGATGCTGAAATAGACATTGATGATATGTATGTTAGAGGAACCAGACCTTTGAGTGAGATATATGAGAGGGCTAAAGTAGCTGCTGTTGAACCAAGCAGTTTTGAAGAAGCTGAAGCTCATCAAGGTTGAAAACAGGCCATGCTCGATGAAATGTGCATGATTGACAAGAACTAGACCTGGGAGCTAGTTGTAAGACTAGCCAACAAGAAAGGCATTAGAATGAAGTGGGTGTTTTGAGTCAAGCATAATGTTGATGGATCCTTGAACAAGCTGAAAGCAAGGCCGGCAGTGAAGGGTTTCAGTAAAAAATATGGCATTGACTACTTTAAGACATTTGCACCAGTGGCCAGGCTTGACACAATTAGGCTGCTGGTTGTTTTGGCTGCACAGAAACAGTGGAAAATTCATCAACTCGATGTAAAGTCAGCTTTCCTTAATGGTTTTCTTAAAGAGGAGATTTATGTCAAGCAGCTTGAAGGCTTCAAAGTAGTTGGCAAGGAAGATAGTGTCTACAAGTTAAAGAAGGCCTTGTATGGCTCAAAAGAGGCACCAAGAGCCCAGTATGAAAGAATCGACAAGTTCCTAGCCAGCTTGGGATTTGAAAGGAGCACCAGTAAGCCAACTTTGTATGCAAATAAGGAAGGTGATGAAACACAGCTCATAGTCTCCTTGTATATGGATGATCTACTGGTAACTAGAGGAAATCATGAAATGCTGGATGATTTTAAAGGTAAAATGGAACAAATGTTTGAGATGTCTGATTTGGGATAAATGTCCTACTTCCTTGGCATGGAAGTGTCTCAAACTAAACAAGGGGTTTTCCTAAGCCAAAAGGCATTTGCCTTGAAGATTTTGAACAAATTCTCCATGCTAAACTGCAAGGCAACAACCACACCAGTTGCTGTTGGAGAAAAGCTATCAAGCCAAGGTGATTTTGAGAAGGTAGATGACACAACCTATAGGATTCTAGTAGGATGTTTGCTCTATTTAACTGCCACTCGACCAGATATTATGTTTACTATATGTATGCTATCTAGATTCATGCATTGCTGTAATGTGCAGCATTTAGTTCTCAAGTACATCAAAGGTACACTGAGCTTTGGAATGAAGTTCACCAAGGTTGAAAGTATGAAACTACTTGGTTATGCTGATAGTGATTGGGCTAGATCGATAGATGACATGAAAAGCACTTCAGGGTATCTGTTTACCCTTGCTTCATCTATTTTTTGTTGGAGTTCGAAGAAGAAAAATGTAGTTGCTCAATCAACTGCTGAAGCAGAGTATATGGCAGCTGCAGGAGCTGTCAACCAAGCCATTTGGCTAAAAAAGATGATGACTGACTTGAATCTACACCAAAGGGAAGCAACAAAGATCAAATGTGACAACTAGTCTGCTGTTGCAATTGCAAAGAATCCAGTGTTCCATGGGAGAACAAAGCACTTCAAGATGAAGTTTCACTTTTTTAGGGAGATGGAACAAGATCAAGAGGTGAAACTGATTCATTGCAATTTTGAAAAACAACTTACTGATATCTTGATAAAGTCACTAAGTGTGTCAAGGTTTGTGAGTTTAAGAAGAAAAATGGGAGTATGCAGCATGCAAGCCAAGGAGGAGTGTTGAAATTGGCCTGCATGCAACACATGTAGCACCAAGATCCAGAGAAGCAACCCGAGCCATGCAGATGCTGCTGAAGTTGATGCTGCTGTTCAAATTCATTTTGTGTTGTTACTTTAATCAGTATTTTGTAATTTAGTTTGTTTTGAACTAAGTTGGTAATATGTTTGATGTAATTAGGTGAAGATTGAGCTGATAAAACAACTTTGCAAAGTGTACAAGTTATGTTTTTTTAGCAAGTTTCAATGTAACTTAGTGGTGTTAGGTAAATGTTTAGGTGAAATTTAACTTGTTTTAACCAGCTAAATGTCTGGTATATGTATTGTCTTTGTGCCTTCATTCAAGTAAAATGAAATTATCAGTATTCTTCTTCATTTTTCTAGTTTACTTAAGCATTTTCTTGTTCAAAAATCTTAGCTGGTTCTGTTTGTTTGCTCAGCAAGTCTCGAGCCTTGAAGCTCAAGTTTTTGTTGAATTTTTTCATTTTTCATTCTTAGTTCCAACAAAATCTTTTTTTGGATGTTATAGAACTAGAAGTGAAGAACGCTTTAGATGGTATGTCTCCAATGAAAGCTTCAGGTGTTCATGGTTTGCATGAAAAGTTCTTCCAAAGCCAATGGGCTATTATAGGTTCTTCGGTACACTGTGTGGTGAGTGATGCATTTACAATCCAGAAACCATTTCTCAATACAGGCCAATTAGCCTTTGTTCGGTCATATACAAGATTATCATGAAGATACTGGTTAATAGATTAAAATCAATCATGTCAAAATCGACATCTCCAAATCAATTTAGTTTTGTGTCAGATCGTTCGATTTTGGATAACATCATTATTGCTCAAGAGGCAATTCACACAATGCATATATCGAAAGATCAGACTGGTTGGATGGCAATTAAAGTAGATTTGGAGAAAGCGTACAACAAGATTCGTTGGGACTTTTTACAAGATACTCTTTTGATTGTTGGGTTACCTTTAATGATCCATAATTTAATTATGAATTGAACGTCTACCAGACAGATTTTATAGAATGGTAATGTCACTCCGGATTTTAAGCCTACTCGTAGGGTGCATCAAGGTGATCCGTTATCTCCCTATCTGTTTGTTTTATGTATAGAGAGATTGGGTCATTGCATACAACAAGCAAGAGATGAAGGGAAATGGCAACTATTGAGGCTATCTGATACTGGACCTGGATTAACACATCCTTTTTTTTTTGCAAATGATCTTGTTTACTTTTACAGAGCTGAAATGGATCATACTAATGTTGTTAAGGACGTTATAATGCAATTTAGCTATTTCTCAAGACATAAAGTAAACAACCATAAATCCTAAGTTTTCTTTTTTGCGATGGTTAATATTGAATTAGCATATGTTTGGGGGTGTCACGTACGGATAACCTTGGTAAATATTTCAGTGTTCTTTTGCTTCACGCTCATGTAACTAAAGGGACATATGTTTTTCTGATTGACAAAGTGAGGAAAAGGCTTAGTGGTTGGGAAGGTAAAATGTTGTCACTTGCTAGAAGAGTTACACTAGCAAAGTCTATTCTACAATCAATTCCGAATTATTTCATGCTACCCACTCTCTTACCTAGGGGCATTTTTAAGGAGATTGAAAAAATGATACGCAAATTCATTTAGGGCTCAAATAACATTTTTCAGAAAACAACTCTAGTTGGATAGGATAAATGTTTCCTACTACAAGATAGAGGGAGTCTTGGGCTTAGGCGCATACCCTATCAGAATCAAATGTTTCTTATAATGCTTGGTTTAATTTTTTTAACAAAAAGAGAAGCATTGTGGGTGAGGGTTCTAAGGTCAAAGTATAAAATTGAGGAAGATTTCCCTGTGAATATTGATAGAAGGTGTTGTAGCTCTACTTAGAAATCTATTTCAAAGGTATGGATGGACCTACGTGATAGTACTTTTTGGACATTAGGTGATGGATGAACTTTGTGGTTTTGGTCCAATCATTGGATAAGAGAGCTAGGACTATTAATCAATTATAGCGTGAATCAAACTCCAACTTTTAAAGATGCAATTGTATATACGATGGTATCTTTAAATGGGGAATGAGATTGGGAGTACTTTGTACAAAATAGCTCAGTTCCGGTTGACATCAGTTAACTGATTCACTCCAAACCGTTCTTTAGTACCATCAGCCTCTCCTTCACTTTCGTCTTCATTTGATCTTCCATAAACCCTAAACCTAAAACCCTAATCTCGAAACCCTAAATCCTAAACATAAAATCCTAAACCTTAAACCTTAAACCCCAAAATAATTAGATAAAATTTGAATATTATATATTCTTTCAATATTTTAGGAAATTTAAATAACATTTTCAATTTACTAATTAATTTTGTTTCTCTAGAGATGCATGGGTTAGCAATTTTTTTTAATTTTAATATATATAAAGTTTATCTATTATCTCTTAAACAATTTAAACTATAATGATAATTTTAATATATTCAAATTAATATTATCTCTTTTACAATTATATAAGAAATTATTTAATATATAAATTAAAAAAAATCAGTCATATACCCAAAAAAACTTTAAAATTGTTTTAAATAATAGTATTTTAATTTTTTTTCATTTTTAACATATATTTTTCTATGTTTTTTCTTTCAATTTTTTTTACGTGTCATTTTTTTTGAAGATTTTAAATATTCAATTAAAAATAAATTGTATTTTAATTAATATAAATAAACTAGTTAAATAATAAATAGATAGGGATCAAAATGGCGTTGTTTTGTTTAAAATAATTTTTTTTGATACTTGACTTTTTGCAGTGTTTTTCTCATAAACGCCGCTACTGCTTGACATTTTGTTGTGTTTTTATCATAAACGCCGCTATAACTCTAACCTTTTGCGGTGTTTTCCAATTAGCGCCACTAATGTATACCTTTTGCGGCGTTTTTGGTCCAAACGCCACTAGAAACCTATTCTGCTGTAGTGTGTGAGGGATCTTCCAAGGGAAGTAATTAGATATATTACAAGTATTATTCCTCCATGAGATGATGCTGGAGCCGATCAAATAAGGTGGAAGTTGATGGAAAATGGCAAATGCCCAATGTCTAATGGTTTTAGCAAAGTTGCGCAAGATGTTTAGTCAATTCGAGATAATACATAGAAGATCATTTGGAAGTTAGATGTTCCCCAAAGAATTCGACAGTTTCTTTGGTTGCTTTTACATAACCGTATACTTTCCAATTCAGAATGGTGCAGAAGACGCATGTTAAATACTAATTTTACAGTCTTTGTGGTAGTGGAATTGAAATGCCATTACATGTGCAATAAGGGACTACCTTGCCGCTAGGGCGATCTGGGCTAATTTTATTTTGCCTCGAATCTCTGATAGTTTCTTTTCTATGAATTTGGAAGAATGGTTGATCAAAAATCTACAACTTTCTGATGAAACTATTATCCAGGGCTTTAATTGGAATGTTCTGTTTAGTATTATCATGTGGAAAATCTAGAAACGCAGGAATAATATGATTTTCAATGGGGAAGCTGGTGAACTGGTGTCTGAAACTGCAGGAACTCTTGCTTATGCAAGAATAATCACTATGGCCGAAAACTAAAAGGATAAACAAAACAGTGGTCGAATTTGCTGGCAACCGGCCCTGAAAGAGTGGTGCAACTTAAATGCAGGTGGTACCAAGCATCTGACGGCAGGTAGAGCAGCAACTGGTGGACTGATTCGAGATAACAGAGGCAAATAGATTACCGGTTACAGTAGAAATATAGGCATATGTTTTGTAATTGATGCAAAATTATAGGCTATTATGGATGGTCTTGATATAGCATGCAAGAGAAGGATTAAACAAATGTTAGTGGAGAGTGATAGTTTGACTATGGTTAATACTCTTAATGGGCAAGCAGAGGGAGTCAAGTTGAGTTTGGTGCAAATTATTAGACATCAGATAGCAAGGGATTTGAATATTAAGGTCTTGTATGTTCTACGCTAAGCCAATATGGTTGCGGATAATATGGCAATTCTAGGCAGTCATGACCCAATTGGATTGCTCATTTACGATGGTCCACCCAAACAAATTGCTATGGTATTACTACAACAAAAGTATTGGTAAACACTATAAAGTTTACTATGGCTAATTGTATTTAGGTTCTTCTTCTTCCCAAAAAAATATTAAATTATTTTGTTTTATTTTTAAAGTGTTGTCATATTACATCATTTTATATAGAAAAATAAAAATAAAAATACAATAATAAGATTTAAACGTAAACCATTTTTGTTTTAAACTATTGTACTTTACCATTCAACTAAAACTTTATTTGTAATTTTGTCAACTTTTAATAAATATATTTATTGCATAATTCTATTTTTTTACTCACATAATAGGTATTTTATGTTGTAATACTTTTTCTAAAGCATTGCAATAGTGAGATTATTGATTTAATTTAATTAACACCAAAACTTCATTCTCCCGTCTATTTGTTTTTAGGTTGAAATTTTCTAGATTAATTATTGAAATTAGTTAGATAAGATTAAAAAAAATTCATGTAAAGCTTTTCAATAACATAATTTAGTGTGTTTTTGTTGATGCAACTAGTTGCAAAGCTCAATTGCAGCTAACTAGTTTACTTGAAAGAATTTAAAAAAGGTAATAACTATACCTACATTTACTCATGAATGAAATGAATATATTTCTAGCTTGAATTTCATTGAATAAAAGAAGGGTATATATACACCTTAGCATGAGTGAAGCTAAAGCTTTCAACCAATTAACTGATTCTTGAAATGTAAAACTGAATCTAGTTACAACAGTTCTAATATTCACCCTACTACACCAAGACCTGAAGTTTCTCTCGGAACCAGGAAAAACTAGAAGCAGGTAATATGGTTTGGTGAGGATATCAGCAGGGAATGTCACCAACAACCAATAATCCATTGGCAACCTTTTCTTGAACAAAATATAGATCAAGCTTGACACGCTTGAACTTAGAATGAAGAATGGGATTGGTCGCAACAACTACAGCAATGGAATTATCGAATTATCATACCAAATAGTAGGGCGATCATTAAAAGACAACCGAATTTCCCGTAATAATGAGTCAAGCCATGTGATGTCAACAGCTACAATAGCTATACCATGATACTCTACTTCAGCCATTGATCTAAAAACAACTTGTTGTTTCTTTGAGCACCACGAGACAGGATTCCACAATACCCAGTGGTGGATCGTTGATCACCAAAGTCTAAACCCTAATTCGCATCAACATACCCTTCCAAAGACAACCTTTCGAAAGGTTGAATCTGTAACCCATAGTCAATAGTAACACAGAGGTAGCGTAAGATGCATTTGAGGGTAACAAAATGAGCATCAGTGGGAGCATGAATGAATTGGCATATGCGATTTACAACATAGGCAACATCGTGTCAAGTAAAAACTATATACTATAATGCTCGGGCAATACTCTGATATTCACATGGATCATCAAGCAGAGTTCCCACATGTTTGGATAGAGCACAAGAAACCATGGGTGTATGCACTCCTTTAGCCTTGTCCATATGACAACGTTCTAACAAGTTAATGATATATTTCCTTTGACAAAGATGGAGGCCACCAGTTGAAGAACAATTCACCCCAACACCCAAAAAATAGTGAAGAAAGCCCATGTCTATGAGTGAAAAATTAATGTGAAGTTGGTGAACAAACGTATCAATCTCGACAGGGGAGTCACATGTAATAATGATGTCATCAACATAAACCAAGACATGCCTATGGAACTCATTAGTGATACGATTGAATAAAGAGGCATCAGACATAGAGAGCACTAAGCCAATGGAAATAAGAAAAGCCTTCAACTTATCGAACCATGCCCTTGGAGCTTGTCGAAGACCATATAAAGCTTTTGTAACAGCTCGGTTTAGACCCTAGTCAGAACAGTGGTTTCAGGACCACAAATCTGAGTTGAAAAATTATTTTAATATTATTTTTGGTGTTTACAATATGTGAATGTGCATGTGTGAAAATTTCGTGAATTAATTTTTTCGTTTAATAGTTTAATTTGATAAAAAGATCTAATTGCAGAAAATACAAAATGCGTGTTCTATTTTCTAAAGTATCAAATTACTATGTCTTTATTATGTGGAGTCCTTATGATGCAATTATACCATTGAATTAATGCATGGACATATTTGGTAATGAGATAGTGGAATTTTAATGAAAATAATAAGGTTAAATATGTAAATAGATTATTAATGTTTGATTAATAAAACAAAAGCATGAAAATAAAGATATTATTCTTCGTTTAGCCGAAATTGAAGAAGGAAAATAGGTTCTTAAAGTCTTCAAACATTCGGCACTTGCAAGCATTAACTAGGTATGTGTTTTTTTATTGGTTTTTGATAATTTTTATGTTTTTGTGATCGTTCTTAGTAATCTATGAAGCCCATGTCTAAATTTTTTGATTTTCTTTTTATGATTTTTTCTTTTTATGATTTTAAGTTATTCCATTGATGAAATTATGAGTTTTATGAAGTTTGATGATAGTATATGGAAGTTTGAAGTTTGGTTAACATGTTTTGTCTTTGAATTTTTGATGAATTTGAGTAATTTGGGCAAAATTGTGAAAATAAGAAATTGATGGACTAAAATGTGAAATAAATGAAATTTTTGGGCTTATATGAGCTAGGGTAAAATTCGGCTAGGAAATTGTATAAGGAAAATTTGTGTATTTTGTGATTTTATGAATTAGGGACTAAAATGTTAAAATGTGAAAATGTGAGGGATAATTTGTAAAATGCCCTAAATATGTGTATTTGGATTGAATTGAATGATTTGTTGAATAAAAGGGTTACTTTTGAATACATATAGATCAAGAAAAGACGAATTCGGATCTAGATCGAGGGAAATCGAAGGTGATCGAGTAAACGATTCTAATTGTCAATTACGAGTACAAGGTAAGTTCGTACGTGATAAATGATGTTACAAGTATGTTTTAATGCTTTGATAATGCATAAATTGTATATATTTGACTATGGTTTAAGCATGATGATAAATCGACTATGTTCGGCACTAAGTGTACGAATTGGAATAGCTTCGGCTATATGAGGCACTAAATGTGCGATACCGAGATAGCTTCGATTTATTTGAGATGGCACTAATTGTGCGAGATTGTTACTCCTTCGGCTAATCAATAAAGCACTAAGTGTGCGAATTCTTAAAGCATGGAAAGACTTTCGAATGGATTAATGTATTTGAATGAGAGGTGAGATTGAAATGAATAAATACGGGAAAGTTCAGGTATGTTCGATACCTATGTGGTAGATGACACTATGTATATGAAGTTTGATGAATTTGTATGAACATATTAAATGTGATGGATTAGAACTGATGGTTGAATTGTGAACTACTAAGTGTTCGTTAATTGATGTTTTGTATTATATAAACTGTTGATTATATTTGGTACAAACTTACTAAGCTTTAAAGCTTACTGTGTGAAATGTTCTCTATTTTACAGTGTTATAAAGCTAGCTCGAATCCAAGAATCATCAGCGACTCATTCACACTATCGGACATCTATTTTGGTACCATTTTGAGAGTTGTACATATGGTATATGGCATGTATAGGCTAGAGTTATTTTGATAGGTTTTTTGATATGAATATCTAGCCATGAGATTTGACTTGTAAATATTGGTATGTATGGCCTTTTAAGTTGGCCTAAATGATGTGTTTGATAAGTAAGTTATATGATGTATATAATGCTTATGTGATGGTTTGAATATGGAATGTTAAAATGGTAAGTTTTGTGGTATGAAATATGTTATAAAATGATGAGTTTATGTATTTGGAACTTATATAAGTTGTAATGATTTTGGTACATTGATTTGGTATGTTTTAGTTCTGTAATTGAGTAATGAAATTGGTTGACTATGAAGTGGCATGAAATGTGTGTGATTTGGTATGTTTTGGGCTGCCTATAAGTGTATGGAAATGATTCCAAATTGGTTGTTATGAGTTCATGATTGTAGGGTGCCAAATTGGCTTTTCAAATGGCCTATTTTTGTCCACACGGGTAGAGACACAAGCGTGTGTCTCAGCCGTGTGTGAGACACAGTCATGTTACACGGCGGTGTGTCCCTTATGGTACCCTGCTATTTTAAGTCAGTATACCCTACAATTTTGACACGACCTAGACACACTAGCATGTCTATCGGTCATGTGTGGCACACGGGCTGGCACATGGGCGTGTGGTCGGCTGTGTGACCCAAGTCAGTAACCTCCTTAATTTTTACATGGCCTGGCACACGGGCGTGTCTTGTGGCCGTGTGGACAAGTCAGTATGTATGCTCTATTTTGCCATGGCTTAGGCACATGGGCGTGTCTAATGCCGTGTGAGACACACGGTCGGCTCACACGGGCATGTGACCTTTATAACTTTGAAAAATGTTTAAGTTTCAAAAAATTTTGTATGAGCTCGGTTTATTCCCAACCCCTTTCAGAAGCATGTTTAGGGTCTCGTTGACCTATGTAAGGGACTCTATAATGATGTTTGACTTTGATGCTATGTTGTTGATGAAATGAATGTGAATTGTTCTGATTTGTCTGGTAATGCCTCTTAACCCTAGTCTGGCAATGGATATGGGTTAGGGGTGTTACATTTGGTTAGTATCAGAGCTACAATTTAGTCGATTCTAGGACTAACGTAGCGTATATGAGTCTAGCTATACATGCCATATTTATGAACTGTGATAGTGTGATGAATCATGATAATGAAAATGTGTGTTTATATAGTAAATAGATCCCGAACAAGCGATAGCTGATGTTGTTGAAAGTAATGCGCCCGCTCCAGCTCAAGGGGCAGCACCAGCCGAATCTAGGCCGATATCTAGTAGTCAGAGAGGAGAGGCTAAGCAAGCATTCTTCCAAATGATGACTGAGTGGTTCACAGTATTCATACGAACGAATCTGACTATTCAACAACCTTTACCCCCACCTGTTCCTCAATAAGTCTCGGTTAAGCCACAAGTAATAGATCCAATTCGATTGAGTAAGCCATCTTTTGCTAAGATTCGTAAACACAGGGTTGAATAGTTTCGAGCAACGGTTGACGATGATGCTGAGAAAGCTGAGTTTTGGCTTGAGAACTGTAACATCCTGAAATAGGGCCTAAACGGAATAGTGGTTGCGAAACCACAAATTTGAGGTAGAAAAATTTATTTTATTATCATTTTAAGGTCTATGGCATGATTGCACGATTGTGTGAAAATTTTGTTTAGAAATTTTATCGATAGAGGGTCCAATTTGATATTTAGGGACTAAATCGAATAATTTGCAAAACTTGCATTCTAGAAGTTTTTAGTATGAAATTACTTTGGAATATTAATGAGGAGGTCTTAAATAGCAATTTGATCAATTTCTAAAATTTTGGACAAAAATAGGCTTGTACATGAAAATTTTCAAAGAAAGGTATTAAGGGTATTTTGGTCATTTGGTAATTAAAAGATTAAAAAAAGGAAAGAGATGAAAAAATATGTCCATCTTCTTCATTAGGACGAAAATTAAAGGGTTCTACATAGCTAGGGTTTGTTTCAAGCTTCCAAGCTCCATAGTAAGTGATTCCAAGCCCCGTTTTTAATGTTCTTTACGTTTTTGAAATCCCGGTAGCTCGATTTAGCTTATGCTAGCAATAATTCAACCTAGGGTTCATATTTGGAAAAATAAGCATAGGTGAAATTTGTGTATTTTGGTGTTTTATGATAGAATATGAGATTTAAAATTATGTTAGACAACTTGTGCTACTCGGTTTTAAGTGAAAACGAGTAAAATGGCTTAATCGGTAAAAATACCTAATAGTCATAAGTACATGTTAGAGTGAGAATTTGATGTTGTCATAGAAGGGAAAAATGATCAGCATGTCATAAAAAATAAGAAAATAGGATGAAGTTTAATTTCCGAGCCTTGGGGAAAAAGTGTAAATATGTAAAAGTTTAGGGGCAAAAATGTAATTTTGCCAAAGTTTGGGTCAAGGACTGTTTTAATAAATGTGAGTATTAAATAAGCTAAATTTTTTTATTATAGATCAAGAAGAACAAAATCCGGAGTTAGACTAGGGAAAGAAAAAGATAGTGGACTAAATCGATATAGTTGATCGTATTTTGTTTGAGAGGTAAGTTTATGGTAAATAAATGCAATATTCTATTATTTTATGTTAATGTTGTTAATTTCCAGCATGTGTAAATTTATTTTATGAAATTATTCAAAGAAGACTCAAGCATGAATTGACGGAGAAGTAATTTCAGAAAGTCCCGGTTGAACCTTAGGAATGTGTAGGATACAAATGTCATGACATTAGGGTTCAAGGATACCGTGTAAGACCATGCCAAGGCATGGAAATTGGTAAGGTTTCTAAGGCAAGAAAATCATGTAAGACCATGTCAAGACATGGCATTGATAAGTTACTATAAGGCAAAGGTCCCATGTAAGACCATGCCAAGGCATGGCATTGGTGAGTTCATAAGGCAAGGATACCATGTAAGACCATGTCAAGACATGGCAATGGTAAGTTTCAAAAGGATACCACGTAAGACCATGACAAGTCATGGCAATGGTAAGGTACTCGTGTATCCTTAGTATTCCAAGTGGTTCAACGGGAAAATTTAAAGAGAATATCAAGGTAAGGTCAGGTAAGACGGGTTATATTAAAAAGGTAAGACAAGTTCATGCTAGAAGAACAAAGGTAAGTACATAATGTTCATGTATGTTTGATAAGGATAAAGGTAAGTAAAATGTATTAATAAATTTGATTAAGTAAGTAAGAATTTAAGTAAGTGAGTAAGTGAAGAAGTTTAAAATATGTCCATGACAATTAATGAAGTTGCATTAAGTAGTATCATGCCAAGTACTAAGATAATTCTTATGAATGTTGTTATTTATTTGCATGCAAACTTACTAAGCTTAATGCTTACCCCCTTTATTTTCCTTCTTTTATAGTTTTTTCAAGCTAACTCGGGGATCGTAAAGTACGTCGGAGGTCCGGGTACACTATCACGAGGATTATTTTGGTATAGCTAGACGTTTCATTTTGAGTATGGCATGTATAGCATCGTAGCCATTTTGTATGTATGATCTTATGATATGGTTGATGAATGGTATGTAAATGCTTGATAATGATTAGCTGTTGGAATGGCTAATCAAGGACATGTTTGGTGTTATGTATGCCTAAATGCTAATTATTCCATGGAAATCATGAAAAAGGTGAAATTAGCTTTAAAACAGTATCGAACAGCAATAATGACGTGAATTTGGAAAATCACTAAAAATAGTAGAAATGGATTTAGATCGTGAATAAGATATAGAATTAAAGCTTGATGATTTTATTTTCATATGGATGGAACAAAATAGGTATATGAGTTATATTTTATGAGATATTTAAATTTTTGTAAAATAGGCCCAGAGCGATTTCTGGATCCCCTATTCTGACTTTGGAAATTCACAAAAAATTGTACAAAGATAATTAGAAGTCATTCTTTATATGTACAGATTCCTTATTGAGTCTAGTTTTATGAGAAACAAACGACATAATAATTGAAACTATGTACAGGGATATATTTGATTCGTAATACACAGGGGCAGAGTAGTCGAACCCTAAAACAGGGGAGACTTTAACTAATAAACTGTACTAGTTGGCCTGACCAAAAATTCTAGAAAAAAATTAGTTGATAGATATATGAGTCGAGTTTTATGGAAAATTTACGGAATTGGATTTCAAGTTTCGTAACTCGAGATATGAATTTTTAAGTGACTGTGATGCAGTTAGCTAGCTTGTCTGGAAGTTCTAAAATAAATTGTTTGAGCTGTTTAATTAATGAATTAAGTCCGTTAATACCTCATGCTCGACTCTGGCGACGGTCTCGGGTTCGGGCCGTTACATTTATTGGTATCAGAGCAAAGGTTTAGTCGGTTCTTGAAATATTTAGTATGAGTAAGAGTCTAGCTATACATGCCATACTTATGTGTTGATAGTGTGACGACTCCTGACGATTTTAAAATGTTTTCTTTTATAGTTATGGATCCCGAACAAGCTGGTGTAGATGATGTAGAGAGTAACGTGCCCGCTCCCACAGAAGGGACAGTGCCACCAAATAGTAGTGAAAGGTAAGACGAGTTATATTAAAAAGGTAAGACAAGTACATGCTAGAAGAGCAAAGGTAAGTACATAATGTTCATGTATGCTTGATAAGGAAAAATGTAAGTAAAATGTATTAATAAATTTGATTAAGTAAGTAAGTATTTAAGTAAGTGAGTAAGTGAAGAAGTTTAAAATATGTCCATGACAATTAATGAAGTTGCATTAAGTAGTATCATGCCAAGTAGTAAGATAATTCTTATGAATGTTGTAATTTATTTGCATGCAAACTTACTAAGATTAATGCTTACCCCCTTTATTTTCCTTCTTTTATAGTTTTTTCAAGCTAACTCGGGGATTGTAAAGTACGTCGGAGGTCCAGGCACACTATCACGAGGATTATTTTGGTATAGCTAGACGTTTCATTTTGAGTATGGCATGTATAGCATCGTAGCCATTTTGTGTTTATGATCTTATGATGGTTGATGAATGGTATGTAAATGCTTGATAATGATTAGCTGTTGGAATGGCTAATCAAGGACATGTTTGGTGTTATGTATGCCTAAATGCTAGTTATTCCATGGAAATCATGAAAAAGGTGAAATTAGCTTTAAAACAGTATCGGACAGCAATAATGATGTGAATTTGGAAAATCACTAAAAATACTAGAAATGGATTTAGATAGTGAATAAGATATAGAATTAAAGTTTGATGAGTCTATTTTCATATGGATGGAACAAAACAGATATATGAGTTATATTTTATGAGATATTTAAATTTTTGTGAAATAGGGCCAGAGCGATTTCTGGATCTCCTATTCTGACTTTGGAAATTCACAAAAAATTGTACAAAGATAATTAGAAGTCATGCTTTATATGTACAGATTCCTTATTGAGTCTAGTTTTATGAGAAACAAACGGCATAATAATTGAAACTATGTACAGGGATATATTTGATCCGTAATATACAGTGGTCAGAGTAGTTGAACCCTGAAATAGGGGAGACTTTAACTAATAAACTGTACTAGTTGGCCCGACCAAAAATTCTAGAAAAAAAATTAGTTGATAGATATATGAGTCTAGTTCTATGGAAAATTTACGGAATTGGATTTCAAGTTTCGTAACTCGAGATATGAATTTTAAGCTACTGTGATGCAGTTAGCCAGCTTGTCTGGAAGTTCTAAAATAAATTGTTTGAGCTGTTTAATTAATGAATTAAGTCCGTTAACACCACGTGCTCGACTCTGGCGACAGTCTCGGGTTCGGGGCGTTACAAGAACACTATCAGAGTATTCGATGAATTGTCCTGTATTCCAGAAGAATGTATTAAATGCGTAGTATCTTTGCTTAGAGATAATTCATATCACTGGTGGAAAACATTGACATTGATGGTTCCTAGAGAACGAGTTACCTGGGAATTCTTTCAGACCGAGTTTCGAAAAAAGTACATAAGCCAGAAATTCCTCGATCAAAAAAATAAATAGTTTCTGGAATTGAAACAAGGTCGTATGACCGTTTCTGAGTATGAAACAGAATTCATACGTTTAAGTAAATATGCTCGGGAATATGTGTCTATTGAAGATATCATGTGTAAAAGATTTGTTGATGGATTGAACGAAGGCATAAAACTGTTAGTCAGGATACTTGAACTGAAAGAGTTCGTAGTATTGGTTGAGAGGGCCTGTAAAGCCGAGGATCTCAGCAAAGAAAAGAGAAAAGTTGATTCAGAGGCTAGAGATTCGAGAAAGAGGTCAATGAATAAACCTTATCATTCCTTGTCAAATAAGTCTAGAGATTTTATTGATCGATCGATAGCTTCAGCGGGATATCAGAATAGAGATCGTGGAAAGCAATATACCAACCCTAAAGCTCAAACTACCTCAGTATCGAGTACTGGTAATGCAAAGGATGTAAAGCCTGAGTGTAAACAATGTGGAAGACGGCATTTTGGATATTGCTGGAGGAAAGGTAATAACAGAGCTTGTTACAGTTGTGGTTCACGAGATCACTTTATAAAAGATTGCCTAGAGTTAACTGAAAAAGACAATGCTCAGAACATGAGACCGAGTAACACTGCAACTAGAGGTAGACCACCGAGAAACATGGGAAATGAGAGTGGTGGTAGAAGTGTGACGCGAGACACTACAGCGAGATCTGATACTAGAGCACCTACGCTAGCCAACGCTATTCGGGCACGAGAAGAAGCGTCATCTCTAGATGTTATTACTGGTACTTTTACTCTCTATGATACTAAAGTTATTGCATTGATAGATGTGTGAATTTAGTATCCAGTAAGACTTTGTCTGTAGAGTCTACTGAATTTGTAATTAGAGTATTGAACCCCTTAGTCAAGTGTGTATTGGTTGATAAAGTGTGCAAGAATTGTCCATTGATGATTCAGGGTAATTGCTTTCCGGGCAATTTGATGTTGTTACCATTCGACGAGTTTGACATAATTTTGGGTATGGATTGGCTAATGTTGCATGATGCTGTTGTAAATTGCAAACGAAATATGATTGATTTGAGATGTCAGAGTAATGAGATTATTCGAATTGAATCAGATGATTTGAACAGATTGCCAACAGTGATTTCAATGATTTTAGCTCAGAAATATGTGAGAAAGGGTTGTGAAGCTTATTTAGCTTATGTGCTTGACACGAAAGTGACTGAAAAGAAGATTGAATCAATGCCAGTTGTTTGTGAATATCCAGATGTGTTTCTTGATGAGTTACCGGGTTTACCTTCGATCAGAGAAGTTGAGTTTGGTATTGAATTAATACTAGGAACTACTCTGATATCGATAGCTCCGTACAGAATGGCACCAATTGAATTAAAAGAGTTGAAAGCTCAATTGCAAGAATTGACAGATAGAGGAATTGCACGACTGAGTTATTCTCCCTGGGGTGCACCAGTTTTGTTTGTGAAAATGAAAGACAGAACTATGAGAATGTGCATCGATTATCAATAGCTCAATAAAGTGACAATCAAGAACAAATATCCTTTACCGCGAATAGATGATTTGTTTGATCAGTTGAAAGGGACTACAGTGTTTTCAAAGATAGATTTGAGATCGTGTTACTATCAGTTGCGAGTGAAATATTCTAATGTGCTAAAAACTACTTTCCGAATGAGGTATGGACACTACGAGTTTTTAGTTATGCCTTTTGGATTAACGAATGCACCTGCTATTTTTATGGATTTGATGAACATAATTTTCAGACCGTATTTAGATCGATTTGTTGTCGTATTCATTAATGAATTTTTGATTTATTCGCGTGATAAAACCGGGCATGCTGATCATTTGAGAATAGTGTTACAGACTTTGCGAGAAAAGCAGTTATATGTGAAGTTTAGCAAATGTGAATTTTGGTTATGAGAAGTTGGTTTTCTGGGTCATGTTGTGTCGGCATCTGGTATTCGAGTTGATCCAAGCAAGATTTCAGCAATTTTAGATTGGAAGCCTCCGAGAAATGTTTTAGAAGTCCGTAGTTTTTTGGGACTTGCTGGTTATTATCGACGGTTTGTAAAAGGCTTTTCAATGATTGTGACTCTGTTGACGAAATTGCTTCAGAAAGATATGAAATTTGAATGGTTCGAAAAGTGTCAGAAAAGTTTTGATCAGTTGAAAGCTCTATTAATCGAAGCTCCGGTGTTATTTCAACCAGAATCGGGTAAAAAATTTGTAATATTTAGTGATGCATCTTTGAACAGTTTGGGATGTGTTTTGATGCAGAAAGGTAAAGTAATATCTTATGCCTCGAGACAATTAAAGCCACATGAAATGAATTATCTGACGCATGATCTTGAATTAGCTGCGATTGTGCTTGCTTTGAAAATTTGGCGTTACTATTTATTCGGTGAGAAATGTCATGTTTAGTCCGATCACAAAAGCTTAAAATATTTGATGACTTAGAAAGATCTGACTCTACGACAACGAAGATGGTTAGAGTTGTTAAAAGACTATAAGCTTGCAATTTACTACAATCTGGGAAAGGCCAATGTTGTTGCTGATGCTCTAAGTCAAAAAACATTGTTTGCATTGCGTGCGATGAATACTCACATAAATTTGCCTGATGATGGTTCGATTTTAGCTGAGTTGAAAGCAAGACTGTTATTTATTTAGCAGATTTACGAAGCTCAGAAGGTTGATAATTAATTTTTAGCAAAACAAGCTCCATGTGATTTGAATATTGATTCAAAATTTTGAGTTGATACTGAAGGATGTTTGAGATTCAGAGGCCAAATATGTGTTCCAAGAAATTCATAGTTGATTAAGATGATTTTAAATGAAGCTCATAGTAGTTGGTTATCTATTCATCTGGTTAGTACTAAATGTATAATGATCTGAAATAGCTTTATTGGTGGCATGGTATGAAACGAGATATTTCAGACTTTGTTTCAAAATGTTTGATTTGTCAACAATTTAAAGATGAATATCAGATTTCGTCTGGATTACTTCAACTGATTATGATTTCGGAGTGGAAATGGGACAAAATCACGGTGGATTTTGTATCGGGTTTACCTTTGTTACCGAGTAAGAAATATGCAATTTGGGTTGCTGTTGATATATTGACTAAATCGGCTCATTTCATCTCGGTTCGTACATATTATTCACTTGATAAGCTTGCTAAGTTGTACATTTCTCAGATTGTGAGATTGCACGGAGTACTATTTCTATTGTTTTGGATAGAAATCTGAGGTTTACATCACAGTTTTGGAAGAAACTGCAAGATGCATTAGGTACGAAACACACTTTAACACTACTTTTCACCCGCAAACGGATGGTCAATCCAAGCAAATTATTCAAATACTCGAGGATATGTTAAGATGTTGCATTCTTGAGTTTGAAGGTACGTGGGAATAGTATTTGCCATTGATTGAATTCGCATATAATAATAGTTTTCAATAAAGAATTAAAATGGCACCGTACGAAGCCTTATATGGTCGCAAATGTCGTACACCATTGTATTGGACTGAGCTCAGTGAGAATAAGATTCATGGGGTTGACTTGATAAAAGAAACTGAACAGAAAGTAAAAGTGATCAGAGATAGTTTGAAAAAAGCTTCCGATCGTTAGAAATCTTACGCAGATTTGAAACGAAAAGATATTGATTTTGAGATTGGTGACAAAGTGTTTCTAAAAGTATCTCCGTAGAAGAAAGTACTCCGATTTGGCAAAAAAGGCAAATTGAGTCTGAGGTTCATCGGGCTGTATGAGACTATCGAACGTATCGGGCTGGTTGCTTATCAATTGTTGTTGCCAGCTGAGTTAGAAAAGATTCATAATGTATTTCACGTATCGATGCTTCGACGATACAGATTTGATCCCTCACATTTGATTTCTCAGTCTGAGATTGGGATTCAGTCTGATATGACCTACGACAAAGAACCGATTTGTATCTTGGCACGCGAGCTTAAAGAACTGTGAAATAAGAAAATTTCGTTAGTAAAAGTGATATGGCATCGACACGAAATTGAAGAGACTACGTGGGAGCCCGAAGATGCTATGAGACAACAATATCCAAAACTGTTCAATGGTAAGATTTTCGAGGACGAAAATCCCTATGGGGGGAGAGTTGTAACGGACCAGTTTAGACCCTAATCGAGATAGTGGTTTTGAGACCACAAATTCGAGTTGAAAAATTATTTCAATATTATTTTTGGTGTTTACAGTATGTGAATATGCATGTGTGAAAATTTCGTGAATTAATTTTATCGTTTAATAGTTTAATTTGATAAAAGGATCTAATCGCAGAAAATGCAAAAGAAATGTTCTATTTGCTAAAGTACCAAATTGTTATGTCTTTATTATGTGGAGTCCTTATGATGCAATTATACCATTGAATTAATGCATGGACATATTTGGTCATGAGATAGTGGAATTCTAATGAAAATAATAAGCTTAAATATGTAAATAGATTATTAATGTTTGATTAATAAAACAAAATCATGAAAATAAAGTTATTATTCTTCATTTAGTCGAAATTGAAGAAGGAAAATAGGGTTTTAAAGTCTTCAAACATTCGGCACTTGCAAGCATCAATTAGGTATGTGTTTTTGACCGGTTTTTGATAATTTCTGTGTTTTTGTGATCGTTCTTAGTAATCTATCAAGCCCATGTCTAAATTTCTGATTTTTTTGATGATTTTGAGTTATGCTATTGATGAAATTATGAGTTTTATGAAGTTTTATGATAGTATATGGAAGTTTGAAGTTGGGTTAACATGTTTTGTCTTTGAGTTTTTGATGAATTTGAGTAATTTGGGCTAAATTATGAAAATAAGAAATTGAGGGACTAAAATGTGATATAAATGAAATGTGTAGGCTTATATGAGCTAGGGTAAAATTCGGCTAGGAAATTGTATAAGGAAATTTTGTGTATTTTGTGATTTTATGAACTGGGGACTAAAATGTTAAAATGTGAAAATGTGAGGGATAATTTGTAAAATGCCCTAAATATGTGTATATGGATTGAATTGAATGATTTCTTGAATAAAAGGGTTAATTTTGAATACATATCGAGGGAAATCGAAGGTTATCGAGTAAACGATCCGAATCGTCAATTATGAGTACGAGGTAAGTTCGTACGTGATAAATTATGTTACAAGTATGTTTTAATGCTTTGATAATGCATAAATTGTATATATTTGACTATGGTTTGAGAACGATGATAAATCAACTATGTTCGGCACTAAGTGTGAGAATTGGAATAGCTTCGGCTATATAAGGCATTAAGTGTGCGATACCGAGATAGCTTCAGTTTATTTGAGATGGCACTAAGTGTGCGAGATTGTTACAGCTTTGGCTAATCAAGAAAGCACTAAGTGTGCACATTCTTAAAGTATGGAAAGACTTTTGAATGGATTAATGTATTTGAATGAGAGGTGAGAATGAAATGAATAAATACGGAAAAGTTCAGGTATGTTCGATACCTATGTGGTAGATGATACTATGTATATGAAGTTTGATGAATTCGTATGAACATATTAAATGTGATGGATTAGAATTGATGGATGAATTGTGAACTACTAAGTGTTCGTTAATTGATGTTTCGTATTATATAAACTGTTGATTATATTTGGTACGAACTTACTAAGCTTTAAAGCTTACTGTGTGAAATGTTCTCTATTTTACAGTGTTATAAAGCTAGCTCAAATCCGAGAATCATCAGCGGCTCATTCACACTATCGGACATCTATTTTGGCACCATTTTGAGAGCTGTACATATGGTATATGGCATGTATAGGCTAGAGTTATTTTGATAGGTTTTGTGACATGAATATCTAGCCATGAGATTTGGCTTGTAAATATTGGTATGTATGGCCTTTTAAGTTGGCCTAAATGATGTGTTTGATAAGTAAGTTATATGATGTATATAATGCTTATGTGATGGTTTGAATATGGAATGTTGAATTAGTAAGTTTTATGGTATGAAATATGAGATAAAATGATGAGTTTATGCATTTGGAACTTATGTAAGTTGTAATGATTTTGGTACATTGATTTGGCATGTTTTAGTTGTGGAATTGAGTAATGAAATTGGTTGACTATGAAATGGCATGAAATGTGTGTGATTTGGTATGTTTTGGGTTGCCTATAAGTGTATGGAAATGATTCCAAATTGGTTGTTATGAGTTCATGATTGTAGGGTGTCAAATTGGCTTTTCAAATGGCCTATTTTTGTCCACACGGGTAGAGACACGGATGTGTATCTCAGCAGTGTGCGACATACGGTCATGTTACACGGCGGTGTGTCCCCTTGGGTACCCTGCTATTTTAAGTCAGTATACCCTACAGTTTTGACATAGCCTAGACACACGAGCATATCTATTGGTCGTCTGTGGCACACGGGCTAGCACATGGGCGTGTGGTCGGCCGTGTGACCCAAGTCAGTAACCTCCTTAATTTTTACATGGCCTGGCACACGGGCGTGTCTTGTGGCCGTGTGGACAAGTCAGTATGTATGCTCTGTTTTGCCACGGCCTAGACACACGAGCGTATCTAATATCGTGTGAGACGCACGGCCTACTCACACGGGCGTGTAACCTTTATAACTTTGAAAAATGTTTAAGTTTCGAAAAATTTTGTATGAGCTCGGTTTAGTCCTGACCCCTTTCTAAAGCATGTTTAGGGTCTCATTGACCTATGTAAGGGACTCTATAATGATGTTTGACTTTGATGCTATGTTGTTGATGAAATGAATGAGAATTGTTCTAATTTGTCCGGTAATATCTCTTAACCCTAGTCCAGCGACAGATACGGGTTAGGGGTGTTACAGCTTTGTTTAGGCGATATACAAGGGGTTGCCATTTGCATCGGTTTGAACATAACTGGAAGGTTGCTACATATACACCTCTACAGTTAAATCGCCATTTAGGAAGACATTATTAACATCAACTTGTCGTAGTGGCCACTGTTTAGTGACAACAATGGAAAGAATGGTGCGAATTGTAGTTGGTTTGACGACATGACTTAATGTCTCTTAAAAACCTCACTAGGGAACTTGAGAACACCCTTCACCAACCAATCTTCCTTTTTGACGAGCCACTGTACATTGAGATTTCATTTGATTTTAAATAGACACTTGTAACCAATTACCTTTCGACCCGAAGATAAGGGAGCTAAAGTCCACGTGTGGTTGCAAATCAAGGCATCATATTCCTCCTGAGCTGCAATCTTCCTTTCTGCACTAGCAAAGGCTTCTTCAATAGTACACGGCTCTCATTCAAAAAGCTTAATTGTCAGCACTTTTGGTTTAAAAATTTTGACCTTCGACCGAGTGACCATAGAGTGAGTATTACCAAGTTGTGGTGGAAGATCAACCGGAGCAAGAGAAACAGGAATATCCTATATGGGAGAGGAAGTGTCAAATCCATCATCCAGGTCAATAGTATCATTATTATCTGAAAAGAGGAGTCTGAAGTAGATTCGGGAAGATAAGTTGGCGATTGAACCAATTGAGCATCATCAGTGGGCATCGTGCATGGTGGAGTGGAGTCATGAGAGTAAGAAATATAGTGACTCGGTCGGATGCCAGAGATACAGATGGAGCATTAGAAGGAAATAAAAAATGGTCTTCATTAAACACCACATGTCGAGAAATAAAAACTCGGCCATCCAAAGCAAGACATTAATAGCCTTTGTGTTAGGAACTATAGCCAAAAAAAGTGCACGGTTGAGCTCGGAACTCTAACTTGTGTTGATTAAATGGTCGGAGATATGGATAGCAACAACATTTGAAAACATAAAGGTGATCATATTCCGACAGAGTAGCATAGAGCACCAAATACAAATACTGATTTTGAAGAACCAGAGTGGGCATCTGATTGATCAAGTGAACCATATATGAAAAGGCATATGTCCAATACTTCATTAGTAAATCGGCTTAAGCAAGTAAGGTAAGCCCAACTTCAACTATATGACAATGCTTTCTTTCAACGATCCCATTTTGCTTGGATGTATGAGGAAAGGTGATGCGATGCAGAATGCCATGTTGAGCCAATAAGGAGGCAAATAAGTCAATTTCACCACCCCAATCACTCTGAAATTGCTTTACATATTTGCCAAACTGAACTTTCACCAATTTCTGAAAATGAACAAAACAATTATTAGCTTGAGACTTCTTTTGGATAAGAAATAAACAAGTAAACCAGCTACAAACATCAACAACGGAAACATAATACCAACTGGTCCCACAATTAACAGAAGTAGGTCCCTATAGGTTAAAAACAATTAAATCAAATGGATGATGATACACTGTGGTAGAAGTCAGAAATGGTAACTTGTGCGACTTCCCTTGTTGACAAGTAGAACATACATGTTGTAATTTATTAATATCAACAACAACATTACTCAAAGATGGATGACCAAGTCAACGATGCCACAACTCGAACAAATTACATTTTTGAGGAAATGATGAGCTAGTGCCCAACTCTGTATTGTGAAGAGACGTGTCATGGGCTCAAACGGATCCCACTTTGTCAAAAGATGACACCAGAGAAAATTGATATAGTCCTTCATGTGTGTGGCCTTGAAGCAAAATCTCGTTGGTCTGTATATCTTTTACAAGACAATGGAACAGATGAAACTAAAAAAAAAATGATTATCCCGAGCAAACTGAGAAATTGAGAGCAAATTTTTTTGAATCGTAGGAACATGTAACACATTTGTTAAATGCAACAACTTTCGAGAAGTAAAAATAACACTATCACCCAAATTCACAATAGGAACACACGTACCATCACCCATTAGTACAGGAATTTTACCTGAAAATTCACTCAAATTATTCAGCATAAAAGCTTCTTGAAAAATGTGGTTGGTGGCATCGGAGTTGGGGTACCAAACAGATAGCTTATTAGAAACAGAGGACAAAGGCATGGTCTGTATGGACAAAGCATGGATAGGCCCAGCATGTTGCAGCAACAAAGGCCTAGCAACCACATTGGCAGAATAGGCCCAAGCGACCCAGTAGCTCCACTGGACAAAACAGGCCTAGGTGATCCAATAGCACCATTCAACAGACCTGGCCCAACAAAGGAGCGTACATACGATCTAGCAGGAACATTCGGTGAAAGAGGCCCAATTGCAGCAAGTTTCATAAACCAAGTCATAGAAGAAAACCCAATTGATTGAGGCCCAAATTTGAATGCAGTAAGCGACCCAAAGTCGTAGGCCATATGAAGAACTTGGGCCACTAATCTAGACGGAGGAATCGGGCCATGAGAATAAGGGAAAATATAAAAGTTAGTGGAAACCCAATTCGAAGACACCCCACTCACCTGCCCAGCCACCGAATAGTCATCATACCCCCGAGAGGAACCAGACGCCGGAAATCCACTAAAGTCTCTATTGGAGCGATAGCAACACCGTTGAACGACATTGCTAAGACGACCACAAGCTGACACTAAGGACGACCTTGAGAACTCTGGCCACGACTTCTAAAATGACAACGAGCACCTTGTTGGACCGAAATCTTCGCGCGAAAATCCAGAATGGAAGCGGACGACGACGGATTAGGTGAAACCGAATGGTGCAGCAGTCATAAATCTCAGTCATAAATCTCATCTGTTGGTTTTCACATTCAAGAAGGATGTCCACCAGCCTATCCATCTTCAATGGTTTCGGAGCAAAAGATGCAACAGTGAAGATGGCCTCAAACTCGGCCAAAAGCTCGGCTAGGACAATATCAACCTGCTCTGTGTCTGATAAAGGATGGCCCGAGGCAGCCAATAAGTCACAGAGATTTTTTTATCTTGGCCAAGTACTGAGATGATTCTTTTTCAAAGAATGCAAGTCATGCTACAAACGGGAGATCTTGGCATTAAAGGCTGCGGTAAACAGGTGAGTCACTTCTCTCCAAACTTCTTACGCCGTGGTAGCACCTGTAAAATGCGACAGAATATCTTCACTGATCGTGGATAAGAGCCAGGATTCAAGAAGTTTATTTTGCTGATGAAAAAAATAAAATTCGGATTAGAGGCCAACTTCCTTGTGGAATCTGGAACAAATCGAGATGGGGTCGAAATAGTTCCATCTACATAATTTGTAAGTCCATAGCCATCGACTATCAATTTGATCTGATGGTGCCATTGCACAAACGTGTCTTCCCTAAGTTCTACTGTGTCATGCTTAGGAGACGACTGAACAACATGAAAGTGTCTTTCATCATCTGGACAACATGGGGATGTGGAGTTGTGGACTAGAGCAGAAGACTTTGGAGATAGGGCTTCATTGGCAGAGACATCAGGTGAAGGAGCAGCCATGGAGCATAGCGAGCAGCAGCCCAGATAGCAACGACTAATACCATGAAAGAATTTACTAAAGTCAAGAACTATACCTACATTTACTCATGAATGAAATGAATATGTTTCTAGCTTTAATTTCATTGAATAGAAGAAGGGTATATATACACCTTAGCATGAGAGAAGCTAAAGCTTACAACCGATTAACTGATTCTTGAAATGTAAAATTGAATCTAGTTACAACAGTTCTAATATTACTAATATATCCATTTATATTTAGTTGGCATTTTACATGATTCTATGAGATTAACTGTGCAGTTAATTAATATGAAATATTATTGACAGAAAAAAACTAGCATATGGATTAATATGATTTATTTTCTAGTTTTTTTTTATATATAATTTCTCTGCTAGGATTATCCTTCCATATTTAGTGTAATATGTGATCAATTCAAAATATAAATAGTTTTTATATTTTCATATTATCTAAGCTTTAAAAGATAACAAAGGTGACATTTTTTTATGAAAATGATTTTCTCAAGCTTACAACACCTTGACCAAATCTCTCTCATATATATAAGTTGCATTTTCCTTATTTAAGAAGACAAGCTATCAAGAATATTTAAGATTGATTTTATGGAAAAATATCTTCAAGTTTATCATCTATATTTTCAGTGATTGGGTTATCATTTTTGAAGATTGTAATTGATTCCATAGAGATTATTAAATATACCATTTAAAGGACTAGAGATATATTATCACAATTAGATGTGGGCTGAATTTTTTAAGATTTATCTCAATTCATTTTATTCTTATCTTAAACGTAATAACTGATTTGGTGAGATCTACATAGATTAGAATGGATTAAAGTTTACATAGTGAGACTAAACTAACTCTTTACATGAAAACCTTATTTAATTGTAAGTGCAATAAGTTCTAACAATCAGTTGCAACTTATTTAACAATTGAGTTTTTGAGATTTGTATATTTTGATTGACATCTTTTGACTATATTTTTTTTGACTATTTTTGTCCAACTATTTAAAGGGTTTCATGTTGAATTTTCATGGTTAATTGTAGGGAAGAAGTCATTCAAGCGACAAAAACTCGAATCAAAGATGTTTATTTGAACAAGATATCTCCCTTTTTTTTCATTCCTTAGGAAGATTGATTAGACCAAATTTGTAAGTCAAATTCCTATTACATTAGCTTGATTTTAAGGTATTTGCTTATGGTTTTGATATGATTTTTTTAGAGTACAAACTTGTTCGTTAAAGGAATTTACTTGAGTGCAAATTATGTTGTAAATAAATTTTGTATCAATTTGTAACTAAACTTTTAGTAGAGAAAGATTAGAGGGAAAGTTTAATATTTATAATTGTATAAGAGTGAGATTGCAGTGAGGGTGAATAAGGTTGAGCTTAAACTATCTCTTGTACTGTTGAATTATAGTGAATTACTCTCTAGGCAATACCTCAAATTTGTAGGATTGGATTTGAGCTACATAACCAATTGACTAAACCTATTATTATATTTCTCGTTTTTAGTTGTCCTTCTATAACACCCCAAAAATTTGAGAGATTTGTTAATTTTGTCAGTAGTTAAGTGATTTGCTAAGGTGGTTAAGTGCTTTAAGTTTGTGCTTGGGGTTATGGCTCGAGTCTTTTGTGACAGCATTTTATTTTATTTTGCTAAATTCTTTATGTGGCCGATCAACTAGTAGTAGTTGGGTTAAATTGAAATTTAATATAGCTGTTAGATAAGAATTAGATTATTTGAGATGATTGGGTTGTTGGGTTAGTTTTTATTTTATCTTTTTATCTTTTATTTTAAAATTTAGAAAAAAAATATTTCCATGATACCCTTCCCATTACTTACGTTCTCAACTTTTTCCCACTTTCCCATTCGTTTGCTTCACGTATGTTCTAGTGGAGAAATTGCAAAAAAAAAATCTTCTTTCCCTTTTTTTTTTCCTACTCCAAAACTCATTTACGTTCTTGTTTACATTTCATAGGGTTCATCAATTTTGGTGATTGATTTGTTTTCTACTCCATTTCATGTAAATAATGTTCCTTTTATTATTTAGTATTTCTTTCTTTTTTCGTTATGGTGGTGATTGTTTCCATATCTTTTGCTTAAGATGGGGTATGTGTGTGTTACGTATTAGTCATTTGGGGTCTTTTAGGAGACATTCATGGGGCAATAGATCCTCTAGCAAATTAAGTTCTGTGGTGTTCGGCTGTTTCGTTGCGAGTAAGTCATTTAACATTCTGTTGGGAACTTCAATTGGCATAGTGTGGCCATTTTGTTGTCGATTTCGCGATTAGATTTGGTTAAGGAATGTGTTAATTGATTTTTGTTTTCTGTCAATTTGGTATTGGGTTACTCGGTTCTTGGAATTACATCAGAAATAGTCAAGGTGTGTAACAAAAACCCGAGACAATAGCGAAAGACGAAAGCCGAAAAAGGGGACTTCTGACATTACAAGGCCATGTGGTAGGCCGTGTTTGACACACAGTTGTGTGCTAGACCATGTGAGACACACGGTTTGGGCTAATTAGGTCGTGTGGGCCACACAGGTGTGTGGGCTCAAAATTTTAAATTTTTTCATAGGGCCCGTATATTGTAATGAAGCTATAAAAACGTGATTTCTGACAAATTGTTAAGCATAAAACTTGATATAAGTACTATTAAAGTATGTATAGTATAGTTTGCAAACCTTTATGAGTATTCTATAATATGATATGATTGATCTATGTATGCTATATGAGCATGTATGATATGCATATTTTGGACATTTGTAATTCTATATGTGCATTGGGGTGGGATTTATGTATTGGAGGAAGTGTGGGCAGTTTAATTATATTCTGTAACTGGTGGCATAACTATATCTATTTCTGTACATGGCGATAATTGGGCTATTGATCTGGCAGCTAAGCTGCATATATTCTGAAAAGTGTCATACCGATACTAAGTGTTGTGTTTAGATGGATGGGTGTTTCATATCCTATATGGTGTGTTGGGATGATTAGAGATGGTGTGTAGCGGATGAGGGTAGGATTATATTTCTGCGCTTGACATGTTCTGATATTGTACCTATTAAAAAAAGTTTTTGTCTAAGATTCGAAATATTGTCTGTTGATTATACTATATGCTACAAACTGAGTTTCAAAACTTATTCTTTGTTTGTCTGTTACTTTCAGGTAACCTTCAGACTTAGGACAGATCGGTGCGACGGGAGCTCGGTTAAGTACTTTTGTTAAAATATGTAAAATGGTTTAGTTTATAGTATTTTGATTTTAATAGACTATTTGAGACGTTTTTTGGATTGTTTAAATATTTGGAGTTTATTTTCTAATTTTAACTATTTTATCGTTTTGGTGGGCTTAAAATTTGATCTATAAAATATTTGATTTCACTATAACAAACCATGTTTTCAAAACTGGACTCAAATAAGATTTTTTTGCTATAAACTCAAATTCTTATGAAATATATAAATATGTATATAAATAATATTTGTCAAAATGGTTAAGATATGCCTGCAAACAAACTATATTTTTATGTAATAAGAGTTAACGATGTTTTCTCATAATAAACGAATTATGGGTTTTCGAATGAACATGCAATAACATCTTCAGATTTGGTCATAACTTTTAGGTCGGTTTAGGGTGTTACATTTGGTGGTATTAAAGCTAGGTTTCAAAACTCAGGCTGTGAATTTTGGGTTTAAAATTTTGTTAAAATTGTATGTAAAACAAAATTTCTTTCAATTAAAAAATCTGAAAAGTAAGTTTATGGAATACCGAGTCTCTGGCGCTGATCCTTTATGTACTTCTGACTTAGTTAAACTTTTAGTTTAGAAAAAAAAACTCTAAAATGATTAGAACTACTCTGCAATAGTTAGAGATTGTAACAACTTCATAGATTCTTCTGATAACTTTTGAGTGTAAAATATATGTTAATAAACATCTGAACTGATACATAAAACTTTATAATATAAATAACATACAATGACTGCATGTGGAACTTGTGGAAAAGGTACTGGTGGGCATGGCAGCCGCCGATGAGGGCTCGAGCTGAGCCGTCCTTGATGGATAGTATGCCCAATCTAGATACAAGTGAAACACCGGGTACGCCTACTGCTAAGACTGGGTCCCAGAGTCAAATGTCTGGGATGACGCATTGTCTCTAGCCATGTTAAGAATTTTCGAGAGGGTCGCTAAAACCCATACCAGATTTTGGAGCTGAGGGTCGGTAATTGAACGACTCTTGTCAAATAGAGTTGAGCTATTTAAGGGTGTCATTGGAGACGCGAGTTTGTGAGCCTTACTCAAGGGGATAGGACCGTTGCTGAGTATGTGGCCGAATTTTTAAGGCTAAGTAGATGTGTTTGGTTTTCTCGAATGACTACGACAAGAGCATTCAGTTTGAGGAAGATATGAGGTATGACCTTAAAATTTTGACAACCCTTCTGATAATTTTTTTTGTCTTGGCAAACAAGGCAAAGATTGCTAAGGAAGTTAAGTGTACTGAGTGTAAAAAGAAGAATAGTGAAAGAGGTAAGACTAAAAGGGATTCGGAGCCCTCTAGTTCTGTTTAGCGTCCTAAGAAATGAACCAGATTTGATAAGCCTTCAAGGGTTGAGGCAGCTATTGCTTCTACAGTGGGTTAGACATGTGAAAATTGTGGTAGGTGCCTTCCAAACGAATGTTGGAGGAGGTTGAGAGCTTGTCTACGATGTGGGTCAATGGAGCATCGGATCAGGGATTGTCCACTCTGATTTAATCAAGTGTAAGCTCCATCTTTGGGTTTAGTTCAGCCTTAATGAGCAGTTTAGTAGTCACTTAGGGGTTGTTGTCAAGCTAGAGGTGGTAATAGATTGGGTAAGGGTTAGAACGCACCGGGCAGAGGTGCTAATCAAACTGAGGCTAGGAACCGTAAGGACAAAGACATCGCAGACTTTATTACTGGTACGTTCTTTATTAATTCTATACCATACTTTACATTGATAGATATAAGCTCAACACATTCATATATAGCTAGTTCTATTTCTGTGAACTTGGGTAATCCTGTTGAGAGCACTTTTGGTGAGGTTTCTATGATTAGTCCATTGGGTCAGTCAGTGCAGGTTGATAAGGTTTATAAGAGAGTACCGTTGGATATATAAGGTATTTTGTTTCTAGCTAATCTGATGGAGTTACCATTCGGAGAATTTGATCTAATACTAGGAATGAATTGCCTCGTAGAGCATCAAGTCAGCTTAGACTGGGCGACTAAGAGGGTAACTCTAAAGTGTAAAGATGATGTGGAGGTTATTTTGATCAGTGAGTGTCGAGATTATCTTTCCAATGTGATCTCAGCTCTTATGGTAGAAAAGTTAGTTCGTAAAGGGTTTGAGGAATTTCTGGCCCTTGTGCATGATTTGACTTTTTTGAGTTCATCAATTGGGGATATTCGGACTGTTAGAGAGTTTTCAGATGTATTTTTTGAAGAATTATCGGGGTTAACTCCAAATAGAGAGGTCGAGTTTGGTATCAAGATTTTACCAAGTACAACTCTGGTGTTCATCACTCCTATCGCATGGCATTGAAGGAGCTTATGGAATTAAAAGCTCAGTTTCAGGAACTTCTTGATTGAGGGTTCATTCGGCCTAGTATCTTCGTAAAAGCACCAGTTTTGTTCGTAAAGAAAAAGGATGGTACAAGGAGGATGTGTCTAGATTACCGTGAGTTGAATAAATTCAAGATAAAGAATAAGTACCCACTTCAGTTTGACGAATGCTCTGAATGTATTCATGGATCTTATGAATCGGGTGTTCCAGCCGTATTTGGATCAGTTTATCATGGTCTTTGTCGAAACCCTTTTTATTTTGAAAACAATGGGGATCGACTTTTGAAAACAAAAATGTGGAGTCGCCACTAATCTCTTGATTTAGGTGTGATTGGACCACCTACTAAAACGCTTTATTCAATGAAAAATAAATTTGGTTCATGTAAAATAAAAAAAAAAGCGGGTTCGAGAGTCAGTTACGCACGAGGAAGGGTTAGCACCCTCATAACGCCCAAAAATTGGTACCAAATTGATTCGATGCTGTCCTTATATCAAAAGTTTTTTTTTAAAAGAAAAGATTTTCCGAAATATGATTTTTTTTTTAAAATGTTTGAATAGCTCAAATTAGCGGTCAAAAATCTCTCGTTTCAAAGATATGCAGTAACATACCCAATACGATTGGATACGATCCTTTATACCTTTAAAAATACGATTGATTTTTGACTTTTGAAAACTCGTACACTAAAATTATAAGAAGGTTATCCAAATATTTGGTTCACCAAAAAAGTCATACCCAGTACGATTGAGTACGATTTTCCGAATTCCCCAAATATTAGACATTCCCTTATTTTAGAATTTTTGAATGACAGAAAATTGGAAATTTGCTAAAAAATACGTTTATTTGTTTTAAAATAAATGAAATATTTAAAGCATTGTAACAAAACATATATGAAAAAGGATTAATGAGCATGAAATAATAGGATACAACAAGTCACAATTAACAAATCCACAATTATGTACAATTATTCTAAGTAAAATGACCAAATTCTTAATCATGGATGACGAACAATCAATACAAACATGATATACAACAATAATTAATAGGACATAATATAAAATGTTCCATAAAATATGTACAAAATGAAATAGAATTAGAACTTAGTATAGTATAGGACATTTTCAAAATAATGATGAATTAATTAACACATAAAATAAGTTTACAAATTGGTATGAAAACTAGAGATATATAATTATTTGACATAAATATTGCAGAATAAAACAGTTGGATCGAATAATATGCAAAACATTTCAAACACAAATTTTAAAAATTGATAAAATGCATGGTTGCTTAAATAATATAGAAAACATAAAAGAAAAAAAAAACATGATAGGATAGAGTGTACATAACAAAGAAAATTATATTTACAAAATACATAAATTTAGTGATGTATATTTATAAAACTATATTTATAAAGGAAAATTTAAAACAAAACATAACATAATTTTATATATAACAACTTGATTTGGATTGATGAAAATGATACATGTATAAAGATAATAAAATATGAGAGTATATACAATAAATAAATGGTGCGACTTAAAATATGGTTTTTCAAAGAAACGTATTATACACCTGAATAATTTTAAAGAAAAAAATATATATATATACATAAAAGAAATATTAATTTGAAATCAATAATGTAGACTATAATAAAATAATTTAATATGGGTTATATACATATATTTTAGAAATAATTAAATGTTAGAATATCATGACCTAAAAATATGAATTGTAAAATTAACTTAATTTTATCACATACTATGCATTTAATAAAAATAATTAGGTACAAACTTTAAAAAGAAAACTATATATTTAAAAATATCATGGTTTTAATAATGTATGTAAATTAAATATAAGTACTAAATATATGTTTAATAATAACTTAAATAATATACTAGATATGAAGAAATAATAATACATAGCAAGGTATAACACACATGATAGATTTTTTTATTTAAAAACATACGTACAAAAATAAATACATGTGAAATTAGAAAATTATATACATACCATTTTATTTAAAAAAATATTTAAAAGAAATACTAAACAACATACTAGGATAACATAATATGGAAACGCATTTTAAAATAACAATTTTATAAATACAATGATGAATTTCCAAAGCAGTATCATATGTACATAAAGACATGTAAATGAGACATAAGTCAAGAAATATTTTAAATAATTTATGTATATAAATATATTGACAACACTTATTAATAAGGTATTAAAACTATGTAATATAAAAAGAATTTTACAACATGCAAAACAATAGTTATTATAAAAAAACTAAAAAGAATAATTAGTCTACAAATATATATAAAATATTTAAAGAAATAGGATACATAATGTGAAAAAAAAAACAATCTTAAAAAAAATTGTACAAATGTAACAAACAAAATTATTAACATGGATTAAGGCATACACATATTAAATGTATTTTAAATTAACTAATTGTATAAATATAAGACCCAATTAAAAATGCAATAAGATAAGAAGAATAATTCGTAAATAAAGTAACCATAAAATTGATCAATACACAACATGCGTAAATATATAGGGACTGATATTGCAAATCCTCCCAGGCCCAAAATGCATCACTGTATCATGGACTAAAATGAAAACGCGCTCAAATCAGTGAGCCTGATTAAAAAACAATGCCAAAGCGAAAAAGATGCAATTGAAGCCCTGCACGAATGCAGAGGACTTAGGGCGCAAATTTCCCACTTATACAAAATTAGCGCAGATCCGATTCACATTTCGGGCCAATGCGCGGACCTTCATGGCTAGTAAACGGTGTCGTTTGGCCTTATGGGTGATTTTAAACCCTTTTTCCTTCAAACATAATCCGATTTTAATTATTTCTTAGAAGTAACAGCAGCCATTAACCCCCAATTGATAGGGCTTCATTTGGCTAGCAGCCGACATGCAAATAGCTCCATCAGTGGCCGACAACATGCGATCAACGGCCAAATCCTTGCCCATGCAAGTCATAATCATGGAGATCCGGTAAGCCATCCCTTCTCCTTCGTTTTTTTTTTTGTTTTAAAACAATCTCAAATCATATTTTACGTCTTCAAAAACCAAAAAAATAGATAAATAAAAATAAAAAAAACGTTCGACCCTTGCCCGAGTCTCTTCATTTCCAAGACGTTTGGGTTTTCATCGATATCGACTTATTTGTTAACAAGAAATCGAGCCAACCAAAGAGATAAATCGAAAGAGAAAAAAAAAGAAATAAGAACTTGAAATCACCTTTGATATCTATGATTTTTCCTATATTCTGTGTATGTGCATAAACGTATGGTATGTGTACAGTGAGCGTCCCCTTACAGGGATAAAATCAATGGCTTCTTATAGCATGATTTTTGGAATAAAAAAACAAAAATAAAAATTACATCATTAGCTATATTCTGTTAGTAATTCTTCTGGTATATTCTTGTGCAAATTTGGCCGTATAGAGGAGGCGTACGAAAGAGGCCGCGCGAGGAGCCACTCGTGGGAGTCCCAATTTCTGGCCTATTCTGGCACGTTCCAGAAGCTCCTAGTGCTGCTGAGATAATTTTGGATGTATTGGGCCTCGGGTTTTAGGGCTTATTGGGTCATGGGTTATTAAAAATGAGTTTTAAAATTATTGGATTTTATGTAATTGGGTTAAGGGTATTTGTTTAATTGGATTAAAAAATGTATTTGGGCTGTTTTAATTTAGTTTATTTTGTGTTTATTGTTTTTTTTTTTGTATAAGCTCGGACAAAAATTGGGCCTTACAGCTGCCCCTCTATGCTCATTGTCGTGTAATGAGAATAGAGCAAAGACTTCAAATAGGCCCAAATTTGCCCCGGCTTTGCTGAATTCTGACTGTAAGTAAATAGGACTGGTGGCTCAAATCTGCTCCATTGCCGATAAGACTTGCCATACTCGATCTGCTCCACAACTGCTTAGGGAGATAAGATCTTCAAACTTTAGTCTGCTTCCTTGCTACCTCAGGAATATAAGACTACAATCTTTCACCTGCTCTCTTGCTACCTCAGAGAGATAAGGCTAGTGGTGAAATCTGTTCCATTACCTATACATGGAGATAAGATTCACCATTCTCGATCTGCTCCACTGTAACTTCATGGAGATAAGATCTTCAATCCTCAGTCTGCTTCCTTGCTACCTCAGGAAGATAAAACTCACTTTAACCTACTCTCTTGCTACCTTAGAGAGATAAGGCTTAAGGTTTAAATCTGCTCCATTGCCAATACATGGAGATAAGATTAGCCATCTGTGAAGATCTGCTCCGCTGCAACTTCAGGGAGATAAAATCTTCAATTCCCAGTCTACTTCCTTGCTACCTTAGGAAGATGAGACTTCAATCCTCAACCTGCTCTCTTGCTACCTCAGAGAGATGAGGTTGGTGGTGAAATCTGCTCCATTACCGATACATGGAGATAAGATTCACCATTCTCGATCTACTCCACTGCAATCTCAGGGAGATAAAATCTTCAATTCTCAGTCTGCTTCCTTGCTATCTCAAGAAGATAAGACTCATTCTTCAACCTGCTCTCTTGCTACCTCAGAGAGATGAGGCTGGTGGTAAAATCTGTTTCATTGCCGATACATGGAGACAAGATTCACCATCTGCGAAGATCTGTTCTGCAACTTCAGAGAGATAAGATCTTCAATTTTTACCTAATGTCACCGCACTGTCTTCAGGGGAACCTATCCTGTAGACTCCATTTTATATGCTCATGCTTATGTCAAATAATTAGGATGCTATGATTGAAATGAACCCAATGCTCCTAACTAAATATGTTATGAATGATATATGCAGAAATGAGGATGATTCCATTTTAACAATTTAGGGTATCATCACTCGTTGCTTATTAATATGCTATTACTAATGCATTTGCTCAACCATCATCTTGACGGAGTATCCTAAAGAAACAACCTATCTCGTCTGGCGAGCTTGCCTCACTGTAATTCCAACGTCCCTTCTACTACTCTTTTTGAGACAAAACATTGCAACTCATAGTTGAATTTCCCTTTGTTTAATCTGCTACCTCACTCCTCATGTGCTATAGCCAAATGTACTTTTTTGCTCTTTGTATGAATACAAAACGTCTTTTCTCTTTTCTCGAGAATAAAATTGTATCATCAATACTATATCTTGCCTGTTTGCTCCATCATCCTTTTGGACAGAGATCTCAAAAAGGCAATTCATCCAAATATATCCTTGAACTTGAGCGTATTCTAAACAATTATTCTACTTCAGATTCTTGCATTATCTAGAAACTCCTAGAGTAATGTGCAAAACTTCTATTATGCAAACATCACTAGTTCATTCATCATTATGTCAATGCAACATGCTTGCAATCAAATCGTGATAATGAACAAGAATAGAATTAATCTTAAATTCAAAGTAAATTATCAAAAGAACAACAATGGCCATTAATTTGGGAATGTATATCTTGAAAAAGAAGGGATAATTCAAAGATAACCAATTTACTGAAAATGAAGACTAGGTACCCTTATTATCGCAACCTGAGCTTCTCTATACAAACTTCTTGAAGACCAATTCAAACTCGACATGTGTTTAAGAGATCAGAAGCACTTTGTTAATGCCCCAAGATACTACATACCCCCTTCATGGTTAATTCAAGTGTAGCAAGATCACAGCCTTCCTATTTCGGATCCATATTTGAGCCGCCCTTTTCGGGTTTTCAACTCATATCCCCTTTGGTCACAAGGCGCCCTTTGCGGGTTTCCACGTTGGCCTCTCTTTTTTTCTCTTTTTCTTTTCTTTTTTATTGAGTCTCAAAGTACCCTTTGCGGGTTTTCACTTTGGCCCTTTTCATTTTTACTTGGCCTCAAAGCACCCTTTGCGGGTTTTCACTTTAGGAGCTTTTTTTTTTGAAAGTCTCAAAGCGCCCTTTGCGGATTTTCACTTTGGCTTCCTTCCCTTGTTAAGTGTAGTACCTTTTGATTGAATCCGAGTTCACTGGATTAGACAAATTTCTTCCATCCATTTCGGTCAGGATTAATGCACCACTGGAGAAAGCTTTCTTCACTACATAAGGACCCTCCCAATTCGGCATCCATTTTCCTCTTAAATCCTTTTGTATGGCAAGAATCTTCTTTAAAACCAAATCTCCCTCATGAAACTCTCTTGGGCGAACCTTTTTGTCATAAGCCCGCATCATTCTTTTTTGATACATCTGTCCATGTTGAATAGCCTTTAGCCTTTTTTCCTCAATCAAATTCAACTGATCATATCGAGACTGTATCCATTCTGCTTCATCTAACTTCAATTCTGATAAAACTCGAAGGGAAGGTATCTCTACTTCAATGGGTAAAATTGCTTCCATTCCATAGACTAATGAAAAAGGTGTTACCCTAGTTGAAGTTCTGATAGATGTTCGATAAGCATAAAGAGCAAATGGCAACTTCTCATGCCAATCTCTGTAAGTTTCGGTCATTTTTCCCACAATCTTCTTGATATTTTTGTTAGCTGCTTCCACTGCCCCATTCATCTTCGGGCGATAAAGTGACGAGTTATGATGTCTAATTTTAAACTGACTGCAGACCTCTACTATTGTACTATTGTTCAAATTCAGTGCATTATCAGATATGATCTTCTCAGGCATTCTATATCGACATATAATTTCTTTCTTTAAGAATCTACTGGCTGCCGATTTAGTTACATTGGCGTATGATGCAGCTTCCACCCACTTGGTAAAATAATCAATGACCACAAAAATGAAACGATGCCCATTTGAAGGCTTTGGTGAAATTGGCCCTATGACATCCATGCCCCACATGGAAAACGGCCATGGAGAAGTCATAACATGCAAAGGCGGGGGAGGCACGTGAATCTTATCACTATAAATCTGAAATTTGTGACATTTTTTGGCATAATTGATGTAGTCTCTTTCTATGGTCGACCAATAATATCCAAACCTCATAATTTTTCTGGCCATTGTGAACCCATTGCCATGTGTTTCACAAATACTTTCGTGCACTTCTTCCAAGATTTTCTTGGACTCCACGGCATCCACACATCTCAAAAGTACCTGATCCTTCCTTCTTTTATATAGGATCTCTCCATCTAAAACATAATCGCAAGCGAGCCTTCTCACCGTTCTTTTGTCATTCTCCGTGGCTTGATCTGGATACTCACGATTTCTCACATACCGCAATATATCCTGATACCGAAGATGATCATCTCTTTCTTCTTCCTCTATATTATAACAATAAGACGGGGCCTCATAAATACTCATCTGAATAGGCTTCATATCGTCTTGTTTGCTTACTTTGATCATGGAAGCCAAAGTAGCCAAAGCATCTACCATTTGATTTCCATCACGCGGGAGATAATTGAAAGTAATATCATCAAACTCTTCAACTAACCCCAACACCAGCCTTCTATAATTGATTAGCTTGGAATCTCTTGTCTCCCATTCACCTCGAAGTTGGTAAATTACCAATGCAGAATCTCCATATACTTCTAATGATTTGATCTTGTGTTCTATAGCTGCTCTGAGCCCCATGATACATGCTTCATATTCTGCCACATTATTTGTACAATCAAAATCCAATTTACATGTGTGGATAATGATCTCCACCTGGGGATACTAAAACTGCCCTAACTCCATTACCCACAGCATTTGAGGCTCTGTCAAAATTCAATTTTCAACAGTGACCTTTTGTATTATCCTCTTCAGCAGCTGCCACATACACTATCTCTTCACTGGAGAAGTCAAAATTCAAGGGCTCATAATCTTCTAGAGCTCGGCTAGCCAGAAAATCTGCTATTGCGCTCCCCTTTACAGCTTTTTAACTCGTGCAAATTATATCAAATTCAAAAAGTAAAATTTGCCACCTAGCCATCCTTCCATTCAAGGCATTTGACTCAATCATATACTTTAAAGGATCCAATTTTGAGATTAGTCAAGTTGTATGATACATCATATATTACTTCAATCTTCGTGCTGTCCAAACCAAAGCGCAATACAATTTTTCAATTGGTGAATATCTCAACTCACACTCAGTGAATTTCTTACTGAGGTAATATATCGCCCTTTCTTTTCTTCCTGATTCGTCATGTTGACCAAGCACACATCCCATTGAATTACCAAACACGGTTAAATACAATATCAACGGCCTGTCTGAACTTGGGGGTGATAACACTGGAGGACTTGACAAATATTCTTTAACTTTATCAAAAGCCTTTTGACATTCCTCATCCCATTCTCCTGGGTTATGCTTTTTAAGAAGACGGAATATTGGGTCACACTTCTCTGTTAATTGAGAAATAAACCACGCAATGTAATTTAGTCTTCCGAGGAAACCTCGAACTTCTTTTTGGGTACGTGGTAGAGACAATGCCTATATAGCCCGAACTTTATCTGAATCAATCTCAATTCCCTTCTCACTGACCACAAAGCCTAATAGCTTTCTAGATCTAGCCCCAAAAGTACATTTTGTAGGATTAAGCTTTAACTGAAACTTTCTCAATCTCATGAACAACTTTCTCAGTACTTTGATATGCTTCTTTTCAGTTCGAGATTTGGCTATCATATCATCTACATACACTTCAATCTCCTTGTGCATCATATCATGGAATAAAGTCACCATGGCTCTCTGATATGTCGCTCCAGCATTCCTCAATCCAAATGGCATCACTTTGTAACAGAACGTGCCCCACAAGGTTATAAAAGTAGTTTTTCCCATGCCCTCAGGATGCATCTTGATCTGATTATACCCCGAGAAACCATCCATGAAGGAAAATAATGAGTAACCAGCCGTATTATCCACTAGTGTATCAATGTGAGGCAAAGGGAAGTTGTCCTTTGGGCTTGCTTTATTTAGATCTCTATAATCCACACACATTCGCACCTTGCCGTCTTTCTTGAGAACAGGCACAACATTAGCTACCCATTCTGAATACTTGATCACCTGAAGGAATCCCCCATCAAACTGCTTTTTAACTTCCTCTTTGATCTTTAAGACAATATCTGGCCTCATTCGTCGAAGTTTCTGCTGTACTGGCTTGCAATCTTCTCTTATAGGAAGGCAATGTACCGCAATACCAAGACTTAAACCGGGCATATCTTGGTATGACCATGCAAAAACGTCTTTAAATTCTTGAAGTAACCTAACAAGGTCCCGCTTTGTTTCTTCAGCTATGCATGTTCCAATTTTTACAACTTTCCCCTCTTCCAAAGTCATCATGTCTATGGTTTCTTTATAAGGCAAAATTTTCTTTTCCTCTTGTTCTACTATCCTTAACAAATCTGGAGATAAATCATAGTCTCTGCCATCTTCAAAGTCCTGAGATCCCTCTAAACACATGTCTTGCTCAAATAGTGATTCTAAGTCAGTAGCAGCGTCGCTCATGACATTGATATCTAGAGACCTATTATAGGTACAAAAATATACAAAGAATGAATGAATTTGGTAATTATTTGCTTTGTATGATATTTTATGAATAAAAGAATAATTAAAGAAACAATCAAGATAATTATTTAGATAGAAAGAATAACATAATTGCTTGTGAAAAGTATAATATTTACTCAAAATGATAGCAAAAATGTATTTTATTGAAATAATGATGTTTGAACATGAGCCTATTTCACAAAGAAATCTTTATTGTTTCTAGGCTTAAAACAACAAGTTTGTTTCGAACATTACTCTGACTAAGCTCTAAAAACTACAGGAAGATCCTTCGTAGTCCAATTTTCTAGAATGCTCCCAAGTTCATACGGACGAATATTTAACGAAATCCCCTCTTCAATCGTCTCTTCAAAAATGGCATTGATGTACATATTTCCCAATGCTTCTCCTATGTCTTCCTTCTCTGGTACCCCTTGTTCATGATAAATAATGGCGATACAAAAGACTTGGAGATATGAGGAATTATCATGGGCTCCCACTTGATTTCCCCACCATTCACTCGTGCTCTTCTTCTTTCTCGCTTTCTTTCTAACTTTTTCTCCTTTGTCGTGCATCTGGCCTGAACCCCAAACCAAAGCGATCCTGTTTGTCTTTTAGCATTGGAACTGCAATTCTTCCTTGAAGGCATCTTCCAAGTCCCTTTCCTGGTACAGCTCCCCGGCCTACCATCAACCATAAACCCATCATCATAGTTTCAGACATTTTCGGCTCCAGAATTCTACTTCCCTCAGTGATGAATGTTGCATTCACAAATTCCAAAGATCGAAAAGAACACTCAATGGCTTCCTCATCTATTTCTACATACGGTGCATCACTGCTTACGATCGCGATAATATCTTCTTCAGCATTTATCGTTATCAACCGCCGTTTCGACACCAGCTTCAGTTTTTGATGTAATGATGAAGGCACTACCCCTGCCGCGTGTATCCAGGGTCTTCTCAACAAGCAGTTGTAAGAGGGCTTAATATCCATTACTAGAAAATCTACCTCATACGTGGTTGGGCCAATTAATAAGGGTACCTCTATTCTCTCCATGACTCTCCTCTCTGTGTCATCAAATGCTCGCACTATGTTCTGACATCCTTTCATGTGAGAACTATCCACAGGTAACTTGTTTAGTGTGGACAGAAGCAACACATTTGGTAGTTATATGCAAAGCCTTGGTAGATCCCATCCCTCCTGGCGGAATCTCTTCATCATTGAAAAAAATAAAGTTGTCTGCACTTATGTTGTTAACCAACCGATCCAACTTATTGACGAAAATATCGTTGGTTATATAGGTCTCATTTAGCACCTTCATCAATGCACTCCGATGCACCTCTATACTCATGAGTAGAGCCACCAATATAGATATGCGGGCTGGCTGTTTACGCAACTGCTCCACCACACTGTATTCGCTATGTTTCAGAAATTTCAGGAATTCTTTAGCTTCTTCTTCTTTCACTGGTTCATTAACAGGCACATCAAGTTCAACTGCTTTTCCTTTCTTTTGCTCGACCAGCACATCTCTTTCTTTCATTGGTTCTATTCGGGTATCATATCGCCTTCCACTGCGTAGGTGAGAGCCTATATTTTGATCTTCCTTTAACGGACTCTCCTTTCCCGGAATTGTCACATTACAATCATAGTTCCAAAGGACCTGTTTACTATCTTTGTAAGAAAAAACTGTTGGCTTCTGAATTATAATCTTTGGCGTCATTTGAACTCCTGCTTCATTTTTAGGACGTGAGATAATAACCACATGATAATTGACCTTTGGACTTGATGTGGATTCTGATGCGCATATATACTCCTCATGGATCTCTTCATAAAACTCCATTTCCTTGCTATCCATCAGGCCTGAATAACAACTCTGAATTCTTCACATTCCTGAATTCTGTGTCCCTCTTCATGATGAAACTCACAATAATTCTCTATCCCATTATCACTTTTTTCTGTGCTTGAAGTAACTAACCCTCTTCTTGCCATCTCTTTCCAAACTTGTCTCAAATGAGTCTTTACTTCTGAAACATCTTTCTTGGTCCTTTTTCCAATTCATCCATCTACTGCATTTACCCCACTATCAGTATGATTAGGCAGTGGATTTTTAGTACTGGGCACATTATCAAATTTCACAATACCTATCTGGATAAATCTCTCAACCAGCTTCTTAGAAGTGGTGCAATTTTCTATTGAATGACCCACAATTCCTGCGTGATACTCACATTGAGCATTAGCATCATACCATTTAGGGAACGGAGGCTGTATTGGCTTTAAGTAAAAAGGTGCCACCACATGTGCATCGAACAAACTTTGATATAACTCTTTGTATGTCATGGGAATTGGTGTAAACTGAATCTTCTCATTATTCGGCCTAGTTCCTGACTCTTGTCGTGATGAACCCTGACTAGCAGTTGTCGCTTTTGGTTGACTCACGGTAATAGACTTCGAATATCCCACATTCGTATTGTTCACCTCATTCTCTTTCTTCCATGGCACAGACCTTTTAGCACTTTCTCTTGAGTCTATCCTTCCATTTCTTATGGCATTTTCAATCATTTCTCCTGTCATGACCACATCCGCAAAGCTTCTCGTGGCACTTCCTAGCATATGAGTTATAAAAGGGGCCTTTAAGGTATTAATGAAGAGCATCGTGGTTTCCTTTTCCAATAGCGGTGGCTGAACCTGAATAGCCATTTCTCTCCACCTCTGTGCATACTGCTTAAAACTTTCATTTGGCTTCTTCTCCATATTCTGCAGAGTAATTCTATCAGGAGTAATATCTGTCACATGACTGTATTACTTCATGAACACCTGTGCTAAATCTCTCCATGAATTAATTCTGTTTCGGCTCAATTGATTGTACCATTTAGCAGCTACTCCTACCAAGCTATCTTGGAAGCAATGAATCAACAATTGGTCATTATGAACATACCCTGTCATCCTTCTGCAAAACATAGTGATATGAGCTTCAGGACAGCTCGTTCCATTGTATTTCTCAAATTTTGGCATCTTGAACTTGTATGGCAGTACTAAGTCTGGGACCAAACTCAGATCTTTTGCACCAATTCCCGGATGTCTATCAACACCTTCCATTGCTCTAACTTTTTCCTCCAGCCATTTACATCGTTCTTCTAACTGCCTTTGTGATTCTGCCTTCGCTCTTTCCTCTTTTGCAACTTCATCCAAATCAGGGACCATTGGATTATGTGAGTTGTTACCAGGATTATAACCTGAACCAGCTTGAAAATTCATTGGAACCAAAACCCCAGCCTGAAACTGCTGAGGCCTGATCGTAACAGATGGCTTCTGTAAATTAATCTCAGGTTGTGTCTGCACATGTACAGGAGTGAAGCCAGAAGGATATTGAGGGTCTTCATTACTTTCTCCTATATTATCCATAGGACCTTTTCCTTTATCCAGTCTTCCCATCAGCAATTGGGACAACTAACTCATCATCTCTCTTTGGGACTCCATCATCTGTTCTTTCATCTCTTGCTAAATCTTAACCAGCTGCTCTTGCATCTGTGACTGCATTTGCTCTTGCATATCCTTTTGCATTTGTTCTAACTTTTCCAGTCTTTTGTCCATTGACTTAGTCTTTTTCCTCGTACCGTAGGGATGCGTATTTGGTGTATTTTGGTTGGTTTCCAGATTACTGAAATAATTTTTAATTAATTAGAATCTTATTATAATCTTTAATGCATATGATGTAATGTAATGTAAATGCATGAATACAAAGGAGGCATCAATTCTGATCCAATTCCTTTTAGAAAATTTTACTAGAAAATAAAACTTTTTACATAAAACTAAGTTACAAATACGACTTTACCCTAACACTCAGGGCCTTAATTTTCCTAAGCAATGAAGCCAGTTCCTGTCCCCTATCTGACTCCAGCTCATACTTCACACTTAACATGTCTGCTTGTACTGCCAAAGACTGCAAGTAATCAGCTACTTCTCGAATTTGTGCTACAGCTTCTCCCATGATGTTATCCCTGCTTCTAACTTGGTCATGAGAGTGATGAAGCTGATTCTTCCATTGCTCCTCATTTGTCTCCAAGAACTCAATCCTCATTTCACAACTCTGCAATGCCATTTCTAACTCTTCTATTTTCCCTTTCGTCTCATCGATCTTATTTAAGCTTGCTTTTAACTCGATCACAGAATTGTGATTCCGGTATAAACACAGAGATCTCTCAAGTTCCACCACTCTGGCTCTTAGTTCATCCTTCTCATTCTTGCTCTCTGACAGACTTCTTTCCAAAGCTTCGTTCCGAGCTTGAACCTCCTGGAATCTCTTTTCCCATTGATCTGCCCTAGCCCTTTCTTCTAGAACCTCTTGGCACCATTGTTCCGAAGTCTTTCCTAGCCCAACAGTCCTCATTGATAAACGCAGCTTCTTATAATCTGTTTTCAAGCCTTCCAAATCTTTCTGAACTTCACTCTTCCTTTTCTGTAGCTTTTCTGCCTCTGACTTTTGAATCTCCACTTCTAACTTCAAGTGCATCTTTTCTTCTTCCAACTACTCGATCTTCCTCCCAAACTCAAAACTCTTCTTCTCAAAATCTTGCTTTATAATTTCCAACTCCGACGGGGCGATTTGTAACTGTTCCTCCATTGGTCGAGCACTTTTCGAACTTGGTCTAGGAATATTGTCATTGACCCTTTTCCGAAACCATCCACTGTATTCAGGTGTTATCATAGAACCAACAGTCAGCCTTTTCATCCAGTGTATTTGCCTCCAAGCATCAGACAATTCCCGAACCTTCTTCCTATAGTGGTTTCCTTTATATGAAAGTTCACACTGAGCCAACCTGTGCGTTGTAGGTATGAACTGCCTCGATTTATACTACCTTAGTGCAAGTAAAGGAGTATATCCAGTAGCTCCCAAGATTCCTAACAATGGCATCCAATTATAGCTCCCACATCGATACAAGATTTCATCAGGAACCATCCAGAAAGCTCTCCACTCTACATCATCTTCCTTGAGATTTTGGAGAATTTTCATCCATTTCTCTTCTGAAATATCATCTCTTCTTTGCATCGCTATCTCTTCTTTTAACGGGGAGTAACCTTCGAAGAAAACCCAGTACGATACCTTATTTACTTTCCAAAAATGCCCATGAAACAATATCATCAACAACTGTGCACATCCAATAAATCGACCCTCTCCTGTCCTCCGACACATGCTCAAAGATCTAAACGTCTCAGCCAGTATTGCAGGTACAGGTGTGACTCCCTTCCCGAGACGATCAAACAAATCAGTGACTGCCTCATTAACATGTCTTAAAGCCCTAGGAAAAATCACCAATCCATAGATACTTAAGGCAAAAATTTCAACCCTTTTCTTTTCATCCGGGTGCGTCAAAATCAAATCTCTTAAATTTTCCCAGGGAATACACTTACTATCCCCCTTCTGTTGAATTCGAGTAGTAACCCAAGATTCACTCATCCCTGAAATATTCACCAGCTTCTTCGCAAAAGTTTGACCATTAGTAACCTTAGCATAAATTTTTCTGACTTGGGCCCTTGGACTCCTCAACAAAGTAGTGTATTCTTCCAAAGTAGGAACCAAATCTACTTCTCCAAAAGTGAAGCAATTATAAGCAGAATTCCAAAATTGAGCCATACCTCGGAACAAACGCTTATCCACCTTAACATTGAGCAAGTATGGTATATCACCATAACTCTGGAAGAACAACTGTTTAGTGCCCTCATCCCAACGAGTCCATATATCCTTCAACTCCTGCAGCTCATTCTGTGTTACATTAATGCGAGTAAAGTTCTGCAACTTCGATGGATATCCTTCTGTCAGGCAATCCCCTTTTTCGGTTTGCAACTTCTCTGACCATGCACGGACGGTCGCATTATCCTCAAATTTTCTAAGAAATTCATTCTCCATGTGAAACTTTCTAACTTAGTAATCGAATTCGAACCAACACCTCCTTTAGTATGCAATGCCATGCAAAATACAACCAAAACAAAACACAAGTTAGTATCAAATATGAGTAATAGCATACAAGTATAACAACAAAGATAATCATAACACACATATGGGCGATGACTAAGGCTTATCGCAGTTCTACCTAAGGATAGCTCTTAAGGTTCACTATATGAAGTTCGGCTCTAGAGTAGAGGTACCCAAACCGGCAGATTCCTCAATCCTCACCCATTATAGGCTCGTATGGATCGAGTTCGGTTCAGGGGAATACATTTCCCTATGACCATGCGGAGATGAAAATCTCACGAAATCATAGGTACGAATGTATCCCGGAAGCAATCCGCTAGCCCATACGGAGGTGAAAACCTCACGAAAGCATAGTTTCTTACCCCCACTTAACAGGTATAACCACAATGGTCATGCAATGCAATGCCATATTATTCTACAAGACTTGAACCAAATCAATTATGCGAACAAATGCAATCAAAAGAATCACGATTTTCAAAATAAATTTTCAAGTCTTTGACAAAAGGACAACAAATAATCAATTTTATGGCCTGACTCTCTTTGTTCAGTCCCCAGTAGAGTTGCCAAGCTGTCGAAACCCTTTTTATTTTGAAAACAATGGGGATCGACTTTTGAAAACAAAAATGTGGAGTCACCACCAATCTCTTGATTTAGGTGTGATTGGACCACCTACTAAAACACTTTATTCAATGAAAAATAAATTTGGTTCATGTAAAATAAAAAAAAGCGGGTTCGGGAGTCGGTTACGCACGAGGAAGAGTTAGCACCCTCATAACGCCCAAAAATTGGTACCAAATTGATTTGATGTTGTCCTTATATCAAAAGTTTTTTTTAAAAGAAAAGATTTTCCGAAGTATGATTTTTTTTTAAAATGTTTGAATAGCTCAAATTAACGGTAAAAAATCTCTCGTTTCAAAGATATGCAGTAACATACCCAGTACGATTGGATACGATCCTTTATACCTTTAAAAATACGATTGATTTTTGACTTTTGAAAACTCGTACACTAAAATTATAAGAAGGTTATCCAAATATTTGGTTCACCAAAAAGGTCATACCCAGTACGATTGAGTACAATTTTCCGAATTCCCCAAATATTAGACATTGCCTTATTTTAGAATTTTTGAATGACAGAAAATTGGAAATTTGCTCAAAAATACGTTTATTTGTTTTAAAATAAATGAAATATTTAAAGCATTATAACAAAACATATATGAAAAAGGATTAATGAGCATGAAATAATAGGATACAACAAGTCACAATTAACAAATCCACAATTATGTACAATTATTCTAAGTAAAATGACCAAATTCTTAATCATGGATGACGAACAATCAATACAAAAACGATATACAACAATAATTAACAGGGCATAATATAAAATGTTCCATAAAATATGTACAAAATGAAATGGAATTAGAACTTAGTATAGTATAGGATAATTTTAAAATAATGATGAATTAATTAACACGTAAAATAAGTTGACAAATTGGTATGAAAACTAGAGATATACAATTATTTGACGTAAATATTGTAGAATAAAATAGTTGAATCGAATAATATGCAAAACATTTCAAACACAAATTTTAAAAATTGATAATATGCATGGTTGCTTAAATAACATAGAAAACATAAAAGAAAAAAATAACATGATAGGATAAAGTGTACATAACAAAGAAAATTATATTTACAAAATACATAAATTTAGTGATGTATATTTATAAAACTATATTTATAAAGGAAAATTTAAAACAAAACATAACATAATTTTATATATAACAACTTGATTTGGATTGATGAAAATGATACATGTATAAGGATAATAAAATATGAGAGTCTATACAATAAATAAATGGTGCGACTTAAACTATGGTTCTTAAAAGAAACGTATTATACACCTGAATAATTTTAAAGAAATATATATATATATATATATATATATATGTACATAAAAGAAATATTAATTTGAAATCAATAATGTACACTATAATAAAATAATTTAATATGGGTTATATACATATATTTTAGAAATAATTAAATGTTAGAATATCATGACCTAAAAATATGAATTGTAAAATTAACTTAATTTTATCACATACTATGCATTTAATAAAAATAATTAGGTACAAACTTTAAAAAGAAAACTATATATTTAAAAATATCATGGTTTTAATAATGTATGTAAATTAAATATAAGTACTAAATATATGTTTAATAATAACTTAAATAATGTACTAGATATGAAGAAATAATAATACATAGCAAGGTATAACACACATGATAGATTTTTTTATTTAAAAACATACCTACAAAAATAAATACATGTGAAATTAGAAAATTATATACATACCATTTTATTTAAAAAAAATATTTAAATGAAATACTAAATAGCATATTAGGATAACATAATATGGAAACGCATTTTAAAATAACAATTTTATAAATACAATGATGAATTTCTAAAGCAGTATCATATGTACATAAAGACATGTAAATGAGACATAAGTCAAGAAATATTTTAAATAATTTATGTATATAAATATATTGACAACACTTATTAATAAGGTATTAAAACTATGTAATATAAAAAGAATTTTACAACATGCAAAACAATAGTTATTATAAAAAAACTAAAAAGAATAATTAGTCTACAAATACATATAAAATATTTAAAGAAATAGGAAACGTAGTGTGAAAAAAAACAATCTAAAAATAATTGTACAAATGTAACAAACAAAATTATTAACATGGATTAAGGCATACACATATTAAATGTATTTTAAATTAAATGATTGTATAAATATAAGACCCAATTAAAAATGCAATAAGATAAGAAGGATAATTCGTAAATAAAGTAACCATAAAATGGATCAATACACAACATGCGTAAATATATAGGGACTGATATTGCAAATCCTCCCAGGCCCAAAACGCATCACTGTATCATGGACTAAAATGAAAACGCGCTCAAATCAGTGAGCCAGATTTGTAACGGCCCGATTTTTGGGCCTAGGAGTAATGGGCCTTGAGTATAGGTTCGGGTAGAAGACGGCCCGAACAATTTGGATGTTTTAATTATTATTATTATTATTTAGTTTGTAATTAAATAAATTACGAAGGGTTATGGTGTGGGAAAAAGGCCCAAGAGTAAATTTAATTCGAGGCAATTCCTAAATTTTTAATTTTGGAGAAAGAGGGTTCTGGTGATATGGACTTTTAAAATTGAGGTGGTAAAATAGGACAAATAAGGCCTTGGTAAAGTGGCAAGGTGGCGCCACTAAGTTCTTAAAAAAAATGGCACCTGGGAAGGAATTAAAGGTCCAGGGTTCAAGTTGCAAGGTAGGCATACTGTTACTTTTTAATTTTAGGCATGTGCCGGGCATGTGATCACCTAAGTGAATTTCGGCAAGGGACTTAGGGAGGTTGGGCCGATTGTTTTAGTTTATATTAGGGTTAGGTTCTTTTCTTTTTCTGTCTTGGGGAATTTTGGTTAGCCACCTGAAAGCTTTCACTGTCATTCATCCTTTCTGTGTTCTCATAAAAGCTGAAAACGCAAATTCCTTCTCCTTGGTGCCGAGTTCTTCTTCCTCTCTTTTTTCTTCCATTTTCTTTCTTCCTTTTTTGCTTTTTCTTCTAGCTGAAACCTTCTGATCACCTTACTCACCTCCTCTATCGATCCCATCCTCCACAAAACCTTCATAACTGATCGCTATAAAAGCCGAAACCTCCACAAAACTCACTTCTTCTGCCGATTTCTCCAAGCCAAAATCCTTCAGTTATTTTTGTTCCTTTTGATTAACTTTCATCTTTTCTAAACCCTTAGTATCTATCGGCAACATTACTTCAAAGTTATAGCCTCAAATCGTCATCTTCTTCATCACTTAAAAACCCGAAGTACCATAGATTAGGGACTTATAGCCGAAACTTCAGATCTCCTGGATTTGAGTTCTACTATCGTTTAGAGGATAGATCTGCATCAGATCTGCGTAGAAAGCAAAGAGGAACAAGTGGTAAGTGCTCATCACCTCAGATCTAGTCTTATTTTACAATTTAGAAAAAGCCGAAGTCCCTAAAATCTAGGGAGGCTGTCGATTTGGGCATAGGGCTTTAAGGGTCTTTAACCGACGATTTCTTTTGGTGATTAGTGGCTTCTAGAGGTTGGGTCGAAGGCTTGGATCTTTGGAACAACTAGACTTAGATCTAGTCATCGGTTTTCGGCAAAAAGGTAAGATTCTAAAGGCTTTAGGGGCATGGTTCGATTATGGTAGGTGAATATTGGGATTGGTTATTGTGGTTTGCAATCTAAGAATTGTGGTAATCAATTGTAGGACATCGTAAGGGATCTCAGTGGCAGTCCTTGCGAAACAGGTGTGTAAACGACACTCACTCATAGACTAGATCGGCAAAAGCCGAAAAGCCGAAAAGCCGGCATTTGTGAACTTGCGAGTGTGCGAGCGCTCGTGAGGTGGTTTGGTTGTTAATTTTTGGTAATCGCAAGCAGTATGATTGCAGAGTGCGCAGTTTTGTGCACTTCGGTATATTTGGGCTTAATGGGCTGAAATCGGGTTAATGGGCCAACGGGCCCAATTCGGTAAAAACGCTCGGTAAGTGTTGCTGATAGTACGTTAATAACTGTAATGAGCATGAAACCCTAAAAAGGCTGATAAAATTACTGAAATATCTCTGTAAGGTAGAATTACCATAATATCCCTAAAGGGGTAAGTTTACGATTACGCCCCTCGAGGGTAAATAACTGTTCTTACGCTATAATCTAACTGCCTTTCTGAAGCATGCCTTGTTAATTATATATATATTCTGCATACATGTCATACTGCATGAGATTTGGGTTTTGTTATGGAGGAAGAACTCGTTCTGGTGGCGGTGCCATATATTCTGATATAAGTAGTAGTTAGTGCCGCAACCGATGCTAACACTGTAAGTGTAGGGATGGCGTGGGTGATGTAATCCCTACAGGAAGTGTAGGGATGGACAGAGGCAAGTGCAGGGTTGGATGGGTTTATCATGCATTAAAAATATGAGACTGTATTGAAATGGGCTCAACTGTGTTAATATGGGCAAGACCCAATATATCTCGACTTGTAATAGGGCTACGGCCCAGATTAATGCTGATATGGGCTAGGCCCAATATACTCTGATACTGTAAGGGGCTATGGCCCAGATTAATATTGATATGGGCTAAGGCCCAGTTAACACTGATTTCTGAATAGGGCTTAGGCCCAGTAAAGCTTGAACTGATTTGGGCTCTGGTTGGGATACTTTACACACTGAGTTTTCCAAACTCACCCCCTTTTTTCCCATCTTTGCAGGTGAGCTTTAGATCTGTGGACTTTGAGCTAGAGGGATTCATAGTGGCCATGTGGACTATTTAAAATAAGTGTTTATACCTTCACTTTTATTTTAGATTATTTCCTTTATGTTTTCGGGTTTTTAATTTGTAATAAGGCCGCTCTAGTATTTTTATTTTGGGTTTTTAAATTACTTAAATCGTTTTCAACTTGAGATTCACATCACTTAAATTGATTCCTTAAAATTTGTTAGCTCTAGGGCACGTTTTATAAAAGTTACTTATTTTCAAAATATCACGATAACCGAGCAAAGCTTCCTCAACGTAAATGTTTTTAAAGGAAATAAATGTTTTAAATAGACTTAAACTTAATTTGTTGTTCGTGGACAAGTAATAAGCTTAAAGTGTGGCAATGGATGTGTGCATGTCTAGGATTGGATCATGGAAGAGCTAGGTACTTAAGTAGTCTAATTGACTCACCTCCTCTTTTCTTGAATCCTACCTGGTGCGTAGTATCCATTCACTCTAAGCCATAACAAAGAAGGTTTGATTTTTCGATACTTAACTGTTTTTAAAATAACATGCTTCTGCCACTACATAGGTTTACAAGTTTAAACGCTAAAAGTTTCTAAACATCAAGAAGGGTTTTCAATGAAAACATGGTTTTCGAAAAACTCTTCAATGTGACACACCAGACTTGGCCATAATGTCTGGGCCGGGTTTGGGGTGTTACATTTAATGGTATCAGGGCCCGATTACAACAACTCGGTTGTGGATCGGGTCCGAACGTTTTTCATAAAATTTTGAAATCTAGTTCTATGGAAAAACACTGGAATCGATTTTGTGGAAATGTTAAAAAAATTACTTTTAAATTTTGTTTTCAAAGTGCACAAAGAATAAATTTGAATTCCTGATTTCTGAAGAAGTGGCACACTGAATCCCCAGCACCAAGTTTGTAAGTACCTTTTCTAAACTTTACTAAGTATCTGTTATATTACTGAAACTCTGCTATGACATTGTAGTTGGAGCTATATTGAGACTATAAGATTGAGACTGTAGCTAGGCAGAGATTTGCAAAAGCGAACTCTGAAACTCTATCTGTGCGTAAGACATCTATAATAAACACTGAAATACTAAACTGTTTCATAATATTCGCATGGTTGTTACTGGAATTAGACTGCGCAGTGGAAGCATAGTGGTTTGACTTAAGTAATACGATTAGTTGGTAGTTTGAAATTTCAAGGACGAAATTTTTTTAAGGGGAGTAGAGTTGTAACGACCCGATTTTTGGGCCTAGGAGTAATGGCCTTGAGTCTAGGTTCGGGTAGAAGATGGCCCGAACAATTTGGATGTTTTAATTATTATTATTATTATTATTATTATTATTATTATTTAGTTTGTAATTAAATAAATTACGAAGGGTTATGGTGTGGGAAAAAGGCCCAAGAGTAAATTTAATTCGAGGCAATTCCTGAATTTTTAATTTTGGAGAAAGAGGGTTCTGGCGATATGGGCTTTTAAAATTAAGGTGGTAAAATAGGACAAATAAGGCCTTGGTAAAGTGGCAAGGTGGCGCCACTAAGTTCTTAAAAAAAATGGCACCTGGGAAGGAATTAAAGGTCCAGGGTTCAAGTTGCAAGGTAGGCATACTGTTACTTTTTAATTTTAGGCATGTGCCGGGCATGTGATCACTTAAGTGAATTTCGGCAAGGGCCTTAAGGAGGTTGGGCCGATTGTTTTAGTTTATATTAGGGTTAGGTTCTTTTCTTTTTCTGTCTTGGAGAATTAGGGTTAGCCACCTAAAAGCTTTCACTGTCATTCATCCTTTCTGAGTTCTCATAAAAGCTGAAAACGCAAATTCCTTCTCCTTGGTGCCGAGTTCTTCTTCCTCTCTTTTTCCTCCATTTTCTTTCTTCCTTTTTGATTTTTGTTCTAGCTGAAACCTTCTGATCACCTTAATCACCTCCTCTATCGATCCCATCCTCCACAAAAACTTCATAGCCGATCGCCATAAAAGTCGAAATCCCAAAAGCTCACTTCTTGTGCCGATTTCTCCAAGCCAAAATACTTTAGTTATTTTTGTTCCTTTTGATTAAATTTCATCTTCTCTAAACCCTTAGTATTTTTCGGCAACATTACTTCAAAGTTATAGCCTCAAATCGTCATCTTCTTCATCACTTAAAAACCCGAAGTACCATAGATTTAGGGACTTATAGCCGAAACTTCAGATCTCCTGGATTCGAGTTCTACTATCGTTTAGAGGATAGATCTGCATCAGATTTGTGTAGAAAGTAAAGAGGAACAAGTGGTAAGTGCTCATCACCTCAGATCTAGTCTTATTTTACAATTTAGAAAAAGCTGAAGTCCCTAAAATTTAGGGAGGTTGTCGATTTGGGCATAGGGCTTTAAGGGTCTTTAATCGATGATTTCTTTTGGTGATTAGTGTCTTCTAGAGGTTGGATCGAAGGCTTGGATCTTTGGAACAACTAGACTTAGATATAGTCATCAGTTTTCGGCAAAAAGGTAATATTCTAAAGGCTTTAGGGGCATGGTTCGATTATGGTAGGTGAATATTGGGATTGGTTATTGTGGTTTGCAATCAAAGAATTGTGGTAATCAATTGTAGGACATTGTAAGGGATCTCAGTGGCAGTCGTCACGAAACAGGTGTGTAAACGACACCCACTCATAGACCAGATCGGCAAAAGCCGAAAAGCTGAAAAGTCGAAAAGCTTAAAGCCGGCATTTGTGAACTTGCGAGCGTACGAGCGCTCGTGAGGTGGTTTGGTTGTTAATTTTTGGTAATCGCAAGCAGTATGATTGCAGAGTGCATAATTTTGTGCACTTCGGTATATTTGGGCTTAATGGGCCGAAATCGGGTTAATGGGCCAATGGGCCCAATTTGGTAAAAACGCTCGGTAAGTGTTGCTGATAGTACGTTAATAACTGTAATGAGCATGAAACCCTAAAAATACTGATAAAATTACTGAAATATCTCTGTAAGGTAGAATTACCGTAATATCCCTAAAGGGGTAAGTTTACGATTACGCCCTTCGAGGGTAAATAACTGTTCTTACGCTATAATCTAACTGTCTTTCTGAAGCATGCCTTGCTAATTATACATATTCTGCATACATGTCATACTACATGAGATCTGGGTTTTGTTATGGAGGAAGAACTCGTTCTGGTGGTTGTGCCACATATTCCGATATAAGCAGCTTTGCTGCGGATTATGTTAGTGTCGCAACCGGTGCTAACACTGTAAGTGTAGGGATGGCGTGGGTGATGTAATCCCCACAGGAAGTGTAGGGATGGACGGAGGCAAGTGCAGGGTTGGATGGGTTTATCATGCATTAATCATATGAGTGTGTATTGAAATGGGCTCATTTGTGTTAATATGGGCAAGGCGCAATATATCTTGACTTGTAATAGGGCTACGGCCTAGATTAATACTAATATAGGCTAGGCCCAATATACTTTGATACTGTAAGGGGCTATGGCCCAGATTAATATTGATATGGGCTAAGGCCTAGTTAACACTAATTTCTGAATAGGGCTTAGGCCCAGTAAAGCTTGAACTGATTTGGGCTCTGGTTGGGATACTTTACACACTGAGTTTTCCAAACTCACCCCCTTTTTCCCATCTTTGCAGGTGAGCTTTAGATCGGTGTACTTGGAGCTGGAGGGATTCAGAGTGGCCATGTGGACTGTTTAAAATAAGTGTTTATACCTTTACTTTTATTGTAGATTATTTCCTTTATGTTTTCGGGTTTTTAATTTGTAATAAGGCCGCTCTAGTACTTTTATTTTGGGTTTTTAAATTACTTAAATCGTTTTCAACTTGAGATTCACATCACTTAAATTGATTCCTTAAAATTGGTTAGCTCTAGGGCGCGTTTTATAAAAGTTACTTATTTTCAAAATATCATGATAACCGAGCAAAGCTTCCATAACGTAAATGATTTTAAAGGAAATAAATGTTTTAAATAGACTTAAACTTAATTTGTTGTTCGTGGACAAGTAATAAGCTTAAAGTGTGGCAATGGATGTGTGCATGTCTAGGATTGGATCATGGAAGAGCTGGGTACTTAAGTAGTCTAATTGGCTCACCTCCTCTTTTCTTGAATCCTACCTGGTGCGTAGTATCCATTCACTCTAAGCCATAACAAAGAAGGTTTGATTTTTTGATACTTAACTATTTTTAAAATAACATGCTTCTGCCACTACAAAGGTTTACAAGTTTAAAAGGTAAAAGTTTCTAAACATCAAGAAGGGTTTTCAATGAAAACATGGTTTTCGAAAAACTCTTCAATGTGACACACCAGACTTGGCCATAATGTCTGGGCCGAGTTTGGGGTGTTACAAGATTAAAAAACAAAGCCAAAGTGAAAAAATGTAATTGAAGCCCCGCGCGAATGCGGAGGACTTAGCGCGCAAATTTCCCACTTATACAAAATTAGCGCAGATCCGATTCACATTTCGGGCCAATGCGCGAACCTTCATGGCTAGTAAACGGTGTCGTTTGGCCTTATGGGTGATTTTAAACCCTTTTTCCTTCAAACATAATCTGATTTTAATTATTTCTTAGAAGTAACAGCAGCCATTAACCCCCAATTGATAGGGCTTCATTTGGCTAGCAGCAGACATGCAAATACCTCCATCAGTGGCCGACGACATGTGATCAACGGCCACATCCTTGCCCATGCAAGTCATAATCATGGAGATCCGGTAAGCCATCCCTTCTCCTTCGTTATTTTTTTGTTTTAAAACAATCTCAAATCATATTTTACGTCTTCAAAAACCAAAAAAATAGATAAATAAAAATCGAAAAAAATGTTCGACCCTCGCCCGAGTCTCTTCATTTTCGAGACGTTTGGGCTTTCATCGGTATTGACTTATTTGTTAACATGAAATCGAGCCAACCAAAGAGATAAATCGAAAGAGAAAAAAAAAGAAATAAGAACTTGAAATCACCTTTGATATCTTTGATTTTTCCTATATTCTGTGTATGTGCATAAACGTATGGTATGTGTACAGTGAGCGTCCCCTTACAGGGATGAAATCAATGGCTTCTTATAGCCTGATTTTTGGAATAAAAAAATAAAAATAAAAATTACATCATTAGCTGTATTCTGTTAGTAATTCTTCTGGTATATTCTTATGCAGATTTGGCCGTACAGAGGAGGCGTGCAAAGGAGGCCGCACGAGGAGCCACTCGTGGGAGTCCCAATTTCTGGCCTATTCTGGCACGTTCCAGAAGCTTCTAGTGCTGCTGAGATAATTTTGGATGTATTGGGCCTCAGGTTTTAGGGCTTATTGGGTCATGGGTTATTAAAAATGAGTTTTAAAATTATTGGATTTTATGTAATTGGGTTAAGGGTATTTGTTTAATTGGATTAAAAAATGTATTTGGGTTGTTTTAATTTAGTTTATTTTGTGTTTATTGTTTTTTTTTTTTGGTATAAGCCCGGACAAAAATTGGGCCTTACAGTCTTCATCAACGATATTCTGGTATACTCTAAGACTGAGGATGATTATGATGAGCATCTTAGAGTAGTTCTGTAGATATTCCATGAGAAAAAGCTCTACACTAAGTCGAGCAAATGTAAGTTCTGGTTAAGAGAAGTCACTTTTCTTGGTTATGTAGTGTCTGCAAAGGGGATTCGGGTTGATCCTAAAAATATTGAGGTGTACTTGAGCGGAAACAACCTAGGAATGTGTTTGAGATCCACATCTTCCTCGGCTTAGCAGGTTATTATTAGAGATTTTTTGTGGCTTTCTCACTCATCGTAACTCATCTAACTAAGTTATTGTATAAGAAGGCACCATTTGTCTGGACTGATGAGCAGCAATCGAGTTTTCAGAAGCTTAAATCTATTTTGAGTCAAGCACCCGTTCTGATATAGCCTGAGTCTAGTAAGGAATTCGTAGTTTATAGTGATTTTTCTCATGTTGGATTGGGTTGTATTCTAATGCAAGACAGTAAGATACTGGCTTACGCATCCTAACAACTTAAGTCACATGAAGACAAGTATCCCATGCACGATCTAGGGTTGGCTGCTATTGTATTCGCCTTAAAAATCTAAAGGCATTATCTGTATGGTTAAAGGTATATCATTTACATTGATCACAAGAGCCTCAAGTATCTCCTTACTCAGAAGGAGTTGAACCTTAGGAAACGTGGTGGATTGAGTTGCTTAAGGATTATGATAGCACGATTGAGTATCATTCCAATAAGGTCAATGTTGTGGCTGATGCTCTTAGTCGTAGAGTGATGACTGATTTGAGGGTGATGTTTGCTCACCTAAGTTTGTTATATGATGGTAGTCTGTTAGTCGAGTTGTTAGTTAATCCGATTTGGATTGATTAGATTCGGGTTAGGCAATTGGGGGATGAATTTTTAATTCTTCGATTCTGTCAGATTAAGGAAGGTAGTACTTTTATTTTGGGCTGAACATTGATGGGTTCTATATTGCCAAGGTTGGGTTTGTGTTCCTAACGACTCTGATTTGAGGCAATCTTGTAACGCCCCTAACTTGAATCCATCACCATAATAGAGTTATGGAGCATTACCGGAGTTACCGATTTATTTATCAGGTATTTTATTTCATCTAATGTTCATATTTAGAACCAATTAAAATCAAACATATTGTCCCTTAAACGTACTTATTTTTTTGACATGTTTTACTTAAATTTATTACTCGTCTCAATATACTTAATTTCTTTGTATCAACGTATCAAAGATAATCACATATTTACATGTCATGTTAAATATCATTCTCTTGCCATTTCTTCATAAACATAAATCAGGTAATTCATTATATCGATATTTCATGCATTTAAAAATACAATTCAAGTTACACTAACTTACCTTGTTGCTTATTCGTGTTTATAGTTTCACTAATCCGAAAACTTTTCTTTTTCACGTTCAAGTCTCATATTTGAGCCGCTCGGATCTTTATAAATAAATTTGATCATCATTTTTTATTTATTTCATATTCTGATACGTTCAATTAATGCTCTAGGCAAAATTACCATTTTACCACTAAACTTTTGATTAATGATGATTTCATCCTTAGGCTCAGAAAAATAAAGTTCTTGTAATTTAGTCCTTGTTTCGAGCATAATTATTCTTATATATATTGATAATAGCCCATGAATTCTATAAAAGTGTTAAAATTTTCCACAATTTTAACACTTTTCAATTTAATCCCTAAAACATGTTTTCACCCGATCTTGATCTAAATTAATAATTTCATTCAATTTTATAATTTAAATAATAAAATAATCCATTTCATTTAATTTGGTCACTTCTGACATTTTTACAAAATTTCTCATAAAGTTTTACTTTTATTCAATTTAGTCCCTGAGCCTAAAACATGCAAATTAGCCATGCTAGCTGAATATTCATATATATTTTCCTCCTCCTTCTCTCCATTCCACATCCTTAATTTATATAACATGCTATAAATAACATTACCAATAATTTCACTATTTACTTATATGTATATTCAAACTGTCCATTTGAGTCATAGTCACTAAATTATTTATATCTTGAGCTACAGAATTAGAAATTAAGATCCGAAATTTTTTCTTAAAACTAGACTTACATATCTTCTTACCATAAAATTTTTAGAATTTTTGGTTTAGCCAATAAGTACAGTTTATTCTTTAAAGTTACCCTTATTCTGCTATCTGACAATTCCGACCCTTTTTTACTAAAAAATAACTATCTCATTGTACAGGATTCAGATGATGTTCTTGTTTGTTTCTATTGAAAATAAACTCAGGATTTTAAAAATATAAATTTAAGAACCTAATTATTTTTCTCCAATTTTTGATGATTTTCCAAAGTCAGAACAGGGGAACCCGAAATTATTCTGACCTTGTCTCACTAAATTTATTATATCTCACAATTCACAATTCTATTGCTTACACCATTTCTTCTATAAGAAACTAGACTCAATAATATTTAATTTCATATTTTTTTCATCTCTAATTCGATTTCCACAATTTATGGTGATTTTTCAAAGTTAGCCTACTGCTGCTATCTAAAACTGTTTTAGTGCAAAATGTTAATTATTAAGTTTATAACAGCCTTATTTCTTTTCTTTACAATATTTCCCACTACTTTCTTTCTCTTCACTAATACATCAAGAACATAGAACCGTATATAAGAAAACTCTACTTTAGCTTCATTTCCATACTTTTTCAATAATATCAAACTTTAAAAATACATGGAAATCTTGATGTTCTTACCTTATCTTATTGTTTCCAATCTTTAACTTGATTTTCTCTCTCCTCTAGCTTCTATTTCTTGAATCTAACTTCATATTCTAGCTCCCCATAGTCTCCTTGTGATCTCTCTCTCTTGATGGCTATGTAAATTATTTTGATTTCTAAGTGAATATGGTAGATTTTTGGTGAAAGGATCAAATTGTAAAGAAAGGAAAGTTTCTTCCTCTCTTTTCTTTCTAACATAGGATGCATGGAAATGAATGTAGTGTGTGTGTGTGTTTTTTTTTCACACACAGACACATATATATATATATATATATAGACTAAATAAAATAATAAAATAATAAAATATCTTATTAAAACATTAAATAAATAATAATTATCTAATTAAATAATTATAAAATATCACCAACATCATCATTACTTTATAGATTTATCTCTCTTCCAGTTGAGTATTTTGCCCTTCGTGATCTTTTAAAATTACATTCTTGAGTCATCACTTAATTTGGTAAAATTACAATTTAGTCCCTCATAATTCTTCACCTATTCAATTTGGTCCAAATTCATCAATTTTCCTTGGGTTCTAGATCATTCCCCCCTTAAAATATTTACACTATTAGTCCTTCAACTTTTTTATATTTACACTTTAATCCCTCAAATTTTGAGTATTTACTCTTGGGCCACAAAACTTTTCTCACATTTACAATTTAGTCCTTTCTTGAATCAATATGTCATAATATACTTCCCAGTGACATAACTCAATTTTCCTCTTCTTGTCACTTTATTTCCTTATTTTACTATATTAAGGATAATATCTTACTATAGAAATTTTCAGGGTGTTACAAATCTATTCTGCGGGAAGTGCATAGTAGCTCTTATGATCTATATCTTAGTGGAAATAAGATATATCGAGATCTCTGAGAGTTATACTGGTGGCCTAGGTTGAAGCAGGAGGTAACAGATTTTGTCTCTCGTTGTCTGATGTGCGAGCAATTTAAGGCTAAGCACCAATTGCATTCAAGTTTGCTCCAACCTGTTAAAATTCCCCTTTGGAAATGGGAACCAGTGACTATGGACTTCGTTAGTGGGTTGCCCTTAACACCCACTAAGAAGGATTCTGTTTGGGTTATCGTAGATCAGTTGACCAAGTCTGCTCATTTCTTTTCGATCATGACTGATTATTCTTTGCAAAAGCTGGACGAGTTGTATATTTTCAAGATCGTTAGACTTTATAAGGTTTTGGTCTCGATTATTTCTAATAGGGATCCTCTCTTCACTTCTCGATTATGGAAGAAACTTTATGAGGCTTTAGGTACTCGTTTGGACTTCAATACTGCGTTCAATCCTCAGACAGATAGACAATCTAATAGGGTGACTTGGATATTGGAGGATATGTTACGAAGTTGTATGATCAACTTTCGAGGTAATTGGAAGGAGTTTCTGCCATAGTTGAGTTCACGTATAATAACAGTTTTTAGTCCATTATTCAGATGACACCTTACGAGGCTCTGTATAGTGGTACATTTCGTAACCCTTTATGTTAGATTGAGTTGGGTGAGTGACGGGTTTTGGGTCCTGAGTTGGTTTTAGAGATTAAGGACAGTGTTTGATTAATTTAGGATCATCTGAAGGCAACTTCTGATAGACAGAAATAAGTATTATTCGGATCTGAAGAGTAGAGATATTGAGTATTCTGTAGGTGACCAAGTCTTCCTTAAGGTATCTCCATGGAAAAAGGCCATTCGGTTTGGATATAAGGCCAAGTTGAGCCCTAGGTTCATTGGGTCGTATCGAATTTTGGAACGTGTTGGACCGGTCACCTATCAGTTAGAGCTACCTCCAGAGTTAGAGCATATTCATGATGTGTTCCACCTTTCTATGTTAAGGCAGTATCAGTCTGACCCATCTCCCACTGTGATTGTTGAGAAGATTGAGGTTAGACCGGATTTGACCTTTGAGGAGGAGCTAGTTCAAATTTTGGATTGAGATGTTAAGGTCTTGAGGAGGAAGATTATTCCTTTGGTTAAGGTTCTCTAGCGAAATCATAACACTAAGGAAGCTACTTGGGAACATGAGTACTAGATTCGACAACAGTATACGCATCTGTTTGAGTCAGGTAAATTTCGAGGTTGAAATTACTTTTAAGGGGAAGAATTGTAATGCCCCCAAAAGTTGAATTTTGATTTGTTAATTTTGTCAGAAGTTAAGTGATCTACTAAGGTGGTTAAATGCTTTAGGTTTGTGATAAGGGTTATGTGTTCGAGTCCCTGCGAGAGCATTTTTTTTTGCTAAATTCTTTATGTGACCGATCAGCTAGTATTAGTTGGGTTAAATTGAAATTTAATATAGCCGTTAGATAAGGATTAGAATATTTGAGTTGATTGGGTTGTTGAGGTAGTTTTATTTTGTTTTGTTTTATCTTTTTATATTTTATTTTAAAATTTAGAAAAAAAATTTCCATGATTCCTTCCCATTACTCACGTTCTCAATTTTTTCCCACTTTCTGATCTGTTTGTTCACGTCTATTCCAGTGGAGAAATTGCAAATTTTTTTCTTTCTTTCTATTTTTTCCTACTCCGAATTTTTTGTTTATGGTTCATTGGGCTCCTCAATTTTGGTGATTGATTTGTTTGCTACTCTGTTCCGTGTAAGTTATGTTTCTTCTATTATTTAGTCTGTCCTTCTTCTTTTGTTATGGGGGTGTTCGTTTCCTTATCTTTTGCTCAAGATGGGGTGTGTGTAATGCGTTATTTCATATTAATCATTTGAGGTCTTTTAGGTGACATTTACGAGACGATTGATCCTCTGGCAAATTAAGTTCTGTAGTGTTCGGTTGTTACGTTGGGGGTAAGTTATTTAACGTTGTGTTGGGAACTTCAATTGGCATAGTGTGGCCATTTTGTTGTCGATTTCTCGATTAGATTTTCTTAAGGAACGTGTTAATTGATTCGTGTTTTCTGTCAATTAGGTATTGGATTGCTCAATTCTTCGAATTACATCAGAATCAGTCAAGGCGTGTAACAAAAACCTGAGAAAACAACGAATGGTGAAAGCCGAAAAAGGGGAATATCAACGCTATATGGTCATGTGTGACACACAGTTGTGTGCTAGACCATGTGAGACACGGTTTTGGCTAATTGGGCCGGTTGGGCCCAAAATTCTAAATTTTTCCATAGGGCCTGTATTCGTAATTAAGATATAAAAACGTGATTTCTGAAAAATTGTTAAGCATAAAACTTGATATAACTACGATTAAAGTATGTATATTTATCATTTAGCATAAAAGGTATAGTTTGCAAAACATTATGAGTATTTTGTAATATGATATAACTTATCAGTATACGCTATATGAGCATGTATGATATGCATATTTTGGACATTTGTAATTCTGTATGTGCATTGGGGTGGGCTTTATGTGTAGCGACGTAAACTTTTACTTTCGGTCACTAATTGTGGCGATTTAGTGAAAACTTGAAAACTGAAGTTTGATTTTTAAAAAAGGAGGAGTCGCCACCGATCCTTTTTCTAGATGTGATCGGGTACTTGGTAAATCTTCGTTTTAACAAAAAAAGGTTTTATCTTTGACAAAAGAAAGATGAATTTTAGGCCTGCGTGAAAGTTCAGAGCAAAAATAGGGTTCGGGAGTCGGTTACGTGCGAGGAAGGTATTAGCACTCTCGCGACGCCCAAAATTGGTATATTTATTAAACACGTGTTGTCTTGATTTTCAAAAATGCGAATTCAATTTGACATTTAATCGTGATCCGATATGAGAATTTTAGTTTTCGGTTTTTTTAGAAGGATGTTCCGTTTTTCATACGAGCCAACGAATTTCACCCAACATAGCGATGAACTCGATGACTTGATGTTAAATCGGTACATTGCCTTATTTATTGAAACTAAAAGACATGAATAAAAATCTTTAAAATACTGAACGACAAGATGATACAAAATAGGCAGGAAACAAAACAAAAAAAAAACAGAGTTAGAAATACATCAAAGCACATAATAAATACGACAATAATATTAAAAACAATAACAATGCATGTGATATATTAAACGTAATAATAGTATCAAACACGAAATAAAACAATGAATATATAAACATAATAATGATATTAAGAGTAGGTACGTAAAATATATATATATATATAAATAGTAATAGTGTTAGAAATATACTATATATAGTGTTTGAAGTATATACATAAGATAGTAAAAATATATAACTAGTAATGTTAAAATATATGCATAATATATATATATATATATATATATAAAATAAACATTGAAAAATGTATGTACATAACATATATGAAAAATATATACATAATAATATTAAAATAAAATAATAAGTGATAATAGTGAAAATAATAGGTATAATAATAAAAATAATGATGTATGAAAATAATACTATATATAAAAGTATATATATACTCATATAATAAAATGTATGTACTAGTATTAACAATAAATATAATAGGGATAAAAATAGATATAATAATACACGTACATAATATGGTATTGAAAATTTATATTATATATATATATAACATAGTATTTAAGAATATGTACATAAGATGATCAAAAATACGTACATAGAATAGTATAAGAAATATATAAATGAAAACATTAAAAATATGTACATAATATATATATAATATACACAATATATACCTATATTAGAAATGATAATAGTATATAAAAACTATTCACATGCTACATAAGTATGTATATATATAAAAAAATAAAGGTGTCAGGAATATACAATATAGTATTAGAAATATACGTACAATAGTATAAAAATATATAACTAACAATATTAAAGTATATACATAACAATATATAAAAATATGATATTAAAAACATATATACATAATAATATGAAATATATATAATATAGTATTAGAATATTTACATATTATATACATAATATAAATACTAATAATTTTAAAAACAACTTATTAATAATATCACATAAATATATTATAATATTAAACATATGTACGTAATATATATATTAGAAATAATAGTAGTAGCTATAGCAATGATATATTGATAATAAATAATAAAAGGAATAGAAAATAACAGTAATAATAAGAATGATAATCGTGAGAATAGTATAAGTAATATTTAAAATAAAATAAAATAGCAAAGATAATATGAAAATAAACTTAAATTTGAAAAAAAAGGACTAAATTTGAAACAAAAACGAAGTTTTGGAGCGATTTTAAAAAGAAATAAAGAAAAAGGATCAAAATGCAACACGCGCATAATCTAGGAGGACCAAAACAGCAATTACTCATTCCCATCAAAACGCAGCGTATCAGTGAGGGTTAAATTGAAAACTGCAAAAAATTATGGGGCCAAATTAAAATTCCATAAAAACTTAATTGTGAAGTATCAGAAAAGCGGAAGGGCTAAAAGCGCAATTAGCCCTTCTGTTAGAAAACACGCAGATACTAGGCTGGAGCGGGTCGGATCGGGTCGGGCTATGGCAAAACGACGTCGTTTTGGGGTTAAAGGGCAGCCCCCAAAACGACGTTGTTTTGGGAGGCTATATAAAGGCCAAAATCTTCAAAAAAAATCATTTGCAACTAGCAGAGAAAAAAAAACAGAGGAGAGGGGGGAGAAGGGGATTTCCGGCCACGGGGCCGGTCACCGTTCGGCCGTCAGATCGTCGCCGTTGCGCAGTCTTGCACCGCGGCACTATGATGGTTAAAAAGGTAAAAATTTATTTTTTTATTTCTTTATTTTTTTATTTTTTTGGTATTATGTTTTTTATATATTTAATGTTTTTAATATATGTGTGTGAAAAAATGAACCCAAAACAAAAGCTAAAATGAAAAAACAGAATCACCTCAGGTTTTCGCACTTTTAATCCTTCGATCTTTGATATTACCTTTAATTTGATGCTATTCTTACATTTAAATATTGATAGAATTGCTATTTTTGCTCAAAAGTCGGATGTTCTTCTTGTTTTTTTTTTAACTGCCGAAGAAACCAAAAGATTTTTCTTGGCTTTTTTATAGCCATTACATGTCTTTTTTATTATTTTTTATCTGTCTCTTATCTGTTTGATTTGCAGGTGCAAGTTGCTGGAGCAGGTGGCAGTGGGTGGTGGTAGGGGCTAGGAGCGGCGGCTTGACGTAGGGGAAGGCTAGGGTTTTTCTTTTTTCTGACTTTGTTTGGGCTAGGGTTAGGTTGGGCTGCTAGGTTTTTTTAATTTGTTTGGGTTTGGTTTTGGGCTATTGTAATGGGGTGGGTAGTTGGGTTAGTTTAGTGGGTAGGCTGATTGGGTAGGTTTAGTTGGGTTTGAAGATGGGTTAAATGGGTAATTGGGTCTTGTTTTGGGTTAGTGGTTTTAGGTTAAAATGGGTCATCCGGGTTTAGGTTGTAAATGAGCCAAAATTGGCCTACAACAGCTGCCCCTCTTTGCTCATTGTCGTGTAACAGGAATAGAGCAAAGACACAAAGAAAGGCCAATTTTGCCCAGTCTTGCTGAGTCTTGATTTCTTTGGTGCTCTTCTTGTTCAGGTAGTCTCTTTCCAGCCCACCGCATCTTGTAGCTTTGGTTCAATCCATTGCATCTTCTGGCATATGCCTTGTAGCTTCAATCTACTCTAATGTAACTTCAAGGATATGAGATTTGTGGCTTCGATTTGTTTCACTGTAACTTTAAAAAGATGAGATCTACAACTTCAATCTGCTCTTCTATCACTTCAGTGAGATAAGGTTTGTAGTCTTCTCTTCTGCAACTTTAGAAAGGCAAGATCTGATATCCTTGATCAGCTCTACTGTAACTTCAGGGAGACACAATTTGGTGTCTTCAATCAGCTCCAATCTTTATTCTTTACTCAGCATGTGATCCTGAGCTCAACTCATTTCTCGCAATATGAATTGACTCTCTAAAAACAGAAATTGAAAATAGCTCAGCACGTAAGCCAAGGCTCAACTCACCTCTTGCCATATGAGTTGATTTTTGAAAAATATAAATTGAAAAAAATAGAAATTTAAAATACCTCAGCGCGTGAGCCCAGGCTCAACTCACCTCTCGCGATATGAGTTGATTTTTGAAAAGCAGAAATTGAAAATACCTCAGCGTGCCTTGAGGCTCAACTCACCTCTCGCAATATGAGTTGATTTTGACAAACAGAAATTGAAATTACCTCAACGTGGCGAGGCTCAACTCACCTCTCGCAATATGAGTTGATTCTTTTGAAAAGCGAAAATTAAAAATTCCACAGCGTGCTCTGAGGCTCAACTCACCTCTCGTAATATGAGTTCATTTTTTTAAAAGACAGAAATTGAAAATACATCAACGTGTCTTGAGGCTCAACTCATTTCTCTCAATATGAGTTGAATTTTGAAAATAGAAATAAAAACATCAAAATACCAAAACCTGTCATCTGGTGGAACTCAGGTGTCTTTTCTTTTGATTCAGTACAGCTATCATCACATCTTCTTGCTCCACTGGAGTACCTGTATATGTCATGCATGATGCAATCATGATATGCACATGTTTGTCTTAAATGCCTTTATGCCTACATGATTATGCTATGCGCCTTAGGCATGTTTGTCGTATGTCCTTTTTTCGTCACGATCTTTTTTTTTTTGCGATGATCTGTATTTATTACTTCTGCTCTTGACTTTCTCTTTAGGCCCTGTACCCATCCTCAAGCTTCATGAACGATCCGCGTTTCTCAAATATCACTCTTTTGCCCCTGGTTGAACTTTGTCCTTGCTTTGAGGCTCTTGTACTTATCAAATTCTTATCTGGGTAATGCTTAACATTTCTTTTGTTTAGAGTATGTCATTTCACTATTTATCATGTAAATAAACCACATAATGAGATGCATGAAAATGGTCAGGTAGGGACAAAAGGGATACCTTATATTTATTTATTTCAAATGTAGCAAACAAAGAAAGTTAACCAATGATAGTAAAAAAATGTCATAAAGAGAAAAGGGATCGCATCCAATAGATACAAATGCTCTAGATATTCAACGCATGAACTCTTCCACGTTCCTCAATCAAGAATCTTTTCGAGGATGGCTTCTTGCGTAGAAGATTTCGAGCTTTCAGAAATGCTTCAAATGCTGTAGTCTCGCTGTTTGACCCACTGTTCAAAACGCCTTGCTCTTTAAGCCAGTGGTTGCTTCATTAGAACGCCTTTTCGGGTTTTCATCCTAATCTTTTGTGTTAATCAAGATGCCCTTTTTGGGTTTTCACCTCGATATTTTTTCTTCTTTTTTTTAAGATGCCCTTTTCGGGTTTTTATCTTGATTTTCTTTTTCAAGCATAATATTTCTTCACAACATCTGAGTTCACTGGATTTGGTAATTCCTTCCCATCCATCTCGGTGAGAATCAAAGCTCCACCTGAGAAAGCCTTCTTTACGACGTATGGTCCTTCCCAATTTGGTGCCCATTTTCCTTGTAAGTCTTTTTGTATTGGGAGAATCTTTCTCAGCACGAGTTCTCCTTCATGGAATTCTCTTGGCCGTACCTTCTTGTCGTGAGCCACTATCATTCTCTTTTGGTACATCTGCCCATGACAGATTGCCTTTAAGCGTTTTTCTTCGATAAGATTTAGCTGGTCATATCAAGCTTGAACCTATTCTGCTTCCTCTATTTCCGACTCCATTAAGACTCGTAGAGAGGGGATCTCAACTTTGATAGGTAGCACAGCTTCCATTCTATAGACCAGAGAGAAAGGAGTTGCTCCCGTAGATGTCTGTACAGAAGTGCGATATGCATACAATGCAAATGGTAGCATCTCGTGCCAGTCTTTATATGTCTCGGTCATTTTCCCAATAATCTTCTTAATATTCTTGTTGGCCGCTTCAACAGCTCCGTTCATTTTCGGGCGATAGGGTGATGAGTTATGATGCTTTATTTGAAATTGCTCACACACTTCCTTCATCATCTTGTTGTTCAGATTCAAAGTGTTATCTGAGATGATTCTTTCAGGCAAACCATATCGACAAATGATTTCTTTTTTCAAAAACCTGCAAACTGCAGTCTTCGTCACATTGGCAAACGAAGCGGCTTCTATCCATTTTGTGAAGTAATCAATAACCACAAAAATGAACCGGTGTCCATTAGAAGCTTTTGGGGAAATTGGCCCTATAACATCCATGCCCCACATAGAAAAAGGCCACGGAGAAGTCATGACATGAATGGGCGAAGGGGCTGCATGAATTTTATCACCGTAAATTTGACATTTGTGGCACTTTCGTGCATAACTAATACAGTCGCTCTCCATCGTCAGCCAGTAGTAACCGACTCTCATAATTTTCCTGGCCATAGTGAAACCATTGGCGTGTGTCCCACAGATTCCCTCATGGACATCTTCAAGTATTTTTCTAGCTTCAACATCATCCACGCATCTCAAGAGCACTTGATCTTTTCCTCTTTTGTACAGGATGTCCCCATCAAGAATAAATCCCGCTGCCATTCTTCTGATTGTTCTTTTGTCGTTCTCATTTGCTTGTTCGGGATACTTTTGGTTCTTGACATATTCTAAGATATCATGGAACCATGGCCGTCCATCTGGCTCTTTCTCAATGCTGAAACAATATGCCGGGACTTCATATATGCTCATTTGAAGAGACATTATTTTTATTTCTCTATTAGCTTTGAACATTGAGGCCAAAGTGGCCAGGGCATCAGCCAATTGGTTTTCTTCTCGTGGGAAATAATTAAAAGTTACTTCTTCGAATTCTTTAATCAGTTCTGCCATTAGATCACTGTATTTAACCAATTTCGGATCCCTCACTTCCCAATCTCCACGGATCTGGTAAATCACCAATGCTGAGTCTCTATATACCTCTAAGATTTTGATGTTTCATTCAATAGCTGTACGAAGTCCCATGATACAGGCCTCATATTCTGCTATGTTATTGGTACAGAAGAAGTTTAGTCTTGTAGTGAACGGATAATGATTTCCGGCTGGTGATACTAGGATTGCTCCAATTCCATGCCCCAAGGTATTCGACGCACCATCAAAACTCATCTTCCATGGCTTCTCTTTTGATGACTCGGATTCTTTTTCTGTGATGCACATTAAGTCTTCATCTGGGAAATCGAATCTTAAGGGCTCATATTCCTCTGTCATTCGAGCCGCTAAGAAATCAGCTATTGCGCTCCCTTTTATTGACTTTTGACTCACATAGACGATGTCGTACTCCGACAGTAAGATCTGCCATCGTGCCATTCTTCCTGATAGTGCAGGTGATTCCATCATGTACTTTATTGGGTCCAGCTTTGAGATTAACCATGTCGTATGATACAACATATATTGCCTGAGCCTTCGAACTACCCAAACCAAAGCACAACAGAAATTTTCAATTAATGAGTACTTTACCTCATACTTTGTGAACCTTTTGCTGAGATAGTAAATCGCCTTTTCTCTTTTCCCGGACTCATTATGTTGTCCTAGTACGCAACCCATTGAATTCTCGAACACAGTCAGATACAATATTAACGGTCTTCCTGGAGTTGGCGGTACTAGCACCAGAGGACTAGACAGATACTGTTTTATCTTGTCAAAAGCCACCTGGCATTCCTTATTCCATTCTCCCGGGTTATGTTTTCGAAGAAGCCGAAAGATTGGATCACATTGGTTGGTAAGTTGAGCAATGAACCAAGTGATGTAGTTCAACCTCCCTAAAAATCCTCTGACTTCTTTTTGCGTGCGCGGAGGTGGTAGTTCTTGAATGGCTTTTATTTTATCTGGATCAACTTTAATGCCTCTCTCGCTGACGATGAAGCCTAGCAATTTTCCCGAGGCTGTCCCAAACGTACATTTGGCCGGATTGAGCTTCAACTGGAACTTTCTCAGTCTTTCAAACAACTTCTTGAGGTTCACTACATGCTCTTCTGCCCCTCGGGATTTAGCAATCGTATCATCGACGTAGACCTCTATTTCTTTATGCATCATATCATGGAATAACGTCATCACTTTATAGCAGAATGTTCCCCACATCGTTACGAAAGTAGTTTTCTCCATATCCTCAAGAGCCATCTTTATCTGATTATAACCCGAGAATCCATCCATGAACGAAAACAATGAATGCTTGGCTGTGTTATCCACCAATGTATCGATGTGTGGCAAAGGAAAATTATCCTTAGGACTTGTTCGATTCAAATCGCGATAATCTACACACATTCGTACCTTGCTGTCTTTCTTCGGTACTGGGACTATGTTAGCTACCCATTGTGGATACTTGGAAACTTGTAGGAAGCCAGCATCAAATTGTTTCTTGACTTCTTCTTTTATCTTTAACAGCATTTCAGGTCTCATCCGTCTTAGCTTTTGTTGAATGGGTTTGCAATCTGGCTTTAATGGGAGCTTATGGACCACTACATCTTCATCCAATCCTGGAATGTCCTGATATGACCATGCGAATACATCTTTGAACTCGTGGAGCAAAGTAATCAAATTATGCCTGGTGCCCCCTGAAATAGAGGTCTCAATCTTCACTTCTTGCTTCCTTTTTTCAGTTCCCAAATTTATTGTTTCAATAGATTCTTGATGAGGCAAAATCTGTTTAACCTCTTGTTCCACCATTCTTAGCAAGTCAGGAGATGAGACATAGTCTTCAGCATTTTCTTCGGCTTCGAATTCTCTTAAATAAACAGCCTTCTCAAAATCGATTTCAGGACTCGTAATGGGTTTGTTCATGCCGTTGATATCTGAGCACCTGAAAGTTGAATGGAAAAGGAAACTATAGAGGGGCATCCAAGTATTAGAACCAACAAACAAAATGTTATGGCATGGCATGAGGCAGATGTAAGGATAGGCTATGAGATGAGAAAATGATTATGAAATTAGTGATAATGCGAAAGATCGTGACAAAATGCATCTTCATTGATATTAATTTGAATGATAAAGAGCGAATGCAAGCTCTTACAAAAGAATTCTATTATATCTAAGGACACAATAGAGGGTTAACGTTTGAGCATTACTCTGAAGACTTATAAACTACAAGAAGGTCCTCGGCAGTCCAATTGTTCAACATGAAATCCGGGGGACAAAGGCGTATCCTTGAGACGTCTTTACTTGCGTCAGCTCCTTTGTCAATGACATTTATACTGATATTCTGAAAACCCTTTTCTATCATTAACATCGTGCTTTGTGTATTATCTTTCCCCGGGTATATTATTCCCACAGACGTAAATGTTCTTGACAAAGGAGGGAATTCCATGGGCTCCCATTTTGGTTCTCGGCCTAAGGTTCTCGCAATCCTTCTTTCTTGATCTTTCTTCCACTGTTTTCTTCTTTGACGTGCATCTGGCTGGAAACCTAAACCGTATCGAGCCTTATGATGCACTGGCCTCAGAGCCCTGACTATTCATTGCTGAAATTTTCCCAAACCTTTCCTCGCTCGGGCTCCTCTCCCCACAGTCAGCTTGATTCCCATCCCGGTATTTCTCGACAGCTTAGGCACGGGAATTCTATTTCCCTCAGGAACAAATGTAGCGTTGACAAATTCAAGAGATCAGAAGGAACATTCCACTGCGTCTTTGCTTACTTCAAGGTATGGCGCATCAGTAGAGATAGATGCGACAATATCTTCTTCGCCCTCGACTGTGACCAAACAACCATCCATGATAAATTTCATTTTTTGGTGGAGGGATGACAGGACTGCTCCAGCGGAATGGATCCAAGGTCTTCCGAAGAGGCAATTGTATGATGGTGTAATGTCCATGACTTGAAATTCAACATCGTATATATAAGGGCCCACTTCCAGAGGGATCTCAATCTTTCCCATGACTTCACGCCTTGTCCCATCGAATGCCCTTACCGTGGAATGAGAGGGCCTTAAATAGGACAGATCCATCAGAATTCTGGAAAGCGTGGCCAAAGGCATGACGTTGAGTGCCGACCCATTATCGATGAGCATGTTCGGTATTATGTAACCCTTGCAGCGAGTCGTAATATGCAGTGCTTTCACTGAGCCTTTACTGTTTGGCGGTATCTTATCATCACTAAAAGAGATGAAATTGTCCGCGTTCAGATTATTCACCCACCTATCAAGCTTCTCAACAGATATGTTGTTTGCTACGTAAGCTTGATTTAACACCTTCAGCAAAGCGTTCCGGTGTGGCTCTAAATTTAATAGTAGAGATAAAACTGAGATTCGTGCTAGTTGCTTATTCAATTGTTCCACCACATTGTATTCACTGTGCTTGATAAATTTCAAGAACTCCTATGCTTCCTCCTCATCCACAGGCTTTTTAGTTTTTTGCACGGGTGGAGTTTCCTGCTCGACTTTGGCCTCATAAATCACTGCCTTTCCTTTTTGCTTCCAGTCACTGTTCTTCTTTATAGGCTCAATCTCTTTAGAATAACACCGCCCACTACGGGTAAAATGGCCTACCTCTCCAACACTTCCGGTTGTGGCTTCGGGCTTTTCACCTTCAGGTGTGACGATGTTGACATCGTACTTCCATGGTACTGTTTTATCGTCCTTATAAGGGAAAGAAAATGGTACTTTGATTATCACTTTTGGTTTCACCAGCTTCTTCTTCGCGTCATAATAAATTATTAACGGTCAGTCAGCGCTATAAGGGGGATCTGATGATTGACTGTCAGAGGCGCATACTTCTCTTTCGTTGGCCTCTTCCCCTTTGTTAAGGACCTTAATCTCCTTATTATTCATCCGGTCTTGAAGAAACCTTTTAAATTCTTCAACGACTGAATGTCGTGCCCTACAGTTCTATGGAAATCGCAAAAACTTTGACCTTCTTCTCTGAGAATTCTGTCGGGGCGACAGAGCAATCCTTTCTTAACCAGTACCTCCCAAATTTTCTGCAGAGGTGTCCTTATTTTCGAAACACATCTTCTGACTTGCCATTCGTCCTCTTTCCCAACTGCGCTCATATTCCCTTCGGTATGGTTAGGGAACGGGTTCCCAGTTGCATTACTGGCACTATCGAATCGTAGGATGCCTGCATCAATGAGTCTTTGAACTCTCCTTTTGAAGGCAAGACAATTTTCTGTAGAATGCCCCTGGTTCCCAGCATGGTATGCACAACTAGCGTTAGGATTGTACCATTTCAGGTACGGGGATTTCAAGGGTGCCATATAATGGGGAGATATCAATTGTTTCTCCAAAATTTTTGGGTACAATTCCCCATACGTCACAGGGATTGGAGTAAATTGCAGTCTCTGAGGATTAGGCCTTGCTGGTCTTGGTTCGTTTCTGGGTTGGCTTTGAATGGGTACAGTGCTTTGTGAGAATGTGGCGACGGGTCTTTGGTTGTTCGTGGCGTATACGGGGTAGGAAGGAGGTGGTGCTTGGTAGTAAGGGGTTTGAGGAGGATAATAGAAATTCATAGGTGGATAATTTCGAGGTCGGGATTGGTTTGGATACGGATTAGGGGTATAACGGCTTCCCATTCCTACCATATGGGTTTCTGGCTCTCTTTTCTTTACGGGTACTAGCCTTCTTGAACTATCAGAACCTTCCATCCTTCCACTCTTGATGGCATTCTCAATAAGTTCCCCGGATATCACAATATCCACAAAGTCCTTTGTGGTACTTCCTACCAACTTGTCATAGAATGGTGCTTTCAACGTGTTGATGAAAAAGACCGTTATCTCAGTCTTAGCCAGTGGAGGCTCCACTTGCGCCGAGATATCTCTTCACCTTTGAGCATATTGCCTAAAGGTTTCTGCTGGTTTCTTTTCCATCATTTGTAGAGTCATTCGATCAGGCACCATATCCGATACATGCTTGTACTGCTCACAGAATTCTGACGCTAAGTCCTTCCAGGATCGGATCTTTTCCCTACTCCCAGGATCGGATCTTTTCCCTACTCAGCTGGTTGTACCACCGAAGAGCCGATCCTACTAGACTATCCTGAAAACAATGTATGAGTAGCTTATCTTCGTTCACATAACCGGTCATTTTTCGGCAAAACATGACAAGATGCGCTTTTGGACATCTTGTGCCATCGTACTTTTCAAAATCAGGCACCTTGAACTTCGGAGGCAGAATTAGATCGGGTACCAAACTAAGTTCTTTAGCATCTAGTGCAGAGAAGACTTCAGTGCCTTCTATTGCCTTAAGTCTTTCCTCCAAGCTCCTATACTTCTCTTGAGCCTCATGATCATCCATTTTCAACCTGGCTATTTCTGCTGGATCATCCAAATTTGGAACAATTGGATTGGTAGGATTAGCTCTAGGATTTGATATAAATATTCCTTGCCCTAAATGAGCAGGTGGCACCGGCCGTTGCTCCAGGTCTGTGGGTTCCCCTTGGGTGTACCCTCTTTTTGTTACGTGGGCGTGCGGCGGAGTGAATCCTGGAGGATAGAGCGGATCTTGATTGTGATTAACTCTTGACTGAGTTTCCTCGATGTCAAGGCTTTGCATGGGTCCCTTTCCCTTAACTAAAGCTGACATCAATTCTATCATCTTGGCCATTTGATCCTTCTGTTCAAGCGATTCTTCTCGAGATCTCACCATTAAATCTCTTGTCTCTTGCTGCGACTTGGCTAACTGCTCTTGTAATTCCCTTTGAATTCTTTCCATCCTTTCAATCCTTTCATTGAATTCAGCCTCCATTACTCTAGCTTGTCGGCGTATCCTATACAAATGACGTGGTTCCAGTCTTGTGGTATTACAACTGCCAATTGTATGTTTTAACCTCAGCGAATGATTATGGGATATGCAATGAATGAATGAATGAATGCATAAATGTCAAATGAATGTTAGTCATGAATGAATATGCAAGAATTTAGTGTTGATTTCAAGATGGCCCCTATTTAGGCATTTCATTTATCAAAAGAGTCCATTACAAAACATTTTGCCATTTTCGATTCAGCCATTACAGAAACTTCCTAGCTATATCGCCATATTTCTTTACTCGTGCTAAGAATTCTAATATGTTTGATCTTTGACTTGGAGGGAATTGGCAAATGAGAATTTCAGCTTCTTCCGATAGTTGTACCACATGCATGGCTACCCCACGATTTTCATTGATCAAATAGCTAAGTTGCATTTCTTTTTCTTGGAGGCCCTCTTCGTAAGCACGAATATCTCTATCATACTGACTATTCTTTTCTTCCAAAGCCTGTAAGAGAGTATCTAGCTATTGTTGACGATCTTGCAGCATATCTTCTAATTCTCGTATTCTCTCTTTTAACTCTCGATGTTCGGACCGACTAGTTGTAAGTTCGGCAGACACAGTTTCATATTCGGCGTTCTTCCTCCTTAGCTCTATCATAGCCCGCGCAGCTTTTTCCTCCTCTTTCTTCGCTTTTCCTTTCCAAAATTCCATCCTGCCTTTGATGTTGCTTAATTATTCTTTCCATTCTGCCGACGACTTGCCCAACCCACTGTTTTTTATTGTGCCTCTTAACTTCTTATTTTCCAGATGAAGATCTCTTAAGTCATTTCTTACGACTTCAACTTCTTTTTGCACTTTTTCGGTTCTGGATCTTTCAATCTGAACGTCGATATTTAGCTGGTAGTTTTCCTCTTGAAGAGCACTAAGGTCCCGAGGCATCTTGGCCTTTTCTCGTTCAAATTCTTGTCTTGCCATTTCTAGCTCAGACGACCTTTCCTCCGAGAAAGGATTCTAGACGGTGTAGTTTGTCGACGAGATTTGCTGACTGGTCACCCGTTGCTTCCTCTATATGTCATAATCTTGGGTGATAGTATCGACATATAGAGCCAGCTCCATCAGATGAATCTTCTTCCAGCACTTCGCGGTGTCTCAGACCTTCCCTTCACCTGCGAAAGCAAACTCAGATTGTGCTAATCCTCTGGTGACGGGTATGAATTGTCGTGAAGAAAACTGCCTCTGGACCAATAATGGAGCATAACCAACTCCTCCCCATAATCCGAGTAGTGGCACCCAATCTCGATTTCCCACCTTGTATAACAGAACCGAAGGCCGTATCCATGGGGCTCTCCAAGTTACGTCTTCAGCGCGAAGATTTTGAAAAACTGAAACCCAATACTGTTTAGTAACCTCCTTTGGCCATTCTTTCTTAAGATAAGCTTCTAACGTGGCGAATGTTTTAGAAAACATATGGAACAGTGTGCGCTCTACTTTCCAAAAGTGGCTCAAAATCCAAACGTTGAGTAACTGCGCGCATTCGATAAAACGACCTTCCCCTTTATTCCTACAGCTGCTTAGTGATCTGAAGGTTTTGGCCAGGATAGTTGGGACAGGGTTGATTCCTTGTTTTAACCTTTCAAAGAAATCCACCACTACAACTTCTATATGTCCGAGAACTTTTGGGAAAATGACCAAACCGTAAATGGCCAAAGCAAACAGATTTACCCTTTTTAACATGTTGGGGTGGTTCAGAACCAAATCTTGCAGGGAAAACCATGGAATACAGCTAGTTTCATTCTTCTTCTTTATCTGTTTTTCGGCCCATGTGTCAGTCATGTCTGTCAATCTCATTAACTTTTTCTTGAAAGTCGTCGGCTTGAGCTCTTTCACATATATCTTGTAGAATTGCACATTATCGATACGAAGCAAAGCAGCGTATTCTTCTATAGTCGGGGTCATGTCTTCTTGATTGAAGATGAAACACTGGTAAGCTAGATCCTAGAACCTGACCATGGCTTGAATCAATCGTTCGTCAACGTTGATGGCAATCAGGTTGGTTATATCCCCATACCTTTCGGCGAAGATTCCCCTAGTGTCTGTGTCCCACTGATTCCAGATTCGAACCAAGTCTTCCAGATTATTTTGACGAACATTCACAGTTACGTGCTTGGGTAGATTAGAAACACATCCTTCCATTAAACTATCCCATTTTTCTTTCTGAGTTTTTAGAGACCAGTCCCGAACCACGGCATTCTTCTCGATTGTTTGTATAATTGACTCTTCCATTAGAAACCCATTTTTTGGCAATCGATCTCTAGTCAACACCTTCCTAATATGATGTCTATAATGCATGATGAAAAACAATAAGGCAAAGACAAACAACCTTGATTAGTAATTAAATACAGGCAGAAAAACATGGAGAATTTAACAAATCGAACTACCCGATCTGGTTTATTAAACAGACCCAATCCCCTTGTATAGATAGTGAAAATGTAAAAGGTAAGAGGCGTTCCTCTCGTGCACTTATTTTGGGTGACTACTAAACGGACGGAGGTTCGGCATGGCTCTAATTAGGTGGCTCATATGGCTCACTATATGCAGTTTCGGTTCTAGATAGGTACTCGAATTGTTCGTACTATCATCTACTAAGATTAGTACGAAGCCTCGGTCGTAGCCCATCACAGGCTTACAAGTTCAATTCGAGGGATTACATTTACTTATGTCTATGCGGAGGGACAAGTTAACTCACGAAAGCATAAGTCGTATGTAACCCGAAAGTATTCACTAGCCTGTGCGGAGGGACGAGTTAACTCACGAAGGCATAGTGTTTACTTCCACTTAAACAGACGGAGCCCGGGTAGAGAGCTCATGTTATGCAAAAATGCAAGTGCACGATGTGTGGGGAGAAACTCACAAACCTTTACGTTTTATTTAAAAACTAAAACAAAACTAAAACCATAAAAATTTAAAGCTAAAAAACAACCAGATAAAACAAGTTAGAAGAATATATAACACGATGCAAATGCATGATTTTTCAAAAACACAATTTTGGGATCACGACTACAAATTAATTTGAACAAGAAATTTTGAAAATTTTGAGAACACGTGTTTAATTCGACTCGACTCTCAAAAATGAGTCCCTAGTGGAGTCGCTAGCTGTAGCGACATAAACTTTTAGTTTCAGTCACTAATTGTGGCGATTTAGTGAAAACTTGAAAACTGAAGTTTGATTTTTAAAAAAGGAGGAATCGCCACCGATCCTTTTTCTAGGTGTGATCGGGCACCTGGTAAATCTTCGTTTTAACAAAAACAGGTTTTATTTTTGACAAAAGAAAGACGAATTTTAGGCCTGCGTGAAAGTTCAGAGCAAAAATAGGGTTCGGGAGTCGGTTACGTGCGAGGAAGGTATTAGCACCCTCGCGACGCCCAAAATTGGTATCTTTATTAAACACGTGTTGTCTTGATTTTCAAAAATACAAATTCAATTTGACATTTAATCGTGATCCGATATGAGAATTTTAGTTTTCGATTTTTTTAGAAGGATGTTCCGTTTTTAACACGAGCCAACGAATTTCACCCAACATAGCGATGAACTCGATGACTTGATGTTGAATCGGTACATTGCCTTATTTATTGAAATTAAAAGACATGAATAAAAATCTTTAAAATACTGAACGGCAAGATGATACAAAATAGACATGAAACAAAACAAAAAAAAAAAACAGAGTTAGAAATACATCGAAGCACATAATAAATACGACAATAATATTAAAAACAATAACAATGCATGTGATATATTAAACGTAATAATAGTATCAAACACGAAATAAAACAATGAATATATATACATAATAATGATATTAAGAGTAGGTACGTAAAATATATATACATATATATATAAATAGTAATAGTGTTAGAAATATACTATATATAGTGTTTGAAGTATATACATAAGATAGTAAAAATATATAACTAGTAATGTTAAAATATATGCATAATATATATATATATATATATATAATAAACATTGAAAAATGTATGTACATAACATATATGAAAAATATATACATAATAATATTAAAATAAAATAATAAGTGATAATAGTGAAAATAATAGGTATAATAATAAATATAATGATGTATGAAAATAATACTATATATAAAAGTATATATATACTCATATAATAAAATGTATGTAATAATACGTACATAATATGGTATTAAAAATTTATATTATATATATATATAACATAGTATTTAAGAATACGTACATAAGATGATAAAAATACGTATATAGAATAGTATAAGAAATATATAAATGAAAACATTAAAAATATGTACATAATATATATATATAATATACAATATATACCTATATTAGAAATGATAATAGTATATAAAAACTATTCACATGCTACATAAGTATGTATATATATAAAAATAAAGGTGTCAGAATATATAATATAGTATTAGAAATATACGTACAATAGTATAAAAAATATATAACTAACAATATTAAAGTATATACATAACAATATATAAAAATATGATATTAAAAACATATATACATAATAATATGAAATATATATAATATAGTATTAGAATATTTACATAATATATACATAATATAAATACTAATAATGTTAAAAAAAACTTATTAATAATATCACATAAATATATTATAATATTAAACATATGTACGTAATATATATATATATTAGAAATAATAGTAGTAGCTATAGCAATGATATATTGATAATATATAATAAAAGGAATAAAAAATAACAGTAATAATAAGAATGATAATCGTGAGAATAATATAAGTAATATTTAAAATAAAATAAAATAGCAAAGATAATATGAAAATAAACTTAAATCTGAAAAAAGGACTAAATTTGAAACAAAAACGAAGTTTTGGGGCGATTTTAAAAAGAAATAAAGAAAAAGGATCAAAATGCAACACGCGCGTAATCTAGGAGGACCAAAACAGCAATTACTCATTCCCATCAAAACGCAGCGTATCAGTGAGAGTTAAATTGAAAACCGCGAAAAATTATGGGGCCAAATTGAAATTCCATAAAAACTTAATTGCGAAGTATCAGAAAAGCGGAAGGGCTAAAAGCGGAATTAGCCCTTCCGTTAGAAAACACGCGGATCCTAGGCCGGAGCGGGTCGGATCGGATCGGGCTATGGCAAAATGACGTCGTTTTGGGGTTAAAGGGCAGCCCCCAAAACGACGATGTTTTGGGAGGCTATATAAGGGCCAAAATCTTCAAAAAAAAAAATCATTTGCAGCCAGCAGAGAAAAAAAAAGAGAGGAGAGGGGGGAGAAGGGGATTTCCGGCCACGGGGCCGGTCACCGTCCGGCCGTCGGACCGTCGCCGGCGCCGGCGCCGGCCACCGTGCACGGTGCTCAGAAAAGGTAAAAAAAATTTATTTTTTTTATTTTTTTATTTTTTTATTTTTTATTTTTTTGGTATTATATTTTTTATATATTTAATGTTTTTAATATATGTGTGTGAAAAAAATGAACCCAAAACAAAAGCTAAAATGAAAAAACAGAATCACCTCAGGTTTTCGCGCTTTTAATCCTTCGACACCTCAGGTTTTCACGCTTTTAATCCTTCGATCTCTGATATTGCCTTTAATTTGATGCTATTCTTGCATTTAAATATTAATAGAATTGCTATTTTTGCTCAAAAGTCGGATGTTCTTCTTGTTTTTTTTTTTAACTGCCGAAGAAACCAAAAGATTTTTCTTGGCTTTTTTATAGCCATTACATGTCTTTTTTATTATTTGTTATCTGTCTCTTCTCTGTTTGATTTGCAGGTGCAAGTTGCTGGAGCAGGTGGCGGTGGGTGGTGGCAGAGGCGTCAGAGGAGTTGGTGGTGGCAGGGGCTAGGAGCGGCGACTTGACTTAGGGGAAGGCTAGGGTTTTTCTTTTTTCTGACTTTGTTTGGGCTAGGGTTAGGTTGGGCTGCTAGGTTTTTTTAATTTGTTTGGGTTTGGTTTTGGGCTATTGTAATGGGGTGGGTAGTTGGGTTAGTTTAGTGGGTAGGCTGATTGGGTAGGTTTAGTTGTGTTTGAAGATGGGTTAAATGGGTAATTGGGTCTTGTTTTGGATTAATGGTTTTAGGTTAAAATGGGCCATTCGGGTTTAGGTTGTAAATGAGCCAAAATTGGCCTACAACATTATGTATTGGAAGAAGTGTGGGTAGTTTAATTATCTGCCGTAACTAGTTGCACAACCACATCTATTTTTGTACATGGCGATAATTCGCCTATTGATCTGGCAACTAAGATGTATATATTCTGAAAAGTGTCATATCTACACTAAGTGGTGTGTACGGCTGGATGGGTGTTTCATACCTTATATAGTGTGTTGGGATGGTCGAAGATGGTGTGTAGCGGATGGGGTAGGATTATATTTCTGCATCTGACATGATCTGATATTGTATCTGTTAAGAAAAGTGTTTCTCTAAGATCTGAAATATTGTCTGTTGATTATACTATATGCTACACACTGAGTTTTGAAACTCATTCTCTATTTGCCTATTACATTCAAGTAACCCTCAGACTTAGGATAGATCAGTGCGACGGGAGCTCGATTAAGTACTTTTGTTAAAATATGCAAAATGGTTTGGTCTATAGTATTTTGATTTTGATGGACTGTTTGAGACATTTTTGGGACTGTTTAAATTTCTGGAGTTTATTTTCTAATTTTAACTATTTTACTATTTTGATGGGCTTAAATTTTGATCTATGACATGTTTGATTTCACTATAACAAACCGTGTTTTTAAAACTAGACTCAAATAAGATTTTTCTGTTGCAAACTCAAATGCTTATGAAATATATAAATATGTATATAAACAACATTTTTTGTTAAAACAGTTATGGAAGTATGCTTGCAAACAAGCCAGATTTTTACGTAATAAGAGCTAACGATGTTTTCTCATAACAAAAGAATTATGGGTTTTCGAATGAACATGCAGTAACATCTCCAGATCTGGCCATAACTTTTAAATCGAGTTTGGAGTATTATACTTTCGATTGTAGTATAAGAATTGAACTAAGAATTCAACAATTTCATGTTTTACTAAAAAAAATTAAAATTTTATTTTGAAAAAAATTTTCAAACAACGAAAGTATTTTATGGGGATCATTCAAACATCAAAATAATACAAGCTTTCTAGAAAATCATCCTTGCAACACTTTGTGCATCAATTTGAAACTGAAAAATGTTCATCAAGACAATGCATAAAACTCATAAATGGTTTCATCTTCAATCATTTTAAAATTCTCAAATCTGGTTGTTAGTATTTGAAGTTTGACATGCGAACAACAATGTTTTCTTCATGTTTTGTTGAAGCATCTGTTGGAAGTTTAATATGTTTCAAAGAATTACACAAATCTCACATCCTTTAAATACACCTATCAAAATGATGTTTATATAATGTTGTTTTATTTTGAGCTTATAAGAACCAAAATAAGAGGATGGACATATGCACACGACACCTAAGCCCAAAAATTGTCTAGTTCAAACGGGTCGATTATCCCCCCATTCGCATGATACTAGACCTGGTTCAGTTTTGTTTTTCACATTTTTTATTTATTTTATTTTTTTACTACTTTAGTCCAACTAAGCTACTTGGTTTCCTAGATTTTTCTTAACCTTAGAATCAATCATTTTTTTTAATATTTTCCAGTAAATATGTTTTCTATTTTTGACATGCATGGTACTTATAAATACCATGCATGACAGCCTTAAGAGTAACTCAATTATTTTTTACTTTACGTTCACTCAAAAGAACTTTCTTCTGCAATGTTAGTTGAGTATTTAATTGCTCAATTCTTTCTTATTTTCTATTTTCGTATTAGTTAACAGAAGTATTTTTTTGAATCCTAAGGATACATAAATAAGCGCAAAACATCCTTAAAATTCTTTTCTAGACCTCCTATTTCTAACAGAATCATCCATTCTTCTTTAGCTAACTCGCATCTAGATATGATCTTGAATTGCTCAATATTTACTCCACTGAATACAACGTTCAAGGCTTTTAAATTATTGTGTGCAAGTCTCTCTTAGGGACTATTGGCTAAGTCTAAATAAATCATATATTGAGCGTAGTTATTTTACAGAAATATAGAGAGATTTATTTTTTAAATAAATTCTATTTTCATGATAATTTGAGTTAAGTTTCTAGCCCGGGCCATAGAGAGATTTAATTTATCCACTAGAAAATTAGAAAGTTTTTATTGTGATTGATTGGTGTAATAAAGCTCTCTTTCTAAGCAAACTAAGAGTTCAAGAATAATAAAAAAATCGTGTTGGTTGAAAGTAGGTAAACAATCAGGACTTTTAAGACGAAAAATATTTCTATAAATAGAACAAATATTTGGTTTTAGAGAAGTTCTAAATTTTCTTTGTGCAACAAACTCATTTTCTAAACTAAAATTTTCCAATAGGTAGTTAAGGGTAGCAAGAGACCAATTTTGTTAATGCAGTTCGAACTGAATAATTATACCTCTATGAAACCTAGCTTAGAGAATGAATTTACTAAATAATCTTCCTTATACAACACTTGATTTAAGCCCAATCTAACCAACACTCACTAAAATAATTGTAGTCTTAATGTTGCCCAATTGTTGACATTCACTCTCCCAAATATTTCACATACAAAAAAAAAATCTCTCAAATATTTCAAAAAAAAAATCTCTCCAAAAAAAAATGTCTAAATATAAAAAGAACGTAAAGACCACAAAATATTCTCAAGTAACAAAATGAAAGGTAAAAGTATCATGGAGGACCATTGTATTTTGCCCCATCTACTTAAAAAATTGATAAATTACTCCTTATATATTAGATCAAATAGAAAATTAGTTCTTTCTAATAAAAATTTCATTCATTGTATTGTTAAACACTAGTATAACTGAAGAAATAACCAAACAGTGACACGTGAAGTGCCACATGTACCTCATGATGATATACAATGATTAATTTACATATTATTTTTAATAAAGAGGTAAAACATAATCTAACTTTTAATATAAAGATTTCTATGAAACTTTTACTAACACCGTCCAACAAAGTTACACAATCATCATTAGTGATAACCTAATTATAGGCTACATTTCATCCCGTTAATCCCAAGAGGATAAGTCATAAATCGGTTTGAAATTTAAATTTGATATATGATGGATATGGCCTGGATTTCGAAACATTTAACTCCGTCGAATTCGAAATTTATCTCATCAATAAGAGAGCTGATTAGTATAGTTTTTGAATTTAGTCAGACAAGAGTCTTGGATATTTTGAACTCTTCTTCTTTCCTTCAAGGGCTCTTTCTAGTAAATGGAATCTATTAATATAATATTGAATGTTGGAACATTTTTAAATATTTATAGTGTTTTAATAATTATAAATGAATGGGTGTAATTAATCAAAAGATAAATCTTTTGGTTATTGGTCAAAAGTTATATCATTTGATTTTTGAAAAAAAATTTATAATTATTCAAACAATATTATTTGAATAGTTATAAAATTAAATGAAAAACTATTATTATTTATTTATTCATACAAACACCTATTGAATGCAGAAATACCTATAAACAAGAATGGGATTTCATTTGGAAATCACACCAATAAATTTTAAAATTTTTTCTTTCCTTCCTCCATTTTTTAGTATTATTAGATTATTCTATAAAGTATTATTACAGAAATTTTTTGTAAAAATTAAGTTTCTTGTTATACATTGCTCAGTACTTAGTGGACTATTCTCGTCAGTGTAAAACACAAATAGTCATTGGCTTCATTATATCCTCGAGGTTAATTTACTTGAAACTCTTTTGCATATCGAAGATAGGTAGGGGCAAATATAACCTTAAAAATAATGTCTTGATACACACTTTGAAGCTTTGTCCTATTTCTTCTTTATTTGTTTGAGTTCTGTTTGTGCGTTTGAGAGTAAAATTTTTTAATAACATTTAGTTCCCACTTTACACTAAACATATGCATTTGTTGCATGACTCAATATTTAAACACATTATTTAAATTATTACAAGTCAAAATCGACAACTAAAAACACACTTTGACTGTTATAAAACATGTTAAAAATCATGTTGCAATAGAAAGTTTGACAAGAAAATTCGATAGTCAAAAGTTTCCGACAACAATAATGCACCTCTTCAGGAGAGAAGGGGTTTGGAATAAGAGTGAAAATAAAATATTTGTGCTTGCAAGCTTTCTAGTTACTGACTGAATCGATTTCAATAATTCTCATGCTTGATTCAAGTAGTTGGTTAACCTAATCAAGTTTTCATTTTTTTTTAGTTTTAATATGTATTTATTTTTAAATAGCATTGGAATTTTCAATTCAAGCTCAAGTAGAAAATATTGATGGAAGTCAAGCATGAAAACGGAAGTTACTTTTTGCTTGATAAACGAGTCTGATTGAGCTAGTTCAAACATTTTGGGTTTTATCTTGAATTAACCTTGAATTATTGGTGAAATAGTAAAAAAAAAAATTATGTTGAAGTTTTTCAATTGACACTATTTCTAAGTTTTATAGTTGGTTGTCGATTGAGTCTTTAGTTCAATTGGTATGAGTATTGTTGTCAAAATAAAAAAGATGTAGGTTCGAATGTGCTGAAGTAGATTATCCTTCTATTTACGGATTGAGTAGAAGTTATATAATTCTAACCATTGTGTCAAAAAGAATATATATAACCATAACTTATAATAAGATTATTCTAAAAAAAATTACCGTTCATTAACCTCCATCTTTATTAGAAAAACCTCAAGATTTAAGTGAAACTTTGAAATAAATTTCCGACATTATTTTGAGTTAAGCTTGAGATCCAGCTTCTTATAACTTAAGTTTGACTTGATTGAATTATACCCTATTTGGGTAACCTCTAAACAACCCCTAATTAGGACACTTTTTTTTTTTTAAGTTCTCGATACATTTTTTTGGCATAGGCATGAGAATATAACTTTTGTAAAGAATTTTCTAAATATATATTTAAAAACACAAAAAGAAAAATTCACATGCATGTATCATATACACACTTGTATAACTGAACTTGAGTAACATAGTCGGAAACTAATTCCTATTTTGAAAGAAGGTTGAGATTCTCACGCAAGACAATCTCCACTTCTAAAAATAAATAATGATAAGGTACTGAATTGAAATATCATTCTCCATCCCTGACTTTAAATCGTATTTAGCAACCGCCCCTAGATATAATATAATATAAAAAATAAGAATCTAATTAACATAAACAACAATTATTAATTAATTTACAATATCAAAGTTCCTTTAGGGTCTTCAATAAGTTTTATATATAAACTTTTATTATTAATATTTTAATAATTACAACTGTAATACCCTATTTGATTAGTTCATTTTAATTTCAGAAAAACACTGATCAGGTTACAACATTTTTGCCGCAGAAATCTTGAGTCAAACAGAGTTTGGAAAAAACCTATAATTTGGTTTTGAAACTTATCATATTGCAATTTGAATTAAAAATAATCTAAAACATTTAAGTTGTTTAAAACGAAGAATAAAATCCCAAAACATAAAACAGTCCCTGAAAATCTAAAAATAGTCCAATTGAAATTAGTGCTAACTTTAAAACCAGGCTCTCGCCACACTGATCCGTCCTAAGTTTGTTGATTATTTGAGAGGAAAACAAACAGAAAGTGAGCTTACGAGATCAATCAACAAATTAGACGCATATGGTTTAACAAATAATATTTCATATATATGCTCAAATACAAAATTTGATACAATTCATAAACAGATGAGATACAAATGCATAAATAAATCCTACCCCATTCGCTACACACCATCCTCGGTCATCCTTACACACCAAATAGAGTATCAAGTACTCATCCAACCCCACACACCAATAAGTGAGCGTATGCTACTTTTCAGAAACAGTGCAGTCAAGCTGCTAGATAATAGTATACATAAAACTACCAGAAATAGAAATATGTGGCTGAGCCACCAGAATAGATATATGTGGTTTTAAACCACCAGATAAGGTAGATAATTAGACTGTCCTCACTTTGTCCTTCATATCATATCCCAACCAAATACACATGTACATACTAACAGATATTCTATATACAAATGTCATGCATGCTTTTCAAATGTAGTCATGTAATCAAAATTATCAGAACATAGATCATACATGTAAAATTCACATACTTTAATCATATCACACACAGATATATTAACAGATATTATATCAACTTATTTCACATACCAAATCCATATTACTTATAGTAATATGCTATCAAATGTTGTATTTTCGAGTCCTATTTGTTTAGTATGGACCTTACGGAATAGATAAAAATACGAATCACACAGCAATACATAACTAAGTAAAATTTTCAAAAAATGGGCCCACATGACCAAACTGGCCCAGCTCGTGTTGTCCACATGGCCCAAATAGCCCAGACCATATGGTTTACATGATCTAGCACACAACCTAAGACACGACCGTGTGACTCACACGGTCTACCACAAGGCCTAATACACCGTCGTATTTGAGTAATGCCTAAGATTCAACTCCTTTTGAGTAATGAGGTATTAAAGGCTCTTGTGATTAGTGTAAATGATACAACTGTCACCATACAGATAATGCCTCTAGATTTTTAATGCGAATACCACTGCAGCTAACTCAAGATCATGCATAGGATAGTTGTCTTCATGCAGCTTAAGTTGTCGGGATATGTAAGCCACCAACTTTCCATCTTGCATCAGAACACAACCCAAACTAGTGTGAGAAGCATTACTATACACAACAAACTCTGTATTGGGTTCAGGTTGTACCAAAACGGGTGCCTGAGTCAAAACGAATTTGAGCTTCTCAAAGCTCGATTGCTACTTATCAGTCCAAACAAAAGGTGCGTTATCATGCAACAACTTAGTCAAGGAAGCTGTGATAAGCGAGAACCCCTCCACAAATCTCCGATAGTAACCCCCTAAACCAAGCAAACTCTGGATCTCAGACACATTCTTAGGTTGTTTCCACTTAAGAATAGCCTCAATCTTTTTATGGTCCACACTGATACCCTTGGCAGAAACCACATGACCCAGAAAAGTAACCTCTCTTAATCAGAACTCACACTTGTTCAAGTTAGTATAGATCTTTTTCTCACGGAGTATTTCCAAAACCACTCTAAGATGTTCATCATGCTCTACTTCAGTCTTAGCACACACCAAAATGTCTTCAATAAAGACCATGACAAACTAATCCAAATATGGATGAAAAACTTGGTTCATGAGATCCATGAACTCAGCTAGAGCATTCATCATACCAAATGGCATGACAAGGAACTCGTAGTGCCCATAACGAGTCCTAAAATTAGTCTTTTACACATCAACTTCTTCAGCCTTTAACTAATGATACCCAGAACGAAGATCAATCTTTGAGAACAGTGAAACTTATCAAACAGATCATTAATCCTTAGAAGTGGGTATTTATTCTTTACCATCAATTTATTCAACTGGCAGTAATCCATACACATCCTCATAGTACTATATTTCTTTTTCACAAAAAGAACTAGTGCTCCTCACAGAGACACACTAGGTTGAATGAACCCTCTATCGAGAAGTTCCTAAAGTTGTACTTTCAACTCTTTCAACTCCTTCGGTGTCATATAATAAAGAGTGATGGACATTATAGCTATTCGAGGTAGTAATTCAATACCAAACTCGACCTCCCTATCAGGTGGTAACCCTGGTAATTCCTCAAGAAAGACTTCCGAAAATTCTTAAACTATTCCAATATTCTTAACAGAAGACCACACCGTATTTGTATCACGCACATAAGACAAAATGCTTCACACCCTTTTCGAAGTAACTTTTCGGCTACTAGAGCAGAGATTATGCAGAGATTATATAAGAGAGGTAATCTATAACACCCTAAACCCGACCAGGACGTTATGGCCGAATCTGACGCATCATATTGAAGTGTTTTAACAAAAACCATGTTTTCATTGAAAACCCTTCTTAAAATAAAAAAAACCTTAATTAACTTGTAAAAAATCTTTTTTATTTTTCAATCACAAAAACTTGTTTAAAACATATGATTTCATGAAAAGCTATCATTTTAAAATTCTATTGCGGAAGCGTAGAAAAACATACTATGATTTAGCAAACCCATGTTCAACATTTCGTAATTACAACGCATGAAAATAAAAACCCAAATAATAACAAAATGGAAGCCTTACTACAATCTGGCCGGAAAAGTACTTAATAAATGCTTTTAAGAAAAATAAACACGTCCATGTTGCCTTGCTAGCTGGCCACCCAGAGTCCCTCCAAACATCGAACCTTCTACTGAGCATCACCTGAAAATAAAATAAAAGAGGGGGTGATTTTTTTGCAAACTCAGTGTGTACAACCCTCGACGAGCAACAAGCATTCAATAAACACCACACATCACATGCAATGCAATCCCATCCCAATAATCCATCCGCTACACACTAGCTCCGTCCCCCGTCACACCATGTAGGGATATAATTTTTGACCCACCCATCCGACACATCTATGGTAGCCCGGTTGTGGAACTACCTGCATTTATACATTGGGCTTAAAAGCCGTCGGTGGATCCACAATTGTCAAGCAACCATGCGATCCTCATATACTTCCTCCGTTCCATGATTCCAACCCCTATGTAACCTAAGCAGAATATCATATGTATGCATGTCACATCCACAAAACTTACATTCAACACCTAGGGGTATTTTGGTCATTTTCACCCTTAAGGACATTTCGATAATTTTCTCTTTCTTTACGGTTTTCACTTACCTTGGCCCGTTAACAAATCCCGTGAACTAAGATGAACGAATACTATGCACCAGGTAGGATTCCAGAGAAGAGGAGGTGAGTCATTAAGACCGCTTAAGTACCAAGCTCTCCGTAGATCCAATCCTAGACATGCATATACCCGTTTCCACACCTTAACCTTTTGACTTGTCCACAGTCGCAATTAATTAATTAAGTTTTATGTAATCATCATATATTAGGCCCAAAACCCCTTACAAAGCCCAGTCAAATCCACATACCTGCATATGGCCCACTAGGCCCAATCATATTCATATGGCCCATTAGGTCCAAATCACCTGTATATGGCCCATTAGGCCCAAATCACATTTATATGGCCCATTAGGCCCAAATCACATTATACACATGCTCACATACAAATTTCTATCACATAGCATCAATTATCAATTTTTGCCTATTATGGGCCTAACAGCCCATCAGGCCCATTAAGCCTATTCTGGCCCGGTTGGCCAATTCACAACCCAAGTTCATGGAATCTCCCATGGCCCTCAGACAACCTATCGATTTCTTCCTTACGAGTGTTTGCGTACTCGCAAGACTATCGTAGCCCAACTTTCGGCTTTTCGACATTTCGACTTTTTAGCATTTCGACTTTTGCCGATTCATTGTGTGTGTGCAGTGTATGTACACACCTGGTAAGAAAGCGTGCTATGATTCCCTTAGTCACCAACCTACAAACGATATCACCCTTCAATTAACCACATGCTTAATACATATCTTTACTAAAACCGAAACCTCACCTTAACCTTACCTTGCGTGATAAGTATAACAGTCCCTTCTTAAATCACTAACCACGACCAAATCCTAGATCTGCATCAATCTTAACTATTAGAAACCAGAATAATAGGTGACTCGTATCCAACACAAGTCCCCTTACCTTAACTCTGACTATTCGGCCAACTAAGATTAAGAGTACTTACCAAATCCCCTTACCTGAAGAGCAAATCTATAGGGATCCAAAACTGAGATTTGATACCTATTCCTACCCAAAACCGATTAGAAGAAGGGAGGAATAATAATCGATACTTTAGCAAAAACCGATAGAAATAGCAAACACTTACACTAGATTCAGTCAAAGAGTATTCGGCCAAGAAAGTTTCTGCCCTTTGAAATTTTGTATGGCAAAAGAGAGTTATTCAGCTCCAAGGAAAACGAAAGAAAAGTCGGCAATGAAGTAGAGGAAGAATGGAAATCTGCACAAGAAAAGAAAGAAAGAAGTAAGGCTTTTCAGCTTTTTGGATCTTGAAGAGAAAAGGGTTTCCGGTAACAAGGTGAAAAAGATTTCGGTATTAGCCTGGCAACCTTGCATTCGACACCTATTTACAACTCTTATAGCAAAATTCCTCATGGCTAAATTCCCCATTCGGCTCCATCACTTCCCCCTTCTCATCTCCTCGTTTTTCTCCCTGATAACTCTTCAATTTATTTCCTAACTTTTCTCTTCTGAACACTCCCCTTAGATTCCATCTTCACGCCACTTCCAATATTCTAGAAGGCCAAAATTAAACTTCTAAAAATACTAAGCTAGGATTCAAACCTTGGATCTCCTTTCTAGCCACTAACGCCACCTCCCTACACTCTGAGTGGCGTCACTTAGCCACTCCTCCATTTGGCTTTTTGATGCCCTTTTTTCCTTATATTTATTTAAAAGCCCAACTGCTTGCCATCAGGGTTCCTTTAATAATTATACTATAATTCCTTCTACCCCTAGATTCAAACTCAACCCTTGACCCAGACCTACCATTGCATAATTAACACTTAACCTGAATTGCTAAGCACAAAAAGAAAAATTCGAGATTTCAAGATTTTTGGGGCGTTACATAATCTTGACGCTCACCAACCATAATAATCTCCGTATAACCCTTCGATCTCAAAGTTACCCTCTTTGTAGTACAATCCAAACTAACTCAATGCTCCATGAGCTAGTCCATAACCATAATCAAATCAAACTCACTGGAGGATAACTCCATTGAATTAGTCAGAAACACAACCCTTTGTATCTCAAGCAAACACCTCACATAAAATTTATTAACTTGCACTAACTGGCCCAATAGACTAATCATAGAAATCTCACTAGAAGTACTCTCGATAGGAATTCCCAGATTAACAAAAACAACGCTAGCTATGTGTTGGAAAAACGGGTTTGGAAAACGTAGCGAAAAATAAATTTAGGGAAAAACCAAAGTTTTAATTTTTTTTTTCCAAAACAAGATCTTGGTTCTGATATCTAAAGTAGTAAACACTTAATCAAAATTGTACATTTTCGATTCGTCTAGGATAAACTCTTCGACTGAGTAATCTTCTTTTCATTCTCAAGCTTACGTCTACCGAGTGTGGACTCGCTTCGAATTAGAAAAAATTTCACAAAAATTACCAATGGGGTAATTTTGCAATTTCTCTAAACTTTTAGGTTAAGTTGTAAATAAAAAAATATCTCTAGAAAATTTCTGGAATAATCACTTCACAGAATTTTCTCTCTACAACTTTCTCTTGAATTCAAGTGTATGTAAATAATAACTCAAGACTCTCTTTATATAGGAAGAGTTTAAAGTGTTCAACTAAGATAAAACTTAATCATTTTAATATTAAATTAATATAATATTTATCTTGATAAATATTAGATTAAATTTAATACTAAATCTTATTAAAATAATAGAATGTTTATCTACAAGATAAATGTCGAAACCATTTTTTTATTTTGGAAAAGAACAGGGATCGAATTTTAAAACAAAGTGTGGAGCCGCCACCAATCCTTTTGTTTAGGTGTGATTGGATTGCCTAATAAAACATTTTTCTCCATTTAAATCAATTATGACTTGCGTAAATTTGAGAAAACGGGTTCGGGAGCCGGTTACGTATGAGGAAGGATTAGCACCCTCACTACGCCCAAAATTGGTACCAAATTGATTAAGTACTGTCCTTATATCTAAGACTTAAAATTTTTTTGAAATATGGTTCTTTTTAAAACATTTGAATGGCTTAAGTTGGTCATCAAAATTCTCATGTTTCAAAGGAATACAACATCACATCCAGCACGATTGGACACGATCCTGTATACCCTCGAAACCATGATTAATTTTTGACTTTCAAAAGCTCATACATCGAAAATTACAAAAGGATGCCCAATTATTTAGTCCAACGAGAAACCGAAACCCAACACGGTTGGGCACGATTCCTCGAATTTCCAAACATTGAGCATTGTCTTGTTTTAAGGAAATTTCAAATGAATAATTGTAAAACTAACTCAAAACGTATTAGGTTGCCTTGAAAAAGAATGGAATAATTAATTTTTAAAAAGTTGGAAACTACAAAGCAACATTTGTAAACAAAAAGAGAAATAGTGAACATGGGATAATATGCACAAATAAAGTACAATACTTGATGAATGAAGATAATATAAACTCAAGAAACCAATTAACAAACAAACAATAAAAATATAACCAATCAAAGAAAAAGATAACCAAATTTTCAAGCATGGATAATCCATTGACATAATAATACAAAGAAACGAATAAATAATATGCAACAATGATATATAAAAACAAGTAACACATAATGTACCAAACAAAATAAAACTAGGAACCAATTCAAAACAAATTAAAAATTATATGAAAAAAATTTACCAATGAATAATGCACGCTAAAAGTTGGGATAATTTTTCATGTATATAAAAACTAATAAAATATAAATGATTATTAGAATATATGCAATGTAAAAAAGAAATTCGAAATAAATAATATATAAAATAATTTCAAATGAAACAAATTGATTTAATTAATGATACATATAAATAACATATATATAAAGATACTAATATATAAAAGTATTCAAAATAAATAAAATATACAATTTTAAATAGGATCCTTTAAGGAAACAAATTATACATAAATCAATTTAAAAGAAAATGTATATATATATATATAATAGATTTCAAAGAAAATATTTACATCAAATAATATGAAAAAAATAATATATATAGAATTGAGCTAATTTTATCATAAACTATACATGTATAATAACATATAAGAGTATTTAAATGCACTATCATACAAAATTTTAAAATAACAGGATATAAAAGGAAATTTTGAAATAATAATTTTATAGTTTTTTTAAAAAAAAAACAAAGTAAACTATCAAAGTAATTTAAAATGTATAAAAAAATTATTAAAAGAGGAATGCTAAATGAATTTTAAAAAATGAATTATACAAATTAAAATGAGAAAAAGATCTTAATTGAAACAAAATCAAACTAAAAGGGTTAAGTAATAAATAAAATAAACTTTTGAAACCGAAATAGGAACTATAGTGCAGTACGCACGAATGTGAAAGGATTGAAAATGAAAATAATCCAAATCTCCAAAACACAACACTCGGGTGAAGACAAAATTATAATAGCATGAAAATTTCAGGAAAAATTAAAAAAAAAAACATAACATGTAAATAGGGGCTAATTAAAATTCGACGCGAATGAGAAGGACTAGCCGCGCAAATTTCCCCTTCGAAGCGCAAAGGCGCGGATCTAGGCTACAGAGCGGGTTGACGCGCGGATCTTCCCCCGGTTAACGGCGCCATTTCATTTTGTTCCAAAATTAAAAGAAATTGAATGGCAATCTGCCATTTCCACTAGCCACAAACCGAATACCCATTTGTTAGGGTTTCAACGCAGCAGCTCTAATGCTCTCCATCCATTTTGGCCATTCAACCACCATTTCACCATTATAATTGGTGAATGATGCAGAGGCGCTCTTTATTTCCATCAAAACCGTGACTCAAAGCTTATTTTCGCTCGAAAATCTCCATCTCAAACTCTGATTTTGGCGGAGGAGACAAGGATTTCGTCATGCATCTACGAAGGTAAACCTCTTTCCTTTCTTTTTTTTTTAAGAAAAAGAAAAAAAATTTGTTCTACGAAACAAAATATATGCAAAAAGTAACAAAAATATTAAAAACGAAGGAGGGAAAAAAATTTGAAATCACCTTCTGATTTCTTTTGCTGATTCTTTGTATTTTAGTATGCGTAAGAATTGATAGTACATTCAGTGGCTTTTTATAGCCAAAAAAAATACGAATTAAAAATTACAAAAAAAATCTATTTTTTTTTGTCTATTTTTTTTTACTATTTTTCATTGTATTCTGTTGCTATGCTGTTTCTCGTGTATTCTGTTGCTGCGCTGTTTTTCTTTCTCACAGGTTCCAATGCTGACGTGGAGGCGTACAGAGAAGAGAGCTACTCGTGGGGAGGCCGTTTGTGGGAGACTCGATTCTATTGCTCGTTGCAGTGCAAGCATGTTCCAAAAACTTCACTGTTTGGCTTTATGTGCCTGCCTTGAAATCGGACGACTGGTTGCAGCGCGAGGGGAGATGGCTAGGGTTTCAGCTTCTGAAACTAAAGTTTCAATCATTTGGGCCAATCTTGTAATTGGGTCATGTTTCAAACGAGCTGGGATTTGGGTTGTTTGTTAATTAGGTTAGTTTTAGTAATCGGGCTAGGTAGTTTGGGTTTAATGGTTAGGTTAAGTTTTATTATTTGTAAAAGGACTTGGACTTTTTAATTTTATTTGGTTATGGCTTTATTTATTTTTTATTTTTTGTTTTGTTATGGTTCTTTATGGGTCCGGGCAAAATGGGCCTATTACAGCTGCCCCTCTTTGCTCATTGTCGTGTAACGAGAATAGAGCAAAGACTTCAAATAGGGCCAATTTTGCCCGATTTTGCTGAATCTTGACTGTAACTTTAAGGAAATAGGACTGGTGGTCTAAATCTGCTCCATTTTCAATACATGGAGATAAGATTCGTCATCCTCGATCTGCTCCACAACTATTTAGAAAAATAAGATCTTCAATCTTCGGTCTGCTTTCTTACTACTTCAGGAATATAAGACTTATATCTTGAACCTGCTCCACTGCAACTTCAGGGAGATAAGGCTTGGGGCTTAAATCTGCTCCATTGCTGATACATGGAGATAAGATTTGTCTCTTTCGATCTGCTCCACTACAGCTTAGGAAGATAAGATCTTCAATCTTCAGTCTACTTCCTTGCTACCTTAAGAAGATAAAACTCAAATCTTCAACCTGCTCTCTTGCTACCTCAGAGAGATAAGGCTTGGGGCTTAAATCTTCTCCATTCCGATACATGGAGATAAAATTTGCCTCTTTCGATCTACTCCACTACTGCCTAGGGAGATAAGATCTTCAGTCTGCTTTATTGCTACCTTAGGAAGATAAAACTCAAATCTTCAACCTGCTCTCTTGCTACCTCAGAGAGATAAGGCTTGGGGGCTTAAATCTGCTCCATTGCCGATACATGGAGATAAGATTCACCTCTTTCAATCTGTTCTACTACTACTTAAGGAGATAAGATCTTCAACCTTCAGTCTGCTTCCTTGCTACATCAGGAAGATAAAACTACAATAGCCAACCTGCTCTCTTGCTACCTCAGATAGATAAGGCTAGTGGCTAGAATCTGCTCCATTGCCGATACATGGAGATAAGATTTTTCAACTTCGATCTACTCCACTACTGCTTCAAGAGACAAAACCTGTGAATTCACCGATATCGCTACATTGTCCTGTAGGGAACATGTCCAGTAGACTCAGTTTTATATGACCATGTTTATGCCAAATGATTAGGATGCTATGATTGAAATGAATCCAATGCTCCTAACTAAATGTGGTATGAATGATATATGCACGCAGAAATGAGAATGATTCCTTTTTTAAAAAAAAAAACTTAAGGTATCATCATTCGTTGTTCATTAGTATGCTGTCACCAACATCCTGACAGAATATTCCAAAGAGACAATCATATTCTGCTCAGCAAGCTTGTCCCGCTGTAATTCAAACGTCCCTTCCACTATTCTTTATGAGACAAAAACATTGCAACTCATAGTTGAATTTTTATCTGTTCGATCTACTACCTCACTCCTCGAGTGTCATAGCCAGATGTGCGTGTTTGATATTTACATGGATACAAAATATCATTTCCCTTTTCTCAAGAATAACTCCTTTTTATATTGATCATTGTATCACCAACGCCATATCTTGTCCTTTTGTTCAATCATCATTTGGACAAAAATCCAAAGAGGCGATTTATTCAAATATGTCCTTGAGCTTGGTGTGTTCTAAGCAATAGTCTTGCTTCAGATTCTTGTATTATCTAGAAACTTCTAAAGTAATATTCGAAACTTCTATTGTGAAAACACTACTAGTTCATTCATCATTATTTCAATGCAACATGCTTGCAATCAAATCATAACATTAGATAAGAATAGGATTGAATTTGAGCTCAAAGTGAATAAATCATCAAAAGAATAAAAAATGGCAATTGATTTGGGAATGTATATCTCAAAAAAAAAAGAAGACTTATTTCAAAGATAGCCAGTTCATTGGAAATAAAATGAAGACTAGGTACCCTTGATATCGCAAACTGAGTTTCTCTGTACGAACTTCTTGAAGACCAATTTAAACTTGACATGTGTTTAGGAGATCAAAAGTACTTTGTTAATGCCCCAAGATGCAACATACCCTTTCCTTGTTAATTCAAGTGCAGTAAGATCATCGCCTTCCCCATTTAGATCCACATTTGAGCCGCCCTTTTCGAGTTTTCAACTCAAATCCCCTTTAGTCTCAAGGCGCCCTTTGCGGGTTTCATCTTGGCCTCTCCCTTTTTTTTTATTGAGTCTCAAAGTGCCCTTTGTGGGTTTCACTTTGGCTCTATACGTTTTCCATTTTTTATTAGGTTTCAAAGTGCCCTTTGCGGGTTTTCACTTTGCCTTTTTTTTTAAATCTCAAAGCGCCCTTTGCGGGTTTTCAGTTTGGCTTCTTCTCTCATTAGGTGTAATACTTTTTGACTGAATCTGAGTTCACTGGATTAGACAAGTTTCTTCCATCCATTTCATTCAGGATTAATGCTCCTCCGGAAAAAGCTTTCTTCACCATGTAAGGCTCCTTTCAATTTGGCATCCATGATCTTCTTTAAAACTAAATCTCCCTCAAGAAACTCTCTTGGGCGAATCTTTTTGTCATAAGCCCGCATCATTCTTTTTTGATACATCTGACCATGCTGAATAGCCCTTAACCTCTTTTCCTCAATCAAATTCAACTGATCATATCGAGATTGTATCCATTCTGCTTCATCTAACTTCAATTCTGACAAAACTTGGAGAGAATGTATCTCCACCTCAATAGGTAGAACTGCTTCCATTCCATAAACCAATGAAAAAGGCGTTACCCCAGTAGAAGCTCTGATAGATGTTTGATAGGCATAGAGAGCAAATGACAACTTTTCATGCCAATATCTGTAAGTTTCGGTCATTTTTCCCACAATCTTCTTGATATTTTTGTTGGCTGCTTCCACTGCCCTATTCATTTTTTGACGGTATGGTGATAAGTTATGGTGTCTGATCTTAAAATGACTGCAGACCTCTACTATTGTACTATTGTTCAAATTTAATACATTATCAGATATGATCCTTTCAGGCATCCCATATCGACATATAATTTCATTCTCTAAAATCTGCTGACTGCTGATTTAGTTACATTGGCATATGAAGCAGCCTCTACCCACTTAGTAAAATAATCGATGACTACAAAAATGAAACGATGTCCATTTGAAGCCTTTGGTGAGATTGGCCCTATGACATCCTTGCCCCACATGGAAAACAACTATACAGAAGTCATAACATGCAAAGGCGAGGGAGGTACATGAATCTTATCGCCATAAATTTGACATTTGTGACACTCTTAGCATAATTGATGCAGTCCCCCTCCATGGTTGACTAATAATACCCAAACCTCATAATTTGTCTGGCCATCGTGAACCCGTTAGCGTGTTTTCCACAAACGCCTTCATGAACTTCTTCCAAGATTTTCTTGGCCTCTACACCATCCACATATCTCAATAGTACTTGATCCTTTCTTCTTTTGTACAGGATCTCCCCATTTAAGACATAATCACATGCTAGCCTTCTCAGTGTCCTTTTGTCATTTTCCGTTGCTTAGTCTGGATATTCACGATTTCTCACATATCGCAATATATCCTGATACCAAGGGTGATCATCTCTCTCCTCTTCCTCTATATTATAACAACAAGATGGGGCCTCACAAATACTCATCTGAATGGGTTTCACATCTTCTTGTCTATCCACTTTAATTATAAAAGCCAAAGTAGCCAAAGCATCTGCCATTTGGTTTTCATCGCGCGGAAGATAATTGAAGGTAATATCATCGAACTCTTTAACTAACCCCAACACCAACCCTCTATAATTGATTAATTTGGAATCTCTTGTCTCCCATTCACCTCGAAGTTAGTAAATTACTAGCACAGAATCTCCATATACTTCTAGTGACTTGATCTTTCGTTCTATAGCTACTCGGAGTCCCATGATATAGGCCTCATACTCTGCCATATTATTTGTACAATCAAAATTCAATTTACATGTGAAAGGATAATGATCTCCACTTGGAGATACCAAGACTGCCCTAATTCCATTACCCACAACGTTTGAGGCTCCATCAAAACTCAATTTCCAAGAGTGATCTTTTGAAGTGTCCTCTTCAGTAGCTACCACATACATTATCTCCTCATTTGGGAAATAAAAATTCAAGTGTTCATAATCTTCTAAAGCTTGACTGGCCAAAAAATCTGCTATTGCGTTCCCTTTCACAGCCTTCTAACTCACGTAAACTATGTCAAATTCAGAAAGAAGAATTTTCCATCTAGCCATCCTTCTATTCAAGGCATTTGACTCCATCATATACTTTAAAGGATCCAACTTTAAGATTAACCAAGTCGTATGGTACAACATATATTGCCTCAACCTTCGAGCTGTCCAAATCAGAGCATAATACAACTTTTCAATTGGTGAGTATCTCAATTCACACTCAGTGAATTTCTTACTGAGATAATATATCGCCCTTTCTTTTTTCCCTGATTCATCATGTTGACCAAGCACACATCCCATAGAATTATCAAACACTGCTAAATACAGTATCAATTGCCTATCTTAGCTTGGAGGTGATAGCACTAGAGGGCTCGACAAGTATTTCTTAACTTTATCAAAAGCTTTCTGGCATTCATCATCCCACTCTCCTGGGTTATGCCTTTTAAGCAGACGAAATATGAGGTCACATTTCTCTGTTAATTGAGAAATAAACCGAGCAATGTAATTTAATCTTCCCAAAAAGCCTCGAACTTCTTTTTGAGTGCGTGTTAGGGACAATCCTTGTATAGCCCATACTTTGTTTGAGTCAATCTCAATTCCTCTTTCACTGACTACAAAGCCCAATAGTTTTCCTGATCTAGCCCCAAAGGTACACTTAGTTGGATTAAGCTTTAGCTGAAATTTTCTCAATCTCATGAACAAATTTCTCAACATTTGGATGTGTTCTTCTTCATTTTGGGATTTGGCGATCATATCGTCAATATAAACTTCAATCTTTGTGCATCATATCATGAAATAAGGTCACCATGGCCCTTTGATACGTCGCTCCAACATTCTTTAATCCAAACGGTATCACCTTGTAATAGAATGTGCCCCACAAGGTTATGAAGGTAGTCTTTCCCATGTCCTCAGGATGCATCTTGATCTAATTATACCCCGAAAAGCCATCCATGAAGGAAAACAACGAGTAGCCAGCCGTATTGTCCACTAGCGTATCAATGTGAGGCAAGAGGAAATTGTCCTTTGGGCTAGCCTTATTTAGATCTCTATAATCCACACACATTCGTACATTTCCATCTTTCTTAGGAACAGGCACAACATTGGCTACCCATTCCGAGTACTTGATCACCTGAAGGAACCCAGCATCAAATTACTTTTTGACTTCCTCCTTTATTTTTAAGACAATATACGGCCTCATTCTTCGAAGCTTCTGCTGAACTGGCTTGCAATCTTCTTTTATGAGAAGGCGATGCATTATAATATCAGTGCTTAACGCGAAAATATCCTGGTATGACCATACAAAAATATCTTTGAATTCTTGAAGCAACCCAACAAGGTCTCGCCTTGTTTATTTAGTTATGCATGTTCCAATTTTTAAAACTTTCCCCTCTTCCAAAGTCACCATGTCCACTGCTTCTTTATGAGGTGAAATTTGCTTTTCCTCTTGTTTTACCATCCTTAACAAGTCCGGAGATAAATCACAGTCTCTGTCATCTTCAAAAGTCCTGAGATCCCTCTAAACACAAGTCTTTCTCAAATAGTGATTCTGAGTCAGTAACAGCGTCACTCATGATATTGATATCCAAAGACCTATTATAGGCACAAAAAATATACAAAGAATGAATGAATTTGATAATTATTGTCTGTATGGAATGATTATGAATGAAATGAAAGAATGATTGAAGAAAGTCCAAAAAGGACTAGGATAATTACTTAATAAAACAATTGCTTATGGAAAGAATGAAAGAATATTTGCTCAAAATGATAGCAAAAATGTACTTCATTGAAATAATGATGCTTGAACTTGAGCCTATTTCACAAAGAAATCCTTATTGCCTCTAGGCTTAAAACAACAAGTTTGTTTTGAATATTACTCTGAGCAAGCTCTAAAAACTACAGGAAGGTCTTCTGCAGTCCAATTGTCTAGAACACTCCCAGGCTTATAAGGACGAATATCTAGCAAAGATTCCTCTTCAATTACTTCTTCAAATATGGCATTGATGTACACATTTCCCAATACTCCTTCCATGTTTTCTTTCCCTAGCATTCTTCGCTCAGGATAAATAATCCCTCCCGATATAAAAGTCCTGGAGATGTGAGGTATTATCATGGGTTCCCACTTAATTTCTCCACCACTCACACGTGCTCTTTTTCTTTCCTGTCTTTTTTCCAATTCCATTCTTCTTTGACTTGTATCTGGCTTGAACCCCAAACCAAAGTGATCATATTTGTCCTTCAACACCAGAACCTTAACTCTTCCCTAGAGATATCTCCCAAGTCCTTTTCCTGGTAATGCCCCTCTCCCTACCATCAACTATAGACCCATCATCGTAGTTTTGGATATTTTTGGCTCTAGAATTTTACTTCCCTCAGTGATGAATGCTGCATTTACAAACTCCAAAGATCGAAAAGAACATTCAATGGCTTCATCGTATATCTCTAAATATGGCGCGTCACTACTTATAGTTGCAATAATATCTTCTTCAGCATTTATCGTTACCAGCTGTCCTTCTGATACTAGCTTTAACTTTTGATTTAATGACGAAGGCACTGCCCCTGCCAAATGTATCCAAGGTCTCCCTAACAAGTAGTTACAAGAGCATTTAATACCCATCACTAAGAAGTATACCTCATATGTAGTTGGGCCAATCAAAAAAAGTATTTTTATTCTCCCTATGACTCTCCTTTCCGTGCCATCAAATACTCGCACTATATTCTGACATCCTTTCATGTGTGAGCTATCCACAGGTAACCTGTTTAATATGGATAAAGGCAATACATTCAATGCTGATCCATTATCTACCAAGACCCCTAACAACGTGTATCCTTTACATCTGGTGGTTATATGCAAAGCTTTGGTAGATCCCATACCTCCTGGTGGTATCTCATCATCATTGAAGAAGATGAAATTATCAGCACTTATATTATTAACCAACCGATCCAATTTGTTGACAGAAATATCATTGGTCACGTACGTCTCATTTAGTACTTTCATCAATGCACTTCGGTGTACCTCTGAGCTTAGGAGCAAAGCTAATATGGATATACGGGCTGGTTGTTTATGCAACTATTCCACCACACTATACTCACTATGTTTCAGAAATTTCAAGAATTCCTTAGCTTCTTCCTCATTTACTGGTTCATTAACAAGCACCCCAGGTTCGACCACTTTTCCCTTCTTTTGTTCAACTGTCAAATCTTTTCCTTTTATAGGCTCTGCTTGGGCATTTATCAAGTCATATCATCTTCCACTACACGTGTGAAAACCTATATTTTTGTCCTCATTTAATGCGCTGACTGAACTCTCCTTTCCAGGGACTGTTACATTACAATCATAATTCCAAGAGACCTTTTTGTTATCCTTGTAAGAGAAAACTGCTAGTTTCTAAATTATGATCTTTAGTGTCATCTGAACCCCTACTTCATTTTTAGGACATGAAATAATGACCACAGGATAATTGACTTTTGGGCCATTCATTGTGGATTCTGACGCGCATATACACCCTTCCTCTTTAGCCTCTTCATAAAATTCTATTTCCTTGTTATCCATCAAGTCCTGGATAAAAGCTCTGAACTCTTCACACCCCTGAATTCTATGCCCCTATTCATGATGAAACTTGCAATAATTCTCTATCTCATCCCAATTTCCTTCTGAATTCGAAGTAACCAGCCCCCTTCATGCCATCTCTTTCCAGACCCATTTCAAAGGAGTTTTTACTTCTGTAACATCTGCCTTGATTCTTTTCCCCATACCTCCATCTATCACGTTTACCCCACTATCAGTATGATTAGGTAACGGATTTTTTGCACTGGGCGCACTATCAAATTTCACAATGCTCATTTGAATAAATCTTTCAACTAGCTTCTTAAAAGTAGTGCAGTTTTCTATCGAATGGCCTACGATACCCGCATGATACTCACATTGAGCATTGGCATCATACCATTTAGGGAATGGGGGTTGTAATGGCTTTAGATAAAAAGGTGCCACCACATGTGCATCGAAAAAACTTTGATATAATTCTTTATACGTCATGGGGATTGGCGTAAATTAAAGTTTCTCATTATTTTGCTTTGCTCTAGATTCCTGCCTTGATAAGCCCTGACCGGCAGTTATCGCTTTTGGTTGACTTACAGTAACAAATTTTGAATACCCCATGTTTGCATTGTTTACCTCATTTTCCTTTTTCCGCGGGGCAGACCTTTTAGCGTTTTCTCCTACATCTATCCTTCCATTTTTTATTGCATTCTCAATCATTTCTCCAGTCATACCACATCTGCGAAAATTCTTGTGGCACTTGCTAACGTGTGAGTTATGAACAGAGCTTTTAAAGTATTAATAAAGAGCATCGTAGTTTCCTTCTCCAAGAGCGGCGGTTGAACCTAGATAGCCACTTCCCTCTATCTCTGTGCATATTGCTTGAAACTTTCATTTGGTTTCTTCTCCATATTCTGCAGAGTAATTCTGTCAGGAGTCATATATGTTACATGACTGTACTACTTCATGAATGCTTCTGCCAGGTCTCTGCATGAACTAATTCTGTTTCGACTCAACTGATTGTACCATTTAGCTGTTACTCCTACCAAACTATCTTGAAAGCAATGAATCAACAATTGATCGTTATTAACATACCCAATCATTCTTCTACAAAACATGGTAATATGAGCTTTAGGACAGCTCGTTCCATTGTACTTCTTAAATTCTGGCATCTTGAACTTGTATGGAAGTACTAAGTCTGAGACCAAACTCAGATCTTTTGCATCAACTCCAGGATGCCTATCAACGCCTTCCATTACCCTGACCTTTTCCTCCAGACATTTACAACGCTCCTCCAATTGTTTCTGTGACTCTGTCCTCGTGTTTTCCTCTTTTGCAATTTCATCTAGATCAGGCACCATTGGATTATTCGAGTTATTACCTGGATTAAAACCTGGACCAGCTTGGAAATTTATTGGCATTGAAACTCCGGCCTGAAACTGTTGAGGCCTGATCGTAATAGATGGCTTCTGTAAATTTATCTCAGGTTGTGTCTGTACATGCATTGGAGTGAAACCAGGAGGATACTGAAGATCTTCATTATTTTCCCCAACATTATCCATAGGATCTTTCCCTTTATCCATTCTTCCAACCAGCAACTGAGACAATTGAGTCATCATGTTTCTTTGGGACTCCATAATTTGATCCTTCATCTCTTGTTGAATCTTAGCTAGCTGCTCTTGCATCTACGCCTGCATTTATTCTTACATATCCCTTTGCATTTGCTCTAATTTTTCAAGTCTTTTGTCCATTAACTTGGTCCTTTTTTTGTACCGTAGGGATACGTATTTGGTGTGTTTTTGTTGGTTTTCAGACTACTGAAATAATTTTTAATTAATTAGGATCTTTTAATGGTCTTTAATGCATATGATATAATGTAGAGACATTAATTCTGATTCAATTCTATTTAGAAAACTTTATTAGAAAACACAATTCTTTACATAAAACCGAGTTACAAATAAGACTTCGCCCTAATGCTCAAAGCTTTAATTTTCCTAAGCAACAAAGCTAGCTCCTGTCCTCGATCTGACTCCAACTCATACTTCACACTTAAAATGTCTGCCTGTACCGCCAAAGTCTGCAAGTAATCAGCTACCTCCTGAATTTGCGTTACAGCTTCTCCCATAATGTAATCCCTGCTTCTAACTTGATTTTGAGAATGATGAAGCTATCCCTTCCATTGCTCTTCACTTACCTCTAAGAACTAGATCCTCATTTCACAACTTTGCAATGCCGCCTCTAATTCTTCTATTTTCCCTTTCATTTCTTCTATCTTGCTTAAGCTTGCTCTCAACTCCATCACAGAATTGCGATTTCGGTATAGACAAAGAGATCTCTCAAGTTCCGCTACTCTAGCCCTTAATTCACCCTGTTCATCTTTGCTTTCTGACAAACTTTTCTCTAGAGCCTCATTTCGAGCTTGAGCCTCCTGGAATTTCTTTTCCCATTGATCAAATTTAGTCTTTTCTTCTCGAATTTCTTGTTTGCTCGAAAGTTTTCCCTAACCCAGCAGTCCTCATCGATAGACGTAACTTTTTATAATCTGTCTTCAGACCTTCCAAATCCTCCTCAACTTCATTTTTCCTTTTTCGTAACTTTTCTGCCTCTGACTTCTGAACCTACACGTCTAATCTCAGGTGCATCTTTTCCTCCTCCAACTGCTCAATCCTCTTCCCAAGCTCAGAACTCTTCTTCCGGAAGTCTTGTTTTATAATTTCCAACTCTGACGGGGCAACTTGTAATTGTTCCTCCATTGGTCTGGTGCCTTCTAAACTTGGCCTAGGAATATTATCATTGACCCTTTTCCTAAACCACCCATTGTACTCAGGTGTTGTCATAGAACCAACAACCAACCTTTTCATCCAACGAGCCTGCTTCCAAGCATCAGATATTTCCCAAACCTTCTTCTTATAATAGTCAACTTTATATGAGAATTCACACTGAGCAAGCCCATAAGTCGTGGGTATAAACTACCTCGATTTATACTGCCTTAATGCAAACAAAGGAGTATATCCAATGGCTCCCCAAATCCCTGGCAATGGTACCCAATCAAATTTTCCACATCAATACAGGATCTCATCAGGGACCATCCAAAAGGCCCTCTACTCTATATCCTCCTCTTTGAGATTTTACAGAATTTCCATCCATTTTTCTTCTGAAATATCATCTCTCCTTTACATAGCTGCCCCTTCTCTTAATGTGGAGTAACTTTCAGAGAAAACCCGATAAGAGACTTTGTTCACCTTCCAAAAATGCCCATGAAACCATACCATCAACAGCTGCGCACTTCCAATAAATCTACCCTCTCCTGCCCTTCGACACATGCTCAAGGATCTGAACGTCTCAGCTGGTATTATAGGTACATGTGTAATTCCCTTCTTAAAATGATCGAATAAATCAGTGACTGCTTCATCTACATGCCTTAAAGACTTAGGAAAAATCACCAAGACATAGATGCTCCAGGTGAAGATGTCGACCCTCTTCTTTTCATCCGGATGTGCTAAAATCAAATCTCTTAAATTCTCCCAAGGAACACATTTACTATCTCCCTTTTGTTGAATTTGAGCAGTAACCTAAGGTTTGCTCATCCCAGTAATATTCATTAACTTCTTCACACAAGCTGGACCATTAAAAACCTTAGAATAAGCTTTGTCGACTTGAATTTTCAGACATCACAGCAAGGTAGTATATTCTTCCATGGTAGGCACTAGATCTACTTCCCCAAAAGTGAAACAACTATAGGGAGAATTCCAAAACTGAGCCATAACTCGAAACAGATGCTTGCCTACCTAGATATAAAAAAAAGTAGGGTATATCACCATAATTTTGATAGAACAATTACTTGGTTCCCTCATCCCAGTGAGCCCATATATCTCTCAGTTCGTGCAACTCATTCTGTGTCACATTGATGCGGGTGAAGCTCCATAACCCTGATGTATATCCTTCTGCCAGGCTATCCCCTTTTTCTGATTGTAACTTCTCTGACCATGCATGGATGGCCACATTATCCTCGACTTTATCAAGAAATTCATTCTCCATGTTAAATCTTCTAACTTAGTAATCGAATACGAATCAATACCTCCTTAGATATGCAATGTTATGCAAAACACAATCAAAACACAACAAGTCAGTATCCAATATAAGTAATAAAATACAAGCAAAACAAAGATAATCAAAACACATATATGGGCAACTACAAAGGTTTAACATAGCTCTACCTAAGGATGGCTCTTAAAGTTTATTATATGTGGTTCGGTTCTAAAGAAAAGGTACCTGAGCTAGTAGATTCCTCAATCCTAACCAATTATAGGGTCATATGGATCGAGTTCAGCTCAGGGGAATACATTTCCCTATAACCATGCGGAGATGAAAATCTCACAAAATCATAGGTACGGATGTATCCCGGAAGTAATCCACTAGCCCATGCGGAGGTGAAAACCTCACGAAAGCGTAGTTTCTCACTCCTACTTAAAGGTATAATTGCAATGGTCATGTAATGCAATATTATTCTACAATGGACCATAACAATCATGCAAAAAAATGCAACAAAGAATCATGATTTTTAAATCAGATTTTCAATTTTAGACAAAAAGACAGAAAATAATCAATTTTATGGCTTGACTCTCTTGTTCAATCCCCAGTGGAGTCGCCAAGCTGTCGAAACCATTTTTTTATTTTGGAAAAAAATGGGGATCGACTTTTAAAACAAAGTGTGGAGTCGCCACCAATCCTTTTGTTTAGGTGTGATTGGATTACCTAATAAAACATTTTGCTCCATTTAAATCAATTATGGCTTGCGTAAATCTGATAAATGAGTTCGAGAGCCGGTTACGTATGAGAAAGGATTAGCACCCTCACTACGCCCAAAATTGGTACCAAATTGATTAAGTACTGTCCTTATATCTAAGACTTAAAAATATTTTGAAATATAGTTTTTTTTTAAAACATCTGAATGGCTCAAGTTGGTCATCAAAATTCTCATGTTTCAAAGGAATACAACATCACATCCAGCACAATTGGACACGATCCTGTATACCCTCGAAACCATGATTAATTTTTTACTTTCAAAAGCTCATACATTGAAAATTACAAAAGGATGCCCAATTATTTAGTTCAACGAGAAACCGAAACCCAGCACGGTTGGGCACGATTCCTCGAATTTCCAAACATTAAACATTGTCTTGTTTTAAGGAAATTTCAAATGAATAATTGTAAAACTAACTCAAAACGTATTAGGTTGCCTTGAAAAAGAATGGAATAATTAATTTTTAAAAAGTTGGAAACTACAAAGAAACATTTGTAAACAAAGAGAGAAATAGTGAACATGGGATAATATGCACAAATAAAGTACAATACCTGATGAATGAAGATAATATAAACTTAAGAAACCAATTAACAAACAAACAATAAAAATATAACCAATCCAAGAAAAAGATAACCAAATTTTCAAGCATGGATAATCCATTGACATAATAATACAAAGAAACGAATAAATAATATGCAACAATGATATATAAAAACAAGTAATACATAATGTACCAAACAAAATAAAACTAGGAACCAATTCAAAACAAATTAAAAATTATATGAAAAAAATTTACCAATGAATAATGCATGCTAAAAGTTGGGATAATTTTTCATGTATATAAAAACTAATAAAATATAAATGATTATTAGAATATATGTAATGTAAAAAAGAAATTTGAAATAAATAATATATAAAATAATTTCAAATGAAACAAATTGATTTAATTAATGATACATATAAATAACATATATATAAAGATACTAATATATAAAAGTATTCAAAATAAATAAAATATACAATTTTAAATAGGATCCTTTAAGGAAACAAATTATACATAAATCAATTTAAAAGAAAATGTGTATATATATATTTATAATAGATTTCAAAGAAAATATTTACATCAAATAATATGAAAACAATAATATATATAGAATTGAGCTAATTTTATCATAAACTATACATGTATAATAACATATAAGAGTATTTAAATGTACTATCATACAAAATTTTAAAATAACAGGATATAAAAGGAAATTTTGAAATAATAATTTTATAGTTTTTAAAAAAAACAAAGTAAATTATCAAAGTAATTTAAAATGTAAAAAAAATATATTAAAAGATGAATGCTAAATGAATTTTAAAAAATGAATTATACGAATTAAAATGAGAAAAAGATCTTAATTGAAACAAAATCAAACTAAAAGGGTTAAGTAATAAATAAAATAAACTTTTGAAACCGAAATAGGGACTAAAGTGTAGTGCGCACGAATGTGAGAGGATTGAAAATGAAAATAATCCAAATCTCCAAAACGCAACACTCAGGTGCAGACTAAATTATAATAGCATGAAAATTTCAGGAAAAATTAAAAAAAAAACACATAACATGTAAATAGGGGCTAATTAAAATTTGACGCGAAGGAGAAGGACTAGCCGCGCAAATTTCCCCTTTGAAGCGCAAAGGCTCGGATCTGGGCTACGGAGCGGGTTGACGTGTGGATCTTCCTCCCCTTTAACGACGCCGTTTCATTTTGTTCCAAAATTAAAAGAAATTGAATGGCAATCTGCCATTTATTTCCATCAAAACTGAGACTCAAAGCTTATTTTCGCTCGAAAATCTTCATCTTAAACTCCGATTTCGGCGGAGGAGACAAGGATCTCGTCATGCATCTACGAAGGTAAACCTCTTTCCTTTCTATTTTTTTTTAAAAAAAAAGAAAAAAAATTTGTTTTACGAAACAAAATATATGCAAAAAGAAACAGAAATATTAAAAACGAAGGAGGGAAAAAAATTTGAAATCACCTTCTGATTTCTTTTGCTAATTCTTTGTATTTTAGTATGCGTAAGAATTAATAGTACATTCAATGGCCTTTTATAGCCGGAAAAAATACGAATTAAAAATTACAAAAAAATCTATTTCTTTTTCTGTCTTTTTTTTACTATTTTTCATTGTATTCTGTTGCTGTGCTGTTTCTCGTGTATTCTGTTGTTGCGTTGTTTTTCTTTCTCACAGGTTCCAACGCTGACGTGAAGGCGTACGGAGAAGAGAGCTACTCGTGGGGAGGCTGTTTGTGGGAGACTCGATTCCATTGCTCGTTATAGTGCAAGCATGTTCCAGAAACTTCATTGTTTGGGCTCTATGAGCCTGCCTTGAAATCGGACGGCTGGTTACCGCGCGAGGGGAGATGGCTAGGGTTTTGGCTTTCGAAACCAAAGTTTCAGTCATTTGGGCCAATCTTGTAATTGGGTCGTGTTTCAAACTGGCTGGGATTTGGGTTGTTTGTTAATTGGGTTAGTCTTAGTAACCGAGCTGGGTAGTTTAGGTTTGATGGTTATGTTAAGTTTTATTATTTGTAAAAGGACTTGGACTTTTAATTTTATTTGGTTCATGGCTTTATTTATTTTTTATTATTTTTTATTTTTGGTTTTGTTATGGGCTTATTACAATAAATAATAAATTAAATTTAATATTAAACTATTAAAATAATATTATTTTTGGAATAATTAATTTGGAATCAAATTCTTCGATAGAATTCTAGTAGGAGTGTAACTCTTCCACTGCTCAACAACCGATGACAACAACGTTGCGACCAGGGGACGCTACCGTCGTCGCGATGCGCGCTCGCATCGCGTGAAAACGGTGATGCAAAGCGATAACCTTACGACACCCTGAGCCGATTTAGCTACTACTGGTTCGGTCCAAGTCAATGACGACCCGACCGGTCCGATCTAGCCACTAATTCGATCACCAGCTTGATTTCACATATCGAGCCTGATTCAACTAGTTTTTGGGTTTTGGTCTAGATTTTGGGCTCCCGGGTCCAATTTTCAAGTTCAATTACTCATTGGGAAAATTGTTTGACTTGAAAATTGACTTCCAAAAATATCATATTAATTTTAATTAATTTGATTAATTTAATTACTTGATCAAAATTAATTTTTCCAAAAATCACTTAGATTTTCCAAATTAATTTTTCAAGAAAATTTTTTAATCAAATTCTCTAGTTGAATAATTCTTATGACCACCTAATTTAATTCCACATTTAATAAATCAACTCAATTAAATTATTCTAGAAGTCATAGAATTTTCTTCTAATTCAAATGTAGTCCGATTGAGATTTTGTTGAGCTAGCAAAGGGACCAATCGAATATATACAATTAGGCTCTAGTGATTGCAATTATGTCCAGAAGCATCGTTCCGATAATTCGCAATTACTTAATCATGGAGTCAGTCAACAAGAAGTACCATGATTGAAAACTCCTTATTGTATACTCTTTACGGAAGCAATTCAGCTAGTTGATTTGTCTAATGACCTCGTCATGTGTGTGTTACCTTCATATAATATCCTTAATTCCTTTGAGTTAAATCCATTCACTCAATCCAATCCTATTTTATCTCATTGTCAGCATTGTGTCTTCTTAATGATTAATATGATCACTTTCAACAATGATTGTGATAAATTATTTATTCGAGAACAAGCAACCTATGGTCACATTCCATATTTATCAATCCACACAATGTCAATAAGAGGATATCATTAACTCTTTAATTGAGTTATGAATTCCATTGTTGCTAGTAAAGCCATTCCATACATAATTCATGTACCTAACATACCGGCTATAAGCTAGATCATCTTTAGAGCATAAGCCTCTACTTATATCAAAGCACATGAGTTGCATACATATGGTCAATGACTAATTCAAGATTTAGGTAAATCACACCATGAACGCTATAAATGAATTAATTTACAAATGGATTTAGCATTAATTCATCTTGGGCTCAGTCTAGTGTATCATTCTACCAATGAATACATATGTCTCTACACGTGGAGTCAACTACTTTGATAGCCAAGACTAGCCATCTCCCCAATTGGAATTGTAGACGACATAATAATCCTTTTCAGTATTTGGATCAAATGCTCACTTTGATTCTTTTACAAGATTATGGACACATTTAGATTATCTACTAAAATAAGTTGTCTTTCTCGTAATGTAATGTCACTTATCTTTAGTTTGAACTTTAGACAATCAATGAGCTAATATTTGCTTGTCACAATTTCACCATACATGCAAAATATAAAAGATAGAAAATATAAAAGACATAATCGTGAAATGTGAAATTAACTTTATTTATTTATTCATCGTTCAAATAAATAGAAAACAGTTACATGTTTACTACAATATGGACACATTTCCCAACACTATGTATGAATAGGTCGAAACAATATCTATCAATGCAAAATAAGGAACAAAATGAATGAAAAAAGTACTGGCTATCACATTTCGGGCATCTCTATCCTCGCGGCACTATCTCGCCTCGGTCTGATTAGCACATCTGCTCGGTGCTCTTTGCCCTTGACCCATACCATTACCACCGTTGGCCTGTTGACGACCCCTAGGTGGCTACTGAACTACTTTCTCTATGGTTGAACTATACTCGAAGCTGGAGCTTGCACTTGATCAACCCAAAGAGGATAGTCCTTAATGCGGTGTTCCATAGACTCACATTGAAGACAAGCTCCTAACATTCTCTAACACTCGCTTAGATGATGTTTACCACAATCTCTACAAAGTTGAACCCCAATAGTAGCAACCATTGCCTCAACCTGCGGAGGCCTATCAAACTTGGATTTTTTTTAGGTCGCTGAGCAAAACTAAAAGGACCCGAATCCCTCTTATTTTTATTCTAGCCCTTCTCTTTATCCCTCATTTCGCTCTCTGTATGCTTAATTTCTTTAGTGATATTTGCCTTCTCCACCAAAATTTTGAATACTCGCCCCCGTTGCGGAGCTACCAGTGCCTTAATGTCATATATCATTTCGTTCTCAAAACGAACACTCTTTCCATAATATCAACCAAAATTTGAGAATACCTACTCAGTCTCAACAATTCGGTCTCATACTCGGCCACAGATCTCTCGTCCTAAGTAAGCCCAATAAATTCAAGCTTGGGAGCCTCAATATATCTCGCCCCCACATACTTATTCTGAAAGATGCTACAAAAGAAAGTCCAAGTCACTTTTTGTTTAGGCTGGGTGCCTTGCTCAACTATTTAGCACCACGATAAGCTTCATTGTAAAGCAAATATATCACACCCTTTAATTTCTTCTTAGGGGTGTAGTCCAAGTCATTCATAATTCTCTCAGTGGCCTCCAACCAGTACTCAACTATAGTCGGGGCGATCCCAGCGACACTCCGAAATAACTTAGCCCCATTAGACCAAAGTCATTTAGTTATAGACCCTCGGCTACCAAATCTAGTATGGGCCACAATGACCGTCTCAAGCACTCTCAATATAGATTGGGACAGTGCCTCATCTCTAGCAGTCTGAGCCTGAGACTCAGTCTCAACAGTAGGCATCCCAATGGTCTCATTCGTGTCCAAATTTGACATACTGCCCATTGAAGATGACTTAGCTCGAGCCTCTCTTCATCACCTTCTGTGCCCACAGGTACCACGTCTACGGGTTCTGTACGTACTCATTACGCTAATTTATCTACAATTAAAAATTTCATGTATTTGTTTGATTTTGTTATCGAAAAATTTAAGTCTAAAATTTTAATAAAAGCTTATTACAGAATTATCACAGTACTTAGCTAAAGCAGAGTAATTCTAACACTACAATGTTTTTCTAACTACAAAGTATCGCTAAATCAGAAGTACTTACAAGATCGGCGCAGGAGACTCGAAAGTTTTTCACAAACTCATTTATCAGAACAAATCAAAAATACATATGCTCGTTTGAAAACCAAAAACTTAGAATTTGAAATCTTTTCATAAATCTATACTTGATAACGGTATTTCCAATTTTTTGGGAAAATTTCCTTATTTGATTTGTTCATTTTAATTTCAGAAAAAATTTTATAAGGTTACTAATTTTTGCAGCAGAAATCCTAAGTCAAACAAAGTTTGGAAAGAAACTGTAATTTGATTTTGAAATTTATCATATTGCAGTTCGAATTAAAAATAATCTAAAACGTTTAAGCAGTTCAAAACGAAGAATAAAATCCTAAATTATAAAACAGTCCCTGAAAGTCCAAAAACAGGTCTAATTGAAATTAGTGCTTAAACTTAATCAAAATATAAATCGTCAACTTTAAAATCAAGCTCCCACCACATTGATTCATCTTAAGATTGTTGATTACCTGAGAGGAAAACAAACAGAAAGTGAGCTTACGAGCTCAGTGTATAACATATCTCAATCAACAAATCAAACACATATGGTTTACCAGATAATATTTCAAATATATGCTTAGAGATAGAATCCAATACAATTCATAAACAAATACAGATACGAATGCATAAATAGATCCTACCCTCATTCGCTACACACCATCTCCGATCATCCCTACTCGCCAAATAAGGTATCAAGTACCTATCTAACCCCACACAACAATAAGTGAGCATATGCCACTTTTCAGAAACAGTGCAGTCAAGCTGCCAAATAATAGTATGTGGAAAACCGCTAGAAATAGAAATTCATGGCTGAGCCACCAAAACATATATATCTGGTTTTAGACCACCAGATAAGGCAGATAATTAGATAGTCATCACTTCATGATATGATATCCCAACACAATGCACATATACATACTAATAAATAATCTATATACAGAAGTCATGCATGCTTTTCAAATGTAGTAATGCTTTCAGAATTATTAGAACATGGATCATACTTGTAAAAGTCACATACCTTAATCATATCACGCATAGAGACATATTAACAGATATCATGTCAACATATTTCACATACTAAGCTCATATTACTTACAGTAATATACTATCAGATTTAGTATTTTCGAGTCCTATTTGTTCAATATGGACTCTACGGAGTAGATAAATACGAATCACACAACAATACAGAACTAAGCAAATTTTTTAGAAAATGGACCCACACGACTAAACTGGCCCTGCCTATGTGGTCCACACGACCCAAATAGCCTAGACCGTGTGACGTTGATAGTGGGATTTTTGACTTTTTATCGTTCGTTGTTTTTTCAAGTTTTCTGTTACACACCTAGATATTTTCTTATGCGAATTCAACCATGAGATTTCCAAAACCTAAAATCAGTATTTATATGACTAATTTAATAATGATACACAAAAATTAATTAAGATTCCAATCACAAACACCCACATTCGTCCCCCAAAAAGACATTAGAACACTTGTCCAAAAGAAAGCAGCAACTAACCGATGCCTAAGTCCCTGGAGGCACACCAAATGCCTCTCAATCTCCTCCTAGAAGCACACCAAAATAATTAAGTAAAATGAAACACCAATTTTAACATGACACCAAAATTCTGAAACCCCAAACGCCTAACGAAGTAGATTAAACAGAAGAACAGGGTAGGAGATGATAATTCCTTACCTTTAAAGAATGAAGCCAACAAATCAAGGAACTGCAGATTGAAAAAGTAGCAGAAAGAACAAAAAGAAGAAGAAACAAAATATGGGAAAGTGGGAAAAAACCAACAGAAGCGAAAAAAAAAAAGTGACGTGAACAAAAGGGTGAGGGAGACGTGAGAATTTTTTTAGGAATAATGATTCTAAAGTTAGAATCCCATTAAATCTGAACTAATTACTTATCTTTTAAAATTTAATTTCAACCCCAATTCTACTATTTACACGACACAAACAGGAAATAAAATTTATTCCATTTGTTTGTGTGGGGATTCAAATACAAGACTAAATTATAAACTAAATCTTTACTATTGAACCATTAAACTCATTCTTATCAAAATTATACGAAAATTAGATTCAAGTCAGATGTTCAAAGATAGTGTTAGAATTAAGTGACCCAAATTCTTATAGAATATGATGGAAAATAAAATAAAAGTAAAATCCATATAGAACTAGATTTCTTTTATTTTATTTTAGAATAAGGTTTTTTAAACCTTATTAAACTTCATCTATTTTATATTGATTAGGATAGGGTGTTTCAATCCTACTAGAATATGGCTTTACAAGCCTATAAATAGACATAGTCTATTCCTCTTGTATTGATACAAATTTTTCGACATAGTGAATTTTCTTCTCCTCTGCCCGTGGTTTTTTTCCCGAAAGGGTTTCCACGTAAAATTTGTGTGTTCTTTATTTTATTTATTTTATTCTATTTTTTTCACAAATTGGTATCAGAGCTTCCGGGTTATTCATCTCGATCACGGTAATGGCGTCTTTGAAATATGAAATTCCGCTGTTGGATCGCAACACTAGATTTGCGTTGTGGCAAATTAAGATGCAAGCGATTCTTGCAGATGGATGCGGAGGATGCCACGCTAGGGATAGATAAGATGCCTTCGACATTAACAGATGAAGAGAAAAAGCGTAAGGATCGAAGGCATTAACACAATTACATCTGCATTTGTCCAACGAAATTTTGCAAGATGTGATGAAAGAGAAAATTGCCGCTGCATTATGGAAGAGGCTAGAACAAATATGTATGTCGAAAACTCTAACAAGCAAGTTGCATATGAAGCAGCGTCTTTATGCTCATCGTTTGGAGGAAGGTGCGTCTGAAACGGAAACTTTAACGGTGTTTAAAGAAATTCTCTCAAACTTGGAAGCCATGGAGGTTCGATGATGATAAGGAAGATCTAGGGTTGATTCTACTTTGTTCGTTGCCTCTGTCTTATTCAACCTTTAGAGACACGATTTTATATAGCCGTGAGTCTCTAACAGTTGATGAGGTTTATGATTCTTTAACCTCGTATGATAAGATGAAGCATCTTGTGGTTAAACCCGACTCTCGGGGAGAGGGTCTCATTGTTCGTGGGAGACAAGATCGGAATCGATGATGATGATCGTGGTAGGACACAGAACGGAATCCTCGTGGTAAATCTAAGGGTAGATCGAAGTCTTCAAACAGAGGTAAAACTTGTAACTTCGCAAGAAGAAAGGGCACATTAAATCTGAGTGCTATAAGCTACAAAATAAGATTAAAAGGGAGGCTGCGAATCAAAGGAAAACAACGAGAAAATTCGGTGAAGGCGATATTGTAGAAGACTACAGCGATGGTGAACTTCTAGTCGCTTCATCAATGATTCTAAAGTAAGCGAGGAGTGGATACTTGATTCAGCTGCACATTCCATATGAGTCCCAATCGGGATTGGTTTACAACTTACTAAAGCGATTTGTGCGAAGGTGTTGTTTTGATGGGAAATAATACGCCGTGTAAAATCACGGTGTTGGAACAATTAAAGTTAAGATGTTTGATGGAGTTGTCGAGAACACTTAGTGACGCACGGCATGTTCCGAATTGAAAAGAAATTTAATTTCGTTGAGTACTCTTGATTCAAAAGGGTACAGATATACAGCTGAAAGTGGGGTTTTAAAGATTTCCAAAGGGTCCCTTGTTGTGATGAAAGGACAGAGAAAGATTGCCAAGTTATATGTTTTGTAGGGTTTCATCATATCATGGTGATGCACTATCGCTTCCTCGTCCTTGTCGATGATGATATTACTAAACTTTGGCATATGCGCCTAGGGCATATGAGTGAGAATGGCATGGCAGAATTGAGCAAAAGAGGACTTCTTAATGGGCAAGGAATTTGCAAACTGAATTTCTGTGAGCACTGTGTTTTTGGAAAACAAAAGAGAGTTCGATTCACTAGAGGAATCCATAACACGAAGGGAACATTGGAGTATATTCATTCTGACCTGTGGGGGCCATCTAGAGTGCCTTCCAGAGGTGGAGCTAATTATATGCTAACCTTTATTGATGATTTTCCGAGAAAAGTTTGGGCGTTCTTCCAAGAAGCAAAAAAAGTGATGTGTTTTTCCGCATTTAAGTCTTGGAAAATTATGATTGAAAAGCAGACGGAAAAAGCAGATAAAATACCTCCGCATGCAGACAATGGCTTAGAGTTACATTCGATGAGTTTAATAGATTGTGCAAGTCGGAAGGAATCATAAGACACCGACGATTCGTCATACTCCACAACAAAAGCGGCGTTGCGAACGAATGAACAGAACGATCATGGAGAAGGTTCGATGTATGTTGTCAAATGCCAACTTACCGAAGTCATTTTGGGTAGAAGCAGCGTCTCTACTGCATGTTTTTTGATCAACCGATCTCCATCCGTTGCCATTGAGAAAAAGACTCCACAAGAGGTATGGTCCGCAGTAATCCCGCTAATTATTTCGATTTAAAGATCTTTGGGTGTCCTGCATATGCTCATGTTGATAATGGAAAATTGGAACCGAGATCCATTAAATGTGTTTTTCTTGGTTATAAAGCTGGTGTAAAAGGGTATAAGTTATGGTGTCCTGAAAATAGAAAAGTTGTGATTAGTAGAGATGTTGTTTTTGATGAAACTGCTATGCTACCTAACTTATCTCTTAAAGACTCTTCCAATAAAGAAAATCAAAAACAAGTAGAGCATCAGTTAATACAGAGTCAACTCCTCAAGCAGTACAAAAATTGAGAATAGAGTTGCTTCTTCACCACAATACTCTATCGCCAAAAACAGAACTAGAAGAGAAATTAAACCTCCAAAGAAATATGCTAAAAGTGATCTAGTTGCTTATGCTTTGAATGTGGCTGAAGATATAGATGCGAATCAAGAGCCATCTAATTATTCTGAGGCAGTTACCTGTGAAGGCTCAGAAAAGTGGATGTTTGCTATGCAAGAAGAGATGGAATCACTCCACAAAAACAGAACATGGGACCTTGTGAAACTTCCTAAAGGTAAAAAGGTCGCATTCGTTGTAAATGGGTATTTAAAAGAAAGAAGGACTCTCAGGAGTTGAAGAACCCGAGATATAAAGCAAGGCTTGTTGCAAAGGGTTACTGATCAAATTCCAGGAGTGGACTTCTGAGATGTGTTCTCCCAGTTGTTAAGCATAGTTCGATTCGAGCTTTGCTTGGTATTGTGGCCATGCATGATTTGGAGCTTGAGCGATTAGATGTAAAAGCGCATTTTTGCATGGAGAGCTTGATGAGGATATTTACATGCAACAACGAGAAGGTTTCTGATTTGAAAAAGAGAACTATGTTTGCTTGTTTGAAAAAGTCCCTTTACGGTTTGAAACAGTCACCAAGACAGTGGTACAAGAGGTTTGATTCCTTTATGACTTCTCATGATTTCAAAAGAAGTAGTTTTGACAGTTGTGTTTACTTTAAGAAAAATAGTGATGGTTCTTTTGTGTATCTACTTCTTTATGTTGATGACATGTTGATAGCAGCAAAAGATAAAGAAGAGATAAGAAAGGTCAAAGCCCAACTAAGTAAAGAATTTGAGATGAAAGATTTAGGACCAACAAAGAAGATACTTGGTATGGAGATTCTCAGAGATAGAAAATCAAGTAAATTGTACCTAAGTCAGAAGGGGTACATTGAGAAAGTTCTTTGCAGGTTCAATATGCAGAGTGCTAAGCCTGTTAGTACTCCTTTAGCAGCCCATTTCAGACTTTCATCGATTTTGTCTCCACAATCAGATGATGAGATTGAGTACATGTCACATGTTCCATACTCTAGTGCAAAGTGGGATCTCTCATGTATGCTATGGTTTGTTCACGCCCGATTTATCACATGCGATCGGTGTAGTTAGCGGATACATGGCAAATCCGGTAAAGAACATTGGAAAGCGATTCGGTGGATTTTAAGATACTTACGAGGCACTACTCGATGTTTGCTTACGATTTGGAAGAACTAAAGATGGAGTCATAGGGTATGTTGATGCTGATTTTCTTTGGAGACCTTGATAGAAGAAGATCTCTCACGAGTTACGTCTTTACAATCGGAGGTTGTGCAATTAGTTGGAAAGCCATTTTGCAAACTATGATCGCTTTGTCTACCATCAAGCTGAGTACATGGCGACATCGAGGCTTGCAAGGAAGCTATTTGGTTGAAGGGACTATTTAGTGAACTCAATGAAGGCCTTCAAATCAAGCATGATATTTTGTGATGATCAGAGTGCTATATTTCTTACAAAAGATCAAATGTTTCATGAGAGAACAAAACACATTGATGTTGGGTATCATTTTGTTCGTGATATTATTGCTCGTGGTGATATTGTTGTGAGCAAAATTAGTACTCATGAAAATCCTGCAGATATGATGACTAAGTCACTTCCTAAAACCAAGTTTGAGCATTGCTTAGACTTGGTTGGTGTTCATTGTTGAGTTAAACCCTTAAGGGGTTTTATGGAAGAGGTGGAGAACTTGTTTATTGAAAGTTCGCAATGAAGAACTTGTTCATTGAGAATTTGTGTCAAGGTGGAGATTGTTAGAATTAAGTGACCCAAATTCTTATAGAATATGATGGAAAATAAAATAAAAGTAAAATCCATATAGAACTAGATTTCTTTTATTTTATTTTAGAATAAGGTTTTTTAAACCTTATTAAACTTCATCTATTTTATATTGATTAGGATAGGGTGTTTCAATCCTACTAGAATATGGCTTTACAAGCCTATAAATAGACATAGTCTATTCCTCTTGTATTGATACAAATTTTTCGACATAGTGAATTTTCTTCTCTCCTCTGTGTGTGGTTTTTCCCGAAAGGGTTTCCACGTAAAATTTGTGTGTTCTTTATTTTATTTATTTTATTCTATTTTTTTTCACAGATAGAGATTCAGTAAAAAAAATAACAAAATTTAAGAGAAAAGACTCGAACCTAAAACCTCACATACACAAGCTTAAAATAAATTTACTTAACAATTTTTAACAAGTCAAAAAGTTAAAATTTTGGGGCGTTACAATAATGTTGAAATTATCAATATAATTACAACCGTTATGCTTATAAATTGCCTATAAATTTTCAAATTGATTCAATATCTATATCATATTAATTTAAAATATTATATATATTAAAATATTAAATGATTAAAAGTTCTTCAGCATAAAATAAATTATTTAAATTATTTAAATTAGACAAAATTTAATAAGAATATTCTATATAAATAAAATAAAAATATAACAATAAAAAATATTAATAAAAAATTATCACTTTAGTTTTAGTGTTATTTCTATTCCCTTCCCTTAGTAGCTTTACTGTGCGGTCCCCCTTCTCTCTCTATATATATTTTTGCTCAAGATTAAACCCAAAAATAGTAAATATAAAGTGGTCAATGATAAAAACAATTCTTGTACAATCTTACAACCTCTTATACCAAATTGCAATCATAAAAACTCACACCCTAAACCCTTATCAAAAAGATGTATCCAGATAAATATGAGGTCCTATATTTAATTAATATAAAATATATTAATTGATGGCCAGATAATAGTTTAACTTAGTTAGCCGAAGCTCCGTTTTCTATTTTCCATCTCAGAACTTGGTCTAATAATATGGAATTAATTAAAGTTGTTTATTTACGTATTTAAATTTTTTTGCAAGAACTTAGGTCATATTCTATAGATATACTACTAGGTTAAGCATAAGCCATGCACTATAAATATAGAATTAGAAGCTAGCAAACACAGGTTGCTTTCAAGAATATTATTTCTTCACCAATCGGCTTTCATTGAATTTTCAGAATCTGCTTTCTTTCTAGCTAGCTATCAAGCATGGGCACGTAATTTTACTTTTTATTTCTTTAATAATGCAATTAATAAGTGGTAGTAAGAGTTGCGAGTGCATTTTTTCGGATTAAGTTGGAATTTTAGAATTATTATTGTTAAAAATTTTTATTTAAATATATTTTTAGTTTGAACCAAATTAATCTCATATCACAAACTAATGAGAATATTTGTGATCTTATAAAAGGAATTGTAGCTTTAATAGGCCAATTTGCACGTACCCAAGCATGCAAACTATTATAAAATAAAAAAATCGTACATAAATACTGAGATTTAAAATCATACAAATTATTATAATTTATTTTAGGGTTGAATAAGTCCTTCCTCTCATTCGAGAACCTTAACAATTCTTATATATGCATATAAAAGATCTTCTCTTGCTTGATTTCTTTTATATATATATATATATATATATTGCATAAACTTTTGTTTTACAACGATTATATTAAATTAGTTCTTTTATTATTGAATAGGTAAATTTAGTTCCCGTATTATTTTAAAAAAATCAAATAATGTCACATTAGAATATAGTTAACATTTATTGTATAAAAAATATCACTTACTGTTTAACAGAGATAATATATTTTAAGTATTTACAGTTTTGTAAATAAATTTTTTTTATTTAGAATTAAACTGTAATTGAGAAAAATATTTTTTAATATTAATTATATTACAATTTAAACTTATTTAATTATTTTTAACAAGTATAAAGACTAAATTAATCGAGAGAATTCCCAAATACTTTAACCTAAATTCAGCTATAAGCATGTTTCCTAAATTAGATGTTTGTGCTACCAAAGACGCAAACTATTCTTTTACAAATCATAACTTAATTCCTAACTCAATTAGATAATTAATTCTAGCTAAGGCTGAGGCGAACTTGAGTAGTCCATTAACCTTATAAAGTTGCTTTTAATTAATATTTTTTTAATTCTATTAATTTTTTCATCAAAAAATCCAATTAGAAAAGCGGTTTTTATTTACAGTGGTAGTTTAAAAATTTTAAAAACCAAATTGATTTATGATATTTATAATAATAAATCCTTTTTCGAAAAATATATGTGCTTTGAGTGAGATGGATTTAAATCGTTTTTGACTTTCAACCGAATGACCTTCTTTGCTATCTTTGTACCCCGAATTGCGTTGAGTGTAGGCTCGAGCAACACGAACCAAATACAAAATAAGAAACAAATTTATTACTTTTAGTAGGAAAGTAATTCTCTCAAATAAAACCAATAGAAATTGTAATTCCCAGAAAATATAATTAAATCTATAATTGTTTAATTCATTCTAATACTAGTGACGAACTGTATAATTTGTTTATGCCGTAGTTTACAATAATGTGGTGTAAATGTGTGATCTAGCTTAAATAAACCCTGTTGGGGTGAGTTTGTTGATTAGAATTAGGTCTCTCTAGTTCTTAATGTTGCCGGTAAATTAAATCTTAGGCATTGAGTTACAAGGTCATTTATTAGGTAGGAAAGTAATTTCAAATGAGTTGCCTCTTGGTTACTGAATAAGTAAGGAGAGGTTGACATTGAGTCAACAACTAGAACTAATTTATTAAAGGCATTGAAGCCATCCTTGCGTCAATGATCGAACTATAAACCAAATAGAGAATTTACCTAGGGATATCAATTGGGCGGGCCGGGTGCGCGGGTGCTCCCTCCGCACCCATCCCTGCCAAGAATTTTCATCCCCATCCCTACTCCGCAACTTGCTATGGGTACAAAAGCCAAAACCATCCCCACCCCACCACCCATGTAGGTCCCTAGACCCACCTAATCCCCGCTATACCCGCCCCGCGACCCACTTCATATAATATATTTATAAGTATTAGTTAAATAAATATAAACCAATTTTTTATGAAAAAAGTATGAAATACCTATCCTCCGAACTCCTACCACATATGTGACATTATTCCAACTGTCACCATTTAAAAAAAAAATTGTCACGACCCTTTAATAGGTAAATGAAATATAACTTCAACACGAGTTTAAAAATTCAAAAAATAAAGTCCTTACATAATATTCAAATACAAACAAATGTCTCAAATACATCATAAATGTATTCAAATGCAACACAAGTGTAAAAATTAAATACTAATAAATTAATAAAATACGATTAAGATAATTATTAAATTAAATTTTTATAGATGTTTATTTTTTAAAATGTTTATTATATTATGTGGGCGGGCAAGTGGGGATGAGGTGAGTACAAGGTCATACCCACGCCTGCCCCACCACCCATGGCGGATCTAATTTTTGTCCCCATCCCCACCCCACCACCCACGAAACCTAGACCCATCCCCTCCCAATTGGGTACGAAGTGGGGCGAGACCTTGCGAAACCTGCCCCACTAACATCCATAATTTTACCTTTTGTCTAAGTTTTTCCCCATTGATTTTATTTTACAATCTCTTTTTATTTTGTTTTGATTTTAATTTTGGTTTTTAATTTTAAACACATTTTATTTTAATTTTATTCTTATTTTGCTTGTTTAATAAAGAAATGAAGTTATCGTCGGTCTGTGTGGATACAATCCTACTTGCTGCTTTCTATTAATCTTATATTTACAAGTAGGTATTTATTTGTGTAGATCTCGACAGCCTATAAAAGATAAAATAACTTTGTTAGCCCTAAACATTTATAATTTTTTTTTCAATTTGATCCTTTTTTAAAAGTACATAAATTTATTAAAAAATTAAAAGTAAAAGTTTTTTCATATTTTCAATAAATTCGTAAAAAAATTTAAAATATATAAATTTTATAAAAAATCCAAAACTTATGAAAAATAAAAAATATTTAAAATTCAAGAAATAATTTCTTTTAAAAATTATTTTAAAATTTTTAAAAATTTATGAAAAATATAAAGGGTTGTGAAAATTCAAAGAATGTGTTATTTATACCATGAATGGTAATAAGATCTCTCCAAAATCGAGATATCCATATTAAATCAATAGTTTAAAAAGTATTTTTTTAATTTTATTTAATTTAATTATATTCAAAATATTTTTATTTAAATTTAATTATAAAGTATATAAAATATTAGGGCAAAATATTTTTTAAATAATGATACAAATTCTAAATCATTTCAAAATATATTTAAATATATTGTATAAACTTTTTTTTTCAAAATAGAATATATAAAAAAACATTTTTATAAAATTTGACCCATTCTTGCAAAATTCAAAGGCAAGCAATTGAGTCTTGAAATTTTTATGCAGTGTATTGGAAAAAAAAAATATTATCAAGATTATTTAAATTGAATTCCAACCAATTTAGATTTCATTATTTAAAAACTATTTTACATTAACATTTTTTATACTTTATAACTGAATTTAGATTTGGTAAAAGAATAATCAAATTTAAATGACAATATTTTTGATGTATAAATGATTTGAAATAAATTAAAAAAACACTTGCTTCTAATCTAACTTAATATGCACAACTTAATATGCACTGAGTGAATAACTCAATTTTTGGAGAGATTTTATTATCATTAGATGTGTTATGTGTTAGACTAGACAAGACCGAAGCTCGATTTCAAAATAATCTTTGAGCTCAAGCTCACTTTACCTAAATGACTCATTTTACTGTTTGGAAATAATAAAAATTAATTTTTATTTAAATTTAATTATAAAAATATTAATATAATTATAAAATATTTGTTTTATCTTTATTACCTTCAAACGGTATAATGGGATGTCTAGTCTGAGGTTAAAAATAAAAGCCCAAGCACAATCGAAGTGAGTTGGTCGATCAGGTTGGGTGGGATTGTTTCATCGATGGATACTTCTAATTACCATTCAAGGAGTAAATAATATATTTTATGTATTTTTAGAATGTTTTATATTTTCCATAATTCTTTTAAAAAATTGAAATATTTATTTTTTAAATTTTAAATTATTTTAATTTTCATAATTTTTGGAATTTTTTAAAAATAATAAGTTTTTTATTTTTTTATTAAAAATACAATTATTTTTTAAATTTATGTACTACTAAAGAGTAATGACTAAATTAACAAAAATTTCAAACATTGAAGGCTCAAAAATTCTAACAATAAAATTGAATGAAAGGATCAAAATTTTTAAATAAAAAATTTACAGTTAAACTATGTGCATGGGGCAAAGTCCTACAAGCAAGTGCTTGAGTAGAGAATGATGAAAAAAAACTGTAACATAAATACATAAATTGTATAATAAAAAATGCCATTTCAAAGTAATCTCAGATTTGCTTATTGCCTAATTTTTTTTATTCTTTCTCAGACCAATTTGATAAAACAAATTTAAGGTTAAATTAAGTAAATATGTCTAATTTTAAAAATAAGTAAGTGATAAGGCCTATTTTTAGTATATTTACTATAGATCGATTTTAGAGAAATATGAAAACATGAAGAGTTTTTCTCTCTCTTTTCTCGATCGAGTTTTTGTTTTTGGGGTTTGCTTAAGGTTTGGGTTAGGATTTTTAGGGTAGTATATGGATTTTAAGGTTTTGTTAGGGTTTTAAGGGTTTAGAGTTTAGGGTTTAGGACTGAAAATAATGGGAGGTTGACTTATTTGTGTTTGTATTTGAGGTAGACATTGTGAAAGCTTAAAAGTATATTTCAATTGATGGTGATGTGATAGTGTTTGGAGACTCATACATTCCATCTGTCGCGTCGAGATGAAACCGTTGCCTTAGAAGTCCATCACAATGCAACTCAAGCCTCAAGTTCACGGTGCATATACTGTCACGGTGTGGAGTATAACTTGGGAGTCCAATTGATAGTGGTTATGCGATCGTGGGTTCAAGTTCGACCTTACCAGGAAAGAATGGTTTGGGAACTCGATACTGAAGTTTGAGATGACAACCAACTTATTAACGTCTATCAACTAGGACTCATAATTAGACGATAACCCATGACCGTATAAGTCCCACAAACTCAGAGCCTGAGTTCGAATGAGATGGGCTTCTGATTTAATAATTTCGTCTCGACACAACAAATGAAATGTGTGGGTCTCGGGGTGCCACTACATCATCATGAACTTAAACACACCTTAAAACTAGCACATTGGCTCCCCTAAATAGAAATAAAGCTATTAGTCGAAAAGGTTAAAAGCTTGAAAGTAAAATATAAATAATGGTATAAAGAAATTCTTAGGGTGAGGAGAGGTGACCGAGAAAGTTGATGCGGTAGGGGAGAAAAATCTCTCTTTATATAGGGAACTAGATGCCAATGATCGAAAGAGGGAGGGAAAAACGTGCTTCTATATGTCTAAAAAATGGATCGAGATTCCTAGGGTTTTGTAAACTTTTCAGGTGGGTTGAAAATAGGAGAGGGAAAATGCTATGCTCAGGGGGCGCTTGGGCAGAGCATTTTCCCTCTCCCATTTTCAATCCCTTTGAAAAGTTTCAAAAACCTCGAGAATCCCTGTAACACCCCTAACTCAGCCTAAGAGTTTCAGCTAAGTCGGAGATGTTACATTCGATCACCAAGGTGGTCCTATAAAATTATTCTTTTCAAAACATTGATTTATATCGAAAAGCTCTTTTGTTTTTAAGAAAGACGTTCATTAATTTATACTGACTTTACTTAAAAAATTGAATACAACATTATTAATGTGAAGTTTTAGGGAAACAATGTTTAGGTATTTAAGAAATGAATTTATAAAAACTTTAAGTATTTTGCAAAGTAGCGAAAAACATTTAAAGTAATGGTTTTCTAAATCGAAAAACATGCAAATATCCAAGTAATAACTAAACGTCATGCTTTAAAGTAAATAAACTAATCAAACCCAAACTTAAGATATAAAAGAAAGAAATCAATAATTACAATCCCTAATATAAATGGTAAATGAAAATTTTTTAAATAATAAAATAAGCTTCTAATCCGAGAGTCCTCTAATGTCATACCGAGTCCTAATTTTCTGTCCTACCTAAGAGGTAAAGGAAAAATGAGGAATTAACTTACAACGCCTCAGTGTGAGACTAACTTATAAATCATTATATATAATTGCACAAATAGAAAAACATAGAAATAATAGGGAGTTAAGCATAACATATGAAACATATAGTAAATCAATGTATATATAGTTTATGTATGATGCAATGCAAATACAAATTTCCCACTCATCCAAAACACCAATAAAAAACTAACCATCTTGGATTTCTCAGTGAAGATGGTTGTTCACTTGTTATCTGTGATGATGACTTTTACTACAATAACTTTCCATCATTGTTGCCCGATTTTGATGGCTTATTACTACAATAACTATCATCCCAGTTTATCCAGTTTTGATGACATTGTCGTCTACTTCATACAATATTGACTTTCAGTGTCGACTAAAACTGCCACTATCTCCTACAAAACTCCTTCGTCCTTTATACCCACTTTTATGTGATTATGCACATATACTTAGCATATTATACTATTTATATCAATCGATGCAACATTCAATATTTTACACTATCATTTAATGGCATGTGTTCATGCATTCATTCTCATCAATTTCACATAAGTAATTTAATTTAAGCGAACTTAAACAATTTTACATATACAATATCTTCATGCGATTTAACATGTTTAATTTGGTTAATACATATATAAGTACGGTTCACAAATGTGGTTCACACCTAGGGGTTCGCACATAAGGTTTAGCTCAAGTAAGGTTCACACATAGGGTTTGCACGTATAGGTTTTGCACAAATAGGGTTCGCCTATAGAGGTTTGTATGAGGGGGTGACATTGACCACCTCTAGAGGTACCAACATCCAAAGTAAAAATCCTTCACAAAATATTTCAAATAAACGATGTCTGCAAGTATATGGGTCTGGTTGTAATATAGTTACAACGAAGTAGGTGAGTACTCCGAAGATCTGCCCAAAGGATTGCAGTTTAGGGAATAATTACTATTAAGCCAATTACCAAAAATAATTACTAATCTACTCGAGTCACGAATTAATAGTGTTAATAAGGAAGCAAGATGATGATAATAATAACAAACTAAATAAATTCAACTAAACGTAAATCTACTCCTAGGTTTATGTATCGACTTTTCCTATTCATTGTTTCGCCTACACAAGTTCTTTTAGCCTAGATCCAATTGTTTTACCTAATTAATTATTGATGTAGGGCTCTATTCAACTAGTTAGTCATCAACCTAGTTGTGCCTCTTAGCGTCCAACTAACCTAATGAGTCGGCAAGAACTACTTATCTCTCGACCTCATAGTCCAAACCAGTTCAGGGCTAAGGTGTTCATAGATAGGCCATACCAATTTTGGGTTAATTCCCACCTAAATGACTTTTTAGTATTAAGTTCTTTCTCTCCCAAACAGTTGATCCGCTAAGAAACTCTATCCTTCAATCAAATAATCAGATTAGAACAGTTGAAACATGCAAGATATGTATAAAGCATAACTTGATTCTAGCCTTTACACAAATATTCAATTAAACAATGTTAAAGAAAGATATATAAATAATAGAATAAAGGAAAAGAGATGCTCATGGATTTATTGATGAAAGCATAGCTCCAGAACAATCTCCCCTCACAAAAGTTTCCATTTGGAATAGGATCTTCCGGTTACAAGAACATAAAATAAACTAAGTAAAAAACTAAGAATGAAATAAAAACCTAATAATGATTTCTGTCTCCCTAAAATTGTGTGTTTAAACTTATTACAATGGCCTTTATATAGGCTAAACTCGGAATATTAAAGTGCTTAAATTATCCTTGAAGTCCTCAGAGTTTGACTAGGAAAACCACTCCTAATTTCTTTCAAAAATGCAATTATCTCATGTAAGGAGTTTTTGTGCTATACAGGGGCAGTGTTGCAACACATGCCTACAGTGTTGCAACATCGAATCTGGTGTTGCGACATCAAAGGGCCGTGTTGCAACACCGAAGGCATTTTCACTCCAAGGCTTTGTTTTTACTTCTGTCTTTGATGTTGCGACATTGGTGTCTTTGTGTCACGACATAGGGATCAATTTTGGCCCGAATATGCATATTTAGTTCCCGATTTGTTCTACAAGACCATGTAACCTTATGTAGATACATAAAATGCAATAAAACTACTAAAAAGTATAAATTACTACTTTAAGCATGAAAACCCAAATATATACTAAAATGATTTTATTTAACTATTAAATAATCTAAAGTTATGTATAAAAAGGATGTAAATAAGCTAAAGTTATGGGTTCTCCTAGAGGGTTCGCCTATATGGTCTCGCGTACAAGGGTGCACACATATGGTTACTCACATAGGTTCACATAACTAAGTCATATATGATTGTGCAATAATAGTTCCTATAGGCTTCACATGATATTTCCTATAGGGTTCGCATAATATTTACTATGGGATTCGCATAACGTTCCTATACGATTCACATGATATTTCTTATAAGGTTCACATATACTCACTAAGCGTCCACACAAAAATTACTATGGGGTTCTCATAACAGTTCCTATAGGGTTTACACATTCAGGTTTCGCACAAATAGGGTTCGCCTATAGGGGTTCACATAAGGGGCTCGCACTTAAGGGTTCGCGCATAGGCTCACACACATGGGTTCTCCTAGAGTTTTCGCCTATATGGTCTTGCATGCAAGGGTTCGCACATAAACTTACTCGTATAGGTTCTGATAACTAAATCATATAGGTTTACACAATAACAGTTCCTATAAGGTTCTCATAACAATTACTATGAGGTTTGCATAACAATTCCTATAGGTTTGGCATGATATTTCCTATAGGGTTCGCATATACTCATTAAGGGATCGGATAACAATTACTATGGGGTTCGCACCTAAGGGTTTACACATACAGGTTTCACACAAGTAGGGTTCGTCTATAGGGGTTCACATGAGGGGCTTGCACATAGGTTCAAACTCAAGGGTTCATGCATAGGCTCACACACATTTGCTTTCCTAGAGTGTTCACTTATATGATCTCGCCTACAAGGGTTCACACGTAATGCTACTCACATAGGTTTGCATAAGTACATCATATAAGTTTGCACAATAAAGTTTATTTTGAAGGTTGATGATTTTGATGATCCATTTTGAGGGAGAGAGATGATTTTGAAAACTTTGACTCCTTTTGCTTGATAGTTGATTTGGAAAGAAAAGAGTTTGAGGGTGTTTTTCTTGAAATTTTTCTATGTAAGAATTCTAGGGTTTGATTAAAATTGGCTATTTATAATACTTTCTTTCTGTAATTGAAATAGGTTTTAAGAATTCATGTAAAATTAAGACTATTTTGAATTGAGGACTAAATTTTAAAAAATGCTTTTTGGCTGGGCTAATTTGAAAATTTGTCACTTTTGCAGGGTAAAAATAAGAAATAAATTTATTTTGATCGAAAGCTCACAATAGGTTTCAAACTTGGGACGTAAGGGAAAGGTAAGTTCTTACCACTGAACCAGTAGACTCATTCTAGCTAATTTTTTAACAAAAATAATTTTAAGACATACTAAATTCTTGTAACACCCCAAACTCGGTCTAGACATTATGGTTGAATATGGAGATGTCACAAAGAAGGGTTTTAAGAAAAGTGTAATTTTGACAAAACTTTGTAAAGTGGTTCGATAAATCATCCATGTTTGATGACTATTACTAAAAAACTTTATTTAATTAATCCAATTGCCAAAACATCGTTTACAGCGAAAGGTTTAGAAACTGTTTATACTTTAGAAATCCAGATCATAATTTTGGAAAAACCTTTGTTTTCGTAAAACCATGATTTTAGTCAAATGTTGCAATAAATGTTTAATCATATCCAAAACCAGAATAAAAATCAAACAGTATAGAGAGTCCAAAAATTACAAAACTCTTAGAAAAATAATGCTTAAAAGTAAATAAACCAATATTAAAAATAGTTCACAAGTCATGGTCACCATGAGACTCCACCGCACTGATCCGCCTAAGTTTGTGGATTACTTGAATAGAACAGACAAACAGATGTGATTTTTCATAAACTCAGTGTGTAATCTAACAGAAATAGACATGTAAAACATACAGTAAACTTAACACAGTCATATACAGATTCAGACTTAGGTCTATTTTATAAACATATAACAGAATCAGATATACAGAATCCTACTCCCATCCTCTACACACCAACTCCGACCATCCCATCACACTATGTGGGGTTAAAAATACCCACCCATCCCTACACACCATATTGTGTCATTATGACACATATCAGATAATATGCAGCCAAACTACCAAAATATAAATGAAGGTCGCCATACAGAATACTTCCTCTACATATACAATTCCCACCCTAAACATAATTACAGATTACAGATTCATAAATATCATGCATAACATGCTCGCATACATATATCAAATATATATAGCAGCATAATTAGACATGCATAACAGGGTTCTACTCAGAGCAAACTATCAAAATATCATATCACATAATCTAGGGTTTGGTTAATGATGTTCATGATAAGTTTTAAATTTATAATTGATCGTACTTGAAACTAACTATTATCATGATAAATGCAAGCACACCTATTGAATAGTAGTATAGCTTGTAGCAAGATCGGAATGTCGAACCCACAAGAACTAAAAGTACTAGTATTAACCTTCTTTTTATTATCTAGCCTAAAAATAAGGGGATTTGCTTTATCTAAACTAATCAAATAAACTAAGAATGCACGGGAAGTAAATTGGAGAAATTCTTTTGAGAAAACTGATTGATTTGGACAATGCCTAAGGAAAAATCCACCTAGACTTCACTTGTTATTTGACTCTGAATTAGACGATTTATTCACTTGACTTGATCTGTAGAAATCCCTAAGTTATATTATTATCTCTCTCGAGACTAACAACGTCTAACCATAGGTTGATTAATTGAAATATCTTTCTAATTAAAACCCCTAGTGTTGTATTAACTCGATCTATGGATTCCCTTATTAGGTTTGACCTTAATCCAGCAAATTTATGTTGCCCTATGTCTAAGGGTGCAATCAAATCCGCTTAATTATGCTAGATCTACTCTTAGACAATGACTTTTTCTCCTCCGAATAAGCACATCAATACTTGAATCAATATCCTGGAATATTAAAGCAAGGATTAAGAACATATAATTAAGAACAAATAAAGTATTTATCATATAATTCAGAAAATAGTAACAAGATCCATATTAGGTTTCATTCCCCTGAGGTATTTAGGGAATTTAGTTCATATGTGTAAAAGAAAACATCTCCGAATAATAATAATAATAACAAAACATAAAGAACCCAAAAACCCTTGAAGGAAATCTAAGGGAGATCTTCAGTCTTGAAGGAAAATAAGGCTTCTGAGATGGATCAATCGGCTTTCTTTGAGTATCCACTGCCTCCTACCTCACGTGTCCCTTTTTATCCTCCTCTAGGGTGTTAATATAGGCTTTAGAATGCCTAAAACCTTCCAAAGTGCCCTTTTTCGAATAGAACTAGACTTGGGCCTGATAGGGACACGGCCATGTGCCATGCCTGTGTGAGGTGGCTTAGGCCGTGTTACAGTCTGTTAAATAGACACGGGCATGTGGTCTACCCGTGTGAGGAAGTCCAGGCCGTGTTGATTTCCCACGTTGGCCCATTTTCTCCGTTTTTGGCCCGTTTCTCACTTTTTTTACTCTCCTATGCTCGCCTAAGTATAAAATATGAAATTAAAAGATTAGGAACATCAAATTCAAAAAATATAATGATAATTCATCAAAAAATGTGCTAAGCATAGGATAAAAATATGTATAAATTACGACTTATCAAATACCCCCACACTTAAGCGTTTACTTGTCCTCAAGCAAAATCCTCAATTCACAATTAAGAATTAATTTTTCTCAACTTATAATTCCTATAAATAATATCTCAAAATAATCCATAAGTAATCATACATTGAGAATTCAACTAAAAGAACATCAAAGTTTCAAACATTCCAAGTTGAGCATTTTATCATGAAAACATAGGTGTCTCCCCTCATCTAAGTAATCACCTTTGATTCAAAATATCATAGAGTTTAACATCCTCACTAAAGATTCACTCAAATCACTCGAGGTGTTTAAGAACAACAAATTTAGCACTCAACAGTCAATATGAAAGGTTATTACTATAGGCTTGCGTGAAAATCAAATCTCCACCACTATATATCGAGATGATACATCAATCAAAAGGTCTTTAGAGGGTTGTAATAGGGCTTTGGTTAGGGGTTGTGGTCATAAGCTGAAAGAGAAGGTTAGAATCAAGATTGAATTAAAAAATTACCTAACTAGAAAAATACTAAAACTGACAAATTACATTCCTAATTAGATGATCCTAAAATTGAGTTTTTTTTTTTAAGAACAAATCAAGTAACATAGAACTTTGCTAACTATCAGAAATAAAACATATCTAAGCAATTTATTCAAACCAAATCTCGACAAAAATAGGGATCAAATTAATTGAGGGGATTTCAACAATAATGGGTTATGGGTTAATATTGAGGGTGAATTAATGAATAGCTTGTTAGGCTCAAGGGGGTTCATTAAGGATTAATTATGAAGGTAGACTTTTATGGAGTGAGTGAGTTAAACCTAAGTGCCTTTATCATCTCAACATATCAAATCAATGGTGTGGTCTTGACATGCATAATCAAAGCAAGTTCTAGAATAACAAATCAATATTGACACACTCATAGCAACAATAAAAGTGAGCATGAAAGAAATAATATATGCTCTAAAAGCTCAAGATCTCATAACAATTATGGCTTTTTGATGTTAACTCTATGAATTTCAACTTCAAGATAATACCTAAACTTGGGGAAATAACCTAAAAATTTCTAATTCTCAAAAATCAACTTATCATGCTTGATTCTCTAATTTCTTAAAGTTTAAACAATCAATGCATAAATGCCTAAGTTTTAATTTAAGACATATCAATAAAAATCATAAATTAATCAAGATTCATTCTAATAGTGATATGAATGAGTTATGTGAGAATGAGACAAAATTTAGGGATTTTTCTAATAATGATATAAATAACCCCCCATACTTAAGATGTACATTATCCTCAATGTACAAAGATAGATCTACTGAAAAATATAGATATGAGATCATAAGATAAGGAGAGAAGTGAAACTTCCTGAATGTTAAATGGAATCCTTGAATTAGAGTTATGGAAAGTAATTGGCTAAGGCAAGGGTGAGATTGGAAGAGGATACTCCGGTGGTGGTAGAGGTTGTTAGTCCACAAGTGCTGCGCCAAAAGAATATTATAACTGGTGGTACCTATGGTTGTGGTCGAGCAGAGCATGGCAGTCGTGGAGAACCTATTCCAGTGGAGTTGTAATTTCCTAAGTAATAGTGAGATTTAGAGCTCTTCTTAACTGTGATAGAATCAATAACTCTTTAGGAAATAAAAGTGGCATGATTACTCGTAAAGAAATGGCCGAAAACATAAAATGCTTAATAAAAATTGTCAAACCTAAAGATAAAGTAAAAATAGTATCAAAGAGAAATAAAATAAAAAGTAATTTAAAAAGATAAATAAAATAAAAATAAAAATAAAAATAAAAATAAAAATAAATAAATAAAAGTCTTCAAAAATCCTCATCGCCAGATGGTTCGCGAGGTGAGGATGGCGATGAGATATGAAGGTGCTGACAAATCTGATGTAGGGTTGCATCAATGTGATCAAAGCGCTGAAAACATTGCTACTCAAATCGAGTGAGACGCTCAGAGATGTCAGAGAGTGAAGCAGCCGAATGAAATGGACGATGAATAGGTGGTGGCTGAGATGGTGGATCCTCGTGAGATGGAGGGACATCATCAGTAATGTCCTCTGAGTCCTCCTGCTTGGTTGATTAGACGAGGCGGTACTGAGGAGGACAAAATTCACGTCGTCGCTCAATCATCCTCATATGGAGCATACTCGAGATGCCCTGTGAGGACATCTAACCGATAAGAGTGAGTGAGGATGATTGGGCTGCCGTGTTAAGGAGATCGAAGTACCGCGCTAGGCGAGTCACATAAGGGCCGATGGAAAGGACTCCCTTCCTATGCCGCTCTGTCTGATGGCGAATGGTGAGGGAAATGAAATAAGTGAGGTCGAATACATGCCCATGCACCATGCTCCATAAAAAATAGGCATCATTAGTGTTGACGACGCCAGTACTCTTTCGCCGTCCTGTCAAGGTATGGGCTAGGATGGTGTGTAAGTATCTCATCGATGGAGGGAGAGCCGATGCTTTGGAGCAGCTAGGATTATAAGTGGCTGAAGCAGGAACTAGGGCCTTCCAGCAATTTGAAGGAGAATAGTGGATGTGGCGATGGAGACTGTCGAAGTCATCATCGTCCATGAACTCCTCCATATATAATCCCAATGCGACACCGAACTCAGGCATGCTGAACTAGTGAACTAAACCTCCGAGACAGAACTAGACCGTTCCAGGATCATCGAACTCTGTCATAATAGTTTGGTGGTGGAAGGTCGAATAGAGTTCTAGTGTGAGCTCGAGATATGTCAGCTCGATGATCTCAAAGAAGAGCCTCCATGGTTCAGTAGTCAGGAGATCCCGAATTACGTGTTGGATCTGCTCTAGAGTGGTCCAATCAATGCAACGGCCCACACCTAGGGGTCGGGCTTGTAGTATCTGGAATAGTTTCTCTTGGGGTCCCAAGAGAAACTGGTGGAACGGGTGCCGAATCTCGGTGGTAAGACCTGAGGAGGATACTGCTCCTTTTTGGTTTTTCGAGGCAGGGATGGTGGTTTTCTTACCACATGGATTTGACATGGTGTGCCTGCAAGAAGGACAAATATCATGTCTTAATAATCGGCGGAGATAACATATGCTAACAAATCCAAAAAGTAATTAACCATGAATTAAACTAATTTGTTCAACCAAAAACTAATGACACTAACAAAACTCAACCAAAAGCAATCGAACTTCATAAATCAATTGTCAACAGAGATTTTATGGCAAATGGCATAGTAAAAGCATGACTAAATTCAACACGGAATGGATGAAAGTAACTAATAATGGTAGAAAATGGGTACCAAATGCATGAAATAGATCCCAAGAATGAGAATGATATGATAAGCCATTAATAAACAAAATGTAAATAATATGGGAAATTCATGATAGTAAGCATCAAAAGAAAGTAAAAGTGAAGAAGAAACCGATTGGAGGACTAGTGGCCGAAGGAGCGACGATGCGACGTGAGGTGTGGGGTGAGTGGAGAAAGAGAGAAAAAGAAAGGAATGTGTAGGGAAGGAATGAAAAGAGAGAAGATTTTGATGTGTATGGAGGAGAAAGGGAGGAGAAAGGGTAGATTTTGAGGTGATGGTCGGGGTGTGGCTGGCGGCGGTGGCGGCTAGGGTTAGGGTATTGGGGAAGAGGATGATGAATAGTGGGGTTTATATAGATATTGGGGCACACGGCCGTGGGGTACGCTCGTGTGCCCTTATTTCAGCCCGTGTGTTTAGTGGTTTTCAAAATTGGGAGCGTCTGAAATTCGGCCCACGCCCGTGTACTTTGGGTGTGTTGGTGCACACGGCTGTGTCACACGGCCGTGCCCTGCTTCGTTCGCTTCTCCCACGCCCGTGTATATATGAGCACGCCCGTGTTAATTTCTCAGTTTCAACCACGGATGGTGGGCACGGGCGTGTCGCACACCCTGTCAATTTTTCAGTTTCTACCATAGCTTATAGACACGGGCGCACGACCGTGTCGATTTTTTAGTTTCTACCACGACTTATAGACACGGGCGTGTTGCACGCCCATGTAGTTTTGTCAAGATTGTCCACGACCATGTTGCACGATCGTGGCAACATATCGAATCTCGTGTTTTGGAAAAAATTTGCTAGGTTTTCACACGGCCGTGTCGCCTTCTGTGGTATGAGCACGGCCTAAGGCACGCCCATGTGTCTGGCCGTGTTCTCCCCTGTCAAATGTCAAAATTTCCTATAGTTAAACTATGAACAATTAAAGAAAAATTAAACCCTATTTAGTGAGGTCAGTGCTTGGGTTGCCTCCCAAGAAGCACTTATTTAGAGTCTAAGCTCGACTTACCTCTCATTCGCATTATTACGATGGATCACGAAGTCGAGACTCCTTTTTCTTGTTGTCAATTTTATTATCCACATAAAGTTTAAGTCGAGTAATATTTACCTTGAAAGTGCCGAATTGAGAATGATTTACCTTTACTGTACCGTATGGGAAAACATTCAGTACCGTGAAAGGAATCACTCCGTTTGTGTTAAGCTCTGAAGTATCAATCTGGGGGTCATTTTCATCTATTAATACTTTATCCCCAACTTTAATTTGATTTGTTTCATCCCTACGTTCATCATGGTGGCGCTTTAATTTTTCGTGTGCTTTTGGGTTCTCCTTGACATGTGTTTGCCATTCATCTAGCTCATTGATCTGAAGTCTTCGTTCTTCGTGGGTCACTCTATTTTTGGGGCATGGATTAAAATGAGGCTCCATCACGTTCCTCTTAGTGGACTCCTACAAAGAAGTTTGAGTTGTAATATTATTTAAATTAACCAAACTTAAACTATCGTCTCGATTACTAGATATTTTAAGAGAATCACGAGCTTAGAGAGTAATCGTGTCATCCCCTACACGAAGTATTAGTTCACCTGTGCCAACATCAATGATAGTCCTAGCAGTTGCTAAAAATGGTCTTCCTAAAATTAAGGGTATGTCACTATCCTCATCCATGTCTAAAACAACAAAGTCAATTGGGAATATAAACTTATCAAATTTAACAAGCACGTCTTCAATAATACCCCTAGGAAATCTGATTGTTTTATCTGCCAATTGAATGCTCATCCTAGTTTGTTTGGGTTTCCCAAGACCTAGTTGTTTAAACATTTTATAAGGCATGACTCCCTAGATCTTTCAACTTGTTGGGTAGCTTATTATGTAGAATGGCTGAGCAAACTGCGTTCAGTTCCACATACGACACCTCATCCAACTTTCGCTTATTTGTTAAAAGCTTATTTGCTAAAAGCTCCTTTAAAAATTTAACTACGTTTGGCATCTGCGAAAGAGCTTCAATAAACAGTAAGTTAATATGTAATTTCTTTAATAATTTAAGGAATTTACCAAATTGTTTGTCCGTGTGGTCTTTCCTTATCGCACTGGGGTATGGCACTCGAGGTTTATATTCTCTACTTACTGGCTTTTGCTCACTATGGTCCACCTCATCCTTACCTTTACTTACCACAATTCTTTGCCTTGGTTCAGGTTCAGGTTCAACTAACCCTTCTTCATCTCGAATAGTAATTGTGTTAAGTTGCTCCCTTGGGTTAGTTTCAGTATTACTCGGCAAGCTACCTTGTGGTCTTTCAGAAATCAATTTAGCGAGCTAGCCTATCTGAGTCTCGAGCCCTTGGATCGACGCTTGTTGATTCTTAAGTGCTATTTCGGTATTCTAAAAATGATTTTCTAACACCGAAATAAATTTCGTTAGCATTTCCTTAAAGTTTAGCTTCTTTTCTTGCTGGTGAGGTGGTTCTTAAAAGCCTGGGGAATGTTGTGGCCTTTAATTTCCTTGACCACCCTACGAGAAGTTGGGATGGTTCCTCCAACCTGCATTATAAGTGTTATTGTATGGGTTATTTTAAGGTCTAGAATTATTATTACCCATTTATTGAACTTGTTCCTCCTCGGTGCTAGGGTTAAAGTTTGGATAATCTGTGTGTACTCCTCCTCCACTTGAATCATACCTCATCACTTGATGTACCTAAGTAAAACCATACGAACCGTCAATCTTTTTATTCAAAAGTTCTACCTGGTTAGAGAGCATAGTAACGGCGTCAAGGTTAAAAACACTAGCAGCTTTCGTCAACTTTCACTACAGTAAAATAGACATTTAGCGGCGCTTTCAGCGGCGTTTGGACAAAAAACGCCGCAAAAGATTTACATTAGTGGTGGTTGAATACAAACGCCGCTAAAGGTTAGAGGTATAGCGGCGCTTCTAAAAAAAACGCCGCTAAATGGGACTATTAGCGGCGGTTTTGTAAAAACGCCGCACAAGTGTTGAGGAAAACGACGCCGTGTATTGCTCAGCTATATAGGCATTAGCGGCGCTTCCTGAAAACACCGCAATATATCGATAATTAGTGGAGTTTTTTATAAAACGCCACAATAGGTGAAGCTTTAGCTGCGGTTGTCTAAAAACGCCACAAAAGTTTTGAGAAATACGACGTCGTGCATTGGTGAGCTATAGAGGCTTTAGCGGCGCTTCCTGTAAACGCCGCAATATATCGAGAATTAGCGGCATTTTTTCTAAAACACCACAATAGGTGAAGCATTAGTTGCGATTGTTTAAAAACGCCGCAAAAGTTTTGAGAAAAACGACGTCGTCTTTTGGTGAGCTATAGGGGCATTAGTGGCGTTTTTTATTAAAACGCCGCAAAAAAAATTATGTTATTTTAATGTTTAATGTTATGAATTTTAGGTTTAATGACTATGGTTAATTTAGAGTTTTAGGGTTTATGATATAATGTTTATTATTTTAGGTTATGGGTTTATGTTTTAGAGTTTGAGTTTTGGGGTTTACTGTGTTTTAGGTATATTAGCTAGGGTCGAATTAATATTAATGTTTATGGTTTTAGGGGTTATGCTATTAGGGATTAGAGGTTATGATTAATGATAAAAAATTAAATTATTTTAGGGTTTTGGTAAGCATTAAGATTTTATTTTAATTACTTTTGTCCCTTGTAATATATATATATTATAATTAGAACTTGTAATAAATTATTAAGATTCTATATATTTAGGGTGTAAGTTTAGGTTTAGGCTTCAAGTAAATGATACTATTAGAACTGAATAACATTTAGATTTTACTGAGATTCATGCCATTTTGTACTATACCGATGTTATTTAATATAAGAATATAAACATATGTGTTTTAATTTGTACTACACTAACATTGGCCACACGAATTCCCAAAAATATGTCCAGGATTATAGTTTAGGGTTAATGGTTTTTAGAGTTTATAGTTTGGGCTTTATGGTCTAGGATTTATGGTACTTGGTTTAGGGGTTACTGTGAACGGTTTTAGGGTTTAGAGTTTGGGGATATGTTTAGGGTTTATGATTATAGTTTAGGGATAAGTTTAGGGCTTAGGGCTTAGGGTTTAGGGTTTTAGGGTTTAGAGTATAATTTTGGATTTTAATTTAGAAGATAAATATAAATAAGATAAATATATATAAATTATTATTTTAAAAGAATATATATCAAAATGGGTTAAATCCCAAATAGCTAAGATGAAAAATGGTTTAGTGTTCAATTGTGTACATGAACTATAATTTGATCTAAAGCTTGTAAAATATTAACACAATTATTGATATAAATAGCATCACGTTTTTATTTCATTAATTTATATATTGCATACATAATATTTATATTTATTCAATATAAAAATATATTGATGTATTTTAAAATGTGTATTAATTTATATATTGCATACACCTAATATAAATATATGAAATATATATTTTGTACTACAGTAACATTATTTGGATATAATTTAGAAGAAATTATAAATATATAGTTTTAAATTTTGATCAATTTTTAAAAAATATTTTTTATTATCAAAGGTATTAGCGGCGTTTATATATAAAACTCCGCAAATGATAGGAAATGGAGGCGTTTTTAACAAAACGCCACAAAATTTAATTGTACATTAAAGTAAAACGGCGTCGGTTCATATGAATATTAGCGGCGTTTTTATAAAAAACGCCACAAATTGTAATCGACTTTAATTTTGAATGGCGTCATTTTGTAGTGTAGATAGAAGTGGCATTAGCGGCGCTTAGCATAAAACGCCGCAAAAGGTCTCATTAGCGGCGCTTTGTTGAAAACGCCACAAATTCTCCTTATTTGAAACGGCGTCATTTTTTCTCCCCTAAAGTTTATCTCCTTTACCCGAAATCAGTTCAGTTTTTTGCTAAGTCATTTCCCTATTTCGGTTCTTCCTTTCCTAAATCCCAAATCCGTAACTCTTTTCCCTTTCCTCCCCTAATTCCCCAAACCCAAAATCCCTAACATTTTCCCCAAATCCCCTCATTTCCCCATAGTCATTTCCCTAACATTTTCCCCAAATCCCCCCTTTTCCCCATACTTTTTTTCCTAAATTTGTTCCCCCATCCCCAAAATCCCTAACTCTTTTCCCTTTCCCTTCGTCTCGCTTGCTGTGATTCCCCGAACCATTGCGTCTGTGCAATATTGACTTTGGAAGTGGTTTAAAAATTCTCTGCTACACTAATCTTGTAATTTGGGTACAAATTTCTTTACTCCCCGAAACCATTTCGTCATTTTGCATGTAATTTTTTGTTTAATTTATTCGTCAAATGTGTTGTTAAAATGTTGGCTTTTATAGTTTTACGTTTGATTACAATTATTAAAATTATGGTTCTCCTCGTGAATACTACCTTTATCATTTTTGACTTTGATTACAGATTCAATGTAAATATTTGTTACTTTATTTGCAGGTTAATAGCTTTCCAGTATTGGGTTTAAAAAGCTTTATAAATGCTTGATGGATATTTTCCTGCAGGTATTTCTTTTTACTCATTTTTAATCCCATGATGTATTTGATTTATGTATGTCTATAACATAAAACATAGTGATTTGGAAAAAGAAATGTTACGATCATCGCTTCTGCTCCTATTAAATTTTATGTTTGGAGTTTTATGTTTCTCGGCAAGCAATTGACTATGTTAATTTTCTCTTCCTTTTTTGGAACTATGGAATGTTCATTCCTTTGTAGTAGTTATGCTGAATTTATGCCTAATTTAATCTAGATTTCATGTTTTTTCCCAATTATTTTCTCTTTGAGCTGTAATATGCGAAGAGATATTTTTTGCTAGTTTGAATTTGGGAAAAGCAGCAGAAGCTACCATACCTGAATTATTAGTATTTTAAATGATCGCCAGCAATTGTTTTATTTGATAAATGTAATTTTGATCCGAATAGGCATTGCTGATACCTTGCATTTATAAATGCAAAGAATGATTCCTGTCATGTTTGATCTCAAATACGTATAATCGCGTGTCAGATTCTAGTTTGTGTTCAATATTTTTGAAGCTTTTCCGTATGTTTGAAGGATTTTATCTCAATCCTCTGAATATGTGCAGGGCATATGTGCCACTTTTCAGAAAATGAGAACAGTCCGTGTAACATAGCATTAAGTAGGATTGAAGTACATACTCGGTTGAACTTACAAACATGTAGGAAGTTAGTCTTAAACAAGTAGCATTAAACGTTAATCTTACAAGAATAATTCAAATGAACAATTCATGTGTCTGCAACTATTGGTTCAACTGAAGCTGCCATTTAATCTTCGAAGTAATATTTGGTATTGATATTGATCAAGTTTTTATATTTGCTTGAATTGAAATATATTTGGTGCTACTCTTATTATCTTACATCTTTTGTAGGTACTATCGAGCACCTAAATTAATATTTGGTGCAACTAAATACACCATAGCCATTAACATTTGTTCTAGGTACATGTTTTGTTGCTAAATTACTTAACTTATTTCTATGCATTTTTGCTTTAACTTACTTAAGAAATACAACTTTTTTTACTCCAGCCTCTGTTTGCTGGTGAGAGTGGAGTAGACTAGATTGTTGAAAAACTACTTTGTCAGGTGAAAGGGGAACCAAACATATCTTACATCAGTTCTAGGTACTATCGAGCATGTGTTTCATTGCATACTTTTTTTGCTTATTTATATGCATTTTCACTTTCAATTACATAACAAATACTATTTTCTGACTCCAGCCTCTGTTTCCTGGTGAGAGTGGAGTAGACCAGCTTGTTGAAATTATTAAGGTACGTTTTAGTTCAAAATTCTCATCAATAATAGTTTCATCATGATGATTTTGAAAAAAAATCATTTTACTTAGATATATGATTTGGTATGAAGTAATGATAAGTATGGTTTATAATTAGCTCATCTTGGTAAGATTGTTAATTGGTATGATATGCATTTGTGGTTGTTATAATTTGGCTCAAGTGAATTAAGTATGGTTGTTGGATGTGTTTTGTAACGCCCCCTTACCCGAGACTGTCGCCGGAGTCGAGTATGAGGTGTTACTAGACTTAATTTAACATTTTAAGAACTTTGAATCATTTGTTTCTACATTCACAGCTTTCTAGCTACTTGCATCACAGTTACAAGAAAAATCATATCTCGAGTTACGAAGCTCGAAATCAAGATCCATAAATTTTCCCTGAATCTAGACTCATATACCTATTTACTAATTTTTTTCTAGAATTTTTGGTTGGGCCAATTAGTACATTTTATTAGCTAAAGTTACCCCTGTTTCAGGACTTGACTGGACTGACCTCTTTTTACTACGAGCCATATTTCTCTCTGTAAAAAATTCATATGACTATGATGTTTGTTTATCCTGAAACTAGACTCAATAAGGATTCCGAGAATATAAAATACACCACCTAAGTATTTTTGTAAAATTTATGGTGAATTTCTAAAGTTGGAACAGGGGATCCAGAAATTGCTCTGGCCCTGTTTCACTAAAATTAAAATATCTTCTAACATATAATTCCTTTACCTGTTTCGTTTATTTCATGTGAAACTAGATATAATAAGCTTCAATTTAATATTTAATTCATCACCTAATTCGATTTCTATGATTTTTAGTAAATTTTCAAACTCACATCAGTGTTGCTGCAATGTTCTGTTTATGGTAAATTTCATCTTTTTATGAGTTTTCATGAACTAGATAACCTATTAACCTTCCATGACATCAAACATGATCTAAATTAGCCATTTCCACGATTTATCATTATCAAGCATTTTCTCAACCAGTCCATCACCATATCATAAGATTATTTACACAAAATAGGTATATTGCTATACATGCCATACTTAAATTTTACAAGCCATTTACCAAAAAGTCCTTCGAATAGTGTGATCGAGCCTTCGACCTATCCCGATTCCTGAGCCGGCTTGTCCAAAACTACAATGAATAAGAAGGACGGATTAAGCATGAATGCTTAGTAAGTTCATATGCAAATAACAAATAACATAACAAAGCAATTATATCAAACAACATTAGCATGGTATCACCAAAACATATATCACATTTCTAATCATCATTCATCATCTTACTATCTTATCGTTGTTGTATCAATTCTCAACCCGAGGGTTAAGTACATACCTGTCCAAAGTATCCATTTCCCAACACTTACCAATACGTCCCTTTCATCTCGAGTATTCCTCCATTTGAGTAGAACTTTACCCGTTGAACACATCGGAATATAATTCGGATACATGGATAATTTGCACATAAGTGCCACATATGTAATCAAGCAATCATGTAACCCGCCCCTAAGTGAACTCGGACTCAACTCAGTGAGCTCGGGCGTTCGCATCCATAAGTGAACTCGGACTCAACTCAACGAGCTCGGATGCCTAGTTACATCTCACGAACTCAGACTCAACTCAACGAGTTCGGACATTCGCATCCATAAGTGAACTCGAACTCAACTCAACGAGTTCGGATGCTCAACCATCCTAGTGACATGTCACTTGTATCCTAATCTATTCCTAAGGTTCAAACGGGATTTTCCTTGAACACATATCCTTGCCGTCTTTCGTAGAATACCGAAACCAATACTCGGTAACAATTTATATTTAACAAGTAGCTCACATAATTTGCATTTTATTCGAAAATAACCACAAAGCATATATTTCATGATAAAAATCAGTATATCATATAATTAACATCAATAACTTAAAAATAACAATTATGCTACATTATTTACACATGAACTTACCTTGGTACCAAAATACAAAGATTTTGCAATTTAGTCCACAATCATTTCTTTTCCTCGATTGGGGTCGATTCCACGTCTTTCTTGATCTAAAATAACAAATTTAGCTTATTTAATACTCACATTATCAAATTAGTCTTTAATTCAAATTTTAGCAAAATTACAATTTTACCCCTAAACTTTTGCATATTTACACTTTTGCCCCTAATCTCGAGATTAAACTTAATTCCTTATTCTTATGTTTTATAACATGCTGATCACTTTTCCCTTCTATGGCAACATCAAATTCTCACTCTAACATGTACTTATGACTATTAGGTATTTTTACCGATTAAGCCCTTTTACTCGTTTTCGCTTAAAACCGAGTAGTACAAGTTGTCTAACATAATTTAAAACCTCATATTATATCATAAAACACCAAAATACACAAATTTCACCTATGGTTATTTTTCCAAATATGAACTCTAACTCAAAATATTGCTATCATAAGCTATACTGAGCTACCGGGATCTCAAAAACGTAAAAATCATTAAAAACGGGGCTTGGAATAACTTACTATGAAGCTTGAAAGTTGAAGAAACCCTAGCTATGGAGGATGGAGCATTCGGCAGAAACTATGAAGATGATAACTAATTTTTGTGTTATTTTTCCCTTTTAATTTCGTTTAATATCCAAATGACCAAAATGCCCCTCTTTACTAAACTTTTAAAAATTCCTTCCATGTCCTAATTTTGTCCATGAACTTAAAATTGGTCAAATTTCTATTTAAGACCTCCTAATTAATATTTCAAAGTAATTTCATACTAGAAACTTCTAGAATGCAAGTTTTGCAACTTATTCGATTTAGTCCCTAACTTCAAATTAAGCATTTTATGCATAGAATTTCTTCACAAAATTTTCACACAATCATGCAATCATATCATAAACCTCAAAATAATTATAAAATAATTATTTCTATCTCAGATTTGTGGTCACGAAACCACTATTCCGATTAGGCCTTAATTCGGGATATTACATGTTTTGGGTATGGTTTATTATTGAATTACATTTTGACTGTAATTTGTTTATTTATTAGTTTGGGAAATGGCAGTGATGAGCTGTTATATTTGGTTGATGATAGAGAAATGAATACATATGTACTTATGTCATGAATTTTGGTGATTTGGGATGTAAAGGTCAAATTGTTATATATATATGTTATTGTATGTTCGGCTATGATATTTGACTATTTATGTTTGGTTTATGATGGCAAGAATGAATATGTTTTAACTGTTATATGGAAGTCATATTAAATGACCGAATATATATAAATTGATTTACTTGTGTATATGAAATTTCAGCATGATTTATAGCATATGAAATTGACATGTTTTGATTTGGCTAAATTACATGAAAAATGATTAATGTTAGTCAAGTGAGCAATGTATGAATTGGTTATGTTGCAAGTGAAATTTTGTTATTTAGATATGCTTGTATGTGTTTGTAAAATTTTGCTTAGTTAACCATGAGGTATAGTTCAACTTACACTAATATGCGCATGTGGGAAAGCTTATAAATGAATGAATTGTTGTAAGTTGAGTACGTGAAAATGAATTATGATTAATGATTATTTTACAAGTTCAACTGTCATGTTATTTAGTTAATATGTTCGGCTAATAGAAATATAAAGTATAATGTTTTCTTACTTTACATATTGGATCATTTTCAAATTTTGGATCATTTTACTTACTTTACATTTGACATCTAGTTTTCTGCCTTATGTTTTCTGTTATCTACCATTCAATTTGCCATGTTCCTTTTTTGGAAAAAAATTATTATCATGTTCTTTTGTACAAATTAGTTGTGATATTTTGTAATATATAGTTTTGAAATGAAATATGGAAGCAGAATTGATAAAGATTTGATTATGTTATTTTATTTTTAATATCAATTATTATTAATCTTATTTATCATACAAACATAAATTGGATAATAACACAAATATGAATTTATTTCTGTTATTAAACTGGGTCAGTGTAGTCATAAAATAAACTTTTTTGTCAGTTTAGTCATTTAAACATATACAATGATGGTGTTAGCTTGGATGATTGAGATGACATTGTACTGACCTTATCTTGATTTAATTCCGTAGCTTGCGTTTCTATTAAAATAACAATAATGGCCGACTTTTTCTCCAACCTTATTTTAAATATTCTATTTTATTTTTAAATTACATAATTAAACTAAATTGTATTTAAAGTTTTATTTTGAATATGTTATTTTATTTTATTTTAATCACGAAAAATATTTTGTCTACTTTTATTTTATTTTTAAATTACCTAATTAAATTAAATTGCATTTAAAGTTTTATTTTAAATATTTTATTTAATTTTAATTTAATCACTAAAAATGTTTTGTCTACTTTTATTTTAATTTTTAAATTATCTAATTAAATTAAATTGGATTTAAAGTTTTATTTTAAATATTTTATTTTATTTTATTTTTATCACGAAAAATATTGTCTACTTTTATTTTATTTTTAAATTACCTAATTAAATTGAATTGTATTTAAAGTTTTATTTTGAATATTTTATTTGATTTTAATTTAATCACTAAAAATATTGTCTACTTTTATTTTAATTTTTAAGTATCTAATTAAATTAAATTATATTTAAAGTTTTATTTTAAATATTTTATTTGATTTTAATTTAATCACTAAAATTTTTTTGTCTACTTTTATTTTAATTTTTAAATTATCTAATTAAATTAAATTGTATTTAAAGTTTTATTTTAAATATTTTCTAAATTTTATTTTAACCACGAAAAATATTGTCTACTTTTATTTTATTTTTAAATTACGTAATTAAATTAAATTGTATTTAAAGTTTTATTTTAAATATTTTATTTTATTTTATTTTAATCACGAAAAATATTGTCTACTTTTATTTTATTTTTAAATTACCTAATTAAATTAAATTGTATTTAAAGTTTTATTTTAAATATTTTATTTGATTTTAATTTAATCACTAAAAATATTTTGTCTACTTTTATTTTAATTTTTAAATTATCTAATTAAATTAAATTGTTTTTTAAATATTGTTAAAAAAATTAGACTTAACTTACTTGGAAAATAATTTTTTTTAATTTATTTTAAGGAATTAGCCCATTCATTCCTGAGTTGATTTAGCATTCATATGACTCAATAAAAAAAAAAAACCATAATTTAGCACACATGATGAACTTAATTCAAAATAATTAATTAACCCTAAACTTGCAAATTTAATCTAATAACCACATCTTCACTTCCCTTGTGTTTTCCCATCAACACAATCACAATCCCATCAACATAAATATATATCATATCTTACATAATTTACATAACTTACATAATACATAAATTTATATATCATATCTTACATAATTTACATAAGATAAACAACTTACATAATTTACATAACTTACATAATACATAAGTATATATCATATCTTACATAATTTACATAAGATGAACAACTTGCATAATTTACATAACTTACATAATACATAGATATATATCATATTGTACATAATTTACATAATTTACATAACTTACATAATACATAAATATATATCATATCATAACTTACATAACTTAGTTATACTTATAAATAAACAACTTAACCGTGTAATTTATTATCAACTTTAGATTTCAAGAACTACGAAATGGATAGGAGTTAGATGAAATTGTCAAGGGTAAGCAATGCCTATCGAAATGGAGTACAAACTTTTCTAAATTTTGCATTTCAAAATGCAAGCCAAGAGAATATGATTCTTTGCCCGTGTAAGAAGTGTGGCAACATCAATTGGCATTTTCGTGAAGTTGTCTACGAGCATCTAATTGTTGACGGCTTTATTCGGGGGTATAAAAAATAGATTTTCCATGGAGAGTGTACATCTAGTGGAACTTCTTCAACGATTAATCCGACTTATCCTGATACTGATTACCACCAGTATGTTAGACAAGATGACATGGAAGGTATGTTGCGGGATGCATTTAATATGCACAGTCATGGTCAGCAATCGTTTCCACCTAACTTTATTGCATCCGACGATTGTAATATTGGTGGAAATATTTTTTTGAAAACGGGAACAAGTGCACCTGATGAGGAGCCAAATGAAGAATCGGCGAAGTTCTACAATTTACTTAACGAAATGAACGAAGAACTTTACGAGGGATCAAAATATTCGAAATTGTCCTTCTGTATTCGTCTATTTCACTTAAAATGTTTGGGAGGGTGGACCGGAAGCTCTTTTACAATGCTGCTAGATTTTCTGAGAGAGATGTTTTCGTTTGCAAAAATCCCCCAGTCTTGCCAAGATATGAAGAGACTAATAAAAGATTTGGGCCTTGGGTACGATAAAATTCATAGTTGCCCAAATGACTGCATGTTGTACTGGGGTGATCAGAAGAACCAACAGTCATGTCATGTTCGCGGTAAGTCTCGTTGGATGAATGAGAATATAGAAGATGTGAATGGGGATGAAGGTGGGGCACTTTTAAGAAAGAAGCCAGTCAAGGTTATGCGATATTTTCCCATAATACCAAGACTTCAAAGGCTTTTCATGTCGTCAAAGACGACCGATTCTATGAGGTGGCATAATGATTAACAAACCAATGATGGATTATTAAGGCATCCTGCTGATTCTTTAGCTTGGAAATCGTTTGACAGTAAATTTCCAAGCTTTGCAAGCGATCCTCGAAACGTGAGGCTTGGGCTTGCAGATGATGGCTTTAATCCTTTTAAAATCATGAGTACTTCGATGCGATTTGGCGGCTGTAGTGCTTGTTCCTTACAATTTGCCTCCATGGATTTGCATGAAGCAATCTTCATTTATTTTATCAATGATTATCCCTGGAGAGAAAGGTCCCGGAAATGATATTGACATCTATTTGCAGCCTCTTATTGAAGAGTTAAAACAATTATGGTCAGGTGTTGAGACATATGATGTATTAAGAAAGGAGAACTTTAATTTACGTGCAGCTTTATTGTGGACAATTAATGATTTCCCGGCTTATGCTAATTTATCGGGTTGGAGTACTAAAGGACGTTATGCCTGTCCTTGTTGTGCTGTGCAAATAAGTGGTTGTATAATGGGAAGAAGTTCTTTTACATGGGCCATCATCGGTGGTTAGATGAAAATCATAAATTTAGATTTCAGAGGACTCTATTTGACGGTACTGAAGAGTACAAAGGAGCTCTTGAGCAGACCGTTGGATCTGAAATCTTGTTTATGTTAAAAGATATCAAATTTAGTTACGGGAAGATGAATCAACCACCTATCACGCAAAGAATGAGAAGATCGAGGGATGAATCTGATGATGAATCTGACGAAGAGGATGATCCTAATGAGGCGGACTTGTGGAAAAAAAGGAGTATTTTTTTAGTTGCCTTATTGGGAGCACAACATTTTACGCCACAATCTTGATGTCATGCATATTGAGAAGAATGTCTGCGAGAACATAAGTGGGACAATTTTAAATGTCGATGGAAAATCAAAAGACAATCTTCAGAGTCGACTTGATTTAGTTGACATGAGAATTCGGCGTGATCTTCATCCTCAAGTACTTATCGGTTGCCGCCTTCTATTTTTTCAATGTCAAATAAAGAGAAAGAGGTGTTTTGCATGGTGTTGAAGGATATAAAGGTCCCAGATGCGTATGCATCAAATATATCTAGATGTGTGAGTCTTAAAATCGAAGATTATATTCATTAAAATCACATGATTACCACATCTTGATGCAAGATTTACTCCCAGTTGCTTTACGGTGCTACATGTCAAAAAATGTGACGTCCTGTATAATTGAACTATCCAATATAATGAAAGCTATTTGTGGCAAAGTTTTGGATGTTGAAGAACTTAAGAAAGTACAGGATCGAGCTGCTTTGACTTTATGCAATTTAGAGAAGATCTTTCCACCTTCCTTCTTCACTATTATGGTGCACTTGGTAATCCATCTCCCTCACGAAGCAATACTTGGTAGACCGGTTTTTTATCGATGGATGTATCCTATAGAAAGGTGCTAATTTATTTCTCAAGTATTTATTCATTCGCCTCTATACATTTAGTTACAACTTTTGATAAATATTGTATATCGTCTTTAGGTTCCTAAGCAAATTGAAATCTTATTGTCGCAATAAGCGTTATCCAGAAGGATCAATTGCTGAAGGCTACTTGGCAGAGGAGTGCATGACCTTCTGTTCTAGATATTTAGAAGATGTTGAAACACGATTGAATAGACCAACTAGAAATGCTGGGCTCAATGAACATAACTTGGCCGAAACTTATTTATTCCAAAGTTACGAAGAATCAATCGGCAAAGTTGAAATTGCAGAATTAGATGATATATCGTGGATACAAGCACATCGATATGTACTTTTTCACCACGATTTAGTTGAACCGTTACACAAGTAAGTTCTAAAATTTCCTCACATATTTATCATTTTGATTTGTTTATCTTCTAACCAATTAAACTTGTTTTTAACATAGTGAGTACAAACAAATTTTGAGATCTCGTGCACGCTCTCGAAGATTACAACATTGAGAGATTAATAAGTTATTCACAGAATCTTTTCATGAATGGTTAAGCCAAACGGTATGTAACTAAAGTTAATAAGTTACATATATTCGTGAAATTTAGTTAATCAAATAATAATGTTTTTACATAATACATTTATAATTTTTCAATTTACTTTCGGTTCAATAGGTTTGGAGTGGGAAGGACGTCAATGACGAAGTTAAATGGCTTTTTCAAGGTCCGAACAGAGTAATAAAAAGATATAGTGCCTTCCTTATCAATGGATACAGATTTCATATAAAGTATCGCGAGAGAATGAGGAGAACTCAAAATTGTGGAGTTGTTAATTCTTCAATTACAAGTTATGCTAGTGCTAGGGCAGTAATCCGGTTGAGGGTAATGTGGAGTATTACGGACTTCTTACCGACATTATTGAGTTGGATTACTATGGCAGATGGAAAGTTGTCTTATTTCGGTGTGATTGGGCTGATGTTAACACTGCTCGAGGAATTAAAAAAGATCAATTTGGTTTTACAATGGTGAATTTCTCTCGCTTGATTCACACTGGACAACAATTGATGGACGAGCCATATGTATTTTCCTCTCAAGTGAAACAAGTTTTTTATTCGAAAGATCCAACTTATGCGGGTTGGTATGTTGTACTCCGGAACACCCCTAGAAACTTGTTTGACATGGGTAATGGAAGTAGAGATGAAATCGTCGAAAGATCAGAAACATTACCTTTTCAGAACAAAACTTAGATGAAAATATCCCTAGTACTAGTACACAACATCAATGGGTTCAACATGATGTCGATGAAGATATTTACGAATAATGATGTAGTAAGATTTTACGATTTTTTAATTATATGTAATATTATAATTTTAATCTTGGTCATGTTATATAATTTAACTATTTTATATGTACTATTATTGTTGTAATTTGTTACTAAAACTTTAACTCTTTTATGTGTATTGCAGGAAAAATGCGTAGAAGAAGATTACGAGATTTAAGTATTGTCCAGAATACTCCAAATTCGGAAGAAGGGAATAGTGAACAGCAGACAGTTGTTGGATCTTCGAATGTGCCGGAGACACTTAATGAGCCTGAAGAATTTCAAAGTAATGTTAAGTTCATTTTACATGTGTTGACTTTTATTATTGATTTATTTGTCAATTTTAATATAATAATAGTATATCATTTTTTAGCTGAAAGTGGTGGGACGCGCAGAGTTCGAGGACGTACGTTGCTTAGAGATTTATACGACTTAGATCCTGTCGAGCGTGTCAAAGTAAGTAGAAATACTCATGGTCAGTCTGTTGGATCTGAAGCTCGACTTTTAGCAGGCTATTTGGGCATTTTAGCACGAAATGCCAATATGTTGCCCATCAACTACGAATCATGGCATCACATGCCTGATAGAAACAAAAATCAGGCTCTCGCTAATATTAAGGTAACAAAATGTGAATGTAATTTATAATACTTTGGTTTAAGTTTCATTTATATTTACATTCTAAACTTGTGTTTTTTTAGGAGAGATTTGCTTTTGAGGTCTCCGATGATTATATCAAGAAGGCATTGGGTAAAAAATGGAGAGACAATAAAAGCACTTTAAAAAAACAATATTTTAAGAAAGACATAAGCCTCGAGGAAAAATTAAGAAACGTCCCACTGGAATCTTTGAGGTACCAATGGGAAGATGCGGTTAAATTCTGGAATTCAAAGAAAGGAGAGGTATTCAGTATTTCCAAACTCTTATATATAGTGTTTACTATATACGTAATAATAATTTCATTATGTAGGACCATGAGTGAGTTGGAACAAGCAGCAGGCAAAAACAAAAATTCACGCACACGGTAGGGTCGAGAAGTTTTGCTTCTGTAGCTGAGGCCGATGTATTATGAATTTATTAATTCTTTCAAATATTAATAACTTTCTATTATTAAATAATATTTTTACTACTATATTGTAGGAAGTCAAATCTGGACAAAAAGTTGGACGCCTTCAGCTTTTTGAGATTACGCATAGGAAGAAAGATGGATCTCCTATGACATCCGAAGCTGGAGAAATTATGGTATATTTACTTAATAATATTTGATTTATTCTAAATATTTATAATCTTTAATTATAATTTTTTAATTCAATTCATCATTAGTAGTTTTAAATAATGTTAAGTTATGTTGTATTCATTTTTATTATATATTTCGTTTCTAACTGTTTAATTGCTTTTTTAGGAGAAACTAAAGGAGAAGAAGGCGAAATATGAAGCGATTGCTTCGACTGATAGTTCTGTTAATCTTGAGAACATTGATAATAGAATTATCACCAAGTTTTGGGTCTGAAAGGTACGGTCGGGTTCGATTTCAAGGATGCGTGTTACCCCGACCCAATATTTTGGATCCGGCTCCCAAAGCAATACATGCCTTAGGAAGTCAAGCTCAAGTCGAAGTTCAGAGGTTAAGAGACCAGATAGCTCAGATGCAAGCGAACACGGTTGAGCAAATTGCCGAGGTTCAACGAAAATATAAAGAACTCCAGCAACAACTTAGAGCGGAGGCAGAGAGAGAGGAGGCGGCAGCAAGAAGAAGCGGAGGCAAAGCAGCAGAGAGGAGGAGGCAGAGGCACGAGCGAGGAGCCAGAGGCGCGGCGATGGCAGCAGAGAGAGAGAAAAAGTACGATGACCTTCTACGGCCTGGCAGCAGATGATGCAGATGTTTCAGCAATCGTAAAAGCCGCCATCTTAGACATTAGTTTTCTCATTGTAAGAATGTTTTTAACTTTTTCACGTTTAACATTATTGTAAGAATATTTTAAATTATACTTTATTTATTAATTATATCATATATCTTTTGTTAAATTTGAAGTATCATTTAGAATTAATGTTTTTGGTGGTATTTTTTATGCTAAATTTGCTGTTTTTGGCTGCATTTTATACTATATTTGTTGTATTTGGTTGGATTTTAATGCAGGAAGGGTTGGATATTGGTGAAAAAAATATATTGCAAATCTGTCAAAATTAGCTGCGTTTGTGGGCTTTCCCAACAAACGCTGCTAAAAGCCATGACTTTTAGCGGCGCTTTCCAAAAAAAGGCCACTAGAAGCCATGACTTTTAGCGGCGCTTTCCCAGCAAACGCCGCTAAAAGCCATGGCTTTTAGCGGCGTTTTTTTAAAAATAAACACCACGAATTTTTGTGGCATTACCTATAGCGGCATTTTTTGCGGCGTTTTAAAAAGCGCCGCAAAAAGTTTTAGTGGCGCTTAAAAACGCTACTAAAGGCTAAAAAAAGCGCAACTAAAAGTCTATTTTCTTGTAGTGTTTGTTCTCATAACTTGCCACTGATAGTTATTCAGTGGCATCTCTTCAATAAATTCGTAAGCCTCTTCAGGTGTTTTGTTGTTTAGAGTTCCACCGGCGGCTGTGTCGATCAATTGCCTTATCGAGGGGTTCACAACGTTGTAAAACGTCTGAACCTGCAACCAAAAGGGTAACCCATGGTGAGGGCACCTTCTCAAAAGATCATTGTATCTCTGTAATGCATCATAAAGTGTTTCTAAATCCATCTGTACAAAACAAGAGATATCATTCCTCAATTTAGCCATTTTAGCCGGCGAAAAATATTTTAATAAAAATTTTTCGGTCATTTGTTCCCAAGTAGTTATTGACCCTTATGGTAACGAGTTCAACCACTGTTTAGCTTTGTTCCTTAATGAGAATGGGAAAAACCGAAGGCGAATGGCATCATCAGAAATGTCATTTATCATAAAAGTGTCACAGAATTCCAAAAAATTTGCCAAATGAGTGTTTGGATCCTCATCCTGCAAACCATCAAACTGAACAAACTGTTGTATCATTTGAATCGTGTTAGGTCTCAATTCAAAATTAATTATAGCAATAGCAGGTCTAACTATACTCGATTCAGCTTCTGTTAAAGTAGGTTTAGCATAATCATACATAGTACGTGGAGCAGGATTCTGATTTACTGGATCAGCAACAATCGCAGGAGGTAGCGGATTATTCTGATTTTCAGCCATCTCCTCAGTTGTAGTGTGAATATCGTTCTCTTGCTCTTCCTCTATGTATTGTAAGCTTCGTCTTATTTCTCTTCAGTTTCTGCGAGCTGTGCTCTCGATCTCACTATCAAAAAGTAGAGGTTCTGACGGGTTTCTTCTAGTCATAAACTATAAAAACCTGCCAGAAGTAAAGAAAGGAAAAATTAGTAGAGAAAAGTTAGACTAAAAATTAAATTGCAATAAAAATAAAAATGGCTAAAGTAATAAAAATCAAGCGTTCCTAATATCTTAGTTCCCCGGAAACAACGCCAAAAACTTGATGTGCGTGATAAGTTTTAAATTTATAATTGATTGTACTTGAAACTAACTATTATCACGATAAAGGCAAGCGCACCTATCGAACAGTAGTATAGCTTATAACAAGACCGAAATATCGAACCCACAAGAACTAAAAGTACTAGTATTAACCTTCTTTTTATTATCTAGCCTAAAAATAAGGGGATTTGCTTTATCTAAACTAATCAACTAAACTAAGAATGCATAGGAAGTAAATAATACTTTTGGGAAAACTGATTGATTTGGACAATACCCAAGGAAAAATCCACCTAGACTTCACTTGTTATTTGACTCTGAATTAGACGATTTATTCACTTGACTTGATCCGTAGAAATCCCTAAGTTATATTATTATCTCTCTCGAGACTAACAATGTCTAACCCTAGGTTGATTAATTGAAATCTCTTTCTAATTAAAACCCTTAGTGTTGTATTAACTCGATCTATGGATTCCCTTATTAGGTTTGACCCTAATCCAGCAGATTTATGTCGCCCTAGGCCTAGGGATGCAATCAACTCCGCTTAATTATGCTAGATCTACTCTTAGTCAGAGACTTTTGCTCCTCTAAATAAGCACATCAATACTTGAATCAATATCCTGAAATATTAAAGCAATGATTAAGAACACACAATTAAGAACAAATCAAGTATTCATCATATAATTCAAAAAATAATAAAAAGATCCATCTTAGGTTTCATTCCCCTGCGGTATTTAGGGAATTTAGTTCATATGTGTAAAAGAAAACATCTCAGAATAATAATAATAATAATAATAATAATAATAAAACATAAAGAACCCAAAAATCCCTGAAGAAAATCTAAGGGAGTTCTTCAGTCTTGAAGGAGAATCCGACTTTTGAGATGGATCAATCGGCTTTCTTCGAGTATCCCCTACCTTCTACCCTGCGTGTCCCTTTTTATCCTCCTCTAGGGTGTTAATATAGGCTTTAGAATGCCTCAAAACCTTCCAAAGTGTCCTTTTCCAAATAGAACTATACTTCGGCCTGACAGGGACACGACTGTGTGCCACGCCCGTGTGAGGCAGCTTAGGCCGTGTTACAGTCTGTTAAATAGACACGGGCATGTGGTCTGCCCTTGTGAGGAAGTCCAGGCCATTTTGATTTCCTATGTTGGCCCATTTTCTCCGTTTTTGGCCCGTTTCTCACTCTTTTTACTCTCCTATGCTTGCCTAAGTATAAAACATAAAATTAAAGGATTAGAAGCATCAAATTCCAAAAATCTAATGATAATTCATCCAAAAATGTGCGAATCGTAGGATAAAAATATGTATAAATTACGACTTACCAGTTAACCCTTATTGACCCTACGATAGACCAACAGTCGATCGAAATGAATCGAACGACTCTAGGGAAAATTTGGGAATTATGGGCCCACATGCCTGTGTGGCTTGCTCGTGTGGGCCCACACGTCTAGATTGGCCTCACCCGTGTGGCCCACATGGCCTGGCCCAAAACCCACACGTTCATGTGGGCCCACACGCCCAACTTGGCCTAGCCAGTGTGACCCACACAGCCACACTCACACCACCATATGGTCGTGTCTTGCACACGGCCATGCCCTCATCAAACACACAGTCGTGTCTTGCACACGGCCATCCACACGTCCAGGCACACGCCCGTGTGGCGTCAACAATATGGTTTTTCGGCTTTCATCGAAGCTTAATTTTCTGCATTTTGGAAACAGACCTGGTACGATTTTGGTGTGTAACCACTCCTGATGCCCTCAAAACTGATGACACGAATAGACCAAATGAATGAAGGAAGAAGGAGTTCCCAAAATGCAAGGATTTGACAACAGTTCAACACGATAGGAGGATATAGCAAAAAGGAGAAAAGAACAAAATGCAGAGAAAATGAAGAAGAATTGACGTCAGATTTTCTTTGGAAGAGAGAGAAAATTTTGAACAAAAAGAAATAAAATAAAAGATATCCTACATATCCTTTATTTTTCTCCCACCAACCCACCAACTCATAACTCCCTCAGAATTTTAGCTCGACCAAAACTCTAATAGACAACCGAGCAAAAATAACACCCGTGCTCGTGCAGGAATTCAAACACAAGACCTTCAACATACCAACTCCCTTACCACTCGAACCAGCAGGCTCATTCTATATAGATTAACAGACAGTTTTATATAAGCCCACTTAACAAGGGTAGGGTTAGGACTTAAAATAATAAAGTTTTGCCAAAAATGGGACTTGAACCCAAGACCTCACACACACACCTAGAATACTTAACCATTGAAGCATATATACAGTTGTGTCAGAATTTACAAAAGCAAAAAAAAAAATTATCAGGGTATTACAACTCTACCCCCTAAAAGAAATTTTGACCTCATAATTTACTTGGTCCGAACAGATGAGGATACTATTGACGCATCGAGTCCTCAGGCTCCCACATGGCTTCCTCAATGCCATGATTCTACCACAGAACCTTCACTAACGGTATGGACTTCCTCCTCAGAACCTTAATATCCCGATCCATAATCTGAATCGGCTCCTCCTTAACAGTCAAATCCGGCCTAACCTTGATCTCCTCAACAGAGACGACGTGAGATGGATCATACTGATACCGCCATAACATCAAGACGTGAAACACATCGTGGATACGGTCCAACTCTAGTGGTAGCTCTAACTGATAAGCGACCGGTCCCACACATTTCAGAATCCAATATAGCCCAATGAACCTAGGGCTTAACTTGCCCTTAAGACTGAATCTAAGAACTTTTTTCCACAGAGAAACATTAAGAAATACAGAGTCACCCACAGAGTACTTAATATCTCCCCTTTTCAGATCTGCATATGACTTCTGTCTATCAGAAGCTGCCTTAAGACGATCCCAAATCAGTCTAACCTTATCTTTGGTCTTAGAAACCAACTCAAGACCCAAAATCCGTCGCTTACCCAACTCAATCAAACATAGCGGAGTACAACACTTACGAAGATACAAAGCCTCGTAAGGTGCCATCTAGATGCTAGACTAGAAACTGTTGTTGTAGGCAAACTTAGCTAGCGGTAGAAAATCCTCCCAACTACCTCGGAATTCAATCATACAACTCCGAAGCATATCCTCTAGTATCAAAATCACCCTCTCAGACTGACCATCAGTATGAGGATGAAACGCAGTACTAAAGTCCAAACTCGAACCCAGAGCCTCATGTAGTTTCTTCTAGAACCGAGAAGTGAAACGAGGATCTCTATCAGAAATTATCGAAACAAGAACCCCATGCAGTCTTACAATCTTGGAGATATAAAACTTCGCTAACTTTTGCATAGAGTAGTCCGTCTGAACTGGAATAAAATGAGCGGACTTGGTCAATTGATCCACGATGACCCAAATATAATCCTTCTTAGGAGGTGTCAAGAGTAACTCACTAACGAAATCAATCGTCACTCATTTCCATTTCTATAAGGGAATCTTAACAGGTTGTAACAAACACGAAGGCAACTTGTGCTCAGCCTTAACTTTCTGGCATGTCAGACAATGAGCAACAAAATCCGTAACCTCATATTTCAAACCCGGCCAACAGTATAGTTCTCAGAAATCTTGATACATCTTATTATCACCAGGATGCATAGCATAAAGACTACTATGCACCTCCCTTAGAATCGACTGCCTTAGATCAGAATCATTCCGCACACAAACCTGACCTTGACAATACAGAACCCCATCTGTATTCAGCCCAAAATTCAAAGTATTATCATTCTTAACCTGACAAAATTGTTGAACCAAAGACTCATTCCCATATTGCTTATCCTGAATCTAATCAATCCAAGCCGACTTAACTTGTAACTCGGCTAACGGACCTCCATCCTCAAACAAACTAAGACGAGCAAACATCGCTCTCAAATCAGTCATCGCTCTTTGACTGAGAGCATCAGCCACCGCATTGGCCTTACCGAGATGATACTCTATCGTGTAGTCATAATCTTTTAACAGCTTAATCCAGCGACACTATATAAGATTCAACTTCTTCTGAGTAAGGAGGTACTTGAGGCTCTTGTGATCAGTGTAGATGATACACCTCTCACCATATAGATAGTGCCTCCAGATTTTTAACGCAAAAACCACAGCAGCCAATTCGAGATCATGCGTCGGATAATTTCCTTCATGTGTCTTAAGCTAACGGGAGCATAAGCCACAACTTTACCATCTTGCATTAGTACACAACCCAAATCAACGTGCGATGCATCACTATAGACCACAAACTCTTTACCAAATTTAGGCTATATCAAAACATGAGCCTGAGTTAGAACGGACTTGAGCTTATCAAAACTCGATTGCTGTGTATCAGTCCAGACAAAAGGAACACCCTTGCACAGAAACTTAGTCAAAGGAGTTGCAATCAGAGAGAACCCCTCAACAAAATATCGATAATACCCCGCAAGACTCAGAAATCTACGAATCTCTAATATGTTCTTAGGCTGTTTCCAATCAAGCACAACCTCAATCTTTCTGGGATCAACTCGGATCTCCTCAGCAGAAACCATGTGCCCTAAAAAAGTTACCTCTCGCAACTAAAACTCACACTGGCTCAACTTAGCGTAGAGCTGTTTCTCTTGAAGTATCTGAAGCACTACTCTAAGATACTCATCATGTTTGTCCTCGATCTTAGAGTATCCAGAATATCGTCGATGAAAACTATGATGAACTGATCTAGATACAGCTAAAAAACTCAATTCATCAGATCCATGAATGCAGTTGGAGTATTCGTCAAACCAAAGGGCATAACTAAAAATTGGTAGTGCCCATAACGAGTCCTAAATGCAGGCTTATGAACATCAAATTCCTTAAATCTAAGCTGATGGTACCCAGATTGGAGATCTATTTTCGAGAACATTAAAGCTCCTCGAACTGATCAAACAAACCATTGGTCCTCGGAAGTGGATACTTATTATTCATAGTCATTTTATTCAATTGTCGGTAGTCAATGCACATCCTCATGGTACCATCCTTTTTCTTAACAAACAAAACTGGTGCCCCCATGAAGACATACTAGGATGGATGAAACCACGATTCAGAAGCTTTTGAAGTTAAGTCTTAAGCTCTATAAGCTCTTTTGGTGCTATATGATATGGAGCGATGGACACTGGAGCTGTATCCGGTAGAAGCTTAATGCCGAACTCAACTTCTCGATTCAGAAGTAAACCCAGTAACTCCTCAGGAAAGACATTCAAAAAATCCCTCACTGTTCTGATATCCCCGATAGAAGAGTCTGCAAAAACTGAAACACTGACGAAATCCATATACGTCTCACACCCTTTTCAAACCAATTTCTCAGCCACAAAAATAAAGATCACATTAGACAGATAATCTCGACACTCACTGATCACAACCACCTCTTTATCATCCTCAGTCATCAGAACGACCCTCTTAGTCACACAATCCAAACTAACTCGGTGCTCAACTAACCAATTCATACCCAAAATTAAGTCTAACTCCCTAAACGGTAGCTCCATCAAATTTTCCAGAAATACAACCCCTTGCACTTCTAACCGAACATTCCTATAAAGTCTATTAACCCGAACAGACTCCTCTAACGGGCTCAGTATAGTAATCTCACTAGAAGTACACTAAACAGAAATCCCCAAGTTCTCAGAAATAGTACTAGCTATATAGGAATGTGTAGAACCTATGTCAATCAGAGCAGTATATGAAACGTCAAAAATAAAGAACGTACCCGTGATAACATTAGGAGCATCTCTATCCTCTCGGTGTCAAGCAACATAAACCAATGTCAGTTGCCTCACCTCAATCTGATTAGCACCTCTGTCCAATGCTCACTATCCTCGACCCATACCATTACCACCCCTAGCCAGTCCATGGCCTCTAAGTGGCTACTGAACTACCCATTGAGGCTATACAGAACCCGATCCTAAAGCTTGCATCTGATCAACCCGCTGTAGACATTTTCTCCAAAGAACCACACTGTAAACAAGCCCCTAACCTTCTTCAACACTCACCCGGATAATGTCTACCACAATCACCATAAGGCTGAATCCTAGTAGGAGCAACAGGAACCCCTACTCTAATCGGCCCATCAGATTTGGCCCATTTCTTAGGCATCTGAAAAAAACTATAGGGCTCTGAATCCTTCTTATTATTACCTCTCTCACGATCTCTATTTTGGCACTCCACGCACTTAACCTTCTCGGTGATCTACAAGAATAGAAAACTCGCACTCCCTCTGCAGAGCAATCAGAACCCATAAACTGTCTCTCAAACCATCTTAAAAATGAACGCATTTCTCATACTCAGACGCCACCATGCCTCGAGCGTAACAACTCAACCTCAGAAACTCGGCCTCATACTCAGCCACAAATCTATTACCTTGTGTGAGATTCATGAATTGATGCCTACGAGCATCCCCATAGCTCGCCCCCACATACTTCCTCTTGAAAGCAGTCTTAAAATAATCCTAATTCATACAGTCTGGCTAAGTACCCTCCTCAACGAACAACCACCATTGATACGCCTCGTCATGAAGCCAAGAGACTGCACCCTTTAGTTTCTGATCAGGAGTACAGTCTATATCATACATAATCCTTTCAGTGGCCTCTAACCAATACTCAATCACAGTAGGGGCGACCCCAGTGACACCTTTAAACAGCTCTGCACCATTAGACTGGAGTTGTTCAGTTACTGACCCACGACCGCCAAATCCAGAATAGGGTCCAGCGACCCTCTCCAACACTCTCAACATGACTTGGGACAGTGCGTCGTCCCTAACCGAGTGGCTTTGAGACCTAGTCTCAGTAGCAGGTGAAATCGGTGTCTCACTCGTGTCTAAATTTGACATACTGCCCAAAGAGGAAAACTCAGCTCGAGCTCCCCTACGGCTTCTACCGCACCCATAAATACCACAATCGTGAGTTCCACGAGCGCTTATTGTAAATTCAAATTTGTCTACATTATAAAATTTTATGCATCAATTCCAGTATTTATTAGTAGATATCTATGTGTAAATTATCAGAAGTTCAGAAGTGTTTCAGAGATTTTAGTCTCTAACTAGCTCAGTATAGTTTTCAAAAAGTGCTAACTATAGTGTTTCTAGAGTATCCTATTTAAGTTCAAAAATACTTACACGACCGGCGCTGGAGACTCGGTGTACCACATACTTTCTTAAAATTATCCAAATTATTTAAAAATTAGTTCTTTTTGAAACAAAATTTTGGAACCCAAAATTCACAGCCCGAGTTTTATAACCTGCTCTGATACTACTAAATGTAATACCCCAAACTCAGCCTAGACGTTATGGCTGAATCTAGAGATGTCACAAAGTAAGGTTTTAAGAAAAGTGTAATTTCGACAAAGCTTTGTAAAGTGGTTCGATAAATCATCCATGTTTGATAACTATTACTAAAAAACGTTATTTAATTAATTCAATTGTCAAAACATTATTTACAGCGAAAGGTTTAGAAACCGTTTATACTTTAGAAATCCAGTTCATATTTTTGGAAAAACATTTGTTTTCGTAAAATTGTGATCTTAGTCAAATGTCGCAATAAAGGTTTAAGCACATCCAAAACCAGAATAAAAATTAAACAGTCTAAAGAGTCCAAAAATTACAAAACTCTCAGAAAAATATTACCTAAAAATAAATAAACCAATATTAAAAATAGTTCACAAGTCGTGGTCACCGTGAGACTCCGCTGCACTGATCCGCCTAAGTCTGTGGATTAGTTGAACAGAATAGACAAACAAATGTGAGTTTTCATAAACTCAGTATGTAACGCAACGGAAATAGACATGTAAAACATACAGTAAACTTAACACAGTCAAATACAGATTCAGACTTAGGTTTATTTCAGAAACAAATAACAGAATCAGATATGTAGAACAGATATATAGAATCCTACTCCCATCCTCTACACACCAACCCTGACTATCCCATCACACCATGTGGGGTTAAAAACACCCACCCATCTCTACACACCATATTGTGTCATTACGACTCATATCAGATAATATGCAGCCAAACTGCCAGAATATAGGCGAAGGTCACCACATAGAATACTTCTTCCACATATACAATTCCCACCTCGAACATAATTATAGATTACAGATACAAAAATATCATGCATAACATGCTTGCATACATATATCAGATATATATAGCAGCTTAATCAAACATGCATGACAGGGTCCTACTCAGAGCAAACTATCAAAATATCAGATCACATAATCTAGGGTTTGGTTAGCCCTCACTGACCCTACAGTAGGCCGACAGTCGATCAGAACGACCCGATCGACTCTAGGGAAAATTTCAGAATTATGGGTCCACATGCCCGTGTGAGCCCACACCCCCAGATTAGCCTCACCCGTGTGGCCCACACGGCCTAGCCTAAAATCCACACACCTATGTAGCACGGCCGTGTGGGCCTACACGCCCAACTTGGCCTAGCCCGTGTGACCAATACGGCCACACTCATACCACCATATAGTCGTGTCTTATGCACGGCCGTGTCCTCGCCAAACAACGACTGTGTCTAGCACACGGCCATCCATACGGCCAGGCACATGCCCGTGTAGTGTCGACAATATGGTTTTTCAGTTATGGTTTTTCTACATTTTAGGAACACACCTAATACGTTTTTGGTAAGTAACCACTCCCGAGGCCTTCAAAATCAATGACACGAGCATACACTACCTAGATTTAGGCTGTTAGAGTAAACCTTCACTGCTCACCACCAAACGAACGAAAGAAGACGGAATTCCCGAAACACAAGGACTTGACAGCAGTTCAACAGGATAGGAGGATATAGCAAAAAGGAGAAAAGAACGAAATACAAAGAAAAGGAAGAAGAACTGACGTCAGATTTTCTTTAGAAGAGAGAAAATTTTGAACAAAAAGAAATAAAATAAAAGATATCATACACATCCCTTATTTTCCTTCCACTAACTACCAACTCATAACTCCCTCAGAATGTTAGCTCGATCGAAACTTTAATACACAACTGAGCAAAAATAAAATCTATGCTCGTCTAGGAATTCGAACATAGGACCTCCACCACCCCAACTCCCTTACCACTCGAACTAGCAAGCTCATTCTGATATGGATTAACAGACAGTTTTATATAAGCCCACTTAATAAGGGTAAGGCTAGGATCTAAAATAATAAAGTTTGCCAAAAGTGGGATTTGAACCCAAGTTTTCACACACACACCCAAAACACTTAACCACTAAAGTAGATACACAATTGTGTCAGAATTTATAGAAATAGAAATAAATTTATCAGGCCGTTACAACTCTCTTACCCTTTGTTTAAAAAAAATAAAAATTTAGTTTTTTTCCTATTTCTTTTAACCCCATTTTTAGGATGTGACAATCCTAGTCCTTATTTTTCAAATACCCCAAGATTCTCGAGATACTTTCAAACATCTAGAAGCACGTTTTTTGTTTTTTTATTTTAAAAACGCTTTTAAGAACACACGTTTTTTTTTTTAAATTGTTCTACCGATGTCAAGTTATGTTCAATATTAGGTGTAGTTTTTGCTATAAAGCGAGTGGCCATTCTGCTAGAAACGTTCGAACCTAAAATTTTAAGAATATTTTCAATAAAGAGAGATTTACATAAAGGGATAATGTTGTTTATGTGAAAGAATTGAATTTCACAAATCAAATCAAAACACGTTATTATATCAAGTAAGTTTTGTTGTTATTATTAATGGATAATTAGTACTCTAGTTTTCTGCATAATGTTTTGGTTTTAAACATATAAAACAAGTTATTTAGTTGAAAATAAGTGGATGAGTTAATACTATTGTTTATTACGACGGTGAAATTTATGACACCAACATCTGGTTCGTTTTTACTTCAGCCTAAACAATGCAATTGGCTTTCAACCCAAATTTAAGTGTTAGAGCTCCGGGCAAGAATTAAATGAAAAGTGGGTAATTCGAGCTGTAGAGTTTTTTCCTTGAAGTATATATATTTAGCGTCAAAGGACTAGGGTTTAATATGAAATATTTAATGTCAGAGGTCCAATGACGATCGAGGCAATGGCCCAAACGCATAATGCTATTGGATCACCTAGAATTGAGTTATATGTCAAGTTTGTAGATGTCAATGAAGGTGGTTGTAGGTCAACAATTGTTCCAGTTCATGTCGGAATGAAACAAGAAGCTGAAATTCCAACCACACGGTTGTGCAGTGGGTTCATAGCTTTATTTAAAAGCTCCCATTATGAAATCCCAGAATCATCAATGGGAAGACATTCTTCAGTTTCAACCCAAGATTTCAACTTTGACACACAATTCGTCCACCAGTTAGGGTTTAAAGGTAATCAAAACTTCGATGTCTTGACACAACATTCTGTTAGTGTTTTTCATTTCAACTTCCAAAGGTTGATGTTTTACACCGAAAACACTTAAATGGGTGCGTCATCAAGTTACATCGGTTCGCAACCCGTAAGTGATTTTGGTTGTAACTATAGGTATACAATAAAGAATGATGTACTCCCTACAACTTACACCAATGAAAGGACATCTAACCCTGGATAGACAACTTGAATTGTAATCAAAGAGGGCACTGAATCCAACAATGATCCAATCCAAGAGTCCGGCCCAGATGGCTCAGAAATTACATTATTTTCTAAACTAGAGTCGGTTCCAATTGATTAGAAAATGGTGGTTCCAATGACGAAGGTCAGGACAATACTCCTGAAATCGATACGCATTTTAGGGCATACTCACTTCTAACCCAAATGCATAATGTGGACCTCTCGGCTAAAGGTGGGTTAGAGTTTCCAGAAATCCCTTACAAAAGACCAGGCCATGCAAGTTCTTAGTTAGATGTGGGTGATTTACAAGTGAGGGTGAAGTTTTTCTCGAAAGATACTTTTGTCACTTCAGTGAAGCGATACATCATAAAGCACAGGGAAACTTTTATGTTTTTAAATCTTGGTTGGAGAAATTTGAGGCCAAGTGTGTAATGCGTGATAACAGATGTCCATGGAAAATCATGGCTTCTGTGAGAAAGAAGACGGGGTTCTCCCCCACAAGTCGACCTTGTGCAGTGCTACAATGTCTTGGGGTGGCAGCAGAATAATTTACCTAAACCCGAACAATCGCATCACTCGATCAGATTCATGTATCTCCACCATTGCATAAACTATCAATGGCACATTCACGTGCCAGTTATTGGGATTGACCAAGAATTTAGACGGGATGCATTCTTGAATTCTGGGATCGGAGTATGACGTCTATTCAAACTAAAATATGAAATAATAAAATTTATTATCTACTTAATATTAATTTTGAAATTCTAACATAAATATTACATAATTAAAGAATTTTAAAAACTAACATCGGCTTACGACTGTTGATCTAGAAGTAGTTGGATATCTTCGAGCTCCTCTAGTAGTCCCACATAACTCTGGTCATGGTTCTACCAATTCAAATTTTTTTTTAAATTGACCTAATTAAATATTATTATGATAACTATATTATATAATTAATTTTACCTTGTTATGAGTGGGAAAGTATAAGGGTAGTTGCCTCGGAGACGTAAAAATGGTAGCCAGAACAATCCTATGACTACAGTAGGAGTACGCAACCACTAATTTTAAATTTTTATGGATGCATTGCCTGACACATATCTCGGTAAAACATCGCCAACACGGTTGACCCCTAATTGAGTCGGCCTACTTCTTTGGACGAGTTGTAGTAGCCACCCTAAATGTACAAGAGTTCGAGATTTATCGAGCATTAGAACAACTCCGATTAACCTTGAGATGTACGTTGGAGCATGTTTTTCTCTTTCAAGAGGACTTGAACTCCCATGGAGATTTTTGAAATTGTCTTGCAACCATTTCATCTCTATTTGGATACCGAAAAACTTTTCCGGCACCTTGCCTAACAGTTGCTCACAAATGTCGCTTCAATCGCAAACAACCACTGATCCTATAATGACTAACCCATCCACTTGTAAACTGAGCTATAATTGAAAGTCCTTGAATGTGATTGTACATTTATCACATGGAAGATGGAATGTGTGTATCTCGGGTCTCCATCTTTTCACCAATGCACTGATAAGTGTGGGGTCCAATTTATACCCTCGAGCATACGAGACACGTACAAGAATCCCGCATCCTCCAAATAAGGTTCAATCATACGTGATGACCTCGTAGATAGATTGTGTATACATGTCTCAAAAATCCAATCTTCGGCATGATTATAAAAAAATTTAAATTAAATTTTAATATTTTTAACAACTTAATAATGAACTTAAATAAATTTATAAAAATTAGAAATATTTTCTTACCATTTGCAATTGAATTGCAGAAATATGGTTGTCACCGAAACGAATAAGAGTATTTGCCATTCCAAATTTGAATTAAAAAGAATGAAAATCGAAAAACAGAGTTAAATCAAGACGAACTAGAGAGAATTTTAATTAAAATTTTAAAACTAAATTCTTGAGAGATTTGAGAGAATTGAGAGAAATTAATTTGAATGAAAAAATAAGGAAAAGATTTGGGTTTATATAGAAATAAAAGCTAGCTACTTTTTATGGTTGTTGGCAATTTGACCATTGGGGAATTTGACCATTAGCTGGATGCGTTTTTCCCTCTCTCTCCAAAATCGATCTATTCTGGTAAATATGCTAAAAATCGACCTAATCACTTAATTATTTTTAAAATTCAGCATTTATGCATAATTTAGCTAAAATTCAGGAAAAAGAAAAATAGGAGTAGAATCTTAGACTCTATTTATTTGAAGAAGGAATTAAAATAGTAAGAGAAAACGTCAAGTATTCCTTTGTTAGATAATTTTGGCGTGACAGGCTCACTTCACTTGCTTCTTACTCAATTATATACCTGAATAAGGTAAACTTGGGGAACCTTTTTTGCAGTAAAAATTCTTTCATTGTCATTGATAATGAATCTGTCACTAAGTGGTGTGGGTGCTTCGTTGGCCTGGAACGTGGTGCTTGATTCGACAGTAAAGTGGAAGCAATCAAATTGGGTTCATCAAGCAATTAATGGTCCTGCAAATGCTGGACCATCGCCATTGGAGGTCAGCTTCCTTATTAATCCCACATTGTCTCCACTGCCCACGCTTGTTCTACTTATCCCCATTTCTTGTTTTTCAATAGGTTTTGCTCTCACATTCTTCATCATCATCATCACAATCATCAACATCTCATCATCTAAAAAATAAATTTTCTATGTCGGATATTTTTTTATTATTTAATATTTAATAATATTTAATTACCAAATTGATTGTTATCTACTCTAATGTTTTAAAATATTATATGTATCAAATACTAATTATTTATTTTAACGAGATTAGATGAAGATTATAAATACTTAGAAGTATAATGAAGGATTTGAGTCATGTTTAATTATTATTATTATCTGACCTTCGACACTTTTATTATTTGATATTTTTTTTGGTGAAATTTATTATTTAATATTTAATAATATTTACTAACACAATTGTGAATGTTTTGATCTTGGTGTTTTGAAATATTATACCTATTAACTAATAATTATTTACATTAATACAAACAAAATGAAGGTAGTTAACATTGTTAAATTAGAAAATCTCACAAAAACTGGAGTATCAAAATAATTGTTTTTCAAAAAGGAAATATTGAATTATATTCAAATGTTAATGTAACTTAAAAAGATGAAATATCATTTAATAATTTTTGAGATAATATTATAATATTATAATGTTATAATTATTATTTTTTATTTAAATTATTTTAAAATTTTAGCTTTTAAAGTTTAGGGAATCAAATTTTTAGGTTTCATGTTTAATGATATTGTAATAACGTTAAAAAAAAATTCACCAAGAAAAGACTTAAACCTTTCTGAATGGAGTAGTGGAAATATTATTTATTAGACTTAATTGTACCAATCATATTCAATTTATATATTCTAATTCTAATTATAATTTACGGGTGTAATAAGAACATTTTAAAGTTTAGGAACTAATTTATAATAATAATATTTAAAAATTTAAAAATTAATTTAAAATGAGTAATAATTTGAATTGTCACTAACTTTGTATATCATTGTTAATGAAGCAACTTCTTGAGTATAAAAAAAATATTGCGTTTAATAAGAAATTATGCGGAGTTGTTCTGAAAAACAAAATCATAGATTAAAGAAATTATTTCATTAACATGGCATACAAGGTGAGTAACAATTCAAGGTTATTATGAATATAAATAATCTTATCAAATCATTTTTTTTGCTACCTTATTCGAAATGTTATAAGTATTTTCCTTACAAAAATGATATGTGAACTATGACACAACATTATTAAACATCACATCTAGTATTTTGATTCCCTAAAATTTATAAACAACATTTCTAAAAAGTAAGGGTAGACTACTACATAATTACTCACTCAATTATTAGAATGTTTTTATTTTGGCTATTAAATTATAAAAATTTTTAATTTCACCACTAATATTTTTAATTGTTTCTATTTTGGTCATCCTCCATTAAATCATAATGGAAATGATAACTTGACCTTTTTATTAGTATAGTAACACATTTATTTATCAACACTTACATATTCTATCAATTTGGTCTGAATTCTAAATAATTCAACAAATTTAACCTTCAACATTTACAAATCTTATCAATTTGATCCTCAATCACATCTTCATAATTTAAAAAATAAATAATTTTTTTAAAATATATAAATTATAAAATTTAAAAGCATATATAAATTCAAAAACTGTTATAAAATAAAGAGAAATAAAGAGAGTAAAGAAATATGAGGAGCAAAAGAGAATGTATTTTATTGATTAATAGGGATGTTTACAATGCTTCTCTAAAGTTATATTTATAGACACAAGAAGTATAAGTAATATAAAACTCTACTTCTAATGAATATTAGATTCCTAATGTATATCAAACTTATCTTGATCTTAATGGACATCCACTTAATAATAAAATATTCATAACACTCCCCCTTGGATGTCCATCAAATGAAAAATGTTCCTCATTAAAATCTTATTAGGAAAAACCCTGTGAGATAAAAACCTAATGAAGGAAAAAGAGTACACAATGTCTTATTACAAGTTGTCTCGTTAAAAACCTTTACCAAGAAAATCCAATGGGACATAACCTTGGTTAAAGGAAAAGAGTACAACGTGCTTTAGACTCCCCCTCATGGCAACATCACATTACATATTTGAGTCGATGCATTCAATCATGTATACTAGTCTTTCAAGCATTGTGATTCGCAATGCCTTTGATGTAATCACCCTTCAATTGAGCTATACATGTTGTATTATCTTCGTATAAGATAGTTGACATCTTTTCCTATAAAGGCAAATTACATATCTTTTGGATATGTTGGATCAATAACCTTAGCCAAACACATTCTCGGCTTGCCTCATGTATTGTAATTATTTTTGTACGATTTAAAGAGGCGGTAGTTAATGTCTTCTTTATTGAATGTAATGATATGACAGTACCTCCACATGTAAATAAATATCTCGTTTGAGATCAACCTTTATGTGGATATGATGAATATCCAGCATCAGCATAATCGACTAATAGGGATTTTGAATCATTTGAATAATATAATCTCATATCAATGGTCCTTCCAAGATATCTGAATACATGCTTATTTTCATTCCAATATCTACATGTTGGAGAAGAACTAAATCTTGCTAACAAGTTTACGGTGAAAGCTATATTAGGTCTTATGTTGTTTTCAAGATACATCAATGCCCCTATGACACTTATATATTGTACTTCAAGACCAAGAAACTTTTCATCATTCTCATAAGGACGAAATTGATCTTTATTCACATATAATGATCATACAGCCATCTGGATACTCAATGGATGTGCTTTATCCATGTAAAAATTTCTTTAAGATTTTTTCCATATAAGTTAACTGATGGACATGAATTCCATCTTTTAAATGCTCGATCTACAGGCCAAGATAAAAAATTATTTTTCTAAGATATTTCATCTCAAATTCTTTCTTTAAATAATTTATTGCATTTTGATGCTCTTCAAGAGTTCTAATAATATTTAGATCATCAACATAAATAAAAATAATCACAAAATCTAATCCAAACCTTTTTGTAAAGACATATGGATAAATTGAACGATTTTTTATCAAGCAATTTTTTCGGGGAACTCTATATCTTTCTAGGATTTTAAATCTTTCAGGGATTTCTATATAAATTTCACTACTAAGTGAGTCATATAAATAGGTTGTAACAAAATCAATTTGTTAGACTAATAAGATACCTAAATGTGATTGCATCCATCATATGAGAGTATGTCTCTTACTAATTAATGTCAGAACTTTAAGAAAATCCTTGTGCTACAAGTCATTTTTTTATATATATTACAACTTCATTTTTCTCATTTCGTTTTCGCATAAATATCCATTTATATCCTGTCGGATTTATATCTTTAGGTGTTTGGACTACAAGTCCAAAAATATCATGTTTAGAAAATCCAATTCTGCTTGAATTACAAATTTTCATTTTGGCCAATCTTTTCTATTTTTACATTCCTCAAAAGATTTAGCCTCATGATCTTCATTCTCTTTTGTTATTTCAATTGCAATATTATAAGCAAAATTGTCGTCGACAACTATATTTTTTTAGTTCCATCTTTTTCTCGTATTGACATAACTTATCAAGATATCTTTATTTTCATAATTTCCATTTTCACTTTCAGGTACCTAAATCTCTTCTTGAGTTTTATAATTAGTTATGTCCTGGGTCTCTTCAGGAACCCCCGCCTCCACATATGATCATCTTGAATGTTTTCTCCTTTCCTTTTACGAGGATTTTTATCTTTGGAACCAATTTGTCTTCCACGCTTCAAGCATGAATTACTTTCTTTTGTACTAACAGTTTGCCCTATTGGGACTGTAACACCCCACACCTAGCCTAGAAGTTATGACCCAAGTGTGAAGGTGACATTGATAAATTTTAAAACTTTAACCCTTTGCTCCCGTAACACATCTTTTTGTTTTTTTTTTTTGGAAAATGAAGAATTATTAAATGAATGGTCAGAAAATAATAATTTTTAGCTAAACCTTTTGTGCATTCTTTAGAAAATCTCATACTTGAAATACTTATTTTATAGAAAAATCATGTAATGACTTTCTTAGTTTAGCAACAGAAAATTTTCACAGTTTTAGTTGAAAATCAAATTTCAATTTGTTAACTCGTATGATTTTGCATATTTACGTTAAAAACATTAAAACTGACAAATAAAAAAATACCAAAAATAAAGTCTCGAAACAAATTTATAGTCCAAAAGTCCAAAAAAGATAATAATGCAAACCACCATATTTAATTAATCAAGAAAATAATCCGAGCTTTCGCACGCCATTCGGTCTTAAATTTGCTGATTAACCTGAATAGTCAAAAAAATTAGATAAGCTTACAAACTTAGTGTGTAACACAACCCATACAAAACAAAATAGATACAAATACAAGTATAGATGTGGTTTTCGAATACAATCACAGATGCAGTTCTAGAGATAGATACAGATACAGATTCAGATACAAATGCAGACACAAATCCTACCCCCCATCCGCTACACACCATCTCTATCCCACCAACACACACCAAATGGGACTACATGAGCCCATCCAACCCCACAAACCTATAAGTGAGCTTATGTCACTTTTTAGAATAGCGCAATCAAGCTGCAAGAAATAATGCAATAATCTGTCATAATCAAATATGTGTGGCCAAGCCACCATATTAGATATGTGGTTAAAACCACAAAATAAGTCATCCCAAGTTGCCTGGCAACGATGGCGTACTAATATCAGTATGCAGTTAAACTGCCAGAACACTTCCTCCATCACATCATTATCCCACCCCCAATGCACATGTCAAAATATATCATATACTAACCAATATCAAAATGCATGCATGCCTTACATACTTTTCACATCATACAAACATACTTTTCACATCATATCATGCTAACAGAATTATCATATTACTGATCACATACGAAATTCTCATTTTTAACATGCTAACAATTGATACACATACATAATTCTTATCACATACAATAGAAAAATATCAAATTTCATGTTTTAGAGTCTTACTTTGACAGTACGAACCCTACGGAGTGGCTAAATTCAAATTTCTCATCAAATACCTTCCTAAGTAAAATTTTCAAAAAATGGGCCCACACGCCCATGTGGCCCACACGACCTAATTGGCCCAGCCCGTATGGCATCGACAACCCACTTTTTGGCTTCATGTCGTTCGTTATTTTTTAGGTTTTTCAATACACACCTAATCATTTTTCGATCCCAACGTAACAAAAAAATCCAATACCAAAATGACACTCAAAAATAATCAATCACACAACCTTCCTCCTTAAATCAATCGGTTAATAGGGAACATATTCCACAGCACTATCTCGAATAAACACCAACCAACCCTCTAAAAACGAGCAAAAACTCACTTACCCTTGAAAGAAATAGCAACCAAATGAATTTCTCAGTGTGTCAGAGGGTTAATCGTTACCAAATCTTCACCTAAATGAGATTTCACATGGTTAAAACTATAGTCACATAACGGAAAAATCATAACCCAAAACGTGACAATCCCTAAAACCAAATACGAAACTTAAATTCACAACCTTATCACACACGACCCGCAACAATACAAAAGAAAACGTTGATACAGAAATTTTCAAAAGCAAAGAAGAGCATAACAAAAGAAAATAAATGACAGGAGAAAGTCTTGTGACAACAAATTGAGTCGAAAAGAAAAAGGGAAGAAACCAAAACTGAAACCTACAGTAAGGAACAAAACAAACATGAAATTGGAAGGGGAAGAGAGAGAATGAATGGACAGATTTAAGAAGAGAATTTTGGGGGATAATGCCAAAATATATTTTTAAAATAAAAATAAAAACTTATTTCTCCAAGCCTATTATATTTCCAAAATTTGTATTTAATTCAAATTATGACCCCATGGCCTACACAAACAGAGAATATAAAGTATTCTCTCTGCACACCCAAGATTCGAACACGAGACCTCTAGGTAAGTTGAAACCTTACCACTAAACCAGGAGGCTCATTCTTGTCATTAATTGAGCGAAAATATTATTTATGCCGGATGATCAAGGATAGGGGTTAGGGAAAAAATAATAAAAATTCAAAGGAAAGGATTTGAACTCAAAACCTCACACACACAAGTACAACACATATCCACTGAACTAGGTTAACTCACTTGACATAATTTTCACAATCTTAACTCAAAATCAGAACATGACCACTATTGGTTTCACTAACCCAATTTCTACTAACCTAGTTTTTGGGGTGTGACAGGGACATCATTTTGTATTGGAGTATTTTCAGTTGGTATGTGAGATTTTTTAATTCTCTTTAGATCAGTAAATGAGTTTGGAAATTGATTTGTAAAATGAATTATCTATTGAACTTCTAGTTCACATTGCTTTTTACGAGGATCTTATATAATGATAATCTATTCCAAAGTATTTTATTCATCCAACTTTTTATTCTCTCCCCCTAATGTTGGAAAAACTATCTCATAATAATCGATAATTCATGTATTAACTAAATCCCCAACTAATTGCTCACAAAAAATATTTATAGTATAAGGAGACTTATATAAATGTACATCCCTAACCTGCTATGAGGACTTATATTTGTGCGTTGTGGTGGAGAAATTGGAACATAACACATATGAAAAAAAAACTAAGATGGTATATAACTCCTGACCAAAAGCCAATTGTAATACGGAGTATTTATAACTTATTGACTTGATGCATATAAGTGTTGTAGCACGTACATCAACATAATCTCCTGTTGAAATAAGAAGCTTTATTCTCAAATGAATTAATGGTTTCAATATTCACTAGATGCGTTTAGTAATTTGTCTAAACCATTATGTGTATAAATAGCAAGCTTTACTAAAGTTTTTTGAACTCATGCACAACAATCAATGAAATCTTGAGATATAGACACATTAGCATTAGCAAGAATTGTCTTGATTACATAACCTAAAATTAATTATTAAAAAAAGCAATCTTGCAAACAACAAGTTGTGAGTTGATAACACGTGATTATTTTGTAGATGCATCTATCAAAATTATCCACATGGTGGACGAATGAACCCATATTCATTTCAGAAATGCAAGATATTAAATCTCAACTTTAGCTAGTGAGTTTTTAATAATCAATTTTAATTGATAACAAACAAGAAATGAGAATTTTTTTTAAATTAAAGAATCTACTGGTTCTCTAATGAATGTCCATATGAATTTCTTAATTAAATTTTCGCATCATATATTGTAACAACCTAAATTTCTTAAAATTTTGAATTTGCTAATTTGTGTCAAGTGATTAATTTGGCCTAGTGGTTAAGTGGTCTGAATGTGTACTTGAGATCCTATGTTTGATTCATTTTCATAGAATTTTGGTTATTTTTGTCCCTATATCTGGCTAGTCACAACTAGCTTAACTATAATTTTTACTTAATTGTAAACAAAAATGAGCCTGTTGGTTCAGTGGTAAGGCTTTACCTTATCCTTTGTTCCTAAATTTGAGTCCTGTTGTGTGCAAAAGTAAAATTATTTTTGCTTCTGCCGTGCTGTGTCATCCATGTTACAAAATATGAGTCAAACTCAAATTCCTAGCAATCTGATTAAGTTAATATCAAATAGGATTTAGTGGGATAATATAGCTTATTTTTTATTTTGAAGTTCAAGGAAGTTATCTCCTAATTTTTCTCTAGTGTCATCTCTACTTTCCTCTTTTTTCTCCAATTTTGGTTTCTGCATGTTTTTTTCCTTGTCATTTCTTTTTCTATTCTTTTTTCTTTGTTTTTAAACCTTCTTTCTCATTTTTCCTACTTATCAAACCTTTTTCTTTATTTATCTTTCATGTTGTTTCTATCTGCTACTTTATTGTTGTTCAGACATCTGGTTGTTGTGTCGTTATTCTTCTAGATTTGTTACTGATCGTGTGTGGTAAGGAAATTTTGGTGTCGGTCGTACTTTTCTTGTGTTATTATATTTAGTATTTGTTTATTTGTTGAGAGCATTGTTTTCGGGTTGTATTGAAAGAGTTGTAGATGTTGATTAATTCCTTTGCATGGTTCTTTTAGGTGAAGATGGTGAGGCACTCATTCCTCTAGCGATTTAAGTGCGTTGGAGATCTCTGTTTTTTAGGGTAAGTACCGAACGCCCAAGATTGAAGGCTTCTTTGCGATAATTTAAGTTGTAGGTTGATTGTCTTGTTGTTGTTGGCTGAATGATTTAGGATGCAAGGGTCGACTTTTAACTCATAATTAGTAATTAGTGTTATTGCGGATGTCGTGTGTAGATAACTTGGACTGTAGTTGTTCTACTGATATCCCAGAAGTACTCAAGTGTATGATTCTAACCTGAAAACTTGGAAAAAAAAGAGCAAAAATTGAATCAACCAGTTGACGCCACACGGCCATATGTCAGGCCGTGTGAGCCACATAGACGTGTGGTTGATTGTGTCATACTTCTCAATATAACCTATTTCAATATTCGTTTTTACTACCATCAATCACACACAAAGCTTGACTCATAAATCATCTATTAACCATTCATTTATTAAGTCCAAATTCATGCTTTTCATAAATAAATACTCAACACATACCAAATAGCCAAATGATTGTCTCGAACCATCACCAACCATACCAAATTATGCCATTAGACAAGGAAAATTACACATCAAACATAAGTCATTAATAAGCCATATAAAATGGCCAAATACATCACCAAAACCTTTATAAAAAGGACTCAAGCCTATACATGCCATATAACCAAGTCACAAGTGTATAAATACCGAAGTTAAAAACTGGATAATGTGATGCGATCTTCACCGAAGTTAAAAACTGGATAATGTGATGCGATCTTCATCGACTTCCAACCCGAGCGAACGTCCGTATCACTATAAAACATAAAAAAATAACACAAAGTAAGCTATAAAGCTTAGTAAGCTCGTATGGTAATAAACTCATATTATTAAATAATTGCATTTAAAACCATTATTCAAAACATAATATAATTCATATGATTGCACCATTCTATCTCGAATTCATGCACATAGTTAATCAAGATTTTCATGAGTTTATTCATTCAAAACACATATGGTTTGAATACTTCTTATCAATTCATTCACATCTTCATATGCATAAGCAATAATAGATCTAAACTTTATTCAATTCAATTACTATCACCTTTTCTTTAGCTAAGTGAATTATGTGAAATATCATCAAATAACGGTATTTCGCACACTATGTGCCTCATGTATATTTAATTAAAACAACTATAACTCATATCTCACATATCATTTAATTCATACCTCATTATAGCTAAATAAACACATTTTTGGCATGGAACATACTTATACATAAATCTTTCTCATTTCATATACATGATGTAATAAAAACATATCGAATTACCTTCATTTGATTCTCATATAAGTTCTGTACGAACCTGTATCACTTAATTCAATTGTACTTTCCTTTTCATCTTGACTATGCCCATTGAACCATTCGGAATTTTTAAAGATACTCGAAAATCATATAAAGCTCATACAATGCTATATCTCAGATATGGTCTTACATGTTATCATATATTGATGCCACTATCCCAGAGGGGGTCTTACACGAAACCATAATATGATGCCAATGTCCTAGACATGGTCTTACACGTAATCTCAATAAAATGCCAATGTCCCAGACATTGTCTTACATGTAATCACATCTCGGTAATCCTAATGTCATGACATTTGTATCCTATATTATTCCTAAGGTTCATACGGGACTTTGGGATATCGTAACTTCGTCGATTCTTGCTTGTATTTGCTCGTTCAACATTCGTAACAATTCAATGATAATGAAACATATATAATTCAATTAAATTAAATAATAAATAAGCATTTATAACATAATTTAAATATGTTTATTAGCATACAAACTTACCTCGTTCGCTGTAACAACGAATTAGGTCGACTAATCCGATACTTTGTTTTCCCCTGTTCTAGATCCAAATCTTATTTTTCTTAATCTTGATGAGCTACCTAAGCTTGGTCGAATGGAAGGTATAACAATGGCTATTTCTTCTTCTTATTTTCGGTGGAGAAGGAACATTAAAGATTATAGAAATAAAATTTTATTTTATTTATCTATTATAACTATAATAACCATTTTACTAAACTAACCTTTAACTAACATTAAAAATCCACCTTATACATGCCCAAAGTTGTCCACTCATTATAAAAATGGTATATTTACCATGCAAATACCCATCATTTCATTTCTTTAGCTAATTGATTCATTTCACTTATAGAATTCAACTTTTACGCTTTATGCGATTTAGTTCTTTTTACCGAATTAACCATTCAAACGGTAAAATTTCTTTACGAAATTTTCACACGAATATTCTATCATAATGTAAACCTTAATAAAATAAATATTTTAACTTCATATTGTGGTCTCGAAACCACTTTTTTGATTAACCCTAAAAATGGACTGTTACATACACTAAGCACTAAACCCTAATCTCAAAATAGTTAAAAAATAACATATTTTCCTAAATAAAATAAGGGCTTATAGTGCTAATTTATCCCAAACATTTACTTGGGTTAATTTAGAATTTTTACTTTATTTACATACAAAATATTTTTATTTTTAATGATATATTGAATTACTTCATTTTGTCTTTATATCCAATTCACTCCAGGGAAAAAAAACAAAATTTTTCTCTTTTTTAATTTCAAAACAATTTAAGATTAATAGTCAACTTTAAGCAATAAATTTAATATTACAATTGATAAAATGAAAAAATAATCGTTATTTTAATAAATCTTAACTTTCACATTATTAAATAAATAAATAAATAAAATTGAAAGCCCAACGTAGCGAGGATTAAATGCTGGTATTAATAAAAGTATCAAACATCAAATAATAACAAAAATTAAATATATGATAATCAAACCTTGTTTGGTGGTACAAATAAAACATATCAAATAACATTAAAACATTCTTTTTTTATGCCTAATGATTGTATACCCATGCACTTATTTATATTATTATGTCTCAATTTTATTTTCTATAGGATTAAAACACTAATTACCAGATAGTTAATATAAAATAATAAATATAATTTTTTAAGGTATTCCTTATGTTCGTTTTATAATATATGTTTGAGGTTTGTAACTATTCATCTCAACAATATCATCTCCAAGATTCTATTACTTCACTTGTCTATTAGTTTTATTCAATATTTATATCGAAAATTAAAAGGACTAAATCGATACTTTCAAGCAAACATGAGTAGTACCAGAAGCAATGCTTAAAACCAGTGCCAACTACTTCAAGTATTGAGAATGAACAAGCTAGAAAAAAAACAAAGAACACACAATATGTTTATACAATTTGGTTTCCCTAGGTCTGGAGGGTCTTATCTTGAGAGATAATTCAATATCTTAGCAACTCATATAACAAGTGATTACAACCCCTAACTCTCACCAGATTAGACTTCTCATTTTTGTAACTAAGATATAGACAACTTTCCTTTAAGTTTTCCCCCTAAAAACTTATAATATTAATCAAGTAACTTACTTGATTTTGCACTCAATGCACTCACAAGAAACGTTCCTCAATGAAAAGGAATAAGTGCTCTCAAAGTAATACATCACCTATACACATATCCTTAATTTATAAGGAATCGAGACATGCTAACATACTATATCAATTACAATCAATATTCCCTTGAAATCATCAAGACAATACGCATAAAGAATCTTTTCAATGAGCTCAAGATAAGTCTTAAATGTTTAAGATATGCTTCCAAATTTTACCCGATTCAATCCAATCCCATCAAACTTAGAAAGTTGATTGCTTTGATCCAATCAAAATCAATCTTAAAGATATGTTGTTATAACCAATTTGGATATCATTGGTAGGCTTGCAAATGTACAAAGTATCAACTAAAGTCAAAGCCCAAAGATATTTGTTCTCAAAATTTGCCAACTCAAACATGATTACTTTAATTGATTTAAAAATCTTGGCCTCTCATTCAATTTTTTCATTAAAATTGGTGATGCGCTTGTTATAAAAAAAGGTAAAATAAATCTTTTAGTTCTCAATATTTACATTCTTTTATCAATTTGGTCATCATTCTTTAAAGTACATAAACAATTACGAAAAAAATATATTTAACAATTTAAAGTTTTTTTTTGGTATTTTTAATAAAAGTATAAAAATTATGAAAAATTAAGATCTCTTTAAAATAAAAAAATCATTTTTAAAAATCTGAAAATATAAAACTTTCCAAAAATTCAAAATTTGTATTATTTTCTCCATGAATGTTAATAAGGTCTCGTTAAACTTTGAACTATTTGTTCAGTCCATATTAAATCAAATTTAAATAAATTTTTATTTTAAATAAGATCAATCATATATCAAGAATATTGTTATGTAAGTTTAATTATAAAATATATAAAATATTAGTAGAATTTTTTTTAATAATGCTATAAACTTTGAACGATTTCAAATTAAAATAATTAAATTTTTTAATTATTCTTATATATTAAACATCCACAATATTTATTTTAAAATTCTTTTTTGTATAAATAAAATTTACAAAAAATACATTGAATACACTAAATAATATATTGAATGTAACCTACACAACCCGGCTTAGACGTTAGACTTAAATTTGGAAGACTACATTAGCCACCGAAATGGACCGGTAAACTATCGGAGTTTTAAAAATAGTCATTTTAAAACATTTGTTTATCTTTGGAAGAAAATTTGGTTAATTACTAGTTTATTTACTACTGAAAATTCTTAATTATAATTTAGCACTAGAAAAGTGATAACTATTTTTATTTTTAATAAAAATCGTAGTTCATGCACAGCTAATTCATATTCATATTTCAATATCCTACAATCAAATAAAATGGCATTCATGCTAAAAGAAAACAAATCCAAAGTCTCATGCCATAGTTCAAAATAAAATAATACAGTCTCTGAATAATTAAAAGATCAAATAATAATTTTAAAATATTTTATTAACTAAAATCCGAGCCGAGACCCTCCGGATGCCACGTCTGCATCTTAACCTGGTGGGTTATCTATAAGGATGGAAATAAATGGGGAGTAAGTTCTGACTAGACCTGTTCATGGGTCTGGCCTAGCCTGATGGCCCACCCGAAATGTGGGAGGATTTGGGCAAAAATATAGACCCGAAAAATAGGCTTGGACAAAAAAATAAGGCCCGTTTAAAAAACGGGCCAGGCTTCAGGTAAGGCATTTTTGGCCCAGGCCCGACCTGGCCTATAACACCCCTATACCCAGTTCGATCCAAGGAACCCGATATAGGAATATTACATTTGGTGCCAAAGTGATTTTGGCTAATCACTAATATATTTGAACATTTAAAAAAAAATTAAGTTTTCATAACTTATATTTTTGTCCCTACTATTTGGAACACACTTGATCTTCTTAAGTACATGTCATTCTATTCAAAATTTTGAAACATACCCACTTGGCACTTGGAGATGTGATGAGATGGATGCTCACAACCTCAATTACAACTCTTCAAAATCACTGTACCTAATCTGCGCACAAAAAACAAAATCGTACTGTAACACCCTCTAACCCAAATCTATTATCGGAATAGGGTTACGAAGCATTCCCAAACTTATTACACAAATAAACATACAATCTGTAACACCCCTTACCCGTATCCCATGCCGGGACAAGGTACGAGACGTTACTAGACTTAAATACATGCATACTAACATTTTTGGGTCATAAAATTTCGCTCAAATTTAAAACTTTCAAACTTCCTTTTGACGTCCCTAATATGGACCTACGAGGGCTAAAAACGCTTTGGAAACGGTTTTGGGATAGACCGAACACTTTTGAAAACTTTGAAAAATTTCAATGCAATCAGGGGCACATGCCCGTGTGGAAGGGCGACACGCCCGTGTGTCCTCTTAACACGGCCATGTCGAAGACCCGTGTAGCTCACACGGCCTAATCATATCTGGACACGCCCGTGTCCCTATCTCGTGTCGATTTATTTCTCAATTCGAACCTACAAGGGTTTTCACATGGCCTGGAACACGCCCGTGTCCATGGCCTATATCCCTCACACGGCCATGACACACCCGTGTCTCAGCCCGTGTACTAAAACCTTGACATTCTGTTTCTGACGTCATCAACTATTTAGGGGCACACGGCCAAGGCACACACCCGTGTGCTAGGCCGTGGGGTGAATTTAATTTCACATTTAAGGTGCAGACTTCACACGGCTTGGGCACATGCCCATGTACTATGGCTGTGTCCTCCACATAGTTAAGACACACGGCTGTGTCTCTGCCTGTGTGGTTACTACTGGGCATTGTGTTTTGCCAAATTTAGGTGTAGGGGACACACGGCCTAACTACACACCCATGGGGCAGACCGTATGTCACACACGCCCGTGTGTCTGCCCATGTGGACAAAAACAAGGCTATCTACCAAGCCTTTTTGCCACCTTTACTTGCACCAACCTGCACAATATCAAACATCTCCAATCCAAGCATACACACATAACCAAAACAGCCACAACCAGACATCCACACATCGATTTTAAGTTATTTTCTATCACATACAACATCTCCTACTTATCAATACAAACCATGAAATAACCACTTCCATGAAAATCCCCATTAAATGCATTTAGCAATAATAAATATTAGCCATCATCCATGACCTTATACAAAATGAATCAACCTTCATGGCAAGCAACATATTTGGCTAAAATAATATGACACTTAGCAAAAATATCAAGTCCAACTATACCAAATATTCTGATTGATAGTGTGATCGAGCCTCCGACGTCCTTTGATCCTCGAGTTAGCTTGGCGATGCTATAAGGAAATGGAAAGGAAAGGGAGTAAGCATAAAGCTTAGTAAGTTTCATGTAAATAAGTAACAAGATCAACCGTGCATCTTTAAACACATAGCATATTATAAACCAGCACAAAATTCTTGATTTAACAATGGTAGATTTATTACATATTTACACATTACAAGTATAAGCCAAAGATTTCAAGATCGTCTCAAAATCATTCTCATAGATATAAATTACCCAGTTTCATCCTTACCATTAAGGCATCATAACTAAGCTCATATCTCATGAGTTTCGAGTAAGAACCTGTACCACTCACAACATGATTATATCTTTTCATATTTTTATCATAAGCTTAAAATAACCCGTGGAACCATTTGGAACACTAAAGGATAACCGATAAGCCCCACACAAGAGGGTAAATTGTCGATTCCATGTCCCAGACATGGTCTTACACTGGCTCACATGTCGAGGCCGATGCCATGTCCCAGACATGGTCTTACACTAGCTCTCGTCTCAATGCCGATGCCATGTCCCAGCCATGTTCTTACACTAGCACACATATCAACACCGATGCCATGTCCCAGACATGGTCTTACACTGACTCTCATAATGTGGTCGATGCCATATCCCAGACATGGTATTACACTAGCACACATATCAACGCTGATGCCATGTCCCAGACATGGTCTTACACTAGCACACCTATCACCCAAATGTCATGGCATAGATATCCAATCTATTCCTAAAATTCAACCAGGAGTTTTTACTACATCAGTTTTCATTATGCATATTCACAACAATAATCAAACACTTTATGCCATATTAATTGTTCAATACATAATAACAATAAAGTTGTATTATTTACGTACAAATTACCTCGGTATACAAAAAGTGGGCGACTAGATTGAATTAGTCTACTAGCTTGGTCTTCCTCCGGTCTAAGTCTGGATTCCGTATTTCTTGATCTAAAATGAAAAAAATTGTTTATTTAATCATTACATAAATCAAGACAATCAATAATTCATACCTGGGAAAATTTACCATTTTGCCCCTAGACTTTCACATAATTATGATTTTGCCCCTAGTCTCTTAAAACGATTTTAATAAAATTTCCTCCTTTAACAAGCCTAGCTGAACCTTTATTACTCTTATAGCAACTCACAATTTTCAATTATTTCACACATTACAACCTATTTTATAAACTTCACAAAATGGTCCTTTTAAGTGTTTTCATGAAAACCACTTCATAAAAGTTATTTATTTAACAACCATGATTCATTTTCTTCTATAAAAATTCAAAAAACAACATGAATACTCTCATGGAAAAACCCTAGACTTTCAACCATTATGCAAAATAGTCCTCTCATTAGCTAGATTAAGCTATAAAGGTTTCAAAAACACAAAAATCAACAAAAATAACCATCAAAATCACTTACTTGCAAGGGATAGAAGTTTGCTGAAATTTTAAGCTTTCAAAACCCCCTCTTTGCTAAAATTTTCGGTGGAGAAGAAAGGAAAATGAAAAAGATGATAGCTAGCCTTTTAGGTTAATATTTTATTATCAATTAAGTCACCTAACATTTGACCATTCCATGAATTAAGGCTCCATGTCCAGCCACTAATAAATTTGTTGTCTATTTACTCATTAAGGACCTCTAATTTAATGCTTCATAGCCATTTAACACTTTCAGCTAGTAAAACAAATCTTTCGCACTTTATGCGATTTAGTCTTTTTTCGAAATTAAGCAAGCAATTGCTAAAATTAGTTCACCAAAATTTTAAAACATTCATATAACCATGCTATAACACAAAATAATATTAAAATAATTTCTCTGACTTCGGATTAGTGGTTCTGAAACCACTGTTCTAACTAGGCCCAAAATAGGGCTGTTACACAATTCACATATAATTTTTTCCATTCCAAAAAATAAATCATTCACAATTATTCATATCATCCCTAATATGAGCCTACGAGGCCCAAATCATGCATTAGGAGTGGTTCGGGACTAAACTAACATCTCAAGAAATATTTTGGAACATTTAGAAAAATTTACAAAATATAGGGGACACACGCCCGTGTGGCCCAGCCGTGTGTCTCACACGGCCAAAGACACGCCCGTGTCACAGGCCGTGTAGACATTTGAAATGGGATCACATGGTCGCGTCCCAGCCCATGTCCGACCCTGTGTAACTCTCTAACTTGGGTCACACTGCCAACACACACACCCTTATGACTAGCCCGTGTGCCCTTCAAAATGGCCTCACGCGCCCGTGTGCCAGGCCGTGTGCTAGGTCATACCAAACCTGTGGGGTATACTGACTTATGCCACACGTCCAAGTCACACGCCCGTGTGCTGGGCCGTGTAGAGCATACTGACTTGATTTCTAATTAAACACCAGGGGACACATGGCCGTATCACCTGACCGTCTGTCATACACTGCTGAGACTCACGTCTGTGTCTCTACTCGTGTGGAAAAAAATAGGCTATTTACTAAGCCATCTTTCTCACCCAAACTGTAATCACTTACACCAAACCAAAAGGCATATAACATGACATAAATAGGCATTCCAGCCAATCTCAATCAAGTCTAATTCATGTTATCTCCATACCAATAACTATAATGCTCATAACATCATAACTTGCCTATACAAAACATGCCAATTTCACATTCACAATTTTACCTAAGTGATTAACTTCATACATACATTATCTTGCCTAAAACCACAAGCATAGCAACTTCAATTTTCAACCATTTGGCATCCATAATGCCAATTCACAACAAGCATATAAATGGCAATTATACACCACATATCAAAAGGCCTTTTTCACACATATACATACATCACCAAACATGCCAAAATAAGCCAAATCACATGGCTATACACATAACAAACATTTATCATTTACAAGCCAAATCAAATGGTTAAGTCCATTACCACACTATATACCAAAATGACCATAACTCCTATACATGCCATATACCAAATACAAAAGTTCCAAAAGTACCAAAGTGATAGCTTGAGAGTGTGATGAGATCTCCAACGACTCCCAAACTCAAGCAAGATTTGATAATCACTATAAAACACAGAAAAATAAATAGAGTAAGCTACAAAGCTTAGTAAGCTTGTATAATTAATAAGTAAAGCTCACCATTCATTCACCAATCAAGTAGTATGAACATAATATACTATAACATCATTTAATCATATGGTTAACATATATTCAATCACATAAGTATTCATGAACTCACAACTTTCATATGTTCAATGTTCATATAGTTTCCGTACATACCTAAACTGATACGTATCTATTTCTCACTGTTTCATATCTTCGATATACCCGTTGAACCATTTGGAATGTTATTGAATACTCAGAAATCTCACACCCTAAGTGTCAATACATAGCCGAAGCTATCTCAATCTCATATCTTATATAATGCTCACTCTCAAGCTATCAACGGGTTTGCTCACGTAAGCTGACGGTCATGACATAGCTACACAGTATTGCTCACACAAGTTGATGAGAATCCGCAACACATGCCAGATAACTCAGCCACTGGTAAGACGTACGGACCAACACCCAAATCACATAACCCCTAATGACATGTCATTTGTATCCTAATCTATTCCTAAAGTTCAACCAGGATTCACATTACCGAATCCTCGTCGAATACATCCGTAAGATCATATTCACAATTAATTCAATAATAAAACATTTAAAACACAATTATACTAATGCTTATTAACATACGAACTTACCTCGATCACAAAAACAATGAAATGGATCGACTAGTCCAAAACTTTGTTTTTCCCTCGGTCTAAATCCGAACTTTTCTTTTCTTGATCTATATGTAATCAAATTTAGCTTATTTAATTATCAATCTATTCAATTTAGCCCAAAAATCACATTATGAAAACTTTACACTTTTGCCCCTAATATTTCAATTTCTTTACGATTTAGTCCTTAGCTCATAAAAACACAAATTCATGTAATTAGGTCCCTACACATGCTAACCGAATTTTCTTTATTAGAAGAATTTCCTTTATTATCACAGCAGCCCATATTTTTCATTTATTTCACATTTCTACCACAAAATTCCCTCATTTCTCAATTTAATCCCTAATTGACAATTTTACAAAAACTCGCTTTACAAATGTTGTTTATTTAACAACAAGCATTCATTTTCTATTACCAAACATCAAAATACACCTATATTCATCAATGGAAAAACCCTAAACCTTTACAAATTTTGCAAATTAGTCCCTAGGCTAGATAGATTAAGTTACAACGATCTCAAAAATATAGAAATCACTAAAAACGGGATAAAAATTATTCACATGCAAGAGGAGAAGATGACCAAATGTCCAATAACCCTAAATGCTGATATTCTCCTTAGAAAAATTAGTGGAGAAGATGAATGAATAGAAAATATCATTTATTTTACTTAATTTTAATTTTATAACTAATTTACTTATTTAACCTTTAACTAACATCAAAATTTCCATAATGCCAAGCCAATATCATCCACTATCTAATTAATGGGATAATTACCATATACGGACCTTCTCTTTAAGGTTCTATAGCTATTAGACACCTTTAGCTAATAGAACACAAGTTTTACACTTTACACGATTTATTCCTTTTTATCAAATTAAGCACTCAAACGATAAAATTTCTTAACGAAATTTTCACACAATCATACTATCATGCTGTAGACATTAAAATAATAATAAAATAAATATTTTGACATCGAATTTGTGGTCTCAAAACTACTATTTTGATTTGACTAAAAACGGGCTGTTACACGTACGCTAAGTAAAAACTCAGTGGTATTTCTATAATTTGAATAATTAAAGATAAGAAATTACAAATATACAATTGAAATATAAACACATATAAATATTTAATTTTTATAACAACCATATCATATTTCATTTATTTCACAAATATCTCAATTCTCATACTTGTTATATAAATAGCTTTTCACAATTCATTTCACATTTCAATATACAATTGCATTATCCATTCCATATTTCTTGATTATATAACTCATATACTCTACATATTTGCAACATATTTCACATTCTATTTCAGTTCACTATTTCACTTCCATTTCTCATACCATACCATTTCAATATCAATCATAAAACTATTATTCATTTACCCCTATTAGCACGACTCAGACTCGGACGGATACATGGATCCAACCAAAGCACACCATTTTGGCACCCAGTGCCTCATCAGATAATTCGAAGTAATAAATTGACACCTAGTGTCTCATCGGCTAAAAGGAAATAATTTGGCACCCAGTGCCTCATCGAATTAATCCAAAGTAGTAAATTGACACCCAGTGTCTCATCGATTAGAAGTTTAAGCATTCCCTTAACTCTTCCAATCCTATGGCATGCCATCTATATCCGACTCAGCCCGATACAATTAATAGAGTTTTCAATTCACTTTTCAAATACAACCAATATTCATTTCATTTCAAATAATTAATATATTCAATATGTATATATATATATATCAATTCAATCAATATAAATTCAATAAATTCATCCAATATTAAATCAATTCCATTTCAATTGCAAAACACAATAATTCTCACCTCAACGGTTACCATGTACATTAAATTAAATTATAACAATTAACAATTAAATTCGAATTATAGAAATACAAACCTAAAATTTTAAGCTATTCCTCGTCGACTTTATCTTTTCCCTTTTTAGTCGAAGATTCTGGTAAGAAGTTAACTACGGAATTAAAACAATTAGAATTCATCAATACAACACAATTTAATTTCATATTGAAATTTTCAATTTTTAATCAATATTTGTCTAATTTCCAATTTAATCCCTAAACCGAGACTAATTTTATTTCTTCACAATTAATCTTATATTTTCATACAAATTCCACTTTAAACTAAATTTAACTCCCTATTTTCACTTAAATCCATAAATTTTTAAATTTTCACAATTTAGTCCCTATTACACAAAATTTACTATTTGTTCTACAATTTAATCCTTTTTCATTTCTAGCTTAAAAATCTATCAATTTAGTCCCTAATACTTTAATTATTCAACATAGATAACATTTAAAAACTCAATGATTTCTAAAATTTTTACATGGGTTGGGTAGTATTTCATTCTAGGATTCTAAAAACATAAAAATTACAAAAAAAGAATTAAACTGACTTACCAATTAAGCTTTGAACTTTGAAAACCCTAACTTTTTCTCATTTTTCTTTCTCTTTTTCCTTCTTTCTTTTTCTTTCCTTTTACTTCTCTATTTCTATTCGTTTTTCTATTTTATTTATTTTATTTATTTGTTTATTCTTTTATAATTATTATAATAATATAATATGATATAATATAATATATATACTTAAATATTAAGTATTACATATATTATTATATACATATGTATATTATTTTTACACATGTAATTATTTTTACCATACACATGTTAAATAGGGCTTAATTACTTATTTAGTCCCTTTATTTTTTCTTTAATCTATAATTAAACTTTCACCCTTTATGCAATTTAATCCTTATAACCAAATTACCCTTAATTCATGCAAAATTACCTAACCAAAACCTAATTAACCACACAACTAACTTCATAAATATTTTTAATAAATATTTACGAATTTTTTTTACGAAAACGGAGACCCGAATATACACTTTTCGATTACCCGTGGCTATAACGGCCTTAATTCACTAAAGGACAAAAAAATCTAATTTTTAAATATCATTTTCTTATTGTTTTCTCCCTATTTTGCTACCATTTTACTATTATGTTGCTACTATTTTGTTGTTATTGTTTGGATATTATATAAAACTTATTTTATTGTTAATTTTGTTATTATTTTAAAGATATTTGTTAGTTTTATTATTTTAAAGGCATTTGCTTGTTAAGTTACATCTATCTTAGTGTTATTTGAATATACATATTTTTTTAAAATTTATTTTCAATTTGTTGGGAAATATTTATTTTGATGTTTTTAGTATTTTTGATGTATTATATATTCTTTAAAATTATATAAAAATAATATAAAAATTAATATAGGCGGGCCGGGTCGGGCCTGAGTTTTAACATTTTTATCTGAGTCGGGCTTGGGCAAAATTTTAGACCCATTTTTTGAGTCGAGCCTAGCCTGGGCTTAGCAAACGGGCCTAAATTTTTAGTTGAGTCTGGCTCGGCCCATGCACACCTCTAGTTCTGACGCTTAGTGTGAGTTCAATCACAAGATAATCAGTGCAAATGATTAAGCATATGAAAATATGCCACATAGAAATAATTTACAGTGGCAATATCTGAATATAGATGTTTCAGATCATTCAACAATACAGATGTATATATATTTGCCATGTCACATATTCCAATTTTGTATGCACATATTTTTGTGGATGCCATACAGTTTTAAATTTAACAGAAAAGATCCTACCCCACTGTTACACACAACAAGAGGAGTTCCCCTGAACTCCAACAACCAACACTTCAGATTGTGGTTTAACCACCAATGGTTTGCAGATTAACTACCAATGGAATCTACCTAGGGTTATGGATTCACAGCAGAATAATGTAGATAAATTGCTAATACACAACAACCAACACTGTAGACACACAACAAAACACCGTAGGTGGAATCTGCCTATGGTTATGGATACACAGCGAAATAATGCAGGTAAAATCCTACACTAGCTGTAGATGCGCAGCAAAAATACCGTAAATGGAATCTGCCTATGGCTGTGGGAACACAGCAAAATAATGTATATAAATTGCTAATACATCCTCCGTTTATAACGTCCCACCCCATGCAATGCAATATGGCATGCTCAAAACAAATTACTACAATAGCATTTAACAGGTTATTTAACAGTTTGATATAGTGGCAAATATTATGCTTATAACAGTTTGATATAGTAGCCAAAGGAATGCTTGTCATGTGTTCGGTTAAACGATATCATAAGGTAGGTTGTATGTACAATCACAACTACAGATACAATATACATATATATATATATCATTCACAATTCAAAAAGATATATATAACATCAATTCAGCCAATCTGATCATACATTCTAACATTATTTGTGTTTTAGGGACATAATTGAATAACTTCAACACTAAAAATAATTCGAAAACCATTCAAGAACTAAATTGAAAAAATCTTAAAATTCTAGGAAAAACTATAAAATCTGAAAAACAGAGGACACATAGCCATGTCCCCAAGCCATGTGGGATGCTATAGATTGTGTGGAGGGTTCTTGGTCGTGTGAGATTCAAACTATCCTAGGGTTTTAGTGGCACATGACCATGTGTAGGGCTATGTGTTCCACACGTCCGTATGGTCCTATTCTAGGCATGCTTTCTCCCTAAGTCACTTGTAAAAGAACACACACCTTTCACCGGTAGGCTGAGCGGTGTTTCTCACGTTTAAATCTTATCTGGGGTACCTAAATCGGGACTTTCAAACAGCATCTATACATGAGTTAACGTTTGTTTTCAAGATTTACAAGATTACTGGGAAGTTCAGCAAGACTCATAAAAGATTCATTAATTTTAATGAAAGATTAGCATCGGATGTAAATACTACAAGAATTTGGGATTAGTTATTAGTATTGAATTATACTTACTGATTCTTAGTGAGGATTAAGAATGTTTCTAATGGCGATCATGAAACCGGCTGAAAAATGACTTGAATTGAGAATAGATTTTGATCTAGGAAGAAATAATAAATTCAAAAATGGAAAGAAAATATTTTGCAAAAAAAAAAAGATGAAATAGAAAAAGGAGAAGAAGTAGGAAGAGAAAAGAAAATTTCTAGTTGGGGTTCGAAGGGAAAACAAAATCCTTATCTAATTGGGAAAGATGGACTAAATAGCTAGGGTTTTCAAAGTTTTAGAGGTTGTTTAGTAATTTACCCTTGGCTGTCGAATTTAAAAAGGAAATGGGGATTTGGCCAACTTGAACTTAGTTTGCAATGGGGAGAAAGGAGTAGGTGCTTAACCATTGGGCTACTGCCCATTCTTATTAAGTTTCTACTTCAAATGATATTTATTTTGGTATGGTTTTTGTCATGGTTTGTTAAAATTAAAAAGAGAAGAAATGGGAGAGAAGTGGATAGAACCTAGGACATCTAGGGAGAGCACTAAACCTAGGACATCTATGGAGTGCACTAACTACTTAATCATCAGGCCTAGGTCATTTCTTGGTTAATTATATCAATTAACTGCCTATATTTTAGGGTGTGATAACTCTCCCATTCTTAAAGAAATTTCATCCTCAAAACTTATCTGGTTCGAATAGATGAGTATATCGCTTACGAAATGCATCTTCCAACTCCCACGTGGCCTCTTCAGTGCCACGGTTTCACAATAAGATCTTGACAAGTGGGATTCGTTTCCTTCTTAGAAATTTTACATCACAATCTATAATTTGTGCATGTTTGTCCTCAAAAGACAAATTTGGTCTCACCTCAATCTCTTTAATTGGTTCAGTATGGGAAGGGTCAAATCAGTATCTTCTCAATATGGAGATGTGAAAAACGTTGTAATAGGCTATTTTCAGTGATATCAGAATAATTATTTTGGGACCATAATTTTGATGATTAAATTATTATTTTATTATTATAATGTCTATGGAATTATAGTAAGGTCATATTAAAATTTCGTTAAGAAATTTTAAAGTTTATATAATTAATTAAGTAAAAAGGACTAAATCGTAAAAGAAGTAAAAGTTGAGTTCTATTAGTAAAAAGGGTTAAATGACTATGAAATCTTAAAATAAAGGACTTAAATGGTAAATAGACCATTTATATGGGATAGTGGATGTGCATGGCAAGGTATTAATGTAATTATTATAGTTTTTAAAGGTTATAATGGTTATTAAACAAATTAAAATCACACTAAATGAAACAAAAATTGTTTCACCTTTCTCATTTCACTTCACCACTAAAATAGTGAAGAAAATAACACCATTTTTGGTGCTATTAAGATTCGACTAGCATTGTTCTTACATGTTGTCATTTTTTTTGTTAGTTTTAAATGATTTTTTTATGTTTTTTGAGATCATTTTATCTAGCTAGTTTGGGGTTAATTTGTAAAAATTTTAAAGGTTTAAGGTTATGCCATGAATGTTCTTGAATGGTTTTTATGTTAAATGATAGATTATGAACCATTATTGAAAAATAAATAAGTTTTATTAAGTGATTTTTGATGAATTTTGAAATTAGGGACTAATTTGTTAAAGGTATAAATTCTAGGGTTTTTATAGTGAAATGATGGTAAATATGAGTTGTTTCAAGGTCTCTTACATGTTAGATTAACATGGATTTTGATTAAAATGGTTAGATCTTAAGTTATAAGCTTAAGGACTAAATTGTGAAAAAGTTAAAATATTAGGGACAAATTGGTAACTTTGTATAAATATGAAATGTGGATTGAATTGAATGTTTAAGGTTAATTGATGTACTTAATTCAATATAATTATCTATTTAGATCAAGATAAACCATGTACAGACCTAGATCGAGGAAAAGCAAAAGCTTTGGATTAGCTCGATTTAACCTTCACGCCTCTAGTCATCGAGGAAAGTTCGTATGAACGGTTATCGTATTAATTTTGTTTAATTTGAATGTTTAATATGTTATTTTTAATGTAAATGGCTCAATGTATAATCATATCAATTCTATGATGAACTGACAGATATTGAGTCTTAGTTGAACCTTAGGAATTCGTAGGATACAAATGACATGTCATTAGGGATTTCATGTTTCGGGTGCTGGCTTGAATGTCCTACCAATCGTTGAGGTCCTGCATTTTTTGTGGATACTCTACAGCTCGTGTGAGCAGCATTGTGTAGCTTACATTCCGACCCACAACTCGTGTAAGCAGACCCATTTCACAGCTCGTGTGAGCAATGATGTAAAGTAAAGTTTACAGTTATATGTAAAGGCACACTTCACGTGAGCTTTCTCGAGTATCCAATGAAATTTTAGATGGTTAAACAAGCAAGAAAAGGGAACGGAAAGGTAAGTATGCAATTGTATTAAATCATGAAATTATGGAACATTAAAGGTGCAAAGATTTTATTTATACATGATGAACACATGTTTTATGGATGATATAATATATATATGAAAAACTGTACTAACTTGTAGATTGATGATGTTTTTTAGGCTTATGCCAAGCTTGTGGTTATGGTTGATTTTTATGCTTATGCTTTACACTATGCAAATGAAATGGTAAGTTAAGTTTGATTTATACAAGTTTAATAAGCATTAATTCCTTACATAGTTTCTTTCCTATGTTTTATAGATTATCAGAAGCTCGATTTGGTTGAAAGCTCATCGGAGCTCTATCACACTATCTAGAAGTTAATTCGGTAATTTTTTTGTATTTTGGCTAAGGTTTATAATGGCATGTATAGGGTGGCTTATTATGATGTTTTTTATGAACATGTAAAATGGTAACTTGATATGTTTGTATTTGGATGTTTATGGATTGTTAATGAACTTATAATGCTGACTTTGGTAAGTCGTTTTGGTCACTTATAAGTTTATCTATATATGGTTCTTTTAGTAAGTTTGTAATAGCTTGGTAATGGTCTCTTACGGTATAAATTGTTGGTATGAAAATGGTCAAATTTGTGGCATGTTTTGGTAAGTTTGAATTAGAATTTGATGATTGAATTATGGTAAAATTTACATGTTTAGGTAAGTGTTTTTGTGTGCATTTAAGGTGCCTTTGAATGGCATATTGGTTAGTTTGGGTTAGGACTTTAAAATGGCATTTTGGTATATGTTTTAGTCATGTTTATTTTCCTTTGAAGTATGCTTAAATGAGTTGGAAGGTCATGTATGATATGGACTTGGAAAATGGCTTGATTTTAGGTAAATTTGGATCCACATGGTCGTGTGTCATCTGATGATTTCTTAGGTTGCTAGACAGTAAGTTACACGGCCTAGAACACGAGCATGTGACACGGCCATGTGACCCTACTCAGAGAGTTACACAGGTGAAGACATGGGCTGGGACACGACCGTGTGTCTCAGCCGTGTGAGGCACACGGTTGTGTGACCCCTATTTCCAAATTTTTGTAACTTCTTTCCTATACTTTCCAAATGGTTTCAAATTAGTCCTAAATCACTTCTAAGGTATTTTTAGGGTCTTGATGGATTGATTTAGGAATATATGTATGTATATGATTGGTTTATGATTTGATTATGTTATTAGATGTTATTGAGTTTAAATGCTCCCAATTGCACAGTAATGCTCCATGACCCTAATCTGGCGACGGATACGTGATAAGGGTGTTACATTTAGTGGTATCAAAGCTACGATTTAATCAGTTCTCGAACTGAATGTAACATGTATGAAGTCAAAAAATATATGACATTATATAACCTATGATAGTCAAATAACTCTTGACTCAAATTGAACTATGTTTTCATATAGATAAAAATGTCATCCAACCAAGCCGACTCTGATGAAGTGGAAAGTAATGCATAAGCCTCCATTCACGAAGCAATTTCTAGTGGTAATAGGCCCGTGACTGAGGGCCAAGGAGGAAAGGCTAAAGAAGCCTTCTTTTAGATGATGTCCAAATAGTTTACTGAGTTCGTGAGAACAAACTCATTGGCTTAACGCCCTCCACCCTCACCTATACCCTAACTTGTCCCCATAGTTCTTCAGGGTTTAGAACAAATTCATGCAAGAAAGTCTTCAGTTGATAAAATTTGAAAATATGAGGCTGAAGAGTTTCATGGTACAACCGAAGACGATCTAAACAAGGTCGAATTCTGGATGAAAAATATAATTAGAGTTTTTGATGAATTATCTTGTACACCAGTTGAATGTCTAAAGCGTGTTGTATCGTTACTAAAAGAATCGGCATATCAGTGGTGGAATACATCGATTGTAATAGTGTCTAAAGACCATGTGATTTGGAATTCTTCTAGACAAAGTTTAGAAAGAAATATGTAAGTCAGAGGTTCTTTGACAAGAAACGCAAAGAGTTTCTAAAATTGAAATAGGATCGTATGATTGTGGCTGAGTATGAACAGGAGTTTGTGTGACTTAGCAAATACCCTCGGGAATGCATACCATCAGAGGGTGTCATGTGTACACGGTTTGAAGATGGATTAAATGAAGATATTAAGATGTTAGTCGGGATTCTTGAGTTGAAAGAATTTTTGGTTTTAGTTGATAGAGCACACAAGGCCGAGGAACTTAGCAAGGCTAAAAGAAAAGTAGATTCAGGGTTGCAACTTTCCAGCTGATTTGATGTTGTTACCTTCTGATGAGTTTGACGTGATTTGGGGTATAGAATGGCTAATTCTGCATGATGTTGTTGTGAACTATAGATGAAAGCATTTTGTGTTAAAATGTTAGAACGGTGAAAGGATCTATATTGGTTCAGATAGATTAGATGGTATCTTTAATGTAATCTCAGCTATGACGACACAGAAACATGTTAGAAAGGGTTGTGAAGCATATCTCACTTATATATTTGATTCTAGGGTTTAAGAATTGAAGCTAGAATTGGTTTTTATTGTATGTGAGTTCACAAATGTATTCCCAGAAGAATTACCAGGGTTACGGCTAATCAGAGAGGTTGAGTTTGCTATTGAAATAGTGCCGAAAACATCTCCAACATCAATAGCACTATATAGAATGACACCTACAAAATTGAAAGAGTTGAAAGCACAGTTGCAAGAGTTCACAGATAAGGGCTTTGCTCAGCCTAGCTTTGCTCGGCCTAGCTTTTCTCCTTGGGGTGCTTCTATGCTGTTTGTCAAGAAAAAGGATGGGTATATGCGATTGTGTATTGACTACCAATAGCTCAATAAAGTTACGATCAAGAACAAATATCCCTCGCCACAAATCGATGATTTGTTTGATCAGCTAAAAGGTTTGATAGTGTTTTCAAAGATCGACCTCCATTCTGGATATTATCAGCTACGGGTTAAAGACGCAGATGTGTGGAAGATAGCTCTCAGAATTGGGTACGGACATTATGAATTCCTTATTATGCCATTTGGTTTGACCAATACACCTGTTGTGTTTATGGACTTGATGAATAGAATATTCAGACCGTACTTAGTGTAACACCCCTAACCTATAACCCTCGCTAGAATAGGTTAAGAGGCATTACCGGATTTGTTCAGTTCAGAACAATTATTTATCTGATAACGTCTATTCTCAGTCAATATAATTCATTCACATTCACTATGTACTTAAAACAAGCATATCAAGCTTTAATCATACATTCGAGACTAAATCATAACAAATTAAAAATTTCAGAAACTTAGAAAACTTTCAACATTTCAAGTGTCTCTCGCCCATGTGAACAGGTTGTGTGCCTCACACAGCTAGTAGACACATACGTGTCTTAGACCGTGTGAAAACAGGGCATACATACTGACTTAGTAAAAATTGTTCACCATCCTTTAAACTCTCATATTCCTCCATAAATCATCAAAACACAAACATCTCATACATGGGTAAATTTTTGAACATGAACCCTAGCTTGAAATATGGGTAGAAATAGAGAGAGCATGTTACGAGGATCTAAAAAATACGAAAAATATTAAAAACGGGGTTAAGGAGCACTTACTATTGAACTTGAAAATGTTGAAAACCCTAGCTATGGAGACCCTTAGAATTTTGGCAGCATGGAGAAGAAAATGAGCTTATTTTAGCTTGATTTTTTTCCTTTTTTTATTTAGTTTATTACCAAATGACCAAAATGCCCTTTCTTACTAAACTTCCAAAATTTTCCATGCATGTCCATTTTTGTCCAAAAACTTAAAAATTGGAAAAATTACTCTCTAAGGAACTCTAATAAATATTCCAAATTAATTTCATACAAATTGCTTCTAGAATCTAAGTTTTGCAATTTATTCAACTTGGTCCCTAATTTCTAATTGAACACTACACATAGAATTTCTTCATGAAACTTTAACTCATGCTTATTTTCATATCCTAGACCTTATAATGATCATAAAATAATTATTTTAACATCAAATTTATGGTCCTGAAACCACTATTTCAACTAGCCCAAATTTAGGATGTTACATTTCTCCCCCTTTAGGGACTTTCGTCCTCGAAAGTCTTACCAGTAAACAGGTTTGGATATTGACTTCTCATGAGAGGTCTGTATTTTGGCATAGCATACCTGCTTCAAATTCTTCTTTCTTGCAATCCATGTGTCTATCCTCCCCCGTATTGGTATCAGAGCCATCAGGTTCAATAACTTATCAAAAGTATTTCTGTTAAGATACAAAGATTTAAAGAAGAATTCTTTACCCATGACTGATAAAATGTTAGCAAGACCTTCAACTTCTTCTACTCCTGTTTCTATGCCTGATTTCCCTCTTAAATCTCACTCAGCAAAAGAGATTTCATCTCTTTATGAGATTGAATATCTTGATGAACGAGATAAAGTTCAACCCACTGATCTTCCTACTGTAAATCCTTATGCTGCATATAAAAAAGCTTCATTCTCTCCTATCAGATCTATAAGAACTTTGATAAAAGGTTCTTTAAAACAAGTTCGAGAATGCATTCAAGCCTCCAGGTTTGATAGTTATCCCATCACTGCAGCTTCACTAGAATAGTTTGTTACTCTTGAAATTTCAGCAGAATTTCCAGCAGAATGGGCACGTGCAGGCTACACTCATATTTATTTTGGAGCCATTCACTTGGCCTTAAACTACCATTGAACAGCTGGAAAGCCTATAGTAGCAAGGATTGCATTATTGGATTCCAAATATTTGGAATATCAAAATGCATGCATCGCCAATATTGAAGCAACCTTGAACTCTGGCCTTGTCATGGTCACACTCTTTCCAAATTTTACCATGACATTGGCAGATCCCAACCTTAATACAGCTTTAAAAGTTCAGATCCAGATTGCAGGAGCACCACAAGTAGCATCAGCCATTGTTGCAACCCTCCATTACCAGGTAGTCTACAGAATTCCGGATCATGCCTTTAATCTTTCAAGGTGTGGGACAGATGACTCTCTATTTATCTCAGTAAACACAAATGATCAACCTCATTGTGTTCATGTTCCAAGAAAAATTTCTAGGAAAGAGCTTATCAAACTTCTTCCAGAAAAATGGATTACCAGCTATGAACAATTACTTGAACATAGCCAGCCAATCCAGTCTACTTTAAGTAAAATCACTTCAAAAGGAGATGGAACGACAGAGATAAAGTTTGATCACAGTCATCTTCAAAGTCTAAAAAATTTCAATATCTTTCCAACTCAGTTAATAATTCAGCAAATTGAGAAACCGGCTCAAGAACATGATCCAAGGGATCCAGATTGTTATTGTCCACTATGTGAACCAAGACCAGAAAGAAGCGTGATACAAAGCTTTTCTTCTGAAAGAAGACCTTTGTACATGTCCAAAGATGAAAAGATAGGACATTGCCCTTGGGATCTTCATTGTTCATGTGATTTCTGTACTGATGACAGAATGAGTGCTTGGATAGATCATCTAGATAATTCTGCATCCAAGCCAGGAAAGAAAAAGAAAAACAAAAATTCCACTCAATCTGAGTTTTATAGAAGATGGGTAGAAGGTGATCCAGACATTGGTCCACTTGGAGAGGATAATGATAAATTTATTTACCTTGTTGATTATTCATCCCATAAATCCTCTCCAGGAAAGAAAGTTTCTCCAAAACCTTGTAATTATCCACCTTCTCCAGCAATACCATCCATTTCACCTCCCCCCAAAAAACCCAAAACCTCAAAAAAAAACTCTTTTCTCAGTCTAGTTACAAAATGATAAATAAGTGAGTTAAGAAAAACCCAGATTACCTTGTTCCTCAAGAACCAGTTTCTGTTGTATGTATGATGCAGTCTATTTCATCATATGACAAAGACTTTCCTCCACTTGAAGAGTATTCAGAAAAAATTACACTCATGCACCAAAGATTCCCTCAAAGATCCAGATAGACATATCAGGTGCACCGACAAAAATAACTGCTGCAGAGGCTACTCTCAACTGGCAAACAGAAAATGCTATTGCCCAGAATCATGCCTTGAAAAAGTTTGATTCCAAAATCTCAGCTATTGAAGCAAAAGCATATCATAATACCAGAATGGTCAAAGACCTTATTCATCTTTTGCAAAAAAGGCTAGATGCAGTAGCAAGAGAACCAACAGCACTTGGGCAGGACTTTTTCTCTCATCTTACCCAAAGAGAAAAAGAAATCCTAAAATTAAAAGACCAGATCAAAACACTTCAAGAAATAGGGAAAATTCCTGAACCAGCCCATAGATCATAAACAATTAAGTTATTTCCTTCTATCAGATAGAGAAGTCCTCTTCCAATAGAAGGCGTACGAATCACCTTTCCAGAATTCCCAAAACGTACTAAGCCAAGTACGTATGAAATTTTTCTGGAAATCAAGAAGCAAGAAGCTGAGAAGAAAAAAAAAGTCACTGAAGAGGCTAAGGCACCAAGTGAAAGTGAAGCCTATCAGATGGAAAAAAAACTTGGAAAGAGGCAGATTTTGAAAGAATCTCCACCAAAATCGCCTCCTCCAAAACAAGTCTCGAAGTCTTTGATGATTCAAAATGGATACCAAAATCTTTTATCAGCATTTTTAAAGGATTATAAGGAGTCCACCATCCCAAGAATCTCAACCTTGCAAAACCAAGAACAAGAATCCTCAGAAGATGCCATTGAAACTAATTCATGGGAAAATATGAGCTTGCAAGAAGAATCTGAGTCTTCATCAGGAAAACAATCAGACTCAGAGGATGAAAATCTTCTAAAAGCCTTCCAAACAACCAAAGTGGAAGAGCCTAGTGATGAAGAAATGCAAGAAATGTCAGAATCATCTTCTGTGCCTCAGAGACAAACAGCAAAAACTTATATTGGAAGAACTACTTTCACTCTTGATGATTTACCACCAAAAAGATGGCCAGATAGAATCCAGGAGTTTCATTCCTGGTTAGACACTCGCAAATTGACTGAAGATAGCAATTACAACATCCCTATAGAATTTGTTTCCAGATTCACAGGAATGTTGAGAGACTGGTGGAATGCAATAACCCAACATGATCAAATGCAGTTTTTAGTCCTCCAAGACCTGGCCCAGCCAATCAGAATTATTCACCAACATTTTGTAGGAAACCTTGAAGATTTGTTGACACTAAAGAGAAGGGAATTCTACAAAAGAAAAGGGAATTCTACAAAAGAAGATGTTGTTTATACAGCAAAAGGGATTTAGCAAAGCACTTCAAAATAATGACTAAATTATTTTGTGCTTTAGGCCTAAACCCAAATCTCAAGCCAGTCACCCTTTCATCCCTCCCAGATCCGCTTCAAGTTGCAGTTAATCAAGCTCTTCAAAAATAGAATAAAGACATTCTTCAACTAATAGTTGGAGAACTTCAACAAGAAGTCTTTATTACTTTAGAAGATATCTATAACAGAAGAAGGATATTCAAAGATTATCTCCATGGAAGCAAGAAGATTGATAAAGCCTGTGATGATTCCTATCTGAAGTATAAATGTGCAAAACACTAGTTATGTGACTGTCGCACCAAGAAAAAGAAGCTTTTCAAAAAATACTTCAAGATGGAAGAAACACAAAAAACCTCGATGGAGATATCTCAAGAAAAAGAGAAGATCAACAACAAAGTCTGATCGATGTTATATATGCAATAAAAAGGGACATTTTTCAAAAGACTGTCCAAAGAACAAGAAAAAGGCTAAAAAGATTGCACAGATGGTTCGACAATCAGGACTCAAATTAAGGGAAGAAGATGATATAGAATCTATTTGTTCTATTGAAGAAGAACCTTCAGACAGAACAATTTGTGCCATCCCTACCTATTTGAGTGAAGACTCAGAACCCGAATCAGACTGCTCAGATATACAAATGATGCAGGCCAAAGTCCAAGAGACATCAATTAGTACAACTCTAGTTCCTCATATACCAATCAAAATCTATTTAGACAAATATAGTAAGCCTATTACTATAATTGTCTTTATAGACACTGGTGCATCAGAAACTATAATGAATCCAGATGTTTTGCCCTCGGCATGGTGAAAACCTCATGTAAGGTACTTTAATTCCACTGCTGATCATCCTTTTGCCACTCATCTGATTAGTAAACCTATTACTATATAGTTCTTCTCAGGCTGTTGTGTTAAAACAACAGTACTTGGTTCTAAACTTCCTGAAAAAGACATTATAGTAGATTTTGACCTCTACATAAAAGCCCAACATTTGAGAATACTCCCAGATGGAATAAGATTCAAAAATCTTTTCCAACCCTTTGTTAAAATACCAAAAGTCTTTTTCTTCCAATCAGAAAAAATCTTTCAGATCATACAGGAATTAAAAACTCAATCATGTGCAGATTCCCACTCAGAATTTCTGAAAAAATGCCCAAATCCTTTGTGGAAAAACCAAGAATTCTTCATTAATATTCCTTTCAAGAAAAATAAAGATATTAATCCAATAAAAGCCAGTCACCAAGGAATGAATCCAGATCATTTGTTGCTAGTAGAGTAAGAATGCAAAGAACTACAACAGCAAGATCTGATTGAACCATCAAATTCCCAATAAGCATGTGAAGCTTTTTATGTGAATAAAAGATCTAAACAGATCAGGGGAAAGTTAAGATTCGTAATTAATTATCAACCTCTTAACTATTTCCTTCAAGATGACAAGTTCCCTCTGCCAAACAAAAATTCACTTTTTTCAAGTTTGGCCAAGGCAAGACTTCTCTCCAAGTTCGATCTCAAGGCAAGTTTTTGGCAACTAGGAATACATCCTGAAGACAAACCAAAAACAGGATTCTGTATTCCTAATAGACATTTCCAGTGGAAAGTGATGCCATTTGGTCTAAAGACAGCTCATTCCTTCTTTCAGAAAGCAATGATAAAGATTTTCCATCCTTTAATGGAAAATGTTTTGGTCTACATTGATGATATCTTGCTATATAGCAAAGATGAATAATCTCATACTCAACTCTTTGAAGATTTCAAATCCCTTATTTCCAAATATGGGATAATGCTTTCGGAAAAGAAAATACAGATCAACAAACCAGAAATTGAATTTCTGGGTATAGAGATAAAAGATGGAAGATACTCCCCAGGTCCTCATATTGCTCAAGAACTTCTCAAGTTTCCATCTAAGAACTTGTCTTTTAAACAAGTACAACAATTTTTAGGGGTTGTTAATTATATTAGAGACTTTATTCCTAAAGTTTCTAAATATGTTAGCTCCCTAACAAAAATGCTCATGAAAGATCCACCTCTGTGGTCATCCTCTCAAAAGAGAACTGTTCAAAGATTAAAAGAGCTGACCCAAGTTTTGTTTCCCCTCCAAATTCCTTCTGATGGGAAAAGAATATCGCAAACAGATGCCAGTGATAAATATTGGGGTGCAATTCTACTTGAAGAAAAAAATGGTAAAAAAAATATTTGTGTGGATATAAAAGTGGAAGATTCTCAGACGCAGAGATCCATTACCATTCCACCTTCAAAGAAATCCTTGCAGTCAAAAAAGGTATTGAAAATTTTAAATTTCATCTTGCGGGATACCATTTTCTTGTTGAAATGGACATGTCATCCTTCCCACAGATGCTCAAGTTCAAACAAAAAATACTCCCTCATCCCCAATTCCTTCGATGGGCTGAATGGTTTTCCCAATTTAAATTTGACACCAAACATATAACAGGAAAGCAAAATGTTCTTGCTGATTTGCTCTCCAAGCCCAAAATTGAAATTTTTGCCTACAAAAGAATTTTCCAGACTAGACTCGTTATGATGTATAGACCATCGTCTTCATCTTCTCCTTACCCTACTTCTTATCCTATTACCCCAAAACTTAATCTTGAATTTTCGCCGAAAGTCATGACCCTGATAAAACATTGAAATTTTCATCCAAAGACCAAAGAAATGATGTTTGAATATCAAATCCAGGTCTTTAAAAATTTTGGAGGACTTATCCTTAGACCATGGAGTGTACATCCTGATTATCCCTTCATTCATCCTATCAAGTTTGAGTTTGTGGAACAACCTGATGAAGTAAAACGGTTCCTATGGTACTTACTCATCTCCATTACATAGCTATTCAATTTTTCATCCCTGATCTCCGATTTTTTTGATAAAAGACATCAGATGAAATGTTGAACCACAACATCAAAACTTCTTCACTTTTCTATGCTGGTTCTATCCTCTAACACAATGGCTAAACATGATTGATCAATATTATCAAGAAAATAAGGGGAATTACATGATCATAATCATCCACAAACCACAATATCTGGTTCAACGAGGAAAATCAGTTCAGTTAGGATCTTTTCCTACTGCATGGATTCATAAAGTCCTTGATGAAGATATTAGGAAAACTGATCTTCATTATAGGATCATACAGAAGTTCCTTTGCCAACTCAATAGGGTTATTCCATTTGAGATATGGCCTCCTCTAGACATTGATGCTCCTTGGGACGCATGGCCTATAAGATACAAACCTTATCACAAAAGAATCTTAAAAGCTATTCAAGATTATTATGAGAGCATCCCAATTCCCTCAGAATGGTCTCAAGAATACCCGTGCTACTGCAGTCAAATCAATCTTTCAAGGATGCAACAAGAACAAGACGATAATGATACAGGAGATGATATGGATAAAGACTTAGATATGATGGCAAATAGTGAAGATTCCATGGACAGTGCTCAGTATCCCTACTCAAACGCCAACAGCTAAAACTAGTCACTTATAACAAGTTACTTTATGTCTATAGTACTGTTTGCTTTATGTAATAATGAATGTAGTAATGTTTGCTTTATGTAGTACTGTTTGCTTTATGTAATAATGTTTGTGATTGTAGTACTATTCAATAGTGTTTATTATTTTATTCCATTATCCCTCCTTCAGCTATAAAAGGAGATGATATCAGTTTGTAAGGATCATCAAGTTTCTTATCTATAAAATATTAGTGTGTTTTTAATATCCATAGCCTTCTAAATTTTCTCTGTTTTCTCTAAGTCTTCTTCTTCTTCAGAAAACTTTAGATGAGTTAACAATGAATTATAATAGAGTATGCTCTGTGCTTGCCATATAATGGATCCTACACAACAGAAATATTAAAATTCTGATCAGTTATAGCAATATTGCTAAGGATAGCATATGTCTCTTGAATTAAGGGTTTGAAGCTAAAAGGCAGTGCCTGTTTAAATGACCCAAGAGGAGAAGTCTGTATTTTGGCATAGCATACCTACTTCAAATTGTTCTTTCTTGCAATCCCTGTGTCTATCCTCCCCCGTATTGGTTTCTTCGGGATCCCATGTAGCTTCTTCCACTCGATGTCTATGCCATAAAACTTTCACCAAGATTATATTCTTGTTCCTCAACTGTTTGACTTCTCGAGCCAAAATCTTAACCGGTTCTTCACCATAGGTCATATTCGGTCTAATCTCAATTTTCATCGGTGAAATCACATAAGAGGGGTCTGATCTATATCTACGTAACATGGACACCTGGAATACATCATGAATCTTCTCCAATTCGGGTGGTAGTGCTAAACGGTAGGCTAGTGGTCCAACTCTTTCAGTAACCTCATATGGCTCGATAAACTGCAGATTCAATTAGCCTTTTCGGCCAAATCTCAATACCTTTTTCCATGAGGACACTTTCATGAACACTTTATCTCCAACTTGAAACTCAATTTCTTTTCTTTTCAAATTAGCATATGACTTTTGTCTATCCGATACTGCTTTCAAGCAATCCTGTATCATTTTAACCTTTTCTTCAATTTTCCTTGACTAAATCAATCCCACGAATTTGACTTTCCTTGAGCCCAATCCAATACAAAGGATTTTGGCACTTTCTACCATACAAGGCCTCATAAGGTGTCATTTTCAAACTCGCCTGAAAATTATTATCGTAGGCGAATTCCACCAAGGGTAAGTATTTTTCCCAACTACCCTGAAATTCAAGGACGCAACACCGTAACATGTCCTCAAGAATCTAAATCGTCCGCTCAAACTGTCCATCAGTCTACGAGTGAAAAGCCGTACTAAAATTCAACTTTGTACCTAAGGCTTCTTGCAGCTTCTTCCAAAATCTCAAAGTGAATCTCGGATCCCTATTTGAAATAATTGATAACGGTACCCCCTGTAATCTCACCATCTTAGATACATACAAGCCGGCCAATTTGTCAAGTGAGTAGCCAGTTCGTACTGGAATAAAGTGAGCCAACTTCGTTAGCCTATCAACCACAACCCAAACAATATCTTTCTTTTTCGGGGTTAACGATAATCCCGTCACGAAATCCATAGTAATCCTATCCCACTTCCACTCAGGGACCATCACAGGCTGTAACAAACCTGAAGGTACTTGATGTTCAGCCTTGACTTGCTGACATATCAAGCATTTCGATACAAATTTGAAGATTTCTCCTTTCATGCCATTCCACCAGTACATTTTCCTCAAATCATTATACATCTTGGTACTTCCCGGATGATTAGACAAACGGCTATCATGCGCCTCTTGCAAAAATTTTTGAATAAGCTCGTCGTCTCTTGGTACACGGATCCTATCTCTGAACATCAAGCAATCGTCGGGACCAACCCAAAAATCTGATTCGGTGCCTTGCTCGTATTGAGTTCTCTTGGCTTGTAAATCACTATCATTGATCTGAGCTACACATATTTCTTGTAGAAACATTGGTCTGGCTCTTAACTCTGCCAAAACCGAACCATAATCTAACAAGGCCAACTGCGTGTTCAAGGCCCTCAAAGCTAACAAGGATTTTCTGCTTAGTGCATCTACAACCACATTCGCCTTTCTTGGGTTGTAGTCAATGATCAGTTCATATAATCAACTCTAACCATCTCCGTTGTCTCAGATTCAATTCTTTTTGAGTCATCAAATATTTCAAACTCTTGTAATCAGTGCATACACGGCATGTCTCACCATACAAATGGTGTTTCCAAATCTTCAGGGCAAATACAATGGTTGCTAGCTCCAAGTCATGTGTTGGATAGTTTTTCTCGTGTGGTTTCAATTGCCTCAAAGCTAGGCTATCACTTTACCTTCCTGCATCAGTACGCAACCCAGTCCATTCAAAGATGCATCATTATAAACCACAAATTCCTTTCCTGGCTCAGATTGTACTAGTACTAGAGCTTCGGTCAGCAATGTCTTCAATCTCTCGAAACTCTGCTGACACTTCTCTAACCATTCAAATTTAACGTCTTTTTGCAACAACCTTGTCAAAGGAGTTGCGATAATCGAAAATCCTTTCACAAAGCATCAATAGTAACCGACTAAGCCTAAGAAGCTTCTAACCTCGGTTACGTTCTTCGGTGGCTTCCACTCTATAATAATAGAAATCTTATTTGGATAAACTCGGACGCCATCACCCGATACAATGTGATTGAGGAATCCGACCTCTCATAGCCAAAATTTTCTTTTGCTGAACTTAGCATACAATTTCTTGTCTCGCAAAGTCTGTAAAACCGTTCTCAAATGTTTCGCATGCTCAGTCTTATTACGGGAATAGATCAAAATATCGTCAATGAATACCACAACAAATTTGTCCAAGTATGGTCGGAAAACACAATTCATTAAGTCTATAAAAGCAGCTGTGTAACACCCCAATTTTCGAGATTTTCGGGATTTTTGTGACCTCCAATGAATTTTAGAAATTCTATGTTTTAACTATCTATTGTGGGTCTGAGTATGTTACTGGGCCCTTAAAAAGGCCCAAGAGTATATCCAATTCGAGGCAATTTATGAATTTCAGATTCTAGAAAGAGAGGGTACTAGCGTTGAGGGCTTTTAAATTAAAGATGGTAAAAATAGGGCACAAGGGACCTGTGGTAAATTGGCATGTGACGCCACATAAGGTATAGGGGGAGTGGCGTGTAGATGTCTAGGGGGAGCCAAGGTTCGAGCCACAAGGTATGCAAATAGGGTATTTATTTTTGTGAACAAAAAAAGGGAGCTGATGGAACTCAAGGGGGAACTCTGTTAGGGGGAGTTTAAGCTAGTAAGGGGATTGAGTAAAGATAAGATAAGCGAGGAAATCTAGGAGCTGATCAAGGAGCAAGAGTTGGCCAGTCAAGGGACTTTAGCATGGGAAATTCGGCTAGGTCATTTAGTGAGGGGAATTTCGGCTTTTGGAGGGGGTACCGTTTCTGACAATTCTTTTCTTTTTTTTCTTTCTTCTCCTACTCTCTTTTCTTCTTCTTTTTCTTTTCTTACATAGCCGAACCCTTCCTACCATTCTACTCTTCCATTCCATTCGTTTCTAAGCCTTTATAGTCGATTGCCATAAAAGCCGAAATCCTGAAAGCATGTTTTTCTTCTGTGCCGATTTCTCCTAGCCAACTTCTTTGATTTATCCTTCATCTTTTCTGGACGAATTTCACACTCTCTAAACCCCAACCTCTATCAACTTCAAATTTGCAAAAACCTCCTTATCAAATCATCTTTTATTTCACGAGTTTCAAAAGTCGAAAACACCACAGTCATTGGTGCATAGCCAAATCTTTAGACCTTTAAAGATTTGATTTCTGCTAACATTTGAGGGGATAGATCTGCATCAGAACCGAATAGGAACTAAAGTGGAATCGTTGATTGAAGGAACCGGTGGTAAGTTTTCGAATCTATCTTTATTTCGGGTTTTAGAAAAGCCAAAATCTCTAAAGGCTTAGGGAGGCTATTGATTGGGCCCTATGGCTCTAAGGGTTGTGACAATTGTTTTATTATGATGTTAGTGTGATCTAGAGGCTGCTGATCAAAGGATTGGACAAGTGGAACGACTGGATCTAAACCTAGTCACTAGTTTCGAAAAAAGGTAAGAACTCTAGGGTCTGAGACTTGGTTGGCCGAATAAGTAGGGGGATAGTTTGTAGTTTGTTTTCGATATTTAGATTGACGTGTTAGTAATCCAATTGTAGGAAGCTCGTGTGTGGAACTCGCCATCAAACCACTACAAATCAGGTGTAAACGACACCCACTCATAGACTAGATCGGTAAAAGCCGAAAAGCCAAAATATCGAAATACTGCAAATACTTGTGACGTGTAGACGGATGGGTGGGTCAAGTAGTCTCCGGCATGGTGTAAGGTTGGCACGGGGGTGTATACGGATGGATATGGGTTGGGTTTTCTGCATACATGATATATCTGTTCTGTATCTGTTATGGGTCTATGGGCTTCATTCTGAACTCTGTATAGGGCTAAGGCCCGATTTAATCTGTTTCTGTGGTTTGAACTGATCTGGACTATGGTTGGGCTATTTTACACACTAAGTTTTCCAAACTCACCCCCTTAACTTTATCCTTGCAGGTAACCCTCAACCATAGTGGACTTGGAGTCGTGAGGGATTCAGAGTGGTCGCACGCATCTTGCAAACTTGATTCTCTTTTTATAATTTAATTAGTTTTTATTTACATCAATTATTTTGGGTTTAAGTTGTAATAAGGCCGCTTTAATGATTTTTGTTTGTTTTTAATATGTTTTACTAGAATAGGTATAATATTATCTTAATCACAGAAACTGATTAGTTTTAGGGCGCGTTTTTAAAAACAGTAATTGATTTTAAAATATCACGACAACAAAGCAAAAACGTTTTCCAAAGTTAATCACTTTTTCCTAAACTAGACTTAAATGAATTGGTTTCCTAAGAACATACACTAAGTTAAGGTGTGGCAATGGTGGTGTGCATGTCTAGGATTGGATTCGAAGGGAGCTTGGTACTTAAGCAGTCCGATGGACTCACCTCCTCTTTTCTGGTTTCCGACCTGGTGCACAGCTTCCATTCACTTTAACCTATAGTAAAATCATCCTTTGAACACTAAGTATGATTTCCTGGACTAAAAATAGAAAATGTTTTTTTTACATTTCAATGTGGCACGTCGAATCTGGTCATAACGTCTAGGCTGGGTTTGGGGTGTTACATTTAGTGGTATCAGAGTCAAGTTGCAACAGCTCGATTGTGGATCGGGTCTGAAAAACTTTTTGAAAAACTTAAGCTTAAGAAGGGTATTTTTAGAAATGGTTTTGGAAATGGTTTTGGAAAGTTCTTTCAAAGATATTACACAAGGTATGCATGTCTTAAGGTTCAATCTAGATTTAAGTTTTTGGGTTTTTTAAAATTGATAACCAAAGAGGTGGCACTCCAAATCTCCGGCCCAAGTCTGTAAGTATTACTCTGAATTTTTCTAAATATTCCTGAATTATCAGCTATATATCTGTACTGAAACCCTATGATGCTCTAGTAGGGGTGATATGTGAACTATAGGAACTTTTGATAAGTGAATTAAATATTGTAGCTAGGTTACGTTTTCGCGAAAAACAAACCCTGAATTACTGTCTGTTCACAAAACATCTGTAATAAACACTGAAATATTTAATGGATGCATAAAATTTGTAATCAGATAATACGACATGAGTACGAGGGCAGCACGTGGAAGGGGTCGTGGACGCGGCCGAGGTAGTACACGGGCTGAATCTTCATCCTCAGGGCATATGCCGGCGGCAAATGCACCGATACCACCGGCAACGGAAGTGGAATCTCATGATCGAGGTGCAGGGGATGATGCCCTATCCAGGCAATGCTTCGTGTTCTGGAAAGGGTTGCCGGGGCAAGCACGGGTAACGAAATTCGAGGATCTATTTTCGAGCAACTCCGGGCTAATAGAGCGGAGATCTTTAGAGGTGTATCTGGTGTAGCCCCGAATGTGGCTGAGTATTGGTTAGAGGCTACGGAACAGATTATGGATGATTTGGATTGTTCCGTAGAGCAGAAGCTGAAGGGAGCCATATCATTGCTACGGGATAGGTTTATCAGGGATGGCTCACCGTGAGAGATGGGACCCCAGCTGGAGGTGTATCTGGTGTAGCCCCGAATGTGGCTGAGTATTGGTTAGAGGCTACGGAACAGATTATGGATGATTTGGATTGTTCCGTAGAGCAGAAGCTGAAGGGAGCCATATCATTGCTACGGGATAGGTTTATCAGGGGTGGCTCACCGTGAGAGATGGGACCCCAGCTGACAAGGTGACTTAGGAGCTGTTTAGGACGGTCTTCAAAGGAAAGTATGTTGGGGCAAGTTATGCGGACGCCCGCAGGAAGGAATTTATGAATCTGGTACAAGTGGGTAAGACAAGTCACGAAGTCTGCAGGTGAGTTTCGAGGTCGAATTTGGTATGCCGTGGGGATAGTCGCTACGGAGTACGAATGTAGTGTGCGCTTTGAAGATGGTCTTAGAGATGAACTTAGGGTGCTAATTGCTCCGCAGAGGGAGCGTGACTTTGCTGCTTTGGTGGAGAAAGCTAAGATAGCGGAGGAGGTGAAGCGCACCGAAAAACAGAATCGTGAAAAGGATCGAAATTATTTCCGAAGAGATTTAGGACCCTTGGGTGGTGCAAATTGGAATGCTAAAAGGGAAAGAGTGGAAGAGCTAGTTCGAGTGGTTCCGATGAATACTGTTAGGCCACAAGTTCGTAGGGACTGTGGTAAGGTACATCTGGGTGAGTGTAGGAAACGTTCTGGTGCTTGTTTCCAGTGTGGGTCTATAGAGCATAAAGTTAAAGACTGTCCTCAGAAAATAAATCAGGTTCAGGTTTCAAAATGAAGGGTTGCTTAACCAGCGAGAGGTGGACCACAACCACCGAGAGGACGTGGTCAAGGTAGGGGCGGTAACGGAAATGGTCAGGGACGAGGAGCACCTGGAAGGGGTGCCAAAAATGCTGAGGCTTAACAGTCAGCGTTAGTGTATGTAGCCCGTCGTCGAGAGGAGGGTGATGCACCCGACGTCATAACTGGTACGTTTTTTATTTCTAGCATGCCGTACACTGCTTTGATAGATATTGGATCTACTCATTCGTATGTTGCATGTGCCATATCTGGGTCGTGTGCACTCTGAGGAGGCTGTGAGTAGGGTATTAGTACTAAGTCCTTTGGGTAACTCAGTTAGGGTAGACAAACTATATAAAGATGTACCTTTAGAAACTCAAGGTAGGATATTCACTGGTGACTTGATGGAATTACTGTTCGGGGAATTCGATCTCATCCTGGGGATGGATTGGCTTGTTAAGCATAGGGTAACTTTGGACTGTGCAGCTAATCGAATGATGTTAAGAACTGCGGAAGGTAAGGAGGTTATGATGATAGGTGAACGAAGGAATTATTTGTCCAATGTGGTGTCGTCGTTGAGAGCCGAGAAGTGGATTCGTAAGGGCTATGAGGCGTATTTGACATTTATAAGTCAGTCGGAGACTGGGGGCTTGATGGTGGATAAAGTTAGAACCATTAAGGAATTCCAAGATGTTTTTCCAGAAGAGCTCCCGGGATTGCCTTCGAACCGGGAAGTCGAGTTTGGAATTGATTTGTTGCCTGGAACGGCACCAGTATCCATCGCACCATACAGGATGGCACCGAAGGAGTTGGTAGAGCTGAAAGCACAGATTCAAGAGTTGTTGGATAGAGGCTTTATTAGGCCGAGTGTATCTTCGTGGGGAGCACCGGTATTGTTTGTGAAAAAGAAGGATGGGACGATGTGGATGTGCATCGATTATCAGCAGTTGAACAAACTGACGATTAAGAATAAGTACCCTTTGCCAAGAATCAACGACTTGTTCGACCAACTTAGAAGAGCATCGGTATTTTCCAAGATTGATCTTCGATCTGGATATCATCAATTAAGGGTCAAGGAGGTGTATGTTCATAAGATGGCATTTAGGACTCGGTATGGTCATTACGAGTTTTTGGTCATGCCATTTGGGTTGACGAACACTCCTGCAGCATTTATGGATCTAATGAATCGGGTATTCCAACCATTTTTGTATCGGTTTGTAGTCATTTTTATTGACGATATTTTGGTTTATTCTGAAACCGAAGATAAGCATGATGAACATCTCTGCATTGTGCTGCAAGTGTTGAGGGAGAAGGAACTTTATGCGAAGTTCAGTAAGTGTGAATTCTGGTTGAGGGAGGTAACCTTCTTAGGTCATGTTGTCTCTGCTGAGGGGATCAAGGTGGACCCTCGAAAGGTTGAAGCGATTCTGGAGTGGAAGCCGGTGAGGTCGGTGTCAGAAATTTGTAGTTTCTTGGGTTTGGCAGGGTACTATAGAAGGTTTGTGGAAGGTTTTTCTGTGTTGGTAGCACCATTGACAAAATTTATAAGGAAAGGAGCATCGTTTGTTTGGACCGAGAAGCAGCAGGAAGCTTTTGAGAAATTGAAGGAAGTTCTGACCGAAGCACCTGTATTGATTCAGCTGGAGTCTGGGAAGGATTTTATCGTGTATAGTGACGCATCACATATGGGTTTGGGCTGTGTCCTGATGCAAGAGGGTAAGGTGGTGGCCTACACATCGTGACAGCTTAAGCCTCACGAAGGGAACTATCCTACCCACGACCTTGAATTGGCAGCAGCAATGCACTAAAGATCTGGAGACACTATCTGTATGGGGAAAAGTGTGTCATATACACAGATCATAAGAGTCTCAAGTACTTGCTGACTCAGAAGGAGTTGAATCTGAGGCAGCGAAGATGGATAGAATTGCTTAAGTACTATGATTGTTCGATTGAGTATCACCCAGGGAAGGCTAATGTGGTAGCCGATGCTCTAAGCCGTAGAGCTATATCTGATCTGAGAGCAATGTTTGCTCGTTTGAGTCTATATGATGATAGCAGTCTGTTGGCTGAGTTGCAAGTAAGGCCAGCCTGGGTGGATCAGATTAAGGAAAAGCAGTTGAAGGATGAGTCTTTAGTTTCTCGATTTCAACAAGTTAAGAAAGGGGAAACTTATGAGTTTGGGTTAAATAGTGAAGGAATTCTGTGTTTTCGAGGAAGAGTTTGCATTCCGAAGGACTCTGACTTAAGGCAGTCAATATTGAAAGAAGCTCATAGAGGACTTTGTGCTATGTATCCTGGAGGGAATAAGTTGTATTGCGACTTGCGATAATTGTATTGGTGGCCTGGGCTTAAACGAGAAGTAACTGAGTTTGTGGGAAGTGTCCGGCGTGCCGGCCAAGTGAAAAAAGCCGAGCATCAACTACCTTCCGGACTTTTGCAGCCAGTTAAGATACCACTCTGGAAGTGGGAGAGGGTAACCATGGACTTTGTGAGTGGGCTACCCTTGACACCAACGAAGAAGGACACGGTTTGGGTGATCATGGATAGGTTAACCAAGTCTTCTCATTTCATACCTGTCCGCACTGACTATTCACTTCAGAAATTAGCCAAATTGTACGTGGCAGAGATTGTGCGACTCCATGGAGTGCCAGTATCGATTATTTCTAATCGAGATCCTAGGTTCACATCTTGGTTCTGGCAAAAGTTTCATGAGGCATTAGGGACGCGATTGAACTTTAGCACGGCTTTTCATCCTCAGACGGACAGTCAGTCAGAAAGGGTTATTTAGATTTTGGAAGACATGTTGAGGGGATGCGTTATTGACTTCCGACGTAGTTGGGAGGATTACTTGCCGTTGGCAGAATTTGTGTATAACAACAGTTATTAGGCGAGTATCCGAATGGCACCATACGAAGCGTTGTATGGACGTAGGTGTCGTACACCTAGTTGTTGGACTGAGTTGGGAGAACAACAGGTTCTTGGACCTGAGTTGGTAGCAAATGCTGAAGATAAAGTCAGGATAATCAGAGATCGGTTGAAGGAAGCATCTGATAGGCAAAAGTCATATGCAGATTTGAAGCGTAAGGAGATTGAGTACTCAGTGGGTGAAATGGTCTTCTTGAAGGTTTCACCTTGGAAGAAGATATTAAGGTTTGGTAAGAAGGGCAAGTTGAGTCCACGATTCATTGGGCCTTGTCGAGTTCTTAAGCAAATGGGTCCAGTGGCTTATCAACTAGAATTACCTCCAGAGTTAGACAGGATTCACGATGTTTTCCATGTCTCCATGTTAAGGCGATATCATTCTGATCCTACTCATGTCGTGCTGGTTGCAGAGATTGAGGTGCGGCCAGATCTGACTTTTGAGGAAGAGCCTGTGCAGGTACTGGATCGAGATGTTAAGGTTCTGAGAAGAAAGTCAATTCCCTTGGTAAAAGTGTTTTGGCGTAATCATGGCAGAGAGGAAGCTACTTAGGAGCCAGAAGAGGCGATGCGGCAACAACACCCTCATCTGTTTGAATCAGGTAAAATTTCGAGGACGACATTTCCTTAAGGAGGGTAGAGTTGTAATGCCCCAATTTTTGGGATTTTCGGGATTTTTGTGATTTCCAATGAATTTTAGAAATTCTGTGTTTTAACTATCTGTTGTGGGTCTGAGTATGTTACTGGGCCCTTAAAAAGGCCCAAGAGTATATCCAATTCGAGGCAATTTATGAATTTCGGATCCTAGAAAGAGAGGGTACTGGCATTGAGGGCTTTTAAATTAAAGATGGTAAAAATAGGGCACAAGGGACCTGTGGTAAATTGGCATGTGATGCCACATAAGGTATAGGGGGAGTGGCGTGTAGATGTCTAGGGGGAGCCAAGGTTCGAGCCACAAGGTATGCAAATAGGGTATTTATTTTTGTGAACAAAAAATGAGAGCTGATGGAACTCAAGGGGGGACTCTGTTAGGGGGAGTTTAAGCTAGTAAGGGGATTGAGTAAAGATAAGATAAGGGAGGAAATTTAGGAGCTGATCAAGGAGCAAGAGTTGGCCGGTCAAGGGACTTTAGCATGGAAAATTCGGCTAGGTCATTTAGTGAGGAGAATTTCGGCTTTTGGAGGGGGTGTCGTTTCTGACTATTCTTTTCTCTATTTTCTCTCTTCTCCTACTCTCTTATCTTCTTCTTTTCCTTTTCTTACATAGCCAAACCCTTCCTACCATTCTACTCCTCCATTCCATTCGTTTCTAAGCCTTTATAGCCGATTGCCATAAAAGCTGAAATTCCGAAAGCCTATTTTTCTTCTGTGCCGATTTCTCCTAGCCAACTTTTTTTTATTTTTCCTTCATCTTTCCTGGACGAATTTCACACTCTCTAAACCCCAACCTCTATCGACTTCAACTTTGTAAAAACATCCTTATCAAATCATCTTTTATTTCACGAGTTTCAAAACCCGAAAACACCATAGTCATTGGGGCATAGCCAAATCTTTAGACCTTTAAAGATTTGATTTCTGCTAACATTTGAGGGGATAGATCTGCATCAGAATTGAATAGGAACTAAAGTGGAATCGTTGATTGAAGGAACCGGTGGTAAGTTTTCGAATCTATTCTTTATTTTGGGTTTTAGAAAAGCCGAAATCTCTAAAGGCTTAGGGAGGCTATCGATTGGGCCCTATGGCTTTAAGGGTTGTGACAATTGTTTTATTATGATGTTAGTGAGATCTAGAGGCTGCTGATCGAAGCCTTGGACAAGTGGAACGACTAGATCTAAACCTAGTCGCTAGTTTCGGAAAAAGGTAAGAACTCTAGGGTCTGAGACTTGGTTGGCCGAATAAGGTAGGGGGATAGTTTGTAGTTTGTTTTTGATATTTAAATTGACGTGTTAGTAATCCAATTATAGGTAGCTCATGTGTGGAACTCACAATCGAACCACTACAAATCAGGTGTGTAAACGACACCCACTCATTGACTAGATCGGTAAAAGTCGAAAAGTCGAAATGCTGAAAAGCCGGCATTTTATGGACTTGCGAGCGTGCGAGCGCTCGTGAGATGGTTTGGATTGTTAATCCTGGTAATCTCAAATGATATGATTGCAGAGTGCGCAATTTCGTGCACTTCGGTATATTTGGGCTTAATGGGCCGAAATGGGTTAATGGGTTAACGGGCCCAATTCGATAAAAACGCTCGATAAGTGTTTCTGTTAATGCGTTAATGGTTGTAATGTGTATGTAAACCCTAAAATAGAAATTTTTACCGAAATACCCTTAAGTATGAAAATTACCATTATACCCCTAGGTGCAAAATTACCATTATACCCCTAGGGTTGATTTTGACTGAAATGCATGATATTCTGGTTCTGTTTGTTATATGCTATGACATGTATATCTGTTGCATGGGATATGGGTTATATTGATGGAGGAAGCGTTCTGGTGGCTCTGCCACAAATATCTAATCTGGTGGCTCTGCCACAAATATCTGTTCTGGTGGCTCTGTCCACAAATATCTGTATCTGGTGACTCTGTCACACTATCTGTGCTGGCAGCCATACTGCAAATACTTGTGACGTGTAGACGGATGGGTGGGTTAAGTAGTATCCTCGCATGATGTAAGGTTGGCACGGGGGTGTATACGGATGGATATGGGTTGGGTTTTCTGCATACATGATATATCTGTTCTGTATCTGTTATGAGCCTATGGGCTTCATTCTGAACTCTGTATAGGGCTAAAGCCCGATTTAATCTGTTTCTATAGTTTGAACTGATCTAGACTATGGTTGGGCTATTTTACACACTGATTTTTCCAAACTCACCCCCTTAACTTTATCCTTGCAGGTAACCCTCAACCATAGTGGACTTGGAGCTGTGAGGATTCGGAGTGGCGCACGCATCGCAAACTTGATTCTCTTTTTATAATTTAATTAGTTTTTATTTACATCAATTATTTTGGGTTTAAGTTGTAATAAGGCCGCTTTAATGATTTTTGATTGTTTTTAATATGTTTTACTAGAATAAGTATAATATTATCTTAATCATTGAAACTGATTAGTTTTAGGGCGCGTTTTTAAAAACAGTAATTGATTTTAAAATATCACGACAACAAAGCAAAAACGTTTTCCAAAGTTAATCACTTTTTCTTAAACTGGACTTAAATGAATTGGTTTCCTAAGAACATACACTAAGTTAAGGTGTGGCAATGGTGGTGTGCATGTCTAGGATTGGATCCGAAGGGATCTTGGTGGTATAGCGATCAGATGGACTCACCTCCTCTTTTCAGGTTTCCTACACGGTGCATGACTTCCATTCACTTTAACCTATAGTAAAATCATCCTTTGAACACTAAGTACGATTTCCTGGACTAAAAATAGAAAATGTTTTTTTTTACGTTCCGATGTGGCACATCGGATCCGGTCATAACATCTAGGCTGGGTTTGGGGTGTTACAAGCTGGGGCGTTCAATAAACCAAAAGGCATGACAAGGAACTCGTAATGACCATACCTCGTCCTGAAAGTAGTCTTAGGTATGTCTTACTCTTTAACTCACAACTGGTAGTAGCCGGATCTTAGGTCTATCTTAGAAAACACAGTGGCTCCCCTCAATTGATCAAACAAGTCATCAATCCTAGGCAACGGATACTTATTCTTGATGGTTACCTTGTTAAGTTGTCGGTAGTCTATACATAGCCTCATTAAGCCATTTTTCTTCTTTACAAATAATACTGGAGCACCCGAAGGTCAAAAGCTCGGTCTTGCAAAACCTTTATCCGCCAATTCTTGCAACTATACTTTTAACTCCCTCAGCTCGGTTGGTGCCATCTTATATGAAACAATAGAAATGGGAGATGTTCCAGGCACCAGTTCAATACCAAACTCTACCTCTCTAATGAGAGGTAATCTAGGTAGCTCTTCCAGAAACACAACCGGATACTCGTATACTATTGGTACCGATTCCAATTTCAATTCAGATTCTTTAGTATTCAACACAAAAGCAAGGTAGGCTTCATATCCTTTTCTCATATACCTTTGAGCCATCATTAAGGTAATCACAACTGACGGAGTATCTAACTTGCTTCAACCAATCCAGAGAATCTCACCATCTGAGCATTTCAATTCAATATACTTGCTACCACAATTTACAATCACATCATGCACAGCTAACCAATCCATGCCAAGTATTACATCAAACTCATCAAATGGAAATAACATAAGGTTAGCCGGAAAACAATGACTTTGAATTTTCAAGGGACAATTCTTACAGACTTTATCAACTAGGACTGACTTGCCTGGAGGGTTTGACACTTTAATCACAAATTTCGTAGGCTCTACAAACATATCCATGCTAGACACCAATTTCATGCAAATGTACGAATGGGTTGATCCTGGATCAATTAAGGCAATGACACGAGTATTATAAATAGAAAATGTACCTGTGATGACATCAAGAGTAGAGGCTTCCTTTCGAGCACGTATTGCATAAGTTCTTGCCAGGGCTCGAGTCTCTGATTTTGCAGTAGCATCCTTGGCAACAATTTGACTACCACTTACACTTCCGGGATGTCTTGGAGGTCTACCTCAAGAAATAGGAGTATTCAACTGCGGAGCTATTTCACCCATTTTATTAGCTAGCTCCGGGCAATCTCTGAGTAAATGGTCAAGAGACCCACATCTGAAACACGCACCAATTTTCATTCGGTACTCTTCGAAGTGAAATTTGTTGTAGCTTTTACACTTTGGCTTTTGATCATCTACGCTTCCCACACTAGTTACCATAGGGGAAGAAGACTTCGGGTTATGTCGCTTGAAGCTTCTTGTTCTACCCAAATATTGTATTGATGGAGTGGAGCGTTCTTAATAACTCCTCAATTTCTTTGTGGGGAAGAAGTGTGCTCTGCCGCTAGACCTCTTACTCGAAACTCGAGCTTCTCTCTTAGCTTGGTTTCTTTCATTATTTAGCTCTTCGGCCTTTTTGGCCCAGTCAGCTAATGCGGTAAATTCTCGTATCTTAAGGATCCCGATCAGTAATTTAATTTCCTCATTCAAACCTTCCTCAAAGCACTTACACATTTCTATCTTTGGTTGGTCCCACTCCGTTGCATACTGACTTAACCTCACGAATTCCCTTTCGTACTCTGACACAGTCTTATTTCCTTGTCTGAGTTCTAGGAACTCCTTTCGCTTTGAGTCTAAAAGCCTTTGACTGATGTATTTATTTTTAAACTCAACTTGAAAGAACTCTCATGTAACATCTTCCTTCGATACCACTGAGGATATCGTCTTCCACCAATGGTATGTTGTATCTTTTAGAAGAGATACAACACACTTCAGGCATTCCTCGAGTGTACATGACAATTTGTCCAAAACTCGCATAGTGTTCTCGAGCCAGAACTCGGCTCGTTCAGCATCATCATTAACCTTAGCTCTAAACTCTTCAGCCCCGTATTTTCTAAGTTTATCCACTGGGGCCTTACCAATTCTCGAGGGCGTCATACCTTGTGGCACTTCTCCCTCAGGTCGAGCAGGGGGCGGAGGAGGTCGTGGTATATTGGGGCGGTTTCTCAAGTAATCCCCAAACCATTCATCCATCATCTCGAAGAAGGCAGCTCTTGCCTCTTCCCAGCCTTCAGATATAGGCTGTCTACTACTACTAGCAGTACCTCACTGAACGAAAGCTGGAGCATGGCTCTTGGCTCCTTTGGACTCATCTTGAGCTTGATTGGAAGACATTTTACTATATTCAAATACAATTAAAAATGGTTAGGAGATGTCACACTATCATAACTTGTATAATGGCATGTATAGTTATACTCAATACATGCTAAGTTAGCCTAAAAATCAATTAAATTGTAGCTCTGATACCACTAAATGTAACACCCCTTACTCGTACCCGAGACTGAGACAAGGTACGAGGCGTTATAAGACATATACTCGGACACTTTCGGAAAGTACGGGTTATAAAATTTCATTCTAATTTAAAACTAACCAAACAACATTATAGTGTCCCAACTATGGACCTACAAGGTCCAAAACATACATTAAAAGCAATCCGAGACTAAACCGAGAACTATAGAAAATTTTAGTAAAATTCCTAGGCTTATACCTCACACGCCCGTGCGGAGGCAAAGCACACGCCCATATGCCTGGGGACACTCCCGTGTGTCCCACCTGTGTTGAATTATTTGGATTTATTTTCCATTTCAAACCTGCAGGGGTTTTCACACGGCCAAGCACATGCCCGTGTCCCTAGCCCGTGTCCCTCACATGGCCTAGACAGGCCCATGTCATCACCCATCTCCCAAAACCCAGACATTCTGTTTATGACGTCATTATTCATTTTGAAGCACAAGGCCAAGGCACACGCTCGTGGTCTAGGCCATGTCCTCCGCACAGTCGAGACGCACGGCCGTGTCTCTACCCATGTGTTTACTACCATGCAAATTGACCAAAAATTTTAGGTGCAAGGAACACACGACCAGGCAACACACCTACGGGGCTGACACACGGTCTAGACACATGCCCATGTATCTACCCGTGTAGACCTTTTTAGGGCTATTTTCCAAGCCTTTGGTCACCATCTAACATCCATAAACACTTATTGACTTCAATGGTATTTAACATGGCCTAATTATATTCTTAAACAACCTTGACATAACTTATTGCATGTTAACCACATCTCATTGGTTTAGTACACACTAAATTATCCTTTTCGTATTAGGGATTAACATAGCACATTTTACATTTTACACTTAGGCCATATTATAACCATATACCATTATATGTTATGTCCACTCTCAAATTATTAAGTCCCATTTGAAGCATCCATCCATGATAAACCTCATCATCATATCTCATAAAACATTTAAACATAAACATGCATCATTAGTAGGTTTATAACCTACATCAATATGAGTCATATCGGATGGCCATATACAAAAGAATAAGTATACCATTTAAACCCTTACAATGGCTAGCCAATTGACACATATAACAAAATAACCAAAAATCCTATACATGCCATTAAACAAAATAAAAGTATCTATATACCAAAGCGGGACAAGTCGATAATGTGTTGATTCTCCAACCGTCTTCCAATCTTCACGAGTTCACGAGCTCTGTAAGATAAGGAAAAGAGAAGGGAGTAAGCATTTATATGCTTAGTAAGTCTGGATAACTGGAAAGTAAACACACCGGTTAATTAGCATACAACCATATTTAGGCAATAAATCCAACAAGTATGAAATAGTTTCCCTATCACATGCACTCGATCATCAAGTTAGTCTCATAACAATACATCATATCATTAGTCTTAGATAAGCTCATCAATTCAATATTTTCATTCTTCATTTCATCATGTTAATCCCCCGTTGAATTTCTCGGAACTCTCGATGGATAGTCCAATTACTGTCAAGTCATAAAAGTGATCATCTCAAGTACGCACTCCCGAAAACCTTATATCTTACGGCAGGATTATCAATCCAGGCTAAATCCCTCGTAGTATTAACTCATTGAGCAATGTCGGGATTACCAGTCCAAGCTAAATCCCTTTCAATGACAATTGCTCTTATAAGCTCGAATCTGAATTGCCAGTCCAGACTAAATTCAGTCCTCAATTGGATTACCCGTCCGGGCTAAATCCTTACTGCAACCATATTCTTTAGGAGGCTCGATCACTGAAGGAACACCCGTCCAGGCTAGATCCTTTCTATTTTAAGATCATCGGATTACCCGTCCGGGCTAAATCCTTTTCTACAACACATGCAAGATCTCATGTCATGTAAGTTATAATTAATCCATCGGATTTCCCTTTCTATTTCAATCGGGACATTTATCATCCTTCATTTACACTAGTATATTTCATGGATTATCATGCAATGAATATCTATATTTTCATACATTCAAGGACATGCATATTTAAGTATATTAAAAGTTTACTTCGGGTTATACGAACTTACCTGGTAATGGCTTCGATTTCGTATTCCAGTTATTCCGAAACCTTTCGTTTACCACGGTCGACCTCCAGAATTGATTCCTCGGGGTCTATATCAATAAAATTATATTATTAATATATCACATTATTCGTTTTAGGCCTAAAACTCACCCCCAGGAAAAATAACCATTTTGCCCCTAACCTTTCACAATATTTACAATTTTGTCCTAAGTCTTGTATAATGAAATGCACGTAATTCCTTGGCTACCCAAGCTTAGCGGAATGTTATTCACTATAGCAGCCTATGTTTTTCCTTCATTCCATATTTTCCTACCCATTTCCACAACTTTTACAATTTAGTCCTTTAAGCCATTTCCATGAAAAACTACTTAGTAAAAGTTGTTCACCATCTTTTAAACTCTCATATTCCTCCATAAATCATCAAAACACAAACATCTCATGCATGGGTACATTTTTTAACATGAACTCTAGCTTGAAATATGGGTAGAAATAGAGAGAGCATGTTACAAGGATCTCAAAAATACGAAGAATATTAAAAAATGGGCTAGGAAGCACTTACTATTAAGCTTGAAAATGTTGAAAACCCTAGCTATGGAGACCCTTAGAATTTTGGCAGCTTGGAGAAGAAAATGAGCTGATTTTAGCTTGATTTTTCCCTTTTTATTTAGTTTATTACCAAATGACCAAAATGCCCTTCCTTACTAAACTTCCAAAATTTTCCATGCATGTCCATTTTTGTCCAAAAACTTAGAAATTGGAAAAATTACTCTTTAAGGACCAATAATTAACATTCCAAAGCAATTTCATACAAATCGCTTCTAGAATCCATGTTTTTATTCAATTTGGTCCTTAATTTCCAATTGGACACCTTACACATAGAATTTCTTCATGAAACTTTAACACATGCTTATTTTCATATCATAGACCTCATAATTATCATAAAATAATTATTTTAACATCGTATTTGTGGTCCCAAAACCACTATTTCGACTAGGCCCAAATTCGGGATGTTACAAACCTGTAGAGTATACTGATTTATTTCGTAGGGTACCACAGGGGACGCACAGTCGTGTAACATAATCGTGTGTCACACACAGCTGAGACACACACTCGTGTCTCTATCCGTGTGGACAAAAATAGGCCATTTGCAAATCCATTTTGTCACCCTAAAAACAAAAAACATTTACAAGCATAATTGACCTCATTTATACAACCCAATTGGCAACCAAAATAACCATTTCAATACATAATATAAGTCATATCAAACCTACCAATTTCATATTCGAATACCTATTTAACAACATAAATAATCCATTCATTTAACATCAACATATCAATACTTCACTTGCATATTTTCATTCAAACATTACCTTACCAAAACTTACCATAATGGAACACTTAATTCAACCAAAACAAAATACCAAAATAAGCCAAATCACATGGCTTAATTTATACACGATACATAACAAAACCCTATTATCAAGTAGCATAACTAATATTTTTCAAACTAGCCTATACATGCCATATTTACAAATTCACAAGTTCAAAAGTACCAATGGAATTTGGATAGTGTGATGTGCAACTCCGATTTGTCCGAAAACGAGCGAGCTAACGAACCTCTATAAAACATAGAAAAAGAAACAGAGTAAGCTTTTAAGCTTAGTAAGCCTGTATAATTCAGAATTAAACTTACCATTTTACATAATCAAAACAATACAAATATGTAACCAATTCAATTAACCAACACCTAATCACAAGTATTCATCAAATGTTAGTCATTGTAAACATACATGAAATCATTCATTAACACAATGCTTATCTTCATTCCAAATTCATATATCATGTATAACATTAATAACATTTATAAACCGTAACTCATCGTATAACATTATTTAGGCCCATTGAACTTATTAGAACTTCAAAGGATACTCGAGTGAACATCATCAGTAATCCGTCAATTCATTATCATATATGCTCTTTCGATCCATGATCGGTAAGCTCCTCCTAAGCTGATGAACAGTAAGCTCTAACGAGCTGAAACGGTAAGCTCTATTGAGCTGAACAGTAAGCTCTTTTAAGTTGATATATCGATAAGCTCATACGAGCTGTGGTGAGTCCGCGACAAATGCAGGAGCTCGACCAAAATGGTAAACCCAGTAACATGTCACTTGTATCCGATGAATCTATATAGTTCAAACGGGGCTCAATAACAAATACATTATATCAATAAGGCATTTATACTTCAATTATTTCCATTATACATATTCATTTCAATAATTACAAGTATATAAAAGTTTGATTCTAATTATACGGACTTACCTCGATTTGCTCAGTTAAAAATTATCGGCTATTCATCAATCTTTCTTTTTCCCCGATCTAAACTCGATCTCGGCTTATCTTGATCTATATATTATCAAATTCAATACATTAAGCATTCAATCTATTCAATTTAATCCATAATTCATATTTTGGCAAATTTACACATTTGCCCTATACTTTTTAATTTTTACAATTTAGTCCTTATCACATAAAATTACAAATTCATGCAATTTAGTACCAACCCATGCCTATCCGAATTTCATAGAGACTCTTAGCAGCTCATATCTTCATCATTTCACACTTTTAACCACATAATTTTACAATTTCACAATTTAATCCCTATTTTGCATTTTTGTCAAAAATCACTTTACAAAACTTGTATATCTATCATTAAACCTTCATAATCTATCATTAAACATTTAAATACTCAAGCATTCAAAAATGGTATCATTTAAAATCTATAACAGTTTCAAAAATGAAAGTACAGGCTAGCCAGATTAAGCTGGAACGAGCTCAAAAACGTAGAAATCATTAAAAACGGAGTCAAAACCGTACCTTAATCAAGGATTCAGGATTGGCCGAATGTAAAAACTAACTATGGTTGATTTATCCTCTTTAATTTCGGTCAAGATGATGAATAGAACCATAATTTTTATTTTGTTTTACTTAATATAACATAATTTACTAATTTACAAAACTAACCTTAAATAACATATAAAAATCATTTAAACAATGTCTAAATATGTCCATCCATTATAATAATGGTATAATTACCATGCAAGGCTTATTCAATTCATTTCTATATCTATTTGGTTCCTTTAACTTATAGAACTCATATTTTACGATTTATGCGATTTAGTCCTTTTTACAAAATTAAGCATTTAAACAGTAAAATTTCCTTACGAAACTTTCAAATAATTAATCTATCATGCTGTAAACCTTATTAAAATAATAAAATAAATATTTTGACTTCGGATTTGTAGTCCTAAAACCACTATTTTTATTTGACCTAAAAACAAGCTGTTACACTTAGACTTTTTGGTTGTGTTCATTGATGACATTCTGATCTATTCCCAAGATGAGACAGAGCATGTCCAACATTTGAGAATTGTTTTGCAAACTTTACGCAAAAAATATTTATTGGTTATGTTTAGCAAATATGAGTTCTAGCTCAGAGAAGTTGGATTTTTGGGACATAATACCTTCCTTGGAAGCACAAAAGACCTTCATCATTAAACCCACAATCCTTTGATCTCATTGGCTAAAGTGGGTTTCATTTACATTTTAGCTAGCAAGCCTCCATCATCTACTAGACTTAGCCTAGAAAACATTAATCTTAAATTGGTTATATGTTTTATACTTAGAGCGTTTGCTACTACTTTGGCTTTTATGGGGTGGTATTCAATTACACAATCATAATCTTTTAACATTTCCATCCACCTTTGTTGTCTTAGGTTCAATTCCTTTTAAGTGAGAAGATGCTTAAGACTCTTATGATTGGTATAAATGTAACACTTTTCTCCATACAAGTAGTGCCTCCAAATTTTCAGTGTAAAAACTACTACAGCCAACTCTAAGTCATGAGTTGGGTAGTTGCACTCATGCTGCTTAAATTTCCTCGACACATAGGCAACTACTTTAACGTATTGCATCAACACACATCCAAGATCAATGTAAGATGCATCACTATATACCACATACTTTTTCCAAGGTTAAGGCTGAATTAACACAGAAGCTTGGGTTAGCACAACCTTTAGCTTTACAAAGCAAATTAACCTAAGTATGCAAACTATATGAATGAAATAGATTATAGCAAAATTAAACACAATTTGCAACAATCATAACATAAATAAACTAGGATAATTACTTTAATTAAGCTCAATTTATTATCAAAATGTTTAATAAAATTCGGAAAAACATTCCATGGCAACTCGATCTTTCATGAGTTTGGAAACCACGTTAGGTCCTTTTGGAATCTTTTACTTAGTAAATACACATTTTACTGATCCTTATTTATTAAGGATTTCTTATTATTCGTGTGAGGTAACAGAGACGTGTTAGGTTTGAAACAGTTTAATCACACAAATCTAAAAACTATGCAGATAACAGAGCCTGGTTAGGGTTGTTATGCAACCTACAATTTAATCGAGTTAGGATCTAAATTGAGCATGCACATTTCAATTATGCGTCCACTAGCTGTCATCTGGTTAGGATTGCTCAGCTAATTCAAGTGCATTTCAATCACGTATGAACGAAATACAGACTTGATTTTAATTGAAAACATGATCGATTGAAGCACAAACATTATAAGCATAAATCTAATAAATTTTATTTAATCAAAGCAATCATCCTAGCTTAAATAAAATTAAGCTAACATTGTTGTAAACAAGAACAAAGAACACATAGAAAAAATCTTTAAATTAAATTAAATAAAAGAAAGATTAAACTCAATTCAGAGCGGCTGTCACCCAAGACTCTGACTGACAAGGCTCCTTCATTCCTTTGCTTCGCTTCTTTGCTGATGGCTCTCCAAGGTGGCTGACCAAGGGTTCTTTAAGAGGCTCAAATGTTAAATTTTTTATAAAAATATGATGATAGGCATGGGGATAAAAAAAAGAATGCTAAGAGAACTTAGAGAGGAGAGAATGATGAATGATGAGGGATGACGGATGAGGGATGAGGGATGAGGGATGAGTAGAAATGTAAGAATATGGTCTTATTTATAGATAAGGAGAGAGGAATAGTTTACTAAAAATAGGAGTTTTCATCTTTTGAAGCATCTTTCATGGGTGGCCAAGCATAAATTGAGGAAGTTGAGCTAATTTTTGCTTGATTTTTGGTCAATTTGAGTGCCACAACAACTCAAGACTGAGACTTGGTCAAGTGCAATTATTCAGGTAAATCTCTAATTTTTTCAACTCTTCAAGGACCTTGTGCAATTAAACCAAAAAGTGGTTTATGGATAGCCATATGCAGCCAAATTTTGGCTTGACTTGGTCCCGAATTTGGACGGTTTTGTAATCCAGCAAAGCTATCAGACCTATTCAAAATAAATCAACAAGTTAGAGGACTAAAGAATTAAATTTATTCAATTTAATTAATTAATTTAAAACCCAAATTATTAATGAAATATTTTAAAATGAATTATTAAATATAATTTTATATTTTAATATTTAATTTAATCATGCATGGCCCACTTTATGTCTTAAAAAATATAATATATTCAAATTAATATAAAATAAGTCATTTATTGCATGAAAACTATATAATAAAGCATAAAATCACAATTTAATAATTTTTATGTCCTAATTTCATATTTTCACATATTTCATTAATTTATTAAACAATTACTTAGTTTTAACAACAATTTTAAGTAAAAAGGTGATAAATGACATAGGAAAAATCCTATATTTTTTTTGTTTACAAGGTGTGGCTATTAAGGAAAATCCTTCAACAAATCTATGATAATACCCGGCTAAACCAAGGAAACTTTGGATTTTGAAAACATTTTTGGGTTGTTTCCATTCTAGGATAGCCTCTATCTTTATTGGATCTACCTAAATAACCTCTACTAATAACACATGTCCTGAAAACATAACCTTCTTAAGCTAGAATTCATATTTACTCAGTTTGGCATACAACTTCTTTTCTCGGAGGATTTGTAGAAACTTCCTAAGGTTTTCATCATGTTTAGGTTTGATTTTGGAGTAGACTAAGATATTGTCGATAAACACAATGATGAACTAATAAAAAGTTGGAACACTCGATTCATTGGGTCCACGAAGGTGGTAGGAGCATTGGTTAAATCGAAAGGCATTACAAGGAATTCAAGTGGTCATATCGGGTTCTAAATGCAATTTTGGGCACATCCACCTCCTTTACCTTAAGTTGATAATACCCCGATCTTAAGTCTATTTTGGAAAACATAATTGCACCTCCAAATTGGTCGAACAGATCGTTAATCCTAGGCAGATGATATTTGCTTTTGCAGTTAGTTTATTTAACTAGCGATAATCGATGCAAAGCCTGAGGGAGCCATCTTGCATCTTGACAAAGAGGACCGGAGCTCCCCACGGAAAAACATTGGGTCTAGTAAACCCGTGATCTAAAAGCTTCTGAAGTTGGATTTTTAACACTTGTAGCTTTTTTGATACCATGTGGTAGGGAGTATTGGACATTGAAGTCCTTCTTGGTAATAATTCAATTCCAAATTCTACCTCTCAATCTGGAGGAAACCCTAACAACTCCTTGAGAAATACATCTGGAAATTCTCTAACGGTTTGAATGCTATCTAAGGCAGAGTTATTAGCATTCTTATCAATTACATAAGCTAAATAAGCCTTGCACCATTTCAGAACTAACTTTTCGACAACCATAGTAGAACTTACATTGGATAAATAATCTCGTTGCTCCCCAAACATAACAATTTCTCTACCCTTAGTCATTTTCAAAGTTACTCTTTTAGAGACACAGTCTAGGTTAACTTGGTGTTCTACTAACCAATCTATACCTAAAATTAAATTAAACTCCCCAAAAAGTAACTCTATAAGATCTGTTGGAAACACTACCCTTTAAACCTCCAATAGACATCTCCTATAGATTTTATTTATAATAACTAATTGTCCTAAGAGATTTACTACAATAACATCAATAGTGGTTTCCTCTACCCCAACACCCAATTTGTCAGACATATTACATGCAACATATGAATGGGTGGATCCTGTGTCTATTGGGGCAAAATATGGTACTAAATAGATGGTAAAAGTACTTGTGATAACATCAGATGCATCCTTCTCTTCACGACCCCCTAACGACATAAAAAAGGGCAAGTTGTCTAGTCTCGATTCGGTTCGCGCCAATAGCTATGGTATTTACAATTCTATGCTGCCCTTATCCCCTCGAAAGTAATTGACTCGCTCTCTGACTTTGGGTCTAATTTTGGGCCAGAGCTTGAACCTTTTTTATTCGAACAAGGACAATCTTTTAGCAAATGCTTCATTGACCAACATTTCAAACAAGCACCCATTTTCTTCCAACACTTGCCCGAGTGGTGCTCCCCACAATGTTCACAGTGGTAGACCTCATCCCTAGAGTCAATTATTGTGCCCCTTTGTTGCGTCTACCCTCTCTAACTCGTTTTATAGGACGAGTATTTAAACCAGTAAAACTGGAATCTCTCTTAATCGGGAATTTACTCTTCTCATTTTTTATCGCATTCCACATGTTTAATCTCTTCCACTATTTTGGCTTTCTCCACTAGGTCTCAAACACCTATTCCTAGTGTAGAGAAACTTGAATTTTGAGATCGAAATGTAGCCTATTTTCAGACCTCACGCATTTGTCCTAATCCGTGGTGACTATACCTTGAGCATAGCGGATGGGCCTCAGGAATTTAACCTTATATTCTGCCATGGCCTTATCCTCTTACTTCAAATTGAGTCTACGAGCCTTCATACATCTAGTGCCCACGTATTTCTTTTGAAAGGCCTCTTGGAAGTATTCCAAGTTTATGCGTTCAGCCTGTGTACCCCTTATAATAGACTGCCACAAAAGGTAGGCCTCCTCTCTAAGCAAAGACACAATGCCCATCATCTTCTGTTTTAGAGTAAGTCTAAATCCTCCATAACCCTTTCCATCGACTCCATCCAATATTCAGCCACAATGGGAGTCATTCCAGCAACACCTTTAAACATTTCAACCTCATTCAATCAGAATCTCTTCGCAATGGATCCACAACTCCTTGATCCAGTTTGGGCTCTGGCAACCCTTTGTAACATTCTCAACATATGTCACAGTGTCATCATTGTTCTCATAACCTCTACTACCATTGGCGGTGGAGTTCTCCATATAATTTTTCTCAAGGATTGGATTCTTTCCTTGGACAGTGGGCGGCTCTACAGGTGCAGCCCTACTTTGGAATCAGCAACCCTTTGTAACACTCTCAATATTGTCTGTATCACAGCGTCATCACCATTCTCATAGCCTCCGCCACCGTTGGCGATGGAGTTCTCTATATAATCCTCCTCAGGGATTAACTTCTCTCCCTAGATAGTGGGCGGCTCTACAGCTACAGCGTTACACGAACTACCCCTACCACGTCTACCTTGAGTGTTCATAGTGTTTCTTTTGGAGTTTTAAACTCTAAAGTATATCTACTATTTTTAAAAAAAAATTAAGTATCAAGGATTTTCCCTAAGTGCTCACATTCCAGAATTTACATTCTATTCTAAAGTAATGGTAGCTAAAATAGGACTAACATTGGAGTTCTCAAATTTAATTTCTTGTAGAAATTTAATTTTTCAAAAACATGTGGCATGGATTTTTCCAAAATACCCCTTAAATGCATGCATATAGACATATACAAATTTTCACGATCCAAGTTTAGAAAACTTAAGCTCTGATATCACCAAATGTAACCTTCCCAACTCGACCTGGACATTAAACCAAAATTCAGAAGACTACATTAGCCACCAAAATAGCCCGGCAAACTATCGAAGATTTGAAAATAGTCATTTTAAAACATCTGTTTATCTTTGGAAGAAAACTTAGTTAATTACTTAGTTTATTTACTACTCAAAATTCTTAATTATAATTTAGCAGTGAAAAAGTGATAATTGGTTGTATTTTTAATAAAAATCATAGTTCATGCATGGCTGATTTATATTCATATTTCGATATCTTAAAATCAAACTAAATTCATGCACGCTAAAAGAAAACAAATCCTAATTCCCACGCCACAGCTCAAAATAAAATAATACAGTCTCTAATAATTAAAAGATCAAATAATAATTTTAAAATATTTCATTAACTAAAATTCAAGTCGAGACCCTTTGAATGTCGCGTCTGCATCCTAACCTGGTGGGTTATCTGTAAGGATAGAAATAAACAGAAGAGTGAGCTATGACGCTCAGTGTGAGTTCAATCACAAGATAATCAGTGCAAATGATTAAGCATACAAAAAATATGTCACACAGAAATAATTTATAATGCCACTATCAGAATATATATGTTTTTATATCATTTAACAATACATACACATATATATATATATATATATTCCATGCCAGATATTTCAACTTCATATGCATATGTTTTTGTAGATGTCAAACAGTTTCGGATTTAATAGAAAAGATCCTACCCTATTGTTACACACCACAATGGGAGTTCCCTTGAACTCCAACCACCAACATATTAGAGTGTAGTTTAACCACCAATGGTTTGTAGATTAACTGTCAATGGTTGTGGACAGATAACAAAACACCGTAGATGGAATCTACTTATGGCTAGGATACACAACAAAATAATGCAGGTAAAATTTGTCATTGATTGTGGATGCACAGGAAAAACGTCGTAGATGGAATCTGCCTATGGTTGCTGGTATACAGCAAGATTGTCGCAGATGGAATATGCCTATGGCTATGGGAACACAGCAAAATAATACAGATAAATTGCCAATACTTCCTCCGTTCATGACGTCCCACCCCATACAATGCAATATGACATGCTTAGAACAAATAAATACAGTAGCATTTGATAGGTTATTTAACAGTTTGATACAGTGGCAAATATTATGCTTATAATAGTTCGATATAGTAGCCAAAGGAATGATTATCATGTGTTCAGTTTAACAGTAACATAAGGTAGGTTGTACGTCCAATCACAACTACAGATACAATATATATCATTCACAATTCATGCAAATATATAGATAACATTAATTCGGCCAATTTGACCATGCACTCTAACATTATTTGTGTTATTAGGGATGTAATTGAATAGCTTAAACTCAAAAAAAAATCGAAAACCATTCAGGAACTAAACTGAACAAATCTTAAATTTTTGGATAAAAACTATAAAATTTGAAAAATAAAGAAGACATGGTCATGTGGCTAGGCCGTGTGGGATGCTATAGACCGTGTGAAGGGGTTACATAACCATGTGGCTAGGCCGTGTAATAGATTATGGTCATGTGGAAATTGCAAAATCAAGCTACAAGGGAGGCACGGTCGTGTAGAGGATTCTTGACCATGTAAGATTCGAACTATCCTTGGGGTTTAAAGGCACATGGCCATGTGTAAGGTCATGTGGTCCACACGTCCATGTGGCAGACTGTATGGCCTTATCCTAGGCATAGTTTTACCCCGTTTCACTTGTAAAAAAACACACACCTTTTATTGGTGGCCCGAGCGATATTCATCAGGTTCAAATTTGATTTGAGGTACCTAAATCAAGTCCTTCAAATGACATTTTTACACGGGTTAACTTTTGTTTTCAAGATTTATCAAGATTATCAAGAATTTCAGTAAGTTTCGTAAAAGATTCATTAATTTAAATGAAAGATTAGCATAGGATGTAGATACTATGATAATTTGGGATTAATTATCAAGATTGAATTGTACTTACCGATTCTTGGCAAGGATCATTTTTAAAAATCATTTTTAAAAATTCCAACCAAACACATTTTCTTTAATGCTTTCCATTTTTTAAGAAATCGAAAATGACGAAGCCTAATTTTCTCACCTTTTATCATGATAACCACATTACCATGTTCATGAAAAAATAATTTCCAAATAAAAATTAAATTACAAGAAAAATAAATAAAATTTCACATACCAAATTAAATTTCCAATAAAAAAAACTATTTTCTATCCTACTAAATGGTACCTATATGAAGTATCAACAGATCCTTCGCAAATTATTTCACCAAATTTATAACAGCCATATCACAAATTCTAATAACAAAATTGACAGAGGGATCAAACTTTTTAAATAAAAGAAATAAGAATTTAATATATAAAAATTAAAATATAAGATTAAAAAAGTAGAATGAATTTGACATAGAATTTATGATTGAATTAGATATGTGACAAAACTCAAAAGCGAGACGTGTTAAATTCGAACTTTACGCAAATTAATAAAGTTTTATACGTGACATTTAATACATTATGGTCATGTGATGTGTGAAAGCTCATCGGGTGCTTGCTGCTGGGTTAATGTCGACAACCGATAAATATCATATTCATAATTATTATTATTAAAAGGAAACAAACTTTTAAGCAACTAGTTGGGGATACATAACTTGGCAGTGGGCATTATCTAGTAGCAACTGATTTAAACAAACAGGTGGTGTAGAAAACACACAAAAGAAATCATTAAAAGAACCAACATCCGAGGATGGAGGCTGAAAATTATTTCCTATACGTGCTAAAGTATCCGTACATTTGTTCTCTTCTCAAAAAGCATGCATCAAAGAGCTAGAACTCATAATAAAATAGAGTAGCATCCTACATTCATCAATTAAGGGAAACAAAAACAAGTTATTAGCAAAAGCAAATTTCATAAAGTGAATCATGGATATAGCATCTACTTCAATTTCAATGTGCACAATGACTAATTGTTGAACTAAGAGAAGTCTGTCGCAAAGAGCCCAAAGTTCTACTTCGACACTAGTCGTTCTAGGAATATGTTTGAAAGCCCCTATAACCCAATTACCGAGATGATCACGTAAAAGGGCACCTACTCCTGCTTTACCTGGACTACCCAAAGATGAACCATCTGTATTAAGTTTAGGAGGTTTCCAAGAAACCTGGATAAATTCAGGAAGAGCAATTCTTTTAACAGGAGGAGAATATGCTACAATAGGACACTATGCATAAAACTCTATAATGGTCTCCGCTGGCAAAATCCACACGATTACGGCACAACTAGATCTCCCATAGAGTGAAGGTGAAGACAACTATCCAAGGGAATGGCAAGTTCTTCACCCAGACTTTGGAGGAAATATGTACATCAATCCAGTTTTCTCAAGTACTAAAGTCAGAGGTGCGTCCTGGAAGTGATCAAAGATAGATGTCCATAGTTGCTTGGTTACGGGGCAGTCCCCAAGTAGATGTTGAATTGATTTCGGATCAGTAAGACAGAGAGGTCAGAGATCTGATATCTCCATACAGCAACGTGCCAAGAATTGTCTAGTAGGGTAGGCTTGTAAGTCACATTTCCAAAGGAAGAACTTAAGCTTGGGAGGTAGTTTAGATTTTCACACCGAATTCCACAACCTATCAATTGATACTTGAGGAGATTCATTCCAGCCAATAAGAAAAGAATAAGCACTCGCCAAAGAGAAAGACCTTGAGTTCGATGGACCTCAACATATGAAATCTGCACCTCGTAAGCTACGATAGAAAGGTGTACTCAAGAATAAGTCCATCACCTCAGTGGGTAGCAGATAGGAGATTGGAATCGAGCCAGAGTTTGACCACTGTTCTCTAACATGTGAGAAAGTCCAAGATTCTTCCAAGGGCATTAAGGGTTCTTGCAAAACTTTCCTAATGGGGCCTCTCCCCAACCAATTATCATTTTAAAAATTGACGAACCTTTTATCATTGATAACCCATTGTAGCCTTCACTCCAGAATCAATTTGATTTTTCTGAGGGAGGACCAAATTGGAGAGACGTTCTTCAGCCTGTGAGGGTGTCTGAGGTCATAAAGATATTTTGCAATAAAGGTTTTAGCCCAAAGCGTATCCTTTACCTAAATTAAACACCAACCAAGCTTAACTAGGAGAGCTTGGTTTTTGGGTTTGGCATAAGGGATTCCCATACCGCCTATAACTTTAGGACAGGCTACCCTCTCCCACTTAACAAGGTGGCCATGATTGAACTGGTTGGTGTCGCCCCATAACAAATTTTGGCTGATGCAGTCCAACTGATAATGGATACTAAATGGGAGCATACAACATTGCATGTTTGGGAATGGTGACCATTGTGGACTGGATGAGAATGAGTCGCCTAACGAGAGAAAGGAAGTTCGCTTTCCAAGAATTCAATTTATGCCTTACTTTATCAACAATAAAGTCGTAATCACTCTTCGAAACTCGCTTAGAGTCCATGGGAAAACCAAGATACTTTCCAAGGCAATTTCGAAGTGTTAGTAATTTCAACCTTGGTGAAAACTGGGCATTTGGGAGAGAAAAGTACTTGAGATTTGTTGAAATTGATCATTTTCCATGATTCCAACATAAAGGTTTGTAGGATATGTTTTATGGAGACAACAATTTTCTCATTTTCCATGGTGAAAAGATTAACATCATTCGCAAAAAGTAGATGGGAGAAGAGGGGACTGCTCCTTGAGGCATAGATGGGGAGCCACTCAAATTGATCTACCTCTTTCATAATCATCAAACTAAGAAATTCCATGTAAAGGATAAAAATATAAGGGGAGAGGTGGTCACCTTTCCTAATACCTCTCAATGGTTTGAAGGTAGGTAATTTGGATCCATTCAGAAGTAGTTGAAAAAGGAGAGGACTTTCCGAACGAAGCTTCCCTATTGAATTTCTCCTTAGTGATCAATTTACCTACAGCCCATGCTTCAAAACCCTGCATATTCGGATTTGCCCTACTCTTACAGACCATCCGTTTGGACTCAGCTTCAGAGAAAGTCAGCTTAGCTAGTAAGGCATTCAAATCTTCTTCCATCGTGAAAACTCCACCACAAAACCCAACCAAGCCGAACAAGAAAGAGCTGCTGGAATCGGAACCCCACGAAAATGATGAAACACCGCCCCCTCACCACCAAACGTCAACAACTCTACAGACAACTTATAACAAAGTAGAACGAACAAAACAGTAACCAAACACAAATGCAATATAACAAGATGAATTAATCCACCACAAAGCCAACGAAAACAAACGTAAAAGATGAATAATGCAGGAGCAATAAGGACGAGTGATTAAACCAACAAAAATTAAGAAGCCAAAACAAAGACAAAGCAGTTTTATCCACAAATTATCAATAAGGCAGAAGTCAATTGAAAACCAACAGTGCAATATCAAGAACTCAAAGGCAGCTATCAAGATGAGACCTAAGCAGAGAAAGAAAAACACTAAACAGTATGAACAAAAAACCTAAAAAGAAAAAACTACTACAAAAAAAAAAAAAAAAAAAACCACAACAAAACATTAAAACAGTCCCTTAATACAGTCCCATCAAGTTACAAAAACCCAATGAAAAAAGTTGAAGGAATACATGGAAAGAATCTAAGATAAAAGAAGAGTAAAAAACAAAACAAAAGAAAAGAAAAAGAAGAAGATCAAGAGATAACAGAAACCACTAAAGTCTAGGGCCGTCGAATCACCGATTCAAGAAAAGACGCTAGAACACGTTGGAGGCTGTTGGAACATTGGCAGCAACAAAGCATAAAAACAAATTTGAATTTGCAAAGAAACTATATGAAACCGAAGCAAAAATGAGAGAAGGCAGAGTTTGAACAACAAAAATGAGGAAAATCAATCCATTTCATTGATAATTTCAAAATATATGTAAGTTACAAAGCAAATTGTACAATTAACAAGCTGTCATAACAGCTATTACATCAAAATTTAAATCAAAGCTAATCTTACCAACTTTAATAACAAGTTACAATTAGACAAAAGTAAACAAAACTAAGCAAACTAACTGCTGCTCTTGGTTTAGCTCCAATGCTGGTCTGCTTGGTGAGCTGTTGTTGTTTCTGCTGCTAGTCACATGTTGCATTACAGGCCAATGCTCAACACTCTTCCTTGGACTGTATGCAACATACACCAATTTTGCTTCTTAGAATTTCAAACCTTGTAGCACCGAGTGACTTGATTAAGATATCAGCCAATTAGTTTTCTGAGCTACAGTGAACAAGGCTGACTTCTTTTGATTGTTCTGCTTCTCGAATAAAATGAAATTTGATTTTGAAATGTTTTGTCTTGCCATGAAAGACTGGATTTTTAGCTATGGCAACTGCTGACTGGTTATCAACCATGATTGCTGTTGCTTCAACCTGGTTTTCATTCAAGTCACATAGCAACTTTCTAAGCCAAATGGCTTGATTCACAGCTGCTGCAGCTGCAATGTATTCTGCTTCAGCTGTGGATTGAGCAACAGTTTGTTGCTTCTTTGAGCTCCAGCAAAAAACTCCTGACCCAAGAGTAAAGAAGTAGCCAAAGGTGCTCTTCATGTCATCAATAGAGCCAGCCCAATCACTATCAGAAGATCCTACTAGCTTGAGCTCTTTATCCTTCTCAAACTTGATTCTATAGTTCAAGGTTCCTTTTATGTATCTAAGAATTCTTTTAGATGCCTTAAAATGAATCACATTGCAGCAGTGCATGAATCTCGACAGGAGACTAACACCAAACATAACATCAAGCCTAGTTACTGTTAAGTAAAGCAAGCAACCAACTAGGCTTCGATATTCTTTCTCATCAACCCTTACTTCATTCCCATTACTAGACAGCTTCTCCACTTATGCCACTGGTGTGCTTACTGATTTACAATTAGACATGCAGAATCTATTAAGAATATTTAAAGCAAAGGCATGATGGCTGATGAAGATGCCTTGATCAGATTGGTTCACTTCCATACCAAAGAAGTATGTCATGACTCTCAAATCTGTCATTTCAAATATCTCTTGCATTTGAACTTTGAATTCATCAATCAGTTCATTTCTGCTTCCAGTCACTAGCAAATCATCCACATAGAGTGATACAATCAACAATGTCTCATTTTTTGACCTCTTCACATAAAGTGTAGATTCACTGACACTTTTTTCAAATCCGAGCTCAGACAAGTAGGTGTCAATCCTATCATACCAGGCTCTTGGTGCCTGCTTCAGGCCATACAAGGCCTTCTTTAATCTATACACCTTGTTCTCTCCTCTTCGAACTTTGAATCCATCTGGTTGTTCAATAAAAATCTCCTCATTTAGAAAGCCATTAAGAAATGCTGACTTGACATCCAGTTGGTGAACCCTCTATTGTTTCTGAGTAGCTAAGGCAAACAGTAGCTTGATTGTGTCAAGCCTTGCTACTGGTGCAAAAGTCTCCATGAAATCGATGTCATACTACTGACTATAGCCTTTCACCTCAAGCCTTGCCTTGTACTTGTTTAATGAGACATCTGCATTATACTTGGCTCTAAATACCCACTTGACACCTATGACCCTTTTATTATCTGGTATGTCCACCAGTTCCCAAGTGTCATTCTTGTGGATCATTTCCAATTCAGCTTCCATGGCCTTCTTCCAATGTTTGTCTCTAGCAGCTTCTTCAAATGAATGTTCCACTATTGCAACATCACATATTTGGTAGATGTCGGCAATAGTTCTGGTGTCTCTCACAGGAGCATCATCAAAGTTTTCATTATTGAGCTCATTTTTAACTGGTTTCAGGTTTCTGTCAAGTTGATCTTCATCAGTCAACCTTGCATCTACTACATTCCAATTCTAGACCTTTTCTTCATCAAACTTTACATCCCTACTCACTAAAATTCTCCTTGTTGAAGGATCAAATACCCTGTACCCCTTTTTAGTACTGCTATAGCCAACAAATATTCCTGGAACAGCCCTTTGTTTAAGCTTGGTTCTCTTCTCAGCAGGGATGTGAGCATAACAGACACAACCCAACACTTTAAGGTGTGAGACAGTTGGCTTGAGTCCATGCCATACTTCAAAAAGGGTCTTATCCTTAACAGCATAAGTTGGTAGCTTGTTGAGAAGATATACTAAAGTATTGACTGCTTCAGCCCAAAATCTGCTTGGTAGCTTGCTTTGAAATAGCAGACATCTGGTCATATTCAACACTGTTCTATTCTTTCTCTCACATACTCCATTTTGGTGAGGAGTATAAACATTTGTGAGCTGATGATGAATCCTAGCTTGCTCACAGAGCTTCTAAAATCTTTCAGACAGGTACTCAGTGCCATTATCAGTTCTTAAGGCCTTGATCTTGCAACCTAACTGATTTTTAGCAAGTGCATTAATTTTTCTAAAAGCTTCAAACACTTCAGACTTCTACTTCAAGAAATAAACCCAACAAAACATGGTCAAGTCATCTATGAACAACACAAAATACTTGTTATCATTTAAGGAAGGAGTCTTCATAGGCCCACAAACATCAAAATGGACTAACTTAAGTCTGTCTCGAGCCCTCCATACCATATTAGCTGGAAAAGGCAATCTAGCCTACTTACCAAGCTGGTAGACTTCACAAACAGTGTCTCTAGCCTCAAATTTAGACATGTCTTCTACTGAATTCAATTTATGCAACAGATCAAGTGATCTAAAGTTAACATGACCTAGTCTTTTGTGCCATAGGTTAGCATTATCAATAAGACTAGTGTAAGCCTTCTTCTCAAGTTGATTCATATTAAGCATGAAACACTTATTAGTCATTGCTACTGTAACAAGTTCTTGACCACAAGGGTCCTCAATAATACAAGAGCCATTCTTAAAGGCCAATGAATACCTTTTTTCTACTAGCTATCCAACACTAAATAGGTTCTGATATATATCAGGTACAAGAAGCATATCAAAAATCACTTTGTTACCTGAACAAGTGTTGATCATCACATTGCCTTTGCCTTTGGCTTCAATCATGCTCTTATTGCCAATTCTGATCTTAAAGACAAAGGTCCTATCGAAGTCGTTGAACAGATTTTCATCAGCTACTATATGGTGTGTGCAGCCACTATCCACTAGCCAATCACATCTAACTTTACTTGAGGATGTAAAGCAGAAGGCTACGAAAACATGCTCCTCCTGAGCTTAAAGGTCTTCAGCAGCTTGAAGGTCTTCAGTAGCTTGAGCTTGCATATGCTGTTGACCTTGAGTCTTCCCTTTGTTCTTGCACACTTTCTCAACATGGCCAAGCTATTTGCAGCTTCTGCACTGGATATCTAGCCTATACCAACAGTATTTCTCTAAATGTGTGGTCTTCTAGCAGTGGATACATAGTGGAAACCTTCTCTTGTCTGCATCCCTCTTTGGCTTCTCCCTTTTATCGAGCAAAGGCTTCTTTCCTTTCTGGCTTGAACTTGAGCCTTCTTTGGACTTTGCTTGGAAGGCTCCTTCAAAGTGCTCTTCCCATCTGTTGACCTTCCTTTGTTCAAGTGCATATAATGATTTTATCAGTTCAGGCAATGAAATGGCTGACAAATCTCTCGAGTCCTCCAGTGATGAAATTTTAGACTCAAACTTTTTAGGAAGAGTGGTGATCACTTTTTCAACAACTCTGCTCTCACTGAAATCTTCTCCAATGAGCCTTATTCTGTTGACAGTGGCCATTATCTTGTCTGAGTACTATTTTATAGTCTCAGACTCTTTCATTTTTAAGTTTTCAAAATCTCTCCTGAGATTGATCAACTGTTGCTGTCTGGTTTTGTCTGAACCCATAAATTCCTCCTTCGGCTTCTTCCAAGCTTACTTAGGTGAGTCACAAGCCATTATTCGAGTGAAGATCACATCAGACACTCTATTCTGCAAGCAAGCCAAAGCTTTATGCTTCTTGGTGCTCTCTTCACTAAGCTGCCTTATTTGAGCAATCATAGGATTGGCCCTCAATGGAGGTGGTTCAACATCATTCTCAACCACATTCCAAAATCTTATGCTTGAAGGTATGTTTTCATCTTAACTGCCTAAATGTGATAGTTCTCACCAGCAAACATAGGTGGTGGAGGTAGTGTGAAACTCATTTTGCTGAAACAAACTCAACAGCTTCGATTTCTTTCTTCTCAAGCTTTTGTTCTTAATGCAACAACTAACAACAGAGTCCTTCAAAGACTTAGGCTCTGATTACCATTTGTTGGAACATTGGCAGCAACAAAGCATAAAAACAAATTTGAATTTGCAAAGAAACTATATAAAACCAAAGCAAAAATTAGAGAATGCAGAGTTTGAACAACAAAAATGAGGAAAACCAATCCATTTCATTGATAATTTCAAAATATATGTAAGCTACAAAGAAAATTGGACAGTTACCTAATAACATAATTGTTCCCACTAATACATACTAATACAAACTTGAATTACACACAAAAACAAGCTGTCATAACAGCTATTACATCAAAATTCAAATCAAAGCTAATCTTACCAACTTTAATAACAAGTTACAATTGGACCAAAGTAAACAAAACTAAGCAACCTAGCTGCTACTCTTGGTTTAGCTCTAATGCTGGTCTGCTTGGTAAGCTGCTACTGTTTCTGCTGCTGGTCACATGTTGCATTGTAGGCCAATGCTCAACAGAGGCACTCCTGAAGTGCACACCTGGAAAAGCTAATAAAGAACGCCACCAACTCTTCAATCACGAGGTCGGTCCCTCTCCAAGAACAGCGTCACAGAGAGCACCCCTCTTTTGAAGTCTGCCACCTTTCACAATTCCTCAACCTAGCAGGCTCCCCAAAGAGAAGGTAGCCAAGATTGAGCTAAAACTCAATTTTAACAAAACACTCACTCACAATGAAAACCAAATAGTCAAAGAAAAATAGCGATTAAAGTTATAGCAAGCTCGATTAGAAAAAAGAAAATAAAACCAGAAACCACCACAAGAACTTAAAGTAAAAAGAAGACAAAGTGTAATAAAGTCTAAATAAAAGCAAGAACGAAAAAATCAGCCAATAAAATGACTAAAAAACTATTTTACAACCGTCTTAACTATAAAAACTATAAAACATAAAACAAACACTAATGTAATTAAAGAAAACATAAGGAATCATGCACTAATGTAATTAAAGAAAACATAAGGAATCATACAAAAATGACAAATTTCACCACCTGGATGTTACATCTCCCAAGAATATCCATGGCGTGACACCTTTCACGGCCAACGGATCAGAATGCCACCAACACGATCATTTCCTTCATAATGCATCACTGCAACAAGAGTCAATTTTCAATGCAAAATAAAGACCACTACCGTCCAAGTATTCCTTAATAAAGAATTCAGACGGACAAACGCAAAGCCACCACCAAATCGAGCCATAAAACACGAAGGTGGAAAATAAGAACATAAATCGCCCAAATCTTTAGAGTAAAAACGTAATCATTTTACATACTTATTTAACTTATATTGGGATGTTAGTGATATAAATTGAGTTGTGATTTGATTATAGCTACTCTGACAATAAATGCGGCACCTTATAATTTAGACTTGGTGATTGGGTCAGGTATGAGGTGTTACAGTTGTGATGTTGACGTGGTGATCCACATCATGATGCTAATGTGACAATCCTTTATAAATCTTTTATTTACCCATAAGTCCTCAAAAATTTAACATTCAATCCATTCTCATTTAGCCATTCCGTTCCTTCTTGAACAATTGGTGTAGCCCTTTTCCATATATAAAAATCTAAGACTTTCTTTATACACTCCTAGCTATTACAACGAGGAAAGTATTTGTCGGATAAAAGTCTATAACAAAGAGAGTCTATTTGCAAAACTAGTCTCAATTCTTGTTTTATCTAGAGAAACTGATTGAAAAAGGACATAAACTGAAAGCCCTGTTGAGCATTAGCCTGCAATGCAACATGTGACCAGCAGTAGCTCAACAAGCAGACTAGCAATGGAGCAGAACCGAGTGCAGCAGCTAGTTTGATTCATTTTGATTATTTTGTTCCTATGTAACTTTTTTTAGTTCCTTTGTAATTTGTTCACAAAGTTAGTAGGATTAGATTTCTGATTTGTACTTGATGTAATAGCTGATATGTCAGCTTACTTTTGCTTGTAATTCAAAGATTATATATGCTTTGTATTAGTAGGAGCAGTTACATCATTAGGTAACTGTCTAATTGCTATGTAACTTACATATATTTCAAATTTATCAATGAATCAATGTTGTTGTTCGGTTTTCATATTATTCAAACTCTTTCATTTTGATTTTTGCTTCAGATCTTTTGCTTTTGTTTTGTTTTGGCTTTGTTTTGCTATCTTTGTTCCAACAAATGGTATCAGAGCATGTCATCTTTGAGGGCCTCTGTTGTTGGTTGTTTTTATTTGAGAAAACAAAAGCTCGAGAAGAAAAAATTTGAAGCTGTTGAGTTTGTTTCAGCAAAATGAGTTTCACACCTCCTCCACCACCTGTGTTTGTTGGTGAGAACTACCACATTTGGTTAGTCAAGATGAAGACATACCTTCAAGCACAATATTTGTGGAATGTAGTAGAAAATGATGCTGAACCACCTCCATTAAGGGCTAATCCCACGATTGCTTAAATAAGGCAGCATACTGAAAAGATTACTAAGAAGCATAAAGCATTGACTTGCCTACAAAATGGGGTGTCTAATGTAATCTTCACTCAAATAATGGCTTGCAACTCACCTAAGCAAGCTTGAGAGAAGCTCAAGGAGGAGTTCATGGGTTCAGATAAAATAAGGCACCAATAATTGATCAATCTCAAGAGAGATTTTGAGAATTTGAAAATGAAAGAGTCAGAGACCATCAAGCAGTAGTTGAACAGGATAATGGCCACTGTCAACAACATAAGACTCCTTGGAGAAGACTTCAATGAGAGTAGAGTTGTTGATAAGGTGATCAGCACTCTCCCTGAAAAGTTTGAGTCCAAAATTTCATCATTGGAGGACTCAAGAGATTTGTCAGCTATTTCATTATCTGAGTTGATAAACTCCTTGTATACATTTGAGCAAAAGAAGGCCAATAGGTAGGAAGAGCATCTTGAAGGAGCCTTCCAAGTAAAGGTTAAAAAAGGCTTAGGTTCAAGCTAGAAAAGGAAGAAACCTTGGCTCAATAAATGGGAGAAACCAAGGAGAGATGCAGGTAAGAAAAGGTTTCCACCATGTGTCCACAACAAGAAGACCACACATTTGGAAAAATACTGTTGGTATAGGCCAGACATCCAATGCAGAAGTTGTAAATAGATTAGCCATGTTGAAAAAGTGTGCAAGAACAAAGGGAAAGCTCAAGTTCAGTAACAAATGTAAGCTCAAGCTGCTGAAGACCTTCAAGCTCAAGACGAGCATGTTTTCTAAGCCTCCTGCTTTACATCCTCAAGCAAAGTCAGATGTGATTGGCTAGTGGATAGTGGCTGTACACACCACATGGCTATTGATGAAAAGCTGTTCAATGACCTCGACAGAAGTTTTGCCTCTAAAATAAAAATTGGCAATGGGAGCATAATTAAAGCCAAAAGTAGAGGTAATGTGGTGATCAACACTTGTTCAGGTAACAAAGTCATTTTTTATGTGATTCTTATACATGATATAGATCAGAATCTACTTAGTGTTGGACAGCTAGTATAAAAAGGGTATTCATTGGCTTTTAATAATGGTTCTTATATTATTGAAGACCCTTATGGCCAAGAACTTGTCATAGTAGTAATGGCAGACAAGTGTTTTATGCTTAATGTAAGTCAACTTGATAAAAGGACTTACACTAGCCTTGTTGATAATGCTGACTTATGGCATAGAAGGCTAGGCCATGTCAATTTTAGATCACTTGATCTGTTGCGTAAGTTGAATTTAGTAGAAGACATGTCTAAGTTCGAGGCTAAAGACACTATTTGTGAAGTTTGCCAGCTTGGTAAGCAAACCAGGCTACCTTTTCCAGTTAACATAGCATGAATGGCTCGAGACTGACTTGAGTTAGTTCATTCTGATGTTTGTGAGCCTTGAAGACTCCTTCCTTGAATGACAGCAAGTATTTTGTGCTGTCCATAAATGACTTGACCAAGTTTTGTTGGGTTTATTTCTTAAAGCAAAAGTCTGAAATGTTTGAAGCCTTTAGCAAATTTAAGGCACTAGCTGAGAACCAGTCAGGTTGCAAAATCAAGGCTTTGAGAACTGATAATGGTGCTGAGTACCTATTTGAAAGGTTTCAGAAATTGTGTGAGCAATTTAGAATTCATCATCAGCTCACCAATGTTTATACTCTTCAGCAAAATAGAGTATGTGAGAGAAAGAATAGAACAGTGTTGAATATGGCCAGATGTTTGCTATTTCAGAGTAAACTACCAAGCAAATTCTAGGCTGAGGCTGTCAATACCTCAGTGTACCTGCTCAACAAGCTGCCAACATATACAGTAAAGGAAAAGACTCCTATTGAAGCCTGGCATGGACTCAAGCCAACAGTTTCACACCTCAAAGTGTTTGGATGTGTCTGCTATGCTCACATCCCTGCTGAGAGGAGAACCAAACTTGAAAGAAGGGTTATTCCAGGAATATTTGTTGGATACAGTAGTACTAAAAAGGGCTACAGGGTATTTGATCCTTCAACAAAAAGGATTTTAGTGAGTAAGGATGTAAGGTTTGATGAAGAGAGGTTTGGAGCTGGAATGAAGCAGATGCAAGGCTAATTGAAGAAGATCAACATGACAACAATCTGGAACCAGTTGAAAATGAGCTCTGCAATAAAGATTTTGATGATGCTCTTGTGAGAGGCGCCAGAACTATTGTTGACATCGACCAAAGATGTGATGTTGCAATAGTGGAACCTTCAGATTTTAAGGAAGCTGTCAGGGACAAACATTGGAAGAAGGCCATGGAAGCTGAATTAGACATGATCTACAAGAATAACACTTGGGAATTGGTGGACAAACCAAATTATAAGAAAGTCATAGGTGTCAAGTGGGTTTTTAGAGCCAAATATAATGCTAATGGCTCACTGAACAAGCACAAGGCAAGGCTTGTGGTGAAAGGCTATAGTTAACAGCATGGAATCAATTTCATAGAGACCTTTGCACTAGTAGCAAGGCTTGATACAATTAACTATTGCTTAGAAACAATGGAGGGTTCACCAATTGGATGTCAAGTCTGCATTTTTAATGGCTTTCTAAAGAAGGAGATTTTCATTGAGCAACCTGATGGATTCAAAGTTCTAGGAGAAGAGGACAAGGTCTATAGGCTAAAGAAGGCCTTGTATAGCCGAAAACAGGCACCAAGGGCCTGGTATGACAGGGTTGACACATACCTATTTAGGCTCAGGTTTGAGAAAAGTGTTAGTGAGGCTACACTTTATGTGAAGAGGTCAGAAAATGAAACTTTGTTGATTGTATCACTCTATGTGGATGATTTGCTTGTGACTGGAAGCCAAAATGAATTGATTAGTAAATTCAAAGTGAAAATGCAGTAAGTGTTTGAAATGACAGATTTGGGAGTCATGACATACTTCATTGGTATGGAAGTGAACCAATCTGATCAAGGCATTTTCATCAGCCAACATACCTTTGTTTTGAAGATTCTTAACAGATTCTGCATGACTAATTGTAAATCAATCAGCACACCAGTGGCACACCAGCTATCTAGTAAGGGAACTGAAGAAAAGGTTGATGAGAAAGAATATCGAAGCCTAGTAAGTTGCTTGCTTTACTTAACAACAACTAGGCTTGATGTTATGTTTGGTGTTAGTCTCCTATCGAGATTCATGCACTGTTGTAATATGATTCATTTCAAGGCAGCTAAAAGAATTTTCAGATACATCAAAGGGACTTTGAACTATGCAGTCATGTTTAATAAGGAAAAGGAGCTCAAGCTGACTGGATACTCTGATAGGGATTGGGCTGGCTCTGTTGGTGATATAAAGAGCACCTCAGGTTACTTTTTTACCCTTGGCTCAGGAGTTTTCTGTTGGAGCTCGAAGAAGCCACAAACTGTTGCTTAGTCCACAACTAAAGCAGAGTATATTGCAACTGTTGCAGCTTTGAATCAAGTCATTTAGCTTAGAAAGCTGCTAAGTGACTTAAATGAAGAACAAGTTGAAGCTACTGAGATCAGGGTCGACAACCAACCAGCAGTTACCATAGCTAAAAATCCAGTCTTTCATGGCAAGACTAAACATTTTAAGATCAAGTTTCATTTTGTTAGAAAGGCTGAGCAATCAAAAGAAGTCAGTCTTATTCAATGTAGCTCAGAAAACCAACTGGTTGATATTTTGACCAAGCCACTCGGTGCTACAAGGTTTGAAGTTTTAAGAAGCAAAATTGGTATATGTTGCATACAGTCCAAGGAGGAGTGTTGAGCATTAGCCTGCAATGCAACATGTGACCAGCCAGAAGACTCAACAAGCGGATCAAAGAATGGAGCAGAACCGAAAGTCAGTGCAAAGACTAGTTTGATTCATTTTGATTATTTTGTTCCTATGTAACTTTGTTTAGTTCCTTTGTAATTTGTTCACAAAGTTAGTAGGATTAGATTTCTGATTTGTACTTGATGTAATAGCTAATATGTCAGCTTGCTTTTGCTTGTAATTCAAAGATTATATATGCTTTGTATTAGTGGGAGCAATTACATCATTAAGTAACTGTCTAATTACTATGTAACTTACATATATTTCAAATTTATCAATGAAAATCAATGTTGTTGTTCGGTTTTCATATTATTCAAACTCTTTCATTTTGATTTTTGCTTCAGTTCTTTTGCTTTTGTTTTGTTTTGGCTTTGTTTTGCTGTTTTTGTTCCAACAAGCCCAAACCTCCTCCTTTAATGAGTCGAGTTAGACTAAAATTCATGTCCTATGAATGAGTCTAGTTAGACTAAAATTCATGTCCTATGTTAAACTAAGCTTCTATTAATCATCCATGAATGTTAAATTATGTTATTAGTGTCTGTACAATGCGTAAGTTGTGGGTTTAGTCTATAGATTTTAATTTGGCCATTGTTAGTTCTTGTGCTTTTTGAATTTTAAAATTTCAGTCCTAGCCTCGATTGGAATCATTAAATTCATTAAGTTAAATTTTGTTGTTTTTAAAATATTATGCGACTAAGATATTATCACATGTATAATATCATATCAGATTGCTATTTGTACATAATATGAACAAAAATGCCACACCATTTTAGTAAGGGACTTAATGACTACCATTTGAGTCAGGATTGAAATTTCAAATTTCAAATTTCAAGAAGTATATGGGTCGGAAACGATCAAATTAGAGAGAAGAAATTAAATTCACAACTTACACATGATACAAGACCACTAGCAATCTTTGACCTAATAAATTTAATAATTATTATTTGAATTTAGATTGAAATTTTAAAAGTTAAAAAATACAAGAAATAAAATAAACAAAATTAAAAGACAAAGAGTAATAAGAAAGTTTGACTGACATAAATATATTCTATAACACTTTTTTTGTGCATCTATAATGCGAAGCAGAATATTCTTAAGATAAATAAATATTGTGCCAATAAACAAATAATTGAATACAATTTAACATCGTGTGTATATATTGATTCACTCACGCTCGCTAAAAGTACAATAAATAAAAGTAATGAGAATGAGTCGGATAGATGTAGATACCTACCTAACTTTAAAATAACCCCAGCTGATTTGAAGGATCCTTGACTGTTGTCCACTACTGTTTTAAGGTTTTTTCTTTTCATTTCTTTTCCTGTATTAATTATTGGTTAAGAATTTCATGTTTTTTAAAGTAAAATATTATGATTTATCAAAATAATATATTTTGAATTTTTTATATCTAAATCTTTATTTCAAGGTGATATATTTTTTTTTATCTTATTAAATTGATGTCAGATTTTGAATTAAATTTATCAAATTATTTTGTATAATATTTAAGTTAAAAAGGCGAGGATTTAAGGGTCACTATAGTTGCTTTTCAATTGAATCCAATTAGTTGGGATCCTAATCAATATGGTACCTTTTTAGATGGAATCATACCTATCATTCTGCCCTACCTCCACACACACATTAATTGTATGATTGTGATCTTGTATTAATTGGTACAACTTTTCATTTCATTTTCTAGCTTTCACTTCTTTAAATTAACTTTTCACTTTTTTTTATTTTTTTTCACAATTATACTTATATCACATATGTGCATTCAACTTCTGATTAGTTGTTTACCCTTTAAAACCATTTTTTTTATGTTTATTTTCTGATTTAACATTTAAAAAATTATACAATGAAATCATATTTATATATTTTGTAATACAAATCAACGTGGGTTTTAAGTTAATTCGCATAAAATTTAGGAATCCATCTCTCTTTTTGTAAACTCTTTCTCCTTTCTTTTATTGTAATATAATTATTCACTTATATAAAAAATATTTTTATAATACATTCTTATTAAAATACTTGGAATATGCTATAACTATATAAAAATTTTTGAAAAATACTAATAAATTCAAAATCTATATGGAACACATTTCATGATCAATCGTATACTTCTTTGTGAGCATCCACAATGATGAAATTAATTACTATTACTGACAGTGGATAACTTGGTTTCGAGCAAAATAAAATCTATATGGAACCACTTCGGTATTAACATGTATTATAAGATAATTATTTGATACACACAAAAGTCAAATTTTTTAAAAGTTGAACATGGCTTTAAATTATATTTTTTTCTTTATCTATCTTTAAATAAAGAAATGGAACATGATACATGATAATACTCTAGAACGACATATTTTATGTGCTAATTGCATGATTATTTTGAGTATGATCCTGCTAATTTAGATTATTTTGTGGCCTTTTTTCTTTTAGGGACTAAATTGAAGGAAAAAGTAAATTTAAGGGCAAAAAGCGTGAATTTAGAGATAAAGTGGGCCAACATGCTAAGTAGGAGAGAAGTGGTGCCAAAAATGTAAGCATGGACGACATAAGGGCTAAAATGCAAAAGAAGAGATTTTATAGCACAAGACTCTATTTTAATTTCAAATATATTAGGATAATTATTAAGGATTTTTATTTAAATTAATTTAGGATTTATTTTCATTTATCTTTAATTATCTTTATTTATTTGTATTTATCTTTTAGAATTTAATTAGGAATGGGATAGGTTTTCTAATACTATAAATAGAGGATGGAGCGGCACATATTTGACATCTCTTTTTTCTGTAAACACTCCCTCTCCTAAAAACTCTGTCTTTTGTTCTCTCCATATTTTCTTCAATAAAAATTCCCTTTCCATTATTTTTATTTCTTTCCCAAAAATCATGAGCCACTAAACCAATCTAGCCGAAGGCTGTCGAAATTTCCCAAAAAGATTCATGAGGCTTAGAATCCGCGCTTAGCCTTTTCAACAGGGTATTCATCGCTTCTCCGCAATACGGGGCTGACGCTTCCGTCCATGTCCCTTAATAGGTGATCTTTTCAACTTGTGCAAGGAATGGCCACTTTGTACGTTTTGGGAAGGTCGCGCAGTCGGTTCGTTGGCTTTTTGCGTCAAAGGTTGGCGAGTTCAAGAGACAAAATGGCGTGGTATTCGCCGTTGGGAAGTGATGATCTAGCAGAGAATAGTCCCACAAAAGCGATTATTTGCTAGAGTCAGGTTCCGCCAATCTTAAGTCTAAATTTTTGGAGTCGGTGGTCGCAGGCGTCCTCTTCCACTATAACTGGCTTATCCAACTCGAGAAGGGTTACTTAAAAGCCAATGATTGAACCCAAGGCGGAACGAGACAACCCGAGGCTGGAATCTCGCCACATAAGAAACTCTCTCTTTTCAAACTTTATTTATTTTTATATATTCTCCATCTTAATTTCTATAATTTATTTTCACAATTTCAATTCGACTTTAAATTCTATTTTTATTTTATTTCGAAATTCTTAATTCTGTTTTTTTTTATTTTTTAGGAACGCAGGTTTTTTTAGCTAAAAAATTGTCTAGGATTTCAAGAAACGAGCATTCGTACAATCCGGTCCCTGAGGATTCGACCCTACTTCCCCTTTTACTGTTATTTTACTATTTTACAGGAAATAGGATATTTTTGGTGCTCTCAACGACGCATCAAATTTTGGCACTGTTGCCGGGGATCGGTAATGTACTAATCTTGTTTTTTGTTTCTTATGACCAGATCTACTCCAGGTACTCTTGCGTTTGATTCAGAGATTGAAAAGACTGCGAGAGCTAATCGCAAGGAAACAAAGCTAAGGAAAAAGCAGTCAGCGGTGGTTGGGGCTCAAAGTAATCCACCGCCAGAAATCAGAATCGACGGTGAAGTAGAGTCTAGGGTTAACGAAAACCCTACTCAAACTTTTGAAGGCGAAAAAGTAGAAGTCGATTCCCCAGAAGTGCTTAACGCTAGGGTTAACGAAAACTCTAATCTAGCACCACAACCTATGACTCAAACAATTCGGCAACTGGCTGAATCTCTGGCAGAACAACCGCCACTATGCATCACATATCCTACTATGGATACTGATTTTGAACTAAAGTCAGGGTTAATTCAACTACTTTCTGTAGGTTGCAAAATGAAAATCCCCACAAGCATTTGAAAAAGTTTCATATGGTTTGTCTCAATATGAAACCTTAGGGGGTAACTGAGGACCAAATCAAATTGCGCGCTTTTCCTTTTTCCTTAGCAGATTCTGCTAGGGAATGGTTATTTCACTTACCTTCTAGATCTATTACGACTTGGGTTGATCTTTCTCGCTTGTTTTTTAACAGGTTTTTTCCAGCATCGCGTGCAGCTGAGTTAAGAAGAGAAATCGTGGGAATAAGGCAAAAAGACGCAGAGTCTCTGTACCACTACTGGGAGCGATTTAAAAAGTTGTGTGCAAGTTGCCCACAACACAGTATAACAGAATAGTCTTTGCTCCAGTACTTTTATGAAGGCCTGAAACCCATGGAGATGAATATGGTAGACGCCGCTAGTGGAGGAGCGTTAGTCAACATGACTCCACAACAAGCAATACACTTAATCTCTATGATGGCTGCAAATACTCAGTAGTTCTGAGCCAATCCTGAACCCCCTAGAAGGGTTCACTAGCTAAGTAATTCTACCGTTGAGGATAGACTTGATAGACTTACTAATATTGTGAATTCTCTTGTTGCAGGAAAAATAAGACCAGCCCGAGTATGCGGAATATGTGCTACACCTGAACATATAACTGATGCATGTCCTAGTTTGTATGATGATACTATGGCTCATTTAGATGCTGCGAGAAATTTTCCTGGGTCACCATAAAGGCGATACGACCCTTACGCTAATACCTACAACCCAGGATGAAGGGATCACCCTAACTTAAGTTATGGGACCAACCCACGATATAACCAGTCAAACCAAAATCGGTTTCCACAACAGCCTCGAGATTCAGGTAATTCTCTAGAAACTATGGTCAATAAATTAGCAGCTAATGTCCTTGATTTTCAACAGCAAACTCTTAATTTCCAAAAGAGACGAAGGATTTCCAATAGAAAACCAAGGCATCCATAATTGAACTCTCAAGGGAAGCTGCCGTCACAAACAAAACCAAACTCGAGGCAAAACGCAAATACAGTGACACTGCGAAGTGGAAAGGTACTAGAACCAGTTCCTGGAAAGAATCTTGGCCAAGAAATCACCCAGAAAAAACCCGAAAATGACAAACAGGTCTGAGCAAAACCTCCATTACCGAAAGTCCAACCTTTATTCCTAGGACGATTAAATCAGTGTCGAAAAAGTAAGGAAGACAAGGAGGTACTCGAAACATTCAAAAATGTCGAGATCAATATACCACTATTGGATGCCATAAGACAAATTCCGCAGTATGCCAAGTTCCTTAAAGAACTCTGCACTAACAAACAAAAATAAATTTAATGAAAAGGTAAGTGTTGGTGAGAACGTATCTGCAGTGTTACAGCGAAAAATGCCAGCGAAATGTAAAGATAGGGGCATGTTTGTAATACCATGCAAAATAGGACATTTAAGAATTAAGAAGGCTATGTGTGATTTAGGGGCCTCCATAAATGTCATGCCTTTTTCTGTTTATGAATCACTTAACGCAAGTTTTTTAACAAAAACAGGTGTTATCTATGTGTGATTTAGGGGCCTCCATAAATGTCATGCCTTTGTCTGTTTATGAATCATTTAACGCGAGTTTTTTAACAAAAACAGGTGTTATCATTCAGTTAGCAGACAAGTCCATTGTGTATCCCGAAGAAGTCCTCGAGGATGTATTAGTCAAATTTAATGGACTTATCTTCCCTGCAGACTTTTATGTGATAAAAATGGAAGAGGATAACGCTCCTGGATCTTCAGACATCTTGTTGGGGCGACCTTTCTTTAGTACTACAAATACTAAGATTGACGTACGAAGCGGAACCCTCACGATGGAGTTTGACGGGGAGATCATGAAGACGTTTATGGCACTATTAGTCACCCAAGTGAAGTCTTGGATGTAAACCGTGTCAACATAATTGACTCATCAGTAGAAAAAACTTTTGAGTCATCTTATGGAGATAAATCTAAAATGATGTTTGATGATTTTGAATCTGTTAATAAATTATTGGCTCCCATGAATACTAAACTTCTACCTTCTGTTGTGCAGGCACCAAATCTGAAATTGAAACTACTTTCCGAGCATCTCAAATACACATTTTTGGAGAATGATGAGACCATTGCCGACTTAAAAAGGATCAACCCCTTGGAGAAAAATACGAAACCAAAGAAAGAGGCGCAATAACGATTAAACCCAAATATGGTGGACGTGATAAAAAATGAAAATTTCCAAGCCCATACGAACGAAAGAATTCAGCTGGAACAACCCCAAAACTAGTTAGGGCGTCAAGCTAGCGACGTTAAATAAGCGCTTATTGGAAGGCAACCTAATTTTTATTTTTCTTTATTTTTATTTTATTTTATTTATTATTTATTATTTATTTATTACTTTATTTTATTTTATTTTATTTTATTATTTATTACTTTATTTTGTTTGAGTGATAATTAATTTCTCTTCTTTTATCTAGGTACACTAACACGAAAATAGGGAGAAAAAGGAGAAAAAACTAAAAAATTTGGCATGAAACAGCTCTTATTTCATCCCTATTCCAGTCTGGAATAGAGCTTTCCTACCCTAGATTCCCTAAAACATGGCTTTAAAAACTCACCCTTCAGCCAAACACCATTCTTATATACCCTCAAACCCTAAAAATAAACTCATTTTTACACTAAAAATCCCATCAGCCGTTGCACCTTCTTCCCCACCCCTCTATCATCGATTTTCAGCCACCAAAGTGAGAACCCGAAGCCGAGCTGTCGCCGCACGTGTCACCTACCCCATCACCACCCTTCACCGGTTCGTCTTCTTCTTCCTTTTCGCACGAAACCATTGAGCCATCACCCTCCTCTCCGCGTGTGCCATCCTTTACGACAATAATTACACGGGGAGTTCTTCTAAACTTTTTCCACCTTTTTGTTTATTTTCTTCCACATCGAGAACAATGTGTTTTAAGTAGGGGAGGTATTCCTCATTATTTCTGTCGTTTTATCTACTGCTTTTACTGTAGTGTTACTATTGTTGTTGCCTTGTGCTCGTTTCTGCCCACATTTATTTTTTCGAATATCCTACCTCTTTTCATGCCCAAGAATTTAACCATGACTTGGCCACTGTTTGACCTCCATGCATGATTCTTATCTACTGAGTTAATTATAATTTTGCTTGATAGATTTCATCTCCACTATTTTATTTCTTTTAGTTAAAATAATTATAATTAATACAGTTAACCCTATTTTACTTTTAGTAAATTTGCTTAAGTCTAAATACAAAGAGGACACTTAATACAATTGCATACTTAAAATATGTTCATGACTATTAAGGTGGTTACTGAAACTTATTTTTGACATTTGATTGTTTTTCCTAAGTCCTCCAAAATTAAAATTTCGTTTAATAATAATAATGTTTCGTGATTTACGAGTGCGATTTTTAAGATGTGACTACTTTGAGTAACAGGGTAGGGTGCTTGGGTTGTCATCCTATTTCACGTCAAAAGGTTGTGTGACGTGTTAGGTAAAACTCCGCTAACCGGAATTAATTTTCAAGAATATGTTGGGCTGAGTAACCAGGGTGGGGTGCTTGGTTGTCATCTCTTTTCCCGTCAAAAGGTTCAGTATACTCCTAAGTGAAAGTAAATAAATAAAATTTCATTTCTATTAAAAAAAAGATGCATTAATAAAATTTTGGGACTAAAGGTAGAAATAAATAATGTGTCTTGATAGGTTTGGTAAATAACCTAATTTTCATGAAATAATCCAAGTCGATCCTAACTTTTGAGTGTGTTAATTAAAACACTTTTTCAGTTTTACTTAAATCAAGCTAAGGGTTCTCTTTATTTTTCATATCATTTTGACTAGTTTTTATAAAAATTTGGAGTAGTATTTCTTTCATGGCAGGATTTAATTTTCACAGTGGACACGAACCATACTTGAGGGCAAGCATGGGCTAAGTAGGGGGAATTTTATAATCCTCTAGAATGACATATTTTATGTGCTAATTGCATGATTATTTTGAGTATGATCCTACTAATTTGGATTATTTTGTGGCCTTTTTTCTTTTAGGGACTAAATTGAAGGCAAAAGTAAATTTAAGGGTAAAAAGCGTGAATTTGGAGATAAAGTGGGCCAACATGCGAAGTAGGAGAGAAGTGGTGCCAAAAATGCAAGCATGGACGACATAAGGGCTAAAATGCAAAAGAAGAGATTTTATAGCACAAGACTCTATTTTAATTTCAAATATATTAGGATAATTATTAAGGATTTTTATTTAGATTAATTTTAGGATTTATTTTCATTTATCTTTAATTATCTTTATTTATTTGTATTTATCTTTTAGAATTTAATTAGGAATAGGATAGGTTTTCTAGTACTATAAATAGGGGATGGAGCGGCACATATTTGACATCTCTTTTTTCTGTAAACACTCCCTCTCCTAAAAACTCTGTCTTTTGTTCTCTCCATATTTTCTTCAATAAAAATTCCCTTTCCATTATTTTTATTTCTTTCCCAAAAATCATGAGCCACTAAACCAATCTAGCCGAAGGTTGTCGAAATTCTCCAAAAAGATTCATGAGGCTTAGAATTCGCGCTTAGCCTTTTCAACAGGGTATTTATCGCTTCTCCGCAATACGGGGCTGACGCTTTCGTCCATGTCCCTTAATAGGTGATTTTTTCAACTTGTGCAAGGAATGGCCGCTTTGTACGTTTTGGGAAGGTCGCACAGTCGGTTCGTTGGCTTTTTGCGTCAGAGGTTGGCGAGTTCAAGAGACAAAATAGCGTGGGATTCGCCGTTGGGAAGTGATGATCTAGCAAAAGATAGTCCCACAAAAGCGATTATTGGCTAGAGTTAGGTTCCACCAATCTTAAGTCTAAATTTTTGGAGCTGGTGGTCGTAGGCGTCCTCTTCCACTATAACTGGCTTATCCTGCTAGAGAAGGGTTACTTAAAAGCCAATGATTGAACCCAAGGTAGAACGAGACAACCCGAGGCTGGAATCTCACCACATAAGAAACTCTCTTTTCAAACTTTATTTATTTTTATATATTCTCCATCTTAATTTCCGCAATTTATTTTCGCAATTTCAATTCGACTTTAAATTATGTTTCTATTTTATTTAGAAATTCTTAATTCTGTTTTTTTTTTTTTTTTTCAGAACGCAAGTTTTCTTGGCCAAGAAATTGTCCAGGATTTCAAGAAACCAGCATTGGTACAATCCGGCCCCTGAGGATTCGACCCTACTTCCCATTTACTATTATTTTTACTATTTTACAGGAAATAGGATATTTTTTGTGTTCTCAACGACGTATCAATACAATTAAAGGTAAAAGTACCATGAAAGCTTATATATTAAGAGCCGGATTGTATTTTACCCCCTCTACTAAAAAAAGTCTTTTTTACCTATATAATACAAATTAAAAAATTAAATACTAAAATGGTATGTCAATACCATTATTTATCAAAATGGAGTATTTGAAACAATTCCAAGGGGTGGAGGGAAAGATATGGGCAGCACCCATATTTTTTCTAACACAATAATTGAAACATCGATACAAAATAATGTGTTTTTTAAAAATAAAATTTTTAAGGGTAGAAGGGGAGAGATAGGTGGCACCAATATAAAAAAATTGGGCAGAAGAAGAGAGATGGGCGGCACTAGTATTTTCTGGTGCAAAAATATAGCCTAAATGGTGAAGGGTAAATTTTGTACCATTTTGTTATTTTTTGAAGAATTACTAATATTTTTACATATAAAAAAATAATAACAACATAATTTGAAGAATTACTAATATTTTTACACATTTTTTCAAAACAATCTCATTAATTTATTATTATTTCATTTTTTATCCCAATAACAATTTTTTTATTACATAGCATATCTGCAACATTTGTAAAATGTAGTTCTTTTACCACAATAATCCAAAAAAAAAATTAAATGCCAAAATGGATCACCATAAAAATTTCAAGCAAATAATTCATTTCGTGTTATAAAATAAAGAGAGATAGAGAGAATAAATAACAAAGAAAATATGAAAGCAACAGAGAATGTACTTTATTAATTAAAGGGATTGGTTACAATGCTTCATCAAAGTCTCCTTTTATAGGCATAAGAAGTATAATAGAAGTAGAGATCTAATTCTAATAACTATTAGAATTTAAAGTATATTAAAACTTTATCTTAATAATGATGGACATCCACTTAGTAAGATATTCATAACACTCCTCCTTGGATGTTCATTGATAGATAATGTGCCTCTTTAAAACCTTATTAGGAAAAACCCTGTGGGATAAAAACCTAATGAAGGAAAAATAGTACACAATCTATAACACGCATAATATGTTACCTCATTAAAAACCTTATCAGGAAAACCTAACGGGACAAAACCTCGATTAAGGGAAAAAGTGTGCAACGCGTATTTACTACCCCTCATGAATACATCATAGGTTTTCTCATATTCTATGTATTCAATCTTGAATACTAATTTTTCAAATGGCTATTTGAATGTATTGCTAACCATTTATATCACCATCTTGTTAAAAGTCATGAGTGAGGGACATTTGGAGAAATATATTTTGATCTCTTCAGGAGATTCAACAATAATCATAACAAACTTTAATCATAATTCTTATATAAAAACACAAATAGGTATCTTGGATCATTTTATTATCCTTCAACTACTCAACTTTACCACATATGTTCAATTTATTTCAATTCAAATAAATGAATAATTTCCCGAGAATTTCAATATGCTTCTAGCATTCTAAATCATTCAAGGATTTTAATATAAACTTTACTATATAGTGATTCATAAAAGGTTGTAACAATAACCATTAGACGCAAGTTAAATCTTTTTTAAATTGTCAATTTAATAATATATCTAAAGGTTATTGCATCCACCACAAAAGAATATTATATCTTTTCATAATCAATGCCAGGACTTAGCAGAAAACTTCATATTTTTATTCCGCTTTTGCAAAACTACTTCAATTACACCCTCACTGGCTTTATACCTTTAGATATTTGGACTACTGTCCAAAAACTCTACGAATTTAATTGTACTTGAGTTGCATCTTTCTATTTTGATCAATTTATTCCATATCTATATTTCTCCATAGATTTATTCAAGATTCTCCTTTTCACTACAGCAAAATAGGGTTTTAACGGCGTTTTTAGTGGCGTTTTTGGTAAAAACGCCGCAAATATTATACATTAGCGGTGTTTGAACCAAAACGCCACTATAAATCGAGAAATAGCGGCGTTTTCAGAAAAATGCCGCCAAAAGTCCGAGCATTAGCGGCGTTTTTCAAGAAACGCCGCCAAAAGTCTGAGAATTCGCGGCATTTTTCCAACAACGCCACCAAAAGTCTGAGCATTAGCGGCATTTTTAGAAAAACGCCGCCAAAAGTCTGAGCATTAGCGGCGTTTTTACCAAAACGACGCCAAAGGTCTGAGCATTAGCGGCGTTTTTGGAAAAGCGCCGCTAAAAGTCTGAGCATTAGCGGCGTTGTTGGAAAAACGCCGCTAAAAGTCTGAGAATTAGCGGCGTTTTTCAGAAAACTATTGAATATTTATATAACATTAATTTATTTGTTATTTACTTATAAAATTTAAACTACGATTCTTTTTTGATATTATTATATTCAAATTATTATTTTTTATATTAATAATGTTTGATTTTAGTACTTAATATTTTTAAAGGTATTTGTATAAAAAACAAGATTCAAAGTATATAGGCTGGAAACCTAACGGGTTGCCTTATATCTCACTGTAAGATATAACGGATCCTCCCTAGGTGTAACAACGCCACGTATGATGAATCTTAAAAAAGCCACTAAAAGAGTTGAAAAATGTTCTATCGAGCTCGTTGACTATTGAATATTTATATAACCTTAATTTGTATTAAAAAAGATTTAAATTACTATTGTTTTATATTAATAATGTTTGATTTTAGTACTTACTATTTTTAAAGGTATTTGTATAAAAACAAGATTCAAAGTATATAGGCTGGAAACCTAACAGGTTGCCTTATATCTCATCAGAAGATATAACAGATCCTCCCTAAGTGTAACAACGCCACGTATGATGAATCTTAAAAAAGCCACTAAAAGAGTTGAAAAATGTTCTATCGAGCTAGTTAACTATTGAATATTTATATAACCTTAATTTGTATTAAAAAAAGATTTAAATTACTATTGTTTTATATTAATAATGTTTGATTTTAGTACTTAATATTTTTAAAGGTATTTGTATAAAAACAAGATTCAAAGTATATATTTGGAAACCTAACAGGTTGCCTTATATCTCTCTGTAAGATATAACGGATCCTCCTAGGTGTAACAACGCCACGTATGATGAATCTTAAAAAAGCCGCTAAAAGAGTTGAAAAATGTTCTATCGAGCTCGTTGACTATTGAATATTTATATAACCTTAATTTGTATTAAAAAAATTTAAATTACTATTGTTTTATATTAATAATTTTTTATTTTAATATTTAATAATTTTAAATGTCTTTAAAAGTTATAACTAATTTTTATCAAAATAGTATTAATAATGATCATTACTTAAATAAGTTACATAACTCACGTAACTTACATAATTTACATAACAACCTACATAACTTACATAACTTACATAATTTATATAACTCACATAACGTATATAACAACTTACATAACTCACATAACTTACATAACTTAACTAATACATGTAGTTTAATCTAATAATTTCTTTAAAAGCATATAGTTTAAAGTTCAAATTTCATAACTTACATAATTTACGTAACTTAAATAAAACATCAACAACTTACCGTGTAACTTATTGCCAACTTTAGACATCAACAACTACGAAATGGATAGGACTTGGATGAATTTATCAAGGGAAGCAACGAGTATCGAAATGGAGTGCAAACTTTTTAGATATTGCATTTCACAATTCAAGCCAAGAGAATATGATTCTTTGCCGTGTAAGAAGTGTGGCAATATCTATTGGCATTATCGTGAAGTTGTCTCACGAACATCTAATTGTTGATGGCTTCATTCGGGGTATAAAAATGGATTTTCCATGGTGAGTGTACACCAAAGTGGAGCCTCTTCGACGATTAATTTAGGTTATCCTTATAGTGGTTACCGTCAATATGTTAGAGAAGATGACATGGAAGGTATCTTTGCGGGATGCATTTAATATGCGGAGAATAAGGTTTTCAATCATGTCCACCAAACTATGTTGCATCCGATGATTATAATATCGGTGGAAATACTTTTATGGAAACGGGAAGAAGTGTACCGGATGAACAGCCGAATGAAGAAGCGGCAAAGTTCTACACGTTACTTGGTGAAATGAATGAAGAACTTTATGAAGGATCAAAATTTTCGACAATGTTATTCTGTGTTCGCCTTTTTCACTTAAAATGTTTAGGAGGGTGGAGCAGAAACTCTTTGACAATGCTGTTAGAGCTTTTGAGAGAAATGTTCCCATTTGCAAAAATCCCTCAATCATGCAAAGATATGAAGAAAGTGATAAAATATTTGGGCCTTGGTTACAACAAAATTCATAGTTGCCCAAATGACTGCATGTTGTATTGGGGTGATCGGAGAAATCAACAGTCTTGTCATGTTTGCGGTAAATCTCGTTGGATGAATGCAGATGCAGAAGATGTTAATGAGGATGAATATGAGCCACAATCAAAAAGGAAGCCGAGCAAGATTTTGCGATATTTTCCGCTAATTCTAAGGCTTTAAAGGCTATTCATGTCGTCAAAGACAGCCGAGTTTATGACGTGGCATCATGATCAACGAACGGGTGATGGATTACTAAGGCATCCTGCAGATTCTTTAGCATGGAAATCATTTAACAATAAGTTTCCAAGCTTTGCAAGTGATCCTCGGAGTGTGAGGCTTGGCCTAGCATCGGACGAATTTAATCCTTTTAAGATCATGAGCACCTCATACAGTACTTGGCCTGTGGTGCTTGTTCCTTATAATTTGCCTCCATGGCTCTGCATGAAACAATCTTCTTTGATTTTATCTATGATTATCCCCGGAGAGAAAGGTCCCAGAAATGATATTGACATATATTTGCAGCCACTTATTGATAAGTTAAAACAATTATGGGCGAGCGTTGAGACGTATGATGTTGTTAGAAAGGAGAACTTTTACTTACGTGCTGCTTTGATGTGGACAATTAATGATTTTCCCGCATATGCGAATTTATCGGTTGGAGCACCGAGAGGGACGTTATGCTTGTCCTTGTTGTGCTACACAAGCGTGTTCACGATGGTTGTATAATGGGAAGAAGTTACGCTATATGGGGCATCGACGGTGGTTAGATGCAGATCATAGATTTAGATTTTAGAGGGCTTTATTTGTGATGCATCAAGAGTTCGAGAAAAGCTACCGAAGCGCACCGTTGGATCCGAAATATTGTTCATGTTAAAAGATATTGATTTCGATTCTGAAAGCTCAATCAACCATCCAACAGCAAACAAATAGGCGGCCGAGGATGAATCGATGATGAATCGATTTGAAGGATGACCCTAATGAGGCAGACTTGTGGAAGAAAAGAAGTATTTTTTTTTAGTTGCCTTATTGGGAGCATCACATATTACGTCACAATCTTGATGTGATGCATATTGAGAAGAATGTCTGCGAGAACATCATCACGACAATTTTGAACGTCGATGGTAAATCCAAAGATAATCTTCAGAGTCGACTTGATTTAGTTGACATGGGAATTCGACGTGATCTTCATCCCCAAGTACTTCCAAATGGAAGATATCGGTTGCCTGCTCCAATTTTTTCAATGTCGAAGGAAGAGAAAGAAATGTTCTACACAGTGTTGAAGGATATAAAGGTCCCAGATGCATATGCATCAAATATATCTCGATGTGTAAGTCCTAAAGATCGAAGACTGTATTCATTAAAATCACATGACTATCACATCTTGATGCAAGATCTACTTCCAGTTGCTTTACGGTGTTGTATGTCAAAGAAGGTAACAACCTGTATAATTGAACTGTCGAATATAATGAAAGCAATTTGTGGCAAAGTTCTGAACGTTAAAGAACTTGAAAAAATACAAAATCGAGCCGCTTTGACATTATGCAATTTGGAGAAGATCTTTCCACCTTCCTTCTTCACTATTATGGTGCACCTGGTAATTCATCTCCTTCATGAAGCAATAATTGGTGGACCGGTGTTCTATCGTTGGATGTATCCTATAGAAAGGTGCTAATTTATTTCAAGCTCTTTCATTCATTCAACTCTATACATATAGTTACAACCTTTGATAATGTAGTATATCGTGTTTAGGTTCCTGAGCAAATTGAAGTCTTATTGCCGTAATAAGCGTTATCCGGAAGGATCAATTGCTGAATGCTACTTGGCAGAGGAATGTATGACATTCTGTTCTAGATATTTAGAAGATGTTGAAACAGGATTGAATAGACCAAGTAGAAATCTTTGGGCTCAATGATCCTAACTTGGCGAAACTTATTTATTTCAAAGTTATGGAGAACCAATCGGCAAAGTTGAAGTTGCGGAATTAGATGACCGATCTTGGATACAAGCACATAGATATGTTCTTTTCCACCACGATGCAATTCAACCATTATGCAAGTAAGTTCTAGAATATGATACATATGATAAATATTCATCTTCTTAATTTATTTATTTTCTAACCAACTAAAACTGTTTTTCAACATAGTGAGTACAAACAAATATTGAGATCTCGTTCACGCTCACGAAGATTACCACATCGAGAGATTAATAAGTTATTATTCGAATCTTTTCATGAATGGTTAAGCCAAATGGTATGCAACGTGTTCTTTTATTATTACTCAAATCATATTTCGATTCAAATCATAAAGTTTTCTCGTAACATTTATAATTATTACTCAAATCATATTTTGATTCAATAGGTTTGGAGTGGGAAGGCCGTTAGTGACGAAGTTAAATGGCTTTCCTGTGGTCCGAATCGATTAGTGAAAAGATCTGATGGCTCCATCATCAATGGATTCAGATTTCATACCAAATATCGGAAGAGATTGAGGCGAACCCAAAATTGCGGACTAGTTGTTAATTCTTCTATTACGAGTTATGCTAGTGCTAGGGGATGATAATCTGTCGAGGAAATGTGGATTTTTACGGACTTCTTACGGACATTATTGAATTGGATTACTATGGAAAATGGAAAGTTGTCTTATTTCGAGGTGATTGGGCTGATGTGAATACTGCTCGTGGTATTAAAAACGATCAATTCGGGTTTACAATGGTGAATTTCTCTAGATTGATTCACACCGGAGAACAATTAATAGACGAGCCGTACGTATTTTCTTCTCAAGTGAAACAAGTTTTTTACTCGAAAGATCCAATTGATGAGGGTTGGTACGTTGTACTCCGAAACAGCCCTAGAGACTTGTTTGACATGGGCAATGAAAGTAGAGATGATATCATTGAAAGATCAGAAACTTTGCCTTTTCCACAACAAAACTTAAATGAAAATATCCCTAGTACTAGTACGCATTTTCAATGGGTTCGTCGGGATGTGGATGAAGATATTTACGAATTATAATGTAGTAAGAATTTACAATTTTTTTACTTATATGTAATGTTATTATTTTAATCTTGCTCATGTTATATAATTTAACTATTTTATGTGTACTGTTGTTGTTCTAATTTGTTATTAAAATTTACACCGTTTTATGTTTATTGCAGGAAAAATGCGTACAAGAAAGTTACTGAAATTTAAATATTGTTGAGAATAATCCAAATTCGAGAAGAAGGCAATAGTGAACAACAAAGCGCTTGTTGGATCTTCAAGTGTGCTTTAGAGGCAGTTCACGATATCGCAAGTTCGGGGTAATGTTTAGTTTGTTTTACATGCGTGTTCGCTTTTATTATTAATTTTTTTATAAATATAATAATATGTCATTTTTAGTTGAGAGTGTGGGACGCGCGAGAGGTCGAGGTCGACGCTACTTACTGATTTGTACGACTTAGCTCCTACCGAGGCGTGTCAAAGTTCGTAGAAATAATCATGGTCACTGTCGGAACTGAAGCTCAAGTTTTAGCGGCTATTTGGGCATTCTTGCACGAAATTCAAATATGTTGCCCATCAACTACGAATCATGGCATCACATGCCCGATAAACAACAAAAATCAAGCTCTCGACAATATTAAGGTAAGAAAACGTGAAATTAATCTATAATGCTTTGGTTTAAGTTTAATTTTTATTTACTTTTTAACCTTGTGTTTTTTTAGGAGAGATTTATTTTAGAGGTCTCGATGACTATATCAAGAAGACCTTGGGCAAAAAATGGAGAGATAATAAAAGTACTTTTAAAAAACAATATTTTAAGAAAGACATAAGTCTCGAGGAAAAATTGTGCAATGTCCCGAGAATCTTTGAGGTACCAGTGGGAAGATACTGATTAGATTTTGGAATTCAAAAAAGGAGAGGTATTACGTACTTTCAAACTCTTCTAAATTGTTTGGTTTCTAGTATTTACTATATACATAATAATAATTACTCAATGTAGGACCGTGAGCGTGTTGGAACAAGTAGTAGATGAAACAAAAATTCACACACACAGCAGTGGTCGAGAAGTTTTGCTCGCGTAATGAGGCCGAGGTATTATAAATTTATTAATTTTATCAATTTATGATGAGTCTCTACTACTAAATAATATTTTTATTACTATATTGTAGGAAGTCTCGTCTGGTCAAAAGTTGGACGCCTTGACTTTTTGACATTACATATAGGAAGAAAGATGGATCCCCAATGACATCCAAGTCGGAGAAATTATGGTATATTAACTTAATAAAATTTGATTTGTTCTAAATTATGTTGCATTCTTTTTAAATAATGTTATGTTATTTTCTATTTTTTTCATTATATATTTCGTTTCTAACTCTTTCATTTATTTTTAGGAGAGACTAAAAAAAAGAATATGAGTCTGGCGGCATCGCTTCGATCGATAGTTCTGTTAATCATGAGGACATTGATAATGAGAATTATTAATGAAGTTTTGGGTCCCGAGAGGTATGGTCGGGTTCGATTTCAAGGATCTAGTGTTACCCAGACCCAATATTTTGGATCCGGCTCCCAAAGAATACATGCCTTAGGAAGTCAAGCTCAAGTGAAGTTTAGAGGTTAAGAGATCACCTAGCTCGGATGCAAGCGAGCACAGTTGAGCAAATTGCAGAGGTTCAAAAAAAATATGAAGAACTCCAGCAACAACTTCTAGTCGATGCAAAGAGAGAAGGAGGCAATGGCAAAGAATGAGGGAGGCGTGGCAGCAAAGAAAGAGAAAGCGGAGTAGAGAGAGATGTAGTATGATGAGTCTGCATACTACGACTTCAACAAATGATGAAGATGTTTCAAACAATCACAATGAAATTACGCCTTCTTAGATATTTATTTGATTGTTCTGACGATATTTTTAACATTTTTACATTGAATATTATTGTAACAATATATTTAGTTATACTTTATTTATTAATGTAAATCATATATCTTTCATTGAATTTAAAGTATTATTTAGGTTTAATGTTATTGGTTGGATTTGTATGTCATATTTGCTGTTATTGGTTGAATTTCTAATGCAGGAGGGTTCGATATTGGTTAAAACGCAACGATTTCAATCTGTAAATTTAGCGGCGTTTGTGGAGAAAGCGCCGCCTAAAGGACTCTACTTTTGGCGGCATTTGTGGAGAAAACGCCGCTAAAAGGTCTGTACTTTTGGCGGCGTTTTTGGTGTAAGCGCCGCTATAGGTCTGTAAATTTAGCGGCTTTTTTGGGCAAAAGCTCCGCTAAAGGTCTGTACTTTTAGCGGCGCTTTGCAAACAAACGCCGCTAAAGGTCTGCACTTTTAGCGACGCTTTCCCCGGAAACGCCGCTAAAGGTCTACACCTTTAGTGGCGTTTGTGGGTAAAAATGCCGCTAAAGGTCTACACCTTTAGCGGCATTTTTGGTTAAGCGCCGCTAAAGGTATGTGCTTTTAGCGGCGTTTGTTTGCTAAGCGCCGCTAAAGGTATCTACTTTTAGCGGCGTTTTCCGTTCAAATGCCGCTAAAAGTGATGACTTTTAGTGGCGTTTTTTTCACATAAACGCCACAAAAATTTGCGGCGCCGCTTACAGCGGCGTTTTTTACGGCGCTTCTAAAAGCGTCGCTAATACAAGCGCCGCTAAAAGCCAAAAAAAACGCCGCTAAAAATCTGTTTTGCTGTAGTGTTTATTTCATTATTTCAATAATAATATTGCATGCAAAATCATTTTCAACCACTTTTATTATTCGGTTCCATATTTTCTCGAATTGACATAACTTACCGAGATCTTTTGTTTTCATTATTTTAAAATTCAGTTTCAGGTAACTGAATCTCTTTTAAAGTTTTACTTGTTAGTTATGTCTTGGGTCTCTTCTGGAGCACCCGCCTCCACTATATGACCATCTAATTTTCATCTTTGGAACTGATCAATCTATATAACACTTGGTTATTTTTGTTAAGTTTGTAAATACATCTAATAGTTAACTTGTAATGAGTTATCCTTATTGAACTTTTGGTTCAAATTACTCTCCTCCTAACTTATTATAAGTTATTATTTCTCTCCCCCTAATGTTAGGAAAACTATCGAATCAAAATTGTAATCACAAATAAACTTGTAATTAATATATATATTCTCAACTTTCTTTCAGGATTCACTCATCTTTGTGCGTTGTGGTGGAGCAATTGGAACATATACGCACATACAAAAATTCAAAGATGAGAAATATTTAGGTATTGTTCAAAAACCAATTGTAATGGGGAGTATTTATAACTTATTGGCTTGATGCGTACAACACGTAAATCAACATAATCTCATGTTGAAATAGAAAGTTTTGTTCTCATAAGTAATGATTCAGCTATTAGTTGGAGGCATTTGATAAACAATTCAGCTAAATCATTTTGTGTGTGAACATGAGCTATAGGATGTTCAACTTTTATCCCAATTGACATGCAATAATCATTGAAAACTTGGGATGTAAACTCACCAACATTAGCAAGATGAATTGTTTTAATTGCATAATCTGAAATCAATCATTTAAACAAGCAATCTCGCAAACGACAGGTTGCGAGTTGACATGTGATTATTTTGTAGATGCATCTACCAAAATCATATAATGTCAAAACCATCCACATAGTGGATGAATGGGCCCATATTTATTTCAGAAATGCAAGACACTAAATCTCAACTTTAGCTAGTGAGTTTCTAAGAACTAATTTTTATTGAGAACAGGAAACAAATGAGAATTCTTTAAATTAAAGAATCTTCTGTTTCTTTAATGGATGTCCATATGAATTCTCAATTAATTTTCGCATCATATACGATCCAGGATAGTCTAACTGGTCACGCTAAGTAGTAAACACATTTGTATTAGTAAACTTCTAGTTTACTTTAACATGTATTTCAATTGTACTAAATTGTAACAAATTGATAATTTTATTATCATTCCTTTTAATTTGTATCCACATATAAGTATTATAATGACATTTACTACTGGAAATATCTAAATCAATATGAAGTCTATAATGCCACCAAGTCAATAAATATAATTTCGGAATAATTGTATGCAATATTCGCTTCAAGGAATATGCCAAAATCTTCAAATGCCCAAAAATCTATTAATATCAAAATTTGAGAGTGGAATTTATTTTCCAGGTGTACAACAAGTACATAACTAATGACTTTTCATACATAAGTTTTCTCTCTTGCAAGTTCTCATCAGTAATATTTTACCACGTAATTTTAATTGAGAACTTATTCTGAATATTATAGAGTTATACTCATAGTTTTTAAAAAAACTTGCAACTTTAAGTGCATCCAACCATAACAAGCTTCAGATAAAATTATCATATTCTATTACTCATAAGTAGATCTTTCACAATCAAATATTTTACTTTCAACCCTTTAATAGGGATGATGACAAAAGAATATCACAAAGATTATAAATTAATAACCCAATCCCCCTTTTTTTATTCATATAAAATATAATATTTTCCTCATTCAAAATCTCAATATAAGATCCATTATGAATATCTTTTAAAACCAATGGATTAACCATCATAAGATATTAATATATTAGCTCTTCTGGAGCTTTGGACTAATTTTGTACTAACAAATATTGGTTTGTTTCAGTACCAAATAAGATAAATATTTTCTATCTATAATGATAGAATTCATTCCTACATTTTCATATCCTTCCTCAAAGAATATTAACAGAAACAAAATATTTGGGCATACGCCACATATGTGGCCAATAATATTTCATATCACATATTGATAACATAAGTTATCTTTACCCTTTAAAGAGTTATCTTGAGAACTCTCATTGTTCTCTTATTTATTACTATGTTCCCACTTTTAGTGGTCTATTAGTATATCTTTTATTTTCTTTATGTTTACATTCACTTAGGGGAATGCAACAAATCTCGTAGGACAAACTTATAAACATCCCAATAGATTCTTTTTTTCATAATCACCATCGCAAACATGCATGAGATTTTAAATCAAAATCTATCTATGCATGTTGTCATGATTAGTCTCCAATTATAATAAACAATAAATAAAATATAGTAAAATATACTTGCATCTTTAACATCATCGTCATCACCTTGACTATTATCATTGTCGATTTCATATAGATAACGGTATTAAATCTTTCATCATTCTTAAGAATAAAAAGTAAAATAAGTTAATCAAAACAATAATAACGTATAATGGAAGAAGAATGAAAAATAATAGTTAGATATGAAACATTAAATAAAAGAAACTTCTTGTAAAAACTTTGCATCTTGTTGTCAAAGAAATTGAAAATCATGGAGGATAAATTTGATTGTGGATAAAAGGAACTATCACTTTGAGCAAGATCGTGCTGATAACGTGTTATAAAATAAAGAGAGATGGAGAGAATAAAGAACAAAGAAAATATGAAAGCAACAGAGAATGTACTTTATTAATTAAAGGGGTTGATTACAATACTCCATCAGAGTCTCTATTTATAGGCATAAGAAGTATAATAGAAGTAGAGATCTAATTCTAATAACTATTAGAATTTAAAGTATATTAAAACTTTATCTTGATAATGATAGACATCTACTTAATAAGATATTCATAACATTTCGGTATTTATTTTTGTAAACCCATTTCGGTATTTATTTTTATGTTTTTTTAAAAATAATTTTACGGTGATCATCGTAAAAAAAAATTTAAAAACACAAAAATAAATACTGAAATGGGTTTACAAAAATAAATACCAAAATGGATTATTTGCTTGAAATTTTTACGGTGATTCATTTTGGTATTTAACTATTTTTTGAATTATTGTGGTAAAAGAACTACATTTTACAAATGTTGAAGATATGTTATGTAATAAAAAAATTGTTATTGGGATAAAAAATAAAATAATAATAAATAAATGAGATTGTTTTGAAAAAAATATGTGTAAAAATATTAGTAATTCTTCAAAAAAATAACAAAAAGGGTATAAAATTCACCCTCCACCATTTAGATCATGTTTTTGTACCCAAAAAATACTAATGCCGCCCATCTCTCCCCTTCCACGCTTAAAAAATATATTTTTTTATACTAGTATCGCCCATTTCTCCCCCTCCACTCTTAAAAAACTATTTATATTTTGTAATGATGTTTCAATTATTGTGTCAAAAAAACATAAGTATCGACCATGTCTCTCCCTCCACCTCTTGGAACTGTTTCAAACACCCCATTTTGGTAAATAATGATATTTAATTTTTTTTAATTTGTATTATATAGGTAAAAAAGGCCACTAAAAAAATAAGCAAAGCAGTCCTTAGATCAAGCAGCATTGAACTTTCTTTTAAAAATTCTATCTAATTCTACTATTAAAAAGTGGTCTTTATACCTCAACATGAGGTACATGGCACGTCACATGTCACTAGTTGGTTATTCGATCAACCCCGATAATTTTTAACAATATAAATAGATGGAATGACCAATTTATTCTTTGACGTAACATATATAAACTAATTTACTCTCTTTTTTAATAGAGACAACAAAATTAAATTTAACTTTTAATATAATAAGTATATGGAATAATAATTTACTTATTAATACCAAATCACATACGGCAAACTAACCGTTACGAACAAGTTTGATTCCTTTTGGCTTCCTAGTTAGCTTCATATATCTGTCCTTGACAGATAAGATAGATTAAAATAATTCATTTATTGGAATATCAATATAGTCATCATCATATATGTCATCAAACAATATGTGTCAATATATATATATAGTGTGTGTGTGTGTATAACATATTATAGAGATTGGAATCAAGAGAAATAGTTTGAGATGAAACTGAAGGGTCGTGTATCAGTGATACTGTTTCCTTTGCCGTTTCAAGGCCATATAAATCCCATGCTTCAGCTTGCAAACATCCTCCATGAAAGAGGTTTTTCCATTTCCATAATCCACACTCGCTTCAATTCTCCTAACCCTTTAAACTACCCTCTTTTCAGATTCTATCCCATTCCCGATGGAATATCTGAAAACCATGTCATTTCTTCGGATCCTAATCGTATTGTGGCCTTCGTTAAGTTCCTCAACTCCAATTGCCAAACCCCATTTCGCGATTGCTTGGCTAAGTTGATCTCCACCAGTTTGGAAGATGAAGATCCCATTGCGTGCTTGGTTACTGATGCTTTGTGGTACTCCACACAAGCTGTCGCTGATGACCTTAAGCTTCCTAGGATTGTGTTAAGGACCAGTAATGTCTCGTCTTTTATTGTTTTGTCCTCCATGTCATTGCTGTTCGAAAAGGGTTACCTTCCGTTGCAAGGTACGCATAGATCATTTGTTGTTTACTCTCCATTTCTGCAATAAAAAGGTTTACTGAAATGCTGAATCTTATTGGTTGTCAGATTCTGTGGCAGAAATGGAAGTCCCAGAGCTTCCACAATTCAGATTCAAAGACATAGCAATGCTGGAAGCAAGTGATAGGGAAAGCTTTCTTCAATTCATTGAGATACTAGTTCAAGAAACCAAGGCTTCTTCAGGGATTATATTGAACTCATGTGAAGATCTTGAACAAGAATTTCTATCAAAACTTTCGTTGTTATTTCCCATCCCAGTTTTTCTCATAGGTCCTTTCCACAAGTATTTTCCAGCTTCATCCAGTAGTTTACTGCCTCAAGACAGGACCTGCATATCATGGCTAGACAAACAACAACCCAACTCAGTGATTTATGTTAGCTTCGGAAGCGTAGCGGCTATAGAAGAGGCTGACTTCTTGGAGGTAGCTTGGGGACTGGCCAACAGCATGCAGCCCTTTTTGTGGGTGGTTCGACCGGGGTTGGTCCAGGGCTCCGAATGGCTTGAACTATTACCAAATGGGTTCTTGGAAATGGTAGGGGAAAGAGCCCACATAGTGAAATGGGCTCCCCAGCAGGAAGTTCTAGCTCACCCTTCAACGGGAGCATTTTGGACGCACTGTGGGTGGAATTCAACACTGGAGAGCTTATGTGAAGGGGTCCCCATGATCTGTCAGCCATCTTTTGGTGACCAGAAGACAGACTCAAGATTTGTAAGCCATGTATGGAGGGTTGGGGTTCATTTGGAATTCAAGATAGAAAGAGGGGAGATTGAGAGGGCAATCAGGAGATTAATGGTGGAACCTGAGGGACAGGAAATGAGGGAGAGGATCAAGTTAATCAAAGACAAGATCAATCTTTGTCTAAAACCTGGAGGTTCATCTTACAAATCTTTGGACAATTTGGTTAGTTACATACTTTCTATGTAGTCCATTAAGTCTCTTATTTAATATTTTAATAAAATATTTAAACCCTTATATTTTTTACAGTTATATGGACTAAAGGTTTATCTACTTTGTCCAATATGTCTACTTCAATGAAATTAATTATTGTACGGGTACTCATAAGTCGGTTTTAAGGGGGAAAATGAAAAAGGTAAGCAACAAAGAGAATGACGTAACGTAACAAATCTACTAGGGTTAGCGCTTCCAAATTCATTACTGCAGATGTAGATGTAGATGAATGTGATGAATCCTTTGATCATCATTTGGAATTTCAGTTATGAGTATATAAAGACAAAGGGGCATATTTCATATTTAAAGGATGTCTATCCATATCCAATGTATAAAACAAACTACTTTTTTTTAAATAAATAAATAGAGTCCAAATAATAGAAGCGGTGAACTCAAACTATCAACTTAAATTGCTTACCACATTCAAGAAGAGGTCAAGAGGAACCAATCATAAGGGCATAAGAAGATTGCAGTGTAGTACAGATGCTGCAATTCAGATAAGAATTACAAGTGTTTGATAAACTTTTCTTCTTGTGTGAATCAATTGTAACAATAACAAAACTTAATGGTACTAATATAGACACCATGCTACATATATCTCTTGCTACCAGAGAGTTGGAGTTTGCGTTGGCACGGAGATTGTAACTGCAAGGGGTGCTAGGAAGGTGGACACTAGCTGAGTCCGGTTCATGACCGGAAACTATCACCACGAGCTTTGTTGCAGCATATTTTCAAGAGGGTACATTGAAGTGAAAGAGCCAGGAGATTACAAAGGCAAAGACCATACAGGCTAGCAGGAAATTTAGAAACCGATGGCCCTGCCAAAAGTTTCGAGTTTCCGCAGCATGAACTGCGACTGGAGCCGCTGTTGCTGTGGAATCATTTGCCTCATTCCACAGCTCCACCGTATCCGTCTCGTTTGCGGCAGCAACATTCCGAGCAATCGATCCGCAAATCTCACAAGTCCTGGTAACAGTAGAAACAAACAGAAAGCATAAATAGGATAGTAAAGCATACTTGATTCAGAAATTTCATTTTGGCAATGTATATTGCAGAATATAGTAAATATTAAAACCCTTTAGTCTCAGAACAAAAACAGTCAGTGTACTAAAGCATCTAAATTACTAAGATCAACACCCAAAATAAGTACCATCACAGCATTTCTGCCTTAAAAAAAACAGCATGGATCCACTAATGCTGACCAATTCCACAATCTTACATAGTAATAGTACACAGTTTAGATAAGCATTGCATTTCCAGGGGCATTTCAGTCCCCAAATCACTAAGATTTCAACAAATATGTTCTATAAACTTCTATTGCAAGAATAAAGTGGGGGTAATGATCCAGTAAACAAAATGCCAAAGGGACTGAAATTAGTTACCTGTTACCCTTAATCTTGAACCATGCCTCAGCACAGTGTTTATGTGCAGCAGCCAAATCATCCTTACAAGAACAACCCAACTCTATAGGCACACCAGATTCTTGATTATTTGGATCCAAGCTGAGATGGCAAATCCTGCAATCTGTCTCCATTTTTGCCAAATGTAGCTTGGTCTCAGTCACCCCAGACTCCAGATCCAGTTCATGAGACATGGAAGATTCCCTCTCTTTGATGATCTCAGTTGTCCCAGATTCTTCATCTGTTGATGAACAAGAAGATGAACACCTTCCTTCTTGTTCTCTGTTATCTGTTTGGTTTGCTTGCTCTTCTTCTTCTCCATCAATGTCAATAACAACTCCTTGGGATTGTTTTGGTAAACCTTCCATGTTTAAGACCTTGATGATGAATCTTCATGTAAATGTTCTTACAGATAAAGATTTTCAATGTCTGAATGCCCACCTTAGAGTTTTTTTAACAATGTGTTAATAACAGAGTTAGCTGTCTCAAAGTCACACCTGAAGTGAATGAATAGACAAGTAGAAGAGAACAGCAGGTGTAAAACAAGTTAAGCGACTTTTGGTAGAGAAGTTGAAAGAGAAGGTCCATCGTCCATGGTTGCAGTGTTTTAAGTGGGGTTGTTGATCTCTCCTTGTCCCGGTTGTCCCTCTTCCTGTCTTGTTTGTCAGTTCAGCACAGGACTTGTAACAGAGAGAGATAAAGAAACATTACCAACACAGAGAAAGAAGCTCGCAGCCCCACCTGCACCCCCAACCCAATACAAAAAAAGATCTCACCAAAAATAAGCTGTTAAATTAAAATGAAAAAATATTTTAGGTGGTCGTTATTTTAAGAGGTAGTTTTACATGTTAAACTATTGGTTTTTGTCTCGGTTTTTTATTTTTATCGGTTTCAAGCAATTTTTAATTCAAATGGTTCAAATCATTAAATATTGATAAAATTCAAGTTTAAGGCCTAAAATTGATCTCATTGTCAAATTCAGATACCAAAATAAACTTAGTTGCTGAGTTTATGAGCCAAAAGTTATATTAAACCTTATTAAAATTTAAAAATTTCAAACCCTACTCATTTTTTACTATAGTAATTTTACTTTGGGTTTTTTTTTCAATCACACCCTTTATATATACTAAAAATTATTTCGCACGTGCATGCATATGGAAACTAACAAAATGTACGGTTTGAAATTAATTGATAATGATACATAAAATATGTTTGATATTAAAATAAAAAATAGATAAAATTGTGAGCAAAACAAAATTTAAACACGTGTATACATAAGATTAAGAATACTAAATGCATTACAATTGCTTATCCTAGTGTTGTCATCAATTTTTAGTTAGTGTCGAGTTAACTTATAATATCAACTCAATCAACAATTTTATCAATATTAATAAAATATGCATAATAAAATTAAAATGTACAAAAAATATTGAAATAAAACTTTGGTTAAGTGCTAAATTAAAAGTTTTTCTAATGCAATTGGCATGAGTTCAAATTTCATCATATGTATAATTTTTATTGTTTGTTTTTAAAATAAGAAGATTGTACCCTCCAATAATACAACTTATTTTAAATACGAAAAGGCATTTTAATAATTTACTTAATCGAATTAATGTCTGATTAATTCGTAATACAAACTCAATCAGTAATTTAAATAATAGTATAAATATATGCTTATATATATAATTATTGCATATCCATGAATTTTTTTTATAAAATAATCATATAAAAATCAAGTGAATCTTTGATAAAGATTTAAAAGTCATAATGTATTAAGTTAAAAAAAAAATTTTTAAAAACCTCGTAATAATATAATTTTTTTAACCTACCCTGAATGGATCGTATTTATAATGTTGTTGTTATTATATGTTATATATAATTATATAATTAGTAAATGTTGATATATAAATATTAGTGCGTTACTCTTTAAAATAATATTAAAATATATAAATCAATTACATGTAATTGATTTCATTTAATTTTTCCATATATTATATAATTACACAAAAATAATAATTTCGCATTAAAATGTTGATCAATAAATAAATCAAAATATCCTAAAAATATTTAGGTTAAATAATAGTTTAATTACTTAAGTTTACCCTTCTATAATTAATTTGTAAACTTATATAATCATAACAATTTTTTGAAAATATTATATTTAATTTTTTTCAAATATAAATTATGTTACTATTTAATTATTTTAATATAAATTTAATTTTTATTAGTAATTACTAAAATTCATATTGCTAAAATTATTGTTACATAGTATATTTTAACATGAACTTTTCAATATTTTTTTTTAATTCAGTCCAATATATATATTATTTTCATATCTAAAACTAAGAAAAAAAAAAGCATAAAATACAACACAACGTAAAAAAAGAATAATATATTATTAACAAAAATTTCAAATAATTTAAAAACACTTAACAATATGAATATGCTTAATACTAAACTATTTTAACTCTTAATTATCAACTCAATAATGAATTTATCAAAAATCCTATTTTAATAAACCATAAATAAAATTTTTAAGAAAACTTTGTCTTTCCATTATAATTTTAAAAAATAGATGCTCGGATTCAAACTCAAAATATTATTATTATTATTATGATTTTTAATATTTTAAATTTTCCTTTTCAATTGAAATTATTTTTTTATTATATCATTTTTTTTTATAAAAATGTTACGTACATTTTTTATTCACATCATGGATGTGATAAAATCTAGTAAGAAATAAATTGATTTGTGTATTTCAAAAAAGACTAAATTGCAAAGACCCAACTTTTTTAGCCCTTAAAGTTGTGTTGTTTGTCCAATCATCCAAAAATGGATGGAAAATTTTATTTTTTTTAAATTAAAAATGACTAAATTTATTAAAAAATAATAAAAATAATATTATTTAATTTTAAAAAAATAAATAATTACTAACGTGGCATACACATGGCAATCCACATCAACAAAGTTAACAAACAATACAAATTCAATGATTGAAAGAGGTGAAAAATTAAATAAAGAACTAAAATGATCTTTTTTTGTAATGTTGGAGAGTCGAAAAAGTCATTATGCCATAATTTTCTAATGAAAATAGTTAACATCGTCTTAAATTATCTATATTTGCTCAATATTGAATAACATAATAATTAAATTTATATATTTATTTTGAAATTGATTAAATTAGTCATGACCTTATAATCAAAGAATTTAGAATCGAATTGATGATCGAATTCGTCAAACTACGAATTCGACAGTTTGACCAGTTTGCTTTAAAAAATGATTAAAATTTTAAAAAATATATTAAAAATAAAAACTTGGTTGAACTAGGTAAACATGTTTTTTAGTCAATTCAACTGGTCCATATCGGTTCTCAATCCAACCGATCCATATCTGCTCTCAGTCCAATTGATTCATATCGGTTCTCAACCTAACTGGTCAATAACGGAGTCACTGAAGGAATTGTGCATTCAATTGACCTCGCAAAGAAAAAAAAAGAAAATTTTTACTTATAACACACATATAGTATATCACAAAAAAATTGAAAATATCCTGCTAAAACGATTGATTCTACAAAATTTTTAAATAATCATATAATAGCCCGATTTTGGGTCTAGTCGGAACAATGGTTTCGTGGCCACAAATCCGACGTAATAGAATTTATTTTTATTATATTTTTATGGTATACAATTTCATGGAATAATTTCGTGAAAATTTCGTTCGAAATTTTTGACATTTGGGCACTCAATTTAGTCAAAATGACTAAATCGTAAAGAGTGCAAAACTTGAGTTCTAGAAGCTAGAGGTATCCAATTGTTATGAAATTTTAAATTGGAGGTCCTTAAATGGTAATTAGACCATTGAATAATTTTTTGGACAAAAATAGACATGAAATAGGTGAAATAGAATATTTTTATGTTAGGAGCATTTTGGTCATTTAAGTAATTAAATGACTTAATAAACAAAATAAAAGCCAAAATTTCTTGTCCATCTTCTTCCTTGGCCAAATTTTACATGAAGAAACCATGTCTAGGGTTTTCCAAGCTTCCAAGCTCGATTGTAAGTCCGTTCTAGCCCCGTTTTTAATGATTTTTATGTTTTTGAAATCCTCGTAACAAGATCTATCTATTTCTACCATTAATTTGAGTTATGGTTAAAGTCTAGGGTTTTTACCCATGATGAACATGTGTGTATTTTGATGATTAATGGTAGAAAATGCATATTTATGGTTAGAGAAACGACTTTTACTAAATTGATTTTCGGTAAAAATACCTAAAAGGACTAATTTGTAAAAGTTATAAAATGTGTCATAAAAGTGTGTTTTAATGGAAATTGTGGGCTGTTATAGTTATGAAAATGGTTCGACTAGGCTTAAAGTACAAATAAATTGAATGAAAATCATTTTACGAGTTTAGGGGCAAAAGTGTAATATGACAAAGTTTAGGGGCAAAATTTAATTTTTTAAAATATGATTTTTGGGCTGAATTGATTAGTATAATGATTAAATAAGTTAAATGTGATATTTTAGATCAAGAAAAATGAAGTTCAGGCCTAGAACGAGGGAAAACGAGTAATTGACGGTTAGGTCCCTCTTTGCCATTTTGGTGTCGAGGTAAGTTCGTATGTAAATAATGTTATGTTATGTTTTTATTTTAAATATTCTAAATGCTTTGATAATGTATGAAATAAATGTTTGATTCTATGGTTGTATTTGACGAAGTTCGGATAAGTGAGAAAAATCTCGTTTGAACCTTAGAAATAAAATATGATACGAGTGGCATGTCACTAAGGATATTTGTGATGTATGTGTGATTATGTGATCCGGATGCTGGTCTCGTACGTCTACCAGTGGCTAGGTAGTCTGGCATGTGTTGGGGATACCTGATAGCTTGTGTGAGTAGCACTGTGTAGTTGCGTCTTGACCGTCAGCTTGTGTGAGCAGGCCCGAGATTTGCTCGAGAGCGAGCATTTATGTGATATGAGATATGAGGTAGCTTTAGCTACATATGTGACGCTTATGTGCAAAGACTTCCCATGTATCCATTTAGTATTCCAAGTGTTCAATGGGTATGCCAAAGATGAGAAAGTAAGTGGTTATGTTACGAGATGGTACATGTATGTACGTAAAGATTTTAAGTATTGACTTCATGTTACTATGAGTTATGATCACTATGAAAGTGACTTTGAGATAACCTTGATTATGGTTGTGTTGGTAGCTTAATTGTGCCATGTTAAGTTCCATTGAAAGTGTGTATGTGAGTGTGCAAATGAGAGTGGCAAATGGCTTAGTAAATAGCCATTTTCTTAGCCACATGGGCAGAGACACGACCGTGTGTCTCAGCCGTATGAAGGACACGGCCCCAAAACACGGGCGTGTGACTTGGCTGTGTGGCCCCAAATTGTGTATGACGTCATAAATAGAGAGTTACACGGGTTGAGGACACGGGCGTGTGTAACCACACAGCCTACTCACACGTGCATGTCCCAAGCCGCACGGGCGTGTGACCTCTTTTGCATGAAAAATTTTCCAAGTTTCCCAAAAGTTTCCAAAGTTCTCAGTTTAGTCCTGAACCACACCCAGTGTATGTTTTGGGCCTCGAGGTCCCAGATAAGGGACGATATACATGTGAATGAAAAGTTTTAATTGGACAAAAATTCATGTCTCGGTTTTGCATGATTACATGAGTTTATGTCCGGTAACGCCTCGTACCTTGTTCTAGCGTCGAATACGGGTAACGGGTGTTACAAATCCACTAATTTTTTTTAAAAAATAATTATTTTATATAAAAATAAATTAATCTCTCTTTACCCGCTAAAACTAGAAAAAAAAATCCCAACTCTTTTTGTAACAGCTCAATTTTCAGTGAAATTAGAATAGTGGTTTCGGGACCACAAATTCGAGCTGAAAATAAAATTTATTTTAATTTTATTACATGGTCTGTATTATGTTAGAAATGTCATGTGAAAATTCTGATAAGAAAATTTTAATGATTATGGGTTTAATTATGGGAATGACCAAATCGCATAAAATGAAAAAATTGAATTCTAGTAGCTAGAAGGATTAAATAGCTATGGAATTCAAAACTTAAGGTTCTTATATGGTAATTAGACCATTAAAGAAAAGTATGTAGATATTTTTTGGTGACTCATCCATGGAAATTTAGAAAAAGGGTAAGGACTAAATTAAAAATTGAATTAATTTAATTAATTAAAAGATGATAAAAGAAATATCATTTTATTTTATGTCATCTTCTTCCCCAAAATACATGAAAACCGTAGGAGAGAGAGAAGAAACTTTTTTGGCTTAATTGGGTAAGTTTTTTTGTCCCGTTTTTAGTAATTTTGATATTTTTGAAAGCGGGATAGCTTAATTTATCTATTTGGGGGATCAATTTGAAAAGTTATCAAAGTATGGAAATTATGTCATGGATGAATATGCTGAAAATTTGAAATTATTGGTAGAAAATGAAAGGTCGTTGATAGATAAATAACTTTTACAAAGTGATTTTTGATGAAAACATGACTTAGGGACTAAAATGTAAAGTTGTGAAATTGAAGAAAAATTTTAAATTTTATAGAATGTATGTGTTGTAAATTTTATAGCGAAATCCTGGTTAGGCTTGGAATAGAGAGTAAATTGCATAAATTTTATTTCCCGAGCCTAGGGACGAAATTGGAATTTATGTAAAAATTAGGGGCAAAATAGTAATTTTTCCTAGTATATAAATCGAGTCCACTTGAAAGATAAAAGTGATAAATTGATGAATAAATTCATTTATATAGATCTGGATAACACAAATTCGAAGCTAGATCGAGATAAAGAGAAAGTTTCGGATTAGTAGATTTATATACGCGAACAAGTGTCAAGGTAAGTTCGTGTAACTTAATTGAGCTTGTAAATATGATAAATTGAATGTTGTGTTGTATGGAATGTGGTTTATATTTATGTAAGTTAATTTGAATGTTATAACATAAGAAATGGTTACATGCTTGAGATTGTTTGAAAAGGGTTAAATTCCGTTTGAATATTGGATTTCGATGGATAAACGAAATTTCCTTACTGAATGAAGTCTTGCATTGTTGCTGACGGGATTTAGTCTGGACTGGTAATCCTGATATAATCCCTCTCGAGCATATGTTACAATTAGGATTTAACCTGTACTGGTAATCCTAATTGAGCTCTTCTGAGCATATATTACAAAAAGGATTTAACCTGGACTAGTAATCCTATTATATGTTATGAGGCTCGAGAGTGTGCTTTCCAATTAAGTTCCCTTAATGGGTACTCCTGAATATGAATGTGCAGGTTGTTAAATTGTACACCTTGAGTGTACTGTTTGAATATCCATCTAAATTTCAATGATTCAACAGATAAAATACTTGACATGATATGAGAATTATGAGACGAAATGAATGATGTCTTGAAAGAATATTGTATGATGAGCTCATCTATGCTTACTTGATACTTATGTGAACATTTATGTAACTAACTTGTTTGATTGAGTGTATATGTATAGGTAAATTCGCCTAATTGATGAAAAAGCATGTTATTGAATGCTTAATGTTAATAAATGTAAATTGGTAAGTTTAAATTCCTGTTATACGAACTTACTAAGCATGTAATGCTTATTTAGTTTTATTTTCCCTATTTTATAGTGCTCGGAAGCTCGCAAAGGTTGGAGATCAGTTGGAGCATCATCACATTATCCACTAGCTTATTTTTGGTATATATAGTAAAAATCATTTTGATATAATGGCATGTATAGGATACTTGGCCATTAGTGGCTTGAAAATGATGTTTGTAAACTAGCCATTGGAATGGCTAGTAATGGTTTATTTTGGTGTTATAAAGTAGGTTATTATGATAAAAACACGTGTTATGTTAAGTGTATGTGGTCAAATGATGTTAATGCCTAGGTTAAACCAAGGTAAGATTATAAACATATGCGTATGTTATGTTATACCATATTTAGATGTTAAAATTTGCTTGAATATAATGGTTGGATTGGTTGGTATTTGGATGCAAGTTTTGGTGCAAGATATTAGTAAAATTTTGGGTGAAAAATGAAGTTAGAAATGACTTTATTTTGTCCACATGGGCAGGCACACAGCCATGTGTCTAGATCATGTGTGACACACAGCTTGGTACATGGATGTGTAGTTAGGTCATGTGTCCCCTGTATCTTAAATTCGAGAAACAGAATGCTCAGAATTGAGCACACAGGCAGAGACACGGGCATGTGTCTCAGCCGTGTGTGCTACATGGCCTAGAACACGGGCGTGTGTCTTAGTCGTGTGAACGCTGCACCTAATTTTTTGAAAATTAAATTGATCACACGGCCTACTCACACGGGCGTGTGGCTGACCATGTGGCACAAGTCAGAGAGTTACACGGGGTCGAACACGGTCTGCAGCAGGGGCATGTCTTCGAGTCACACGGGCATGCCCCTAGACCACACGAACGTGTGAGCCCTGCACCTAGGAAAATTTTAAAAAATTTTACGAAAAATTCTTGGAGTTTCCGATTAAGTCCCAACTCGATTCTAATACTTGATTTTGGCCCCAAGGGTCCATTTAAGGGACATAATGAATTATTTCGGTAAATGAATAGTAATTAACGTAAATTTTTTGTAAATTGTTCTGAATGTTTCGGTAATGCTCTGTAACCCTATTCCAGTGACGGATACGAGTTAGGGGTGTTAGACTTTTATTTTCTTTCAATACTTAACACTTTTTCTCAAATTTCTTTTATTCTCTTTAACTCTCTCTTCAAGTGTCTCCCTAATTTGGTTTTTCTTTTCTTTTCAAACTTTATTGATCGATTTCCATGACACCAAAAAACATTTAATTGATTTTTACTTTTTTGAAAGAAGATTATTATTTGTATGTTAGCTTCATGAAAATATGTGTATTTAATGTTTGAATTTATTTATTCTAAATGTTTAACATGAATGAAAAAATATTTTAAATAAAACCTACCAGTAAAGTTGAGGAAGAACAATAAGAAAAAGAAAAGCGAATAGCCAAAATGAGAAACAAGCCAATTCAAAAAAAAAAAAATCAAAAGTATCAAGTTGAGTTTATTCATATACATTAATTTATCAAGTATTAATATTATGTATAAATTTACATGATTTTTTATAAATATTTTAATTTTTAAAAAGATCTGCCACTATATAAATTTTCTAATTTTGCCTTTACAATCGATTCAATATTATTTTTTGAACCGATATTTTTATTGATTCTCGATAAATATCTCTTGAGTTTATATTTCATCTATTTATTATGTAGTACTTTAATTTTTTTTTTAAATATTGGGGATTAGATGTGGGATAATGATATGGAAATTAAATAGTAAATAATATCTTCAAAACAAATTATATAAGTCACTGCTTTTCATAAGAGAGAAAATATTTTATCTTTTCTTTGATTGTTATTGCGCCATGGATTTAGACACTAATATGGAATCTCTAAATTTGCCCCTCTTTAAGTAAGTTTATATTTTTATCATTCAATTTTAATATATTATAAAAAGGTAGATGATTCATTCAAAAATTTTTGTTGAAATCATTTAATTATTTGGAAGTTTTTATTTAAATCACTGAGTTGTTAAGTTTTTTCTTTTTTAAAGAAAATTGGCTAAAAAGCTCCAAGAAATGATTCGACGATCAGTCCGGTAGATCAGTACCTATCAATGAGTAGAAGAATATATATTAGATACAAGTCGATCTGGCGGTCAGTATCAGAGATTGGAGAAGAAAGCTATTTAAATTTTGATTAGCAAATTTATAACGTTCAAAGATGTTTCATGAAAAAAGAAATTGAACTATAGAAGAGAAGAGGAAGCAAAGCTTCCAATTGGTGTAAATAGTGTGAATAGAGAATTGTAACACCCTTAACCTGAATCTGTTGTCGGAACAGGGTTACGAGCATTACTGGAGTTTACAGAACAAATAGAAAGAAATTTCAAACATTTCACATTATATAATATTCATATCATAAACCAACCGAAAACAAATATATTGTCCCTTATATAAGCCTTTGAGGCTCAAAATATGCATTAGAAACAAGTCGAGACTAAATCGGATACTCAAAAAAAATTTTGAAAAACATTGAAATTTTTCAAAGTTGTAGGGGACACACAGTCGTGTGGCATAGCCGTGTGGGCATTCGAAATAGGGACACACAATCGTATCCGTGCCCGTGTAACTCTCTGACTTGGGTCACACGGCCAAGTCACATGCCCGTGTGCTAGGTCGTGTTGAACATACTGACTTGCGCAATTTTAAAGATACAAGGGACACACGGCCGTGTCACCTAGCCGTGTGTGACACACGCCCGTGTCACACGCCCATGTCTCTGCCCATGTGGACAAAAATAGGTCATTTTTAAGCCGCATTTCTCACCAAATATGGTACCAACCTAAACAAAAAAATTTGCGTATCAACAAGCCATAACAAGCATTCAAATCAAGCTAAAATCAAGTCTTAAACATGTATTATCACAATATACAACCAATATGCCCTTAGGCACCTCAAATGACAAATTAATAACATGTCAACCAAATATCCATATTTACCTCGATAACCAAATGAATATATGCATAATTATACCAAATATACCATTTCAAACCAATCACCAATATACCTATAATTTTTCCATCATTCAACCATATCAAACACACATTAAATATGTTAAGGCCACATATATAAACACATCAAAATACATCAAACACAAGCCATTCAAATGGCTTGTCTCAAGAAAACATTTATAGACCAACATTGGCCAAAATATCCTATACATGCCATTATAACTGAAATTAATTTACTGAAAGTACCAAAAGAGCCGATGGATAGTGTGAAATAGCTCCAACCAGCTTCCAACCCAAATAAGATTCTGAATTACTATAAAATATGGAAAATAACACAGAGTAAGCACTTAAGCTTAGTAAGTTCGTATAATATAGGATTTAACATATCGTATTTCCACAAAATAGGTAAGTAAACATAGCATATCTCAATCAATTTGGCCAAAAGCCTCAACACATGATCACCAACATATTAGCCATGAAAATCACATATAAAATCCAGCACACATGGTTGAATTCATCAAATAATCATATTTCATGTATAGACCGGTAATAGTTCATATCAAACTCATATGATTTCATAACAGAACTATGCTCGTTGAACCATTTAGAATATCGTTGGATACACGGGTAGTACACACGAGGTGTACTGAACTGTAATCCATCAATTTATATTCATGTATGCTCATACGAGCTGTAAACGGGAAGCTCCTCTAAGCTAAATAACGGGAAAATCATGTGAGCTAAATAACGGGAAGCTCATGCGAGCTGTATAACGGGAAGATCATACAAGCTGTGGTGTGACCGCAACACATGTAGGACCCCAACCAAATCGGTAACCCTAATGACATGTCATTTGTATCCTACGAATTTTATAAGGTACACACGGGACTCGGTAATCGTCAAATATACAACCAGTATTTATCCATGGAAATTGTACAATTCATAAACAATAATTCAATTTAACACATATTAATGTACAATTTAATTAGCCAAACTTACCTTAATGAGTTTATGTAGATACGAAGGCAACTAATCCGATATTTTTCCTTTGCCTCGATCTAACTCTGTACTAGGTCTAACCGGATCTATACGAATGAATTTAACTCAATTCAATATAACTCATATTCAATTTATTCCAACACACTTTTTTGATAAAATTACTATTTGCCCCTATACTTTTAATTTATTACAATTTAGTCCCTAGGCTCGGAAAATGACTTTCATGCAATTTAATCCTTACTCAAGCCTAGTCAATTTTTATACATATTAATAGCAGCCCACATAATTCACAATTTCACAATTTTACCATAAAATTTTCATCTTTTTCAATTTAATCCCTATTTGATAATTTCATCAAAATTTTCTTTAAAAAGTTGTTTATCTAATAACAACTTTTCAATTTTTTTTATCATAAAGCTTCAAAATTCAAGCATACTCATCAATGGCAAAACCCTAATACTTTATCGGTTTTACAAATTAATCCCCAAGCTAGTTAGATTAAGCTACTACGATATTAGAAACATAGAAATTATAAAAAACGTGACAAGAATACATATATAATTAAGCAAAACAAGCTTGCTAATATCTCAAGCTTCCATGGCTAGGTTTTCTCTTTTTATTTTATTTTATTTGGTGGTAGATGATGATAATAGATTTTTTTATTTTATTTAATATCACTTTAATTGATAACTTCCAAAATTAACCTTAATATTTCATGAAATTTTCAATGATTACTATTCATGCTTAACCACTAAGCATTTTAATGGTCTATTTACCATATAAAGACCTCCAATTTAAAATTCTATAGCTATTTAATACATTTAGCTATTAGAACTCAATTTTTGCACTTAATGCAATTTAGTCCTTTTCATCAAATTAGGTATGTAATAGTAAAATTTCTTAACGAAATTTTTATATTGTATTTCTATCATACAGTAGAACATAAAATAATAAAAATAAATTTTTCCAACTTCAGATTTGTGGTCCCAAAATCATTGTTCCGATTTTATTGAAAACGGATTGTTACAAGAATGCCATACAATAACGATTTTAAAAATTTAAACTTTTAAATAGTTAAGTTACTATTTTGTAGCTTTCTGAAGCTGAGTGACTAAAACGTAAATTTAGTAATAGTTTAGTGACCTTAAGTGTAATTTACCCATATAAAATTTCTAATTATTTTTGGCATAATTATAACTTTAACTTATAACATTTATCCATTTTATATCACTTTGGTCCTAATTATTTTCTTAGATCACTTTGCCTATCAAGCTTCAAAATTTATGGAGAAATTTAGTCAAATAGTTTTTTATGGAGAAATTTACTTCAACTATTAAAATATTTAAATTTTAACACCACTAACATAGTAGTTCATGTGAACTTTGTAAAAATACATAAAAAAAATTAAATATTCAAAAAAAAAATCATACATTTTAAAAAAAAAATCATTCATGTCAACAATAAAGTATATGTGAAGTCTCATGCAAGTTATCACGTTAGTACTATTTAAAATTTAACAATTTAGTCAACTTTTCCTTAAAAAATCAGTTTAGTTAAAATTTGAATGTTGATGGTTAAAAGTAATATAAAAAAGATTAAGATCAAATTATAAAATAATGTAGGGTACACTACACCCTAGTTCATTAAACTCTTATTAAATTTATGTTTTGGTTAATTTTAAAAAATTACAAAAATGTCATTAAAATATTCAAAAATTTTCATTTAAGTCATTAAACTGTTAAAAATCAATGTTGTATAGCCTTTTCTACTCGCATCATCTACACTAATTGAATTTTTTATAAAATAGTTTTAAATGCCACGAATTTGTGAATCAAAATTGATACAACTTTCTTCCTTGATCTTCGTCAATATCAACTTGAATCTAAAATACATTCTTCTACTCATTATTGAGTGCTGATTCACCATAACAATTATATTAAAATTATTATTTTTAAAAAATAATATTCATTAAAAATGTTTACTAATTAATATAATGATATTTTTATTTGATTTGTGGTGAAAGTTGTAAAAGAAAGGGAGACAAAGCAGCGGCAGAGAAGGAGGTGCAGACACATCAGGAATAGAAAAAGCCAAGACATCTAATCCATTTGAATGCTACCAAAGTCAACACAATGAATCACAGCAGTTACTTTCCTGGCTGAATAAATGATGGCTCTCTTGGAAATTTATTACTCACCTCTTTATCTTATTCTTATAATTAAAATATTTAGATTCAGTTCCCCACTACATCCCTATATCTTTTTCTACAATAAATTACTTCATTATTTTAAATATCATTAGTTTTAAGATGAATTTTTTATATATAATTAAAAATAATTATTTAATTTTTACCCACGTCCTCGATGTGACAAATTCTAGTTCCAATAATGTTATTTGACTCAATGAAATTAATCCAATTAAGAAAAAACATTAAATATTTAAAATTATAAATTATAAATATCTTTTCACTTAAAAAAACCTTATTTATTAACGAGTCAAATATTAATTATTGATTTTTTATTTCATATTATATAATAATTAGTATTTGGTACTACAATATATATATTATTTTACAAGTGGCTTCAAAATCTTGTCATATGAATTTTTTAAAATATTTATTTTTTAATATTTTATTATATTTGTCATTCTCTTAATTCTACTTGTAAGGTTTAAAAATTTCACTCACAATGTATCAAATATTTTCTCAATATACAATTATTTAACTTTCTTTTGAAAAGAATTATTTAACTTTTTTTATTCATTATTTTTTTAAAATATTTTTGTTTATCTATATACTTATTATAAGCTTTTGATTAAATTGATGTCATGAGTTAATCGAATATCTAACTTAATAAAAAAATAAAAAAAAAAACCTCACTTTACAAAATAAATTAAATTATTTTGAAGGCATTTTCGTCATTTTATATATTTTATTTAGAAAATCAGAAATATATATATATATATAATTAGATTTAAACCACCTTACCAAATGTAATGTTCCAATCCATTATGTTATGTATGTAGAAATAAAGAAAGGGCCGAAAAGGATATTATTTTGGACAAAATAGATGTGCTTAGGCAAATTGGGTTTCATCCTTAGACTTGGCCCTCAAGAGCTTCGGCTTATAACCACTCTCTAGCATCTTCTCCACCTCCTCAATCGGCAATCCTTTGGTTTCAGGCACAAGCCAATAAATGAAACTAAAACCAATCACGCAAACCCCACCAAATAAGAAGAATGTGCCAGCCGAACCAAGAGCTTTGGTGAGGCTTAGGAATGTCAAACTAACTATGAGATTGGATATCCAGTTAGAAACAGCCGCCAAACCCCCACCAATGCCTCTGTACCTCAGTGGATATATCTCCGAGTTCACAATCCATGGAACAGTTCCCATTCCTGGTGAGTAGGAAAGGATGTAAAATCCTAGGAAAACAACTGCCATGAACCCGAATTCGCTTGGACAACCGTCTTTGAACCATGTCCCACGGCACCAATCTCTTTGTTTCGTGGTGAGTTCCAAGCATGTTCCAGGCGAGTACTGCGCAATGAAATGAATAAATCAATCACTGATGTAAAATGGATCATGTCAAACGCTGAAAATGGAATCTATGCTTGCCTCGCTTGCTGTATTCGAGCAGAATCCGCAACCGGCTTTCAAGCAAGACATGCAGTTCCATGATGAAGGTTTCGGGGTTGATATATAGCTACGACATGTAGTTTTGGGTATGGAATTAGTGTCAAGCTGGTTGACTTTCGGAGCATGAATGGCAGCTTCAAGGAATATTATCGATAACGACACGAGGCAAAGGATGATTCCAACCATGGAAACAAGCATCAACCTTCTCCTACCATATCTGTCAACGAAAACCATACTGACGATTGAGCCAACGGCATTAAGACCGGAGGTGATCAACGAAAGTGCCAATGCTGTCTCGTTTGAAGCAAATCCTGCAAACTGAACAATTGTTGGGCTGTAATACATAACTGTATTGATTCCTGAGAACTGCTGAGCCACTTGAACCGTTATACCAGCATAGAGTCCTCTTCGGACTACAACATTGCTCAAAGCACCCTTCAGCTTCTGTATCAGGTTGTCGCCAATGGCATGCTCATCGGCTTTTTCAGCTTCGACGGAGAGTTTCAAGGCATTCATCTCATCATCAACTTCGTTAGCGGGAAATATTTTCTCTAAGATAGATCTGGCCTCTTCCTCCTTGTTCTGAACAACAACAAAATGTTATAATGTGAATCGAAACATACCAACAATGCATACAACATAAGTTTCAAGATTGCATATAAGAGCAACGTTGTAACTTGTCTGTAAAGCCATCTAGGGGACTCGGGAAGTGACAGCATCAAGATCAATTGAAAGAGTGCTGGAACCGCTGCGATCCCGAGCATCCAACGCCAGGTCCAACTTGTCTGGAACAAAGATTGCATATTGCTCATCAAACCTTCCAATGTACCTGAACTTCAATTGACAAGGAAATATAATTTTCTGATTTTAGTGATTGTAACATTTACCTTAGTGAAGGCCAGATTGATAAGGTAAGACAGAAACTGTCCCCCTGTAATGAGCAAACCGTTACTAACTAATGCGCCTCGAATACGAGCAGGAGAAGCTTCGGAAATATAAAGAGGTGCGGTCATTGAAGTCATTCCGACCCCTAAACCCACTAAAATCCTTCCAAGAATAATCATTACTGGTGCTGGAGCAAATGCCATAACTAAGGCGCCCACAGCAAATAGTACATCGGCAAGCAAAATTGATCTTTTCCGGCCAAACCTGTCGCTTATCCATCCTCCAATTGCTGCACCACCGATAGCACCAGCTACAGCCATACTCACTATGAGCTCCTGATAATCAGCACATAATAGAACACTTAATGAGCAAGTAAACCAGCAATGCTTTTGTTTTTTCAGGTAAGTGAAGCAATGAAGAGTATGTAACCTGTAACCATGTTTTTCGGTTGACTTGTTCGAAGTCCTCACGGATATAAAGCAGGGCACCCGAAATCACTCCTGTAATTCAACAACATTTACAAATTAAACTGACATTTTGTTGAAAAATATTCATCAATTTAACTGACCAAGAAACACGACTTGAATAGCTTGATATGTATTAAACACTGTATATTTTGCCATATAGCGTATCTCTTAGGATTAAACAAACTTTTTTGTTAGCCGATAGAAAAACAGGGAACAGAAAAGAACAAACCAGTTAAATACTCAACTAAAATCATAGAAAGAAACTTTTGAAAAATCAAAGAACGTTAGAAAAAGAAGTTTCTGAGAAACCAAAGAAGAGCATTTGAAAGAAAAGCTTTTGAAAAACAAGAGAGCGTTTGAAAGACAAGCTTTTGAGAGAAGTAAAACCGAACTGCACTTATCATCACGCGCAGGGAAAAGAATCGATCCGTTTGAACTAAACTGAGCTTTCGGGTTCAGGCTCGTGCGCCCATACTCATCCTCCTATTTTAGCTTTTTAAAATCCAAAGTAAAACAATAATATATAAACATCATCTTGATAGGTTTATGTGAAGAATGTGTGTGACTTGCATAATTTTTTGAAATACATAAAATTTCGAACGCATTTATCATTCATCATGTAGAAGAAGACCTCATCTTACCTGTGTCATAACCAAATAAGAGGCCTCCAATACCAGCTGACAATGCAAGCCTCATAATGTATGGAGTTTTCCATGTTGTTTTCCAACACTCAGTGAACTCTGTCTTGTCTGGTTTTGATTTATTACCACCTTCCACCATTTTTTTTTTAACAATTTCTGCAAACCGGAAAGTTCCTCTGCTGTGACAGTTGATGATATGTTCAAAAGAAGCACCTGCAGAGAACAACAACAAAAAAAAAAAAAAGTTCGATGTTCTTATTAGTTGCCAAAATATCAGCAGCATAAATTGTATATGGAGCATGAACGTTTTTCGTATTAATAAATATTTCTTTCAACTCAGTGATTTATATATTGTATTGCAGTACTAAAGCTAAATATTCATTTCACTTGAGTAAAACTTAGATTAATCATATGATTGAAGCATTTATTTTGGTGCTGAAAATTATGGACCACAATGAAAAAGCATTAGTCAATAATACAATTATAGTATTAGGGAGCATAATTATTTTCCCGAATAGCAGCTTTAGGTAGTGGAGCAAAACGAAACCCTGAAAATTCTGGTGTTCGGTTCCATGGTTCCTTTACGACTTCGCTTTGATTGGATCCTCTTCTCAAAGTGAAATGCAGATATATGCAAATCTATCGGGCCCGATGCTCAACTATGGGGCGAAAACTTTGGCGCTATGGCTACTGAATAATCATGCTTTTTTATTCTGTTCATCACAAAAGGATGCTTCTAAGGGATAAGTAACCTTATTATTTTAATTATTAAAATTTTTTATTGGATGCTTTTCTAAGTAAGTTTCTCGTTTAAAGATTATCACATTAGGGTTTGTTTGATTCGTCGGATTTTTTTTTTATATTTTTATTATGTGTCTAATTTTGGTCAATGGATTTTTAAAAATACATATTGGTATACAATTAATTGTTATAAGTGTTAATCAATTTAATGAATCAAGAATAAGAGTTGAATAGTTTAAGGTATGTTTGGCACTGTTTGTAAGGATATTTTGTTGTATAATGTATCCCTTAAGATTCGACAAGCTCTTTCGTTTTATAACGGGAAACAATGATCTAATAATAGATTGTAATAGAAAATACTCCGCAAAATCAAAAAATGGGAGAAAAGGAGCGAGATGAGAATGATAGATTTTTTTGAGGTGTCTAAAAGTGAAAATGAGTCATGATATATATAGGAGTTTTATCGACTAAAATACGCAAAGGTAATAACTGGATTAGATTAGTTAAAAATAATTTGAAAATGATTCAATGAATTTGGACTTAACTAAAAATAGCTTCTATCAATTAAGCTATTTTTAGCTTAGCTAAATATAAGTGTTACAAGTTAAGATGTTCACTTTTCTTTGACTCTAAAAAATTAATAAAAGTAATTTTAAAAACAAAAGAGTTGAAATGTACATTAGGTTAATGTTAACCTTTTGAGTCCAATACATGAGTTCAGCTTCACAACTTTTTTATTACTCTAATAAAATATAATAATTTATAAACAAGCATTTCAAGTTGTTTCTTTAAGAAGGTGGGATTTTATTCTTTCGAGATAAGATATAGAGTTTATTTTGCTTAAATAGAAATTTTAGCCATTAATGTATATTGATTTGTATCGTTTATGCGAGGTCAAATCAGTTCTAAATAAAATTTCTTAAACCTCATTTGTATCATCAGCTATCGTACAATAAATTTAACATTTACAAAAAAAAAAAAATTGTATGAGGACTATGTAAATTTCTTCAAAAAAAATTTTATGTATTGTAGATGGGAAAAATCCGATAAAATTGATTTGAAATAAAATTTTAAGGACGAGAAGCATTAGTAAATTTCAAAAATGGTATCAAAGTCTCACCTGAGAGGTGTTTTTAACCAAAATTGACATATAGGGTTGGATTTATCTATTATTTTATTAATTTATTTAGAAGAAAAAGTAGTAGTCAATTTAGAGTTGAATAGCGGCTAAATAATATTGTAAACAGCACACCACATGCACTAAAAATAACTTTCTCTTTTCTTTTATTTAGACTATTTTGAGCAATTTTTGGTTTTAGATGAATCCAAAATTATTCTTCATTTGTTCAGAAAGCATTTAAATAAAATATTATTCCAAAAATGAGGTAAAAAATGTGAGCAAAATAAATAAAAACTTTGTTTTACATGTTGTCCACACATGTTATTGTTAGGGGTTTGACTCAAAAATTTTGAAAAAATTTTTAAATTTTGTGTTAAACAAATCGAGTTATTTGAGTTAACTCGAAATCTTTTTTCGAATTTCAAGTTCGAATTGAGTTAAGTTGTCGAATTCAAATTTGAATAACTTGAATAATTCAAATGAACCAAATATCAAACTATAATATTTTACATTTTTACTCAAAATCTTTTTACTTTTTTCCCAAACTCATTTCCCCCCAATTTTTCTTTTGAATATTTTCCCTCCAAAATTTTACTTCCCAATTTACTTTCTCCTAAAATTTTACTTCTTAAAAACCTTAGAACTTTTTTATTTTCTCTCAAAACTTTTAATTCCTCTCATCTTCTCCCAAAACTTTTACTCACCTCTCATCCTACCACCATCTACCCCAAAACTTTTTTATTTTCCCCCTAAATTTTTACTTCTCACTCTTTACCCCAAATCAAAAATCAAAATTATCTAAAAAAATCTCTAAACCTAAATAGTAATAATTTTACTTATACCTACTATTTATTTTATTAAATTAAATTTCACATTTTTTACTATTTATATTATTGAATTATTTAATCATATTGATTCTTTATATTAAAATTGAATTATTAATGATGCCATAAAATATTTATGTTAAAATTTTATGTTGGTATCTATTTCACATTTTTATCTTTAAAATAACTTTTATTAAAAAAAATCATATTTTTACATTTAATTTTTTTTAATTTCAAAATATATAGTGATAAGAATCAAAAGATAATTGAAGCAACTAAGCAAGAAAAGAAGATAACATGTGTATAAAAGATTAATAAATAAATTATGATGTGATGAAAATTAATAACAAATTTGATAAATTTGATTACGGAAGGCAAATTTGATTACGGCAGATGATAGTGGTTATAAGGACACAAAGTTATTTTTTTTTAATTTTAACTCGAACAAATATATTCGATTCAATTCGATTCGAACTCTATCTCACTCGACTCGATTCGAAAATTTTTTAAATTGAATTAAGATGATAAAATAGAATTTATCAATTCAATTAACTCAAAGTTCTTCCATTCAATTTAATCCAACACTCACTCCTAGTTATAGTTATGTCAAGTTTTGCATCTACTGATGCTTACGACAATTATTAGAGTTGTTGTACAAAATTGAAAATTTTTATATAAAATATATTGTTTATTTAAATCAAAATTGAAAATTTAGCGAAAATCTCAAGTTGGGCATGTAGTTGAAAATGTCATGTACATAGCCAAATTATAATTTACATAATAATTGCACACACTTTCATTTTTCCAACAATCAACATAATAAATCATGGATTCAAGAGATAAAAAGGATCTATATTATTACCATGATTATAGCATGCCATTTTTGTCTTAGATAAGTTGTATTAAGATTTTGGATGTAAAATTATACCATAGACTAGTATCTCAGCATAGGGCTTTAATTCTTGAAATAGTAAACAATTTGTGGAATACAAATCTTACGTCATGAAGGTATTTGACTCGATTCAACATTTAATATTTTTATGTGATCACTAATCTAAATTTTACATATCGAATGCAAGTCCAAATATAAAATAGGATTTATTTATTGCGCAAAGGATTGTGGGACCCCACAAACATAAAAACACAAAAATAACTACTTTTATTTTTATAAAAATTATTTTATTTTCCTTTTATAATCATCACTTTTCTTTCAAAATCTCTCTTATTTTCTCACGCAATCTCTATAGAATTTTAAAAAGATCAACTTAATTTAGTAGCAACTTTTTTTTCAAGCTTTATTAATTAATCTCCAGAAAATCGTGATTGTGACTTTTTTTTTATGATAGATTTAGATTTTTATGTAATATTTAGTTATTTATTTATTTATTGAATGAGTTTGAAATATTTTTTTTATGAGATTCATAACATCTTTATTGGGTAATAATTTTTAGAGGTTAATACAAATTATTGAAGAAACTAGGATTGATTGTATTTATAATCTTAAATTTCTTGAACATTGGTTAGAAATTTAACATTTTTATTTAGAAATTGTTGTTGGTTGCTTGTGTGATTATTATGAATCTTATGCTTGAAAATTAACATATTGCATTTTTATAATACCAAAAAGTACTTAGTGATTTTTATTTTTTGTGAATGAAAATTAATAATTGTATGTTGGCTTCGTGAAAACCTTTGTGTTTAATGCTTAGATTTTTTGTTCTAAATGTTTAACAAGAATAAAAAAATAAAATAAAATAAAATAAAAGAAGGTCTACAAGTCAAGTAGAGTATTTTCTAACAGAATTTCTTAGATTTAATTTTGTTATAAATGTTGGCTTGTGTTAATTTTGTTAGTTGCTATAACAAGTGTGGAAAGAAGATTTATTAGAATGAAAATTATGAAAAATAGTTTTAAGTAATAGAATTGGAGATCAATAGATGAATGGTTATTTGATTAGATAATGTTGAGAATGATATTTTTAATAATATTGAAAATAAGAAAATAAATCAACGGTTTCAACGCATGAGAAAGAATTGTTATTGTTTTGATAATTTTGCAATAATCTTACATTTAATCTAATACATTGGTTCATCAACTATTAATATTATGTTTTAATTTATATGAGTTTTATTTAAAAGAAGAAAAAAAAACAATCTCTTCCGATTCATATGCATTTATGTTTTTTTTTTTTTTTTAGAAAATAAGAATAAAGTCAAAAAGTAAAAATCCCAAATCTGTTGGGAACAAATTGATTTTCCAAATAAATGTTAACATGGGCCCAAATTCATTTTTTAAGCCCAAATTAGTTGTTCAAAGCCCAGATTTGTTTAAACTCTAATCCATTTGCATTTCGAGGCCACAAGGCCTCTTGCTTTTTCAATTAATTATTTTTGAACCACATGGAGAAAAAAAAAAGTTTTTAAGAATTATATTAAAATTTACCTATGCAACATTAAAAATTAATTAATTTTTAAAAATAATAATATATATGGTGGATAAAATTTGAGACAATATGAAAATCTGAGTCCTATATATTTATTATGGTGTGGAGGTATGCATAACTTAAGATTGAACAAAAAGACAGTTTGAAGTGTTGGACTGTGATGCAAATTAATTTGTGGTTTAAAATAAGGATGGACCAGTACTGGATCATATAATTACAACAATCCTTCCAAGCTCAGCTGGCCCCAAAACCCTTAAATTTAGACATCACATTGCCATGTACTCCATCCCATATGACATGGCATTCAAAATATACACAACATAATTAATATAAAATAATTAATTGAATTTCATCCCAATTCAATTATTGAATTCACTTCAAAACCCTAAATAAATTTCTCTTTCTTTTTCATCTTTTGTTTTGCTTAGTGATAGTGCCAACCTTTGGGTTAGCTAATGCTTCCCTTTTTCCTCTCCCATCAACTTTTTCGTTTTTTTTCTTCTCATTCACTACACATGCTTTCTCTCTTTTTAGTTTGCATGTCTATTTTGTGGGTATTTTTGTTGTCTTCACAAGTTGTTATGAATAGATGACAATGCTTCTTGTTCACTAAAATTTCACCAGCCACTAGTAGTTTTTTTTAGAAAGTGAGTAGTTCTTTATCAACTTCTTAATTTGTTTTTGTTTTGATAGTATTTAGAATAATAAATAATTTCACATGTTGATTTGGACTCGTGGTGTCTTAAGTTTTATATTTTTTTCCATTGTTTAATAAGTCTTTAGTTTTAGAAGTTTTTGTTTATACTTGTAGCACGTTTTTTAGTCTTGCTTATGCTTGTAATATTAGTTTTACAAGTGATTTTATGGATGATTTTGTTGTTGTCCTTTCTAGTTTGGTGAATGCTTTTTTTTTGTCGATTTTTGCTAGTCGCTTTGGACCATCTAGAACTGATTTATCATTGTATTAAGTGACTGCAAATACTCCAGATATGTCGTGCTTGAATTGTAACAAAGCCAATTGTCAACGTATCATAATGTTTTATTGATGCTGAAGCTAAAGCATTTGTTGTGTTGATAGAGTTTGTCTTTTACTATCTACGACGAATGTTTACTATTTTTTTTTTTGAATTGCATGAATCTATTTAATAAATAAATTAATGAATTTACCTTTAAAAAAATTATTAAATTTACTTTAAAAAAACAATAATATCATTTAACAAATAGATTAAAAGATTCCACCCCCTTTAAAAACCATCACCCATTCAAAATTTATCACTTCCATGACAAAATACAATTCTTTTAAAATTATTGCTTTCTTAAAAACACTATTATCAAAAAGTATCCACTATCTCTTTTTTTTTATTTAAAAAAAACTAATTAAAATACAAAATTTTCATTTAAACAAATACCCCTATAATTTCTCGTGAGCGTGCATATATCTAATCTAAAGTAGGATTGCGTCATGATAACATGCACATGCATGTACCTTACACATATCCCCTATTTCCAAATCTGCTGAATTTATTTCATGTGAACCCAAAAAGGGATTCTCTCTTTTGGTTTAATTATAAAATTACCCTCCAAACTATATCATTTTACTTTAAAAAAATGCACTTATTAGCTGGAAATCATATTTTACGATAGAATGAAACAAAATTGATTAAAAAAACCTAACTAAAATGATTTTATTTTGGAAAAGGAGTCAGATAAAATTTTATGTAAGAGTCTGATAATTAAGAGAGTTAACCGTCTCAAAAATATAACTTCAATTTGATTCATGTTAATCACATTATTACAATTTTTTTTTTAAAAAAAATGAAAAAGAAAGTAAGATATGGGTGTGGGTTATTGCAGTGTGAGTGAGTTAGGCAGCAATTAATACTTGTGTCCAAAGTTAAGAATATCAGTTTAGGTTGGTTAAAAGAAAATATTAAAAATGATAAGAAGACAAAGTAAAAGTTGCTTGAATTCAATCTCTATCTCTTATATATGTTTTAATTATTTAATTATAAAAAATAAGAAAAGAAATAAACCGCTTAAAAGAACGGAACAGAAAAATACAAGAAGCAATGAAGGAAGAAAGAAAGAAACAAAAGACAAGTATAAAACTACTCCCTTTGATTCATCATGAGTGATCAACACTTGTTCTCTTCTGTTGAAAACGCCAACAATGGGTTCGGTATTTGCCGACATCTACTGACCTTGCCTTTCTTAATCAATTTTTCTAACCCAGTTTATGGCTGCTCAAAAACCTGTCAGAAGTGATTTTTGGTGTTTCGAATGTAAAAAAATAAAAAAAATAAAAGGTAGGGGGTTGTACTATACGGTCATAAATAATTGACTATCTTAATAAGGTAATTTAATTTATATACTATTCTAAGATAAAAATAATTAAAAAGTGGTGTTACTTTCAAATTAAACGAGGCAATACAACCACTATGTTTTTAGGATTATTTTACTCATTCAATTATTAATTTTTTTAGTTAATCACTTAACTTTTCAAAATTAAATATTTTAGTCATTTTCTCATTAGTTGTCATTAGATGAGTGACAGGAAGCTGACGTGGGCTCTTTTTATTATTCTAATAATAAATTTAGCCTTCCAATATTTACACATTCTATCAATTAGATCCTCAATCTAAAAATTTAAAGAATTTAGCTCTTAATGTTTACAAAATTTATCATTTTTAGTTCTAATTCTAAAAAAATTCAATAAATCTAGTCCTCAATATTTACAAAATTTTTTAATTTAATTCTAATTCTAAAAATAAAAAAAATAAAAAATTATAAAAAATTCATAAGAAATACAAAATTAGTTTTTAGACCACTAAATCAATGCGTCTAAAACCCAAATTTTCTTTTCTCATAATATGGAGGTTCAGAGGAAGAGTTAGCAATACAAATTAGCTGAAAGCTTGGGTTTTAAAAGGTCTCAGACTCGGGAAAGTACCTTAGAGTGCCCTTTTTCATGAACGGGTTAAAAAGGATATGTACAATTTTATTGTTGAAAGAAGTATGTAATTTTCTCCATAGATGGAACACGAGTCTTCTTTGGTTGGCAGGTCATATCATTTTAGCAACACCAATGTTACTCTTAATCTCGAATTATTTTATGCAGGCAACTTTGCTCCCTCTAGCTATTTGTAAAGAAATTGAAAAGATTGCTAGAAACTTTGTGTGCGGATTGACAAGTAATACCAAGAAGCTTACCCTTGTAAATTGAGAGCAGTGTTTTCACCCTTTATCATATGGTAGCCTCGGTCTTTAGAAGCTTAAAAATTACAACATTGCTTTTTATGTTCAAATTGAGTTTTTAAATTATGATCTATATGAGTATTAGTATTTTGCAATGTTAGTAATCTTGTAATGCCCCAAAAATTTGGGTTTTAATTGCTAAGTTGTGTCAGTGAATCTGTGTCTGCTTCTGTGAGTGTGTGTTCTATTTGATTACTGAAGGTTCGAGTCGCATAAATTTTGGAATTTTGTTAAGTTCCTTACTTAAACATTTAACTTAGGATTCCTTGTTTAAATTGAATTCGGTGCATTTTTATGTTATTGGTTAAGCATTTGTCTATTCCTTGGTTCTATGTTTGAGTCTTTGCATGCGCAACAAGGATTATAATTTTGTATTTTTTGTTAAAAACTGAAATTTTAAATGCTTCTTCCCTCTACTGTTGCTTAACGTTTATTTTATTTTATTTTATTTCCTTATTTCTTATTCTCCCAAAATTGTTTCTTCTATTCAGTGTTCTTCCTAAAACTTTTCTTTTTGATATGTTTGTTCTGTACAATTGTTGCATTGGGTAGTGAAATTGCTTGTTCCAGTGTGCTTAAGATAAGTTGAGTAAATTGTTTTTGATATATTGCATTATTGCTAATCGAGAGTTTTTTCCTTAAACTTGAACTTGATAATCTTGTTGGCATTGTGTTTCGATGTGTTAGGGGAGACTCAAGGGATGTCTAACGCCTTCCGTTTTACTTAGAAATGGATCATGTACCAGGAATATACGGTAAGAAGACTTACACCATTTCGTGAGGTAAGTCGAAGGTTTCGATGGAACCTAATTGCCGATGCTGTGTGATTTGTGAATGTGTTGTTGATTTGAGTGTTTGAGGCTTGTTTTAGGTTGGATTTTGCAATTGGGTGCTTCTACAGTGTTGGGTAACGGATGGGTATCGAAACCCTCTTCTTTTTTTGCATTTTCACCTTAAAAATTGAGGTTGTCGATAACACACTGGCTTGTGGGTCACACGGCCATATGAGAGCCCATGTAGTGGATTGTGTAACTCATTGAGTTTGAATTTGAGGTCACACGGGCATGTCACATGGGCGTGTGTTCAACCGTGTGTGAAAAGTGAGGTGCAAGGGTCACATGGGTGAGATATACGGGTTTTTGTCTAGGCCATGTAATTCACTGAGTTAAGATTGGAGTTACACGGGAAGGAGACACGGGCATGTGTCAAGCCGTATGAGGTACATGGGCTAACACACGGGCGTGACCAGGCCGTGTGACTCACTGATTTGATAAATAGGATACACGGGCTAGCACACGAGCATGTGACCAGGTCGTGTAACACTGATTTGATAAATAGGGCACACGGGTGACCACACAGTCGTGTGGCGGGCCGTGTGGAGTGAGAAGGGCCACTATTTGGGCGTGTGAGCCTAAATCGCCAACTTTGGTAATGCCATAATTACCGTTCGGGAGAGTGTAGACTATTTGTAAGATAGGTATCACTGTATTAAACTGTATGATTTACTTAATTATGACTATAAGCTGGTTCTATTATACTTTATTGTACTGGAACGTGTGATTGTATTTGTATTTGAAATACGAATTGATATATGTTGTTTGTTCTGCATCTACATGGGGCGAGAGTTATGATTTGAAGGAAGTATTTTGTAATGAGCTGGTGGTCAAACCACCCCAATATTATCTGAACTGGCATTGAGACTATGAACACTACAACGTGTCATACCGACACTATGATGTGTGTAGGGATGGATGGGCATTATCATACCTATTGGTGTGTAGGGTGGATAAAGATGGTGTGTAGTGAATGGAATAGAAAATTGCGTCTATATCTGTACTGTATGACATGTGCACCTAGTCGTATTTGTGTTATAAGTGCATCTGTATTAATATGCTACGTATCGAGATTGTTATGCTTGAATCCATTTAATTTGTTGATCTGTTTGAGGAGACTGAATTGATATCTGAACAATTATTAATATCTGAGTTCTTGCATGTAGGCCAGTTCGTATATGCTGAGTTTTACAATGTAAAACATTAACTGTTTGAATGAATTTTAGGAAATGTTCAAGAGTAAGTGGCCAGCGGACGTCAGACTCCGTCACCTATTAGACTTATATATGTGTGTGAACTTACGTTTTAATTTTGTAATATTTTTTATTAACTTCTAGGATTTAACCATGTTTCGAATATTAGATGTTTATAACTTTACAATGGTAAAAGGCTCGCTTTATGTATAATTGTGTTCTGGAAATACATCATGACATTTTAAACTTAGCCTTATCATCTAGATTGGGTTTAAGGTGTTAGAAATCCCACATTGCAAAGAGATATACAGTATAAAGAATATAAATATCAATTTCTTCATGACCTATGTGAATTCGGTAAAAGGCTTAGCTTATTAATTAGGTGGGCTTGTCTATTGAGTTTTATGTTAACTCTTGTGCTTGAGTATGATAATAATATTTTTGTAATTATTTTTTGCAATAATTGAAATCAATGTTTTTCCTGAAAAGTTTCAAATTGAAAAAAAAATGTAATTTTCTATGTAAAAGTGTTTATGAAAAACATACATTGTGCCAAAAAGGGTATGTATCAAACGACTTTTTTTAGTGTATAAACTTTCAGTGGCTATACAAAACTCAGATTTTGCCATTTTCATTACTCTTCTTTTGTTGTTTTATGACTTGTTGTATCCTAAAGGCAAAAAAAAAAAAAACTTAAGGAAAGTGAATCACGCATCAAGTCTCGTTTTTATTTTACTTAATTTTATTTCTTACACCACAAGTTTTTCTTACAACAGGTGCATATTGGGTGCAGGTTCTAAGAGTGAAGTATAAAGTTAAGAACCATTGTCTGGTTTCCAATACTCATTTTTCTGGAAATCCATATCGAAGATATGGGAGGATTTATAAAGCTATATACTATATCAATTAGTGATGGCTATTGCATTAAATTCTGGACAGATAATTGGAACAATGAACTTGGTTTTTTAACGAGATTCTACATGAATAGTTAAAGGGGAAATATTGAAACGTCGATTCGTGAGATGGTAGATGATGAGGTAATTGGAAATGGGAATTATTTGCTAGGTGGTTCTAATATTCAGTTGTTCTTCATATAGTTGGGACATGCCCACCAAAAGATAACATTGGACCTATTAAGTGTATTTGGAGGTGGTGTCATATCCCAAATCTAACAGATCCGAGAAGAAGGCGTGCAATTGTGAAGTTATCTGTTTAGCGCAGTATAGTCCACCAATTTACAGTCTTCTAATGAATAAGAGTTAGCGTAAAGCATCCGCCGTGGAAGTAATTAAAGATTTTTTTTATCTTAGATTATTCTGCTATTTAAGAAAAGAATATGACAAGCGAAGAGTAAGCCTGGTAAGAGTTATTGCCAAATGTATAGTATGCCCGATTTGCTTGAATACTATGCTAAATGGTTTTGTAATGTGATCTGGTTAGGAGCCAACTAAATTGATTGGTCAAATAGCATTTTTACATGATTCTCATTTATATTTCTCTCGAATTTTGTAGGCCATTTTTTTAGGACAATTTCTGAATACAATCGACATTTGTCAAGTTCCACTAAGGGAACTGGGTATATATATATATATGGTGAGAAGGGTTTGTCTGAAGGGTTTTTCTTCCTTTAATACTACTCTCTGGTTTTTCTTCTTAAATTTGTATGTTTTCTTCTCATTTATTAAGTTAAAAGTTAAGGTTTTTGAATTAATCAGTGGATGTTCCACCTCCCGGTAAGTTTGATAGCTCTGTATATTAAGTTTTTGAAAGAATAAGGATATTAAAAAGTAAATGAATAGTGAGTTCTGAATAAGAGACCCTTCATGGGGGTTGTTTGTAATTAAAATATTAGCAATTTGTCTGTAAATGGGTTTTAATGGTGGTCCCATATTCTTTAAGCAGTTGTTCCTACTGGTTCGAGAAGGATGTTCGAGTTTGGAACTCCAAGCTAAAGTATAGGTGAGTTTCAAGTGATTCTTTATCCTGGATCCTGCATGTGAACTATTCAAGTAGAGATATATATGATGATAACATCTCGGATAATTAGTAAATGTGTATGCGAAGTATGGTAAAGATTCTGCATATGTAAGGATAATATGTGTGAGGTACTGTTTGCATAAAAAGTTAAATAATAAGATGCATGTAAAATCTAATATGAGAAAGTAAGAATAAGTAAGGTAAGGTCTATATATATATATAGTTTGGAAAGATCTGAAGTCAGCCAAGGTGTGAAGTGAGAGTTGATACGTTAAGTATGGTAGTTGGCGTGTAGGTATATATCAAATATTATAAAAGTATCCACCAAGGACAAAGACGTGATCCAGAATTTGCAAGATGAGGAATTCAACTAAAAAGGTTCCCAAGTATTCTGTGCTAAAAACTTACAAAGTTCACGTGAACTTACAAAGTGTTTATTCTTGGTTCAGTCTTACTGTGAGAGTAAGTACACCATGAGGGATCAAGCCAGGAATGCACCAAGGAAACTGCGAGTTGGGTTATTATGCATATAGATGATATCTTAGGATTAAGGCATATAGTATACTACGCCAAGATTAGTCTGTCTTTAATGAGCTTTTGTGTTGTAATTTCTTACATTATTTTAAAAGTCTGTTGTATTCTTGGATGTCTTTTTTATTTCTTTTATTCAGAAAATATTTAATAATACAAAAAGGGATATGTTGAAAAAGGATCATACGCAGATTTTTTAAACATTTAGGCTAAATGTTTGTATGTCGTAACATCCAATATTCAGACTCAATGATTCAAGTTGGGTAGAGAGTGTTATAAGTGGAGAAAAAATGACCATTTCTCTACTTCTGAAGCTCATAAGTTTATTTCGACTATAAATCATTTCATGAAGAAAATTTTGGAGAGTTGTATGGTAGTTGTCGTGTCCTCAACAGGTTTGATCTTTTCTCTGGATATTGCTGTAAGGTAAATTGTTGACGAATGCAAAAAGATGTTGCCAAGGTATGATGGATGATCCTTGTTGCACAGTTTGTGAGAATTTCACTAAAATAACCTTTCATTCGCTCAGGGTTTGTCAAGTGGTGAAAACAATTCAGAGGTAGTTAATCCTCTCGCATACAGTTGATAGGTTCGTCTCACTTCCATTCAACTAGTGGTTACTGAAGAACATTTTCAATAAGAACAATATTAACCAAGATAGCATGGATTGGGGGATCCTTTTTGTGGCCGTTTGTTAGTGGACATAGAAGTAACAAAATGCCTTTATTTTCAAGATTGATAGCTACAATTCCCAAGAGATTATTACTCAAAGTAAGCATGAACCATAAACATTGGGATGGCTAGAGATGGAGGTCGTTTTGGAATGAACTCACAGGTTTCCATGGTCAAATGAAGTTTGCCTAAAAGTGGTTGGATTAAATTGAATGCAAATGGTGTTGTCTAACGACACAATCATAGAGCTACAATAGGTGGGGTACTTTGGGATCACGTACGTTAGAAACTGGCTATTGGGTTATAGTAGGAATGTTGGCTGTACTAGCATTGATAATGTAGAAATGTGGGCAATCAAGGATGGCCTTTGCTTCGCTTGGGAGTTATGATATAGGAAAGTCATGGTTGAGAGTGACAATAGGGGTGTGGTGTAGATCCTAACAACTAAGTATAGATGTGTCAAGTAGTCAACCCTAGTACGAAGGATCTTGGAATACCGTAATGGCCCATGGGACATCTCCTTTTCTCGCATGTTTAGAGAGACTAATGCAACAATGTATTATATGACAAAGTTATCTCTTAGCAGGGACCTTGGTTTGTACAAATTCAAAGAACCTCATCCTGGTGGAAGAACATTTTTGTTTGATGATATTTTTGGAGTTGCTCATCTAAGAAATGATTGTATAAAGTTGGGATATTGTATCATTTGTATCCCTTTTCAATAATTTAATATCATTTCAATATTTTCATATTAAATTTCAGTACATCATATTAGATTGGATTTTTTTTTTAAGATAAAAATGTTGAAATGACATTAAATTATTGGAAATGGATACAAATGATATGGTATCCCAATTTCATATGATTTTTTTCTCTAATTAACTAATTTTTTTTTTTTGGTTGAGTATTTTTACCAAAAAAAACTATACTTTAAATTGAATAGTGAGTTGGCGGAGAAAATTAAGGGAAGTAATGGGTTGATTTTTTTGGAACAACCTGTCATACTAAACTCAATGTATATATAGTATAGATATATTAATATAGATATAAATTTAGATCCAATTTAATCCGCCTTATAAATTATTGAAAATTGCAATCACATATGTCATACATATTTCCCTTTCTATGCTAACAAAGTCCAAACTTTGTTTTAGTCGCCCACTGAAACAAAAATATATGTAAAAAATAAAAAATAAAAAAAAAAGGTAAAAAGAAAAGTAACGGTAGTTTTTAAAAGATAATGGTACTTATTTTCCTTAAAATAATAATATTTTTAGAGGGATGGTTTTTTTTTAACATTAATTTTATTATAGATTTATATTTTATTTATTTATTATACAATACTTAGAATTATCTATAACTCCTTCTCAATCTTAAATAAGATGATAATGCGCTTCAACACACTTAAATCTAATATTACTAGAGATGTGTTTTTTATATAAAAAAAATTAGTTTTAAGTAATTTTATCATATATTACATATTATAAGATTTTAGACTCTCAATTTATATGAAAAATTTAATTTTTTTTCACATGAATGCTTAAAATAATATAATTTGTTTATTTTTATCCATTTTAAAAAATATAAAAACTTAACAATTATCTCTTTTAAGTATAAAATATTAATAAAAGAGATTGTTTTTAAACGAAATTAAGTGGCGTAGCTTTCAAAAAGGATCTTAAGCGATTTGTATAATTTATATTTATATTTTATTTTAGTTTTCATTATACTTATTTTTGTTAAGCTTTTATATAGTTTTCATTTACGTTCTTTTAAACATTTACAGTTGAAAGTTATTAATAATTTTACTCTATTTAGATTTTAGTTTTTTTAATTGGATGTATAAGATTATATATTTAAAAATATTAAAATATTAATTTTATTCAATTAAATGAAGGTAAATTATAAAAATAGTCACTTTTGTTTGCTTCAGATTATATTTTTAGTCACTTATGTTTAAAATGTTGCGTTTTAGTCACTTACGTTATCGTGTTGTTACGAAATGGCACTCTACCGTTAAGCTCATTTATCTCTCTAACTGTAGTCTTACAAGAATTTTAAATGTTAACTTGGATGTATTATGTATAATATTTTTGAATAAAAATACTAATAATTTTCTATTAAATAGTATTACGTATTATTTATAATTAATAACAATTTCAAATTTTTATGTTATTATTGTTTTGAGACAAATGTTAGAGAGTAAGGGATTTACAATTTAGATAATGTTAATATATAACAAATATTGTAAATACTTCATTGTATTAGATATATATTGTTTCTAAAATTAAAAATTATTTAAAACTTTTTTTTTTTATTTAATTTGTAGGTGCAAAAGCCAAGCTATTACAAAGAACATAAACCAGGAAGCACTCCATCTAGTGGTGCCTGCAGAAACCCAACTCCTAACAGTCCATCATACGCCAGCTTTGACGGCATATCTGCAACTGCATTACACTCTTTCTAGCAATGCTTGGTTAACCATCTCCGAATGTGCCTGAGCAAAACCGGTTCATCTCCCATAGATTATCCATCTCTAAAACCAGCCGTCCGATGTTCAATGTCCAGGCTCTTTGGATACCTTGAAGAATTCTCCTCAACTTGCAGAGCATATGCCTTTACGTTTATCTTTCTCATAAATTGATTTTATGAGTTAACACCAAATCCATTAAAAATGATATGATAATTAGTCTTTTTAATATTTTATGTAACAGCTTTTAAGAAAACCTTAATCATTGTCTTGGAAGAAACTTCATCCTAAAGACTTAAAAAACTATTTTATAAAGAAAGTAGCCATCACATAAAAATACTTCCACTCAAATAAATAAAAAAGCACCAATAACTTGAAAGATTTTTATTTAAAATTTATAAAACATAATATTAGCTAGGTTTTTTACTCACATAATAAACTATATTCCAAAAGACAAACATCACTAATATTTTGTTTTTGGTAAAATGAGAACGTGAATTAAAACCCTAAAATGTTTAGGTGTATTTATAGGTAAAACTAATTTATCATGTAAGGGTGAAATTAGAAGGTCGTTTTTCATGCAATGAATGTGCGTAAAAGCTTTAGGTACATGGTGGGAGACAATATCATTGTACATTATATTGTATACAAACACATACTTTTTGTGAAAACACGACACGTGCATAAAGTAAAGGTTTGTTCTATGATTATAATCGCCGTCACCATTTTGATGATAATCTCTTCCATAACATGAGGCCACCATTCCTTCTCAAAATCAGTCATTTCTTCTCCTTTTTCCTAAAGTTAATTCAACACGGTTTATATGGGGACTAAATTGAATTAAACCCCTCATTTCTCTACTAGGCCAAAAAATAATAAAATATAGTGGCGTAAAGGTTTCGACATTCATGCATGCCCAACATATTGCTAAAAAGCGAACATAAATATGAATTTGGATTCCCCCACATCACAACTCTATTTTGTGAAAAATCCACACATCGCCCATACAGAATTGTACACCACAAAGGTTTTTGAGAAATGTAAATATATTTTATCCATATGAAACAAATAAGTGGTAACAACCATATCCCCCTTTTACCTAAATTCTAAAAAGCAAAAAAATAAAATAAAAATGTCTTTAAACCCATCATATTTCCTTTTGACTTTTATTTATTTATTTATTTATTTTTGTTATATTTATTTCCAATAGAATCCCTCCCATATTTTATTAAATTTGGGGTCAATTAGGGTTAGTCTGCCTCTATGAACGGTGAAGAATTCCTAAAGTTTTGTTCTTCAGGGCCTACAATAAAAGTGGTCTCTCAGATTACAAATTAAATACAAATGGTAACCAACTTTGACGCCATCAAAACTCTTCTTCCCATCATTGCTAACGAGAATATATTTTTATGGCTTTGTATTCCCTTTTTTAGATTCGTTCATGATAAAAATATTTAACTGAGTTGAGGACTTAGAATTAGGTTAAAAGTCTATCATAAATCTAATTTTATAGATGTGACTAATCAACCCAAAACTAGGGGCACCTTAAAATAAATAAATAAATAAACATTTTTGTAATAACTTAGTGATACCAATATTTGGATTGATTCGCATTTATTTAGTGGAAATTGATTTTTATACCATTAAAGTTTCGTTTTATCTTTGAACTCAATATTTTTTATTTTTTATTTTTTACAATCTTTCCCAGATAACATTTTATTTTTGGGTTAATCTAAAATCTAGTGCTCAACCATATGATTGGAAATTTGACAATTTAAAACCCAATTTATAAAAATAAAATTATATCCAAGCAAAATGGAGTTTGGGCCATGTGCGCCGTCTACTAAATATCCAAAAACCTTAACCTCGTGCTTGGTTGTTGAATTTATCAACCCAAATCTTTCTTCTTTTTTTTTATATACTAAAATTATTTATATTTTATATATTCTTTTATAAAGTCATAATTTGTTTGGTATTATTGTTCACATTTTATTTTATTTTATTTGTATCGTATTTATATTCATTACTTTTCGTATCGTGTCGTATTATGTCGTGTTTTAACGAGTTTATTTTTATCATGATATGGTCCCTATATCTCTCTCAATCTTTACTTTCTCTCTGTTTTCAATTTTGGAATCTATTTTTTTTAGCAACTTGGAAAGTAATATGTTTTTTTGCTTTTGTTGGTTACCAAAAAAGATTTTATTCACAAGCTTTACTACTAAGAACATGATCAAGTTTGATAATGAGAAGATAAGGACCAAAAATAAATTAAAGAAAAAGTGATAATTACATATAAAACTAATATCATTTCAAATAATTAATTAAATATATCAAAAAGCGTCCAACATGTCCCTTGTACTATACTATTAATAGTCAACTTAAGTTAAAAAATTTTCTCCAACTAATTAATTTCTTTATACACAAAATGTGTGGTTAATAAATACTCAAATCAAAAAAAGCCAGAAAGTAAGTTGAAATTCAATCTTCGTAAGGAGGGTTGCAGTTTATTGAATTTTTGAAAATAAAGGAGAATACAGTTACGGATTCGCCGGTAAAAATAGCGTCTAACAAAAAGGAAGGATGAAGTTTAGGTTTTTGAGGAACTCTTACATCTCTTGGAGTTCGAAAAAATAAAAATTCATGTGACTAATAAAAAAACGCATCATAAATGACTAGGGTTAATATTTTTATCAAACATCCATTTGACGTAACTTTAAATTATGTAATTTCTTCCTTTATTACAATATTAAAAAAGTTGATTTGAATTTGATTTACTTGAATTTAATTTTAAAAAAAAATAAACTAAATTGAAGGGTATTTATTAATAATAATTTAAGAAAAAAAAAGTTGAAAATGACATTCAAAATTCAAAATAGGTGATCAGTCGTGGTTATGCTATTACATCTTCCTTAAAAGCAGTAAAAGTCGGGTTCTGTAGTAGCCATCTCATAAAAACCCAAACACTTAACATTCTCTTGCGCTGTTAGATCAGTGATCAAAATCATTGGCATCAAGGATACCGATAAAAGAAGGAATCTCATACAAGCTTATGCTAGTTTTGATCCCAGAAGATAAAAAAGATTTACATACAATGATTGGGATTTTGAAAATTTTAAAAGCACAAATAAAAAGAAAGAAATAATTACTTTTTTTTTTTTTCTTAGATGTCCCAAGAGAATGGAACTGCCGTAAGCTTTTTATTTATATGGAAATGTGTGCATATTTGGAAGGGAAAATAAGCCAAGAAGTTGCTTACACAATTCTGACACGCACCAAATATGGAGCATTGATTCTCTTGGCGGAAAAAGAGAAAAAAAAAAAAAACCCAGATTTACAATAATTGGAAAAATTAATTTGTTTATTAGCTGTAATAAATTCAGTAGTCCCCTGGCTGTTATAAATACATTTGAAGAGCAAGAGGAAGGGAAGAAGAAGAACCAAGCAAAGTTGAAAGAAAAGAGTGATAAACATGGTGCCTGACAACAATAGGAATGAGGTTGAGGATTATAAGTTAACTGTTCAAGTCCCTGAAACTGCCCATCAAGTTAGCACTGGTACAAATAAATATATACACACACATACATATTATAGCCATTTTCTATGTAAAAGATTGTTCCTTTTCTTTTTCTTTTTGTTCATTCTGGGTTCTTCTTTTTGTCTTCTGTTTGTATTTTAGTTGAGATTTTTGGGATGCTGCAACACCTTTGTATGGCAGTTTTTTTGTTTTTTCTTATTTTCTGCAAACTGCAAATTGCAGAGTAGTTTCATTTTCCATCTCCAGTGGTTTTTTTTTTTTTGATATTTTTTATGCCATAAAAATAAAATCTTTTCTTTCACATTAAACAAAATTTCTTTCTTGGTATTGTATGTTTGTATGAATTTCATTGTGTTAATAAATTTTTTCTTCAATAAATTCTGGTATGTTTTAAGTGTCCATGTCATTTCTAAAATCATTTGCTTTACTAATTGTGTTTTGATGCTGAAGATTTTTTTTTTTTTTCCTTTGCAGCATTTTCATAGACATAACAAAATTTCTGTTCATTTTCTTTTTCTATTTGGGGTTACTGTATTAGGATAGCGCCAACAGCCTCTTTTTAAAACTTTTTTCCTTTTTCCTTTATATTATGTTTTCGAATTAAGTTCTTCAATGGCTTCTTGATTTGTTTATTTTCCTTTTCTGTAAGATGCTGAATAAATAGTGAAAAGTTGTGTGATGTTACTTTACCAGATGGGAATATTTCAAAATAGTGAAACAAATTGGAATAAATTCTTCAGAGTACCTGTTCTTGGGGTGAATTTGTCAGATGATGATCTATTTTTCCCTTAGAGCTCATTGGACCTTGTTGTTTATTATACAGATTCATGGCTCCAGGCCGGTTTTGTCTTGACAACTGGTGTTAACAGTGTATTTGTGTTGGGATATTCTGGGACAATCATGGTCCCTCTTGGTTGGATAGGAGGCATAGTCGGTTTGCTTTTAGCCACCGTGCTGTCGCTGAACGCCAACATGCTTGTTGCCAAGCTCCATGAACATGGGGGAAAGAGGCATATCAGATACAGAGATCTTGCAGCACAAATATACGGTGCGAGGCTTAACTAAAACGAAAACGAAAACGAAAACGAATTCTCATAATCTCGCTTAGTTAAGATCTTCACGTGTAACTATATGTTTCATTTATGCTTGATGAACACAGGTAGGAGAGCCTATACTATTACATGGGCAATGCAATATATCAATCTGTTCATGATTAACATTGGGTTTCTCATTTTGGGTGGTTCTGCTTTAAAGGTAAGACCATATTGTTTAAATTCACTTATTTTCCTTGTCAAATCTACATTTTGAGTTGAAGATAGTTGTTACAAACGGTTGCAGAACATCCTAAAGACGATTCAATAGTCTGCTATCCCGACATTTCCGACCTTTTTCTATGCTTATCCGCTCCATGAATAAGGACTCGGTTTGGTGATTTTATATAAAGGTTCACATAGATATCATAGTCCCTAAATCTTTTAACATGCGAATATGCAAATGCAGGCTTGTTTTGCCCTTTTCAATTATGAGCACACCATGAAGCTTCCATACTGTATTGCCATAACTGGGTTTGCTTGTACTTTGTTTGCTATATCGACACCGCATCTGTCAGCTCTAAGAGTATGGTTGGGATGTTCAACAGTTCTCAGCTTAATATATATCATCGTGGCATGTGTGCTTGCGGCTAAAGACGGTAAGTTCTAATATTTGATATTCGCACTGTTCGGTTTATCACATGGGATGTTTCATTTTACAATCTGAAACTGATGATTGAGCTGCAGATATAACCCTTACTAAATCAATTTATTACTGCATTTTCTTGTAAAGAATGAGCCTTAACATACAATGATCCCTAGTCAATGAACAATCTTGCTTTACAAAGTATAGAAAATATTCAAGCCCTTTGACAATTTGGTTCTCTTGTGTGGAATAAAATGTACGAAATACAAGCCTCGGTTGATTTCCGGCGTGCTGTTTGGGCAGGTTTCCAGCCTCTATACCGGGGTGAAAGGGAGCCGGCTTTACGTGAATCAGTAAGAGAGGGCTTTCCAAGGGGGTTAAAGCAGTGCTGACCTTGTAGCCTATTTAGGTCAGTGTTACCCTGTGGGAATGGGAATATTGGCTCGAATAATGAGTTAAGGCCTTTGGGTGTTTGTCGTTAGCTACCTTGAACTTGAAGCTAATCACTTTAGAGCTTTAGATTATGCATCTGAATATTGCAGTCAACTAGATCTTGATGTTGCCAATTTTGAAAACTAAAATCACTTTAGAGCTTTAGTCTAGTACTAAAATCCTAATTGATGTTTCCAATTTTGAACCTTAAGAAGTTTTTGAGCTTTCATATGCATGAAATCAACTAGATCTTTGCCTGTCATCTACCAAATAAATTGACACTGTTTAGCTCCTGCAAAATTGAGGGAAATTTACTTGATTTTCCGATTAAGGCTGTTAGCTTACCTTGATGGATACGCTAGGAAATAAAAGAAATATCTAATATTGGGTTAGATTTTACCTTATACATAGACTAAAGCCTTACATACAAGTGGCGGGTGTTAACATCATTCAGATTGAGTTGAGTTTGATTTGGATCCCTGATGTACTCTGTTTGTGGTTCTGATATTTTTCTGCGTTTATATGACAATAATGACTCCGATGCTGTTATAGGAGCTAATGCACCACCCCGAGATTATAGCATACATGGGGAATCTTCTAGCAGAGTTTTTACAACTATAGGAGCATCTGCAAATCTTGTGTTTGCATTCAATACTGGAATGTTACCAGAAATACAGGTAGGCCAGATTACAAGTTCATCCATCCACTGCTCCATCATAAAAACCTTGAAACTTGTTCCTTTACCACTATGAATTAGTTGCTGCACAGGCAAGGCTTCTTTTTGTTCATTTTGCACTTGAGAAAATGTTTACATCTTTCTTTGCATGCACGTTAGCTTTGTCCGAATGATGACAAGACCAAGGTTCTCATGCATACATCAGTTTTGCATATGAAACTTCTTGTTTGCTTCATATTTGGTTGCCCTTCTGAAATCAGTCAGCTCAGCCATACTGACCCATCCGCTTGTGTTTCGGTCTGGAGGATATGTCTTGAGAATCAAGCAAAGATGGATGGATTAGGGTGGCTCCTACATTTAAATCTTACTCACATCGAATAATGCCTATGAAATTTGTCGAAATCTGATTTCTTCTACCCTAAGACTTCACATAGGTTGAGTTTGTGCCCATGTTTTCTCTGCTACTGAAACCTTGTTCTCTTAACAGGCAACAGTGAGGCAGCCTGCAGTGAAGAACACGCTGAAAGCTTTGTACTTTCAGTTCACCATCGGAGTTGTACCGATGTTTGCCATTACCTTTATCGGCTACTGGGCTTACGGAGCTTCAACATCCACATACTTGCTTAATAGCGTAAGCGGTCCACTTTGGGTGAAGGCGGCTGCTAACATTTCTGCCTTCCTGCAATCCATCATTTGTTTGCACGTGAGTAAACACTTGCTTGTTTGTATCATTAACCATTTTAAGCTATGCTTCACAAACCTCTGAACTTCCTCCGCTGGCTGCTGCAGATATTCGCGAGTCCAACTTATGAGTATTTGGACACCAAGTTCGGCATTAGAGGAAGCGCCTTGCAGCTTAACAGCTTGTCCTTCAGAATTGCAGCAAGAGGCGGGTACCTCGTTATCAGTACACTGGTGTCGGCTCTTCTACCGTTCCTCGGAGATTTCGAAAGCCTTACGGGGGCATTGAGCACGTTTCCACTAACATTTATCCTAGCAAACCACATGTACATTGTGGCAAAGAAGGACAAACTGAGTACCTTGCAAAAGTTCTGGCATTGGCTCAATGTCTTTATCTTCGCTCTCATGTCCATTGCAGCAACGATTGCATCTTTGAGGCTCATAGCTGTTGATTCCAAAGAATACCATGTGTTTGCTGATGTGTGATATCTACAAGGGCTGAGAAAAATGCCTAAAATTAGCAGAAATCCGATTCGAATTTAGCCTTCGCTTCGGTTTTTGATTAGACTAATAATATCAATGTAATGTATTCATTCGGTTCTCGGTTCATAACTTAAAAGAAAAAAAAAAAACCACAAATATTATTAAAACAGAACAGAAAAAAGCCGAACCGAACCGAATTTTATTTTAATTTAATTTTAGCTAGTGTTTAATTTCTGATGGTATAAAAATAAATAAATATATTTTATTTCTAAGTCTACCCTTAAAATTCAATTTGGTTATTTATGGTGTTTAATTACACACACAGTTGGATAGTAGACATCAAAATGATAGAAATGGTGGAGCCTTCCACTATTTCTGAGTTAGACACAAACCTAAAATTCGATTCTAAAAATGGGGGGATACAACCTGACTTTACAAAAAGGAGATGTAGGAGCTACTTTCTCAACTTGATGCTTGTTTCTTTCTCGGAAAGTCGTGTTTCCTTGGTTCAACAGATGATGATGGATCACATCAAATAAGGGTGGGATCAGATGTATGGCCTCTTTAAGATAGTTGACAAAGCAATCAGTTTCGTGATGGATACCCGCGATTCCAACTTACGTCTAATTGTTTAACCCCCACATGTCGCTGCAGCTGGATGCAGAATCCGGTGAATAAGCCTCCAGTGCGGATATCTTCGATTTTCTCTCATGTATTTGATTAGTAGCAGACATAAACATCTTACCTGGAAGCCAACTTTACAAGAATGCAGATTGCACTGAGTAGTAGGAGAGCAACTCTCTCGTATATTGCGTGGCGTAAATGGGTCTGCCATTCTGAGTTGGGAGCAACAAAACCAGCCTCCTTTAATATTTGCCACCGGACCCCATTTTCTGCAATAACAAAGGGTTACCATCAATCTCCATACACCGTCACACCAGGATAAGTAAAATCCCAATTGCTACATTTTCAGTTTCAGCTACACTAAATTTGTGAATGCAAACCTAACCACCGTTTTTTTTTTCCCATCTATACTCCCTTAAATGACTTAAAAACTATTTCTTTTAAGAATTATTCTAATAATTTCTTTTGCTATTTTTATGTCTAGATGTCTAACCCCAAAATAATTATCTATAATTCAGTTGTTGATAAGTCTTTTATAAATATAGTTTTTTCATAATTTTTTTGGAGATGACATCTACCTCATACTTGTCTCATCTCAATATATTTACTAAAATGTTCTTATTTTAATTTATAACTAAATTCTAATTTTTTTAATTATATATATATTTTATGTATTTTAAATATTACGATTTCTTAATTTTATAAAATTTTATAAAAATTAACATAAAATAAATTACTTTATAAAACTTCGAATCAGGTTAGAGCAGGGTTAGAGAAATAATTTCGAGATCATAGTATAGTGCTAACATATTAAACAAGATAAAGGGTAAAACGGATTCAAATATTTATAAGTAAAAATCAAGTTGAGGTCAAAGCAGGCAAAAAAAAAAAATTGTAGTTAAGCGTCATTACAAGCAACTTCAGAGAGCTCGCCCTTTCTCTTTTGCAACTATTAATGAAAATTTCAAGTAAAATGATAATAGTCCATGAGAGTTTCACAACTTTAAATGTAAAAACATTTAACTATTCATCATATTAAATTTTAAATTTGTATGTCCATGTTACGATACAAAAAGTCAAGGGTTGCTTGTTATGGCAATTCACACCATAAGGGTACAAAGAATCGCTATAGTAGAGATAATTCATGCGGTAGATGGTGCAGAAAATCATTGAGATTTGTGGTTTTTGGGTATCTCGAAAGCTTAGAGAGATTTGGCAGAGATTTAGGATATATCCTAGAGCCCTCTTTTTTTTTATGGTGAAGAGAGCTTTTATAAATGGGAAAGAATTTTGACGCGGGTCTCACTAGAATGATGCCCTACTATACATATGGTGGCTAAAGAGGCATAGATGTTCCACTAGAATGTGATGGGATGACTTGATGATGATATGTAAGAGTAGGTATAACTATTGCCCCCTCGTAGTCAAAAGAAGTTTATAAAGTGAGTTTCTTTGAGAATGTAATGTTGGGGCTACATGGTGTCATTCTTTTGGCGAAGGAAGATGCGTTTTTTCATTTGGAATGAGGTTTAATTGCATTATACTTAAAAACTACTTGGGAAGAAAATTTGTCATAATCGGCCTAAAGAGGCAAAATAAGATGCCTTGGTGGCATATTTGGTGAAGTAGTCCTGGATAGGTTAAATACTTGGGAAGAAAATTTGGAAAAGACAGACTAAATAGGCAAAATAAAATTTCCTAAAAGGTAAATTTGGTGAAACAATCTTGAATAGGTGAAATATAATACAAATACTTGGGAAGCAAATTTGGAAAAGTCAGACTAAATAGGCAAAATAAGATGTCTTAGAGGTAAATTTGATGAAGTAGTCTTAAAGAGGTGAAATTGATGCCTTGGAGGTAAGTATGAAAGAATAATGTTATGACGCCTTGGAGGCGAGTATGGAAGAACAATGCTAATAGCTCTTCTTTTAATGTAGTCTTGCATGCATGGTCATACTAGATACATATAAGGAGATACACATAAATAATAAAGTCATACCTTAGAAGTAAACATACAATGAACTTTTCCCTTAAGAGGTTTACCTAAGTAGGCAAAATAAGTAAATGATTAACACTATAAGAGTGGATATATAATGAACTCCCCAAAGAAGGGGTTTACCTAAATGAAAGAACTCTGTAATAGTAGATATATAATGAACTCTCCAATAAATGAGTTTACTTAAATGAGTGAACTCCGAAAGTGTAGATATATAATGAACTCTCCAATGAAAAGGTTCACGCAAATGAGTGAACACCATAAGAGTAGACATATAATGAACGGTTCGCCTGAATGAGTGAACTTCATAAGAGTAGATATATAATAAACTCTCCAACATTGTTTTCAACGTTTTCTGTTCCTTTTTATTTATTTATGTAGCCTTTCTTCTACTTACATAGATAAATTTATGTCAATCTTATGAATTGTTTAAAAATATTCCTATCATACTTGGCATGTTGTATTGTTTTCCGTTGAAGTCTTAAAAAGATACACCTAGTAGGGATGACATTTGCTTTTTAGTGAGTTGAGGCCTTAAAAGGCATCACCCAACGAGGAATTGGAGCCTTAAAAAGCTTCACTAAAAGTGCCATTGGGGCTTTTGAATGGCCTATACCATGAACGACATAGGGTACTTTAGAGGCCTCACTTGATGGGGCACTAGAGCATTAGGAGATTTCACTGGAAACAATATTTAGACCTTCAAAAGGCCATTTTTGTTAAAATTTTACTTTGCTAGTAATCATGTTTTAACGAGTTGAGGCTTTAAGAGACCTTGCTTGATGAGGCATTAAAGATTTAGAAGGTTTTATCGAAAATGATGATGAGACCCTCGAAAGGCTTATGCTCATGGGACAATAAAGCCTTAGGAGGATTTGTCAGGGGAAGCATTGGGCCTTTGAAGGTCGTAGTTGATGAAGAGTTACTTTGATGAAGGCTTCTTCCTTTCGCAACCATATTACCATACTTACCAAATTATGTGACACACACCTAGTAACTATCTTTCTTATTTCTATGAACATATATTTGGGCTTATATACTTAAACGAAGGGGCATTTTACATATAACATCTTTTTAATTGCCTTATGTTCCACTTCTTAGGGATGGGTTGATCGTTGAGCCATAAAAGTGTTGGAAAAAAAAATAAAAAACAATGTTTTTAGCACAATGGAATTTTAGAATTTTTCTTACAATCAAGCCTTCTGGTATTTATATTAATAAACCCTTAACCGAATTATTACTTGTGCATTGCGCAAGGCGTTCTAAGTTCCTTTATGACTTTTTACCGAACAATCTTTTCCGCTATCTTTGAACCCTAAATTACTTTGTGTATGGGTTCAAACAAAACAAACTAAATGCACAAAATGAAAACTCTTATTAACTTTTAATGGGGAAGTTAATTTATCTTGACTGGAATCGAAAACTTTGAGCTTTCTAGAAAATAAAATTTATTCTTGTAATAAATTACCACTATTTTCTAACAGAGAAACTGATAGGAAAACAGTACAAGAGTCTTACTTGAATAAAGGGTAATTAAATAATATTTTAATATAGAAATATAATTTCCCCTATTTTGGAAACCCTAGAGGCGACAGGAACCCTAAGGGATACTAAGGTTTGCTACTCCTCTCACATGGGATGGGCTCATTGGGCTCGTCTCATGTACTGTGTACAATTATATGTGTTATCAATACTTTTAACCAACACTTATCATTTATCCAATTCAATAACTATTTTATATTTCCCAAAATATTAACTAATTAAATTAATTAATTTATCCAATTAAATTATTTTCTCAACCCAATTGTAATTTCATTAAAATCATAACTATTTTCGTATTAGAGTCTACAACGAAATATATTTATTTGCCCCAATCAATAAAATTATAATGATTAATTAATTTAATTCTCACTTCAAACTTCAATTATTTAATTGCAATAAATTAAATAATAATTTGAAGAAATTAATTTAATTTCTATGTCATGTTTTGTACTTAGCGAGAAAAATACATTTATAGTGGATGATGATACATGCAATCTATTTCTCTCAATCATTGTTTTCATTCATTTCATAATATCGATTCTACATGCATTTCATTTTGGGTTATATCGAGTTCGCGAAGGGGTTAATTGGACATATAATTAGGGCTCAAATAATTTATAATTAATTTTCGACTCTTCATCTATTAATTACAACATTATTTAGTTTTGGAGTCATTCCACTAAAGTACAATGATCGGACATGCCATTGACTACAAATAATGTTGCATGTGATTTATTTATCTAATTATTCATTTTCATTCATCTCATCAATTCAAATGCAAATCATCAAGGTTGTATCGAGCTAATAGAGGGACCGATTGGACATATATAATTAGGGCTCAAATAATTTTAAATTAAGTTCTGACTCTTCATCTTTTACGTACAACATTATTTAGTCATGGAGTCATTCCACTGAAGTACCAGGACTGAGCTCTTCGGTACTGAACTCTCCTTATTATATACCATTATGAAGGCAACTTATTTAGTGTTCGTCTGATGACCTTGTCATATGTGTGTTACCCTCATAGGTTATCCTTGATCTCTTAGGGTTAAATTCATTCACCTAATATGTTCCTATTGTTGGATCTAGTACCCTAAGTGTAGTATATTCATTTTGCATACTTGTATTTTTCAAATAAATTGGTTTGATAAAATATCCATTATTTACATTAATATTCTTTGTATATTGTTCTCAACAGTTTTTGCACGTGATGCAAAATGAAAACAAATATTGGCTCACTGATAACAAATATTGGCTCACTGATTGTCTAACATTTAAGTAATACTAAGCAGTATTACGTGATTGGATTGTAATACGAAAAGACAACTTGTATTAGTAGATAATCTAAATATGTCCTTAGCATAATTGAAAACGAGCAAATTAATTAAAAGATTGATATGTTGTCTATCAAGTCTAATTGGGGAGATGTTTTGTTTTAAGCATCGAAGCAGATGACTCCCAGAAAATAGAGACATAGATGCGACTGAGACTTGTTGGACTGAGATAGGACCCAAGTAGAATAGATCCTAGATTCGTATATGGACTTATTCACTTGTGACATTTGTAGTGTGGCGTGCCTTAATCTTGTGTTCAACTAGATAAAGAGCCAAAAATTGGTATATTGGGTATACTATTTCTGTAGTATGTAACATCATTTACAATAGTGGAATTCAAAGCCCAACTAAAGGGTAATGATATCCTCTTATTGGCATTACATGATAGATGAAAAGTAAATGTGGTTATGGGTCGCTTGTCTTTATGATAAATGACTTGATTACTATTTGAAAATAGTTGACTTTTCATGAAAGAAAATGTAATGGTTACCATAAGATAAGATAGGATCATATTGGGAGAATAAATTTATCCCAAAGAGACTAAAGTATCCTATGAGGGTAACACACTTATGATAAAGTCATTGGACGAGCACTTATTAAGTAGCTTTTGTAATGGTATGCAATTAAGGAGATCTCAGTCACGATACTATAGTGAAACGACTTTGCGACTAATAAGTTTATAATTAATAAGTGAAAATTTGGAACTTAAATATAAATTATTTAAGCCTTAATTATATTTGTGTAAGCAGTCCATTGTTGGATTTGGAGCCGTAAGTGTAGTATTTTTTTCTATGTACACTTGTAATTTTTTCGAATAGATTGGTTAATAAAATAACTCATGAATTTCATTAACATACTTTGTATAATGTCATCATGTGATTTTTACATGCAAACAAAAATAGAAGCAAATATTGGCTCACTGGTTGTTTAATGTTTAAATGAATACTAAGCGATATTATGTGGTCGGATCGTAATACAGAAAGGTAACTTATATTAGTAGACGAACCTAAACATGTCCTTAGTCTAATAAAAAATGAGCAAATCGATTGAAAGAATAATATTTCGTCTATCAAGTCCAATTGTAGAGATGCTTTGTCTTGGGCATCGGAGCAGATGACTTCTAGAAGATAGAGACATAGATGTGACTGACTGAACTGACAGTACAACGAACATGACCCAAGCAAAATAGATCCTGAATTTTTTTATAGATTTATTAACTTGTGACATCCATAGTGTGACATACCTAAATCTTGAGTGGATGACAGACTATGTATGCGTGACTCGTACACTTTAAAGAGAGAAAAAGCTTGAGTTCAAATAGATAAGGAATCGAAAGCTGGTACGTTTGGTATAAGACTTTTGCAATATGTAGCACCATTCACAATATTGGAATTTATAGCTTAAGATATGAGTAAATGATATTCTCTTATTAGCATTATATGGTTAATAAAAAGTAAATGTGGTCACGGGTCGTTCATCTTTGTGATGAACGACTTGATTATTATTTGATAGTAATTGATTTTTCATGACAGAATATGTAATGGTTACTATGAAATAAAATAGAATCATATTAATGATATCCTATGAGGGTAAAACACTCATGACAAGGTCATTGGATGAGCACTGATCAAGTTACTTTCGTAATGGTATGCCGTTGGGGAGAGTGCAATCACAATACTATAGTGGAATGACTTCGTGACTGTCCAATAAATCATTGAAAAGTTGGAACTTAATTATAAATCATTTGAGCCCTAATCGCATATGTCCAATAAATCCCTATACTAGCTCGTTGAAACTAGAAATGAATTGCATATGAATCAAATGAGCAGAGATGGATAGAAATGGTAAAAATGGAGAAATGAAAAACATTTGGAAATGAAAGTGGTTTTCTCCAAAATGAAAATGACTTGGAAATAAATTTATAGTTTTCGAATAAAATGAAGTTCAAAAATGAAAATCAATCATTTGGTAATAGTGAATCCATTAAGTATGTAAATATTAAATATATTTTCTCATAGATTCTTTTACGATAAAATCATATTTTTATCAGAATTAGAATTGGGTTGAAAAACTTATTTAATTGGGGGAGGTGTTTATTATGGAAAATAGAAAAACAAATATCGAGTTGGATCAAATTATAAAGTACTATGTTAGAAGTCCTAGAAGTACTTGTAATTGGACTGGATATGGGAGAGATATTGTTATTTTGCTCGAAAATAGTGAGTTTTATTCTCTGCGTATAAATTATATTTTCTGGAATAACAATTCTACCAGTTTCTATTAGAGAGAAATTTTGCTCACACTAAAAGTAAAAAAAAAACTATTTCTAGTTTTCTGTTTGATTCAAATTAGTCCTGCTCATACTCGAAGCAATTCATGGTAAAAGAATAACGGAGAATGTTGTTTGGTTGAAAGTCAGGAAAAACAAGGATCTGTCTAACCGAAACCATATGTGCGATTTCGGTAAAGGGTTTATTGCTATAAATATCACAAATAGGCTCAGTTTTCAAAATTTTTATTTTTCGCTATGCAAGAATAATGTTTTCGAACCATATTTTTCCAATAATTGATATCGGAGCCAGGTTGTGCTATGTAATCAAAATCAAAATTCTCTCTCTTCTTCATGTGTGATTAATTTTGACAAGATGTGACATTCTTGTAATTGTATGCATGTCTAGGGAAATATATGAGAATGATTGTATTTTATTATTTTATTATTATGTATGATAAAGTAATTTTCTCAAACTTGGTGATTCTTAAAATATTAAATGTAATTTATTAATTTCTCGGGCATGTATAAATTATATCATGGACTATCATCTCCACGCATGGTTTAATTTTATTATTTGAGAATATAATATGTGAGCTACAAACAAACATAGAATTTATGTAACTTAAATTTTTCGACGGAACCCGGAGAACCAAGACATATTAAAAAAGATCGAGACAATGCAAACCCGACCTAGCCAAACTGGCAATAGACCGATGGTGGTTCGACAATAAGAGGCTATCAGTGGTTCGACGATAATGGCTAGTGGCAGTCAACGGTGGGTGACGATGACCTTAGATAGGCCATCGGTGGCCAATAACTGTAGATCGACGGTGGTCATTAATGGCAGAAAGGCAGCAACGATGAAACGTGATCTGATACCGCAACAGAAGTTCGTAGTGGCAAAATGAGAAGTCCTAAAGTATGCTTTGGGGTGAATTTTGTAATTTTTTATTTTATTTTAATTTTTTTAGGATGAAATCATGAAAAATTTGGTCGTGTAGGGTTATTTAAATTTTTATGCATTTATTTATGTGATAAGCCTGATGATATTTATTTGACTACGAATGTATGTTCATGCATATGTATGATAAGCATGCCATATAGTTTAGGGAAGAATGCCACATGTACTTGTCATGCATATATTGATCATTCATGATTGAATTTAGACATTAAAAACCTTGCATTTTTTAAAAAAAAATGAGTGGGAGAAGGTCCTACGACTTCCATCAATGGCCTCTTGTGATGACATGGCAGTTTGACTACCCAACGATATGATTGTCATGTGGATCTCATTGAGTAGATTTTTTGAAAGTAAGTAGAACTGTCTTGTAATCGTATGATAGTTGAACCGACCTCTGTGGTAGGTATTATCATGTGATATAGCAATAAGTTTTATCTTCAAAGAGGACAACTAGTCACAATATGTTACTCAATGAGATTATCCCACGATGACTTATTTGTGGTACATGATGCGATGAATGTTGAGTTGATGGTTATAACACAAGATCTTCTAGTTAAGTAACTTCCCATGAAGCTCTACTTATGTTAGAATTATGGCCAAGCATTAAATGATTATTAGTACGTGTGAATATGTAAAGAGCTAGGTTCATGTTATTGATTGGATGAAAATCCATGTTCTTACTAGTTGATCATAATCACCCCATAGTAGCTTGATTTAATAGGTGTAGGAATTATCATTGCAACAACTTACAAAATGTTTTCAAGGTTAAATGTAAGGCGTATGTATCATCTTAATGCATATCGTAATGTTGCAAAATGTTTTTAAATATTTGCTTAATAAAAATATATTAATGAATGAATATTTTATTTTTAGTTTGAAAATGTCACCTACTCCCTTATTAAATATACTCACCGAGAACAAGTTGAACAAAAATAACTATAAGAAATGGAAAAAGAACCTAATTGATTGTCCTAAGTTGTGAGAAACTTAAAATAGTTCTTGATAATAGTGCCCTATGACCACCCAAGCTGAGGCTAGAAAACGCTAGAAGGAGTCTGATGAGATAACTCGCTAGCAAGTGTGACCAGCACCTTTTATAAGCAACTGGAGAGTTGTAAGATTGCAACATCGATTCTAGACAAACTTGAAGATATGTTCGAAGGCCAACCTGCCTTGGCTTGAAAGTCGACTATTACTAGCTTGATGAATACCCAACAAAATCTTGTCATTCCGGTGAAAAACCATATGATCATTCTTATGGGATATTTTGTTGATGTCATGGATAATGAGTCCAATTTGGAATAGAAAACTCAGATTGAGATGGTGTTGAAGAGCTTCTCCAAGGCTTTTGCAGGCTTTCGGGCTTCATATAACCTTACGAACAAAAACCTGACACTTACACAACTCAATAAGGAATTTTAATCCTATGAGTTGATGTGTCAATCGGTCTGAAGAGTAGAAGGAAATATAGTTGTCGCTTCTTCATCAAAATGGAAGGGAAAATGTGCTAAGGTCTTTGGGCCACCACAAGTGGAAAGGAAGAGAACCAAGAAGCCTAAAGACTTATCTAAGTCTAAATGCTTCTTTTGTAGTAAGAAATACCTCAATACTGAAGGCAAAGGTAAGAAACTCTTTATGATATAAGTTTTTTTAGTGGAAGATTCAATAGGCTAGTGGGTCATTGATTCAAGAGCCACTAATCACGTATGTGTTTCTCTATAGGTTTTTGAGGAGATGGAAGATCTTAGAGATAAAAGTTTATTGTTGCGGACTGAAAATGAGACAATTGTGGTAGTTAAAGTGTAACAGCTCGATTTAGACCCTAATCGGAACAGTTGTTTCGGGACCACGAATCCAAGTCAAAAAAATATTTAAAAAATTATCTACTATGTTTATTTTGTGTGAATTTATATCTGTGAAATTTTCGTGATTTAATTTTGTTGTTTGAGTGTCCGATTAAATAAAAAGGACTTAATTACGTAAATTGAAAATTTGATAGTTTAATGTGTGAGGACCAAATTGTTGTTGTCTTTCTTATATGGAGCATTATTAATGCAATTAGACCATAATTATTGTAGTGGACGGTAGTGACCATGACTTATAAAGATTTTATATTTTTATAATAAAGGTTATTTAAGTAAATTAATTAATAAGCCATTATAACATAAAACATAAAAAGATTAAAACCATTTTATGTTCATCTTTTATATTGACCGAAACTTCAAAATAAGAAAGAAAAGGAAAGCTTTTAAAGGTTCGACACTTACTCAAGCTCAATCAAGGTTCGTTTTTGTTCGGTTTTTGATAATTTCTATTTTTGAGATCGTTGCTTCGATTACTACAAAACCCATGCTTAAATTTTTTATTTTGGTGAATATTTTGAGTTATGCCATTATTGAGAGCTTGTGATTTTTTTTTTTTTTTGATAATGAAATATGAAAGACATGTTTTAGATTAACATGTTTTGTATTGGAGTTTTTGATGATTTTGAGTAACTAGGACTAAATTGCAAAAATAATAATTTGAGGGACTAAAATGTGAAATAAATGAAATATATGGACTTGTAAGAGTATGGGTAAAATTCGACCCAAATGGGTATATTGAAATTTTTATATTTTTGTGTTTTGTGTAATAAGAACTAAATTGTAAAAAGTGTAAATGTTAGGGGTAAAATGGTAATTTTCCCATTTATGTGTTTTTGGACTAAACTGAATGAAAATATGTTTGAAAGAGCTTCATTTGAATTTTTTAGATCAAGAACCAAAGAAATCAGATTTGGATCGGGGAAAAATGAAAGTTGTTGACTAGTCGTCCTGTTCCGTTTTACATCATTCGAGTTAAGTTTATAGGCAAATAGACGTGTTTAATTGTAGATAAATGCTAAATATATATGCTGGTATGAAAAATATGAATTTATATATGCTATTGCCGAATGTGAATAAGCTTGGTAACCATGTTCAAGCATTCATTTTAACCGAGTTACGACGTTCGAAAGCCCCGTATGAACCTTAGGAATAGTTAGGATACATATGTCATGACATAGGGTTTCGATATGTGATGTGCGAGTAAGACCATGGCATCAATATGTGACTCCGATATATTTGTGCGAGTGATGGTCGTAAAAGTAACTAAAAATTCGACTTAAGGCAAGCGCACCTATCGAACAGTAGTATAGTTATGGTGAGACCAGAAATATCGTATCCACGAGGACTAAAAGTACTAGTAATTACTATCTTTTTATTATCTAGCCTAAGAATTAAAGGGTGTTTTTAACTAAAACTAATTATTTAATTATCTAGGATTACGACAGAGATGGAAGTTGGAAAATACTTTAGGAAAATCGATGGAGAAGACAATACCCAAGGAAGGATCCGCCTAGACTTCACTTATTACCTTTGACATAGACAATTTATTCACTTGACTTATTCCATAAAAATCCCTGATTTATGTTAATATCTCTCTCGAGACTAAAAACAACTGACTCTAGGTTGATTAATCGAAATCTCTTTCTAATTAAAACCCCTATCGTCGCATTAACTCGATCTATGGATTCCCTTATTAGATTTGACTCTAATCTGATAGATTTATGTCATCCTATCTCTAGGATTGCATGTGTTTTCTGCCTCCTACTCTCCGTGTGTCCTTGAATCCTCTTCTAGGGTGTTTATATAGGCTTTAGGCCCTCAAAAGTGCCTTTTTCTGAATAGAACTAGACTTAGACTCGACAGGGACACGACCGTGTGCCAGACCCGTGTGCAAGTGCTCAAACCGTATGCAATTCTATCTTAGATTAATGTCGACACGGCCATGACACACGGGCATGTGGCATGCCCATGTGCTTTACACGGGCGTGTGGATCACCTGTGTAGAAGTGCCTAGGCCGTGTAGAACACTGTTTTAAGCCCAATTTGTCCGTTTTTGCCCTATTACTCGTTCTTTTTGCTATCCTAAACTCTCCTGAGTATAAAACATGATATTAAAGGATTAGGAGCATCAAATTCATTAAAACCAAGGAAAACTCATTCATAAATATGCTAAACATGGGGTAAAAATATGTATAAATTACGGTTTATCAGCGAGTTAGACCCTGTCTCGGACAGTGGCATCGATATGTGGTTACATGTAAGACCACGTCTGGGACGTTAGCATTGTACGATATTTGTGTGATTATCCGAATGTCCTATCCAATTCTGAATGGTTCATCGGGCATTGATAAGTTGTGATCAAATGTGCAAAAGTGAGCTAAAATGGTCAGGTATGAATTGGTTTATTACCTATTTGAAATAAAGTGAGTAAGTTACTTAATATTTGTTGCAAAACATGCTTGAAGTAAAGTAAGAATATATGTGAATGTGAAAAAGGTATTCAGCCTTGTAAATAAATAATATGAACGTTATTGAAATTATTTTTGAATATATGCAATTGGTGGTATATTCGGCCATTGATATAAATATATATATGATTGTTATACTTTGACTTACGAGTATATGCATATAAGTGTACGTGTATTTGGTATGATAAAGATGTTTTGGCTTGGTCAGTGAATGATAGTTTGTTAATGTATCTTTATATATAAAAGTGTTTATTCGGTCATTACTATGCTTATGCATAAGAAGCTGTATTTTGATTCATGAGTATAAGTATATGTGTTCACATAATGATATTTAGCTTTGAAATTGAAGGATATTTTGCTTATATATATGTATGTCAATTCAGCCATATAATATAAATATGTATGTGATTATTACCCTTTGACTTATGAATTTATGCATATAAAAGTATATGTACTAGTTATGATAAAAATATTTTGGCTTGGAAATTGAATGATAGTTTGTTAAAATATATATATGTCCATTCGACCATGAATAATATACATGTGAAAGTATATATAAAATACATGAATTTGTAAGCTTAAGATTTAGAGGTACTATGATAGTATAATTTGGTTTAGTTTAAATGATTTAATTATGTAATTAAGTTGTTTTTTTGCTTATGACTTACTAAGCTATGAAAACTTACTCTGTGTGTGTTCATGTCTACCTCTGTTTCATAGATTTTGGATTCAAGTTTCGAGCTCGGGAATCGTCAGAGAAGCTTATCACACTATCGACTGTCTTCGGTATTTTATAAGCTGAATTTTCGAACCTATGGCATGTATATGCTAGATTGTAATTTGAAATGTTAGATTTTGGTTTTGAATAATTTAAGCCATACGAAAATGGCCTAACTTCAATGCTTTATTACGGTTTTGTTTGATTATGGTTTAAGTTCATTTGGTTATTATGCTATGTGTCCTGAATGAATGGTATTTGTGATATTTATTTTGTGCATTGAAGTTGGTTGGTGATTTTGGATGTGTGCATTTGGTTGATTCAATTATGACATATGGATAGATAAAAGTATAAGTGAATTTGGTTGTTGTTAGGATCGACCCGATTAAGCAACGAATAAGAAAAAATAACAGAATAAATTGAGAAATTGAACACACAAATTTAACATGGAAAAACCCCTCCGAAGAGGATAAAAAACCACGGGAAAAGATAATTTTACCATAATTGCAAAAGAACAAAGAGTACAAAAGATGGAGATAAAAACTAAACCCCGAAAACCCGAAAATAAAGAACCCACAAAATAGAAACACAAAATTCTCTAAATATGTTATGAGTTCTAATCTCTAATGAGTGTTTTTTCTAAGGTTGTAAAAGAGCCTATTTATAGGCTAAATTCATAGGTCAAATAATAATAAAATAATCTAAACTAATTAGTGTTTGATTGAAACAAGTAAACAGAGTTTAACTAAAATATTATTTCTCAAATTTGACTAAAAATATGAGTCATATTTAACAAATCTTCACATTGACTCATATTACCACAACGCCATCTTTGCCAAAGCCCGCCACGAGCCTATCTTGAACTATGCAGGGAATTAACTGAATCAAATTTGTGCTTAGAAACTGAAAGACTTCTACCCTTCGACTTATACACTGCCAAATCAAAACTAACTCAGGTCTGATTTTCACGAACACAGTGCCCTAACTTTTCAAAACCTGTATCCAAAAGAGAACCTCTCTTCAACAAAACGGTCATACCTTTTTCCCTCCTATGACTAAGTTGCCTCCGCTCCAAACGAGTTGACTTCGACTCTGTAACGAATGAGGACGTCCTATTTCACCGATCACTGTAGAACCTTCCAGAATATAAAGATTGGCGGTTCTCTTACCTTTTAACAAAACGTGAGCTCCACGAGATACTTTAATACCGCTCGACTTGATGTTGATTCTACATCTTTTCAAGTCTAAAATACTCAATGAGATGAGATTCTTTCGTAAATCAGGTACATACCTGACATCTAAGAGTGTCATAATCGTCCCATCATGTATCCTAATTTTAACAGTACCAATACCAATTACCTTACTAGTTGAATCGTTTCCCATGCGCACAACTCCACCTTCAACTGAACTGTATGTAGAGAATCATTCTCTATTGGGACACATGTGGAAAGAACATCCCGAATCTAGGATCCACTCGGACGTGAGCTTGGAGTTATCGCTCGTTGACACTAGCAAGAAATCATCACCGTTTTCATCGGTCAAATTAGCACCAGCTACATCTTCCTCGTTACTCTCAGCAGTTCTTTTATTTCGCAGTTTATAACAATCTGCTTTGACGTGACCTAACTTTTTACAATAGCGACATCTTTTGTCTCGTTTCTTTGATGCTACCAAAATGGAAGGTTGCCTATCTGCCTTGCTATCCAAATGAAACTTATTATTGAGTTTATCTCTACTCCACAAATGACCCTTTACATCTTCGAACGAGAGTTTGTATCTGCCATAAATTAGGGTCTCCCTGAAGGACTTGTATGAAGGGGGTAAAGAGCACAATAATAGCATAGACTGATCTTCATCGTCAATATGAACCTCAACATTCTTTAAATAATTTAAAAGAGTAATGAATTGACTAATGTGATCTCTAAGAACCTCACCTTCATTCATGCAAAACGTAAATAGACGTTGTTTCAACACAACGGTTAGCCAGAGACTTAGTCGCATAAAGAGTTTCTAACCTTTTCCAGAAGGCGGATGAGGTCTTCTCCATCATTACCTCCTGCAATACTGTATTCGTGAGGCACAGCTGGATTGCAGACAAAGCCTTTTCATCAAGCTCTTCCCATTCTGTTTTATTTAGATTCTCAGGCTTTTTCCCGGTAGCAACCTTTTTCAAACTGGATTGAACTAGAATTGCCATCATCCGAACTTGCCACAGATTGAAATTTGTCTCACCATCGAACTTCTCAATTTCAAACCTTGTTGTTGCCATCTCTAAATGAACTGATTTATGAAAATTAAACTAGCTTTGATACCACTTGTTAGGATCGAGCCGATTAAGCAACGAACAAGAAAAAATAGCGGAATAAATTGAGAAATTAAACACACAAATTTAACGTGGAAAAACCCCTCCAAAGAGGATAAAAAACCACGGGCAAAAATAATTTTACTATAATGGAAAAAGAACAAATAGAACAAAAGATGGAGATAAAAACTAAACCCCGAAAACCCGAAAACAAAGAACCCACAAAACGTAAACACAAAATTCTCTAAATGTGTTATGAGTTCTAATCTCTAATGGGTGTTCTTTCTAAGGTTGTAAAAGAGCCTATTCATAGGCTAAATTCATAGGTCAAATAATAATAAAATAATCTAAACTAATCAGTGTTTGATTGAAATAAGTAAACAGAGTTTAACTGAAATATTATTTCTCAAAATTGACTAAAAATAGGAGTCATATTTAACAGTTGTTAATTTGGTTAAGGTGTTATTCATGATTTGGAATTAAAGGATGATAGGTTATATTTGAATATAGAAAAAGTTTATTTTGATATGTTTATTACATGGTAGATAAGATTTGTGTATGGGATATATGTTTATATTTGGTTATTGATTTGTTCTTGTGAAGTATAAATTGTATCATGAATTGATTTGGAAGCTAGTATAATGTACTTGTGTACTCGGTTATTTGGTGAAAATATATGAAAGGGTTATGGTCAACTTGGTGATTTGGTACCTGTATATATATATTTGCACAAGATGAAATGGTATGACACATTTATTAACTCAAGGTATATATGTATAATGATATAAGGTGGTGTTTCGGTTATGGAATAAATGATGTTTGTGTTTGAGTTATAATTTGTAATGCATTAATTAGCAAAATGTATGTCAAGTATATGTGGTACATTGGAGTAAGCTTATGTTATAAAATAATGATAAGTATGACTATATGGATTTGATAATTATTTGAAAATCAATTAATATGCACTAGTAGATCTTGGTTGCCGAATAAACATGAAATGAATATGATTATGTATCGTTTTCAAATAGCACATTATTTGAACATTTTGGATAATTTATTTGAGTGGTTTAATTGGTTAAGTTGATTATATATTTTGGAATATGCTAAGTGGATTATTACTTATATGTATTTATGATATGCAGATATTGTATTTAGGTAAACAAATGCTATAATGGAATATATCATTTTTATAAGATGAAATGATGTATGTTTGCTTACTAATTAGTATGTATATAAAATTAGAAAGATAATAAAAAATTTTATATTTAAATTATTTGAGTGCCATAATTGTTATAGTATACATATATGATTGGTATGTGGAATGACATATGCTTGGTTTCAAATTTAACAACCGATTTTCATGATTCTTTGTTGTATTGATTAAATATAATCTTGGAAATTTTATGAATTATAGAATTGAAGCATGTTAGTTGCTTTGCAAAATATATATATATATATATATATTTACTAGATGATTAACCTTGTAAAGAAAGTCTGTTCTTAATTGTTTTATGATCGGTAATGCCTCGTAACCCCATTCCAGCGACGGATACGGGTTAGGGGTGTTACATAAAGTAGTGAGAGATGTACATATTTACTTTGGTAATTTTAGGAAGATTATTTTGAAAGACGTTTTTCTATGTACTAAGTTTCAAAAGAAACTTAGTTTCTGTTGCATGTTTATATAAAGACAGCTTGACCGTGATTTTTAATAATAGTACTGCAATATTTAAAAATTACAAACTAATTTGTAATAAATGAATGTCAAATAATCTCTATTTTATCAAACCAAAGATGTACACACTGCTTGCGATTGAAATTTTGAATAAAATACTTAAAACTTCTCATTCTAATGAGGCATACCTTTGGCATTTGAGACTTGGTCGTCTTAACCAAGACAAATCATTAGACTTGTGAAAGATGACACTTTAAGTTCGATTAAAGAATTCAATCTTCCATAATGTGAATCTTGCTGGGAAGTTAAGATGACTAAGCGATTTTTTAAATGCAAAAAGAACGAGGGTTATGAAACCCTTAGAAATTGTGCATACTAATGTATATGGCCCCATGAGTATTAGTGTGTGAGGTGGTTATGAATACCACGTAACCTTTATTGATGATCATTCTAGATATAATTATATGTATCTAATGCACCGTAAGAGTGAAACCTTTGATAAGTTCAAAGAGTTTCGTGTAGAAGTGGTGAAATAACTATGTTTACCCATAAAGGCATTTCAGTCTAATCAAGATAGGAAATATTTATCAGATGAGTTTTAAGGGTACCTTATAGAGAATGAAATTCTATCCCAGTTAATTGTGTTGGGCACTCCACAATAGAATGGCGTGGCAGAGAGAAGAAATCAAACATTTTTAGACATGGTTCATTCGATGTTAAGTTATTCAAATCCAATCTCTTTTTTGGGGATATGTGGTATAGACGACTTGCTATTCTAAATGATGTACCAACTAAGGAAATATTGAAAAATCTATACGAATTTTGGAAAACTATTTAAGGATTTGAGGATGCCCAACCCATGTATTGGATTCACGAACAAAATTGTGCATGCTTGTAGGAAATCTAAAAGGAACAAAGGGTGATTTGTTTTGTAACACGAAAGGGAAAACCGTGATAGTGTTAACTCATGTTACTTTCCAAGAAGAAATTTACATGAATAAGTTCAAACCTGGAAGTAAAGAAGTACTTGAGGAAATTTCAAGAAATATGAAAAACCCTACGAAAAAGTTCGAAAACCAACTTTTAGTAGTAGACCTGCAGACGATAAGCATCATAGGGTGCTTTATCGTAGTTGGAGGGTCTCTCGTAGGCCTGAGTTCTTCCACTCTGGTGGAAGTGTTTGAAACATTAAGTCTTCTAAATAGAAAGATATTGACTAACTCACATAAGATAAAGTGATGCAAAATGCTGATTCGAAGCTCTGAGAAATAACTATGAAAGCTGAGATGGATTTTCTGGATTAATCAAAAGGGATAAAACCCAAAGGATATAAGTAGATCTAAAGAAGAAAATAAATGCAGATGGAAAAGTGGAAACTTATAACGCCAGATTTTTAGAAAAGGTTATACTTAGAAAGAATATGTTGATTTTGAAGAAACATTCTCTCCGGTTGCCATGCTCAAGTTAATTTGCATATTGTTATCCATTACGGCAGCTCTCGATTACAAGATCTGGTAAATGGATGTCAAGACAATGTTATTGAACGACTATATTGAAGAGAGCATCTACATGATGCAACCTACTAGATATATAGCTAAGGAATTGAGCATAAAGTTTGCAAACTACTTAGATCCATATATGGACTTAAGCAAACGCCCCGCTCATGGAATCAAATATTTGATCAAGAGATCAAGACTTTTGGATTTGAGCAAAACATGGATGAACCTTATGTTTATAAATATTTAGGGGATGAAAAGGTAATCTTTCTCATTCTATACGTCGATGACATTCTACTCATTAAGAATGATGTAGGGACATTGTCGATTAAACTATGGTTAACGCAATAGTTTAGCATAAAGGATTAGGGAGAAGTTAATTTTGTTCTAGGTATTCGAATCCTAAAGGATCGACAAAACAAAGTGATAACACTATCTCTGGCTTTATGCATAGACAAGATATTAGAACATTCGATTTGAAGAAGGGAAATCAACCTTCTGTATTAAGATTTCATCTTTCTTTGGAGTACTGTCCTAAGACAGTGGAAGAAAGAGAAAGCATGAGAAAGGTCCCCTATGTTTCGACAGTTGGAAGTCTCATGTATACTATGTTGAGCACATGTCCAGATATTTGTTTTGCATTGGGATTGGTGAGTCAACATCAAACGAATCTAGGACCAAGATAGTGGCAAACAGTCAAGCATATACTCAAGTATTTACGAAGAACGAGGGATTATATGCTTGTGTATTATGGAGGAGATCTTACTCCTATCAGATATACTGATTCTGACTTCCAAATGTGTCATGATTCGAGGAAATTAACATCGGGCTGTGTTTTTGTCCTAAATGACGGTTCAAAGTATGAATAAGTGTCAAGTAAGGCTACATTACTAACTTCACTATGAAGGGTCATAGTATGAATAAGTGTCAAGTAAGGTTCATAGTATGAAAAGTTGTGACACTGTAATACTGCAGATATAGCTAAACCTCAAAGAAACCACATAAGGACAAAACACATTGATAGAAAGTATCATAAAGGAGACGGTAGTGTTGGACAGAATAGCGGATGTAGTTAAAGATCGTATCTGAGGACAATCCCTGGGGATTTTTTTTACCAAAACTCTACTACCTAGAGAGATATTTGGGAAACATATGGAGGGCATAAGAATGCGAAACATGTCTCATCTACTTCACTAGTGCATGGGATATTATTAGACCTGGTGCCTTAAGTGTAGTAGTTTTATCTATGTACACTTGTAATTTTTTTCAAACATATTGGTTAATACAATAATTCATGGATTTCATTAGCATACTTTGTATAATTTCCTCATGTGGCTTTTGCATACAAAGCAAAATAGAAGCAAATATTGACTCACTGGTTGTCTAATGTTTAAACTAATGCTAAGTGGTATTATGTGGTCGGATCATAATACAGAAAGACAACTTTTAGTAGTAAACGAACCTAAACATGTTCTTAGTCTAATCAAAAATGAGAAAATCGATTGAAAGACTAATACGTCATCTATCAAGACTAATTAGGGAGATGTTTTATCTTGGGCATCGGAGCGAATGACTTCTAGAAGATAGAGACATAGATGTGACTGACTAGACTGATAGTATATCAGACTGGACCCAAGAAGAGTAAATCTTGAATTTATTCAATTGTGACATTTAAAGTGCGACATACTTTAATCCTAAGTGGATAGCGAACTATGTATGCGTGAATTGTGTACTTTGATGTAAGTAAAAGCTTGAATTCAAATAAACATGTCACTGAAAGATGGTACGTTGGGTATACTACTTTTGCAATATGTAGTGTCGTTCACAATAGTGGAATTCATAGTCTGAGATATAGGTAAATGATATCCTCTCATTGGCATTACATGGTTGATGAAAAGAAAACTTAGCCACGGTTTGTTTGTCGTTGTGATGAATGACTTGATTACTATTTGAGAGTAATTGAATTTTCATAAAGAAAGTTGTAATGTTTACCATGAGATAAAATAAGATCATATTGGGAGAATGAATTTATCCCAAAGAGATTAAGGATATTCTATGAGGGTAACACACTTATGACAAGGTCATTAGATGAGCACTGATTGAGTTACTTTTGTAATGATATTTAATAAGAGAGCTCAATCACTATATTATAGTTGAGCTCAACATGTTTATTTTATCATTAAAAAAAAACTAAAAGCTACACATTAAAGAACTTCTATAAGAATAAAAAATTTAAAAATAGCTATTTCATTTTACATTATGGATGAATGAATAAGTGATCTAATTTCTTTCAATAGAGGATATGGTAATTAACTAAGAAAAAAATATTACAGCAACCTCAGTTAACTCAGGAGTTCTTTATCCATAAATCTCCCTACTATTCAATTGCATCTCGTAGCATCTAAAAGTGTGCCAAATGTGGCAAAGAGTCCTTTACACATAAAAATCATAACATTGTTTGCATAATAATCCCGTCTCTTGAGAACCACTTGTTTTTTTTTTTAAATTGCCTTTAAGATCTCATACATCACTTCCATATTCTCATTTGGTCTATTTTTAGCTATTCCATGAGGTACTACAGTGCTAAGGTAAGCGAGATCATAAAATCTAGAAGATAAAACAAATTCAAGATAGTGCACAGAAATATTAATTTTTTTTCTATCTATCCATCACTATTTTCTCAATCTTCAATCTCTTAAGCTTATTATCCTTCCCTTCACCAACAAGAGTTGGGTGTAGTGGTAAGATGCATTGCACTCTCAAGGTGAAAATGTGGGTTCAAACCTTGGAGGCGACATTGTTGTGAGGACAACCACAAACCCGAACATGAACCATGAAACGAACATAAGGAATACAAAAAATGATCCATTGTATTTCACTTATAATTGGACCATTCTTATAACAAAAACTAATTAAACTATAAATTGGTATTGTGATAACTAACAAATAATGTACCTCATCCCAAAATTCATCATCCTATATCTATCTTTAGTGATCAAAGTGCCCATAACTTTTTATAAGATTACAACTATTTTTCTCCACTTTTCCATAAATTCAAAACAAGAGTTATTGCTAAGGTCCTGTAACAGTAACAAGTCTTTGAAGCATAATATAAAAAGACAAATCTTATCTTAGCAACTTTCAAAAGTTCCAACTTTGAATGAGTTCTAAAACTTGCCAATGCATGAGAGTTACTGATAAGTTATTTTACAATTTTTTTGCCCTAAAAATATGCGTTCTCAAACCATTTAAAAGTGAAAGTTAGTTCTTTAAATATCAAATTCAATATATGAAAAACACAAAGGGACCAAAAAGTATATGTACTTCAGTAACTTTTCTCTAGCTAATTTACAATTTGATGCATTATCAATGACGACTTAGGTAACATTAGAAGGATCTACGTCATCCATTCCTTTCAATAGTAGTTCATCAATTTTTGCATTTGATTCATCAACCATTGAATAATTTTCAATATAAAGAAAAATTGCACCATGACTTTTTATAGATAAAATATTAATTAATTTTTTTTTTCTTTTACTTTTAACCAACCATTTGAAATATAGATACCCTTCAATATACAAAATCTTTCACATAAATCAATTCTTTATTTATTGTTGTTTTCACATCATCTAATAAAAAAGTTCAATAATTATGTTTTATAGCCTTTAGGTGTATTATTAATGAAATTTATAATCTTACAAAATTATGGTGCTTTATAGCCTTTACTTGCATATTGATGACATTACATATTTTACAAAATTGAAGCTTTTGAAGAACATTAAAAGGGATGCCACTAGAAGATAATGTAGTGACAATTCCCTTATCAACTTGATGTTGGTCCATGTATTAAAACTTTTCTATAAATGTACCTTTATTTTTGGGCAATCTATGAGTTGTGAAATTCAAATTCTTCAAAGAATGTGATGTGCCTCTTTTATTTGCTTTTTCTACTTTCTTTTGAATTTTCATTGGTAGTTCAACAAAGTAGAATATCTCTTACTTTTTTTTTATTCTTTTCGTGTACAAGAACAAAAAAAATTGCATGGATATGAGTGTATGTACTAGTAAAAGTATTATTGTAATGCTTACACAATTAAACTTTTACACTTAAATTTTTATACTTGGAACACACTCATGATAACTTCATCTAACAAAGGTTTGCAAGTCAAATTCATTCACTTTATTGATTTTTATTGACAAGTTGTAATAGCATTGACCTATATATCATTCACTTCAAGATTTTTAATATTATACTCATCATTGTCAATGTATTCTTCATATTCAGATAATATAACATCTTCAATTTCTTCAAAGTGATCTATTGAAGAAAAATCATTAAATCATCTCTGTTTTTTTTTTCCAAAAGCTGTGTAAGTATTTTTATTTAATCTGTCTTTGATTTTTGTTTTGAGTGTGGAAGAATTAAGCTAAAGATGATTATTATACTACATAAATTGTGATTAGATGATAAATTTTAAAATTTAAAATGTAAGATTTAAGTAATAAAGTTTAAATTAATTGAAAAATTAAAATCTAAAATTTAGATGATAGAATTTTAATCTAAATATAAATTTTGTGTTTCAATAACAAAATTTTAAAATATATTTAATGATTCTACAAATTAATGGATCAATACTTAACTTGTTTATAGAATTTTAGAAAATTTAATTTAAAAAATTAAATATACATTCCAATTAGCTAAACACTTTAAAAAATAATTGTAACGCCTACTGTTTGGCACTATTTCATGAGCAATATAATATTTTGAAGAAAATTTAAAAGTGAGTCAAATAAAAGAGGAAACCAAAGAAATTAATTTGATATCAAAGAAAAAAATCAATGTAGAGAATTATGAATGTAAAATATAGAAAAATGATGAAATTAAAATTTTTGAAAAGTATGATGATCAAAATATAATTTGACCAAATTGAGAATATGTGAGATAATAATAGGTGTAACACTCCTATCCCATCTCTATTGCCGAATTAGGGTTACGGAGTAGTACTGATCAAAACAAAACAATTTCCTCATAACAAAAACAATTATACAATTTAAATGCTAACATATCACATTTGGATCTAATCATAGAAAAAATACATTTATGGGCATTAAATCTAGCCTACGAGGACCTAAAAACAATTTGGGAACAACTTGGGATCAAATAAAAATAAATCAAGAAATTCTGGAAAAATATGAAAATTTGGAAAATAAGGGTCACACAGTTGTATGACATAGCCCAGACCGTGTGAACATTCGAAGTCTAGACACATGGCCGTGTCCCAACTGGTGTGTTTATTCGAAATAGGGTCACACGGTCGTGTCGTAGACCATGTGCCAAACCGTATGTGTATTCGATGTTGGGTCACACGGCCGTATGCCAGGCCGTGCTACATACTGACTTGAAACACACAGCCGTGTTGCATGCCTTGTCTCAGACCATGTGAAACTTGCATGTAAAATAATAAAGACACACGATCGTGTGGAGAGACCGTGTGTGGCACATGACCATGTGACACACCCATGTCTCAGGCCGTGTGCACCTAAATTTCTTTCTAATACAAGGCATTTCAACATCGATATGTTAAGCCAAATCATAACTAGTTATAAACATGCTTTCAAAAACCTATAATTGAGTCCAAAACATACCTATTTCATACAATTTATGTGCCTAACCAATGTGTCCTTATTGACACCTCAATTTAAACATATACATTAAAACATTTCATCTAAAAGATCACCATCAAGCACTTGCTATCCAACTAATAACCATGTTCTCAAATCTTCAAATACCAAACACAAACCCAAAAGTAAAACTAACATGTCAAACATCATAAAATGCCTACCTAATTGACCTTACCACATTTTCATCATCATAAGAGTTACCAAATTAAAACAATGCTTACTCGAAAGCCTAAATATTTCCATACCAAAATACTATCAACTTGAGACTTAGCTTACCAAATCTCAACCATAAGAACTTAGTTACAATTCAAATGATAAATTAATCATAACCACATCAAGTCCTATATACATGCCACAACCAAATGACTCAAAGACAAAAGCTACCAAAGAGAGTCTAAATAGTGTGAGCGTTGAAGTTGATCCATCCGAACTGTTCCGCAAAACATTAACTACAGAAACAAAAACAAAAATAGGTAAGCTTAAGAAGCTTAGTAAGTCCATAGCTAAAGTTTCAAATCATTTTACCTCATTCCTTAAATGAATACTAAAAGAGCATTAGATCTCTAATGCTAACAATCATTTCCAAAATAACATAATGTTAATACCCAAAACTTTCATTTAAGCGATTCATAAACCACTGTAGTTCAAATCAAAATAAATCATTCTTTGCTATTTAAATTCATAACTCTGTTACCAAAATCGCATTTACAAAGCATGAGTTTCGTACATATATCTTTAAACTTTCCCTACGTGACAATATTGTTACAAACATCTTTTAAACACATAATCATTAAATTTTCAATTTCACCACTTAACATCTCCATGTCCATCCAAACATATCATCTACAAAACATTCATGAATTAAATATCAACTTAACTTAAACAAAATAGATAATCAAAAGGATGAATCTCTGATTCTTGATAACCGAATGCAAAATCATAGCACATTAGTATATAATCATATATAACATAATGATATTTTTCAAAAGAACTAACCAAATTTTATCAATATCCATATCTTCATGTACTTATCAACATTTATACATAAACATATCATAGTTTTATTTATCACATAGTAGCAATTTAAACATTCCACAGAATTGAGTAAGTACATAAGTTTTAAGTCAATTAATACATAGGCCGATGAACTATAGTAACACTACTTGGATACTCAGGTAACTACACCACAACATAGGCATCAAAGACGCGTAACAAAGGCACCAAAGTAAAAACAGAAGCACAAATGTGCAATCAGAGGCACCGAAGTGCAATCCTATACAAGCGCGCGTTCTAACCCTATTGGCATGCCAATCATATCCTAAATGTTTACTACGTTCAACCGGGCACTATAGTAAATTCATTACATTCATACAAATCCATCATTTAGAGGCACTTCATTATTTTCATACACATACAATAAAAACTATTACATTCATTTCAATAATGTGCAATCACAAGCATTGCCACCACCAATTATTCATTTTCATATGTACTTATTTGCAACATTTAATAGTATATAGGTAACTAATGAAACTTCACATATATATACAATTTACTAGTAAACAATGATATAATCATAAAGAAACTTGCATCTACATATCATTACACTATGAACTTACCTAGAATATGCTAACGATTGACTCGTAGGGACTAGTTCGTAATTTTTCTTTTTTCACGATTATTCTTTGTACGATTCGATTCTTGATCTAACTATGATAAATTTCATTCAACTAACCAATCCAAATACTTTAATCACTCAAATATACATATTTAATCTTTAATCAATATTTTACACTTTTATCCTAAACTTTTACATTTTATTCAATTTAGTTCCTAAATCCAAAACTTTCAAATTGAACACATTTAATCCCAAACCATGCTAGCTGAATTCTTCTTAATCCCTATATAGTCCATATTTAACAGATTTTCACAAAAAATTCATAAAATTTTACTATTTTAAAGATTCAGTCCTTTAACTAAAACCATCAAAAACTACTTTACAAACTAATCCTAACTAACAACCATTACTTCAAATCCATCATTTAACATAAAAAATAACAAAGATTCATCAATGGAAAAATTCAAAATCCTTAGCAGTTTCAAAAACGGAGGTACGGGTTAGGTTGCAAAAATCTCAAAAACATAAAAATTATAAGAAACAAGTGAAAATTTCACTCACATACAGAGAATTAAAGGTGGCCAAACTTTAAGCCTTCAATGGTGGTATTTCTTTTCAATTTTTGGCAGCCAAGGCTTTTTGGAAGATGATGTTTCAATTATTTTTATTTTATTAAAGCTTTAATCACTAAATTACAATTTTACCCTTTACTAAAACATTTATCTTAACTAAAAAAAGGCCTCAAACCGTCCATTTGAATCCAGTATGGACTAATTATCTCAAAAATACTCCCTCTTATGATAATTAAGCCATTTAATCATTAAAATTCAATAACGACTAAGTTATATGTTTTTTTTACAATTTAATCATTTTTAGTTATTTAACTAACTAAACATTAAAATTTCCGAACCAAACCTTCACATATCTAAATAGTATCCCCGTAAATATTTAGTAAAAATATTTACGAGTTCGGTTACAGATATGAGGTCCGAATACCTCACTTTCCAAAACCACTTGACTTTCGAGGCAACTACTTATACTTAACCATTAATACAATTAACTAAAATTCTTCAAATAAAAATTCAATATGAAATTATAATTAACTCATATAAATTAAATACTAATTATTACAGGTTCCGACACCACTGAAAATGAGCTGTTACAATATGGCAGAGAAAAAACCTGATCAAATTGAGAAACTAAGTCAAACCGGAAGCTTTGTTTGGATCAGCTCAAGTTTTTTATAATTCAGTTTAGTTTTGGTTAAATGATGTCATTGAAATACATCAATTCAGTTCGTTTCGATTTATTCTATTGGAGACCAAAATGTCAAAAAAAAAACCAATTAAAAATTATAAAAAAATATCAATATTTTTTGAACATATAAATTAAATATATAAACCCATTTAAAACCCAAAATAAAACTCATTGTATCTAAATTTTAAAAACTCATTGTATCTAAATTTTAAATATAGTTTTTATTTTACTTTTACATATTCTATAATTAAAAAAAAAAACCTAAATCTTATTTCAATTTTAGACTCTCATGAATTCATTGCTTATTTATATTGTTGTTAAAACTTCCAAGAATTCAAGTATTTATCTCTTTTCTGCTTATTATATACTGTGTTCTTTAATCTATTATTATTGTTGTTAAAACCTCTAAAAAATTGGTTATCATTATTAGCATTTTCAAGTTGGGTGCTTTTTGTTGTCATTACATATTAAGAATTATAAAATACAAATAATTTAACATTTGATTATATTAAGAGAAGATTGAGAGTGATTAAATTAAGGTTTAATTATATTATTTTATAAATATTTATAATTACAGACTTTACAAATTATTTTTTAGATAAATATATTAATTAAGATTTTATGTATAATTGATTTTTTTAATTATCAAAAAAATATAATTTTTATAAAAAAATACAGAATAAAATAAATAAATTATAGTAGAATAATGAAGTATTCTTTTTTAAGTAATTATGTAACACCCCTTACCCGTATCCGACACCGGGACAGGGTCCGAGGTGTTACCAGACTCAAACATAAACATTCATACAAAACCAGGCCATAAAATTTCGCCCAAATTAAAACCATTTATTAACAAACATATTGTCCCTTATATGGGCCCACGAGGCCCAAAACATACATTGGAGGGTTACACGCCCGTGTCTTCAGCCCATGTAACTCTCTGTTTATGACATCATCAACAAAATAGGGTCACACGGCCAAGTCACATGCCTATGTGCTTAAACCGTGTGGTGAATTAAATTCCAAAAATCAGGTGCAGACTTCACACGGCCAGGGCACATACCCATGTCCTGAGGCCGTGTCCTTCACATGGCTGAGACAGACGGTCGTGTCTCTGCCCGTGTGTTTACTACTGGGCATTCTGTTTTACTTAATTAGGGTGCAGGGGACACACGGCCGGATCACACGCCCATAGGGCAGACCGTGTGTCACACATGCCTAGACACATGCCTGTGTGTCTACCCGTGTGGGACACTTTGAGGCTATTTTCCAAGCCAATTGCCACCCTTATTTGCACAAACACATACATGACTTCAAGGGCACTTAACATGGCATAATTGAGCACTTAAACATACACAAACAGAACATGATTATGGCAATATCATGTTAGCTTATACATGCACGATACACCATACTTTATCAAGCCCATCTTACGAATTCTCACTTAAGTCATGGTAATCATCATATTAAACAAATCCCAATTAAATCTTCAAGCATTCATAGCCACAACACATCTCATCACATACACACAACCATTAATCACATCACAATTGCATGGGAACATGTATGCTTGAATAGATAGGCTTACAACCCAAAAATATCATCATAAGCCAACACATTTGGCTAAACCAATATGACATATAACAAAAAGACCAAGTCCCTATACATGTCATACTCAAAATGTTAAGACTAACTATAACCAAATGTCCAACTGATAGTGTGATCGAGTCTCTGACGTCCTTTGAACCCCTAGCTAGCTTGGCGATACTATAAGAAATGGAAAAATAGGGGAGTAAGCATAAATCTTAGTAAGTTCACATGCAAATAAATAGAAACATAATCATGAATATCATACAATTAACATAACATAATTTATATATATGTCATCATAGTTCTATAGGCATAACTTACTCATTTTCAATCTTACGAAAAGTTCATCACATACCGAGCTCATTCATATGAGTTTTTCGTACATACTTGTACCAACTCGTAACACATCCTCATATTTCATCATCATTGACTTACTTGTCGAATAACCCACTGATTTACCCGATGAACACTTGGAATACTATCGGATACACGAAAAGCTTGCACATAGTGCTTCATGCGTAGCCACATGCTACCTCATATCACATATCACACATTGCTCGCTCTCAAGCTAATTACGAGCCTGCTCACACAAGCTGACAGTCAGGACATAACTACAGGGTTGCTCACACAAGCTGACAGGTACCTGCAACACATGCTGAGCTACCCAGCCACCAGTAAACGTACAAGACCAGCACCCGGATCACATTACATACATCACATAATCTCATGAGCTCATAATTACATAGTTCCTAGTGACATGTCACTCGTATCCTAATCTATTCCTAAGATTCAAACGAGATTTTTTTGATGTCACATCTTCGTCGAACTTGTTCACAATGTCATTCTCATTTACCATAATATCGTTCATATGCTCATTATAACAATTAAACGTAGAAATTCATACATTAATAAAGTATTAAAACATGATACAACATTGCATTATTTTCACATGAACTTACCTCGGTACTAAAAATAGTAAAAACGAATCTAATCGTTGTACACCTTGTTTTTCCCCCGATCAAGGCCCGTTCCTCATCTTTCTTGCTCTATAATACCAAATTTAGCTTATTTAATACACACATTATTCAATTCAGTCTATAACTCATACTTTAACAAAATTACCTTTTTACCCTTAACTTTTCACATATTTACAACTTAGTCCCTAGGCTTGTAAAATGAAATGTGTCCATTTTCTTTGTCACCCAAGCCTAGCCAAACCCAACACATACTCATATTAGCCCATATTTCTCATTAAAACATACATCTTACTACTCATTTTACATCTTTTATGAATAAGTCCTTTTTATGCATTTCCATCAAAAATCACTTAGTAAAAGGTGTTAAACACATATCAAACTTTCATAATCTACTATGAAACATCAGAATACATGTATGTCACACATGGGTGGATTTTTTAACATGAACCCTAGCTCAAATAGATGGTAGAAATAGCTAGATCGGTTGATGACAACTTCAAAAAATACAAATAACATTAAAAAGGGGCTAGGATGCACTTATTGAGCTTGAAAGGATGAATAAAACCCTAGCTATGGCTCCTTAGAAATTTCGACAATAGGGGAGGAAGATGGACGCAATTTTTGACTTATTTTCCCTTTTTATTCTTTTATTAACTAAATGCCAAAAATGCCATTAAGGCATTTTTTTCAAACTTTTCCTATTCATACTCATTTTTGTCCAAAAATGTGGAAATTGGTCAAATTGCTATTTAAGGACTTCTAATTAATAATTCAAAGCTATTTCATACTTAAAGCTTCTATAATCTCATATTTTGTAACTTTTACAATTTAGTCCTAAAAGTTGAATTGGACACTTATTCATAAAATTTCTTCATGCAACTTTCACACAATCATGCAAACATGTCATGGACCTCAAAACAATCATAAGACAAATATTTTTACTCTGAATTTGTGGTCTCAAAACCACTATTTCGACTAGTCCCTAATTCAAGATGTTACAATTCTCCCCCATTATGGGTTTTTGTCCCTGAAAATCTTACCAGTAAAAAGGTTTGGGTATTGGTTTCTCATATTTTCCTCGGTCTCCCATGTAGCCTCTTCAACCCCATGTCTTTTCCATAATACTTTCATAAGGGAAATGCTTTTGTTTCTCAATTGTTTGACTTCCCGAGCTAAAATCTTAACTGGTTCTTCGCCATAAGTCATATCCGATCGAATCTTAACCTTTGTAGGTGAAATCACATGCGAAGGATCAGACCGGTATCGGCGCAACATAGATACCTGGAACAGATCATGAATTCTTTCAAACTTAGATGGTAAAGCCAACTGATATGCTACCAGCCCTATCCTTTCGGTAATCTCAAACGGTCCAATAAAACGCAGACTCAACTTGCCCTTCTGGCCAAATCTGAGAACTTTCTTCCACGGAGATACTTTCAAGAATACTTTATCACCGACCTGAAACTCAATCTCTTTACATTTCAAATCCGCATAGCATTTCTGTCTACCCGTAGTAGCTTTCAGACAATCATGAATTACCTTCACTTTCTCTTCGGTTTCTCTAACCAAATCAACTCTATGAATCTGACTCTATTTGAGCTCAGCCCAATACAAAGACGTTTGGCACTTACATCAATACAATGCCTCATAAGGCGCCATTTTCAAACTCGACTGAACACTGTTGTTATAGGCAAATTTTACCAACGGTAAATACTTTTCTCAACTACCTTGGAACTCAAGAGTACAACATCGTAGCATATCTTCTAGAATTTGAATTACCCGCTCCGACTGGCCATCAGTTTGCGAATGGAAAGCAATACTAAAATTCAGCTTTGTACCTAAAGCCTCTTGCAATTTTTTCCAAAACTGTGAAGTGAATCTCGGATCTCTATCCGATATAATCGACAAAGGTACTCCGTGCAATCTCACTATTTCAGAAATATACAACTCGGCTAACTTATCAAGTGAATAGTCAGTGCGTACTAGGATAAAATAACCCGTCTTTGTCAATTGATCTACAATAACCTATACAACATCTTTTTTTCTCGGTGTCAAAGGTAAACCCGTCACGAAGTCTATAGTAATCTGGTCCCACTTCTACTCGGGAACCATCACAGGTTGCAGTAATCCGGAAGGTACTTGGTGTTCAGCTTTTACTTGTTGACAAATCAAACATTTAGAAACAAACTCTGAGATGTCTCTTTTTATTCCTGACCACCAATACATTTTCTTCAAGTCATTATACATTTTCGTACTACCCGTATGAATAGACAAACAACCACCATGTGCCTCATGCAAAATCTTCTGAATTAACTCGGTATTTTTAGGAATACAAATCCTATCTCAGAACATTAAGCAACTATCAGAACCAATTCGAAAATTTGATTCAATACCCGACTCACACTGAATTCTCTTGTCTTGCAACTCACTGTCACTTTTCTAAGCTTCATAAATCTTTTAGAGAAACATCGGTCTAGCTCTCAACTCAGCTAGAATCGAACCATCATCTGATAAAGCCAAAATAGTGTTCATAGCCCTCAATGAAAACAACGACTTCATGTTCAAAGCATTGGCGACCACATTCGTCTTTCCTGGGTGGTAGTCAATCACTAACTCGTAATCTTTTATCAAGTCTAACCATCTCCATTGCCGTAGGTTCAAATCCTTTTGAGTCATCAAATATTTTAGACTTTTATGATCAATGAATACCCGACATTTCTCATCATACAAATGATGTCTCCAAATCTTCAACGCAAACACAATGGCGGCTAACTCCAAATCATGGGTCGGATAATTTTTCTCATGTGGTTTCAGCTGCCTCGAGGCATAAGCTATCACCTTGCCTTCTTGTATAACCCAATCCATTCAAGAATGTATCACTATAAACCACAAATTCTTTTCCCGGTTTAGGTTGTACTAAAATTAGAGCCTCAGTCAACAATGCCTTTAGTTTTTCAAAACTCTGTTGGCACTTTTCCGTCCATTCGAACTTGACATCTTTCTATAACAACCTCGTCATTGGAGTAGCAATCATGGAAAATATTTTAACAAACCGTCTGTAACAACCGACTAAGCCTAGAAAGCTTCTAACCTTTGACACATTCCTCAGCAGTTTCCATTCAACAATAGCTGAAATCTTACTCAGGTCAACTCTAGTACCATCACCCGAAACAATGTGGCCCAAAAATCCCACTTCTCTAAGCCAAAATTCACTTTTACTAAACTTAGCATACAACTGCTTGTCTCTCAAAGTTTGCAAAACCGTTCTCAAGTGCTCGGTATGCTCAGTCTCATCAGGAGAATAAATCAGTATATCATCAATAAAAACAACAACAAATTTATCCAGATATAGTCAGAAAATATGATTCATCAAGTCCATAAACACAACAGGAGCATTCGTTAAACCAAAATGCATAACCAAAAATTCATAATGACCATACCTCGTCCAAAATGCAGGTTTTGGCATGTCAGACTCCTTAACTCTCAACTGGTAGTAACCAGACCTCAAGTCTATCTTTGAAAACACTATGGCTCCCTTCAATTGATCAAACAAATCATCGATCCTTGGCAAGGGATACTTGTTCTTTATGGTTACCTTATTGAGCTATCGGTAGTCAATGCACAATCTCATTGAACCATCTTTCTTTTTCACAAATAGTACCGGTGCGCCCCGTGAAGAATAACTAGGTTTCGCAAAACCATTATCCGTTAATTCTTGCAACTGAACTTTCAACTTCTTTAATTCCATCGGAGCCATCCTATACAGAGCAATTGAAATAGGTGCAGTACTAGGAATTAACTCAACTTCCCTAATAGGAGGTAATCCAGGCAATTCTTCCGGAAACACATCCGGGTACTCATATACTACCAACACTGATTCAATTTTCAACTCAGACACTTTTGTATTCAACATAAAGGCAACATAAGCTTCACAACCCTTTCTCATACATTTTTGAGCAGCCATAGAAGAAATCATTACAGGCAAGCTATCCGATTCATCTGATTCAACCAGAAGAATATCACCACTTTTACATTTCAATTCAATGATTTTCCTTCCACAGTTTACTACTACATCATGCATGGTCAACCAATCCATACCAAGTATTATATCAAATTCATCAAACTGCAAAAGCATAGGATTGGCCGGAAAACAGTGACCATTAATCATCAAAGGACAATTCTTACGTACTTTGTCAACTAAAACATACTTGCCTAGAGGGTTTGACACTTTTATCACAAATTCTGTAGACTCAACAGGCATATTCATGCTAGATACCAATTTCACACAAACGTACGAATGGGTAGATCCCGGATCAATCAAAGCAACAACAGAAGTATCATAGAGAGAAAAAGTACCTGTAATCACATCAAGAGATGAAGCCTCTTCGCGAACGCGAATGACATAAGTCCTCGCAAGTGCTCTACCCTCGAGTCCCACAACTAGATCTCTAGGTTCACTCTTGCTATCCGCTTCATTTCTCGAATTTCTCTGTGGCCTCCCTTTCAAAGCAATATTACCAGATCTCGCACTCTGAAATTTCTCATTCTCAAACATCTCAAGACAATCCTTGATAAATTGATCTTGAGATCCGCACTTGAAACATGCCCGGTTATTCATCTAGCACTCACCGGGGTGACGTCTGCCACAATATTGACACTCAGGTCTATTAGGTAGAGCATTACCCACACTCGCTATCGAAGTTATCTGAGCCTTATGGCCCGAATACTGTTTCTCATGGTTTCTGTTCGAAAACTCAACTGAAGCACTTGATCGAGTATTAAACTCTCTCAGTTTCTTAGATGAAGACTGAAATGACTTGCCAATCTGTCTCTTCTTCAAATCTTGAAACTCTAACTCAACTTTTTTTTTCTCTTCAGCCAATTCCTCGGCCTTACAAGCTCTATCCACGAGCACAAAAAATTCTTTCAGTTCAAGGACACCAACCAACAATCGGATGTCTTCGTTTATCCCATCTTCAAATCTTTTACACATGATGGCCTCAGCCTAAACATATTCTCGAGCGTATTTGCTTAGTCTCACAAATTCATGCTCATATTCCGTTATTGTCATTCGGCCCTGTTTTAGCTCAAGGAATTCTTTTCATTTCTGGTTAATAAACATCTGGTTAATGTACTTCTTACGGAACTCTTCTAGGAAAAATTCCCAATTAACTCTCTCCCTTAGTACCACTGACACAAGGGTGTTCCACCACTAGTAAGCTGAGTCTCTCAGGAGTGACACAACATATGTCATACATTCCTCTGGTGTGCATGATAACTCATCAAATACCCTAATGGTATTTTCAAGCCAAAACTCTACCCTTTCGAGATTATCATCTATACTAGCTCAGAACTCCTCGGCTTCTTGTTTTCGAATTTTATCAACTGAAGGTCTATTCAATCTTATGAAGTCTATACCTTGGGGTGCTACAGGGTTAGGCTGAGGAATAGGTGGGGTTAGAGGGGTTTGAGTGTTTGGGTTCATTCGCACGAACTCCGTATACCATGCATCCATCATATGGAGAAATGCTTCCATGCCTCATTCTCCTCGACTAACTGTAGGGAGTCTACTATCAGACGGTGCTGCCCTTTCAGTGGGACCAGGCGCATTACTTTCAACATCATCCACCATTACTCTGTCGGGATCCATTTACTATATGAAAACACATTTTAAAATCGTTAAGAGTCGTTACACTATCATAATATATGTATGGCATGTATAGCTAGACTCGTACACATGCTATGTTAGTCTAAAAATTAACTAAATCGTAGCTCTAATACTACTAAATGTAATACCTCTTACCCATACTCGACACTAGGACAGGGTCTGAGACGTTACCGGATTCAAACATAAACATTTATACAAAACCGGGCCATGTATTTACCACTGGGCATTATGTTTTACCTAATTAGGGTGCAGTGGACACACGGCCGGATCACACGCCCATGGGGCAGACCGTGTGTCACACACGGCCTAGACACATACCCGTGTATCTACCCGTATGGACAACTTTGAGGCTATTTTCCAAGCCAATTGTCACCTTTATTTGCACAAACACATACATGACTTCAAGGGCACTTGACATGGCATAATTGAGCACTTAAACATACACAAACAAAACATGATTATGGCATTATCATGTTTGCTTATACATGCACAATACACCATACTTTATCAGGCCCATCTTACCAATTCTCACTTAAGTCATGGTTATTATCATATTAAACAAATCCCAATTAAATCTTCAAGCATTCATAGCCACAACACATTTCATCACATATACACAACCACTAACCACATTACAATTGCATGGGCACATGTATGCTTGAATAAATAGGCATACAACCCAATAATCATTATAAGCCATATCTCATGGCCTTATACAAAATGAATCAAATATCATCATAAGCCAACACATTTGGCTAAACCAATATGACATATAACAAAAAAACCAAGTCCCTATACATGCCATACTCAAAATGTTAAGACTAACTATAACCAAATGTCCAACTGATAGTGTGATCGAGTCTCTGACGTCCTTTGAACCCCTAGCTAGCTTGGCGATACTATAAGAAATGGAAAAAATAGGAGAGTAAGCATAAATCTTAGTAAGTTCACATGCAAATAAATAGAAACATAATCATGAATATCATACAATTAACATAACATAATTTATATATATGTCATCATAGTTCTATAGGCATAACTTACTCATCTTCAATCTTACGAAAAGTTCATCACATACCGAGCTCATTCATATGAGTTTTTCGTACATACCTGTACCAACTCGTAACACATCCTCATATTTCATCATCATTGACTTACTTGTTGAATAACCCACTGATTTACCCGTTAAACACTTGGAATACTATCGGATACACAGAAAGCTTGCACATAGTACTTCATGCGTAGCCACATGCTACCTTATATCACATATCACACATTGCTTGCTCTTGAGCTAATCACGGGCCTGCTCATACAAGCTAACAGTCAGGACGTAACTACACGGGCTGCTCACAGAAGCTGATAGGTATCCGCAACACATGCCGAGCTACCCAGGCACCGGTAGACGTACAAGACCAGCATTCGGATCACATCACATAATCTCATGAACTCATAATCACATAGTTCCTAATGACATGTCACTCGTATCCTAATCTATTCCTAAGGTTCAAATAGGATTTTTTGGATGTCACATCTTCGTCGAACTCGTTCACATTGTCATTCTCATTGACCATAATATCATTCATACGCTCATTATAACAATTAAACGTAGAAATTAATACATTAATAAAGTATTAAAACATGATACAACATTGCATTATTTACACATGAACTTACCTCGAAACTAAAAATAGTAAAAACGAATCTAATCGTCGTACACCTTGTTTTTCCGCTGATCAAGGTCCGTTCCTCATCTTTCTTGCTTTATAATACCAAATTTAGCTTATTTAATACACACATTATTCAATTCAGTCCATAACTCATACTTTAACAAAATTACCTTTTTACACCTAACTTTTTACATATTTACAACTTAGTCTCTAGGCTTGTAAAATGAAATGTGTCCATTTTCTTTGTCACCCAAGCCTAGCCAAGCCCAAAACATACTCATATTAGCCCACATTTCTCATTAAAACATACATCTTACTACTCATTTTGCATCTTTTATGAATAAGTCCTTTTTATGCATTTCCATCAAAAATCACTTAGTAAAAGGTGTTAAACACATATCAAACTTTCATAATCTACTATGAAACATCAAAATACATGCATGTCACACATGGGTAGATTTTTGAACATGAACCCTAGCTCAAATAGATGGTAGAAATAGCTAGATCGGTTGATGACAACTTCAAAAATACAAAGAACATTAAAAACGGGGCTAGGATGCACTTATTGAGCTTGAAAGGATGAATAAAACCCTAGCTATGGCTCCTTAGAAATTTCGGCAATGGGGGAGGAAGATGGACACAATTTTTGACTTATTTTCCCTTTTTATTATTTTATTAACTAAATGACAAAAATACCCTTAAGGTCTTTCTTTCAAACTCTTCCTATTCATGCCCATTTTTGTCCAAAAATATGAAAATTGGTCAAATTTCTATTTAAGTACTTCTAATTAATAATTAAAAGCTATTTCATACTTAAAGCTTCTAGAATCTCATATTTTGCAACTTTTGTAATTTAGTCCTAAAAGTTGAATTAGACACTTATTCATAAAATTTCTTAATGAAACTTTCACACAACCATGCAAATATGTCATGGACCTCAAAAAAATCATAAAACAAATATTTATACTTCGAATTTGTGGTCTCAAAACCACTATTCGAATTAGACCCTAATTCGGGATGTTACAAATTAATTATATTTTCAATCTTTACTTTTATTTTTTTAAAAAAAATATAATTTAATTTATCCGTGTGAGATTATTTTTTGAGAAAACAAATTTTCACTCTTATATATACTAATTCTATACTAATTCTCATGTCACATCCATGATATGTGGTTTTACGTGTTTATTTTTTAATTTTATTAAATAATATATTTTATAATTTTTAAAAAGGTAATTGACAATTAAATGAGAATTGGTCTAATTTATAATAAAAGGCTATTAATTTTGAAAAATAATTGAGAGAATAAAATAACACTTTAGAAGTAATGAAAATAAAAAAGTGGAAAACAACTGATAGTAAAATATTAAATAAATGTTGAGGGTTTTTTTATGGAGAGAGCAAGTGTAACACCCCAAACCTGACCTAAACGTTACGATCGAATCTTGAGGAATTACATAGACTTGTTTTAAATTTTAGATTTTGAACTAGAAAAGTGTGTTTTTTGAAAAATGTTAATTTTGACAAATCTCTTGCAATCTTTCAGGAAAATACGCGTAAGTCTTATTTACTTAGCAGAAAAATAGTTACTTTGTTACTTAGTTATGCAACGAAAGTTTTGAGTTGATAGTTTGTAAAACGCGATTTCAAAATGTGAAAATGAATAATTTTGCAATTTGTCCAAAGCATAATCCAAATAGAAAACCCAATAAAAACTGAAAATAAAGTCCAAAATATTTAAGCAGTCAAAAAGTCAAGAGTTAAATTTAAAACATAAATCGACTCATTTTATTAATCGAGAATCTAATCCGAACTCCTGCATGCCGTCCTATCCTAAGTTTGTTGATTACCTGAGAAGATAAAAAAATATAGGGTGAGCTAACAAAGCTCAATGTGCAACTTAACTCTCAAACATATAACAAATATCAGATAATCATACAGATTTGGTAATTGAACAACACAAATGGCATGGCAATTTTATGCAAAGCAACATTATAAGTTGATCAAATACAAATGGCATGGCATAACATGTGACGCAACATATTTCACATATCAAATACAGATCCTACCCCCATCCGCTATACACCATCTCTGTCCATCCTTACACACCAATTAGGGTACTAAATACCTATCTGACCCCACACACCAAATAAGTGATCGTATGTCACTGTACTAAATTGTATAGTTGAGGCTGCTAGAAATAATGTGGTAATCCGCCAAAATCAAATAAGCATGGTCAAGTCACCTGAATAGATATGTGCTTAAGCCACCAAATAGGGTAGATAATTAAACTGCCAACACTTTCTCCATCATATAATTATCCCGCCCCAATGCACTTTTTTGAAACATAACACATACTTAGATGCTCATAGATGAATCATACTTTTACATATCAAAAACATGCTAATAGAATGCTCAAATTTATAGATCAGATGCATAATTTATACTACAGACATGCCTTTAGATGTTATATATACAATATTAATACTGTAGATTTTATATATCGGAATCACACATATCACATAACATACCATACGAAGTAGCTAACCTTAAAAACACATCCAACACGACCCTAACTAAATTTTACTGAAAATGGGTCGACATGCCTGTGTGGCCCACACGGCCTACTTGCCCCAGCCTATGTGGTCCACACGGCCTACCTACCCCCAACTTGTGTGGCCTACATGGTCTGGTACATGGTCGTACGACGTTGATAGTGTGATTTTTGACTTTACGTCGTTCACTGATTTTTCGAAAATAGAGTTACACACATGGACCGAAACTGGAAAATGATGCTACAACACACTTTCAGACCCTAAAATCAACATTCAAAATGATCTAATCAACAACAATACACTAAAATCCAATCATTATTTCGGCCACAAGCATAAAACATTCGACTTTACCACTAAAACCATCCCGTTCTAGGCGTTCGGATACTTACGTTTTGAAGTAGAGATTTTTCCTAGCACACTTAAAGCAGGCCTTGTGGGGGGAACATAGATGTGTTCGAAAATGAGGAACCTTAAAGGGATACAGAGATGGATACTAGTAAATAGCTCTGATGAGTGGTATGAAGATACAAAAACATTGGTTCTTCAGAACCAGGATCAGAAGCTAGCACAAGGAATGGAGTATGTAGGAAAAAGGTACATGTGTAGAAAGTATTAGTACACATTGCATGAAAAGAAAATAGTAAGTCTAACAATATAAAAAGGGTAGTTCGCACAAGTGGCGTACACGCAAAGCATATGTGCCCCTGTCCGCCATAGGCGAGTTTCCAAAAATAGATGGTGTTTGCTAGTAGGTTGAGTCTAATTGCGGTATTATCCGACAGCGGATACTACAGACCAGTGAGTGTTTTACCCACCAATTATGGCGTACTAATCTGTCAGTTTGAGTTTATTCTCTTAATGTTTGATGGTATATATATTATGGGATGTATGTCCTATGAATTCTCTAAGTTCTTACGGACTTACCTAGTTCTCTTCCTTTCAAGTTCTTAGGTTAAATGTGGTGATTGAAGGGAAACAACCATATTAGCGACCATTTGTGAGCCTTCTTGTTTTTCGTGGGTAACATGTATTTACTAGGGGTACTAGGTCGGTTGTTAGATGTCGCCATTTAAAAGTCATTGAACTGTAATTTTTAAAACAATATTTCGTACCTTGAATGTTTACTGATAGCCTTATTGGCTTTTATTTTAACGTGTTTGTGGCGATATTAGATTAAATTGAGTTGATTTTTAAACTATCACTCAAGTAGTAATTCGAAAGAATATTTTGCGTGAACTTATAATTTTTTCTTAAGCTGCCGTCAAAGGCCATTTGTTTGTACCTTTAATCCTTAAAGTGGTATGATACCATTTTAAAATCTTGCTTTCAAGTGTATTTATATATTCATTTTCAAATTAATGGTGCATTTCTTAGGCAACGGGTACCCGCCAAATCGCAAAGTTAAAAAAATAAAGAAAGAAAAGAAAAGAAAAGATTTGTGTTTCAACAGTTTAACTCATGACGCTCCATACTAGAATCTGATGATCGGGTTGGATGTGGGGTGTTACATTGTCATCGCTCCAATCCAATCTCGTGTATCATGCTTGCTCAAGTAAAAAAAATTTCTTCAGTTTGTTTTGTTTTCGTTTGTATTTTTGTTTTTGTTTAGTTCACTTGAGGGCAAGTAAAGACTTAAGTGTAGGGGTATTTGACTTGACGTCAAATTTAGTAGTTATTTTGGTATATTTTCGCATTTAAGGAGCTTGTTTCCTAGCCATTTTATTATTAATTATTACATTTTCGATATTTAGTAGCTTAGTAGTAAAAGTTAATAAAACAAGTATTTTTACACATTTTGTGAGTGTTAGTGACCTATTAGGCCGACACGGGCCCTAGGTAGTTCTAATTTGTGTAATTGTGTGTGCAAAATGCTTAATTTAGGTCCCCATGGACATAAGAACTTGGGACAAGTGATGCACAAGCTTCTTGAGCCACTAAAGCACGACACGAACCAAAGAATGCATAATATCATTGTCATATCGCGCCATGCAAGGCCTATGGCGCGACATAGCCTCGACGTGGTGCCCAAGATTTTCAGGGTTATTTTCATCCGCACAATCAACTTTATACGAAGACCTAGGACATGCCAAAGACCTAATTCAACTGCCAACACTCTTATAAATAAAACCTTAGGGGTTTGATGTAACTAAGTCGTCTTAGACACATCCAAAAGCCCTTGTAGTTCAGGAGTAGGATTTAGATTAAGTTTTCTTTTGTTTTTCATAAATGTTTTACTCTTCTCTCTTGGAATTGGTTTCGATCCAAGATTTATTTTATAATATCGAAGTATTTAGCTTATTTTCTCTTTCGCAAGCGAAAAGATTCTTTATTCCAATCGAGAGATTCATTACTCCATGCTCCAATCGACATCAAATCAAGATTATTCTAAATCTCTTCTCTCTTCTGATTTATTCGTGTTATCTACATGTTTAATTCAATTGAGTTTGGGATTATGAATACAATGAGAAACTAAATCCCTTAGGGAAGATTAACGAGTGGATAAGAACATGTTATCTTGGTTGAGAAAGTAAGATTATCAACCAATTAATTAATCAGTTAGATGTCGGGAGGTAATAAATTTTTTTTTTGAAAATTTTTTATTTTTTGAATTTTTTATAATCTTTAAATTATTTGTTTACATGGCATATAAGATAAATAGTGTTACGTCAACATAAAGCACACGTGGGTTATTGCGTAAGTTGTCGTGCTAATATCATTAAAGTAATGTTTTAGTCATTATTTCCGATAAAAGAAAATAATTTATTTTTTAAAAAAAATTAATGACTAAATTTAATTATAAATAAATAAAAACATCATCACGCTAATATTCTAAAATGTTATATATATCACAAATATGGCATTTTAAGATTGGGGCTGAAAGCCAAATGTAAATGAAGGGCGATAGATATACATGAATTTTACTCAAAAAAAATTAATAATAAAAGAAAATACAATAAAGAAAAAGATAAATGTGGAAGTGCAACTGGGTGGATCCAGGTTCAACAAGACAGTGAACCTATTAAATTCAACTTCACTAATATTTGGTATGGTTGACACGATCCATCATCTTTTTATCCTACTACTTGTGAACCGGACCCAATCCTGGGTTTTTATCTAAACTAGGCCTGACCAAATTAATGACCACTTTCAAATTAGACCCAAAAGAATCGGCCGGTAGAAGCTTAGGCTGGCATTATGTCCTATTATGCAGCTTCTTGTCCACTAACTTAGATAGTTTGACTTATTCTCTCTTTTTTTTCCTTTAAAAATAGCTATTTGTACATTATATTATATTTATTTGTTGGGTACATTTGATGTAGGTGGAGAGAAATAATAAATGAAGATAAGAATAGTGAAGAATCTTTTTTAAATATTTTTAAAGGGTTGTTCTAACTAGAGTTTTTAAGTCATTATGTTTTAAATATTTTTCTATAATTAATTAACATGTACAACCATTGATTTATTTTTTTGAGAAACATTAAAATCTCAAAAGAATATATCTTTTGGTATACTAACTAGCATAATTGAAAAGATCAAGAGAAATTGTGGTTGGTCCAATGTATATAAAAGAAATTTGATGATTGGAAACAAAATGAATGCTTTCTTGACTCTTTGTAATGTGATGTATAGGTATTGATAGTTTATACTCTATATCCACATTATTATCTTTAAATATATCCAATAACTTACATTATCAATCACAATTGTTAAAATTGAAAAGTTAGAAGCAACAAAAGAAATAGAATATTAAAGTAATGATTTGTTGAAATATATATATTAACTCATACTTAAATAATAATATATTAATTAATGACGAGGTAATATTATAATATTTTTATTTTTATTAAAATAATTTTTTAATTTTTTAGCTTTTAAATTTCAAGAAAACAATTTAAGCTTTCATGTTTAATGATACTATGATTAGGGCTCAGTGACTAAGTCTTGGCGTGCATGCACTTACGTTATGAATAAAAAAAATACAATAAAAAATATAATGTTGTACTTCAAGTGTGACAGGTTAGTTATAGTATTTATAAGTGTTATATTGGAACACTCTGAGTATTCCAAGGATCAAACCCAAGAGAGTTTACGTGATAAAATGGTTAATAAAAAAAGTGTAACACTCATAACCCGACCCGATCATTGGACTCGAGTTACTTAAATGTTAGAGTCATAAACGGAATGGAACACATTCAATTCACATTGATTATCTTAAATAAACATAGAGTACTTCGTAAATGAATAATTATTATTTAAATTTAACAAAAAATGTCCAAACATAGTCAATTTAATTTATAATTAACAAATACGTAATTTCTCAAATTATATAGGGGCTTATGTATGCTCCATTACCATCCATAATTTAACTATGACTAATTTGTTACATTCTCAAAATTTCAATTCAATTATAAATCAAAATAACTCAGAGCTCGATGTAGTCATCATAAGTCAATAGTCAATTATTGATCATAGTATATATGCAAAAATGGAACTTAAATCTGGTCTATGGAACCTTAAAATCAGTTTGGAAACAAACATGGACTAACTTGAAACAAAACAGAAAAATATAGGATCACATGGCTGTGTGGCCAGGCCGTGTGATAGGGATTAGCCCATGTAGCCTCAAATATGGTCGTGTGGCTATTCCACATGCCCGTGTCCTCAGACCATGTACAATTCAAAATAGGGTCACGATGCGTGTAACATCATCGAACACTGTGTGGAAAATCCTGCACCTAAAATCAATAAGACACATGGCCGTATGGAGTAGCCGTGTATGGGACATGACCGTGTGACATCCCGTGTGCAACCAAATGAGTTCATTTTAAAGTCAAATCAACCACATCTCTTAAGTATTAAACCCAACCATTTTCACCTATTCAAAAAATATCAAAACATGACAAAAACATACAAAAACATTCAACCTAAGTGCCTAACCAATGTACCTTCATTGGTACCGCAATTCAAACATTTAGAATCTAAATCACATGCATCATTTCTCAAATCACAAAACATGTATCTATCAAGCATTTCATAACCTTAAATCACAATCAAAATCAAACTTGCCAGGCATGAATCTTGCCACTTATATACATATAGTCAAAACATACCAAAAGAACCAAATAAACACAACTACAACATCACCTAACTAAGCATGAAACAACATGCCTAATAACAAGTAAATTTAAACTCCTAGTACATGTCACCTATAACCTAATTCAAAATAACCACAATTTATACCGAGTCAAAGAACGGATAGTGTGAGCTTCGACTTGAACTTCCAACCGACATAAACCTCCAACGATCTACAAAAAGAACAAACACAACATATATAAGCAAATTTTGCTTAGTAATTTCGTATAAACTTAAAATTTAACTCACTAAATAAAAATCAACTTAAACAAACCATGTCTAACCACACTAATTAGCTCATATTTTTTATTTGTCTCCTATACACCATAAATCTCTCTAGTTAGTGAGAACACAGATATAACTATGTAACCTTATCAAGACATAACACTTAGAAGTAAATACACATATCACTTCAATTCATCCAGCATATGTTCATTTAACATATTACATACCATCTCAAATATCTGTTTTAAATTTTTTTCCATTTACATATCAAATTTCATATAACCATCTCATATTTTCGTTTATACTCAATAAACCATGGTTAAGGGGCTAACATTTATGAAACAAATGATTTTATCATGGCATAAACATTACAATTAAACACATTTAGAACTCAATTCCACCATCACTTATTCATTTTCCACTTAATGAACCAAAATGAATTAATGTCGAATACATAGGAATAATGCTCACACAAGTTTCAGTGAATTTATAATACTCGTAGGATTTCAAACCATTAGTGTGGTATCCATTACTGATACATATTACCTGAAAAAAAATTGTTCAAAGGGTGCCATAGCGTCTTTCAGCCACGATCTTATTTATTTTCGACATGATGCCATAGTGTCTTTCAACTATGGTCTTATTCATTTTTCATCATGTTGTCATAATGTCTTTCAACCATAGTATTATTTATTTTTCTCATGTTTCCATAGTGTCTTTCAACTATGGCCTTATACTTTTTCGATATAGTGTCATAGTGTCTTTCAACTATGGTCTTACACGTTTTTTATATAATGTCATAGTGCCTTTCAACTATGGTCTTACATGTTTGAATCATGATACCATAGCGTATTTAGCTATGGTCTTACTCATTTAATTCATGATGCCATAATGTCTTTCAGTTCTAGTCTTATTCGTTTTTCAACCAATGATCCCGATCATCACAAATATATAGGCATTAACTAGGAAAACAACATCTAATTAATTTAAATAAATTATGAACTTACCTAGATAGAAACGATTACGAACATGAAACCGATGACTATTTCGCTACTTTGGCTTTCAGCTATTTGAATCAAATTGATTTGTTTCTTGATCTAAAAAATAGTTTTCATTCAATTAATCCATTCAAAAATATAAAATAACTAAATTTAAGAATATAAGCCCTTTCATTATAAATTTACAAAATTACCCTCACATTTTATCTTTTGTGCAATTTAATCTCTAAACCAGAATCTTTCAAATTAACCACATTTAATCAAAACCCATGCTACCTGAATTTCCTAGAGACTCACTATAGCCCATATTTATCACTATTTTACCAAAATTCCATGAATTTTTACTATTTTAACAATTAAATCCTTAAACATTAAAATTATCAAAATTCACTTAACAAAATACTTTTATTTAACTATTAAATTCATGAATCTATCAATTAAGTTCATAAACATATTTAAATAATTTATGGTAGATCCCTAAAATTTTAATAATTTTATGAATTAACCCCTAGGTTAGCCGGACCTAATTGCAAGGATTTCAAAAACATAAAAATTATAAGAAACAAGTGAAAAATGGCTTACCATGCATAAAATTAAAGCTTGGCCTAAGCTTTGTTTATTTTGGCTATGGAGTTTTTGTTCACACAAAGAAATGAAGAAGATGATGCTTTGTCACCCAAGCCTAGCCAAGCCCAAAACATACTCATATTAGCCCACATTTCTCATTAAAACATACATCTTACTACTCATTTTGCATCTTTTATGAATAAGTCCTTTTTATGCATTTCCATCAAAAATCACTTAGTAAAAGGTGTTAAACACATATCAAACTTTCATAATCTACTATGAAACATCAAAATACATGCATGTCACACATGGGTAGATTTTTGAACATGAACCCTAGCTCAAATAGATGGTAGAAATAGCTAGATCGGTTGATGACAACTTCAAAAATACAAAGAACATTAAAAACGGGGCTAGGATGCACTTATTGAGCTTGAAAGGATGAATAAAACCCTAGCTATGGCTCCTTAGAAATTTCGGCAATGGGGGAGGAAGATGGACACAATTTTTGACTTATTTTCCCTTTTTATTATTTTATTAACTAAATGACAAAAATACCCTTAAGGTCTTTCTTTCAAACTCTTCCTATTCATGCCCATTTTTGTCCAAAAATATGAAAATTGGTCAAATTTCTATTTAAGTACTTCTAATTAATAATTAAAAGCTATTTCATACTTAAAGCTTCTAGAATCTCATATTTTGCAACTTTTGTAATTTAGTCCTAAAAGTTGAATTAGACACTTATTCATAAAATTTCTTAATGAAACTTTCACACAACCATGCAAATATGTCATGGACCTCAAAAAAATCATAAAACAAATATTTATACTTCGAATTTGTGGTCTCAAAACCACTATTCGAATTAGACCCTAATTCGGGATGTTACAAATTAATTATATTTTCAATCTTTACTTTTATTTTTTTAAAAAAAATATAATTTAATTTATCCGTGTGAGATTATTTTTTGAGAAAACAAATTTTCACTCTTATATATACTAATTCTATACTAATTCTCATGTCACATCCATGATATGTGGTTTTACGTGTTTATTTTTTAATTTTATTAAATAATATATTTTATAATTTTTAAAAAGGTAATTGACAATTAAATGAGAATTGGTCTAATTTATAATAAAAGGCTATTAATTTTGAAAAATAATTGAGAGAATAAAATAACACTTTAGAAGTAATGAAAATAAAAAAGTGGAAAACAACTGATAGTAAAATATTAAATAAATGTTGAGGGTTTTTTTATGGAGAGAGCAAGTGTAACACCCCAAACCTGACCTAAACGTTACGATCGAATCTTGAGGAATTACATAGACTTGTTTTAAATTTTAGATTTTGAACTAGAAAAGTGTGTTTTTTGAAAAATGTTAATTTTGACAAATCTCTTGCAATCTTTCAGGAAAATACGCGTAAGTCTTATTTACTTAGCAGAAAAATAGTTACTTTGTTACTTAGTTATGCAACGAAAGTTTCAGAGTTGATAGTTTGTAAAACGCGATTTCAAAATGTGAAAATGAATAATTTTGCAATTTGTCCAAAGCATAATCCAGTAGAAAACCCAATAAAAACTGAAAATAAAGTCCAAAATATTTAAACAGTCCAAAAAGTCAAGAGTTAAATTTAAAACATAAATCGACTCATTTTATTAACTGAGAATCTAATCCGAACTCCTGCATGCCGTCCTATCCTAAGTTTGTTGATTACCTGAGAAGATAAAAAAATATAGGGTGAGCTAACAAAGCTCAATGTGCAACTTAACTCTCAAACATATAACAAATATCAGATAATCATACAGATTTGGTAATTGAACAACACAAATGGCATGGCAATTTTATGCAAAGCAACATTATAAGTTGATCAAATACAAATGGCATGGCATAACATGTGACGCAACATATTTCACATATCAAATACAGATCCTACCCCCATCCGCTATACACCATCTCTGTCCATCCTTACACACCAATTAGGGTACTAAATACCTATCTGACCCCACACACCAAATAAGTGATCGTATGTCACTGTACTAAATTGTATAGTTGAGGCTGCTAGAAATAATGTGGTAATCCGCCAAAATCAAATAAGCATGGTCAAGTCACCTGAATAGATATGTGCTTAAGCCACCAAATAGGGTAGATAATTAAACTGCCAACACTTTCTCCATCATATAATTATCCCGCCCCAATGCACTTGCTGAAACATAACACATACTTAGATGCTCATAGATGAATCATACTTTTACATATCAAAAACATGCTAATAGAATGCTCAAATTTATAGATCAGATGCATAATTTATACTACAGACATGCCTTTAGATGTTATATATACAATATTAATACTGTAGATTTTATATATCGGAATCACACATATCACATAACATACCATACGAAGTAGCTAACCTTAAAAACACATCCAACACGACCCTAACTAAATTTTACTGAAAATGGGTCGACATGCCTGTGTGGCCCACACGGCCTACTTGCCCCAGCCTATGTGGTCCACACGGCCTACCTACCCCCAACTTGTGTGGCCTACATGGTCTGGTACATGGTCGTACGACGTTGATAGTGTGATTTTTGACTTTACGTCGTTCACTGATTTTTCGAAAATAGAGTTACACACATGGACCGAAACTGGAAAATGATGCTACAACACACTTTGGACCCTAAAATCAACATTCAAAATGATCTAATCAACAACAATACACTAAAATCCAATCATTATTTCGGCCACAAGCATAAAACATTCGACTTTACCACTAAAACCATCCCGTTCTAGGCGTTCGGATACTTACGTTTTGAAGTAGAGATTTTTCCTAGCACACTTAAAGCAGGCCTTGTGGGGGGAACATAGATGTGTTCGAAAATGAGGAACCTTAAAGGGATACAGAGATGGATACTAGTAAATAGCTCTGATGAGTGGTATGAAGATACAAAAACATTGGTTCTTGAACTGGGATCGAAAGCTAGCACAAGGAATGGAGTATGTAGGAAAAAGGTACATGTGTAGAAAGTATTAGTACACATTGCATGAAAAGAAAATAGTAAGTCTAACAATATAAAAAGGGTAGTTCGCACAAGTGGCGTACACGCAAAGCATATGTGCCCCTGTCCGCCATAGGCGAGTTTCCAAAAATAGATGGTGTTTGCTAGTAGGTTGAGTCTAATTGCGGTATTATCCGACAGCGGATACTACAGACCAGTGAGTGTTTTACCCACCAATTATGGCGTACTAATCTATCAGTTTGAGTTTATTCTCTTAATGTTTGATGGTATATATATTATGGGATGTATGTCCTATGAATTCTCTAAGTTCTTACGGACTTACCTAGTTCTCTTCCTTTCAAGTTCTTAGGTTAAATGTGGTGATTGAAGGGAAACAACCATATTAGCGACCATTTGTGAGCCTTCTTGTTTTTCGTGGGTAACATGTATTTACTAGGGGTACTAGGTCGGTTGTTAGATGTCGCCATTTAAAAGTCATTGAACTGTAATTTTTAAAACGATATTTCGTACCTTGAATGTTTACTGATAGCCTTATTGGCTTTTATTTTAACGTGTTTGTGGCGATATTAGATTAAATTGAGTTGATTTTTAAACTATCACTCAAGTAGTAATTCGAAAGAATATTTTGCGTGAACTTATAATTTTTTCTTAAGCTGCCGTCAAAGGCCATTTGTTTGTACCTTTAATCCTTAAAGTGGTATGATACCATTTTAAAATCTTGCTTTCAAGTGTATTTATATATTCATTTTCAAATTAATGGTGCATTTCTTAGGCAACGGGTACCCGCCAAATCGCAAAGTTAAAAAAATAAAGAAAGAAAAGAAAAGAAAAGATTTGTGTTTCAACAGTTTAACTCATGACGCTCCATACTAGAATCTGATGATCGGGTTGGATGTGGGGTGTTACATTGTCATCGCTCCAATCCAATCTCGTGTATCATGCTTGCTCAAGTAAAAAAAATTTCTTCAGTTTGTTTTGTTTTCGTTTGTATTTTTGTTTTTGTTTAGTTCACTTGAGGGCAAGTAAAGACTTAAGTGTAGGGGTATTTGACTTGACGTCAAATTTAGTAGTTATTTTGGTATATTTTCGCATTTAAGGAGCTTGTTTCCTAGCCATTTTATTATTAATTATTACATTTTCGATATTTAGTAGCTTAGTAGTAAAAGTTAATAAAACAAGTATTTTTACACATTTTGTGAGTGTTAGTGACCTATTAGGCCGACACGGGCCCTAGGTAGTTCTAATTTGTGTAATTGTGTGTGCAAAATGCTTAATTTAGGTCCCCATGGACATAAGAACTTGGGACAAGTGATGCACAAGCTTCTTGAGCCACTAAAGCACGACACGAACCAAAGAATGCATAATATCATTGTCATATCGCGCCATGCAAGGCCTATGGCGCGACATAGCCTCGACGTGGTGCCCAAGATTTTCAGGGTTATTTTCATCCGCACAATCAACTTTATACGAAGACCTAGGACATGCCAAAGACCTAATTCAACTGCCAACACTCTTATAAATAAAACCTTAGGGGTTTGATGTAACTAAGTCGTCTTAGACACATCCAAAAGCCCTTGTAGTTCAGGAGTAGGATTTAGATTAAGTTTTCTTTTGTTTTTCATAAATGTTTTACTCTTCTCTCTTGGAATTGGTTTCGATCCAAGATTTATTTTATAATATCGAAGTATTTAGCTTATTTTCTTCGCAGTTTAAAAGATTCTTTATTCCAATCGAGAGATTCATTACTCCATGCTCCAATCGACATCAAATCAAGATTATTCTAAATCTCTTCTCTCTTCTGATTTATTCGTGTTATCTACATGTTTAATTCAATTGAGTTTGGGATTATGAATACAATGAGAAACTAAATCCCTTAGGGAAGATTAACGAGTGGATAAGAACATGTTATCTTGGTTGAGAAAGTAAGATTATCAACCAATTAATTAATCAGTTAGATGTCGGGAGGTAATAAATTTTTTTTTTGAAAATTTTTTATTTTTTGAATTTTTTATAATCTTTAAATTATTTGTTTACATGGCATATAAGATAAATAGTGTTACGTCAACATAAAGCACACGTGGGTTATTGCGTAAGTTGTCGTGCTAATATCATTAAAGTAATGTTTTAGTCATTATTTCCGATAAAAGAAAATAATTTATTTTTTAAAAAAAATTAATGACTAAATTTAATTATAAATAAATAAAAACATCATCACGCTAATATTCTAAAATGTTATATATATCACAAATATGGCATTTTAAGATTGGGGCTGAAAGCCAAATGTAAATGAAGGGCGATAGATATACATGAATTTTACTCAAAAAAAATTAATAATAAAAGAAAATACAATAAAGAAAAAGATAAATGTGGAAGTGCAACTGGGTGGATCCAGGTTCAACAAGACAGTGAACCTATTAAATTCAACTTCACTAATATTTGGTATGGTTGACACGATCCATCATCTTTTTATCCTACTACTTGTGAACCGGACCCAATCCTGGGTTTTTATCTAAACTAGGCCTGACCAAATTAATGACCACTTTCAAATTAGACCCAAAAAGAATCGGCCGGTAGAAGCTTAGGCTGGCATTATGTCCTATTATGCAGCTTCTTGTCCACTAACTTAGATAGTTTGACTTATTCTCTTCTTTTTTTTTTCCTTTAAAAAATAGCTATTTGTACATTATATTATATTTATTTGTTGGGTACATTTGATGTAGGTGGAGAGAAATAATAAATGAAGATAAGAATAGTGAAGAATCTTTTTTAAATATTTTTAAAGGGTTGTTCTAACTAGAGTTTTTAAGTCATTATGTTTTAAATATTTTTCTATAATTAATTAACATGTACAACCATTGATTTATTTTTTTGAGAAACATTAAAATCTCAAAAGAATATATCTTTTGGTATACTAACTAGCATAATTGAAAAGATCAAGAGAAATTGTGGTTGGTCCAATGTATATAAAAGAAATTTGATGATTGGAAACAAAATGAATGCTTTCTTGACTCTTTGTAATGTGATGTATAGGTATTGATAGTTTATACTCTATATCCACATTATTATCTTTAAATATATCCAATAACTTACATTATCAATCACAATTGTTAAAATTGAAAAGTTAGAAGCAACAAAAGAAATAGAATATTAAAGTAATGATTTGTTGAAATATATATATTAACTCATACTTAAATAATAATATATTAATTAATGACGAGGTAATATTATAATATTTTTATTTTTATTAAAATAATTTTTTAATTTTTTAGCTTTTAAATTTCAAGAAAACAATTTAAGCTTTCATGTTTAATGATACTATGATTAGGGCTCAGTGACTAAGTCTTGGCGTGCATGCACTTACGTTATGAATAAAAAAAATACAATAAAAAATATAATGTTGTACTTCAAGTGTGACAGGTTAGTTATAGTATTTATAAGTGTTATATTGGAACACTCTGAGTATTCCAAGGATCAAACCCAAGAGAGTTTACGTGATAAAATGGTTAATAAAAAAAAGTGTAACACTCATAACCCGACCCGATCATTGGACCTGAGTTACGAAATGTTAGAGTCATAAACGGAATGGAACACATTCAATTCACATTGATTATCTTAAATAAACATAGAGTACTTCGTAAATGAATAATTATTATTTAAATTTAACAAAAAATGTCCAAACATAGTCAATTTAATTTATAATTAACAAATACGTAATTTCTCAAATTATATAGGGGCTTATGTATGCTCCATTACCATCCATAATTTAACTATGACTAATTTGTTACATTCTCAAAATTTCAATTCAATTATAAATCAAAATAACTCAGAGCTCGATGTAGTCATCATAAGTCAATAGTCAATTATTGATCATAGTATATATGCAAAAATGGAACTTAAATCTGGTCTATGGAACCTTAAAATCAGTTTGGAAACAAACATGGACTAACTTGAAACAAAACAGAAAAATATAGGATCACATGGCTGTGTGGCCAGGCCGTGTGATAGGGATTAGCCCATGTAGCCTCAAATATGGTCGTGTGGCTATTCCACATGCCCGTGTCCTCAGACCATGTACAATTCAAAATAGGGTCACACAGTCGTGTAACATACTGAACCTGTGTGGAAAATCCTGCACCTAAAATCAATAAGACACATGGCCGTATGGAGTAGCCGTGTATGGGACATGACCGTGTGACATCCCGTGTGCAACCAAATGAGTTCATTTTAAAGTCAAATCAACCACATCTCTTAAGTATTAAACCCAACCATTTTCACCTATTCAAAAAATATCAAAACATGACAAAAACATACAAAAACATTCAACCTAAGTGCCTAACCAATGTACCTTCATTGGTACCGCAATTCAAACATTTAGAATCTAAATCACATGCATCATTTCTCAAATCACAAAACATGTATCTATCAAGCATTTCATAACCTTAAATCACAATCAAAATCAAACTTGCCAGGCATGAATCTTGCCACTTATATACATATAGTCAAAACATACCAAAAGAACCAAATAAACACAACTACAACATCACCTAACTAAGCATGAAACAACATGCCTAATAACAAGTAAATTTAAACTCCTAGTACATGTCACCTATAACCTAATTCAAAATAACCACAATTTATACCGAGTCAAAGAACGGATAGTGTGAGCTTCGACTTGAACTTCCAACCGACATAAACCTCCAACGATCTACAAAAAGAACAAACACAACATATATAAGCAAATTTTGCTTAGTAATTTCAGTATAAACTTAAAATTTAACTCACTAAATAAAAATCAACTTAAACAAACCATGTCTAACCACACTAATTAGCTCATATTTTTATTTGTCTCCTATACACCATAAATCTCTCTAGTTAGTGAGAACACGGATATAACTATGTAACCTTATCAAGACATAACACTTAGAAGTAAATACACATATCACTTCAATTCATCCAGCATATGTTCATTTAACATATTACATACCATCTCAAATATCTCATTTTAAATTTTTTCCATTTACATATCAAATTTCATATAACCATCTCATATTTTCGTTTATACTCAATAAACCATGGTTAAGGGGCTAACATTTATGAAACAAATGATTTTATCATGGCATAAACATTACAATTAAACACATTTAGAACTCAATTCCACCATCACTTATTCATTTTCCACTTAATGAACCAAAATGAATTAATGTCGAATACATAGGAATAATGCTCACACAAGTTTCAGTGAATTTATAATACTCGTAGGATTTCAAACCATTAGTGTGGTATCCATTACTGATACATATTACCTGAAAAAAAATTGTTCAAAGGGTGCCATAGCGTCTTTCACCACGATCTTATTTATTTTCGACATGATGCCATAGTGTCTTTCAACTATGGTCTTATTCATTTTTCATCATGTTGTCATAATGTCTTTCAACCATAGTATTATTTTTATTTTCTCATGTTTCCATAGTGTCTTTCAACTATGGCCTTATACTTTTTCGATATAGTGTCATAGTGTCTTTCAACTATGGTCTTACACGTTTTTTATATAATGTCATAGTGCCTTTCAACTATGGTCTTACATGTTTGAATCATGATACCATAGCGTATTTAGCTATGGTCTTACTCATTTAATTCATGATGCCATAATGTCTTTCAGTTCTAGTCTTATTCGTTTTTCAACCAATGATCCCGATCATCACAAATATATAGGCATTAACTAGGAAAACAACATCTAATTAATTTAAATAAATTATGAACTTACCTAGATAGAAACGATTACGAACATGAAACCGATGACTATTTCGCTACTTTGGCTTTCAGCTATTTGAATCAAATTGATTTGTTTCTTGATCTAAAAAATAGTTTTCATTCAATTAATCCATTCAAAAATATAAAATAACTAAATTTAAGAATATAAGCCCTTTCATTATAAATTTACAAAATTACCCTCACATTTTATCTTTTGTGCAATTTAATCTCTAAACCAGAATCTTTCAAATTAACCACATTTAATCATTTTTTATCTTTTTTTTTAATCATTTTTTATACTTTACTAATATTATAACATTATATCTTTTCAATTAAAACATTTTAATCATATAATTATAAAATTTTCTACCCATTAACCATCCACACTAGTTAATTATAGCCAATTTACCACATAAGGCGTTTCCAATCATGATGTTGTAGCCATTAAGCATTAATAAATTCATAGCGATTAACTTTTGCAGCTTTTATGATTTAGTCTTTTTTACTTAATTAACTATCTAAATGTTAAAATTTTCGGACCAATACCTATATAGTCACTTCATAAATATTTAATAAAAACATTTATGGCCTCAGTTTATAGAAATGAGGTCCCGATACCTCTTTCCAAAAACACCGACTTTAAGGACAAACCACATGTACCTAACTATTTGTTCATAGCAAAAATAATCAAATAAAAAATCAATATATTTTTATATTTGACTCGTAAATATTAAATAATAATGTTTACAAACTCACTTATCGGATTTGTAACCCCGAAACCACTATTTCGAATACCACTAAAAAATTGACTGTTACAAAAAACATGCAACCAAGAAGTCTATGTAGCTAGTTAATAAATATTATAGTACGACAATTCATATTGAAAGAGTAATCACACTACTTAACTATCTAACACTAAAAAGGACTAAATTGTAAAATAATTAAAATTACACAATTAACAATTCAATGAAAAAAAGCAGTTGGTTGACATCCATCACTACAGCAAAATTGACTTTTAGCGGCATTTTTTTAGGCCTTTAGCAGCATTTTTGCAAGCGCCGCAAAAAATATCGCTATAGGAAACGCCGCTAAAGTTTGCGACATTTATCTAAAAAAATGCCGCTAAAGGTCATGACCTTTAGCGGCGCTTTTCCCACAAGCGCCGCTAAATATCATGACCTTTAGCGACGCTTCTCTCAAAAACGCCGCTAAAGGTCGTAAAATTTAAAAAATATATATTATAAAATATTATAAAAGTCATGAAAAATATAAAAAATTTAAAATTCAATATAAATATATATCCCACCAAACAGTAAATTTATCAATAACAATCAAACAAAATACCCCACTTATCATACTACACCAGAAATCTAACAAAATACAAATAGAACAAAATAATGATAGAATGCACACTTTAAGATCAACAGTTAGCTCAAACAAGTCATCACTATGCATGAATTCAGCTAATCCTGGACCATGCATCTAACAAAAACTCAAACCTGAGAAAAAAGAAACAAAAGTTAATGAATGACATACGAAGGCAAGAACCAACCAAAATAACAGAATCAGATTTCAATTATTATGAAAGTAGATAACTTATCTTAAGATAAGGTTCTTCTAAATTCAGAACCCTAAATCAGATTAATAATAAAATATGCAATAAACAAGTCAACATTAAGGCCACATATAACATCAAATTGCACAACTTAATATACTCAATACATTAATATAAATAACATCACATTGAACAATGAAGTTAACACATTCAAATAGATCAATTTTAAGCTCACTAATGGTTAATTTAGCATGTCAACAGCATATAAATGTTTTGTATTTACAACATGGTTTAATCAACTTCAAGCAGGAAATTAAATGCTGCAAATTTCCAGCATTCAAAATCATATATGGACAACATTAATATGACATTTTCGAGCACCTTAAAGACACATTTGGAAAATTTGAAGAACCATTTGAACAACCACATTCGAACAACAATAAACAACCATTAAGCATTATATTAAATCAACTCTTTAACACATTCGAACAACTTAAAATACATCATTCGAATATCATAAATCACAACTTTCAGAAACCATAAATTGCAGCATTTAACACCTAAATTTTCAGTATTTAACACATAAAATGGTTTTCTCCTTATTAAACACTTATACGACCCTCAAAGCCAAAGTATGCACCTATAAGTCAAAGTCAGGCCAGTAAGGAAATCACTTATACGACCCTCAAAGCCACATATGTCAAAGCACATTAACTGATCTCTTTGAATTATGATATGGAAAGATAAATTTTTAATAATGTCACCATAAAGCAAGAATCAGAATTTGTTTCAACAAAAGAGAAATAAAACATTGTTGCTAATAACCAAATAGAGCAAAAAAAAAACCGAACAGCAAAACTGCACAGGCTCAGGAGCAAGAGGGAATTAAAGGAACTAACCTCTATATCTAAGAATATCCTTTTGCTGAAAAGAATCTCAATTGTCTGCAATAAATGCATCACCAAATACATATATATGAGAAAATGAAAATAATATTCCATAGTTAACTCATATCAAGAAAAACTAGAGGTTTCACAATACAATGGAATGCTTCTGTTATTTAACAAGGAACAATAGTATTAATTTGCAAAAGGTAGAACAGAAACATGCTGCACTACTATTGTTTGACGTTATATAGAAATTATTCTTTAGTTCTAATATCTAAAATTACAAGCACAAAAGGCAATATCAGGGTCTGATGAACAGTTAGATTTGAGAAATATTCATTGCTAATATCACTTAAATCTATAATCAAACCAAATATATTTCTAAACCAACTAAAAAGGACTATAGAAGGACCAATACAGAATGAGAAAAACCACACCAAATATTTTGAGAAACTTGAATGAACAAATAACATTAAAAAATTTCCACGACTGGACCAAAAAATAACAATGAGGTAATATCTATATTAACAATACAAATCAAAGAAATCTAATTTATACTAGATAACAAGCAGACAGTATGATACAAGGCATGGGGGCTTCTTACCTTACTCGCACTTAAGATGTCATCAAACTGTTTTAAAACTGCTGGGGAAGCCAAATGGTCAAGCTTAGCTCCCAATATCGCAATGGGCAGCTTCTCACATGCAAATATTCCCACACTATCACTGCAGCTTTTTACTATACTAGTTCATATATGTAGCAAGTGTAGTTAGCTGGATGTCTTCAATTTTTAGTGAAACATTTGTCTTAGAACCTTAAAAGCTGCTAAGATTTAATTCTCTAATCTAAGTTTGCTATGGCTAAAGGCTCGATAAACTATAAAGTCGAAATAGATTCTAATTAAGTAATGCTAGTAAAACGGGAAAGCTCTCTTAAAGTAATCATCTAATAACTCCAATCATGCCCAAAACTTCAATTTTTGCATTAAGTGTATCATCAAAACAGTTTCATGCTATAGATTATGGAAAAAGCACTCTTGGCAATCATCATAGAAGGACAAGTTTTCTCATCTCAAGAAAGTTGCATGAATGTGCTAATGGTATTAGGTCCCAAATATTTTAATAGTGAATTGATGGACCATAGATGAATTTATTTAGGTAAGTTGTAGAGTTGGTTCATCATCAAAAGTAGTATTTGGTACTCAAGGTCATCAATATTGCAATGTTGCTCAAACATGATAACCTATAAAATACAAGTAATATTTTATTAATATAACTAAACTATAATATTAAAATTAAAATACTAAATAACATTTTAATTTGAAAACAGAACTAAATCTATTAAAATTCTGAAAATAAGAATTATATTATATATAACAAATTTTTTTATAAAGTTAAAAGAAAGCATGGAATTTAGTTTTGAATTTGATTCAAAAATATAATTCTGAGAAGGTAAGATATGATATGAAACAACTAAAACTTTGAGAGGAAATTTTAGTTGCTGAAAGAAAAACCTTGCCTGCAATAGTTAATGAAAAATGGAAAAGAATGATATACAAAAAAACCACTTGTTTAGTTCGTGTTTCTTTTCACAGGGCCAAACATTTTATGTTTGTATACATAAAAATTATCCTGGTTTGCAAATTGTTCGCAACATCCATCACGGAATGCAAAATATAGCATTTCTACGGCCAATATCAATCAATAAACTTGCATAGATTTACTCGTAAGACGAGTTACTAAGAATCACTATTAGCATTTCCCATGGAACAATCAAAATAAAGTAACATAAAATTTTACCTCTTAAATTTTCGATAGATTGAACGACTTCACGCAGTTCATTGATGATCTTAAACGGAGTTACCCAGTCTTCATGCAACCGCTTGACCACTTCAAGTATTTCCTTGAGAGTTGACTCCACTTGATTTTGTGAATTCATCTTTTTTTTACTATATAACAATATCACTTAACAACAAAAATTTGCTCCCTTTAAACTCAAAGTTCATAATGGAAACATAAAAATTTAATAAATAAAAAAAAACACAAAAGCCCTCATAAAAAACATTGATTAATGACAATAAAAAAGTATGAGAACTAGTCACATAGAGATCATATGGATCAATAATCATAAGTATTAACAAAAAACAAAATAAAAAAGAAAACATTTATTGACTTAATTATCAAATTGTACAAATATATATATATATATATATATATATGCAGGCATTGACAAATTCACAAGTTATAATGGAAATAAATCCAATGAAAGTAAATTTACAGAACATTAGAAGAGAAACTTTGGGTTAAATTAAACCCAACAAATCAAAATAAATTCTTTTTTAATAATAGAGCTAAAGTCTACACTCAGGCATTTAAACAAACACTTAGAAGAAATAAAATAATCACAGAGAAAAATAAAGAACAAAGACAAAGAATTTACCTTGAAAAAATCAATAAAAAATCAACTCCCAACTCCCATTAATCCTCATCTTTTGGGGTTCTTTTTCTTTTTTTGGATTGAATTTCTTTCTCTCAGATTTTGAAGATCCTGCACCATCAAAAGAAAGAAACACACATATATACCTATAAAAGACAAAACCCAGAAATATTTCCCATTGCTCTTTCATAGAAAATAACAAAACAAATTACTATTATTTGACTATGGACATTAATTGTTTTGTACAGGAAAAAGGTGGGTTTTTTTTTCTTTGATTTTATTTCCTTAAGGAAGGGGTAATCTTTTTCTTTACCTTTATGGAATTAAAGAATGATTCGGAATATAGAAGGAAAGAGAGAAAATGAAAATAGAAAAAAAGGGGAAACTAAGACAGATAAATAGACAGCTAAGAGTCAATATTAGTGCTTTGCTGAGTGGTAAAGCTTGTAAATAAAAACCGGATAATGATTTGATGACGATGATGAGGTAAATCCTAGTACGTACCTTGGGTCCTCTTTCAGTATACTTGACAGCATATCTCGACGGAGATACAGAAGTGGGCTGCCGACGGAGATGTAGAGGGCTGCCGATTTGGGGAAATTGGGGGAAAAAATAAAGGGAATCGGGGTAGGGGAGAAATGGTTTGGGAAAAATAAAATGGGAAAAAAAGAGAAGAAATTTCAGGTGAAATTTTAGGATTTCATTGGGGAGGGAGGAGGGAACGGTTTTGGGAAAAAGAAAGGAGGGAAAAAAAGAACAAATTTCATGTCAAATTTTGGGATTTCGGGGGGAAGGAGGGGGAACCGTTTTGTGAAAGAGTATTAAGGCATTTTGGGTAAAAAAACGACACTGTTTTGGATAAGACTTTTTTTTGCCGCGTTTTTTTTTTATTATAAATACGTCGCTATTTCTTTTCTTTTGCGGCGTTTCTTATAAAAACACCACTATTTCTTATCTTTCATTTCGCTTTACATAAAATGGCGTCATTTTACTCCACTAAAAATCTATTATTTTATTTTAATATATATAAAATTTATCATTATCTCTTAAATAATTTAAATATATTGATAATTTTAATATATTAAAATAAATATTATCTTCTTTATAATTATATAAGAAATTAATTAATATATAAATTAAAAAAAATCAGTCATATACCCAAAAAAACTTTAAAATTATTTTAATTAATAGTATTTTATTTTTTTCATTTTTGACATGTATTTTTCTATGTTTTTACTTTCAAAATTTTTCCAAATGTTGCTTCAATTTTCCAACAGTAAACCTTAAACCTTAAACCCCAAATCATAAACTTACACTCTAAACCCTAAATATATATATTAAAAGGGATAAAAGTAACTATATATGAATTTCGATTTAATATATAAATTGTAGACGTGAAATTTTAATTGTGGTTTAAATGTATAGTTGAAACTTTAATTTTGATTTAATCATACATATTTTTAAAAAATAAATACATCAAAATTTTTTTATATTGAATAAATATAAATATTTATGTATGCAATATATAAATATAAAATGATATTATATCAACAATTGTGTTAATAATTCACAAGAACTGGATCAAATTAAAGTTCATGTATACAATTACACACTAAACCCTAAACCATAAACCATAAACCATAAACGTTAAAATAGTAACTCATAAACCTTAAACCCTTAACCATATACCCTAAACCGTAAACCCTAAACTATAATGATAATTAATTTAATATTTTAAAATTAATACTATCTCTTTTACAATTATATCAGAAAATATTTATCATATAAATTAAAAAACACAAATTAATCTAATCCCTAAACCCTTAAACCCTAATTCTTAAAACATAAACCATTAACCTTGAACCCCTAACCCCTAACCCATAACCACTAACCCCTAACCCATAACCACTAACCCCTAACCCCTAAACTTTAAACCACAACCCCTAAACCATAAACCATAATCCATAAAACCATAATCCATAAACCTTAAAATAGTAACTCATAACCCTTAAACCCTTAACCATATACCTTAAACCGTAAACCCTAAACTATAATGATAATTAATTCAATATTTTAAAATTAATACTATCTCTTTTACAATTATATAAGAAAATATTTAACATACAAATTAAAAACAATCAGTCATATACCAAAAATCTTTAAAATAATAGTAATTTAATTTTTTTCATTTTTAACAAATATTTTTCTATGTTTTTACTTTCAATTTTTTCCTACGTGTCATTATTTTTTCTTGAAGAATTTAAATATTCAATTAAAAATAAAATGTATTTTAATATAAATCAACCAGTTAAATTATAAATAGACAGATGAATTTTTTTTGCGGCGTTTTTCAAAAAGTGCCACTAATACTCGAAATAAAGCAGCGTTTTTAAAAAAGCGCTGCTAAAGCTACTAAAAGCTCAATATAAAATGGGCGTTTTGCAAAAATTTTTAAAGATAGAGCATTAGTTCGTTTTTTAAAGAACGTCACTAAAGGTGTGTACCTATAGCGGCGTTTTATAAAAAAGCGCTGCTAAAGCCACTAGAAGCTCAATATAAAACGACGGCGTTTTGCAAAGTTTTTTGAGGCGTTTTTTGAAAAGTGCCATTAAAGATAGAGCATTAGCGACCTTTTTTGAAAAGCGCCGCTAAAGATAGAGCATTAGCGGCGTTTTTTAAAAAGCGCCACTAATACTCGATCTATAACGGCGTCTTTTAAAAAGCGTCGCTAACGCTGTTGAAGCTCAATATAAAACGACGGCGTTGAGCATAATTTTTTGCTGTAGTGCATGTTATTGGTTAATTTATTTATTAGGGATATAAAAGGCTTGAACAAAATTTTACCTCTCGCTCACCATTTTATCAATTTAGACAATTTAGTTCGGTTTACCTCTCGACCTCACCAAACTAAACCAAGACAACTAAATTGGTTCTCAATAGGCTCTCCTCTCGGTCTTACCTACCTAAATATTCACCTAGAATCGTCAATTCTAAGTTTTAAAGTTTATTTGATTTAGTCCAATTTTTACGATTTAGCTACTGTACCAAAAACTAACCAAGCAACATTTCCATTAACCAACCACCATAGATTAAGTTACCAGTCATCATCATTATGCAAATAATAGTAAAAAAACATGCTCAAATGGTTTATTAAAGTAAACACAAAAGCAAAGTTAGAGGAATCTTATCAGTTTTTTATGACTGTTCTAAAGAGGATGGTAGCAAAAACAATGGAGGTGAAAACACAACTAAAGTTAAAATTTTTATACTTTTGAAAGGTAAACAAGGTTGAAATATATTGAAAAATGTAAAGAGAGATCACAATACAAAGTAAAGCTTGAGTACTTAATTTCAAAGAAAAGGAAAACTATAGTAAAAACTAACAAACTAACAACTACAGCAACTAAGCTTAGAAAAGTAAATAACCTAAACCTAAAAATGGAGAGAAAGCTAACAACTAAGCTAAAAAGATAAAAATAAAGTTGGCTCATTAAAGTTGATAGACAAAAGGTATTTTAAACAGTTGAAAAATTCAATCCTAACAATGAAAAAATTTCCCTTAAATGTGTGTTGACTTGGGTCAGTGTTGAAAAAAGACTACCCCTACAGTAATTTTCACCCTGTCAGGCAGCGGTGTAGCGACATCCAAGCTTCAGTGTCATAACACCCTCAAAAGTGGCACACTTTTAGCTCTAAGGTTCTCGATATCGCGACATCTACGGACCGATGTCATGACATCCACTGGTCGATGTCATGACATCATCCTTGGTAGTGACCACTATTTCTTCACTTCACAACTTTCAATGATATTGCGACCTTGAAAGTTTGGTGTCACTACTTAGGGTTCAATGTCGCGGCTCTCTCAACAATCGACTCCAGGCTGATTTTTTGTTGATGCCTTGCACCCTCAAGGCAAAGGAACTCAGTGTCGCGACATTTATAGCATCAATGTCGCAACACCCATGTCAAATGTTGCTTTCCTTAAGGTTAGGCCATTATTGTCTCCATTGTTGGATCTGGTGCCCTAAATGTAGTATATTCGTTTGTGAACTTGTAATTTTTTTGAACAGATTGGTTAATAAAATAATTCATGGTTTACATTAATATACTTTGTATAATATACTCATGTGGTTTTTGCATGCAAAGCAAAATAGAAGCAAATATTGACTCACTGGTTGTCTAATGTTTAAACTAATACTAAGCGGTATTACATGGTCAGACCATAATACGGAAAGGCAACTTATATTAATAATGAACCAAAACACATCCTTAGTCTAATTGGAAATGAGCAAATCGATTAAAAGACTAATATATCGTGTATAAAGTCCAATTGGGGGGATATCCTATCTTGGGCATATGAGCGAATGACTCCTAAAAGATAGAGACATATATGTGACTGATTGGACTAACGGTACATCAAATTGAACCTAAGCAGAATAAATCTTGAATCCATTAATGGATTTATTCACTTGTGATGTTCATAGTATGACAAATCTTAATCTTGAGTAGATGATGAACTATGAATGTATGACTTGTATACTTTGATGTAAGTAAAAGCTTGAGTTTGAATAGATAATGAATAAAAAGTTGGTGCACTGGGTATACAACTTCTGTAGTATGTACAGTCATTCACGTTAATAGAATTCATAACTCAAGACATGGGAAAATGATATCTCTCATTAGCATTACATGATAGGTGAAAAGTAAAATGTGACCACGAGTCGTTCGTCTTTGTGATGAATGACTTGATTACTATTTGATAGTAATTGACTTTTCATGAAGGGAGATATAATTATTACCATGAGATGAAATAGGATCATATTGGGAAAGTAGATTTATCCCAAAGAGATTAAGGATATCCTATGAGGGTAATACACTTATGACAAGGCTATTAGACGAATATTGATCGAGTTGCTTTGGTAATGCTATGTTATTAGGGAGAGCTTAACCACGATACTATAGTGAAATGACTTTGTAACTAAATGAGTTTATAATTAATAGGCAAAAAGTTGGAACTTAATTATAAATCATTTGAGCCCTAATCACATATGTCCAATCGGTCCTTCCGTTAGCTCGTCGAAACCAGAAATGAATTGCATGTTGAATCAAATTAACACAAATAGATAGAAATGACAAAATTAGAGAAATGAGAAGCATTTATAAACAAATATGGTTTCTCTAGATGGAAATGATCTAAAAATTGATTTATGGTTTTACAAATTATTAATTAATTAATTGAAGTTCGAAAATGGAAATAAATTAATTGGTCATAGTGAATCCTTTACATGTAGAAATATTAAATATATTTTCTCATAGATTTTTTTACGGTAAAGTGGTCATGATTATAACAGAATTAGAATCGGGTTGAGAATATTATTTAATTAGGAAATTTATTCATTTTAAAAAAAATTAATTTATGATGTTTAATTTGGGAAATAGAAAAAAAAGTATCGAGTTGGATTGAATTATGAAGTGCTGGGTTAAAAACCCAAGAAGTACTTATAATTTGACCTAATATCGGAGAGGCCTAAAAGCTTCTCATGTTGTTACTAGGGAGGACAAATCCTAGTATAATTAACTAAGGTTGCCGCCCTTTAATCCTAGTTAAACTAGGAGTTAGTTTTTCTATTGAAATATACTTGTACAATTCAACAAGGGCTTCACTTCTTATCCTTATAAATAGATGGAACCGGTAAGGCTACATATAGAAAAAGTTTTACATAACTTTGAGTTATTGTTATTTTGCCCGAAAATAGCGAGAATTTATTTTCTAAGTATAAATTATATTTTCCAAGATAACAATTCTACCGGTTTTTATTGAAGAGGTAGGGCTACATATAGAAAAAGTTTTACACAACTTTGAGTTATTGTATTTTGCCCGAAAATAGCGAGAATTTATTTTCTAATTATAAATTATATTTTCTAGGATAACAATTCTATCAGTTTTTATTGAAGAGAGACTTTTTTTTTAACTGAAAGTAAAGTAAATAATTTTTTATTTTGTGTTTGGTTCAAATTCGTTCGAGCCTACACTCGAAGCAGTTCATGGTACAAGAATAGCGAAAAAGGCTATTTGGTTGAAATTCGAGAACGACAAGAATCCGTCTAGCAAAAAACACAAGTGCGATTTCTGTAAAAGGGTTTATTGTTATAAATATCACAAATAGACTCGGTTTTCAAAATTTTAATTTTTCATTGTGCAAGAAAATCATTTTTGAACCGAATTTTTTTCCAACATCCCTAAACCAACTCAAACACATCATTAGGTTCTCCATGGCACCATTTTGTCAATTCGTGTCTCAAAAGGAGTAAAACTAAGCAAAAACAATTATTCAAAGTAAAAAACTAAAAATCAACAAAAATATGGAAAAGACTTGTAAATTGCTTGAGAATAAGCTCCTCAAGTGTTTTGGAGGGCTTAATTTGAAGTATCAAATTACAACAGATCACTCAGCAAGAAAATTTGATAAATAAAAAATTGGACTAACTTGAGTTGTTTGGAAGGTTTATAAAATACAAGTTAAAAACAAGTATTACTTAAATCAAACTGAATTCTATTCTTTTATGTAATTTATAATCAAATTTTTTAATTTTATGATGTAAAAATAAATATTTTATATTTAAATTAGTGCAAATAAATATAAAAAAAATATGTTTTCTACCTAAAATGTTGTGAATTTGTTTTTATCATTTCCCAAACTAAGTTTCTTAAAAAAATATTTTCTAGAATAAGTTTGTATTTTTTTGTGGGATTGCTTGGACACTATGAGTTACAAGTTTAGTATAAGGTTTTGATTACTAAATTTCATTGGGATCAAGGAAAAAAAAGCTTGTCCATGAGTGTCTATGTTTCATTTATTTATTTAAGTTTGACTATGAATACCAATGGTAATTAAAGTCCAAAGTCGAATTAAATAAATAAAATGGAACTCAACACCCATAGGAGTCAAGGTTCAAAGTTAGACTTATCAGTTGAAATTCTCTTTTCTTGTCTCCTTCTCGATCCTAATGAAGTTTAGTAGTCAAAACCTTATAAAAAGTATTATGAGATTAACTTTTGGGGAAACTACTTGGGTGGTCAGCCAACTTTTGGGTAGATTCTATTCTGGTCACTCAATTTTAAAAATTTTCACTTTCATCTTTAACATTTTTAAAATTTAAAATTTTAGTCGGCCAACATTAATTACTTAACAAAAAGGTTAATAACATATTTATTCCTCCAGTGTTTACACATTTTATCAATTTGATGCTAAATCTAAAAATTCAACAAATTTAGTCTTCAATATTTACAAAATTATTCATTTAATTTTAATTCTAACAAATTCAATAAATTTAACCCTAAACATTTAAACACAATAATAATACCATCCTTACTAGATCTTCATAGTTTGCAATCTTTGGGCAGGGGATCCTCCCCTTTTGAGTGCCACCTTTAGTCTTATTATCTCATTCTAGTTGAAGTTGTCATTTTAGGTTTTTGAAATCTACCATTGTGAGTTTGAAAAACACATCTCCAATCATTAAAAGGTTTTCCTTGGTTATTTGTTGAATGGGTACATTGTGAGTTTGTACCCCAAACTTGGACGTAGTGAAGCCTACATCCTCAATGCTACTATCGATGTTCCACTCTTTTAAAATCAAATGGCAATCCACGACAGATAATGGGGTGGTATTAAGAACCTTCATCTTGTTATTCTCGCTTTTGAACACACAAATAAATATGTTCTCCTCCAAATCATGCACCTCAAATGGTCATTAAGTGAGCCAAACTTTCTTCAAAATATGCATCATTGGCACTTTTTAACTTCTGTATCAAAGATTACTTTTTTGATGAGGGATAGAATACTGATATGATCATTCGCTTTTGCAATAGTCTCTAAATAAAGTGTAATGAGATCATTCTCCAAATCCCCATCACAATATTGTGAATGACATGGGACAGAAGGACATTAAAGAAGATTAGAATAAACCTTGAAGTGTGATGGTTGCTTATCTTATTTTTTGATCATGAAGTTGGGAGTTCGATCCTCGCCATGACTACCCATTTACTTTTTTTTTGAAGAAAAAATTAATCACTGTTATCAATGATGGATACCTTAATTTTAATTTCATTGCAACCTTAAATGATGATAAATAAGAGTAAGATAGTAACAATTTTTACACAAGTAGTCAATACGTTTAGACTTGAAGGAAAAGGTGAGAAATTTAAAAGGAAGCATTTTTGTTTTTTAAAGTTAGTTAAAGCTCGCTTCTGAATCCATACATTTCCCTCCATTAGCAAGCTTACCTCCAAACAAATAAAAGAATAGTTAAACTTAAAGTAACTAAATAAAATAACTCTCTTTGGTATCCAAAAACTAAATAAAATAGCTCTCAAACTTCATTAAATTAATAGATAACAACCAAATAATAAATAACATATGCGTTTACCTCTCTGCTTTAAAATCCTTCTTCTTCGCTCAGAGAAATTTGCAGAGTGGCAGTCACATTCTTTTCCTTTTCCTTTGGACTTCCTGAAAACAAGATTCTTTTTTCTCAGTCAAAATTCTAAATTTTCTTGTCTTTGGGAGTCCTTGATCTTGTAATGAGAAACTTGAATCAGATCCATGGAAGCTAATTCCAGCGAATCATCCCAAAGTTATCCTTTTTTCCCCACCAAAATAACCCATAATTCCCCCAACTCCACCCAGATCCGCCTTCATATAATACCAATTTCATTCATTTTTTCATTACCAGCTCATTCTTTCTCAAAATAAAGATACCCAGATCTTCAGTACCCCCAAAAGAACCATGAAAAACACATCCAAATTGTTCACGATCGGGCTGGTAGCATCATGGTACTCGACCAACATTGGTGTCTTGTTGCTAAACAAGTATTTACTAAGCAATTACGGTTTCAAATACCCAATCTTCTTAACCATGTGTCACATGACTGCTTGTTCATTGTTAAGCTACATCGCAATTGCATGGATGAAGATGGTTCCAATGCAGACCATTCGATCTAGGGTTCAGTTTTTCAAGATCTCGGCTTTGAGTTTGGTCTTTTGTGTATCAGTGGTGTTCGGCAATATTTCTCTGAGGTTCTTGCCGGTTAGTTTTAATCAGGCTGTTGGTGCTACGACGCCGTTTTTTACGGCAATTTTCGCCTACTTGATGACATTGAAGAGGGAGGCTTGGCTTACTTATCTTACCCTTGTTCCTGTTGTTGCTGGTGTTATCATTGCCAGTGGGGTAAGCATTTTGTTTACATTTTTTTTTTCTTTTGGGTTAATGAAATTGTTAGCTGTTTTAAGGAAATGATTTGCCTTCATTTTGTTGGAATGTGGAAGTTGGTTTTGCTCTTTTTTGCTGAATTATTTGTTGGTTTATCTGCTAATTTTGTCACTTTTCTTTTTCTTTTTTTACCATTTAATGGAAAATGGTAGCTTTTCTTTAGGGGATTTGATTGGAATGCGGAAATTCTTTACTCCATTTCGTTCAAACTTGTGTTGATTTTCCAAACCTTTAAAATTATTATTACATAATGGAAATTAAAATTGTTGTATTTATGGGGGCAATTTTAATAATGTTGAAAGGATTTGCTTTACTTTATTCAATTCTGTTGGTTTAATATGAGAGGGAAATGATGTGGGAATCTGATGCCATTTCCCCTCATGATATTATGGCTAATATGACTATTTTGATGTGAGATGAGAGGGTTACAGTAATGTTCTAGTTGTAAAGATGTGGATTCTTAAAGTCTAATTTGGATTCCATGAGCATCATTTAGCCTAAAGAACATTAATGGTTAGGGGTTGCAGTACCTTGAAGTTGGAATTATGAATTGAGGTATTTGCTTCATGCTCTGTTCAGTTGCTGAAACACGGGCTGCAAGATTTAAAATCAGATACCTTTTTCTTTTTAACTTGGGAATTCCAAATTTTTTAGCTCAATCTGGAGATTTTTCAATAATAATGACCACAAGTTGTGTCTTATCTATGCTTAAATCATTAACATATTGTTTATGATTCATCAATCCTTGCGTTTCTCATATTGTATGTTCTGGTTGCGGCATTTAGAAGTGAATAGTCTGGAACTTTGCCCCTCTATTAGATTTAAAAACCTTCAAATTTCTTTGTTTTTTTATCTTTATAATTTTTAAAGTTTGTGTTTTTGCATATTTACAATATTACAGTTCATTTATTTAATCTGATTTTTGATTGTTAGTTTCCATTTTTCTTGCTTGGCCACAGGGTGAACCGAGTTTTCATCTATTCGGTTTTATCATGTGCATTTCAGCTACAGCTGCAAGAGCTCTCAAGTCAGTTTTACAAGGAATTTTGCTTTCTTCTGAAGGGTGAGGAATATTTCTGCCTTTGCTTCCGCTTTGTGGTTGATGGCATAATTTATTTTTATTTACATTATTTCAAAGACTATAAATTGGTAGTGAGAATTTCTCGTTAATTTTATTTTAGAGAGAAGCTGAATTCCATGAACCTCCTCCTCTACATGGCGCCATTAGCTGTTGTATTTCTACTTCCTGCAACGCTTATTATGGAAGAAAATGTGGTCGGTATTACCCTTGCCCTTGCCAGAGATGACTCCAAGATCATTTGGTATCTACTATTCAATTCAGCGCTAGCATATTTTGTGAATTTGACCAACTTTTTGGTCACGAAACACACCAGTGCCCTGACTTTACAGGTATGACATCTGTGATACTTATTCGAGGCTTTTCTCAAATATTGAAGAGGAACGGTTCTTTTAAGTCTTTTATGGGGTAGGAAGTTAAAGTCACATAAGTGCCCCTTATTAAGAAAGATCAAATAAGAAAGTGAATTCTGAAGGGTTTTTACTGCTTTTAAATACTATGATTATGAACTGTTAGTTCTATTAATACTTAACATGGGAATGACTGTGTTGATCTTAAGCCTCTTGAGTTACTGAGATGTTTTTGTCTTGCAGGTTCTAGGAAACGCGAAAGGAGCTGTAGCTGTGGTGGTTTCGATTTTAATTTTTAGAAACCCAGTCTCTGTTACCGGAATGCTTGGTTATGCACTCACAGTCTTTGGGGTTATACTCTACAGCGAAGCCAAGAAACGAAGCAAATGAGGCATCATCCTGGGAACGCAATACATATACTTTGTTTCCTTTATCGCGAGGACAGCAACAATGTTGAAAGAGGCAGGTACATTTAGGGCCGTATGGTATAGCATATGATGCCATGGATTTTGCGCCCTGGATTCAATCTTTTGTTTACCCTCCAAGCCTGGGAAGCTGGCTTTTCTTTCGAATTGGCTCCAGCTGCAGGATTTTAGTAAAAAAAAATTATAAACTCCAATAAATGACTGATTGGTCTCTACCATTCCCAGCTTGGGGGTTGTAGAAGAGGAATATCGTTTTTATGTTTTTTGATTCTTTCATGGAAAGCAAAAGCTTTAAAATTGGTGTTTGTACACAAATCGATCTGTTGTTACAATTTCTATTGTTGATTAATTAATGAAAAGAAATCTCATAAGCTTACAATTTTATTTGCCTATGTTACTCGAACTCAGTTGCCGGTTTACATGATCATGGGACTTTAAAGAAACGAAAATATTCACATAGCTACATATGGTAATATAGCATTGCAGCTTGCAAGTGTCATTTTACAGCTTGGGAAATGCATTTCTGATCCCATAGATAAATCAAATACTGTAACATATACGCAGATGAATGTTAAGCCATAAGCATAAATCAGCACAGGGCAAGAAGCAAATACATGATGAACAATTGAATTCAAGCTTCTGGAACAGACGCAGACTTGATAAGATGATTATAACTTCCTTTCTCTTTGAAAAGCTGGGAGAAGTGATGTTTGCAATACAAAATACCCTCCAGATGGACTTATAGGGCAGCCACCATTACCCGTCGAAAATATGGCCAAAAAAGAAGACAAACCAGATTAAGCGAATTCAATGATGTCGTAAGCAATTACAGTTGCAAAATCATGCAGTAGCTTTAATTTAGTGAAAGTTTATTAATGCATCAATTGTAAGATGCCTTTGTGACAGGAACAGCTTTCACATGACCATGTAGACTGAGCTTATCCTTCATCTTTTAAAGAAACTATTACATGCTCTCTTTAAGACCATGCCTGATTTCATTGGTTCAAAAACTCAACCAGCCAGAAATTTTACTTTGAAATATTTGAGTCTTAACTCCCTTGAAAGAAAGAGCAAACAAACAAGGATAATCCATGACCAACTCTTAAACAAAAGTGGCACACAACATACTTCTTCAGGAGTAAACCTTGTAAAGATTAAGATAAATGTGCTAGGCTCACACGGACCAATAAGTTGTGATTACATGTTTGAACATAAAGAGTAAAGAAGAGGACAGATGCAGCCAAAAATCAAGGTCTTGTGATTGCAGAAAAGATGCATTTGATTTCGAAATTCTACCTTCTCAAGTGGATAAGCAGTTTTGCCGCAAGCAGCGCATTTTTCTTGTGTCCCTGAAAACATGCTGGCGACTTTGCTAGGCGATCTTGTCTGAAATCAACACAAGCTACTTGGAGTTAGGAAGAATATCCAGTACCCTATCACACACCATATAATCAATTTTTTCTCATTTAATAGAACATCAAACACATGCAGTGTTGGAAGGGAGATTTACCAGCTCGGGAGTTAACTTTTCAGCCGACTTTGTAGCTTCTGGCAATAAAATTTATGCCACATTAAACCAAACCTATAAATAAATAAAGGGTTTTACCCAGCAAGAGAAAAGGACTTACGCGACTGAAAATTCTTGTAGAAGTTACCCGTCTCCTTGAAGAGTTGCTCAAAACGAGGCTTGCAATAAAGGACACCCTCCATTGAGGAGTAAGTACCCAATTGGAAATATGTAAGACAGGCTACGAGGTTAGGATCAGAAACTTCATTACATAAACCAACATAGTTGGCCAACAGGATCTATCATGTGAACCTATGGACTCAAGTACGAGTATCGGGTACATCGGACAATACCAATTCTCTCTAAATAATTTGAGTATTTAACACCGAAGTTTCGTCCTTACATGCATTGGACATTCTAACTATTAGCTACTAAATTAACCAGCAAACAGAACCAAAAGCTTAGCAGCTTCAACAACAATCAAGTAAATGGCAATAGCTATATCATATATCATTTACTTTAAACCTAATCAATGTACAAAACAAGCAATGTCAACTATATCAAGAAGCGATTAAAAAGCACTACCTTTAGTGTCCCTTTGCAATGACTGCACTTGAAGCAGGATTTATGGTAAGTGGAACGATGGAAATGTGCAAGTGTAAGTAAATGTCGAGTTATTGTACCCACAGGGACTATAAAAAGAACTATTTATGAATGTTATTTAAAACACTTTAGTAAAAAAAATATTTTGTTGAAGAGGGTGATTAAAAACTAAGATTTTAAACTAAGTAAACAAAAAAAAATAAATCTCAAATGCACGATTTCAAAAGATGATTTAATCAAGATGAAATAATTGTGTTGGATTAATTACATTTTTTTAACTTAGAATTATTAAACTCATGCTTATGTTGTTACGAATAAAATCACGGCAACTCGATAATTTGCTAACTTATGAACATACTTACATACCAAAATCCATTCATCTCTTGACATATCCCTATGTCAATTTAACCGATTAAACAGATTCTAGTGAGCAAACATGTTATTGCACATACATACTCATCAAACTGAACTAATCTCTTGCATATCCCTATGTCAATTCAAACGATTCATTAAATCCAACAAGCATATAAACGATTATGTGAGGTAACAAGGTATCCCTACCTTGAAAAAGTTTAATCACAATAATCTTACAAGTTGTGCAAGGCAATAATATCGCCAGATACATTGCTAATTTAACCTTCAGCTATCTTAGAAGAATAAACATGCACTGATTAAGTACTATGTTAATTAATTACAATTTCAATCTGTTTAAATAATTAATTCATTAGTTACCTCACAGTCGTAACGCAAGAATAACTTAGGCATAATTTTACTTAATCAAGCATTTTACCGAGGCCTATAACAACATAAGCACAATTTCAACAAATTAAGAAGACGAAATGCAATCAACCCAACACGAATTAAATTCAATCTAAGCTGATTAAATTAACCATTCCAACAACATGAATATTCATAGATATGTTCATCATAACAACAACAAAAATTAAAGAGATAGGGAACAAGAATCAAATCCGGTGATTTTTCGAGGCTTGACTAGGTTGCTCCGTCCTTCCTTCTTGTTGTCCTCGCCGATCAAGACTTCAATGACCACTCAATTGCTGCTCCAAAATGGTTGAAGAACACCCCCTTTCCAAGGGAAGAAATCGGCACAAGAGCAAGGGAATTGAAATGAAAAAATGAGAGAAAAAGAATGAGAGAGGAGAGAAGTGTTGTGAAATGATTGAAGAATGAGTGAGATGCTTTGAATGATCAGCCAAGGAGGGTTTTTATAGCTGAAGAGGGCTGCTAAAAATAGCTAAAATTATCAGCCAAAGAGCCCTCCCTTAGCTGGCCACACAAGTGGCAAAGTTGATGCTTTCAACTTTGCTAAATATAGCTTGGGGCAACTCCATAAAGCTACCAATTGTGGAGGGGCTTGAATGCAACTTGGACAAGTCTTCAAGGGCTTCTTTGCAAGTTTAATTAATCAGCTAATAAGCTGATTTGGGTCAGCATATGGACGGTTTTGGGCTGCCCAATCCTTGGCCGGTTCAGTTCAATCGGTTCGGTTCAATTGAACCACTTTTTCTATAATTAATTAATGATAATTTATTTAGCCCCAATTAAATTGGGTATAAATTAAAATTAATTATATTATGAATTAATACACATAATTGGACCGTCTTAGGCTGGAAATTAATTTGCCTCGGTAGTTCAAATTGCTTCTCGATTTTGTGCTTCTGGCAGTGTCTGCTGAACCATTTTTCGCCATTTGTGCAAATCTTCTGAAAATAACCAAAATTTATCAAAAGTAATTATAAAATTAACTAAATTTCAACATGTTCATATTTTAAGTTTACTTTAATTATTTTATAAAAATTAATTATTTTTCGATAAGAATTTAACCGAATTTGCATGAATTTAAGTTAAAAAGGGTATGAAAAACTGTGTAAATTTTTGTGTTTCCAGTAAGGAACTCCATCAGCTGACAAAAGTTCAACAGGCAGGGGCGAAGCCAGGGGGGCTAGCATGGGGCCCGGCCCCCCTAAAATGTAAATTTGCTCTTTTTGCCCTTAAAATTTTAAAAAAAATTTAAATTAATAAATATAAAATTACACTTTGGCTTCCCTAAAATTATAAAATTTCGATTTAATCATTTACAAATTATAAAGATATAAGCTATAAAAAATTAAAATTTTATCCGGCCCTTAAATATTTATTCTAGCTTCGCCCCTGTCCACAGTCCTTACATTTCTGCTGGGTAAACAGTCCTCCTATATGTAACCTTATTGTTCTTTAGCTTTAATTCAATTCCCTCTCGTATATTAACTGCTCAAATATGTTAAATAAACAATCAAAATACACAGTTCAAAATCACGTTTATGTCAAATTCAACAAAATTAGCTATGAAGTTCAAAATATAAATGCAAATCCATAGATCAAGTGAAAGCAGCATAAACGAAACATAAATCTCAGAAACTTCCTTCTTAGAGTATCCTAAAATCCCATGCAAAACCCAGTTAGCTGATCTAACTCCAAAAACTTAATAATAATAATAATAAGATCAGAAGATGGCAAAAAAAAAAAAAGGGTCAACCACTGAAACTTGAGAAGGGAATTAAAAAAGGTACCTTCTACTGATCTGAAGAAACAGAAACAAAAGAGAAAGGAACATAAATGAAATGAGGGTAAAAAAATGGGTTAAACCCAGTATTGTGGTAGAACAAACTCGACTAAAGGTAGCTTTGGCTATTGCTGTGTGAGACTAAATCCGACAACGTTTACGGTTGTCTTTTTTGCTTTATGTTACTTTTAAATTTTAACTGAATGCCGTCCTTGTTAGCACTTTTTCTTCTGTAAGAGATATTTATTTGATTACCCTATAAATTTTATTTTTAAATCATCTATTTAACTAAAAAGTAAAAACTCAACCAATGTTTTAGTTATATACATATAAAATATTTGATGCCTATCATTAAATAAAATAAAAAAAATGAAAGATTTATAAATAAATATTAATAGTTTTATTTAAATATAATTAAATAATAATTAATTATAAATAAATGTTAAAGCCCTAAATATGAGATTTTATATTCGAGATCCTAGACCCTAAATCTATAAAACTCAAGATCCTAAATTTAAGAGTTATTAATATTTATTTATAATAGTTATATTTAAGGTTTTAATTATGTTTAAATAAAAATATTATTACTTATTTACAAGTTCTTCATATTTTTTATTTAATTTAATAATGACGTGTTATGTTATTATTTATTGATGGTATATGAGACTTTTCACTAAGGGAGCATCATATATTATTCCATAATTATTCCACACATATATATATATATATATATATATATTAAGTCTCATTTTATTTTCAAAGGCTGAAATTGTATAATTGAGGTATTGAGATTAAGTATGTAAGTTTGAGTTTCACTTTGTATAAATTACGTATATTCCTTATCTCGAATTAATCTAGATTAAATCTCGTTATATGTGAGTTATGTTAAAAAATATTCTTTGTAATTGTCGATAAATATCTTTATACATATACTCAAATTGAAAATATTTAATGGTTTTTTTAATTATATTTATGGGTGAACAAATAATTAAATTGATCGGTTCAGTTGATTCTTTTACTTAATTGACATGAGTTAATTGATATTTTCTTTCTATAATCAAAACATCAAATTTCATGGTCTTAACTAACTTAATATCAGTCAATTTGGTTAGTTAAATAGATTAACTTACTTATATTATATGTATTTATTTTATATTATAAATATATTTACAATAACTAAAAATAATACTATTTTTTTATTATATATTATAAATATATTAAAAATAATATATGGATAAATCAGTTAAGTGGATGAATTTGATTATAAATTTCAAAAATAGACCAATAAAACTTACTTAGCCAGTTAACCCCAACCTTAACTAATTTAATTGATAAAATCGAATTAACCTAAATCAACTCAAGTGAATTTATTTAATATTTTAAATATGAGTCCAGTGAAGTTATTTAATGTTACAAAATTAAATTAAATCGATTTTAAATTATTTTAATTTTAATTTTTTGATAAATTTGAGCCCTTGGATTTCAGATGAGTAGCTTGTGGATTTGCTTGCTACCAAAGCTTCTGCTTGAGGTTACAATTAGGTCTAATTTGAATTTCATCCTTACGATCGAAGTTAATTCAATTGGATAACAATGCTAAATTTTGCCATTAAATGGTTGACTTGTAAATCAACAAGTGAACAGTTTATAAGCATGAAATTAGCAAAATCTAGTAATTTAACAATTTATATGCAAGAAAATTGTCAAAATCAATAGTTCAAGTTATGTATTCATTAATAAATGGATTAAATTCTAGTTTTCATAAAATATAAGAATAAAATTCTAGTAAATTAAAGTAGAGGTCTGAGTTTGAGTTGCATTAATTGTATTATTGTTAGGGTTTTGTCTTCCTCTTATAATTCAATATATATAGAGAGAGAGAGAGACTAACTTTTCAATCTTTATAATATAAAGAGATGAAGTTGATTAATGATAAAAAGTGGCTCATTTTGACAATCTATGTTACCAATATATAAAAGGAATGCCACCTTCCTTATCCACCTTGTTCATTTTTTTTTTCATTATAAGATAATGGTAAAATTTTAATTCTGATCTTTCTAGCATGTTCGCATTTGAGATTTAATTTCTACATTTTAATTTAGTTTAAAATATGTTATAAGTTTTTATACTCTTCACAAATTTGAAATTTAGTTTATGTACTTTTATTTTTAGGAATTTAGTCTCTTTACTTTTCAATTTTTAAAATTTAAGTTCAATTGTTAAATGCATTAAATTTTTTTATGAAATTTGTTACTGTAACATTTCAAAATAATAATAATAATAATAATAAACTCACTTAACAGCCATAAAACTAAAAATTTAGTTATAATTGTTGAATAACACAAAAGTTATATCCAACAATATCACAAACAAAAAATTATCAACTAGCGTGACAAATACTAATAGTTAAAATTAATAGTGGTAATCCTAGTACAATTTTTCAATCATGACAAGTTCAATAGCATTTAATAAAGAAAATTAATAATTTTAAACATTAATTAAAACAAATTTATCAAATGACGAATTCAATCACGATACTAATGGAAGACACTTAATATGAACCTAGTCGCAGAAAGCATCATTTGGAGGAAAAAAAACATGGCAATGATAGGTAATAGCAATTCTTAACAAACGAGTAACTATTTAACTACTGTAGCATAATGAAAATAAGTGTTAGATTGTAACATCTTTTTATTGATTAACCAAAAATTTCTAAAATCAAATAAAACAATATAATAAAGAGAAGCTAAAGTGGGGAGAGAGAATGGATTAACATACACTTGCCCTAGAAATTAATGTAAATGATGGAGTTAAAATTAAAAAATACAAATGGATTTTTTCAAAAAAAATAATTGATTTCATAAAAATAAATAAAAATAAAGTAAAGAAGGCAAAATAAAGCCTAAAGGCCATTTTTTTTAAATTAGGGTTTTAGGTCGATTTTAAATTTAATTAGTGATATAGGTCAGTTTTGTTGGAAAGCACGTCCAGCTAGATACACATTCTAATTCTCTCCCATAAGGTTAGGGTTTTTATTTTATTAGGGTTATGGTTTTTGTTTAGGGTTTAGGGTTGTAAGAAAGTGTTTAGGGTTTTTGACAGAAATTCTTAGGTAGTTTTGAGGGGTCGGGGATGTGACAATGCGCCTCAGCGCACATACATTTCTTATGTCATGGTGGGATAGGACCATGATCTTAGAAACCCATCGTGGGGAAATCCGGTTTCGAGGTAATAATGCTTGATACGATTAGGGATCGAAGTCAAGGTCCCAGTCGGCACCGTGATGCGGTCACGGGTTCGAGTATAACCGGGGGGCCAAGTGACAGTCGTTTTGCGGCCAGGAGTTCAAGCTTTTTGGATACCCGCAAACAATGCCTTATATATACCATACATAAGATTAAGGACATAATCATACAGAAAAACTCTGGGACTTCCGGTTTTATCAACGTAACTTTTTTCTCTATTTCAAGCAGCCAGTATCTTTAAGGAGGAAAGTAGATGTTCTGGCACAGTAAAGGTCAAACTCGAGTCAGTGCGGCAACGATTGTAGTTATTAATGGGTTGTGTAATAACGACAACCGTCGTCTCTCCGAAAGGAGCATCACCTTTATTGCACTGTAACAACCACTCCCCGTCTAAAAGTCCTCTTGTGTCAACGACGGTGCCGACCTTTGAACAAGAATAAAGGTTAAATGTATTGATTGCCTGGAAATTGAGAAAAAAATTACACCGATTCTAGCTAGAAGCCCTAGAATTTTTCTGTATGAATATGCCCTCAAACTTCTGTATGTTATTTATAGGGCATCATATTCAGGTATTCGAAAAAGTTGAGCTTGTGGCTGCATAACGACTGTCAACTAGCTCCCTCGTTATACCTCAATCCATTACCGCATAACGGCTGTCGATTGAGACCTCCACATCACGTGGAAGATTTCTATGTACAACTGGAGGTGCCGGCCTGTAGATTTCCTCCTCTCTTTTTTCATCGCTTGAGTACGTAGTTAGTACGGGTCTTTAGGAGATGGTATTTTTGGGATCGACACCGTCATCATCTTTATCTGTGGTCGATTCTTGCATCATCCTCGCCTACCATCATGTATTTGCCACTCCCTCGTCCACTGGTTGAGACGATGAGCCACCCCCGTAAAATAGTGATGCGTGCGGTGTTTAGATTATTATAGGTGTGAAACCATAACGTGCCCCAAATCTCGAGTATGTCAGAAAGGTACCGGGTATAGATTGCATGTAACAGTTAGGTTTTGACCCTAGTCAGAATAGTGGTTTCGAGACCACAAATCTGAGTTTGAAAAATATTTTAATATTATTTTTCTGTGCCTGTGATATGTGAATTTATATCCGCTAGATTTACGTAATTTAATTTGTATGTTTTACATACTCGATTTGCAAAAAGGACCAAATCGCGTAAGTTGTAAAAGTTGCCTACTAGTTGCTAAAGTGCCTAAGTGCTATGGTTTGTTAAATTTGAGGCCCTTGCATGTCAATAAGACCATTATATGATAGTGGGAGACATGGTTTGGCAATATAGTAAATAGATAAAATTTTAAAGGATGGTTAGGTAATTAGGTAATATATGTTATTAAATAAAACAAATGCATGAAAATTTGTTTATTCATGCACATCCTTGTCGAAAATACAAAAGAAAAAGAGAGAAAAAGAACAAGCTAGGTTTTGGCACTTTGATCCTTGATTAAGGTATGGATTTTTGTCCGTTTTTGATAATTTCTACGTTTTTGTGATCGTTGCTTCATGTTCTTCAAAGCCCATGTCTGAATTTCTATTTTTGTTAAAGATTTCATGAAATTCCATTGTTGATATCATGAGATTTGTGATGTTTTTGGATAAATTATAAAGGCTTGATAGATGATTTGTAAGTTTTGTCTTTGAATTTTGATGAAATATAGTAAATTGAGCTAATTTGTGAAGTTATTTTGAAGGACTAAAATGTGAATAAATGAAATGTGTGGACTTGTATGAGAGCCATGAAAATTTGGCTAAGCTTGTGTACAGACAAATTATGTGTATTTTGTGATTTTGTGAAAGAGGGACTAAAGTGTCGAGATGTGAAAACATGAGGGCTAGTTTGCAAATTGCCCTAAATATGTGATTATGGATTGAATTGAATTATATGGTAAATAAAATGATTAATTTTGAATACTTATAGATCAAGAAAAGAGGAGTTCGGATTTAGATCGAGGGAAGTCGAATATTATAGAATAAACGTTCGAGTCGACTACTTCGAGTACGAGGTAAGTTCATACTTAAAATATGATGTTAAGTAAGCTTTGATGCCTTAATTATACATGTTTTGTATATAATTAAATTGGATGATATGATGATGAATCGGAAGTTTTGGCACTAAGTGTGCGATTTAAACTATCTTGGCACTAAGTGTGCGATTTAAATTAGCTTCAGCTATTTGAGACATTAAGTGTGCGATACCGACTTAGTCTCGGTTATTTGAGATGGCACTGAGTGTGCAAAAATATTTATTTTGGGCTAACCATATAGCACTAAGTGTGCAGATGTCTAAAATACGAATAAGTTATGGAAAGTCTTATAACATTCACAAGAAGTGAGTATGAAAGTGTATAAGTACGGGAATTTTCAGGTATGTATAATACCTAAGTGGTAGATGATGTTATGGCTAAGAATTTCATTGAGTTGATATAGATTTATGGATTGAAATTATGCAAATACATATATGTTGTTATATTATGTTTCATATATTATGAATAACTTGAGTACGAGCTTACTAAGCTTTTGAAAGCTTACTTTGTATGTATTTGCATTGTTTTATAGATATCGTAGCTACTAAAGGCTCGGGGATAGTCGAGGATCGTCACCACACTATCGATTTCATTTTGGTACTTTTGAAAGTGTATATATTTTAATGTATGGCATGTATAGGCTAGAAGGATTATGTTTATAAGTTTTGATATGTATATATTTGCCATGGGAGCTAGCTAACAAATGATAAGTTGTGTATGGTTTTGGTGTATGTTTGTATTGTGCTAAGTTTTAATGTGTTTTGGTCATTCTTAAATATGTAATTGGTTGGAAATTTTGGTATGAATGTTGTATATCATTGCTTGTAGGTTTGACCTAATGAGAAATGGCAAATTGGCTTAAACCAAGCCTGCATTATGCCACACGGTCAGGGGACACGGGCGTGTCTTGTGGCCATGTAAGAAAAATAGTATTCACCTAAAAAATCATACGGCCTTGACACGGGCGTGTCATATGGCCATAGGCTAAAGTCAGTAGCTAGCTAAATATCACACGGCCATAGTACACGGGCGTGCCTATTGGCCGTTTGAAAAAGTCAGTATGCATGCTCTGTTTTGGCACGGCTGATTCACATGGGTGTGTTTGATGGCCGTGTGAGGCACACAGCCTGGACGCATGGGCGTGTGACCTCAACAGAATTGAAAAATTTTCTATGTTCTGAATTTTATAAATGTGTTCAGTTTAGCTCTAACCATTCTTAAACGTATGTTTTAAGTCTCGTAGACCATCTTATGAGATAAATTGCTTATGAAATGATATTAAATAATATCTATGATTCTAAATTGGTCTGAGATGTTCTGTCTGTCTGGTAATGCCTTATAACCCTAATCTGATGTCAGTTACGGGTTAGGGGTGTTACATTGCAACCTACGATCTTACACATGGATTTGATCCTCGTACCACACCGATCGGTCAATGTTGTCCTTCCCCCGCATGTCCACTTTGTGTAATTCCTTCAAGTCTTGCGGTGGCGGCGAAATTCGTTGCCTCCATCCGAACTGCCTCAACACCTGGTTAGATTCGTGCATTTCCACCGTCGCGTACACTATCAATGGCACTTCACATCCCACATCCGTCGATTTCCCAACACTTCCAGCAGGATGCAGGATATGACATCGGTGTCGATGTATGGCATCTATTCAAACATATAAGCAAAATTTTAAATATCATTATTTATGATTTTTTTTGAATCATTACATAATTAATATAGGTTTGAAAGAATAGGTAACTAACCTCGGGTTCTGACCGTTGATCTAACAACAGCTTAATATCTTCTAGAACCTTCAGCAATCCCTCGTAGCTCGACCCATGGTTCTACCTATACAATCGATATGTTAGTTGAAACTTATAATAATAAAAATTATTGTAAAAATTAATAAATGATCTTTACCTTGTCATCAATGGGAACATATATGGGTCGGTCACCTTGGGATGTAGAAACGATAGTCGCCACCAGGCCCATAATAGTATCAGGAGCAGACAAACACCAATTAATTCTGACCTCGGGTTCGTGGCCCGACACATCTCTTGGTATAATGTTAACAATACGAAAAATCCCTAACTTAGTTTCCCGCAGTTATTGAAGGCCACTAGATGTAGTAGTCACCTTACGTGCACCAAATTTCAGGATTTTTCGGGCATTAAAATGCCCCCGATTAACCTCACGATGTATACTCAGACGTATTGTTGTATCACCTCCTCCATTTGGTCTTGAGGGTCTTCAGGGAGCTCGTCGAAATTATCCTTCAACCAGTTCATGGATATTCGACCACCTTCGAACTTGTCTGAGACCTTCCTCAATAGTGATCGACATAAGGTCACTTAGTCCAAAATGGTCTCAGATCCCGTGATGATTAGTCCATCCACTGGCAGATCGATTTGTAGCACTACGTCTTCGAGTGTAATTGTACACTCGCCGCATGGAAGGTGGAAAGTGTGCGTTACAAGGCCTCCATCTTTCCACCAATGCGCTGATTAGTTGCAAATCGAGTTTACAACCCTCAGACATATGAGACGTATGTAAGAATCCAGCCGCATGCAAGTGACCACGAATTTCAAGAATCGGACGCTTTCCCATATTATGGATGAAGCCCTCTAAAACTCGATCATCTGCCTCTTTACACACATAAAAAAATTATAATTATAATAAAAATATTTAAATTTAACATTATTGAAATTAACGAAATTTAAATTTTAGTCTTACCATTACTAATTGAGCGGAGGAAATATGCTTGTCGTCGAAGTGGATTAAGGAGGCGACCATTAGCGAGAAATTGATTTTAAAAAATAAAAACGAGATAATTAAAAATAATAATATTTTTTAATAAAAATATCGAAAAGTATTAAAAACGAGAGAGTTTGAGAGGGTTTGAGAAAATTTGAGAGAATTGAGAGAGTTGAGAGAATGATGTGAATGAAAAAAATGAAATTTGAGGGGTATTTATAGGGTAAAAAAAGGTTACCGTTAGGGGTTTTAAATTTTTTTACCATTGGCGGCAACATTCAAAAAGCTGTTGGGATTTGACCGTTAGTTGGAAAGTGAGTCCAATAAACACTCTTTCCAGCAAAATTGACCTATATCCCTAATTAAAGTTAAAACTAACCCAAAACCCTAATTTAAAAAAAAATAGCCTTTAAGACTTATTTTGCTAGTAAAGAAATGGGTTTCAAACTTTTACGTTATCTTAGATTATGTAAAGAAGAGAAAAGTAGTTGAGAAGTTGTAGGAATTTCTATCATTTATTCAAAGCTTATACCAAAAATTTTTATGCTTTTATGAGAAATCTGAGTATTGGTATAAGTTAAAAACTTTATTTAATTTGAGAGATTTTGGTCAATCCAAAAAGTTTTGGAGTAAGGATGAGAGTGTTAATTTATTTAGTTATACAAGTGTGATGCGGTCGTTGAGAGCACCAAAAATATCCTATCACTAAAATATTAAAAATAATAAAAATAATAATATAAGGGAAGTAGGGTCATATCCTCAAGGACCGGATTTGCACAATTGCTTGTTCCTCAAAATCCTGGTCAGAATCGTGCCCAAGAAAACTTGCGTACCTGAAAAAAAAGAATTAAAAGTTTTAATCTGGAAAAAATAAAATAAAAACAAAATTAAAATTTTTGGTTGAAATTTCAAAAATTAAAAATAATAGAAAAAAATATAGTTGAGGAAAAGGTGTTCTTATGGAGAGGTTCCAGCCTCCAGTTGTCTCGATCCGCCTTGGGTTCGATTATTGGATTTTAGGTGATCCTTCTCAAACATAATACGCCAGTTATAGTGGAAGAGGACGTCTACGACCACCAGCTCCAAGAATTTAGACTTACAATTTAGCGGAACTTGGCTCTAGCTAACAATCGCTTCTGTGGGATCATCTTATGCTAGATCATCACTTCTTAATGGCGAATCTCACGCCATTTTGTCTCTTGGGCTCGCCAATCTCTGACGCAGTAAGCTAACGAACCGACTGTGCAACCTTCCCAAAACATACAAAGCGACCGCCTTTGCATACATTGAAAATATCAATTTTTAAGGGACATGGACAGAAGCGTTAGCATCGTAATGCGGAGAAACGATGAATATTCATTGAGAAGGCTAAGTACGGATTCTAAGCCTCACGAACCCTTTTGAGGATTTTTTAACAACCTTTGACTAGACAGATTTAGTGGCTCATGAGTTTTGGGGAAAAACAAATAAATATAATGGAAATGGAATTTTTATTGAAAAAAATATGAAAAGGGCTAAACTTTATGGCGAGAGAGTGTTCACAGAAAAAGATGAGTGAAATTTGTGTCACTCCATCCCCTATTTATAGTACTAGAAAACCTAGTCTATTCCTAATTAAATTCTAAAAGATAAATACAAATAAATAAAGATAATTAAAGATAAAAGCTAAAATTATATCTAAATAATAATCCTTAATAATTATCCTAATATAATTAAAAATTAAATAGAATCTTGTACTATAAAATCTCTTCTTTTACATTTTTGCTCTCGAAATCTTCCACACTTTGCATTTTTGGCACCACTTCTCTCCTACTTAGCATGTTGGCCCAATTTAACTTTAAATTCACACTTTTAGCCCTTAAATTTCCTTTTGTCTTCAATTTAGTCCCTGTAAGATAAAAAGCCATAAAAAGCTCAAATTAGTAGGATCATACTCAAAATAAACATATAATTAATACATAAAAATATGTCATTCTAGAGTATTATCAAATTCCCCCTACTTAGCTCATGCTTGCCCTCAAGCATGGTTCCTAACCACTTTAAAAATTAGATCTTGCCATGAAAGAAATACCAATCCAAAGTTTTATAAAAATTAGTCAAAATACATATGAAAAAATAAAGAGAACCCTTAGCTTACTTTAAGTAAAATTGAAAAAGTATTCCAATTAACACACATAAAAATTAAGATCGACTTGGGATTATTTCATGAAAATTAGGTAATTTACCAAACCTACCAAGACACCCTATTTGTTTTTACTTTTAGTCCCTACATTTTATTAATACATCTCTTTTTTTCTTTTTTTAATTTTTTAATTATTTATTGCTTAAGAATATATTGAACCTTTTGACGCAAAGAGAGATGACAACCAAGCACCCCACCCCGGTTACTCAGCCCAACATACTCCTAATTTATTATATTTTTCTTAAGAATATATCGAACCTTTTGACGTGAAGAGAGATGACAGCTAAGCACCTCATGCCGGATACTCAACCCAACACATTCTTAAGTATTTTAATTTCGGTTAGTGAAGTTTTACCTAACACATCACACAACCTTTTAACGCGAAGTAGGATAACAACCCAAGCACCCTACCTTAGTTACTCAGCTAGTCATGTTTTAAGCTGCACTTATAACCACAGAAACATTATTATTATTAAACGAAATTTTAATTTTGAAGGACTTAGGAGCAATAATCAAGTGTCAAAAATAAGTTTCAGCAACCACCTTAATGGTCATTAACATATTTTAAGCATGCAATTGTATTAAGTGTCCTCTTTATATTTAGACTTAATCAAATTTACTAAAAGAAAAATAGGGTTAACTCTATTAATCATAATTATTTTAACATGATATAAATAAAACAGTGGAGATGAAATCAATTATAGCAAAATCATAATTTTCTTAGAAGACAAAAATCATGCTTGTAGGTCAAACAGTGGGTAATTCTTGGTAAAAATCTTGGGTATGAAAAGAGGCAGAATATTCTAAAAAATTAAATGTAGGCAGAAACGAGCATAAGGCAACAACAACAGCAACACAACACTAAAAACAACAGATAAATGACAGAAATAATAAGGAATGCCTCCCTCTACTTAAACACAATGTCCTCGATGTGGAAGAAAATAAACAAATAGGTGGAAAAGGTTCAGAAGAACTCCTGTGTAATCACTGTCAGAGAAGACGGCGCACGTGGAGAGGAGGGCGATGGCACGGTGGTTTCGTGCGAAAGGGAAGAAGAAGGCGAAGCGGCGAGGGGCGGCGATGGGGTAGGTGACGCGTGCGGCAACGGCTTGGCTTTGGGTTCTCACCATAGTGGCTAAAAATTGGTGATGGAGGGGTGGGGGAGAAGTAGCAGCGACTGACGAGATTTTTGGTGTAAAAATGAGTTTATTTTTAGGGTTTGGCGGTGTATAAGAATAGTGTTTGGCTGAAGGGTGAGTGTTTGGAGGCAGGTTTTATGTAGACATGAGGCAGGGACGTACTATTCCTGGTTGGAATAGGGATAGGATAAGGGCTCTTCCATACAAATTTTTTTTTTATTTTTTCTTCATTTTCTTCCTATTTTTGCCTCGGTTTACCTAGATAAAAGAAGAGAAATTTATTAATATCCTAATAAAATAAATTAATAATAAATAATAAAATAAAAATAAAAAGAAGAAAATAAAATAAAAATTAGGTTGCCTCCCAACAAGCGTTTGTTTAACGTCGTTAGCTTAACACCTCAACTAGTATTGGGGCTGTTCCAGCTGAATTCTTTTATTCGTATGGGCTTGAAAATTCTCCCTTTTTATCACATTCACCATATTCGGGTTGAATCGTCCTTGCGCCTCTTTCTTTGGTTTCGTATTTTCCTTCAAGAAAATCTTATATGTGTTTATCAGGGGGTTAATCCCTTTTAAGTCGGCAATGGTCTCATCATTCTCCAAAAATACGCGCTTGAGATGCTTGGGAAGTGGTTTTAATTTCAGATCTGGTGCTTGCACAACAGAAGATAGAAGTTTAGTATCCATATGAGCCAATAATTCATTAACAGATTCAAAATCATCAAACATCATTTTAGATTTATCTCCATAAGTTGACTCAAAAGTTTCTTCTACTAATGAGTTAATTATGTCGACATGGTTTACGTCCAAGATTTCACTTGGGTGACTAATAACGTCATAAATGTTAAACTTCACGACCTCCTCGTCAAATTTCATCGTGAGAGTTCCACTACGCACGTCAATCTTAGTGCTAGTGGTACTAAGGAAAGGTTGTCTCAACAAGATGTCTGAAGATCCAGGAGTGTTATCTTCCTCCATTTTTATCACATAAAAATTTGCAGGGAAAATAAGACCATTGACTTTTACCAATACGTCCTCGAGGACTCATTCGGGATGCAACTGAATGATAACACCTGTTTTCGTCAAAAAACTCGCGTTAAGTGATTCATAAACAGAAAAAGGCATTATATTTATGGAGGCCCCTAAATCACACATAGCCTTCTTAATTCCCAAATGACCTATTTTGCATGGTATTGCAAACATACCCCTATCTTTACATTTTGCTGGCATTTTTCACTGTAACACTGCAAATACATTTTCACCAACGCTTACCCTTTCATTACCAGTTAATTTTCACTTGCAGAGTTCTTTGAGGAATTTGGCATAACGCGGAATTTGTCTGATGGCATCCAATAGTGGCATGTTGATTTCGACATTTCTGAATGTTTAGAAAATCTCCTTATCCTCTTTACTTTTCCAACATTGGTTCAATCGTCCTTGAAATGGAGGTTGAATTATGGGCAGTGGAGGTTTCGTTCGGACCTGTTCGTCATTTTTGGGCTTTTTTTGGGCAAAATCTTGGCCAAGATTTCTGCCAAGAATTGGTTTCAGTACTTTTCCACTTCACAACGTCACTGCATTTGCATGTTGTCTTGGATTAGGTTTTGTTTGTGACGGCAGCTTCCCTTGTGAGTTTATTTTCTTAATTGATGTGGTCAACTCTCTTATAGACGCCTCAGTTTTCTGTTGAAAATCTTTTGTTTCCTTTTAGAAATCAAGAGTTTGTCATAGAATTTACTGTTGGAAATCAATAGTTTGCCGTTGTATTTGTTGTAAGAAATCTAGCATATTAGCTGCTAATTTATTGACCTTGGTTTCTAAAGAATTACCTGAATCTCGTGGTTATTGTGGAACCTGATTTTGGAATGGCTGGTTATATCGTGGATTGGCCCCATAACTCAAGTTGGGATGGACCCTGGTTGTAGGTATTAGCGTAAGGGTCATATTGTCTCTGTAGTGGCCTAAGGAAATTTTCCGTAGCATCTAAATGAGCCATAGTATCATCATACAAACTGGGACATGCATCAGTTGTATGTTCAAGTGTAGCACATATTCCGCATATTCGGGCTGGTTGTGTTTTTTCTGCAACAAGAGAATTCACAATATTAATAAGTCTATCAACTTTATCTTCTAAGGTTGAATTACTTAGCTGGTGAACCCTTCTAGGGGGTTCAAGATTGGCTCAAAATTGCTGAGTATTTGCAACCATCGTGGATATCAAGTCCCTTGCTTATTGGAGAGTCATGTTGACCAATTCTCCTCCACTAGCGGCATCCACCACATTCATCTCTATAGGTTTCAAGCCTTCATAAAAATATTGGAGAAGAAATTGTTCTGATATACTGTGTTGTGGGTAGCTCGCACACAGCTTCTTAAATCACTCCCAATAGTCGTAAAGAGACTCTGCTTTTTTTTTTCCTTATTCCAACAATCTATCTTCTTAACTCAGTCGCTCGTGATGCTGGAAAAAACCTATTGGGAAACAAACGAGAAAGAATCTGCTAGGGAGAAAGGGAAAGCACGCAATTTAATTTGATCCTTAGTTACCCCCTGAGGTTTCATGCTAAGACAAACCATATGAAACTCTTTCAGATGTTTGTGAGGATTTTCGTTTTGCAACCCATGAAAAGTTGACAGTAGCTGGATTAAACCTGAATTCAATTCAAAATCAGTATTCATAGTAGGATACGTGATGTATAATTACTGTTATTCTGCTGGAGCTTCGGCCAGTTGCTGAATCGTTTGAGCCATCGATGGATGTACTAGATTTGGGTTTTTGTTAACCCTAGCATACAACACTTCTTCTGGGGAATCAACTTCTATTTTTTTTTACTTTCAAATGTTTGAGTAGGGTTTTCATTAACCCTAGACTCTACTTCATCGATGATTCCAATTTCTGCCGGTGGGTTAATCTGAGTCCTAACCACTCCTGACTGATTTTTTTTTTAATTTTGTCTCATTGCGATTAGCTCTTGCAGTCTTTTCAATCTTTGAATCAAACACAAGAGTACTTGGAATAGATCTGGTCATAAGAAACAAAGAACAAGATTAGTACGTTGCCGATCCTCGGCAACGGCGCCAATATTTGATGCGGTCGTTGAGAGCACAAAAAATATCCTATCCCTAAAATAATAAAAATAATAAAAATAATAGTATAAGGGAAGTAGGGTCAAATCCTCAGGGACCGGATTTACACAATTGCTTGTTCCTCAAAATCCTGGTCAGAATCGTGCCCAAGAAAACCTGCGTACCTGGAAAAATATTAAAAAATAGAATTAAAAATTTTGGTCTGGAAAAAAAATAAAATAAAAACAAAATTAAAAGTTTTGATTGAAATTTCAAAAATTAAAAATAATAGAAATAAATAGAGTTGAGGAAATGGTATTCTTATGGACAGGTTCCAGCCTCCGGTTGTCTCGATCCACATTGGGTTCAATCCTCAGCTTTTAGGTGATCCTTCTCAAATAGAATAAGCCAGTTATAGTGGAAGAGGACGCCTATAACTACCAGCTCCAAGAATTTAGCCTTACAATTTAGCGGAACTTGACTCTAGCTAACTATCGCTTCTGTGGGATCATCTTATGCTAGATCATCAATTTTTAATGGCGAATCTCACGCCATTTTATCTTTTGGGCTCGCCAACCTCTGACGCAGTAAGCTAACGAACCGACTGTGCAACCTTCCCAAAACATATAAAGTGGCCGCCTTTGCACACGTTGAAAATATCACTTTTTAAGGGACATGGATGGAAGCGTCAACCCCGTAATGCGGAGAAACGATGAATATTCAATGAGAAGGCTAAGTACGGATTCTAAGCCTCACGAATCCTTTTGGGGATTTTTTGACAACCTTTGGCTATATAGATTTAGTGGCTCATGATTTTTGGGAAAAACAAATAAATATAATGGAAAGGGAATTTTTATTGAAAAAAATATGAAAAGGGCTAAACTTTATAGGGAGAGAGTGTTTACAGGAAAGGATGAGTGAAATTTGTATCACTCCATCCCCTATTTATATTGTCGAAACCATTTTTTTGAAAACGGGAATCGACTTTGTTTGAAAGCGAAGATTAAAATGGGAGTCGCCACCAATCTTTATTAGGTGTGATCGGATCACCTTTGTTTTAATAAAACATTTTAGTTTACCAAAATGGCATTTTTGGGTCTACGAAAATTGAGAGAACGGGTTCGGGATTCGGTTACGTACGAGGAAGGATTAGCACCCTCGTCACGCTCAAAAATTGGTACCGAATTGATTAGTTAGTGTCCTAATGTCGAAAGTTAAAAATTGGGAACGGATTTAAAATATGATCATTTTTTATTAACGTCAATTTTAAAAATGCTTGAGTTAGATCAAAACAATTACTAAAGATTTCCTCGTCTCGAGGTATCGGAGTATCACATCCTGTAAGTTAAGACACAATACCATGAACTCCCGAGCACAAGTTTGTCTTTAATTTTGATTGGAAATCCATGTATTTTAAAACTCAAAACGATATTTGGCAATTTAGAATCAACGAGAAAATCGAAACCCCGTAAGTTAGGGCACAATTCCTCGATTTCCAAAACGCGAAACATTGCTTTGTTTTGAAATTTTTGTTTTTGAATAATAGCGAATTCGATATTTAAACGGCATACATTTATTTTGTTTGAAATAAAATAAAACGACCTAAGTTGGGTAAATGTGTTAGGGTTTAATTCATGAGGCAATGATATGAGATACAATATAGTAATGAGTGTGGATAATAATACATGAATGACATCACACAAATGTACGGCAATAATATGAAAATACAAGTGAACAAATTATGGTACATACAATGACAATAATGACTCAACATGCATTATTTACATGCTAACATTAGCAATCAAGGAACAATAAAAACATATATAACAATCTAAAAAATAAATAGTATAAAGCAAGTCAAAATGAATAAAATGTAAAAACCATTTAAAAAATAATAAACAAGTTTAAAAATAAATAAAATAAACAAATGAATTTTTAAAATCAATAATGTAAAACAATTTAAGAAAAGATGATATATATATAAATTTTAGAATAAATAATATACATATATGTACATAAAAGTTTAAAATGGGTAATGCAAAAACTTATAATAAATAATAAATAGAATATTTAAAATAAATAAATAGAATTTTGAAAGGTGTGAAAAACAATTTAAAGTAATGAAATAGTTTTAAATAAATAATACATGAAATGATTTTAAAATAGAAAATGGTACTTTAAAGTAAAAAAAAAGTAACAAATTATAATAATTAATATGAATAATGTTTTTAACATAAGATAAAATAGTATAAAGTATTCAAAATAGATCAATAAAAAACAATTTAAAATATCATGTGAAATACTTAAAATAAACATGCAAAATAAAGAAATATAAAAGAAGCAAACAGTTTATAAAAGTGAAAATAAAATAAATAATATATGTACATATTTAAAATAATTGATATGTACACAAAACTTGGAATAAACAAAAATAAAACAGTTTAAAAATAAACAAATAACAAATAAAGTTTAAAACTAAATAAAATATAACATCTAAATAAATAATAAATAAATCATATAATAAGATATGATAAAATAGTTTGAAATAAAAGGGGAAATGATTAAATTAAAATCAAAGGAAAAAAAGGTATAAATCATAAGATCAGAAAGCTGCCAGGGACCAGAATGAAACATGTGCGGAAGAGCGGGGGTTAACTGGGCAATTACCCTTGACCCCCTATACGCAACGTTTCAAGGGCCTGACTCCTCAAATGGGCGGAGGACTAAAATAAAAAAAGGCAAAATCCTGGGGCAAAAATAAATAAAAAAAGGGTAACATGCGACCACATTGAATCGCGCCACCAAAGCGGAGGGATCCAATGCGCAAATAGACCATTAGGTCAAAATGCGCGGATCCTCCACTGGGTATGGGTCAGGTCGCGCGTCCCCTCGCTAAACGACGTCTTTTTGAGGTGTGGGGGGTTTTGCAAAACGGTGACGTTTTGCTGGGCCATTTAAACCAAAATTTTTCGTTTCCCTTTTTATTTCGTCCCCCATTGTTTAAAAACAGAGGGCCTCTTTGCTCTCTCTCCCTCTTTGTCTACGACGGTTGGGTTCACCGTCTGACCGCCGCACCACCACCATATTCGGTGGCCGGCAATTCACAAGAATGGGCCGTTTAGCCCCGTGTCGAATGGGTCCAAAGATAAAACCCTCCAAGCCCGCAAAAACCAAAAGAAAAAGGCCCACTTTCACCCCCTTTTTCAGGTCCGATTTTGACCGTGGAGAGAAACCTTCGACAACGGGATCATAGAGCGACGATGCGGTCGTGGGGTAACTCTGATAAGCCCGTTCCTCTTTTCTTATTATTATTATTTTTATGTAAAAATAATAGGAAAAAAAACAATAAAAACTTTAAAGCAATATTCGAAATAAAAAGAAAAAAAAGTCACCTTCAAAATTTTTAGTTTTTTGATTGATTTTCGTATTTTCTTTCTTTTTAAATCGGAGAGAAGAAAAAAGTACAAGCATGTTGATATGGCTTTTAAGCCAAATTACAAGACTTATGATTTCTATTTTTTGTTTCTTTGTTATTTGTTTTCTCTGTTTGTCCTTTCTTCTTGCGTGTGATTTCTTGCTTGCAAGTGTCAGAGGTGTACGACGCGCATAGAGGTAGCAGACAGTGGTGGCCTGCGGCGGCTGAAGCTTGGGACAGAGGGAGAAGCGACTAGGGTTCCATTTTTGGAAATGTTGTTGGGTTAGGGTTAGATCTGGTTTGGGCTTGTAACTAGGTAATGGGCTAGGTTTAATTTGGATTTGAATTGGGTCATGGACTGTAAAAAAAATATTTGGATTTTTGTTTATTTATTTAGTTTTTATTTTATAACTTAGCCAGGCCAAAATTGGCCCATTACAGCTGCCCCTCTTTGCTCGTTGACGTGCAACGTGAACAGAGCAAAGACTTCGAAAACGGCCAATTTTGCCTGGTCTTGCCGAATATTGACTTCTTTGGTGCTTCTTTTCTTCGAGTAGCCTCATTCTATCCCACTGTATCTTCAGGGGTATGGGAATTAGTGCTACGATTTGCTCCAATGTGATTTTAGGGAGAAGAGATTTGTAGCTTCGATAAACTCTGTTGGAACTTCAAAGAGATAAGACTTGGTAATTTCAACTTGCTCCACTACATCTTCAGGGAGATGAGGTTTAAGACTTCAATCTGTTCCACTGCAACTTCAGGAAGATAAGATTTGCCATGGTAACTTGATCCGACCTACTACAATTTTAGAGGTATAGGATTTATAGCTTTATTATGCTTTATTGTAACTTTAGAGAGATAAGATTTGCTATCTCCAATCTGCTCCACTACAACTTCAGGGAGATAAGACTCTGTAATCTGTAGCTTGATCTACTCTACTGTAGCTTCGGAGAGACAAGATTTGGTGCTGGTAGCTTCAATCTATTCCACTGCAACTTCAAGGAAATGAGATTTGCTATCTTCAGTTTACTCCACTGCAACTTTAGGGAGACAAGACTTGTACTTCAACCTGCCCCACTGCAACTTCAGGGGGATAAGGTTTGCTATCTTCGATCTATTTCACTGCAACTTCAGGGAGATGAGATCTGTAACTCCAATCTACTCCTCTACAACTTCAAGGAGATACGACTTGGCTTTAATCTGCTCCACTACAACTTCAGGGAGATAAGATTTTCCATGGTGATTTTAATCCGTCCCACTGTATCTTCAGAGGTGTAGGATTTTGATTTCTCTAGTCTGTTACCATTCTTTGGAGAACATGACCTGTTGAATCTATTTCATGGGCCTATTTATGCCAAATGATTAGGATGTCATGATTAGAATGAATCAAATACTCCTAGCTAGATATGTATGAATGATGAATGCAAAAAAATTCATTTTTTAATGCTTAATTTGATATTACTTGTCATTCATCGAGGTTTTATCATTTACGTATTATTCTGTCTTTTTCTTCGACTGGTATCTCTGGCAGAAAACCCGAAGAAAAATCACAATTTGGGCTATTTTCCCCAATGTTTCCAACCCTTGAATTTGGGTAATTCAAACTAATTAGTTCCGTTTCAGGTCCTTATATCATTTAGAAGCATTTCAGAGTAATATGCAGAACTCTTTTTTGAATATCATTAGTCCATATATCATTATTTCAAAGAAAAATGCTTGAAAAAGATTATCACAATAGACAAGATGGAATTTTAATGAGAGCAAAGTTCAAAATGAATAGGGTAATCAAGATAGCAAATTTTGCTTAGATACAAAATGAATCAGAATAGGTGCCCCAGATATCATAGTATGAGCTTCTTTGCATAAGTCTTCTTGAGGACCCTTTGAACTTGATATGCGTTTAGAAGACCAAGAGTACTTTATTGATGCCCCAAGATGTAGCATCCCTCCTTCTTGTTAATTCCGGTAAGACAAGATCACCGCATGCCCATCTTCAATAAAAATTTGAATTGCCCATTCCTGGGTTTTCAACTCAAAACCCTTTGGTCTCAAAGCGTCCTTTTGCGGGTTTTCGCCTTGGCATCTCCGTTTATTATTATTATTATTACTATTATTATTATTATTATTATTATTATTATTATTATTATTAGGTAAAGTACCTCTTGACCAAATCTGAATTCACGAGATTAGGTAGGTTTTTGCCATCTATCTCGGTCAAAATCAGAGCTCCTCCAGAGAAAGCTTTTTTCACCACATAAGGTCCCTCCCAATTAGGCATCTATTTTCCTCTGAAGTCCTTTTGTATGGGGAGGATCTTTTTCAAAACAAGGTCACCTTCATGGAATTCTCTAGGGCGAACATTCTTGTTATAAGCCCACATCATTCGCTTTTGGTACATTTGACCATGACAAATAGCTTTCAGCCTCTTTTCTTCAATTAAGTTCAGCTGATCATATCGAGACTGGACCCATTTTGCTTCATCTAACTTTAGTTCTGACAGCACTCGTAGAGAGGGAATCTCGACCTCAATAGGCAGAACTGCCTCCATTCCATAAACCAAAGAGAAAGGCGTTACCCTGGTAGAGGTTCTGACTGATGTTCGGTAGGCATAGAGAGAAAATGGTAATTTCTCATGCCAATCTTTGTAAGTCTCAGTCATTTTCCCCACAATCCTCTTTATGTTCTTATTGGTCACTTCCACCGCACTATTCATCTTTGGGCGATATGGTGACGAGTTATGATGTTTGATCTTGAATTGGCTATAGACCTCCGCTATCGTGCTGTTGTTCAAGTTTAGTGCATTGTTTGATATGATCCTCTCAGGCATCCCATATCGACATATGATCTCTTTCTTTAAGAATTTACTGTCTGCTGACTTTGTGACGTTGGCGTAAGAGATGGCTTTTACCTACTTGGTGAAGTAATCGATGACCACAAAGATGCCTTTAGAAAGATTGGCCCTATGACATCCATGCCCCACATGGAGAAAGGCCATGGTGAAGTCATGACATGAAGTGGTGAAGGAGGTACATGAATTTTATCTCCATAAATTTGGCATTTATGGCACTTCTTGGCATAGTTGATGCAATCTCCTTCCATAGTAGACCAATAATATTCGAATCTCATGATTTGTCTGGCCATTGTGAAACCATTAGCGTGTGTTCCGCAGACACCCTCATGGACCTCTTCTAAGATTTTCTTAGCCTCGACAGCGTCCACACATCTTAGGAGCACCTGATCCTTCCTTCTTTTATATAAGATCTCTCCGTCTAAGACATAGTCGCTAGCCAGCCTTCTTAATGTCCTTTTATCATTCTCGGTCGCTTGGTCTGGGTATTTATGATTCCTCACATATCGCAATATATCTTGATACCAAGGGTGATAATCTTTTTCTTCTTCTTCATCAATATCATAGCAATGAGCCAAAGCCTTATAAATACTCATTTGAATAGGCTTCACATCCTCTTGCTTGTTCACTTTGATCATAGAAGCTAAGGTTGCCAAGGCATCAGCCATTTAATTTTCATCTCGTGGGAGGTAGCAAAAAGTGATATCATCAAACTTCTCAATTAACTCCAGAATCAGCCTTCGGTAATTGATTAACTTGGGGTCTCTTGTCTTCCATTCACCTTTAAGCTGATAGATTACTAATACAGAATCTCCGTACACCTCTAATACTTTGATCTTGCATTCTATGGCTGCACGGATGCCCATGATGCATGTCTCGTATTCCGTCATGTTGTTTGTGCAGTTAAAATCTAATTTACTAGTAAAAGGATAATGATCTCCGTTTGGGGATTCTAAGACTGCCCCGATTTCGTTACCCACAGCATTTGAAGCTCTGTCAAAATTCAGTTTCCAGGGATGGCCTTCTCGAGAATTTTCTTCAGTGGTTGCAACGTACATTAGGTCTTCATTCAGGAAATCAAAGCTTAACGGCTCATAATCTTCTAGACCCCTACTGGCCAGAAAATTTGCTATCGCACTCCCCTTTACAGCCTTTTGGTTCATGTAGACTATGTCAAACTTAGAAAGCAAAATTTTTCAATGAGCCATTCTTCCATTTAAAGCATTTGACTCCATCATGTACTTCAAAGGGTTTAGTTTTGAGATGAGCCAAGTTGTGTGATACAACATATATTGTCTTAGTCTTCAGGTTGTCCAAATCAAATCAAAGCACAACACAACTTCTCAATCGACGGATATCTTGTCTCACATTCAGTGAATTTCTTGCTGAGATAGTATATCGCTTTTTCTTGTCTTCCTGACTCGTCATGTTGGCCTAGCACACATCCCATTGAGTTTTTGAACAATGCCAATTACAGTATTAGTGGCTTATCTAGGCAATGTGGCATCAGTACCGGGGTACTGGACAAGTAATGTTTGACCTTATTAAAATTTTTCTGGCACTCCTCATCCTATACACTTGGGTTGTGTTTCCTAAAGATACGGAATATCGGGTCACATTTCTCTGTTAATTGTGAAATGAATCGGGCGATGTAATTTAGTCTTCCTAGGAAACCTCTAACTTCTTTTTGAGTGTGTGGTGGAGGTAATTCTTGTATGGCCTTAACTTTATCTGGGTCAATCTCAATCTCCTTTTCACTGACTACAAATCCCAACAACTTTCCTAACCTGGCCCCGAAGGTGCACTTTGCAGGATTAAGCTTTAACTGGAACTTCTTTAACCTTAAGGATAGTTTCCTCAAGACTTGCACATGCTCTTTCTCTGTTTTGGATTTTGCAATCATATCATCGACGTAAACTTCGATCTCCTTGTGCATCATATCATGGAACAAAGTTACCATGACTCTCTGATATGTCGCTCCTACGTTTTTTAGTTCAAATGGCATCACCCTATAACAAAACGTTCCCCACATGATTACGAATATGGTCTTTTCTATGTCTTCAGGATGTATCTTTATCTGGTTGTATCTCGAGAAGCCATCCATAAAGCAAAAAAGTGAGTAACTTGCCGTGTTATCCACTAATGTACCGATGTGAGACAACGGGAAATTGTCTTTTGGGCTAGCCTGTTCAAATTCCTGTAGTTTACGCACATTCGTACTTTTCCATCTTTTTTGGGAACAGGGACTATATTGGCTGCCCATTCTGAATACTTGACCACTTGTAAGAAACTGGCATCGAATTGATTCTTGACCTCTTCTTTTATCTTCAATAGAACGTTAGGTCTCATCCTTCGGAGTTTCTGTTGAGCTGGCTTACACTCTTCCTTTATGGGGAGTCGGTGTACCACGATATCAGTATTCAACCCAGGCATGTCTTGATATGACCATGCGAAGACATCCTTGAATTCTTGTAATAACTCAATGAAGTTTCGCTTTGTTTCTGCGGCGATACAAGCTCCAATCTTTACCTCTTTTCCCTCTCCTAAGCTCACAATTTCCACTGACTCTTTGTGAGGTAAGATTTGTTTCTCCTCTTGTTCTACCATCCTCAACAAATCAGAAGATAGATTACAGTTTCGGTCATCTTCAAAATCTTGAAAATCCTCTATACACATATCTTGCTCAAAGGAAGACTCTGAGTCAACAGCAGCGTTACTCATATCATTGATATCTGAAGACCTGTTATAGGGATCAAAAAGAGTCCAAAGAACAAAAGAATCTAAGAATATTTATTTATGTGATATGATCATGAATGAAATAGAAAGAATAAGAGAATATTTGCTCAGGATGATACGCGAAGATGCATTTTTTTATTGAAATAACGATATTTAGACATATGCCTATTTCATAAAAGGATTCTTGTTGCCCCTAGGCTTAGAGCAATAAGTTTTTTTTTATCATTACTCTGAATTAATTTTAAAAGTTACAGGGATGTCCTCCGCGGTCCAATTGTTCAGAACACTTCTAGGGATGTAAGGGGAAATTCTAGATAAATTCCCTTCTTCATTTTTTTCTTCAGATATGGTGTTAATACTCAATCTTCCCAACATTTCTTCTGCAGTTTTCTTTCTTGTCATCTTCTGTTTGGGGTACATAATTCCTCCCGACACAAATGTTCTAGATAAATAAGGGAAGGTCATTGGTTCCCATTTGACCTCCTCACCGTGCAGACGTGCTTTTCTCATCTCTTGCTTTTTCTCTATCTCTTTCTTCTTTTGCTTTGCATCTGGCTTAACTCCTAAACCAAAGCGGTCTCGTTTTTCCTTTAGCACCGGTACCTCGATTCTTCTTTGGAGGCATCTTTCAAATCCTTTCCTTAGCAAGGCTCCTTTTCCGATCGTCAATCGCAGGCCCATCCTCTTGGTTTTGGATATTTTGGGTATTGGGATCTTGTTCCCTTTGACAATGAATGTAGCATTGACAAATTCTAGCGATCGAAAGGAACACTCTATCGCTTCATCGTCCGCACCTATGTGCGGTGCATCACTGGTAACGGATGCAATGATGTCTTCCTCCGCATTTATCGTTACCAATCTACCCTCAGTTACCAACTTCAACTTTTGGTGTAGTAACGATGACACTGCTTCCACCGAGTGAATCCAAGGCCTCCCTAACAGGCAATTGTACGAAGGCTTGATATCCATTACCAATAAGTTTACCTCATACGTGTTTGGGCCAATCAAGAGAGGTATCTCGATCCTTCCTATCACATTTCTTTCAGTATCGTCGAATGCTCTCACTATGTTTTGACATGTCTTCATGTGAGAGCTATCCACTGGCAATCTATTTAGTATGGACAAGGGTAGGACATTCAACGCTGATCCATTATCAATCAATACCCCCGGTAACGTGTATCCCTTACAGCGAGTAGTGATGTGCAGGGCCTTTGTAGATCCCATCCCTCCCGATGGTATTTCATCATCATTAAAGAAAATGAAATTATCAACGCTGATGTTATTGACCAGACGGTCGAGCTTGTGGACAAAGATATCATCCGTAACATATGTTTTATTTAACACTTTCATCAATGCACTACGGTGCGTCTTTGAGCTCAAGAGCAAGGCTAGCACCGATATTGTAACACCCCCTTAACCCCAAACCGTCGCTGGAATAGGGTTACGAGGCATTACCAGACATATCAGACAACTTACAAAATAATTCATAAATAAATAATAATATTCATAGTATAATATAATAGTTAAGTCCTAATAATAGACATTTGAAGCCAAAACGTAAATTTAAAAGTGAAACGAAACTTGTTCAAATTCTCCAGAAATTTTTCGTAATTTAATTTTTTTTTATTTTTTTCGACAGCATTTCTGCTTATTTTTACATAAAACCCACTGCAAACTTTAAACCCAAAAATCCAACCAATATCAATACTCCAACCAATGATTAAGTATACTCAATTACATCCAATTTATATTAAAATAATAATTTAATACCTTAGTTTAAACAATATAACATTGTTAGTATATATATGTATAATTAATAATATATATTTCATTTCAATTATTTAATACCAAACCTACCATTTCACGACTTTATATCATATTCATAATCCAAAACATTATAATCATTTATATACAACCAAAATCATTTAACTTAATGTATACACATAATTTATATGCATTTACCTAGTACATGCCACTTAACAAAAGGAAGGAATACATCACCAAAAATCTTCTTGTTGGAGTCGGGTTTGTTTTGGATGCTAAACCGGATCCGAAACTCTAATGACCTGCGCACGGAAACAACCGTACGCTGAGTATTTCATACTCAGTGGTATTACTATAAATCAAAACTATTTAACATTAATTAATTATAAACATCAACCATAAATTTTATAATCATTTAAACTAATTATATATATTTATATTACTTCATAAATCTTAAATTCTTATTTCATTTTTCACATACCAACTCAATTCATAATTTAGTTCATACATTCTTTCTCATACTTTTCAATAGTGCCAAAATAATAAATCTCATTTTCAAAATTTCATTTCAATTATTTACCCTATTAACAAGGCTCGGACTTTGACAGATACGCAGATTCCACCCAGACACACCAGAATATCTAACCCAAACACACTCGGAATTTTATAAATCCTCCATAACACACCAGTAAGGCATTAAATGCCTCTTCGGATAAACCGAAATATATAATAACAGAAACATCTTCTCGGCCGAACTACAATCTCTTCATCACATCACAAATCCAATGGCATGCCATTTGTATCAAATCTAGTCCGACAAGTTAATAGGGTATTATTTTACTTTTCTAATTTCAATTTCATTTACACAAAAAATTTCAATACTCAATCAATTCAAATATCTATTATCTTAATTTATATACAAATTAATTTTCACACATACTTATATTTAAATTTAAATATAATACTTGCCTTATCTTAATTATTCCATAACTATAAATTCAATATACATTTAATAAATAGTTTGAGTTATAGTAATACAACCCCGGAATACGAGTTTACTCCTCCACGATCTTTTCTTTTCCTTTGGATGCCGATACCTCGTTTTCCTTGTTAGCTACAAAAAAAAATATAATAACAATTTATATTATTAATTACAGCATTAATTTAATAATTAATTGAATTTTTATTCAATTTATTCTCTAATTTCCATTTAATCCTAATTAACTCTTTTATTTGTTTAACTTAATTTATACTTCATTTCTACTCAATTCCCTTCCATGTTCACCCTAACAATCTAATGTTCATTGTAAAACCCTAATTTAAAATTTCTTTCAATTTAATTTCCTAAAAAACAAAACTTATAGCTTCTTTAACAATTTAATCCCTTTTTCAATTTCTAACTTAAAATTTATTCAATTAAATCCCTAATTCTTCTTTTTCTTCAACATGAACTTTGTTTAAAAGCTCATAAACTTTCAAACTATCAAATTAATTTCATCAAAACCTTGTTTTAAGACTTCTAAAACATCAAATTTAAGAGAAAAGGACTAAATTTTGCTTACCAAATAACCTTGAAGCTTTAAAATCTCAATTTTCCCCTTTTCTTTTCTTTCCCTTTTCTTCCCCTATTTTTTTTTCGAATGTCTCTGTTACTTATTATGTTTTGTAGTTTGTTTCTTTTTCCTTTACTTTTGTTTTGTTTTATTTACTTTTATTTATTTTATTTGTTTTATAATAATATAATAACTTAATAAATATCTATTTATTAATCAATATATTTATTACAAATGTAATATTCTTATATTTACACATGTACTATATCATCATCATACATTTGTCATATTTTAATTTATTTATCACATAAAAATCTTATAATATAATTATTTAATAAATATCTATTTACTTAATAATAATTAATAAATATCTATTTACTTAAATAGTAAGTAATTTAAATTCATAAATTACAAGTGTATGCTTATTATTGTTACATTTGTATTTTATTTTATTTTTTTTACCATCCACTTGTCAAAATCATACTTTATTATCATAAAAAAATTTAATTATTTTAAATTGATTTAATAAAATTTATAACTAAATTAAATATTTATATAATCATTGTTAAAAAAAATCTTAGATTTTACCCCTTTTTGCCGCCTCATCTTCCCAAATAGGCTTAATTGCCTATTTGGTCCTTATTATTTCCTATTAATTTATAATTAGACTTTTACTCCTTATTCAATTTAGTCCTTTTTACTAATTACTCTAAATTAAGCTAAATTCACTTAATTTAAATCTAATTAAACACATCGCTAAACTCATAAATATTTCTAATAATTATTTTTGAACTCGATTTACTAAGACGGAGGCCCGTTAATGTACTTTTTTTTCGATGCCCATGAATTTTTGGGTCATTACAGATATACAAGCTGATTGTTTGTGCAATTGTTCCACAACGTTGTACTCGTGTGCTTCAGGAATTTTAAGAATTCCTTAGCCTCCTTTTCAGTTACAGGCTCATTGACAGGTGATTCGGGTTTGGTTATCTTCTCCTTCTTTTGTTCAACAATCACAAATTTACCTTTAACTGGTTCTACCTTTGTGTTTGGGGTATAATGCCTTCCACTGCATGTATAGAAACCCTCGTCTTGACCTTCCTCTGAAGTGCTAACCGGGTTTTCCTCTCCCAGGATCGTCACGTTACAGTCATAGTTTCAAGGTACCCTCTTGCTATCTTTATAAGGAAAAGCAACGGGCCTTTGGATTATGACCTTTGGTGCAATTGATGCTCTGAATTCGCTGATTCTTGGTCGTGATATGATTACCACCAGGTGATTGACCCTATGGACTTTATTGGTTGTCCCTTCTTCCGTCGCGCACGCATCTTCTCCTTCCAGGCTCTCAATATACTTAAAGAATTCAAGCTCATTATTTTCCATCAGACTCTGTACCAACGCCTTGAATTCATCGCACTTTTGGATCTCATGACCCTCTTCGTTATGAAACTCACAGTAATATTTTACTCCCTCGGGCTTCTCCCCTAAATCTTGTATGACCAAACCTCCTCCTATCATCTTCTTCCAAACCCATTTCAACGGAGTCTTTACCTCTAATACGTCCATCTTGGTTCTCTTCCCTCCATTTTCAATTATCATGTTTACCCCTTTGTCTGAATGATTGGGTAACGAATTCTCTGCCACATCAGGTCCATCATCAAACTTTACAATGCCCATCTTTATGAACCTTTCGACTATCTTTTTAAAGGCGGTGCAGTTCTCAATCGTGTGTCCCAAAATTTCTGCATGGTATTCACAATGAGCGTTTGCGTCATACAACTTAGGGAATGGAGGTTGCATGGGTTTTAGATAAAATAGGGACACCACATGCACATCGAACAGATTCTGGTAAAACTCTCTATACGTTGTTGGGATCGGCGTGAACTGAACTCTTCCCGTGTTAGGCCTTAGGTTGGAATCTTATCTTGTGGAGCCCTGATGGGTAGTAGTCACTGCCCTCCGCTGGTTCACGGTGACTGGCTTGGAATAACACTTATTGTACACACTCGCATTGTTTACTTCATTTTCTTTCCTTCTCGGGGTTGATCTCTTGGCACTTTCCCCTGCTTCAATCTTTTCGCATCTTATTGCATTTTCTATCATCTCCCTAGATATTACTATGTCTGAGAAGCTCTTAGTAGCACTTCCCAACATGTGGTTAATGAATGGGGCCTTTAGGGTATTGATAAAGAGCATGGTCATTTCCTTCTCCAAGAGAGATGGTTGAACTTGAATTGCTATCTCCCTCTATCTTTGGGCATACTGCCTGAAGCTCTCACTTGGCTTCTTTTCCATGTTTTGTAGTGTAATTCTACCGGGTGCTATGTCTGTTACGTGACCGTATTGTTTTATGAAAGCTTGAGCCAAGTCCTTCCATAAACCAATTTAGGCACGGCTTAGCTGGTTATACCACTTGGCCGTGGACCCGATCAGACTGCCTTGGAAATAGTGAATTAGTAGCAGATCATTGTTAACGTATCTTGTCATTCTTCGACAGAACATCGTAATGTGAGCTTCAAGGCAGCTAATCCCACTATACTTCTCAAATTTTGGAGTCTTAAACTTTGGCGGGAGCACTAGATCTGGGACCAAGCTTAGGTCATTAGCGTCAATTCTGCAACAGTAATCAACAGTCTCTATTGCTTTGAATTTCTCCTCTAACCACTTGCATCGGTCTTCCAGTTACTTTGGCAGATCTACTCTTGCCCTTTCCATTTTTGCTGTATCATCGAGATCTAGAACGACGGGATTAGTTGGATTATCCCCCAGATTGGAACCTGAGCCTGTTGGAAAAATTATCGGTGCTGAGGCGCCAGCCTGATATTGCTGTGGCCTAATAGTGACGGGCACCTCTCGTGGGTACACCTCTGGTTGTGATTGGGCGTTGGTCGGGGTAAAGCCTGAAGGATAGACATGGTCTTCATTATTGTTTGTAGTGCTCTTTCCTTTTTTGTGTTCTTTAGCCAACAGCTGCGCCAACTGACTTATCATATTATTCTGGGATTCTTGCATTTGTTCCCTCATGTTGTGTTGGATTCTAGCTAACTGCTTTTGCATCTGCGCTTGTAATTGCTCTTGCATGTCCCTTTGCATTTGTTCTAATCTTTCTAATCTTTGATCCATCGTTTTGGTCTTGCGACGTGTATTGTAGCGATATTTGATTGGTTGATTCTTGTTGGTTTCCAGATTAACTTCTGAAATAATTTTGTTTAATTAGAGCCTTTTTATAAAACTTAATGCACATGATGCAAATGAATGAAATAAAATGAAAAGAGGCATTGATTCTGATTCAATTTCATTAGAATAACTTTATTAGAAGAAAAATTTCTTTACATAAAGCGGATGATTACATATACGACTTTGTCCTAATGTCCAAAGCCTTAACTTTTCTAAGAAGCCAAGCCAAATTTCGGCCTCGATCTGATTCTGACTCGTACTTTAAGCTTAATACATTAGCCTGAACTGCTAAAGTTTGCAAATGATCGGCTACCTCCCGAATCTGAGCCACAGCCTCACACATGACATAATCTCTATCTTTGATCTGGTCTTGAGAGCGATGAAGCTGTTCCATGCAATGGTCGTTATTTGCCTTAAAAGTTCCACTCGAATTTTGCTATCTCGTAGTGCATCTTGAGTTCCTCTATTTTCCCTTTCAACTCTTTGATCCTGCTTAGGCTGGCCTTTAACTCAATTACGGAGTTACGGCTACGATGCTAATGTAGTGATTTTTCCAATTCTGCCACCCTAGCTCGTAACCTCTCTCTTTCGCTTTGGCTTTCCAATAAACTTTTTTTCAGAGCGTCCTCCCGTACTCGAACATCTTGAAACTTCTTCTCCCAATGATCAGCTCTAGTATTTTCTTCTTTAATTTTTTGATGCCACTGTTTCGACATTTTACCTAAATTGACAGTTCTTATCGACATACGCAGCTTCTTGTAATCAGTTTTCAGACTATCCAAATCTTTCTCGACTTTGTTCTTTCCTTTCCTCAATTTCTCGGCCTCTAGCTTGTGGATATCAACGTCTAATCCCAATTTCATCTTCTCCTCTTCTAACTGCTCTATCTTCTTTCCCAATTCTGAGCTCATTTTCTCAAAGTCTTGCTTGATGATCTCTAACTCAGACGGGATGACTCGTAAATATTCTTCTATCGGTTGAGTGTTCCCTTGATTCAGCCTAGGGATATTGTCATTGACTCTCCTACCCCAACACTATTCATACTCGGGGGTTGTCATCGGGCCCATGGTGAATCCTTTCATTCTTCGAGTTTGGTTCCAAGTATCTGATATCTCACGAACCTTCTTCTTATAATTGTTGACTTTATAAGAGAACTCACATTGAGCCAACCTTTATGTTGCCGGTATAAACTGCCTTGATCGATACTACCTTAACACAAGTAGTGGAGCGTATCCAACGGCTCCCTATATTCCAGCTAGAGGGATCCAGTCAAAACCACCGCACCGATATAAGATCTCGTCGGGGATCAACCATGGAGCCCTCCATTCAACATTCTCGCCTTGCAAATTCTAGAGGATAGCTATCCGTTTCTCCTCTGAGATGTCGTCTCGCCTCGGTGTAGCCACTAATTCTCTTAATAGGGAATAGTCCTTGGAGAAAACTTGATAGAAGATCTTTTCTACTTTCCCAAAGTGGCTGTGGAACCAAGCCAAAATAACTACACACATCCTAAGAATCTTCCTCCGCTCGCCCTTCGACATGCGTTCAAGGATCTGAAAGTTTCTGCTAGGATTGCCGGGACGGGTGTGGTCCCTTTTATCAAGTAGATCGAATAGGTCTGAGACTGCTTCATCCACATGTCCTAATGCCTTGGGAAAGATGACCAATCCGTAGATGCTTAAGGCGAACACGTCAACCCTCTTCTTCATATCTGGGTGTGCTAGGATCAAGTCCCTCAAATTCCTCTAAAGAATACACTTACTATCCTCTTTCTGCTTGATCTGGGCTGCAACCCATTGTTCGCTCATCCCCGTGATACTCATAAATTTCTTCAAAAAGAGAGGGACGTTAACAGGTCTTCAATAGGCCCTGTCGTCTTGAATCTTTGGGCAATTAAGTAGAGCCATGTATTCCTCCATAGTAGGTACCAAATCGATTCTTCTGAAGGTGAAGCCACTGTAGGTGGGATTCCAAAACTGCGCAAGAGCCCGAAACAAGTATTTTTCCACCTTTACATCAAGCAGATAGGATAGGTCGCCGTAATTACAGTAAAAGAGTTGCTTGATCTCGTTGTTCCAACTATTCCATACCTCCTTTAATTTTTGCAAGTCATTCTGGGTTACACTAATATGAGTGAAATCCCACAATTCTGATTCATATCCCTCGGTCAAACTATTACCTTTCTCTTGCTGCATCTTTTCAGACCATATTTGGACGGCCGCATTTTCTTCCATTCTATCAAGAAACCCTTTTTCCATACAAAGCTTTTCTATCTAGTAACCGAACGTGAATCAACAACTTCTTATGATGAGATGCCATGCAATAACAACAAAACACAACAAGTCAGTATTATATACAAAGAATAGAACTCAAAACAAACAGGAAATAATCAAGCACCTATTCGGGTAACCACTAGGGTTTGGTGCGGTTCTACCTAAGGTAGGCTCTTAGGGCTCATTACATATGGTTTGGTTCTAGAGTAAAGGTACCTAAACCGGTAGATTCCTCGATCATCACCCATTATAGGCTCATACGAACCGAGTTCAGTTCAAGGGAATACATTTCCTACGGCTATACGGAGATGAAAATCTCATGAAGACGCAGAAACGGATGTATCCCGAAAGCGATCCACTATCCTATACAGAGGTGAAGACCTCACGAAGGAGTAGTTTCTCACTCCCACTTAAAAGGGTAAAATTGACCAATAATGCAATATGATGTGCAAAAGTATACTAAGAGACTCGAACAAAAAGTCAATCAGATAAAATTAAAACCACAAAGATGAAATGCAATGAAATGATCTCAAGTTTAAAACGAATTTTCAAATTTCGACAAAGGAAAAAAATTAATCAATTTATGACTCGACTCTCAAGAGGTCCCCAGTGGAGTCGCCATGCTGTCGAAACCATTTTTTTGAAAACAGGAACCGACTTTGTTTGAAAGCGAAGATTAAAACGGGAGTCACCACCAATCTTTATTAGGTGTGATCGGATCACATTTGTTTTAATAAAACATTTTAGTTTACTAAAACGACTTTTTGGGTCTACAAAAATTGAGAGAACGGGTTCGGGAGTCAGTTACGTGAGAGGAAGGATTAGCACCCTCGTCATGCCCAAAAATTGGTACCGAATTGATTAGTTAATGTCCTAATGTCGAAAGTTAAAAATCGGGAACAGATTTAAATTACGATCCTTTTTTATTAACGTCGATTTTAAAAATGCTTAAGTTAGATCAAAACAATTACTAAAGATTTCCTCGTCTCGAGGTATCGGAGTATCACATCTTGTAAGTTAGGACACAATACCATGAACTCCCGAGCGCAAGTTTGTCTTTAATTTTGATTGGAAATCCGTGTATTTTAAAACTCAAAACGATATTTGGCAATTTAGAATCAACGAGAAAATCGAAACCCCGTAAGTTAGGGCACAATTCCTCGATGTTCCAAAACGCGAAACATTGTCTTGTTTTGAAATTTTTGTTTTTGAATAATAGCGAATTCGATATTTAAACGATGTGCATTTATTTTGTTTGAAATAAAATAAAACGACCTAAGTTGGGTAAATGTGTTAGGGTTTAATTCGTGAGGCAGTTATATGAGATACAATATAGTAATGAGTGTGGACAATAATACATGAATGACATCACACAAATGTACGGAAATAATATGAAAATACAAGTGAACAAATTATGGTACATACAATGACAGTAATGACTCAACATACATTATTTACATGCTAACATTAGCAATTAAGGAACAATAAAAACATATATAACAATCTAAAAAATAAATAGTATAAAGCAAGTCAAAAAGAATAAAATGTAAAAATCATTTAAAAAATAATAAACAAGTTTAAATATAAATAAAGTAAAAAAATGAATTTTTAAAATCAATAATGTAAAACAATTTAAGAAAAGATGATATATATATATATATATATATAAATTTTAGAACAAATAATATACATATATGTAAATAAAAGTTTAAAATGGGTAATACAAAAACTTATAATAAATAATAAATAGAATATTTAAAATAAATAAATAGAATTTTGAAAGGTGTGAAAAACAATTTAAAGTAATGAAATAGTTTTAAATAAATAATACATGAAACGATTTTAAAATAGAAAATGATACTTTAAAGTAAAAAAAATGTAACAATTTATAATAATTAATATGGATAATGTTTTTAACATAAGATAAAATAGTATAAAGTATTCAAAATAGATCAATAAAAAACAATTTAAAATATCATGTGAAATACTTAAAATAAACATGCAAAATAAAGAAATATAAAAGAAACAAACAGTTTATAAAAGTGAAAATAAAATAAATAATATATGTACATATTTAAAATAATTGATATGTAAAAAAAACTTGGAATAAACAAAAATAAAACAGTTTAAAAATAAACAAATAACAAATAAAGTTTAAAACTAAATAAAATATAATATCTAAATAAATAATAAATAAATCATATAATGAGATATGATAAAATAGTTTGAAATAAAAGGGGAAATGATTAAATTAAAATCAAAGAAAAAAAAGGTATAAATCATAAGAATAGAAAGTTGCCAGAGACCAGAATGAAACACGCACGGAAGAGCGGGGGTTAACTAGGCAATTACCCCTGACCCCCTATGCGCAGAGTTTTAAGGGCCTAGCTCCTCAAATGGGCGGAGGACGAAAATAAAAAAAAGGCAAAATCCTGGGGCAAAAATAAATAAAAAAAAGGGTAACATGGGACCACATTGAATTGCGCCACCAAAGCGGAGGGATCTAATGCGCAAATAGACCATTAGGTCAAAATGCGCGGATCCTCCGCTGGGTATGGGTCGGGTCGCTCGTCCCCCTGGTAAACGACGTCGTTTTGAGGTGTGGGGGGGGGGTTTGCAAAACGGTGACGTTTTGCTGGGCCATTTAAACCAAAATTTTTTTTCCCTTTTATTTTAGCCCCCATTGTTTAAAAACAAAAAGCCTCTTTGCTCTCTCTCCCTCTTTGTCTCCTACGGTTGGGTTCACCGTCTGACCGTCGCACCACCACCGTATTCGGTGGCCGGCAATGCACAAGCATGGGCCGTTTAGCCCCGTGTCAAATGGGTCCGAAGATAAAACCCTCCAAGCCCGCAAAAACCAAAAGAAAAAGGCCCACTTTCACCCCCTTTTTCGGGTCCGATTTTGACCGCGGAGAGAAATCTCTGACGACGGGATCACGGGGTGACGACACGGTCGCGGGATAACTCCGGTAAGCCCTTTCCTCTTTTCTTTTTATTATTGTTTTTATGTAAAAATAATAGGAAAAAAAAAACAATAAAAACTTTAAAGCAATATTCGAAATAAAAAAAAAAGTCACCTTGAAAATTTTTAGTTTTCTGATTGATTTTCGTATTTTCTTTCTTTTTAAATCGGAGAGAAGAAAAAAGTACAAGCATGTTGATATGGCTTTTATAGCCAAATTACAAGACTTATGATTTCTATTTTTTGTTTCTTTGTTATTTGTTTTCTCTTTTTGTCCTTTCTGCTTGTGTGTGATTTCTTCCTTACAGGTGTTAGAGGTATGCGACGCGCGTGGAGGCAGCAGACAGTGGTGGCATGCGGTAGCTGAAGCTTGGGGACAGAGGGAGGAACAGCTAGGGTTCCATTTTTGGAAATGTTGTTGGGTTAGGGTTAGATCTAGTTTGGGCTTGTAATTGGGTAATGGGCTAGGTTTAATTTGGATTTGGATTGGGTCATGGACTGTAAAAAAAATATTTGGATTTTTGTTTATTTATTTAGTTTTTATTTTATAACTTAGCCAGGCCAAAATTGACCCATTACATATAGTATTAGAAAACCTAGTTTATTCCTAATTAAATTTTAAAAGATAAATACAAATAAATAAAGATAATTAAAGATAAAAGCTAAAATTAAATCTAAATAATAATCCTTAATAATTATTCTAATATAATTAAAAATTAAATAGAGTCTTGTGCTAAAAAATCTCTTCTTTTGCATTTTTGCTCTCAAAATCTTTCATACTTTGTATTTTTGGCAACACTTCTCTCCTACTTCGCATGTTGGCCTAATTTAACTTTAAATTCACGCTTTAGCCCTTAAATTTTCTTTTGTCTTCAATTTAGTCCCTGTAAGATAAAAAGTCATAAAAAGCTCAAATAAGTAGGATAATACTCAAAATAAACATATAATTAATACATAAAAATATGTCAATCTAGAGTATTGATATAAGTTAAAAACTTTATTTAATTTTAGAGATTTTGGTCAATCCAAAAAATTTTGGAGTAAGGATGAGAGTTTTAATTTATTTAGTTATACAAGGGTATAATTGAAAAAAAATAAAACCAGATACAAAACCCCCGTGTTAAATGAATATTGCCTCCACATCAGTGATATATATCACCCAACTTGCTTATAAAAAAAATCTGATGTAAGGCATTAAATAATATAATATGTGTGCATCAACCCAATCGCACAAAAATTTTCTATAATGCAATTAAGTTTGTATTTACTTTTTGTAACTTAAAAGGACTCTATTATGATAAAAGACCCAAAATTAAAATTTCTCTCATTTTATGTTCTCTTCATTTTTTCTTTTTATTCTCCCCTTTTATTATTACATTAAAAGCCAAAATTATCATCACAGAAGACCCTTTCAGAATTGATGATAGTATAACTCATTCACATCAATAAAATATGTAAGGTTGAGAGATGCAAATAATTAGGCTCTGTTTGTTTTATTAAAAATAATTTTCGAAAAATAATTTTCGAAAAATGACGTATTTTTTTGAAAAAAATTAATATTTTTAGTGTTTAAATAAATCTATATAATTTTTTTTTCTGTTTGAAAGATTTTCTGAAAATATTTCATAAAAATTGTTTTCAATGAAACAAACATCCATTTGAGAATTATGATAAGTAGTGAATTGATTACAAAGTGATGTTAATGTGAAATTATAGTAAATAATGAATCTTCATGATGTTAAGAATTAAATTATAACCTTTGTGAAATTTATAATTGAAATAAGAGAAGTGATATGCATGAAAATTCGTTGTGTGAATTAAGATATTATAATGAATTATTTGATTAAAGTGCTTATATGGTGAAAAATAAATTACATGACAGTACGGATTGAATTGAAAAATGTACAAAAGTTTAACTGTAAAACAATTTAATATGTGAATAAGGAAATTATGATAAAAGTTTAATTAATGTGTTATGAGATGATGAAATATACATAAAAAGTGAAATTGTGGAAAAAAAATATGGAATTTTTATGATGATAATGACTAAATTGTTAAACTTGAGAAAATATGTGGATGAAATAATAGAAGTGAAATACATATAAATTTGATATGTGAAACAAGATATTGAGATAAATTATGTGATTAAAATGTAACAAGAAAGAAATTTGATTTAATATGATTAATTAGTGAATACTGAACTTTTATGATAGGGACTAAATTGAAATGTTATGAAAGTTTATAAGAAAATATTTGATAAGTGAAGAATGTAGTAGAGAATGTAACATCTCGGTGCTTTGACTTGATTTTCGGGTCGGGTATGGGGGCATTTCAGTAAACACAGCTTTATCAGTTTGGAAAATGTCTTACGAGAAAAAAATTGGTATGGCATTTTACAGGAATAAGGGAGTAATTTTAAGTTTGACCGGAAAATCTTTTACATTGACCATCCTATTTTACATGAAACAAATCTTGAAAAAAACTGAAAATATTTTCCATAAAAACTTTTATGTTAAAACAAATGTAACCTAAATAGTGTAAACTTCCTTGCTCTAGATTGGTTGAAAGATGATGCAGTCAACAAGATGAGGAGGTGGTTCTGGATCAAAGAAATTCCGACTGCAATGGACACAGCATCAAACAAATATGTTAATAAAATTGAAGCAAGCAACGTTGGTTTCGATTATGAAGTAAATTTCCAAAAAATTAAAGGAAAGAAAATAAATCCACAACGGTCATTTAAGATATATAAACTCTTTTTTATAATTTTTAATTTTAATAATATTATTATATTTTTTTTAACATTTTAGATTAAATTTTATTATATCTTTGCAAACATATTTTTGAAAAGTAACTAAAATTGGTGATTTTTTTTTTTAAAGACAGTTTTAAAACCGTTTATACTTTCTTTTTTTTTGGAAAAAAATATAGTTTAAAACGTTTTTTTTTAATAATTTCATTATAAATTTTGATTATATATATATATATATATATATATATATATAATACCTAAAATTACTAGTATCTTCTCTCAATTCATAAATAAGAGGATAATGCACTTTAATGTACTCAAGCCCATATCCTTTTGTATTGACAATAATACTTATGCCAATTAAGTTAAAACTCAATCTTTTATAAAATTAAATTTACTTGTGGTTTAAAATGTATTATTTTTAATCAGTTTTAGAATTATTTTAAAAATTCTTATTAAGATATCGTTTCTAGTTTAATTTAAAAATAGTAAAAGCTTTTTTTATTAATAATATTAAAAATAATGATAAAGTTAATATATAATATATAAAATCATTTAGTAATTTTTAATAGATTTTGTAATTAAACATTTGATCTATAATTATAATCTATAGAACCATTAATATATTTAGATTTTAGTACAATGCTTTTAAAATCGAATTGGTGGTCGAATTGGTCGGACCACTAGTTTAATTAAAAAATTATTTAAAAAATTATAAAAATGAATTTATTTATACCTATAAATGGTTTAATCAATCTATTACCATTCTCCAAATCGGTCCAATTGACTTATTCCTGATGTAACCAATCCAATCCAATATAAATTAATTATTTGTCCAACTAATTTGACAGGCCAATCCGATCCTATTCAAATATCATTGCATATATAATAAATTTTACAAAAACTCTATGTTTAAAAAGCTTTTATTCAATCCATTATAATCCTCATGAAAAGAAAAAGGTAAAAGAAAAATAATGAGGTGCAATTTGGAGTAAAATAGTAGAAATTTATGACAGTGCGGATTATAGTCATGAAGGGGTGAATAAAAGGTTGTAGATGGGGATTATAAAGGGCTGAATACAATTTTTGACATAATCACATGCATGGTATATAAAAAAAAAAAAAAAAATGGAAGCACCACTTGTGGCATATTATACAATGGATGTACATTAATCTTCCTTTATAAAATAAAATATAGTTATGTTGGAAGACATATGAAAGTTTTACAAAAGCCCAGAAATTGTGACATCACATTGAAGAAGAAAAGGTGAGAAAGAAAGAGTAGGCAGGTTGAGGTATTATATTGAAGAGTGCAAAAACACCCATGCAATAGAATTCCTCATAAGTTTCAAAACAGCTGACCATTGCTTTGATTTTATCCCATAATATATCTCTCTTTGAAAGCCATTTCTCAACTGTAACCTTTTCTATTTTTATTTGTCAACATCAATGCATTGACCACTACCTACCACCATAATTGCCTATTTCCTTCTATATCTTTCTACATATGTGGATGGATACAATCTTTCTGCCGGCTTTTACACTCATATTAAACCCTAAACTTATTTAATTACAAATTATAAATACAATTAATGTATTAATTGTCTAAAAATGTATTTAAAAGCTATATTTCATATATTATAATTTTAACAATGAAATATTTTTATTATAATTTAAGTTGAATACTTGTTAATACCATAATAATAACATTTACTTTTGCAATTTATTAGTCAACTATTTCATTCTTTATGTTATCTTTATATGTGATTTCAATATTAAAAATATGATTTATGTATTGAAATTAAATTTTTATTTCATATTTGAATATTATTTAAATTAACTTATATTTTTATTTTATATGTCTAAAATAAACATTTTAATTTTTCATAACATTATTTTACAACAATACTAAATATTTAAATTCAAAAAATTTAATTTTCTTAACACATTTTTAATGACACTTTTTTCAAAATTAATAATAAATTTTAAAAAACGTAAAAGTAAGGTACTTTCTATGTTAGTTTTACTGTTCATGAGGATGTTTTTAAAGTTGGTGAATATTCCTTCAAATAGTGTATTTCTCTCTTAAGACCTATTTTGAATTACATTAAGAATTTATTTATTTTTCTTTACAAAGAAGATTCGAAGATGAAGTAAATGGAGTTATAGATGGGGAACTAATAAATTTGTTAAATTTCCTATCTTAAAAATAATTACATGAAATATTTTAAATTAAGCCTCCAATTTTACCACATTTTTTATACAAATAATACAAAAATATTTACGAAAATTGCATTGATTTTAGAAGCTCTTTTTTCTTTTGTCAGGCCACACTTACAAAAATTATTTTTTTTCTCCTATTCTTTTACTCTCTTGTACATAAAAAAAATACAAATTCTTTTTTAAGAATTTATATTAGTTCCACTAATATGTTAGGTGTTACCATTAAAAATTATTTTTTTTTTAAATCATATGATTCACAGGTGATTATGAAAAAAGTGGGATGGTGTTATCTAGAGGGTGAGCATTCGATCGAGTCGAGTCGGATCGAGTCAAAAAATTTCGAGTTAGTTGAGTTGACAAATCCTATTTTAGCAACCAAACTCAATTTGAATTTTTTTCAAACCGGATCGAATCGAGTCAAAAAATTTCGAGTCAAGTCGAGTCGAGTTAACGAATCCTATTATTTGTACTCAATGTTGCGCTTACATGAACCGATTATTTAACTAGTAAACAAAGTAGAAAATTATTTAACAACATAAACAATATAATGGTTTTGCCTTTTAACTTAATTAATAAACATTTATCAAAACAACGTAGTTTTACCTTTTAACTTAATGGTTTTGACTTTTAACTTTAGAAAATGTAAACATTTATCAAAATGACGTAGTTTTTCTTTTTTTTTTTATTCGAAATTTCGAATAACTCGAATTGTGTAATTCACATTCGAGTTAAACCGAAAAACTTATTTTTTTTATTCGAGTTGATCCAAATAACTTGATTCACTTAAATAACTTGAACTATTTAATTCAAAATTTTAAAATTTTATCGAGTTTTTTGAATCGAATCATATTTTGTTCACCCGTAAATATAAAAAAAATCCAAATTTACCTCAATTTCAGAAGTTAGGGTTAGACTAAGACTAAGGTATATCTATCTTATCTAAAACATGATAATCATTTATGCCCTGACAAATAATAATGACCTTCTAAATACCTACTTCCTAGTAAATTTATATAAAAAACTATAGGGTCCATTGCCATTAAAAAATGGAATTGTAATCAACAATGTGGTACATATGATATTACAATCTTAGTCGATAGATGGTATGTTATTTTCATAATATTTTTTTTTTTAATATTAAGACGAAAGGTACAGGAGAAAGGGTTTCCTAAAGCTACACGAAATTCAAAGTGATTTGCAATAAAGAAGAAACAAGAGTTTGAAAATAGGATAAATATATGTATTTATATATATGTAGTTGAGAGATAGAGAAAGATGTAGTTGACAAAAAATGGCAATTCAGTTGAGTTTATTAGCTCAGTTTCAAACATGACATCTAGAAAGAAATTTATATTTAAATTGCCATTTCCAATACAGATGTAAATGATGTTACCTAACCAGGTAAAATTGACATGAGTCCTTTATATATATCAAAGTTTTAAAGGAATAGTATATCAGTCAGACATTTATTTCTTCTAAATATAGCTGCAAATAAATCAAGCTTGGAAGACACAGACAAGAGTTTTAGAGACATAGAAAGAAAATATGTTTATGTCTTGGGTTCAGATGTTGCTGTTTGTGTCTCTTCTATCTCCAACATCGGTTCAGTCTGAGATTCGGCACTACAGTTTCACTGTAAGTTTTTCATTTTTCTGTTAGGAAATGTTTACAAATTATGAAATTTATCTTCATTATGTTGGGGACCAGGTGGTGTTGAAAAACACAACAAGGCTTTGTGCCACCAAGCCTATTGTAACAGTGAATGGGAAGTTTCCAGGGCCAACTCTTTATGCAAGAGAGGACGATAATATACTCGTAAATGTCACCAATCTTATTAAAGACAATGTTACAATTCACTGGTAAGCAAGTTTATGAAAATAGGTCCCAGTTGAAGTTGATAACTAATATATCTACCCTGGTGTGGCACTGGTGACTTTTGTCTTTGTTTGTTGGTAATGGTATTGCAGGCATGGGGTGAGGCAACTTCGAACAGGGTGGTCGGATGGACCAGCATATATCACACAGTGTCCGATTCAACCGGGTCGGAGCTACCTATACAACTTCACCCTTACTGGACAAAGAGGGACACTACTTTGGCATGCACATATTTTGTGGCTGAGGTCAACCATGCATGGTGCCATTGTTATATTGCCAAAGAAAGGTGTTCCTTACCCATTTCCCAAGCCTGATAAGCAAAAAGTAATAGTATTAGGTGAGTTTGAGTTGAGTTAACGTATATATTGTGAGAGTAAAATGCTAATAAAGTGGAAGTTGTTGATTGAATTTTAGGGGAATGGTGGAAATCAGACACGGAAGCTGTGATCAACGAGGCACTCCAAACTGGTTTAGCTCCAAATGTATCAGATGCACACACAATTAATGGACACACTGGGCCAGTTCCTAACTGTTCCTATGGAGGTACTATAATGGCTTATATAAAGAAATACATACATCTATCTATTTTTATCAAAGATATGTCGTCCAAGTCATTCCATATAAATAATAGCAAAGGTATGGGCTGCTAGAGCCTGGACACCTCAAAGTTTTTGAAATTTGATTTTTAGCCTCTAAAATTAATTTATATATAAAAATAGAGGACTAATCTACTTGCACAGATGAATATGTAAAACTAAAGTGATTTTTTACATTTTCATATCCCTTTGTACAATTAATATTTTAACCATTGAATTTATTGATATAATCGTACTTATTATGCATGTAAAATTTTGAACCGTTTCGATATTTCTATCATAGCGATGTAAAATTATATATATATATTAATATTTATTGAACAATTAAAATTTTTTACATAAAATAAATAGTTGAAAAGTTTAATTTACATCAAAATTCACATGCATAATTTATATAAATAGAATGTAAAATATGACAGTTGAATCATTAAAATATTAATAGTATAAAAAATACGAAAAAATATAAAACTAAAAGTAGAAGTGAATCCTCACCATAAAAATGTAAATCATGTTAGGCTCTCCCCAAAATTTTTGGTTTAACTTTTTTTTGTGTGTGCTTGTTGTTTTAATTTGATTTATTTTTATAGAATTTGTAGTTTTATACATTAAATTTGGTAATTATTTTAAGTTTAAATCACATTAATTTTATAATTTTAATTTATTTCTTACCTCTTCGATAAATAAAATAGATATATTTGCATTAATTATGGTATTAATTTTTTAGGTATAATTTTAAATTATTTGCAATATTAATAACAAGCATATATCCAAATCTAATATTTTCATACTCAAATTTTTTAATGTGACATCAAGAAAAATATTTATCCAAATCCTAATCTAACCAGTAAGGCCTTTGAGTTTTTTTTTTTTAATATTCATAAATTATTTATTAATTTTAAATATATTTTAAATTAAAACAAAATAGGATATATTTTACAAGTCTCTTTGTAATATTTTAGCTTTTACTTGAAATCAAGGACGAATTAAGAAATTTTGTATTGGGAATCGAGATAAAATTAAAAAAAATTTAAAAGGACCAAAATTTTTAAAAAAATTGAATTAAAATAGTCTAAATTGAATAAATAATTTTTTGTAGGGGCAAAGATTCAGACTTCCCATTTGGTCAAAGCTAACTTAATTTTTTTTTTTGGTGAAAGCTAACTTAATTTTTAAGAGACACTAAAAGGAAAATTATATGGAGACCAAGATCTACCTGCTCCTGGCTTTGTCTCTGCCTATCATATATATTGTGTGACCTCATTTACAATATTTCTAGTTTTGCTACCACATGTCTTTTTTTTTTTTTAATATTTATTTTTAAAATATTTTATTATATACCCTTATAAAGTTAATTGTCAAACTTTTAATTGTGTTTGTTGAGTCTAAAAATTTGATTGATTAATCAAAGTAAAATGAATGTGTGAATGCAGGCGCATATAATTTACATGTGGAAAATGGCAAGACCTATTTGCTGCGAGTTATCAATGCAGCTCTAAATGATGAATTATTCTTCAAAATCGCTGGACACGATCTGACTGTTGTTGAAGTTGATGCAGCTTACACTAAACCCTTCAAAACAGATACATTATTTTTAGGTCCAGGCCAAACCACAACCGCCCTTCTTACAACTGATCGGGGCATTGGAAAGTACGTAATAGCCATTTCTCCATTCATGGACACCGTTGTTTCTGTTGACACCATCACTGGAACAGGTTACTTAATCTACAACAACACCCTTCCCTCTATTCCAACTACCGTGACCACCATGCCTCCTGTAAATGCAACATGGAAGACATTAGTTTTTGCCGAATCTCTTCGAAGCCTGAATTCCAAACAATATCCTGCAAATGTTCCTTTAACTGTTGATCGTTCACTGCTTTTCACCATTGGGGTTGGGATTGACCCTTGTGCTACATGCTCTAATGGTTCTAGGGCTGTTGCAGCTATTAACAATATCACTTTTGACATGCCAACCATTGCTATCCTTGAAGCACATTACTATGGCATAAAAGGGGTTTTCACCGATGATTTTCCTGGAAAACCTCTGATGCCTTATGATTATACCGGTGTTCAGCCAACCAATCTACAAACAATGCATGGCACCAGGGTTTACAGATTGGCCTATAATTCAACAGTGGAGCTAGTGATACAAGGGAACTCTATGTTAGCCCCAGAGAGCCATCCAACCCATCTGCATGGATTTAACTTCTTTGCAGTTGGAAGAGGGTTAGGAAATTTTAATCCAGCGAAAGATCCCAAGAAATACAATCTAGTTGATCCTGTTGAAAGGAACACAATAAGTGTACCAACTGCAGGATGGACCGCAATCAGATTCAGGGCAGATAATCCAGGTACCCACCAAACCATAAAAATTACTTAATGCTTGTTTGAATGTTCATGAACACAAAAGAAAAAGAAAAATAATCATGAGTTGGTGGTTTTGTGTAGGGGTGTGGTTTTTCCATTGCCATTTGGAAGTACACACAACATGGGGGCTAAAGATGGCATTCCTGGTGGAGAATGGGAAGGGGCCGGACGAGTCAGTGTTACCACCCCCGAGAGACCTTCCACAGTGCTAGAGCTAAGATAAAGTTCCATCATGGCTTTGAGAATCAAAGTTTGAGGGTAGAGATATCAAATATATATATATTTTTTTGTGATTGAAAAAGAAAGAATAAAGAGATTTCAGGAAGCTATTAGGCAGCAAGGATGATTAGTAAACATTTTAAGTTATACACATTACACACATAACCTGAATCCAAGTAATATTCCCTTATATTTTCAATCTCTCGTTTGGGGAGATGGAGTGTTAAAAATGTTAAATTGTTTCATGGAGTGTTAAAAATGTTAAATTGTTTCTTTTTACTTGAATAACGATTGTGCATTTTACAAACAAAAGAAAAAGATTCAAAACGCGCCAGATAGGGGTCGAACCTATGACTTTCTGCTTAGGAAACAGACGCTCTATCCACTGAGCTACAGGCGCTTCTATTAGCAGCTTACTTCTACATGCCTAAATAATACTTTTTACTTTAACATATAGCGTATATGTTACCCGTAAGATTGATTTTGATATATGACGAAGATGCTTGGACAAAACCGACTATTTGTAAAAAAGGGTTATTTCCATTTCATTCAGCAGAATTAACAATAATAATAGTAAAGGGTTTCAAAATTTTAAGTGTGAAAGACAAGCATATTACATGACAATAAAGTCTAGAAATCATATGGAGCCCACTTAAAAAATTAAAAAGAAAGGGTACAAACTTTTATCAACAGGTGGTGGATAAGAGAGAAAATGGTCAGCTTTACAGCAGCCAATATATTGAATGGTCGTTTTACAAGTATATTGAATGGTTGTTTTAGGCTTTGGGATTCTTCTACGTTGTTTCTACTTCAAACTATTTCAGGTGTGTTCTGAAAACTCGACTGTAAAGTTCAGATGTCAGGAAATATGGTTGTCGTCAGGAAATATGGTTGTCGACGCCACACGGCCATGTGCCAGGTCATGTGGTAGGCTGTGTAACTCACTGTTCACGAATTAGAGACACAAGGGCTAGGGACATGAGTGTATGTCTAGACCGGGTGTGAGAATGTTTAGTGCAGAGTTTGCACGGGTTAAGGACATAGCCGTGGGCCTAGGCCGTGTAACTTACTGTTCGTGAATTAGGACCACACTAGCTATCCCGGCTGTGTGAAACCACACAGGCGTGTGGATCAATATTTGAAAATTTTCCCTTGGGCCTTGAGTATCATTTGAAACGAATGTAGGCCTTCCATATGGTCCGTATGAACCGAATTAGACTATATAATTTGACATTCTGTAATTTGAGACTGAGTATGGAATATCTGCATACGTGTTGAGTGTGACAACCATTAATGAGATTGTTATATTCTGTGTAAGTATAAACTGTATCTGTATGATCGTATAAATCTCCTTATTTACTGTCATCTGAGGTCTGCATCTGTTTTGGGGTGGGAATTTGTATAAAGAAGGAAGTGCTCTGTTATGAATTAGTGATTAAATCACCGGTATCTATAAATTGATCTGGCAGCTAGTCTGCAATTACTAAAACATGTCATACCGAAACTATGTGATGTGTAGGGTTGGATGGGTATTAATTACTCATGTTGGTGTATTCGGCTGGCTGGAGATGGCGTATAACGGATGAGGGTAGGATAATTGCATCTATTCTAATCTGTTTTGTATTTGACAATGATTTGACTCATTATTTGTCTGGTCTGTCTGATCTGTTCTGGTTTGTTAATTGAACGAATTGCCTCTTGAGTCTAATTCAGAATCTAAACTTGGAACTTTATTGGTTTACTCTCAACTCTACTGAATATGTAATTGTTTCCTCATTACATTGTTAATTCATTTTGTTTGTTGATTGAATTACAGGTAACACAAAGGCTTGATCAGGTCGGAGGATCGGGAGCTCGGTCATGTTATTTATTAGCTGTTGTTATTATCCATGTTAATAGTTTATTTTCAGAATATTCGAGAAATTCGACTTACTAAGATTGTGAACCTCAGATTGAACATTATGTTGTTAAATTTCTTTAACTTCTGGATGACTTTAAAAACTAAGTTTTGGGAGTTATGTTTACTTCTGGATGACTTTAAAAACTAAGTTTTGGGAGTTATGTTTTGATAAATATTCTATGTAGCTCTCTAGTATTGGTCTTGTTGTCTAGGCCGGGTATTTCTCCCAATAATTTCAATTCAAAAACTAGATTTGTGTTTCAAATCTCCAGCAAAGGTATTGTTTTTCACCAATTTTTACAGCTCAGTAATAAATATAAACTTTCATAGATTATGGTAGCCTGTAAATGAAAATAACATTTTGAATCACATATATAAATACTCTGAAATGGGTGCATTGACCATCAACACCAACACTCCATGTTTAAGCTTAAAAGGCTCCCTCCCACTCAAGCATATTATGAAAGAAAATTTGATGTTTCCTTCCTTTATATCATAATCTTGACAGTCGATTTGAAAGGAATGGGTCTGATTACAAGCATGTGGTATAGAGTTGCCAGTGCTATATCAATGAATGGATCTGCCCAGAAAATCCACTGCAACCAAACCTAAACATAGTCAGTTTGTAATCTATTAGTACTTTTCTGGGAGGGCAACAAAAATACTAATGAAGGTAAAAGCAATTAGAAAGTTGTAAGGGGGGTTGGGCTTTACTTGGTCTTTCCAAGCATACTTCTTGTTGTACAACAATGTTGTAACAAGACTACGAGCAGGGTTAATACTGGTTGCAGTAATTGGGATGGTGGCTAAGTGTACCAAGAGCACCACGAACCCAATTGGCAAGGGTGCCAAAATCTAGCATCACTAACACATTGTTAATTAAACTCACACTCCTTTACACAATCCTATAAATTTAGCATAAGCCACTCATCTCATAAATTGCTTACAGGGACGTAGGATTCTCTGGCACCGCGCTTGCCATCGGTGGCTGACAAGACGGTGTAAACTAGAATAAAGGTGCCCATAATTTCAAAACCAAGCCCATCTCCTTTGGTGTAACTAGAAGAAACAGAGTTGACTTCACCACCATATAAATTGATTGTGCTCCCCATGAATCGTTTTAACCGCACCAGCACCGCATACGGATCCCAAGTATTGTATCACCATGTAGAAAACTGCTCTTGTCATGGTTAGTTTCCTTGCCAAGAACAACCCAAATTTCACCACCAAGTTGATGTGATCGCCTATCCACCACCGTCACCGTACTGTATCAAACAAAGGAAAGAAAGAGAGACATAAAGAGATGGGTGGTTACCTAAAATTTCATAAGTGCAGTAAACAAGAACGAATATGGTGCCACTAAAAGCCCAAGCGATGCCTTCAAACCTCACAGTTAAGCACCTATTTGTTTCCTGAACAACTCCCAAAATAGTCAAAATGGAGATAAACAAGAGAAGGAAAGTAGCCAGGAACTCAGCAATCCCCGCCCTGTAAAAGACCAAGAGGTCAACTCGTGAGGCTCATAAAATGGTGCTGCTACTGCTTCGGTGTAAGCTTTTCTATCATCTTGGGTCTGAGCTACAGTTTCAATAAGGTGCCTCTCTAAAAACATGTTGGCTCCCAATCTAACATCCTCTTCTTTGCCTAACATTCTCCTTCTTTTTAGTTCATCTTTAGAATTAGACTCTAAAAACCAAATACTATAAGCTAAAGAAGGAAGACTATGTTTCTTGAGTCAACGACGCGATAGAGTTTTTGGCCTAAACTGGATGTGAAAATGGAGGGCGGGGGATCTTCCAAAAAATGAGTAGTAAAAGTTATTCAATTTACGCCAAAAATTTTTTTACTAAATTTTTGAAAAATACCCAATTTTTTATAAAAGTTATTAGATTAGATCATTTTTTTTTGAAAAATTATGGGAATGGGCTAAAATAATGAAAACGCTTTCAGCGGGAAGTATTTTCAGTTGATTTGAATGAAAATGCTTCCAGCTGGAAGCGTTTTCCCTAATGGTCACCCCTCTAAACGGCTACTCCCCCTTTTAACAACTCCTTTCTCTTTTCTATATAAACCCATACAATTTTCTTATTTTTTCAATTCAATCTCAACTATCTCTCTCCCACATTCTCAAATCTCTTTCTTAATTTGTCACTCAAATTTTATTTTTCTCTTAACTATCTTTTTTTATTAAAATTGTATTAAGATTTTCATAAATTAATTTTTCTATTACAATTTATTTCCTATTTTTTGAAATTAGTAATGAAAAGATCTCTAATCCATTTGGATGACAAGTACATTTTGGTCGATCAATTGCAAATGGTAAGAAGATTTTTTATATTTAATCTAATTTAATTTAAATATTTTCTTGTTATATTGAAATTTAATATTTTGTATTTTTTTTTACATATTGCCGAAATATCAGATTTTAGAGACATATATTCGTAATCTACTAGCTCCTCCATCACCCTTAATCGAACCCTAGTTTAGAGATGTGAGATTTTTGCACGAGGCTCTTATAGGTAAAGGGTGTAAATTGGACTCCACACTTGTAAGTGTATCGGTGGAAAGGTGGAGACCCGAGACATGCACATTCCATCTTTCATGCGGTGAGTGTACTATCACTCTTGAGAATGTACAGTTACAGCTTGGGTTATCGGTGGATGGGCCGATAGTGAATAGGTCAGTTGTTAGAGCCGATTTGAGAGACGTATGCAAGCAACTTTTAGGGAGGGCTCCGAAAACGGTTTATAGATCCTGGATAGATATGAACTGGTTAAAAAGAAAATTTGATGGGCTTCATGCCGATTTAAAAGAAGTCAAAAGAGAACAACATGTTCGGGTATAGATCCTTATAATCATCGAGGGTCTCCTAATGCTTGATAAGTTATGAAATCTTATCCATTTAAGGTGGCTGCTAAAACTCGTCAACTTTAAAGAAGAAGACGGATTCAGTTAGGGGTCAACCGTGTTGGCGATGCTATACCAGGAGATGTGTTGGGCGATGGAACCATAGAAAATTAAAATCAGTGGTTGCATACTACTACTGCAATCATGGGCGTGGTACCGACTGTAATTTTTACGTCCTCGAGTATATCACCCATATATATTTTCACTCTTAACAAGGTAAAATTCATTAGATAATATATTTACCATAAATTTTTTTTTAAATTTTAAATTATTGTGTTAACATATTATTTCAATAGGCGGAAATATGGGCTGAGTTACATAAGACTACCGGATGAACTTTGAGATATACAACATCTGTTAAACCAACAATCAGAATCAAAGGTATGGATTTTTTAAATTTGAATTATATAATAGTAACATAGTTTATTAAAAAATAAATAATATATATAACTAAATTTTTTATTATTTTAATATAGTTTGAATGGACGTTATACTCCAAACTGAGAATTCAAGAATGCATCCTGTTTGAATTCTTGGTGAATCCTAATATATGGCACGTGAACCTGCCATTGGTAGTGTATGTTACAGTGGAGACACACGAGTCAGAAAGAGTGTTGCGAAAGTTTGGGTTTAGGTAAACAATCCCATCGACACCCTAAGACATCGAAGATCTGCACCATATTGACTTGCAGGGGAGAATGGATGTGTTGGGAAATATGCCCATATTGTAGTAAACATGTAACTAATTTCAATTTATTTGAACGATTAATAAAAAAATAAAGTTAATATTACATTTCACTATTATGTCTTTTGTATTTATGTCTTTTATATTTTGCATGTATATCGAAATTGTGACAAGCAAATATTAGCTTATTGATTGTCTAAAGTTCAAACTAAAGATAAGTGGTATTGTAAAAAATGTTTACATTGCGAGAAAGACAACTTACTTCAATAGATAATCCAAATGAGTCTGTAATTCTGTAAAAGAATCGAAGTAAGCATTTGATTCAAATATTGAGAAGGATTATTATGTTGTTTACAATTCCAATTGGGGAGATGGCTAGTCTTGGCTATCGGAGCAGTTGACTCCACAAGTAGAGACATAGATGTATTCTTTAGTAGAATGATACATTGGACTGAACTCAAGATAAATTAATTCTGAATCCGTTTGTGAGTTAATTCACTTGTGACGTTCGTGGTGTGATTTACCTAAATCTTGAGTTAGTCATTGACCGTGCGTATACAACTCATGTCCTTTGAAATAAGTGGAGGCTTATGCTCTAAGGATGATTGAGCCCATAGCCAGTATGTTGGGTACATAACTTGTGTATGGCATGGTTTTACTAACAACAGTGAAATTCATAGCTCAATTAAAGAGTTAATGATATCCTCTCATTGGCATTGCATGGATTGATAAATACGGAACGTGACCACAGGTTGCTAGTTCTCAAACGAGTAATTTATCAAAGTCATTTGTTGACAGTGATCATATTAATAATTAAGAAGACACAATGCTGACAATGAGACAAAACAAGATTGTATTGAGTGAACAGATTTAACTCAAAGGAATCAAGGATATCATATGAGGGTAACACACACATGACGAGGTCATTGGACAAAGCAGTTTGATGAATTGCTTTCGTAAAGAGTATACAATAAGGAGTTTTCAATCATGGTACTTATTGTGGACTAATCCATAATTAAGTAATTATGAATTATCAGAATAATGCTTCTGGACATAATTGCAATCGCTAGAGCCAAAATGTATATGTTTGACTGGTCCCTCTGTTAGCTCAACAAAAGCTCGATCGAACTGCATTTGAATCAGAAGAAAATTCTATGACTTTCGAAATAATTTAATTGAGTCAATTTATTCGATGTGGAATTAAATTAGGTGGTTGTAAGAATTGTTCAACTAGAGAATTTGATTAAAGAATTTTCTTGAAATATTAATTTGGAAAATCTAATTGATTTTTGGAAAAATTAATTTTGATCAAGTAAAATTAAATTAATCAAATCAATTAAAATTAATATAATATTTTTGGAAGTTAATTTTCAAGTTAGACAATTGGCCTAGTGGGTAATTGAATTTGAAAATTGAACCCGAGATCATAAATTGGGCCGGGAGCCCAAAACTAAAACCAAGACCTAAAAATTGGTCGAACCGAGCTGGAGGTTCAATTGGTAGCTAAACCGGATCAGTCGAGTCATCATTGACCCGAATCGAATCAACAGTAGCTAAATTGACTCAGGGTGCCGTAAGGGTGTTGCACCTGCATCACTGGACACAACGGTGTCGACAATTAGTCATCGGTGGTTGAGCAGTGGAAGAGTTACACTCTTACTGGGACTCTACTAGAGAATTTGAGTTCAGATTACCTATTCCGAAAATAATATTATTTTGATAGTTTAATATTAAATTTAATTTAATGCTTATCTGAATAATATTTTATTAATTTAATATTAAAGATATTATCTTAATATTAAATTTAATTTAATGTTTATTTACAAGATAAATATTTTATTATTTTAATAAGATTTAATATCAAATTTAATCTAATATTTATCTTGATAAATATTATATTAATTTAATATTAAAGTAATTAAGTTTAATCATAGTTGAACTCTCTAAACACTCATTATATAAAAAAAGCATTGAGTCATTATTTATACACACTTGAATTCAAGAGAAAGTTGTAGAGAGAAAATTCTCTGAAGAGATTATTTTAGAAAATTTCTAGAGATATTTTTCTGATTTACAACTTGACCCAAAATTTAAGAGAAATTACAAAATTACCCTATTAGTAATTTTTGTGAAATTTTTTTGATTCGAAGCGAGCTCACAGTTGGCAGACGTGAGCTTAAGGATATTGGAGAAGATTACTCGGTCAAAGAGCTCATTCTAGATGAATCAAAAAGATAAAATTTTGATTAAGTGTTTATTACTTTAGATATCACAATCAATATCTTGTTTTGGAAAAAAAATTAAAAACTCCCTAAATTTATTTTCCGTTGCGTTTTCTAAACTCGTTTTTCCAACAAGCGATATCAGAGCCACATTGTGCTCTATCTATAAGTATAAACAAATAATCAAAATAAATTTCTCTTCTTCTTAAATGATTTGATTACATAGAAAGTGACATTTTTGTAGATCTTATGCATATTTTGAGTTATATATGGGAATAGATAAGATATTATATATTGGTTATATAATTATTTTGTGGTTCTTAGGAAATAGACCGTGGATTTTCATCTCCATGTAGAGTTATATATTTTAAAAATTCGTAGAATTCTTGTGAGCCGGAAACAAACATAGGACTTAAATGTAATTTTCCAAAAGGAGTCCATGATGAGGAAAAGATGCTATGGCAGTTGAAGACCCAAGGAATGCCTTGTGGTAAAAAATTATGTAATTTTATTTTTCAATTTATTTTTTAGAAATAAAACCATGAAAACACTGGTTGGCAATTTTATTTTGATTATCTATCTCATTATATATATTTTTATAATTGTTTATAATTTTTATATTATGTAATGTTATAATTGTAATATATATATGAGATGATCCATAGTTGATCAATTAAAAATAAGAAGTGTGGTAATAAGAAAATATATGTGTTGTATTGTTTTATCCACTTCTTTAGGTTATTCGATAACTGTAAGAAGTGTGATAATGAGAAGGCACATGTTTAGGATTGACTCTGGCTAGGAAAGGGTTGATTTTTAAGCGATCAAATTTGACTCACCTCCCTTTCCTAGGACCCTACCTGGTTCACATTTCGCATTCACTTCTTCGATTTTGCCTTAAAAGAAAAACTATGGTGAATCGAATTTGTTTGTTTTTATGATTGATTGATTCTTGTGAATGAATGTGAATATTATAAAATTGTCATAGCATGTCATGCATATATTGGAAGCATGCTATTTAGATTAGGTAAGAATGCCACTATGACTATTATATGATCATTCTTGAAATTTGGGATAAAAACCTTGCATGTTTTTAAAATATTAAGTGGGAGAAGGTCTTTGAACAAGACCTATGGCCTCCACTGATGGTCTCTAAGTGATAGCATGATAAAGTTTTGAGCTGGTTCCTACCTTGGCTACACCCCAAGGTAAACTTTGTCATGTGGGTTCACTAGATGGGATTTCCTTTTAAGAACACATGCTTAAGCTTATGTGATTCTTTGTAGAAACGAAAGACAATAGGGTTGAACTAAACGTGAACACTCAAATTGAAATAGTGTTCAAAATCTTAACCAAAGAGTTTGCAGGTTTTAGGGCTGCTTACAACTTGAGAAACAAGGCACTTACCTTAACTCAACTCATACTCATAAAGGAATTACAATCCTATGAGTTGATGCTAAATGGTGGTAAGCCGGTTCAAAAGAAACCTGAGGCAAACTTAGCCATGGGCCCCTCAACCTCTAAGGGGAAATAGAAAGCTAAGGGAAAGAAGAAGCTGCTAAGCCTTGAACTCACTTCGTCTGGATATGAAGAAGGCTAAGAAGTTAAAAGATCCTAAAAAGATCAAATGTTTCTTCTGTAATAGAAAAGTGCATCTCAAACCAAACTGCAAGAAGTATTTGGATTAACTAGCCGAAAAAGGCAAATGTATGGAACTCTTTGTGGTTGAAGCTTGCTTAGTGGAAGAATCAATTGAAAACTGGGTTATTGATTTTGGAGCCACTAACCATGTATATGTTTCTTTACAAAGGTTTAGCAAAATGAGAAGTCTGCGTGACAAGAGTCTCTCGTTGCAGACCGGAGATGGGAGCTATGTTTCAAGCGAACCAATGGGAGAAGTTATTTTACACTTTGATAATTTTAAAAAGTTTATTTTAAAGAATGTGTTTTATGTACCTAATTTTAAGAGGAATTTAATTTCTGTAGCATGTCTATTTTATGATGGTTATACCGTGACATTTAATAAAGGGGTTGCTATTCACAGAAATCGTTCTTTAATCTGTAATAGAAGGATGAAAAACAATCTTTACTTTATAAAAAAAATAACTAATGAGGGGTATCTATGGCATTTAAGACTTAGTCATATTAACCAAGAAAGAATCACTAAACTCATGAAAGATGGTTCCTTAAGTATGCTTAAGGAAGTTAGCCTTCTACAATATGAATCTTGCTTAGAAAGTAAAATGACTAATAGGTCTTTTAATGCAAAAGGTACAAGAGCCAACCAACCTTTAGTACTTATGCACACTGGTGTATTCCCATGAGCATTAGTGCCTAAGGAAGTTACGATTATTAAGTGACTTTTATCGATGACTATTCTCGATACAGATATATGTATCTAATACACCGCAAAAGCGAAACCTTTGATAAATTTTGAGAGTTTCGTGTGGAAGTGGAAAGGCAATTAGATTTATCTATAAAGAATCTTTAGTCTGACCAATGTGAGTAATATTTGTCCAGTAAGTTCCTAGGATACCTTATAGAGAATGGGATTTTATCCCAATTAACTGCACCAGGAATCCACAGTAGAATGGCGTAGCTGAGAGAAGGAATAGAACCTTGCTTGACATGGTTCGTTCAATGTTAAGCTATTCACAACTTCCTACTTCCTTCTGGGGATGTTCGATACAAATGGCTTCCTATATTCTAAACGGTATGCCAACTAAGATTTCTTATAAGACACCTTATGACCTATGGCATAAAAAGAAACTCGCTCTAAATCACTTTAAAATATGAGGTTGTCCAACACACGTTCTTGATAAAGATGCAAAGAAGTTGGATTCACGAACAGAATTGTGCATGTTTGTATGATATCAAAAAGGAATAATAAGAGGATTATTCTACAATCTGAAAAATAATATGATTAAAGTCTCTACTCATGCTACTTTCCTCGAGTAAAGCTACATAGATAACTTTAAGCCTCGAAGTAAAGTGGTACTGGAGGAACTTTTGGGAGTGGTAGAACAATCACCAAGTTTAATTCTCGAGAAAGTTGTAGAAAAACCTACAAACGATTAACAACAAAGGGGAATCCATCGTAGTGGGAGAGTTTCTAAGAAATCAGAATTCTTTGTCTATGATGGTAGTATTTATAATATGAAATCCAATCATGAGAATGATGATCCACTCACTTACGAGGAGGCTATACAAGACGTTGATTCCAAGCTCTAGAAATAGGCCCTGGATGCTGAGATGGATTCTATGAAATCCAATATGGTGTAGGAACTTATAGACTTACCGGTTGGGATTAAACCCATAGAGTGTAAGTGAATCTACAAGAAGAAGAGAAATGTGGAAAGGAAAGTCAAAACACACAAAGCTAGACTTGTTGGGAAAGGCTACACACAAAAATAAGGCATCGATTACGATAAGACCTTCTCTCTGGTAGCCATGTTCAAGCCTATCCGCATACTCTTATCCATTGTCCCTGCTCTCAATTACGAGATTTGACTAATGGATCTTAAGATAGCATTCTTGAATGGCTATCTTGATGAGACCATTTATATGGCCCAACCCACTGTCTATGTTGTCGAAGGAAAAGAGCAAAAAGTTTACAAACTACTAAGATCAATTTATGGGCTTAAACAGACGTCTTGCTCATGGAATAAAAGATTTGATCAAACGATAAATACTTTTTTATTTGAGTAAAACATTGATGAACCTTGTGTTTATAAGCATATAAAGGATAAAAAGGTGGCATTCCTCGTTTTGTATGTCGAAGGTATTCTACTTATCGAAAACGATGTAGGAGAATTGTCATTGGTTAAACTGTGGTTAGCTCAACAGTTTAGAATGAAGGACTTGGCTGAAGCTAGTTATATTCTTGGAATTCAAATAATTAGGGATCGAAAGAATAAAATGATAGATCTATCTCAAGCTTTATATATTGATAAGGTAATGAAACGTTTTGTAATAATCGATACGAAACTAGGCATTCAATCGACTGCATCAGGTTTTCATCTTTCTTTAGATGATTGTCCTAAGACAGTAGAAGAAAGAGAGCATATGAGTAAGGTTCCATATGTTTCGAATGTTGGAAGCTTTATGTATACGATGCTTTGCACATGTCCAGATATCTATTTCGCAGTAGGAATGGTTAGTCGATATCAGACGAATCCAGGTCTCAGGCATTGGCAAGCTGTAAAGCATATATTAAGGTATTTTAAAAGAACCAAGGATTATACGCTTGTGTATTCTAGAGGGGACCTTACTCCTATTTGATACACAGACTTAGACTTCCAAACCTATAAATATTCGAGGAAATCAACGTCAGGAAATGGTATTCGTTCTAGGTCGTGGAGCCATAGTATGGAGAAGTGTAAAACAAACTTGCACTGTTGACTCTATTATGGAGGCCGAAAATGTGGTTGCTTCTGAGGTAATGAAAGAAGTAATATGGCTTCAAAAGTTCTTAACAGAACTTGAAGTTATTCCTAGTATGGAAAAAACTATAAAATTGTATTGTGATAAGAGTATGTGATGAAAAAATTGTAAATGAGAAGTCATAAGAGGACGAAACACATTGATCGAAAGTGTCACTGGATACAAGTGGCAGTAGCCGAATAAATTGTATATGTGATGAAAGTACCTTTTGAAGATAACCTTGCATATCCATTTACTAAGACTCTTGTAAATAGGAGTTTTAACAAACACGTCAAGGATATGGGAATTTGAAACATGACACATTTACTTCACTAGGGCAAGTGAGAGATTGTTGAGAAATGTGTCCATATTGTAGTAAACATGTAACTATTTTCTATTTATTTGGACGATTAATAAATAAAGTTAATTTCACATTTCACTATTATATCTTTTGTATTTATATCTTTTATATTTTGTATGCATAGCAAAATTGTGACAAGAAAATATTGTAACACCCTTTACCCGTACCCGAGACCGAGACAAGGTACGAGGCATTACTAGACATATACTCAGACACTTTCAGAAAATACGGGTTATAAAATTTCATTATAATTTAAAACCAACCAAACAACATCATAATGTCTCGACTATGGATCTACAAGGTCCAAAACATACATTAAAAATGATCTGGGATTAAACCGAGAATTATAGAAAATTTTAGTAAAATTACTAGGGTTATACTTCACACGCTCATGTGGTTGCAAAGCACACACTCGTGTGCTTAGGGACACGCCCGTGTGTCCCACCCTTGTTGAATTATTTGGATCTATTTTTCATTTTGAACCTATAGGGGTTTTCACACGGCCAAGCACACGCCCGTGTCCCTCACACGGCCTAGACACGCCCGTGTCCAAAAACCCGAACATTATGTTTATGACTTCATCATTCATTTTGAGGCACATGGCCAAGGCACATACTGTGGGCTAGACCGTGTCCTCTACATGGTCGAGACACATGGTCGTGTCTCTGCCCGTTTGTTTACTACCATGCAAACTGACTTAAAATTTTAGGTGCAGGGGACACACGGCCAAGTAACACGGCCATGGGGGCTGACCGTGTGTCACAAACGACCTAGACACATGCCCGTGTGTCTACCCGTGTGGTCCTTTTTAGGGCTATTTTCCAAGCCTTTGGTCACCCTCTAACATCCATAAACACTTATAGACTTCAATGGTATTTAACATGGCCTAATTATACTCTTAAAAAACCTTGGTATAGTTCATTGCATGTTAACCTCATCTCATCGGTTTAGTACATGCTAAACTATCCTTTTCGTATTAGGGATTAACATAGCACATTTTACATTTTACACTTATGTAATGGCTTAAATTCAAGGTTATCGGAACAGTGGTTTCGTAACCACAAATCCGATTCAAAGAGAAATTTATTTCAATATTTTTGCTTGAAAATTGATATGATAGGAAAATCGTATGAAAGTATTGATAGAAAAATTTTACCGATTTAGTGGTTAGTTAGAAAAAGAAATTATTGAAGAAATTGGGTAAAAACAAGGTATCGAGACCTTTATCTCGTAAAACCGAGTCAAAAATAATTTTATAAATATTTATGAAATGTTAGTAATATGGTATTAAAATTTCGTTAGGAAATTTTAATGTTTGGGTAGTCAATTAAATGAAAAGGACTAAATTGTAATAGGTGTAAAAGTTGCTAGAATGATTAAATAGCTTAAGAGTCTAATGAGAAAGGATTTAAAAGGCAATTAGACCCAAAATTTAGTTGGGCTGGACGGCAAAGGCATGAAATCAGCAGGGAATTTGATAAATTAAGGGCAAAATTGGAATATTGCAAAATTAACTAAATAAAGCTAGGACTAAATAGGAAATATCTAGATTTCTCTTCATTTTTCTTCAATTCCAGTAGCTAAAAATGCCATAGGAGGGTTCTCTAAGCTGGTATTTCATAATTTTTGCACCAAGTGAGTTAATCCTTGCCTTTTTCTTGTAATTTTTGTATTTCTAAGACTTTTACAACTAGGTCCTACTATTAAATTCATTAGTTTTTGATTTCATGGATGAAATTGAAAGTAACCATGATTGAGTGCTGTAAGTTTATGATGAAATAGAATGAAATTAAAGTTTTAATTTGTTTATGAGATGATTTTATTAGGTAATTTCAATGGAAATTGATTTTTAGGACCTAATTGTAAAAATGTTTGGAATTAAAGTCTATTTCTGAAACTCTGATTCCTAAAGGTTGTAAACTAGTTTAAGGTGATATAATAAAGTGTTAATTGAGAAAAATAAGCTCAATTGAGAGACTAATTGAGTAGGGACGAAATTCTCATTTATTAAAAGCTTAGGGGAAAAATGGTAATAAACAGCTTGCACTAAAACAATTTGGACAGTAGTAGTAGACTAACTTTGAAAAATCACTATAAATTGTAGGAATCGAATTAGAAGATAAAAAAAAAATATGGAATTAAATCTTATTGAGTCTAGTTTCTCATAGAAGAAACAATGTAAGCAATGAATTTGTAAATTTTGAGATATAATGAATTTTGTGAGACAAGGTCAGAATGAATTCGGGTTCCCCTGTTCTGACTTTGAAAAATCATAAAAAATTTAATAAAAATAATTAGGGGCTTAAATTTATATGTCTAGTATTCTTAATGAGTCTATTTTTAATAGAAATAAACGAGAACATCATTTGAATCATGTATGAAGATATAATAAATTTTTAGTGAAGAAGGATCAGAACTGTTAGACAGCAAAACAGGGGTGACTTTAAAGAATAAACTGTACTGATTGACTGAACCAAAAATTCTGAAAATTTTATGGTAAGAAGATATATGAGTCTAGTTTCAGGAAAAATTAGCTAAAACATTGATATATTTGATAAAAATGGAAAGAAATCTCGGTTGAATAAAAGGAAAATTCGATGGATCTCTGAAAAGGAATTGACGATAAAAAGGATCTAGCCCGGACGGGTGATCCTATCTTGATATAGCCCTCCCAAAGAATATGTGGAAAATGGATTTAGCCCAGACGGGTAATCCGAATCAGGGTCTGAATTTAGCCTGGACTGGTAATTCAGATCCAAGCTCATTAGAGTAATTGTCGTTGCAGGAGATTTAGCCTGGACTGGTAATCCCGGCAATACTCTATGAGTTTATATTACAGGGGATTTAGCCTAGACTGGTAATCCCGCTGTAAGGATGAGGTTCGAGGGTTTGTGCTCTCTGAAATGGAAATGTGTGCACATGAATATGAATTGACGGACTCGGAATTGTACACTAAAAGTGTACCTCTGAAAATCCATCGAAATTCCGAGAAATTCAACGGGATAAATATGGAAAAATAATAAGGAAATAGAAATCATGATATTGATGAGCTCATCAATCATGGTATATATTATTGGTACATGCAAATTATTGTACTAACTTGAATGTTGAGTTTGTGCATATTAGGGTAATAATGCATTGAATGGATATATAAATGTTTATTGTATTGTATTGAAAATATTAGGTAAGTATAATTCTTGTTACATGAGCTTACTAAGCACAAAGTGCTTACCCTATTTTATTTTCCCTTGTTTTGTAGTGTTAAGAGCTCGGAGGTCGGATTTGGTCGGAGACACATCACACTATCAACCTCAGGATTTCGGTACATAAAGAAACTTTATTTTGGAAATCAAGGGCATGTATAAGCTAATAAAGTAAATGATTTTGTGAAATGAATGTAGAGTTAGCCATTAGTATGGTTAACAAACCTGGTTTTGGGTATGTGATGACGTTATTTTATAACTATGCATGAATTTATCTTGAAAATATGTTGAATTGGATTGGTTGATGTGGATTGTTTTTGGTTTAATATTTCAGGGAAGGGTAGATATCTATAAAGGGGTTATATTGAGTTAAAAACAAAAATTTAATTTGTAAACTCCGGTAATGCCTTGTACCCTATTCCGGCAATGAGTACGGGTAGGGGGTATTACAACTTAGGCCATGTTATAACCATATACCATTATATGCTAGGTCCACTCTCAAATTATTAAGTCCCATTTCAAGCATCCATCCATGATAAACCTTATCATCGTATCTCATGAAACATTTAAACATAAACATGCATCATTAGTAAGTTTATAACCTACATCAATATGAGCCATATCTCATGGCCATATACAAAAGAATAAGTATATCATTTAAGCCCTTACAATGGCTAGCCAAATGACACATATAACAAATAACCAAAAAATCCTATACATGCCATTAAACAAAAAAAAAAGTATCTATATACCAAAGCGGGACAAGTCGATAGTGTATTGATTCTCCAACCGTCTTCCAATCTTCGCGAGTCCACGAGTTCTATAAGATAGGGAAAAGAGAAGAGAGCAAGCATTTATATGCTTAGTATGTCCGGATAATTGGAAATTAAACTTATCGATTAATTAGCATACAACCATAATTAGACAATAAATCCAATAAGTATGAAATAGTTTCCCTATCACATGCACTCAACCATTAAGTTAGTCTAATAACAATACATCAAGTTATTAGTCTTAGATGAGCTCATCAATTCAATATTTCCATTCTTTATTTCATCATGTTAATCCCGTTGAATTTCTTAGAAATCTCGATGGATAGTCCAATTACTGTCAATTCATACTAGTGATCATCTCAAGTATGCACTCCCTTGAACCTTATATGTTACGGCGGATTACCAGTCCAGGCTAAATCCCCCATAGTATTAACTCATAGAGTAATGTCGGGATTACCAGTTTAGGCTAAATCCTTTTCAACAACAATTGCTCTCATAAGCTCGGATTTGAATTGCCAGTCCAGGCTAAATTCAGTCCTCAATCGGATTAACTGTCCGGGCTAAATCCTTAATGCAACCATATTCTTCGGGAGGCTCGATTACTCAAGGAACACTCGTCCGGGCTAGATCCTTTCTATTTTGAGATTATCGGATTACCCGTCCGGGCTAAATCCTTTACTGCAACACATGCAGGATCTCATATTATGTAAGTCATAATTTATCCATCAGATTTCCCTTTCTATTTCAACCAGGACATTTATCATCTTTCATTTACACTAGTATATTTCATGGATTATCTTACAATGACTATCTATATTTTCATACATTTAAGGACATGCATATTTAAGTATATTAAAAGTTTACTTCGGTTTATACGAACTTACCTAGTAATGGCTTCGGTTTCGTATTTCGGTTATTCCGAAACCTTTCGTTTACCACGGTCGACCTCTGGAATTAATTCCTCGGGGTCTATATCAATAAAATTAGATTATTAATACATCAAATTATTCGTTTTAGGCCTAAAACTCACCCCCGAGAAAAATGACCATTTTGCCCTAACCTTCCACAATATTTACAATTTAGTCCTAAGTCTCGTATAATGAAATGCATGTAATTCCTTGACTACCCAAGCCTAGCTGAATGTTATTCACACTTAGAGCAGCCTATGTTTTTCCTTCATTCCATATTTTCCTACCCATTTCCACAACTTTTACAATTTAGTCATTTAAGCCATTTTCATGAAAAACTACTTAGTAAAAGTTGTTCACCATCCTTTAAACTCTTATATTCCTTCATAAATCATCAAAACACAAACATCTCATGCATGGGTAAATTTTTTAACATGAACCTTAGCTTGAAATATGGGTAGAAATAGAGAGAGCATGTTATGAGGATCTCAAAAATACGAAAAACATTAAAAACGGGGCTAGGGAGCACTTACTATTGAGCTTGAAAATGTTGAAAGCCATAGCTATGGAGACCCTTAGAATTTCGGCAGCATGGAGAAGAAAATGAGCTGATTTTAGCTTGATTTTTCCTTTTTTTATTTAGTTTATTACCAAATGACCAAAATGCCCTTCCTTACTAAACTTCCAAAATTTTCCATGCATGTCCATTTTTGTTAAAAACTTAAAAATTGGAAAAAATATTCTTTAAGGACCTCTAATTAACATTCCAAAGCAATTTCATACAAATTGCTTCTAGAACCCAAGTTTTGCAATTTATTCAATTTGGTCCTTAATTTCCAATTGGACACCTTACACATAGAATTTCTTCATGAAACTTTAACACATACTTATTTTCATATCCTAGACCTCATAATGATCATAAAATAATTATTTTAATGTCAAATTTGTGTAATGCCCCTTACCCATATTCAACGTCGGAATAAGGTACGAGGCATTACCAAACTTAAACACAATTAAACATACACAAATTGTGATCATAAAACTTCCTTCCAAATTAAATGTTATTCAAACACATGATTAAAGTCCCTTATACAGGCCTACAAGGCCTAAGATATTCGTTAGAGATAATCTAGGACCAAACTGAAAACTTTCAGAGTTCTGAGATAACTTAAGAAAATTTTATCTTGAAACTCACACACTCGTGTGAATAGGGACATGCCTGTGTGGGTAGTCCGTGTGGTCACACACGCCCGTTTCCCAAGCCCGTGGAGCTCCTTGACTTACATTCAAGAAGAAACTTGAGTCGCACGGCCTGAGAACACGCCCGTGTTGCTAGGCCGTGTGGTAATCTAATTTCACAACTAAGGTGCAGACTTCACACAGCCATATTAAAGTCCGTGTACGTCACACGGCCAAGCCACAAGCCTGTGTGCTAGGCCGTGTGCCTAAACCCAGACATTCTGTTTCTCATTTTTAAGTTGTAGGGGACACATGTCCAGACTACACGCCCATGGCGCAAACTGTGTGTCACACACGGCCTAGACACATGCCCGTGTGTCTATCCGTATGGACAATATAAGGCTATTTACCAAGCCTCATTGCCACCCTTACATACCTATTTTCATACAAATGCCAACCAATACTAAAACGAGCATAATTTCTATAATCAAATCAACTATAATAGATATTCATTCAACCATGAAAATGCATCTTTTATAAGCTCAAAATGAATGTTAGCCATCATTAAAGGCTTAATACAAACTGTGGGATCTATCCCAAGCCAACACATTTGACCAACTTCTCAAAGACACAAAATAATGAAGTTTGAGCCTTATACATGCCATATTCAAAAATATAAATCGAACTATACCGAAGGCTTCGGTTGATAGTGTGATCGATATCTCTGACTTCTAGTGATACTTGAGCTAGTTAGGCGACACTATAAGAAAAATAGAAAGAAACGAGAGTAAGCATAAAAGCTTAGTAAGTTGCATATAAATAAATATACAACAACAAATTCATCAATGATCATCATGCTCATAACACAAAGGTAGGCATCAGCACACTTACTCTTTTCCATCCATACAAGTCACATATACTATATTGAGCTCATTTCTCTTATTTACCAATTAGGTACCTGTACCAGTCACAACACGGTTATACTTTCCTATTTAACTCACAATCATAATTTTCACCGTTGAACCATTTGGAACTCTACCGGATATTTCATAAGCCTTAAACATGGGGTAAGGTGCCGATGCCATGTCCCAGACATGGTCTTACACTAGCTCTCCCATATCCGTGTCGATGCCATGTCCCAAACATGGTCTTATACTAACACATCTCGTAGCCGATGAATGTCCCAGACATGTCTTACACTGGCTTACGTCCCGAGGCCGATGCATGTCCCAGACATGTCTTACACTGACACTCGTCTCAATGCTGATGCCATGTCCCAGACATGGTCTTACACTGACTCTCATAATGCGGCCGATGCATGTCCCAGACATGTCTTACACTAGCCCACAATAACCCATATGTCATGGCATGAATATCCGATTTACTGCCTAAGGTTCCAACAGAAATTCTACTATCTCATTTATCTTATTTGTTGTATTGAGTGAGCAGATTTAACTCAAAGGAATTAAGGATATCATATGAGGGTAACACACACATGATGAGGTCATTGGACAAAGCAGTTGGATGAATTACTTTCGTAAAGAGTATACAATAAGGAGGTTTCAATCATGGTACTTTTTGTGGACTAACTCCATGATTAAGTAATTGCGAATTATCGGATCGATGCTTCTGGACATGATCGCAATCGCTAGAGCCTAATTGTATATGTTTGATTGGTCCCTCCGCTAGCTCAACAAAAGCTCAATTGGACTACATTTGAATTAGAAGAAAATTTTACTACTTTGGGAATAATTTAATTGAGTTGATTGATTCGTTGTGAAATTAAATTAGATAGTCGTAAGAACTGTTCAACTAAAAAAATTGATTAAAGAATTTTCTTGAAAAATTAATTTGGAAAATCTAAGTGACTTTTGGAAAAAAAAAATAATTTTGATTAAGTAAAATTAAATTAATTAAATCAATTAAAATTAATATGATATTTTTGAAAGTTAATTTTCAAGTCAGACAATTAGCCAAATGGGTAATTGAACTTGACCTAATATCGTAAATTGGGCCCAGGAGCCCAAAACCGAGACTGAGGCCCACAAACTGGTAGAATCAGACCCGGTATGTGAAATTAGGCCGACGATCCAACTGGTGGGTAGACTAGACCGGTGAGGTCATCATTGACCCGGGCCAAACCGGCAATAGCCAAATCAGCTTGGGATGTCATAAGGGTGTCACACCTGCATCACTGGACAGGGTGCTGTTAGTGGCTGTGACGGCGATGTCCTATGTGGCCAGCAACGGTTGGTCATCGGTGGTTGAGTTGTGGAAGAGTTACACTCCTAGTAGGCCTTTACAAGAGAACCTGATTTCAGATTAATTATTCCAAAATTAATATTATTTGAATATTTGAATATTAAAATTAATTTAATACTTAGCTTAATAGTATTTTATTAATTTAATATTAAAGTGATTAGTTTAATATTAAATTTAATTTAATGTTTATCTTGTAAATAACATTCTATTATTTTAATAAGATTTAATATTAAATTTAATCTAATATTTATCTTGATAAATATTATAAATATTAGATTAAATTTAATATTAAAGTGATTAAGTTTAATAATAGTTGAACTCTGTAAACTCTACCTATATAAAGAGAGTCTTGGGTTATTATTAACATACACTTGAATTTAAGAGAAAGTTGTAGAGAGAAAATTCTCTGAAGAGATTATTTTAGAAAATTTCTAGAGTTATTTTTTTGATTTACAACTTGACCAAAAAATTTAGAGAAATTGAAAAAAATTTGTGAAAAATTTTCTAATTCGAAACTAGCCCACACTCGGCAGATGTGAGCTTGAGGATAGCGGAGAAAAATACTCGGTCGAAGCACTCATCCTAGACGAATTGAAAAGGTACAATTTTGATTAAGTGTTTATTACTTTAGATATCACAACCAAGATTTTGTTTTGGAATAATTTTAAAACTCTGGTTTTGTCCTAAATTTATTTTTCGCTGCATTTTCCAAACCCATTTTTCCAACAATTTTTACCTACTCGTGAGACCATTATCGCTCCGAAGTTAGCTTGGGATCTAGAGTACATGTCATGGTTTAGGGTCCGTAATAAGCCAAATCTGCTAGCAGAAGAGGCAAGGGGTAGGTAACTGCATATGAGGAGGCCACGGCGATCACCTATGCATCCAAGGCCTGGAGCAGCTATTGAGATGGTGCAACAACCCAAACCCAGTCTAGACGTTATGGCCGGATCAGGCGATGCCACATGATAACGTGTTGAATCTAAATTGTTACGATAAAACCGTTTTCATTCATTTACTCTTGTTAACTCCAAATTCGCTTACTACCTAATCGGTTAACTTAAAACTCAATTTGTTGCGGAAGATTAAGAAATCCTTTAATTTACGGAAACCAAGTTAATTTGGTAAATCCGTTCATTGTAGGAAAACCCCTTTTTGTTTTAGAAAAAATTGTTTGTTCGTTGAGTTTTGCAGTTTAAAAACCCATAAACAGTTTAAAATCCAACATAAAGTCAAACAGTCCAAAGGTCTAGCTTACATCAAAGATTAACCCAGAAAAAAAATTAAGAATTAAAAATACTGAGGTTGAAGTTAAAGTAGTTTAAAATACGCGTGGCCACCATCGAGTCCTCCGCTACACTAATCCGTCAAGTCTGGGGATTACCTGTGCACATTAAACAAAGAGGGTGAGTTTACGTAAACTCAGTGTGTAATCCCATAGAAATCAACTAACAGTATACATTCATACACAGTCTGGGCTTAAGCCCTTTTCAGTATCAGTGGCAATTGGGCCTTAGCCCATTACAGTATCAGTATCGGTATCAGTTATGCATTAGGGCCGTAGCCCATCATAGTAACAGTCATGCACACAGTAATCAGTAACAAAGTCCTACCCAACCAGCCTCTACACACCATCTCCGTCCAACCCTACACTCCATGCGGGGATTAAATCAACCCACTCATCCCTACACTCCAGGTAGTACCGAATGCAAAGACAAAAAAAAGTATATTGCGGTGAAGTTGCGGATAATAGGCTTAAAAGCCTTTCAGTACACTTCCTCCATATATCATCATCCCAACCCAATGCAATGCATACATACAATATATCATGTTATAATGCAACCATCAGTCATACGTATATATATTTATCAGTAATCAGTAATCATGCATTATTATTCATGCATCACATACATTCAGGTCATACATTTAGGGGTCTAGATAACGCTTACCGACCCTACAGTGGGTTCACAGTCGACTTGGGTGACCCGTGTAACCTTAGAATTCATTTTGGTAAAATGGGCTCACACGCCCATGTGGCATGCCTATGTGGGCCCACTCGCCTGTGTGGACTACTCGTGCGAGCTCACACGTCCGTGTTGCCCACACAACCCAAATCAGTCCCATCCCGTGTGTCGCACACTACCTGCCTAGCCATCACACAATCATGTCCTGCGTGCACGGCCTGGCTTCGTTAACACACGCCAGTGTTAGGGCACACGGCCTACCATAAGGGCGACCACATGCCCGTATGGCGTCGACAGTGAGGTTTTTAGCTTTCATTGAAACCTCGTTTTTTGTGCAACCGAGTACACACCTAGTTTGTTTTTGATGTCGAGACTTTCTCTAGTCCCGAAAACCTATCAAAGAACATTCAAAACTAATTTAGCAGTCTATTTTACAAATTTTCAACAATCCTTAATGATATTAACTAGACTTACCTCCGTAAACACCGTTAAACCAAAAACCATGAAATTCACTGATCCGAACTTCCTCCTACACCATTAATCAATAGATGAAAACGTCACTACTCATTCGTCAAGAGATTCGTAATAGAAAAGAAGAGAGTAACTTACCAACAACACCCGTAGGATGCGAAGATGACGCAATAAACAAAACGGGAAAAGAAAATCGAGATTGGTAAAATCACAAAGGAAAAATCGGTAGGAAAGGGGGAAAAATTTCAGTAGAACACAAAAAGAAAAGGAATAAAGATGAAAATTGGCAGACTTTCGGAAGGAGAGAAGAAAATAATTAGATAACTCCCAAATCCCCTATTTTGCTCCCACTAGACTACATTCATCTTAACCACTTCAGTATTTCAGCAAAATCAAACTCTTTCAATCCACAGAGCAAAAGAAACTCCCTTACTCGCGTAAGGATTCGAACACAGAACCTTCAACCATCTAACCTTCTACTTAACCACCAGACCAGCAGGCCCATTCTGATGTGTTTTTATAAATAATTACTTAAAAGCCTACTAATCAGAGATAAGGCTTTGATTTAGAAGAAAACAAAATTTTGCCAAAGACTTGGCTTGAACTTGGGACCTCTCACACATACCCAAAACACATAACCACGGAAGTAGGCACCTAATTGTGTCAAAATTCACAAAAGCTAAAATTAAAAAAAATTTAGGGCGTTACAGATGGGTCCATTGTCTACACCTACACAAGAACCGAAACTGGTGGCCGTACCACCCTCGGTCAATATGGTTCAACTTAACCCTATCATTTTTATACAAGCACCACATCTTGCCTATTTCTGCATCAATGCCAAGTTTTATTTTTGGACCTCTGTCCCCGGTATATTACACACCAATGCAATTGATGTTTCAAACGACAACAATTTTGACGACAATATATAGACCGTCTATGTTGAGGGCACTGATCGAAAGTCTGATCATTATGCCATTGGTGTATGAGACACCATATGGTTATACACCTACGCAGGTGCTGTCGCAAACACCTCTGTGGTCACTGTTCTACCAAGGTGGATCATCTTCTTAACTAGGGGTGAGCGTTCGATCGAATTGAATGGAAAAAATTTGAGTTAATCGAGTTGATGAATCCTATTTTATCATCTTAACTCGATTTGAAATTTTCTCGAATCGAGTCATGTGAGATGAAATTTAAATCGAATCGAATTGAATATATTTGTTCGAGTTAAATTAAAAAACAGAATTTGGGTCCTTGTAATCACTGTCACCCACCGTAATCAAATTTGCCCGCCTAATCAAATTTGTTATTAACTTTCACCCCCTCATAATTTATTTATTAATATTTTATATATGGTTTAGCTTCTTTGCTTGCTTAGTTGCTTCAATTATCTTCTGATTCTTGTCACTATGTATTCTGAAATTAAAAATTTATATTAAATGTAAAAAATATATTACTATTTGGGTTTATGAATTTTTTGGGATAATTTAAATTTTTTATTTAGGGGTAAAAGGTAAGAAGTAAAAGTTTAGCAGGAAAATAAAAAGTTTTGGGGGTTAAGGTAGTAAAAAAAAATTTTTTTTTAGGGGGGGAATGTGCTTGGGGTGGAAGGGGTAGGATAGGAAGGGAGTAAAAATTTTGGGGGAAAGTAAAGAGGTTTGGGAGTTTAGGGTAAAAAATGTAAAATATTATAATTTGATAATCGGTTTATTTGAATTCGAAAACTAAACTTGATTCGAACTCAAAATTTGAAAAACAAATTTGAGTAATTCGATTAATTCTAATAACTCAATTTGTTTAACTTGAAATTCAATTTTTTTCCGATTTTTTCAAGTCGAATCGAGTTTTACTGAATCCTATTCTCAACCACCTATTCCTAAAACAAAGGATACACGATGGCAATCAAGGAGAAACTGATAGCAATCAGCCACAGACAAAGGCGAAAAAGATGAGAGGCTGAGACCACAACTTGTACCTAAGTGTATATGTAACAATGAAGATGAAGAAATGTGGATCACAACTGATGATCCCTAATGTGGCACACATTTTGATCAAGGATATGAATGATTTTTTTTTATTTTTTTGTACTTCTCATGTAAATTTTATTTTTTTAGCTAAGTTATAGTTGAGAAGATTGTATCAATATTGGATATGGAATGTTTTCAAATAAATATCGTTTTTGCATCAAAATTGGTTGTCGTTGTCATTTCATTTTATTAAATCAGGTCTGGACGGGAAAAATGGAATAAAGTTGTATATTATATTGTTTTCTATAGTATAATAAAAATGTGTCTTTACTAAATACAAAAAAAAAGAGTATCAATGAAAAATTAATAAATCGGTTAATGAGGTGTTGTCCTTTCAGTACTTTTTTTGAACAATGCAATGAAAATGCATCCTACGTGTAGCGTTTTCCCTCTAGCACTTTCAAATCCCCACTTTCTCCCACTCACCCTTCAGATATCCTAAGATTCCCAGAGTATATGTTCTGAAGAAAAATGCACTGAAAGTTTGAAAATAATGCACTAAAAAACCTGATCGACCTCAACCTCTCATAAAAAAAACTGATTAAAACTCATTTGCATTCAAAAAAATTGAAAAAAAATTGCAAACTAGGATTTAGTCAAATTGAGTAGTTTGAGTTTTGTTTATGAATCAAATTGAATTTTACAATTCAAATAATTTAAATATACAATTGGTGTAAATAAGATGCTTGTAAATATCGAATTAAATAATTATTAACTTTACATCTCAAAAAATTATAAAAAAAACTAAAGAATATGTAATAAACTTAAAAAATATAAAAAAGAAACTTAAAATCCTACACAACCCTAAAAACCACAAAACACTAACCCTACTTTAAAAAAAACAAGAACCTAACCTTAAAAACACGAAATAAAAGGAAAATGAGCACAAATTAGCTGAAAATGCTTCTGGCTGAAAGCATTTTCGTTACTTCAGCCTAGTCCCATAATTTTTCGAAAAAAGGCATAATCTAGTAATATTTTTTTAAAAAAATATGGGCATTTTTCAAAAATTCAGTCAACAAATTTATTGGGATTAAAAGATCTACACTGTTACCTTCATTTTAAATTTTCCTTTAAATTTTAAAATATTTTTAAATTATCAATGTTATATCAATAATGTAATGCCCTCAACCCAACCCGATTCACCAAATCCATATCTCAAGTATTACTTAGCAAAATTTCAAAATAGTAGGTGGGTACTCATTACTTAAAACATATTTCTTATTATTTTTCTAAAGACTTAATATCAAAGAAACAAAAAAAAAAATTAAAAATTAAAATAATACATTAGACTTGTTACAACTTATTAAACACAAAAATTTACTAAAGACAGACCCCTCTACAGCATAATCCTACAATATGTCACTTTTCCAAATAGTCCATTGTATGCATAATAATCCAAATCACCGCTTCTTTGGCGTATTCCTGGCATCATCCCTCCTAGCATATTTACTTTTACCATAATACCTGAAACATAAACATAACACTTGTAAGTTACACGAACATAGTGAAATTTAATATAGAACACCTTGGCGAATACTGTTATAATATCTTCTACGTGCCTATACGCCAATTTCCATACTTAACCTATCATTCATGTTTTGGTAGACACTTTTAGAACATTTGGACATAATAGTCATTCTTAACGTATCAGTTTCCACTTCACTATATGGTTGATTTCATATCTTTCATTTTATTCATATAACCCGAAAGATACTTCTCGAAGGAATACTTCTACAGAGTTCATTTCTTACGATTTTTCTCTTCAAACTAACACTTAACATTTTCCTAGAATATTTTATCACAGTTACTGTTCGCGGGCGAATACTTACTATATAGATTCACGTTTAATGGATTCCCAGGCTGAGTTCAATAATATCAAGCTACTAAACAAATCATAACCTAGTCCAAACAGAACATATACTTATACTGATAATGAATTGTCCAGATCATTGATAAGAATTCTACACATATTAACTCAGATTTCATACGATTCCAGAACGAGACATGAAGCTATTCAAGTATGGCGCTTACCAATTGACACATATTTCAATTCTATTTATCGCAGGCAAACTTAAACCAACAAATACTTATCTCTTTCATATCTACGAATACGCCCATATTCTAAACTAACAGATTACTATGGCAGATACCCTATTTGAACATACAAATATACACTTCTTTTCTTGAAATTCCCTTAAGATTTATTCGATTACATCATAGAACTAATTCAACCAAATTTAACTTCAGACATATCATAACCTTATCATAAACTTACCTATCAAAGAATTCTCAGAACTAACCACAAGGGTGGATAACCACATTTTATCACACATATGTCATCGAATGCACCAATAAGATGATACAGAACTTACCACAAAGGCTTAGTAGATCACGCCACATAGGCAAACATATAGAATCACGTGTTTACTATCTTGGCGTACTTTCACAAAAGGTGCCGTGGGTTTCTCTCTAATGGACTTATACATAACTTCATGTCGTGATCTGCCAATTTGATCTACACATTACCGAAGGTGTAACACCCCTAACCCATGTCCATCGCTGGAAAAGGGTTACGGAGCATTATCAAAAATTACAGAACAAATACAAACATTGCATATTATTTAACATTCATGTCAGAAATTATTCATAAAGTCCCTTTATTTGAGCCCTTCAAGCCCAAAACATACATTAGAAACAAGTCGGGACTAAATCAGGTACTCGTAGAATTTTTTGCGAAAATTCAAAATTCTTCCTAGGAGCAGAGTACACACGCCCGTATGGTCAGGCCACGTGGATCACATGACCAATAGGCATGCCCGTGCCACAAGCGATGTAAGTATTTGAAATGGGGCACAAGGCCATGTCCCAGCCCATGTCTGTGCCCGTGTAACTCTCTGACTTGGGTTACACGGCCAAGTCACATGCTTGTGTGCTAGGCCGTGTGTAGTTGCTGGGGTCACACGGCCAAGTCACACGTCCGTGTGCCAGGCCGTGTGAAAAATCCTTAGCATTCTGTTTTAAAATTTCAAGATGCAGAGGACACACGGCCAAAACACACGCCCATATGCTAGGCCGTGTGTGACGCACGACTGAGACACACACCCGTGTCTCTGCTCGTGTGGACAAAATAATGTTGTTTCCAAGCCTTATTTCTCACCCAATTTGTCGTCACCAACCAATTCAAGACATTAAAACCAAGCCAAAACTAAGTCTTATACATGACATATTATCACATAGGTTCAAGTGTTCAAACTTACTAAATACAAATATGTGCATATATGCATATTTTACCAATTATGCTATCTCAAACCAATCATCAATAGGTCTATGTTCTTTTCACCATTTAACCATTTCAAACACACACATCAAACATGTTTAGGCCATATATTTACATATCAAAATATACCAAACACAAGCCATACCAATGACTAGTTTCAACCAAATATTTATATGTCATCATTTGGCCAATTTAACCTATACATGCCATTATACCCAAAAAAAATTAGCTATTTATACCAAAACGAGCTGAGGGATAGTGTGATGTTGCTCTGCCCTGTTTCCAACCTTTACAAGCTTCTGTATACTATAAAATAGAGGAAATAAAACAGAGTAAGGTTTAAAGCTTAGCAATTCCGTATAACAGGAAATTAACTTACCATTTATTTCATATTAAGGTAAGCTAGCTAAACATGCTCAACTCAATTTGATCAATTACCTAAACACATATCCTCATCAAGCATGTTAGTCATATAGTTCACATAAATAACAAGAAACATGAATGAACTCATCGAAGTTCAATTTCCACATACATGTATTTATCACTTCAAGTATACATGAACATGTACATATCATATCTTTGTACTTCAAATATTTCTCATAGTAATTCATCTCGAATTCATATCATCTCATGTCAGAAGTTTACCCATTGAATCATTTAAAATATCAATGGATACAAGGGTAGTACACATGAAGTATACGAGTCTGAAATCCGCCAATTCATATTCAGGAATGCTCATTGAGCATTTAAATTGGAAGTTCTTCCAAGCCAAATAATAGAAAGCTCATGTGAGCTTGTAACGGGAAGCTTATCCGGGCTTAATAACAGGAAGCTCATAAGAGCTTAAATTAGAAAGCTCATGCGAGCTTAATTCGTAACTCCGAAGAGCTATTATCAGAAAGCTCATGAAAGAGCTTTTAATCGAGAAGCTCCGAATAGCCATATATCGGGATGCTCATAAGAGCTGCGGTGTGTCCACAACAAATGCAAGATCACTACCAATCAGAATGCTCATAAGAGCATATAAACGGGAAGCTTGGAAGAACCATGTATCAGAAAGCTCAAGAGAGCTTATATCGAGATGCTCATGTGAGATATAATGGGACGCTTTTGCAAGCTATGGTGTGTTCGCAACAAATGCAAAACCACAACCACTCCGGGAACCCTGTATCCATCTAATTTCATTTGTTCAAATGAGATTTATTTCTTGTCGGACATTGTCAGATATGTGATTTATTTTTATACTTAAAAATTATACAAATCAGATACATATAAATCAAGCATATCACATAAATATACAATTTAGTTACACGAACTTAACTTGATAATGTTCGTGTTTGTAGGGTACTAATCCGATAGTTTTTGTTTTCCTCGATCCAGTTCCGTACTAGGTCTATCCGGATCTATACAAGTAAATTTAACTCAATTTAATACAATTCATATTCAATTCACATTCTAGGAAAAATTCCCATTTTGCCCCTATACTTCTAATTAATGACGATTTCATTCCTAGGCTATAAAAATAAAATTCATGCAATTTAATCCTTATTCCAAGCCTAACCGATTTTTACATATAACATTTTTAGCCCATGTAATTCATAAAATTTAGAATTTTTCCATGAATTTTACTTCTTTACAATTTAGTCCCTAAATCACAATTTCATGAAAATTCACTTTGCAAAAGTTGTTTATCTATCAACAACCTTTCATTTTCTACCATAAATTTCATAATTCATGCATATTCATCCATGGAAAAAACCCTATTACTTTAATTACTTCACAAATTAATCCCCATGATAGCTAAATTAAGCTATTACAATCTCGGAAATATAAAAATTACTAAAAACGGGGCAGAAAAACTTACCTAATTGATCAAAATAAGTATTTCTACCTTCAAGCTCTCAAAATAGGGTTTCTATGGCTTTTTATTTAAGAAAGATGATAAAAATAATGATATTTTCATTATTTTATCATTTATCATCTTTTATTATTTTACTTTACAATTTCATCCTTTTCTTTATTTAATTTTCTATGGATGAATCATCAAACTTATCTACTAACTCCTTTTAATGGTCTATTTGGCATATAAGGACCTCCAATTTTGAATTCCATAGCTATTTGATCCTTTTAGCTACTAGAATTCAACTTTTGCATTTCATACAATTTGGTCCTTTACTCAATTGAACATGAAATCGGTAAAATTTTCTTAACGAAATTTCTATACGATATTCCTATCATAATATAGATCATGAAATAATATTAAAATAATTTTCTTACGAACTCGAATTTGTGGTCTCAAAACCACTGTTTCGATTTCACTAAAAATGGGCTGTTACAGAAGGCATCACCGTGAACACTCATACAGTCATATCTTACCATGGGTCTCAACCACATGGACTTACACATTTTCATGTAGTGATCTGCCAATCCAACATTTATCTTACTGGAGGCATCATCATGAGTGCTTTCATATCATACATTGTCATGGGTCTCAACCACATTGTCTTGCACTTATTTTCTTATCGTAATCTGCCAGTCTGATTAGCAATATACATGATCTACCAGAGGAATCACAAGGGACGTTTTACCTAGAATTTACTTACCTAAATTTGCTCACACACCTAGTTGATTCGTACTTTTTCTTATCAAACTTTACCTATATAATCACCACTTACTACTATCATTACACATACAAAACTTTTACAATACATCATTTACACCATTACCAGTCACCTGAGTATTATTAGCATATATATATACTTCATATGGAACAATACACATACAGGAGTCAATATAGAGACTTACCTGATTCTCACCTAAACTGTAGCTTGAAGCTCCAAACTCAGACATCCATCTCAACCCAACAACAACAACAAGAGGTGGAACAACCACTGATTATATCAAGATCCTAAAATTCCAGCTTAATGGGGAGAAGATAATATTTAATTTTAAAAAAAGCAACAAAGAGCAATATTAAAGGAAAAATAAACTTCTTGATGAACCCCTCACACACACATATATATAACTTATTTCCTCATAGTGGAAATTAACAAGTGCCACTCAAATCTAGAATTTGTTTTTCTTAATGGCCTATAGATTACAAGAGAAACATAAATGAAAATCCTGCATATTTGATATTTGTCCACTCAATCTAGTTGGCTCTTAATCAGATCACTATACAAAACCCATTCTATACAGTACTCACATAACTAGGCGAACCATACTTTTGGTGATAACTCTCACTCGACTTACTCTTCACTTGACATATTCTTTTCTTACATAGTAGAATAACCTGGAACAAAACTCCTTAATAATTTTTGCAGTGGATACTTTATGCCATCCCAAATCCGTTCAAAGACTGTTAATTGGCGGATTACACTATGCCAAACAGATAACTTCATGGCTTTATGCTTTATTTTTGGATCCGTCAGACTTGGGATGTGACAAATAATGTCTTTTTACTAAAATCATTGATTTAACTATTAAATGAATCATTAATTTTTTATGTGACATAATTTAAAATGAAAAATTTAAAGGAAAAAAATCGTAAAAATGGATGTTGTAAAAATCTTAGTTTTGAGGTTTTTGAAGTTTTTACAGTCCTTCACACATTTTTTTATCTTACTTTATTTTTAGTTTTAATTTTAAAAGTTATGCAACAATATCTTACTTTTCTTTAAGGCTTTTCTTAGTAAGGTGGAAATAAAATTGAAAGAAGAAAAATTGAAGGGACAAAAAAGCAAAAAGATGAAAAATATATTTTTTCTTTCATAGATGTGCTTGGTAAGAAAGATGGAAAAAAATTTCTTTCCTCCCATTACTTCGTAAGTTGAAAAATAAAATGAAAGAAAATAAAAAATTTAAAAATTACATTATTTTGAATTAACATACACATCCCTCTTATTTTTTTCTTCTCTCTTCATTTCAATTTGGAAGGATTAAATTTTATACATTATGATGAAAAATGATTATCACTTCTATTTTCTTTCCTACCAAGCATGCTCCAAATTTATTTTCTTTCCATTTTTTTCACTCTCTCCTCCCAACCCTACACTTTTCCACCCAACTAAGCTCACCTTAAAATTTTTATTTTAAATTATGTCACATAAGATTTTACATGTCATCTAATGGTTAAATTATCAGTTTCAATAATAGAAGGGTCTGGTTTATTTAACCTCAATAGTTTAAGGATGTAATTAGAATGTTTAGAAGTTTGAGGACCAATTTAGAATGAAAGTCACAGGTTGGGGAAGGCTAGTGCAATTAACTTGGATCAAAATAAATTCTTTTAAAATCTTCTTAAAATTGAGCTTAATGCACATTTTAGTCCCTGAAGTATATTGTATTTCTCACTTCAATCCTTAAAGGTTTTTTGACCTACTTTAGTCCCTAACATTATTAGAAGTTCTTAATTCAGTCTTTTGAACATTAAAAACTAATGGATATTCAAATATTTCAAGACAATGGGTGCGCATGTTAATAGTTTATATATCCACTACACTTTGTTTTTTAGCAAAACATGCCGTTTAGATTAATAAAATGGCCTGAAAAACAAAATAAGAGATCCCAACAATGTCCAGGAGAAACGCAACAAACAATAGGATTTAAAAAACATGAAACAATAAAGGCAAATAAAGCAAAACAAAAAATCTAGAAGCTTCAAAACCATACCCATGCAGAAAACTCAAACCCTAAACGATGAAAAGTCCTTCCAATGATTTTGGTGAACAGAAAAACAAACTGGAAAGGGATTGAGGTTACCTCTGTAATATTTCAAAAATAGCCCCAACCCATAAAACAGAGCACAAAGCCCAAGTTATTACGATGGTTGTTGAAATCGGCAGTCTGCATCTACCAACTCTTTAGCTTCTTTCGATGCATCCTCAACCTAGAAGCAGTCCTTAAGCCTCCTCATGCCTTCCTCCGCAAATGCACGTGCAATAGAATTACCTTAGCGTGTAGTAAACTCAAATCGACAACCAAAGAAAGACCCTGCCTAGACCTTTGCATCCCAGGTAACCGATCTCGTTTCTGAATAGGCCCTGCTTGGAAATGTTATGTAACACCCCTTACCCTTATCCGTCGCAAGAACAGGGTTACAGAGCATTACCGGACCTTTTCAATCAAATACGAGTATTTCATATCGTTTAACATACATATTAGAAACTAATCATAATCACTCATATTGTCCCTTATATGAGCCATCGAGGCCCAAAATACACGTTAGAAATGAATTGAGACTAAACCGAAAACTCAAAGAATTTTTTGAAAAATTTCAAAATCTTCCATAAGTGCAAGGGACACACGCCCATTTGGCCAGACCGTGTGAGCACGCCCGTGTCTTAGGCCGTGTGGGCATTCGATATAGGGCACACGGCCGTGTCCCAACCCGTGTCTATACTCGTGTAACTCTCTGATTTGGGTTACACGACCAAGCCACACACCCATGTGCTAGGCCGTGTGAGCATATTAATTTGTGAAATTAAGGTGTAGGGGTCACACGGCCAAGCCACACGCCCGTGTGCTAGGCCGTGTGAAAATACCTGGGCATTATGTTTCTCAATTTTAAGGATGCAGGGGACACGCGGCCAGATCACACACCCGTGTCTCTGCCCGTGTGGACGAAAATAGCCATTTTAAGGCCACATTTCTCAACCTTTCTTGATTTCAACCTAAACACCTCAAATTTCATGCTCATAGGCCATAACAAGACTTTCAATACAACCAATTCTTAGTTCTAAAAATATCATATTATCACATATATCCTAACATTCTAAACTACCACATTAATCAATTCACACATTTGATTACTTACAACAATCATATTTTACCAACTCATTCACCAGTATGCCTATAATTTATCCATTAATTAACCACCCTAAACATTTATCAAGCATGATAAGACTACATATACATATTTAAGTTGTATATGTGAACAAAATCTCATTCATAATACACATAAACCTTATATATGCCATATAAATCAAAATGTACATTTCAAAAACTACCGGAATGAGTTGGATAGTGTGGCTTGATGTGTTGACCCGATCTCTCGACCTCACGTTAATCTACAAGGACATTAAACAATACAAGTAAGCTTAATGAAGCTTAGTAAGTTCGATGGGTTAAATGTAAATCTTACCGAACCTAATATAATAAATCAAATAAGCAAATTATTCATGCAATCTCCCTGTCAATCACAACTTTAATTGAAGATCACACTTTTTTCAAATCAATATTAATAATAAATAATAAATCTTTCAATTTCAATTACATAAGTCGCTTACCAAATCTTGCCAAATCGGAGAACGACTTATGGAAAAAAGTACATCGTTTTTAGAAGCCCGAAGGTTGAATGGAAGCACATAAGTGCTAAACAGAAACCCATAAGGGTTGAATGGAAGCTCATAAGAGTTGAGCGAAAACCCATAAGGGTTAAACAGAAGCTCCAAAGAGTTGAATGAAAACACATATGAGTTAAACAGAAGCTCGTGAGAGCTAAACAGAAAGTAAATACGAAACTTCACAAAAAATGCTGAATCTTGATTTACTTGGTTAATTTGCCACATTTCAAATGTTCCAGTGTCGAATGTCAAATGTCGAATGTAATTCGTCGAATGTCGAATGTACTCAAATCTCGCGTTCCAATCATTTCAAACGTTCAACTTAAATTCATAATTTTAACAATATTTCATTTCCAACAATAGATATGAATAAACAAATAATACCATTTATTAATTCAATATATAAATATATATTAAAGTTTAACTGTACAAACTTACCTGGTTTAATTTGTAATATTTGTAGAAGTTCAGGGACTATTTTGCTAATTTTCCTTTTTCACAAGTGTCTACGGGCTCTTGATCTAAAATATAAAATTATTCATTCATTAGCATATATTTCAGTTTCAATTCACTTCACAATTAATACCCCTTAATTTTTTTGAATTTACACAATTACCCAACTTTTACAACTTTTACAATTTAGTCCTTAACTAATTAGTTTATCAAATGGACTAATTTTTCTCAATTAATAATTTATCTAAATATTCTAGGCTATCATAAAACCCTTAATAAACAGAAATTTAATACCAAAGCCTAATGTTTTAACATTTTCACAATTTAGTCCTAAAATCAATATCTATCAAAATCACTTTATAAAATCATCATACAACAAAATTTAAGTCCATGTTATTTCATCAAAAACATCCAGTATTCATCAATGGTAACTTTCAAAATTTCCAATAAAATCAAAAACTAATGAAATAGTTAGTTGGACCTAATTGTAAAAGTCTCAAAAACATAAAAATTATAAGAAAAAGGAAAGAATTAAACTCACATGGAGCTAAAATATGGAAAACCAGCTTAAGGAGCTCTCCTATGGCTGTTTTTGGCTGAATTTTGGAGAAGAAATGTCTAGAAATCAATTAGCCATTTGTTTTATATTTTTTTTATTTCAACTAAATTACCATTTTGCCTTTATTTCATTTTATTTTATTTCCTTCCCCGCTTATGTTGCCTCATGCCTATATTTTAGGCTTAATTGCTCCTTAAGTCCTCCATTATTTATTTATCAAGCCATTTAATCACTATTTCTTTTTAATTAGCATGTTTTGTACATTTTTTAACTTAGTCCTTTTTAGTTAATTAACTATCAAAACGTTAAAATTTTCTAATGAAACTTTAATACCACCTTAATGACACTCCATAAATATTTATACAAATATTTATGGCTCAGTTTATAAAATTGAGGTCTCGATACCTCATTTTCTAAACCGCTTGACCTAATAAATCCTTATAAAACATAATTTACTAATGCAAAAATCTTTCTAAAATCACATTTAACTCGAAAATACTAACTATTAAAATTTACGAGCTTACTCATTGGATTTTGTGGTCTCGAACCACTATTATCTGACACCATTAAAAATCAGGTGTTACATGTTAGGTTCTTAATTGTGAGTTTTGAGTCACTCTCCAAAATAACCTGCGTAAAACCTATATCAGATGCAAATTGTAATCTATGGAGCACTTATATTGCCTTTGCCACTATAACTGTGGTGACCAGGTTATGAACTTGGAACCCAGAGCCCAGAATGAGCCCCTCTTCATTTCTTATAACAAATCCTGATGTGGCCAACTATTTTGCAGCTGAAAAACCAGTGTCAACATTCACTTTTACCCAGTTCGATGGAGGAGGGTTCCAGTGGATCATCTCACGCGGTCCTGGATGTTGCAGATTATCTGTTAATTCTCAATATTCACGGCTATACCCTCTAATGAAGGTAATAACCTCACCCGCAGTCTGCTTTTTCTTATCATGAAGCAATTTGTTTCGGGCAAACCAAAGAGCCTAGATAATAATAACAGTTTCCTCTTTTTTACCACTAGTAATATTATTGAAAACCCAATATAACCACTCAATAAAACTGGACTTTGCAATTAAAAATGGCCACTGATAATTGAGCATCAACCATACTTCTTTTTTAAAGAAACAATCACAAGCAACATGAATGTTTGATTCACTAACATCACGAAACTAGAGACACCGATTCTCCAAACAGATTCGTCGAAAATGTAAATTTTGGAATGTTGGGATGTAATTTCGCACAAACTTCCAAACCAAAATTTTTATCTTCATTGGGCAATTGAGACTCCAAATTTGCTTGTATAAATATCGTTCCATGTTAGAAGAGTTTGAATGCTCCAACAATAATTTGTAACCACTACGAACCAAGTAAATACTAGATTTCTCCCCAAGCCAAACTAACTTATCAGGTTGATAAGAAAGTGGAACAGGAATGCAACCAATTTTCTTCACTTCATCATCAGAGAAAATTCTGGTTATAAGAGCATGATTCCAACTGTTTGCGCCAGGCAGTCTCAAGTCACTAACCCAAGTCAACCCCTCAACTGGATTAGTAACAATCCTCTCCCAATGAAGCCCCGGAAGTCAATAATCATTCCAAATTGAGACAGACTGACCCGAACCAATCCTCTATTGAAGACCTAATTCAAGCAGAGCTTTAGAACTCCAAATGCTCTGCTAAATGAGAGATGGATTGGAGCTCAACGATGCCGCCAGAAAATTTGAATCATGGAAATACTTAGCTCGAAAAAGTCTTACCGTTAGAGAAGTAGAATTTTCTATTAACCTTCACCATTTCTTAACCAAAAGTGCGATATTGAACTTTGATAAATCCTGAAAGCCAATTCCCCTATCAATTTTTGAAGCACACAGGGATTTCCATGAGCACCAATGTATTCTATTCTTATCGACTTTTTTCTACCACCAAAACCTTGTAATTAATTCTTCCAACTCTTTACAAAAGGAGCTTGGTAAAAGGAAATAAGAGACTGCTTGCAGTACTACTTTGGTTAGAACTTCTCTACCCCTAATAGAAATTATCCTCACACTCCAACCAATCATCTTTTACTTAATTTCTCATTTATCTCTTTGAATGCTAACTTTTTGTTTCTACCTACAATCGACAATAACCCAAGGTATCTCTCGAGGTTGTTGCTCGAATGAACTCCCAAAATTCGACAAACATTCTTTCTTTTTTCTTGACTTCACATTTGCACTGAAAAACTATCCCGGTTTATCAAAACTTATTAGTTGTCCCAAACAATCAGCATAGATTCTCAACTTTAAGAGCCATAGCCACCTTAGTTGTAGCCTTTCTGAAAATTAGATTGACATCCGCAAAAAGTAGATGAGTGATAAGTAGGGCATGTCGATTCACACGAACTCCCTTAAGTGTACCCCTCAAAGAGGCCAAACGGAGCAAAGCCGATAACCTCTTGTTGCATATGAGAAATAAGTAGAGGCTAAGTGGATTTCCTTGTCTAAGCCTTTGAGATGGAAAAAAACCTTTCGCTGATCTACCCATCCAAAACCACTAAATAAGAAACTGATTCAACGTATCTCATTACCTTTTGATCCCAAACTTCAGAAAAACCCATTCTTTGAAGTATGATCATAAGAAAAGGTCATTCCAACCTATCATATACTTTGCTCATGTCAAGTTTCAAAGCAAAAGAGCCCAATTTCCCCCTCTTCTCTTTGACATCGAATGAAGAATTTCATAAGCAGCTAGTATATTATCAGAAATGAGTCTAAATGCGCTTTGCGCTTCATCGATACAAAAGTGTAAAACTGACTGAAATCTATTAACTAGCATTTTTGCAACAATTTTGTATAGAATATTACAGAGGCTAATAGGTCGAAAGTGAGTCATTGAGCTAGGATTACTGACCTTAGGAATTAAAACAATACATGTTTGATTTAACTTAAAAATATTGTGATCACTCTTAAACACTTTAATACAATAGCTTGCCCACAAAGTTCCAAAATCTTTCATGAAATGTAACAACCCCAAACCATTGTCCGTTACCGGAACAGGGTTACGAAGCATTACCGGACTTAATAGAACAAATACGAACAATCACATAATAATTTATCATACACATCATAATTTAATCACAATGTCCCTTTATTGAGCCCTCGAGACCCAAATCATGTGTTGGAAACAAATTGGGACTTAATCGGAAGTCTAGAAAATTTTTCGTGAAATTTCAAAATTTTTCCTAAATACAAGGCTCACACGCCCGTGTGGTTCAGGGGCATGCCCGTGTGACCCTAAACACGCCCAAGCTTCAGGCTGTCTCTGACCCCGTGCAACTCTCTGACTTAAACAAAAATTAAGTGCAGTTTCCACATGACCGGAACACATGCTCATGTACTAGGCCGTGTACCTCACACAGCTGAGACACACGCCCGTGTCTCTGCCCGTGTGGAGATTCTTGGACATTCTGTTTTGAAAATTTTAAAATTCCAAGGGACACACGACCTATCCGCACGCCTATGTGTAAGCCGTGTGTCTCACAAAGTCTGATCACACTCCCGTGTGCCAAGCCGTGTGCCTCACAAAGTCTGGTCACACTCTCGTGTGCCAAGTCGTGTGGACTCAAAATGAGCCTTATTAATCAAGTTTACCAACCCTGCAAGTCTTGAACAACAAGCAATTCAAAATCCAATTGTTCAACCAATCCAAAACACATTCAAATACCCTAAAACTTTTCAAAATAGATATCCTAAGTGCCTAATCAATGAATTATCATAAATACTTTACTCATAATATCAAATCAATCCAACATATCACCATTTAAGCTAATCCAAATTTTTCATACCATTTCAACCTTAATTTACTTATTTAAGTTCATACATACTTTAACCAAAATATACCATTTTATAATTTCAACATAACACATAACTTGTATTTATGTATATAAAGTATTTAATAACATCTTAAACATTATATACAACCATTTCTCAAAATGACATACATATAACAACCTAGGTACATGCCATTACCAAAGGAAATTTACTTCACCACAATGAGTTTGGGATCGGCTTTTGATGCTGATTCAACGATCTGAATTTAACCTAACCTGCGCACAGAAACAAACCGTATGCTGAGTATAAACTCAGTGGTATTTCTATAATCCGAATACTTTTAAAAAAATAATAAAACATGCACATTTAATTCATACAATTTCCAAATCCATTCAATTAATCAATTCATATATAAATCATTATCACACATTCAATTCTCATCAATAACTATCTCAATAGCTTTTTTCAACTATGATTCTCACATTCATTTTTTTTCAATATCAATTTCCATTTCATGACTTCCATGATTCATGTTTCTCACTTGTACAATTCAATTCATTATCCATTCCATTTCACATACAATGTCATTCGATATCAAACTTATTATCAATTCATTCATTTACCCCTATTAACACAATTCAGACTTTGGCGGATACACGGATCCAACCAAAACACACCAGTATGACACCCAGTGCCTCATTGGATAATTTGAAGTAATAGATTGACACTCGGTATCGACCATGCCGAAGTAAGTTGGTACCCAGTACCTCATCGAATTTATCCGAAGTAATAGTTTGACACCTAGTGTCTCATCGACTCGTGGTCGATGTGTTCCTGAACAATTCTAATCCTATGGCATGCCAACTATATTTTACTCAGTTCGATACAGTTAATAGGGTTTTCAAATCACTTTTCAATTTCCAATCAATACACATTCAATAATCACATATATACTCATAATTCAATTCAATACCAATACTCACCTCAATTACACTTACCATAAATATAATAATAAATACAACAATTAATAATTAACTTCTCCTTGATAATCTTATCTTTTCCATTCTTAGCCGAGGTCTCTGGCTCAACGTTAGCTACGGGAATCAAACAATTAAAATTTATCAATACACTACAATTTAACATTGAATATTTCAATTTATACACAACTTTTGCCTAAATTCCAATTTAGTCCTTAAATCAAAACTAACTCTTTTTCTTCCAAACTAATTCCATATTTTCATTTAATTACCACTAAAAACTAAATTTAACTCTCTAATTTCACCATAAATTCCTAATTTCAAAATTCTCTCAATCTAGCCCCTATTACTTAAAATTTATGATTTATTTTACAACTCAATCCCTTTTTCACTTCTAACTTGAAATTCTATCAATTTAACGCCTAATTCTTCAATTTATTCAACATAAACAACATCTAAAAATTAACTAACTTTCAAATTTTCAACTTAAGTCAAGTAGTATTTTGTTTTAGGATTCTAAAAACATAAAAATTTCAAGAAAAGGGATTAAATTGACTTACAAATCAAGCTTTGAACCTTAAAACCCTAATTTTTCCTTTTTCTTTTCTTTCTCCTTTCTCCTTCTTTATTTCATTTTCTATTCTGTTGTTTTAATTCTTCTTGTTTCTTTTATTTATTTGTTTTAATTATAGTAATATAATATAATATTATTTTCTTAAATAATAAGTAAATATATATGTATTACAAATGTATGCATGTATTTATTACACATGTATATTACTATTACCATACAATTGTCACAATTTGGTTTATTTATTTAGTCCCTTAAAATTTCTCTATTCTATATTTAAGCTTTCACACTTTATTCAATTTAATCCTTATACCTAATTAACTTTAACTCAAACTAATTCACCTAACCATAACCTAATCAATCACACAACTATCTTCGTAGATATTTTTAATAAATATTAACGAATCTGTTTCACGAAAACAGTGACTCGAAATGCACTTTCCGATTACCCAATTATCAAGTCATTACATGAAACACCGCACCCAAATTGTCTTCTCCCGAAGCCTTAAGTGGGCTCATATTTTTAAAGGTCAAGCACACTTCTACATAAGAAAAATTCCTTGCAAGATTAGCATTCATAGATTCTGTAATACAAGGATCAACTCCCTCAAGAATAACATCAGCATTTGTAACTCCTGTTGACGAAAAAAAGGCATCAAAATAACTAGTGACATGTGACAGAAGGCCTTTAGTACAATCGTAAACATTACCATTAGAATAAACTAACTTATCCACATTATTCATTCTTCTCCTTGCAGATGCTGCTTTATGGAAAAAGTTTGTGTTTCGATCACCATTTTTCAACTAGTTTGCTCTAGCTCTTTGTTCCTAATACGACTCCTCTTTATCAGCCTCCGAACTTAAAGCTAACTTTGTATCAAAAATGTCCCCCAAAATATCATCAGAAGGAGTTAACTCATTTAATCTTTGGAGCTTCCTCTTAAGATCCTTTCTAGACATGGATCTTTCACGTTTAACTTGAGCAAACCACCTATCCAGCCCCTTCCCAACCTTAAGAACTCTTGCAGGAATGGTGCCCAAACTAGCTTCCCCCAACTTCTTCACCTCTATTTGACAAGAATCCTCCAAAAGCCATGTCGCCTCAAAGCGAAAGTGATTCACTTTTGTGTTTAGACTTTCCACCTTCAATTTAGAAGTAAAGGACAGTGATCCGAAAAGAAGTGTGGTAGGTGAGACACTTTGTACTTCAAAAATAATGACCACCATTCATCATTAGCAACAGCTTGATCGAGCCGTTCATGGATATTATTAGAAGCGTTGCACCCCTTCACCCAAATGAACCACTATCTCGTGTACCCAAGATCAGAAAGAACACAATGAGATAACATATCCTGAAACTTCCTCATTTGACTTTCGCATCTAACTAAGCCACCCAGTTTATCTGACATGCAAGCTATTTTATTAAAATCCTCGATGACTACCCAATGGATTTATGGACAATTATTGAGAGACCGCAAAAGATTCCAAGAAGCCTCTCTTTGATTTTCTTTCGGAGCTCTGTAGAAGCCAGTGCACCTTCAACTCAACTCCTCTGAATCTTCTCAACCATAATATCAATATGCCGTCTAGAGTATGATCTAACCGACACCTTGCAGTCACTTTTCCAACCCATAGATAATCCTCACTTCTTCCATCCGAGTTAACATCAATTCCATTAATGTAACCATACTTACACCTGATCTTTTCTATTCTCTCTATATTTTTGTTTCAATTAGAAAAACCACAGAGGGATTAGAGTCTCTCAGCATATGCTGGAGACGTTGAACTATTCGAGGTTTCCATAAACCCCGAACATTCCAGCTAAAAAGTTTCATTGCTTCCAGTTGGCCTCATTATCAAGGTATGTTAATCTAAATTGATTAGGTACTTGCATTAGAATACCCGAAACTTCAGTTGAATCCTTACTAATAGAAACTCCTGAAGCAAATGGAAGGGTTCTAGGACGCTTTAGCCCATCCAAATTGCGCATTGGGCTATTTTCTTCTTCACGAATTGCCATTTTATAATCAAAACTACCATTAACTGTGTTAACACTATGACCCAATCCGGTCTTAACTATAGGTCCAGTTAATATAGAAGTATTCGACTGTCCTAACTATAGGTCCAGTTAATATAGAAGTATTCGACTTTCCTTTTGAAAGGAAAGAAGGATTAGAAAAAGATCCCTTAGATACTCCTTGACTTATGAATCTATCTTGTAAATCCCCCAGATTTCTCCCTCCATTATTAATATTAGAATTGCCATAACTTGAGCCTTTTTCGCCACCATCCTCCACCAACCACCGACTCCTCCATGCCATAGTTCTTCTCGACTGATCACGGAGTGAGATATACCACTTAAAATCACATTCCTGATTCAGATTAATTGCCCTTATAAAGAAAAAACTCTCACCATGCCCTAATTTGTCGCGAAGAAAACAAAAGAGAATAAGTTTCTCATATTCAAAACAGATGTAGAAAAACGTACCATTTGGGAGCAAAAGTTTCTTCTTTCTTTTCAAAGGGCTGCAAACATCAAGCCGTACTCTCAACCTCATTATTCCTTTGTACGCTAATTAGACTGCCAAAGTATCATATTCAAGAAAAGTCCCAACAAAATTCCCCAATTATTTCGCAACACCCTTAGACATGAAACCATGAGGAATATCATTAACCAAAATCTAGAAATTCACTTCTGTTAACTGCACAGTCAATGGATTCTCCCCTTGTACTAAACGATGAAGAACCAACAAATGAGAATTAAAAGTCCACGTCAAAATAAAACCAAAATAAAAATCGACCATTCTCAAGATCCGATATAGAAACTCCACCAATAGGGTGCCAAACATTGGCCTAAGTAGATCTTATCACTTGAAAATGAACCACACTGGAGGTGAGGAACATTCCAACAAGACAATTCGCATAAGAAATTCCATTATCCACCGATTCAGCCCTTAACTAAATAAAATCCTCTTCCACCTCCTCTAGAGAAAGACTTGCCATATAGTCTTCCATTTGTGAAAAACTTCAGAGAAACACGTAGATTGCAGAAAAATCAAGAAAGCAAAACTGTAGGCAAAATAAAATTAAATGTGCTACCAGAAGCAGAACAAAACATGTCAAAAGACAGAGAGAAATAGCGTGTCAAAAGACAGAGATATATCCACTACACTTTTAAAAACTTTTATTTATGAAATTAAATATTGGTCTAGAGACAAATAATGTCTTAAGATAGTCAAATATATTTGGAATAATTAAAATATTTTTTAAATAATTATTTAATTGAAATACTATTATTTTTCATTATTTAATTAATTTACAAAAGAACTTATCCAAATTTATCACCTAAAAATATCTACCAATTATATATTCTGATTGATTGAATTAGAAAGCAATTATCATATATGTTATCCTTACAAGATACAATGATCTCATGTTCAAGTTCTAGTTTATGTGATTTATAAAATTTTAAAGGTTTAAATAAAAGAATTGGCCCCTAAACTATAGCCTTTTTTTTCCACTTAGGTACCTAAACTTTTTTTTTTGTTAGAAGTGGTATCTAAACTTTGATTTCGTTAACACTTTTGGTCCAATCATTACTCTCTGTTAAAAAAAAACTATTAACCAATCATATTGTGCCATGTGACATTTTAAAACAATAATAGGGACAAAATTAGTAAATAAATTAGGTAAAATATCATATAAGAAATAAGAAACTTGGAGGGATTTATGTTACAAATAACCCTTTTACTTATTTTCTAAATTAAAAACTCAACAAAGTCTTGTTTATATATATATATATATATATATATATATATATATAAAGGTTACGTTTTCTTTCAATATAGAAAAATCTTACTTTATAATATATATTGTAACATAAAATTGTAAGCATTAATAATTGTCGATTTTTAATACCAAAAGCAAAAAATTTAATCCATTTAATTATCCTAAATGTAATTTTTTTAATTTTCATTTGTTAAAATATAATTTAAGGATAGATGTTGAATTCTTAACCCTACTTTTGTAATTGATTTTTTTTCCTAACAATAATGCAAAAGGAGAAATTTTGAATCAAATGAATTTCAATACCATTATTATTTATTTCTAATTAAATATGTGGATGAATTATTTCATTTATGGTGGATCATGAGTTGTATGAGTTTATAGTAAGGTATCATCATATGTACTCTTCATATAGTTAATATAAATTTATTTATTTGAATGAGCAAAGAAATAAAGATTATCTTATCACCAATTAATATAATTAATTAAGAGATAAATAATAAATAAGAGAGTTAACCTTCGTAATTCATTCATTTAGAGAAATTGTATCCTATGAGAACCCTTTCATTAGTACTATAAAAATAGATCACCTCTAAGTCACTCAACCCATGTTTACAACTCATAAATCTATTTAAAATAAACCACTATAACTCAACAAGAATTCTATCTTCTCTTCCTATAAATAGATGACACCGGTAGAGCTATTTACAAAACTTTTGAGAGATTGTTATTCTGTTGAAAAATAGAGAGAATTTATTCTCAACTTATATACATATTTTTCAGAATAATAATTTTACCGGTTTCTACTAGAGAAGAGAGAATTTTCATTTTCATCATAAAAGGTGTAACACCCCCTACCCGTGTCCAATGTCGAGACAGGATACGAGGCATTACCGGACTTAAACACAAACAATCATGCTATCTGAGCCATAAAATTTCGTTCCAAATTAAAACAAATCAAATATATTCATAGTGTCCCTATTATGGGCCTACGAGGCCCAAAACATGCATTAAAAATGGTCTGAGACTAAATCGAGAACTTTGGGGAAGTTTCTGGACAACTTAGGAAATTTCCCCATGAAATAGGGTCACACGCCCGTGTGGACACAGGGGCACACCCGTATGCCATCAACACGCCCGTGGCCTCAGGCCGTGTAACTCTCTGTTTATGACGTCATTAAACAAATTGAACCACAAGGTCGGGCCATACGGTCGGGCCACATGTTCGTGTCACCAAGCCGTTTTTATCACACAATTAAGACACACGGTCATGTCTCAACCCGTGTAGTCAATACTTAGGCTATTTTCCAAGCCTTCATATTACCCATAAACCCTTACAACCTTATACGCATTAAAGCCACAAATCATGGTTTCACTTTAGTGATTAATCACTCTTTATCAAGACATATTCGTAACATTTACATGTCCTCTTACATGCAATGTATCTACTCATGAACTACCAAGTTTAGATTCCTTAATTCATATTCATAAAACTTGTCATATTGATGACCACTTTTACCATTATACTATGGTTACTAACTTATCCATCAAGCACTCATGTTCGACCCTTATCATGTTATTTTTATAACGTACAATTACTTCATGACTATGACCACCCCAATTGGTCATAGAGCATACATCCAACATACATATCATATTACCAAATATGCATGTCAAACAACATGTTCAAATCATCCATCATATGCATTAAAACATGACATGATTAGCTAGACTTACAAACCATAATCAATATGAGCCACATCTCATGGTCATATACAATAGCTCGATAAAGACCAATACATTTAGCCAAATCATAATAACTTATGTCATAAAACTAGGTCTCTATACATGTCGCTCACTTGATATCTCTAACATATATATCAATACTCCATAGGTATTGGCTTGATAGTGTGACGCTGCCTCCGACGATCTCCAACCCCGAGCTGACCTGAGAACACTAAGGAAATGGAAAGGAGGGAGTAAGCTTTACACTTAGTAAGATCGCATGAAAAATAATAAGTAATGTGTTAATATGCTATTTTTCAATTTCCCTCTTTTTAATCAAAATCTAGATAAGTTGTTTTCACAAGTCGTAGTTATTAAATTATTTATATATGTGGTTACAGAACTCAAAACTAAGATCCGTTAATTTTCCTAGAAGCTAGACTCATAGATCTTTTTACCATAAAATTTTCAAAATTTAGGCCAAGCCAATAAGTACAGTTTATTCCTTAAAATTACCCCTGTTTTGCAGTCTAATAGTTCCGACCTCTCTTCACTACGAATTAATTATCTCATAGAACAGGACTCGGATGATACTTCTGTCTATTTCCCATGAAAATAGACTCGTTAATGGTTTTAATCCTATAATTTATAACCCATAATTAGTTTTTTACAATTTTTAGTGATTTTCCAAAGTTGAGACAGGGGAGTCCGAAATCACTCTGACCCTGTTTCACAAAAAATTAAATATCTCATCTTTTGAGATTCCTTTACTTGCACCGTTTCCTTTATCTGAAGCTAGACCCAATAAACTTTAATTTGATATTTTATTCAGTATCTAAATCAATTTACACTATTTTTGGTGGATTTTAAAAGTCGAACCACTGCTATTATCCTAATCTATTTTAGTGTAACTTAATGATAATCATCACAAATTTGTCATAGAAGTTATTCTAATAAATATCATTCATTAATTTACATTCTTATCACAAGTCCATTTCATTTCTCATGTCAAACACATGCTCATGGGTTTCGAGTACATACCTGTGCTATCTCTTAGCACATCCATTTAACCAAACATGACAATCATATGCATCATACTAGTATCATCTAAGCATAGATGAGTTTATCATTTCATGTATTTCCATTCCATTTCTCATTTAAATTCCCATTGAGCTTCTTAGAATCTCAATGGATAGCCCATTTACCGTCAAATCATACAAGTGATCATTTTCAAGCATGCACTCCCGCGAACCTCATATCTTACGACTAGATTACCAGTCCAGGCTAAATTCAGACCCTAATTAGATTACCCGTTCGGGCTAAATTCTTAATGCACACATATTCTTCTGGAGGCTAGATCACTTTAGGAACACCCGTCCGGAATAGATCTTTTCTATAACGAGATCAACGGATTACCCGTCCGACCTAAATCCTTTTCTGCAACACATGCAAGATCTCGTATCATGTAAGAATGGCGTATCCATCAGATGTCCTTTTTATTCAAGCGGGACATTTTACCATCTCCTCATCAATACAATAGTTTCATAATATCAATCATGTTTTCATGGTAACAATTAACATATAATACATGAAACATCGAGATACATAATACGTGGTAGAAATGAAACATTTACATTTCACATACTATCAAGGCATTAGAAATATCATACATTGTCACATTAATTATATACTTACTATTAATTATATACTTACTAATCATGTATCATTATTCTCTTGAATTTCATGCATCATTGTTTCATATCATATTTTCACGTCATGAACTCATTCCATCACCTTTCAATGTATTCACTCATGTCATTCATACAATAACAATAAAGGATTTTTAATTTAAACAAGCATTGCATTATTATTGACACACGAACTTACCTCGGACCCGGAAACGACAATTTATCATTTTAGTCCATAACTTTATATTTTCCCGATTTAAGCCCGAATCTCGATTTCCTTGATATAACATTACAAATATAGCTCATTTATTACTCATATTATTCAAATGGGTCTATAAATCATGCTTTTACAAATTTTCATTTTGACCCCTAAACTTTCACTTATTTATGCTTTGGCCTCTATGCTCGTAAAATGATTTTTATTCAATTTCCTTGCATTTTAAGCCTAGCCGAATCATTTTCATAACTATGGAAGCCCCCAATTTCCACTAAATAAGCCTTTTATGACCAATTTTACAACTTTTACAAAGCGGTCCTTTCGAATGTTTTCATCGAAAATCACTTAGTAAAAGTCGTTCCTCTAAACATAAACGTGCATAATGTACCATTAAACCTCAAAATACCAGCATGTCACTCATGGTTCAATTTTAAAACATAAACCCTTGCTCAAAATAATGATAGAAATAGGTAAATCAAGTTACCGGGACTTCAAAAATACATAGAACGTTAAAAATGGGGCTCGGGAGTACTTACTATTGAGTTTGGAAAGCTTGGCCAAACCCTAGCCATGGTGTCCACGCAAGTTCAGCTGAATGGAGAAGATGATGGCCAATTTTTGGCTATTTTGGTTTTTTAATTCTTTTAATTATTAGATTACCAAAATGCCCCTAACTTAAAAATATTTTATTACTCACATTTCATGTTTATTTTTGTCCAAAAATTAACCAATGGTCTAATTACCATTTAAAAACCTCCAATTTAAAATTTCATAACAATTTGACACCTCTAACATGTAGAACTCAACTTTTGCACTTTTTACAATTTAGTTCTTTTGACTAAATTGAGTACCCAAATGTCAAAATTTTCAGATGAAATTTTCACGAAATCATCCTGTGACATTTCAGACCATATAAATATAATAAAAATGAATTTTCTCATGTCGAATTTGTGGTCTCGAAACCACTATTCTGACTAGGCCTAAAATTGGGATGTTACATTTCTCCCCTTCTTTAGGGATTTTCGTCCCCAAAAATCTTACCAGGAAAGTGGGTTTGGTTTTCACTTAGATTCCTTAATCTCATAATTGAAGCCAAAGAACTTTCATTCAGGCCGTGCCTTCAATACGTCTCTCTTTATTTTCTTATACTAGAATCATAGGCGGTTTATTACCATACCACACATCGGCTAAATTTTCAACCTCTATCTGATAGTGTTCAAATACACAAAAGTCAAATCTATGCCATCATAACTCAGTTACTCACATGCTTGAATCTTTTCGATTTTGAATAATGAACTAGTCAGCTCATGTCGGCCTTATACTCTCTAAGACCTTTTTATAATTCATTTGTTTTCCAACTCCACTTTCAGTTGTCTTTAAATTCCAAAACCTCTTTTAGCTTTCCCAAGATATCAAGATGTAGAACCCGGATCTCAATCCGATTAGTGAAGATTAGAATTCCAAGATATCCAACAATCATAAGACAAGGAATTCCATGAATCTAGTGAGCAGACATGCGGGCATACCAGCATAATTTCTAAATCTCATAACATTTAACAACACGCTACATATCACTTTCCTCTTTTAAGGACAGGAATAATCTAGACAAGAAAATCCATATTAACTTTATCTATTTCCATTCTAATGTCCAAACGGAAAAAATAATTCTAATGATGCTTGCTATACATCCTAAAACTTTCAACATTTCAAGAATTTATACTCAAAGATCAACAATGATCGTTTCATCATCTTTTTATACTCATATCTTTCTATTATATCCAAGTCTTCTAAAAAAAATACACTTCTCAATCAGACTATCGTCTTTTTACCCGGGAAGAAATAAAGTCTTATTTTCAAGCATGAACATCTCATTAAATTCTAAACATTTATTCCACACAAATTGAACAGTCCAGTCGAACTTATTCATTTGTAATTGATATTTCAAGAAATCCTCTCTTCCAATCAACAGAACGATTCAACATGCATCATTCCAAATTTACTCATCATGCTAATCGAAGACCATAACAAATGCATTAGCATAAGTAATACTGATACCTCAATTGAATACATTAACTCTGATTAACTTACTTGAGAAAAGAAATCCACCATACAAATGGGTACTTGAAGTTTCACCACAGTATCAGGATCAATTCGGAGGTATAGTCATATTTTTTCTATATATATATATATATATATCAATCACAAGCTAGAATTCATGCTCTAAATGCAAGCCATGATTGACAAGTTACAAGATAAAAATAACTAGAAAACCAAGATAGAGAAACCCAATACGGAGAAATCCAGAATATAGAAATCCAAATCACGATACCGTATTGAAAGACCGAGAACAAAGTTCATAAGAAAGTATGAAAGATCTCGATGATTCTTCAGGGAAAAGAAATCCAGAAAGACATCATTCCAACTCATTGAAAATGAATACGACCAGAACAATATACTTCTCATGTATATATATAATCATACATATCAATGATCAATAGAGATAGAATCATGGCACCATACACAATTTCTCATCGATTCCCAACAGGCAAAATACAACAAAATACCAGAGAAAAACAAATGCATGCAAATCATAAGCCAATCAGACTGACAATGCATTCGTCTAACATTAAGATCAGGGAACATTTTCATAATATAAGAATTCGTCGGAGATTAGATAGCCCCAATAACATTTCCGAGGTCAAATAATCTCATACAATATCTCAATAGAGACAGTCACAAACTGTTCACTGTAATTACCATACTTAGACATTTCATATTTCGAACATTATTCCTTTAACTATTTCTACCATCACTAATCCTGTATTATTTCTTTCACTGAAGAAAATAAGTTCAAAAAAGAATTCTGGTTATCACATTCTTTTAACATCGTGTTTGAATCAGTCGGTTTACCAAAGTTAATTTCTCCTCTCATTACGATATTTCGTAAATCGAATAATCTTTAAATCAACCTAATACCTTTCTAGTTTTGTCTTTACTTATCAATTCATTTGCAAACTATGACCATATTTATAATCATTCCACAACTGAACTCCTTGGTTTTACACTTGGGAGCTTATCCCACAGATCTCGTAAAATCCTTTTTAAACACCACTCTTGTAAGGGGGCTAGGGTCGTAAGATCCCTAACTCTTCTCTCATTCGCATATACATATGACACTATTTCATCATTATAGTAACATTTTCACAAACATAAATGACTGTACCATAATCTAAGCTCTCATCCAGCACATCGTCATATACATATCATTATAGTCATATAACTCGATTCAATCAATTTAGCGTATTTATTTAAGCTATGTGAGTTTGCCAATCATACTTATTCAAACAAGCATACACGAATATTCGTTCTATCAATAAGGTTGGTGAGTTACTCAAATACATACATTCACTCGAGCAATACATCATAGGGCTATCAATTAAACATAGATAAACTCATTACCATATATCCCTTTATCTCACTCATGGATATCATTGCAATCCATCAACATTCAATGTCCAATCGAGACAATGACATTTTTATCCGTAACATGATATTATAAACCTTTATTCATACCTTTATGATTTTCTTTTTATCACATTCACTTAATCAAACAAGTCAAGTGCACAATATCATATGAACATCAAACAAGCATAGGTACTCATCGTAACATGAACTTTTATCTCACATGTTATCACATATATCATGAACTTTTATTCATAATTTTCTGAATCCAGGCTTATCATGACTATACTTTACCTGAATACCTTAGCATCACATTTAACATGGTCGGTGTAGCTCGATTAGAGAGTACCTCTCTCCAAACAAGATGGTTCTCATTCACGCTGGGAGATATCACACTATCACGGATTGGTGGCATGTATAGCTAGACTCCCATTCATGCTAGGTTAGTCCGAGAACCGACTAAACCATAGCTCTAATACCACTAAATGTAACACCCCCTACCCGTGTCCAACTTTGGGACAGGATACGAGGCATTACCAGACTTAAGCACAAACAATCATGCTATCCGAGCCATAAAATTTCATTCTAAATTAAAACCAATCAAATATATTAATAGTATCCCTATTATGGGTCTATGAGGCCCAAAACATGCATTAAAATGTTTTGGGATTAAACCGAGAACTTTGGGAAAGTTTTAGGACAACATAGGAAATTTCCCCATGAAACAGAGTCACACGCTTGTGTGGACATAGGGGCACACCCATGTGCCATCAACACGCCCGTGTCTTTAGGCCGTATAACTCTCTGTTTATGATGTCATCAAACAAATTGAACCACACGGCCGGGCTACACGTCCGTGTTACTAAACCGTGTTCCTCACACACTTGAGACATACAGCCGTGTTTCAACCCGTGTAGTTAATACTTAGGCTATTTTCCAAGCCTTCATATTACCCATAAACCCTTGCAACCTTATACGCATTAAAGCCACAAATCATGGTTTCACTTTAGTGATTAATCACTCTTTATCAAGACATATTCGTAACATTTACATGTCCTCTTACATGCGGCATCTACTCATGAACTATCAAGTTTAGATTCTTTAATTCATATTCATAAAACTTGTCATATTGATGACCACTTTTACCATTATACTATGATTACTAACTTATCCATCAAGCACTCATGTTCAACCATTATCACGTTGTTTTTATAACATACAATTACTTCATGACTATGACCACCCCAATTGGTCATAGAGCATACATCCAACACACATATCATATTACCAAACATGCATGTCAAACAACATGTTCAAATCATCCATCATATGCATTAAAACATGACATGATTAGCTAGACTTACATACCATAATCAATATAAGCCACATCTCATGGCCATATACAGTAGCTCGATAAAGACCAATACATTTAGCCAAATCATAATAACTCATGTCATAGAACTAGGTCTCTATACATGCCATTCACTTGATATCTCTAACATATGTATCAATACTCCATAGGTATTGGCTTGATAGTGTGATGCAGCCTCCGACGATCTCTAACCCCGAGCTAACTTGAGAACACTAAGGAAATGGAGAGAAGGGAGTAAACTTTATGCTTAAGCTCGCATGAAAAATAATAAGCAATGTGTTAATATGCTATTTTTCAATTTCCCTCTTTTTAGTTAAAATCTAGATAAGCTATTTTTATGAGTCGCATTCATTAAATTATTTATATCTGGGGCTAAAGAACTCCAAATTAAGATCCGTTAATTTTTCCAGAAACTAGACTCACATATCTTTTTACCATAAAATTTTTAGAATTTTTGGCCAATCCAATAAGTACAGCTTATTCCTTAAATTTACCCTTGTTTTGCTGTCTGACAGTTCCAGCCTCTCTTTACTACGTATTAATTATCTCATACTCGGATGATGCTCTCGTCTATTTCCCTTGAAAATAGACTCATTAAGGGTTTTAAGCATATAATTTATAACCTATAATTATTTTTTTACAATATTTAGTTATTTTCCAAAGTTGAGACAAGGGAGTCCAAAATCACTCTGACCCTGTTTCACAAAAATTTAAATATCTCATCTTTTGAGATCCCTTTACTTACACCGTTTCCTTTATCTGAAAAGAGACTCAATAAGCTTTAATTTCATATTTTATTCAGTTTCTAACTTAATTTTCACTATTTTTGGTGGATTTTCAAAGTTGGACCACTACTATTGTCCTAATCTATTTTAGTGTAACATAATGATAATCATCACAAATTTGTCATAGAAGTTATTCTCATAAATATGATTCATTCATTTACATTCTTATCACAAGTACATTTCATTTCTCATGTCAAACACATGCTCATGGGTTTCAAGTACATACCTGTGCTATCTCTTACCACATCCATTTAACTAAACATGAAAATCATATGCATCATACTAGTATCATCTAAGCATAGATGAGTTTATCATTTCATGTATTTCCATTCCATTTCTCATTTAAATTCCTGTTAAGTTTCTCGAAATCTCAATGGATAGCCTATTTACCGTCAAATCATACAAGTGATCATTTTCAAGCACGCACTCCCGCGAACCTCATATCTTACGACGGGATTATTAGTCTAGGCTAAATCCCCCGTAGTATAAACTCATAGAGTGATGTCGGGATTACCAGTCCAGGCTAAATCCCTTGTAACAACAAACACTCTTAATGAGCTAGGATTTGAATTACTAGTCCAGGCTAATTTCAGACCCTAATCGGATTACCCGTCTGAGCTAAATCTTTAATGCACCCATATTCTTTGAGAGGCTAGATCAATTTAGGAACACCTATCTGGGCTAGATCCTTTCTATACCGAGATCAACAGATTACCCGTCCGGGCTAAATTTTTTTTGCAACACATGCAGGATCTCATATCATGTAAGAATGGCGTATCCATCAGATGTCCTTTTTATTCAACCGGGACATTTAACCATCTTTTCATCAATACAATAGTTTCATGATATCAATCATGTTTTCATGGTAACAATTAACATATAATACATGAAACATCGAGACACATAATACGTAGTAGAAATGAAATATTTACATTTCACATACTATCAATGAATTAGAAATATCATACATTGTCATATTAATTATGTACTTACTAATCATGTATCATTATTCTCTTGAATTTCTTGCATCATTGTTTCATATCATATTTTCACATCATGAATTCATTCAATCACCTTTCAGTGTATTCACTCATGCCATTCATACAATCACAATAAAGGATTTTTAATTTAAATAAGCATTGCATTATTATTGACACATGAACTTACCTCGGACCCGAAAACGGCAATTTACCATTTTAGCCTATAACCTTGTATTTTCCCGATTTAAGCTCAAATCTCGATTTCCTTGATCTAACATTACAGATATAGCTCATTTATTACTCAAATTATTCAAATGGGTCCATAAATCATACTTTTACAAATTTTCATTTTGACCCCTAAACTTTCACTTATTTACGCTTTGCCCCTAAGCTCGTAAAATGATTTTTATTCAATTTCTTTGCATTTTAAGCCTAGCAGAATCATTTTCATAACTATGGAAGCCCCCAATTTCCACTAAATCACCCTTTTATGACCAATTTTACAACTTTTTACAAAACGGTCCTTTCGAACGTTTTCATCAAAAATCACTTAGTAAAAGTTGTTCCTCTAACCATAAACATGCATAATCTACCACTAAATCTTAAAATACCAGCATGTCATCATGGGTCAATTTTAAAACATAAATCCTAGCTCAAAACAATGGTAGAAATAGGTAAATCAAGTTATCGGGACTTCAAAAATGCATAAAACATTAAAAACGGGGCTCGGGAATACTTACTATTGAGCTTAGAAAGCTTTGACAAACCCTAGCCATGGTGTCCATGCAAGTTTCGGTTGAATGGAGAAGATGATGGCCAATTTTTGGCTATTTTGGCTTTTCAATTCTTTTAATTATTAGATTACCAAAATGCCCCTAACTTAAAAATATTTTATTACTCCCATTTCATGTCTATTTTTGACCAAAAATTAACCAATGGTCGAATTACCATTTAAAGACCTAACAATTTGATACCTCTAACATGTAGAACTCAACTTTTTCACTTTTTACAATTTAGTCCTTTTGACTAAATTGAGTGCCCAAACGTCAAAATTTTCAGACGAAATTTTCACAAAATCATTTCGTGAAATTTTAGACCATATAAATATAATAAAAATGTATTTTCTCACGTCAAATTTGTGGTCCCAAAATCACTGTTTCGACTAGGCCCAAAATCAGGATATTACAAAAGGAAAACTTGTTCGTGTTTTAGTTCTATGTTTTGATTCAATTGGTTTGAACCTATAATCGAAGCAATTCGTAGTATGAGAATAGCAGAGAAGATCATTTGGTTGAAAGTTAGAAAAATCAAGGATCCGCATATCCAAAAACACAAGTACGAATTCAGTTAAGGTTTATTGCTATAAATATCACAAACTGGATCGATTTTCAAAATTTTAATTTTTCGCTGTGCAAGAAAATTATTTTTAAACTGAGTTTTTTCCAACAATATTTAGGAATTGTTTGCATGTCTATAGATTCTTGTTATTCCGTAAAGTTTTGGTTGTTTTTTTATGATTAAATAAGTCGTTTTATTTTCTTTTAGCCAAAGAAATGAGAGAAGGTCTCAATACCAAAGGGAAGGAACCCGTAGAGTAAATAAAGCTCTAAGTAAAGAAATCTGGTGAGCTCCTTCATACCTTGAGTCTAATATCTGTGTTATTTCGTTTAACCTTTATCATTGTACATCTAGATAAGTGGTTTTGTCCTTTGGCTCTGATGCTCTGTATAAGGAAATGCATTTAAAAAGTCAGTGCATGCAATGGTATAAATGATTAAATAGACTCAAAAACCTGGTATATACATGACGTGAATACTCTTTCCTTGGTTCACAAGCTCTGTATCCAGACTGGTGTAAGGAGGCATCAGAGGGATGTTATGTATGATGAGTAAAAAAAAACATAGGATAATATGTTTTGCCTCTGTTATGACACTCTGGTGCAAACCATGACTGGTGAAAACTCGACCTTACGGGGGAATACAAGTGTGTGTTCGAAAACAAGGAAGAATGTTAGGGGGTACGGAGGTGATGAATGGTAAATAACTCTGATGAGCGATATAAAGATATAGGAAAATGGTTCTTCAAAACTAGGGTCACAAGCTAGCACAAGGAAGGGAGTATGTGGGAAAATGGGTGTATGTGTGTAAAATAAGCAATGTACATTGCATGAAATGTAAACAGTAAGCCTGGCAATTAAAAAAGGGTAGTTCGCATAAGTAGCGAATACACGGAGCAATTATGTCTATGTTTGTCACATGCGAGATTCCAAAAACAGTTAGTGTCTGCCAGTAGGCTGATTCTGATCACGGTAGTATCCACCAGCAGATACATCAGATCAGAAAGAATTCTGTATCCGCCAAAAATAGCATGTTAGTTTGTTAGTTGGAGTCTAACCCCCTTGATGTCTAATGGTGTTTTTAGGGGATCCATTTTTCGGGAACTCACTAAATTCTTTCAAACTTGCCTAGTTTCTTATTCTTATTTCAGGTTGTTAATTGAATGCAGTGACAGCAAGGGAATAACCAGACTAGCGACCCATTTGTGAGCCTTCTTGTTTTTCTTTTTGTGACATGTAATTGTTGGGGGTATTAGGATAATGGTTAGATGTTGCTATTTAAAAAATATTGAACTGCATTTTGAAAACGATATTTTGTACTTGTGAATGTTTATTGGTGGCCTTGTTGGCGTATTATTAATTATGGTTTATGGCATTATCAAATTAAATTGAGTTGAATTTTTTACTTTAGCTTAAGCGGTAACTCGAAAGGAAATTCCGTACAAACTATTGGATATGTTTCTAAGTTGTCATCAAGTGGCGTGGTACCATTTTAATTTCGTTTTCAATTATATATATTCAAATTTACGGAAATGGGTACCCCACCAATTCCAAAAGTTGATCTTAAAAAGAAAAGTTTAGTGATTTCAACAGTTGACTCGTGGCATTCCATACCTAGTTCTGACGATCGGGTCAGTCGTGGGGTGTTATAAAAAAGTTGTACAAGTTTAAGCTGCTAGCATGAAATGAATAAGGGATTTAACAACCTTGAATTCACGAAGGAAAATTAGTGAGCAAATAGTTGAGATAAGGCACCTCCCGAGCAATCTTCGATAGGGAACATAAGGCTTATAAATTCCTGTCACATGTCAGAAATGAAGGCACATATACCTTTTGAATCCAAAACTTTGTCTCACATTAATTTTTCTTTTAATATTATCGACTTAAGTACTGAATGGTGTTCTAAAGAACGAAGTCTGGCGCCTTCTAATTGATTTCTCCTTTTATAAATCGCTTATAGTTGACTAACAAAATTCATATCAACAGACCATTTCTTACATCACCTTGAAAATCAATCAAGTAATGATTTCGTTGCACTTTTGATGTGATTAAATTTCCTTAAATAAAGAGACCATGTTTGTAAAAGAAGTCTAGTCCTAGAAAATGCATATATGATACCTTATTGAAGACTTGCTCAAGTGCAATTCAAGGAAAAAAGAAGTTCAAGATAGAAGTTTTGTAAGCGTTAGAGAAACTTATTTTAAAATATTCTTTTGTGTTCAATTGGTAACTAATCTTTAAAAAGAAAATTTAATAGAGAGGGAAGGAGGGAGGCGATTAAGTTAATATATAAAAATAGTATTGCAACTTGATGGGAATCGTTAAATTAGATTTATAGTGAATTATAATCGGAGTAACACCTTATAAACTTAAAAATATTTCAATTTGTATAACCAAAATTTTATATTATGCAATTAATTTTCATAAAATTCTATAAGAAAGTAATTGGATACAGTTTTATAAATAATGAATTCCTATTTTACAAGAATAAGTATACAATATAAAAACAATAATCGACTCTCAAGCATCAAGACTAGAAAGAATAATTAATCTTCCGCTTCTTTTCGATTTTCCAATCTGTGCATTTATCTTTAGTTTCTAATCAAAATGAGTGGCACCGAGTCTTCAGTTCTTCCATCGAGTCAACCCAGATCCACCGAGTTCATGATTCCAAAACTCGCCCAAAAAAGTCTTAGCCGCATCCAAACTAGGAAAATAAGTAGGCTCTAAGAATACCTGGCTCAACGAATCGACCGAGCCGGAGCCGGCCACGACTCGGTTCCCTTTCGCTTCTAAACTCCCCATAACCACCACCAACACCTGCTTATAACCGTAAAAGAACCGTTTTAAAGCTCCTTCGATGGCTTGCAAAGCTTGTACGAGGAAGACCTTATTGCCCTCCTGCTTCTCTGAGTACAATCGCATCGCAGCTTCTTGGATCCTGGGTCCGCCCTTAGGATCCACCTCCACACCCAATATAAACGGAACCTTGTGTTTCAACTCCTTGGACATTTTCGTAATTTCAACCAAGGCTTTCGACCTGAAACAAAACGCTTCCGTTTCATTGACCGGTTTTATCAGTAGCTGACTTTTGAGGAGAAGGAAATCGTCGGGGTCCATTAAGAGGTGGAGATCTTCGATTTCCGCTAGAAGCTTCCAGATCCTTTCCATCAAATAACAATCGCTCGCGGCGGTTTCGAATATTTCAGCGTCAATCCTCGAAGCGATGCGTTTCAGTACTTGTTTCGCCGTTTGGATCCACGATTCCAGGATCTGATGCGTCGTGAAAAGCGTTGCGTTCTCGTGGTTCTCGATGCAGTGGTCGTACGGGCTCCTTTTAAGCGCGTGGAGGTCGTTTGGCTTGCAAACGGCGTCGTAATCGAGGCTCGGTTTGCCGGACAAGTTCGGCTCTCCTAAACCTAGAGTGTACGGACAACGCCTCATCTCGCACTCAATGGTGTAAAGGATTTTCTGCGCGGCGTCTTCAGATTTCTGCCACGTGTCAAGTCGAGGCAACAAGCTGTCTTTGCTGGTTCGGCTGACCACCGTTGTTTCTCCATGAAGCTTCCAGACCTCGGCGGAGCTACTCTCGCGAGCTAGTACTCCGTTCGAAGAAGTTAGATCGACGATTGGCGCCGTGCCAGCGGCCGTTTTGTCCTCGCTTTCGTCCTCGCAAAGCATGGCGATGAGTTCGATCTGACTCGTGGTGAGTAACTCGAGTCGACGCTTCCATTCGCGACGGTTCGAATACGATCTAGGATCAGACAAAACAATCGAAATAAACCTGAATGTGATCTCGAGAGCATGCAAAGCTGGCTTCAAAACGTGCTCGTTTTGCCAAGCTGGAAACTCCTTTCTCTCCCATAACTTCCTCAACTCCGGTAGACGGAGATAATAATCGTAAGCGGAGGAAGCCGAAGCTGAAGTCGAAAGTGGAGATGAAATATTGGAGAAGCGAAACGGCGTAGGAATCGAAACCTGAAGCTTATTAGAAAGTTTTGGGGATTTGTTTGGGATATCGGAAGAGACCATCTTCGCTTTCCAATCTAAATCAACCATTTTCTGGAAACGAATGAGAAAAGAAAATGGATGGTAATTTTATTTTTCCTTCAGATTTGGGATTTTAGGTTCACTAGACTGATTTGGAAGCGAAGGGAGATCGGGTGTGCGTGTGTATAAATAGGGTGGGTGTTCGGGTAATAGGAAATGGCGTGTGGAAATGTCGAGGGTTTTGAATTTTTTTTCTTTTTTGCGGGAAAAATTAAAAAATAAAAATGAACCTTATCCAAAAACTCAGACCGAAGTTTGGTCGTGTTGGAATGGGCTGTGGTAAATGTGGGAGAGAACTGTTTCAAGATTGACTTGGGTCGTTTCTAATGTCCAGCTTAGACCGTTGATCAACTACATTTATTCTTAGCTGATCCACTCACCTCATACCGCCACTAATTCACCAAATTCATTTTATAATTTTAAAATACGCATTTTGGACGTCAACTAGCCAAATAGTCTGTTTATTTTTACACAAAACCCTTAAATCATTGCGATGTAAATTGTATTGGATAGGGCATTATTTGATCCTTTTTAAATATAAACATCTCATACATTAAATAGTCCAAAGGATGCCAAATTAACATTCAAACATCGAGAAGAGTCAAAGCAATCACAAGTCACCACAAATTTGAACGTATTTTAGACGAATTTGCTAAATGAAGATATGAATTGGCAGGGTCGTTGCTGATGTTTGACTATTTTTTCCTCTGCAAATACATGGGATGCTTCCTCACTCTTCTTGTCATAAAGAAATACAGAGACAGACAAGCCCTCCAGTCGGGTCAAATCTCAAACGCTACCTTAGTTTTCCAAATTTATGCCTGTCCTTATCCACTACTTACCATCGTGCCATTGTCGCTCTCCGTCTTCTCTGCCGAAAATTATAATTAATTAAAAACTTCAAATTTACCGCTGCTTTTTTTTTTTTTTTTTTGTTGGGTTAAAGTTAAAACGACGGCCGCCCACCTTCTTTATTCACTTGAAAGCTGCTCCAAATTTCAGTTTATTTCTCTCTTAACGAACGCCAAAATTTAATTGCACTATTAATATATACATTTAGTAAAATAGTAAATTATGCATATTAAAAATATATATAAATATTATTAAAATAAAATTTTTATTGATTGGTTAATTTAATACTTTAATTAATTTAATTAATTTAATTAGTGTAAATTTAAATTCCTCTCTCTCTATATTTTTTGTTTTTATTAAAAAATTATTTAATTAATTCATAACGTGAATTCAATAAATTTTTAATTTATTTTTTAAAGTATTTACGGGAACAAACTTAATAATTAACTCTCTGTATATTTTATAGTCTCATTAAAAAATAGATACTAATTATGTATTTTTGTAAATAATATAGGTATTAAATTTAAATCACTTTTTTCTCCGAGCCGATAGGACCGAAATGCTATCCAACACGGTGGCGCATTGTTCCGCCTAATAATCACGCTTCCCCAAACACGTGGCTCTTCTTTATTGGTTAACATCCATCATGCTTGTGACGTGGATCACCCACTACACCCCTCTTCCTCCTGTCGGCTCCTATCAGGTTCGTTTGGCGGTGCAGAACAGAGAATTTGGGTCTTGGCACGTGGCATTTAATTGCCTTGTACGATAATTATTAATTGTAGTCCTAAAATCCTTACATTTGGCGAAAGATGAAGTTTATAATTATCTTAAAAGCAAAATAGAAATTATATGTAAAGAATAATGGGGTATGTTATGTATGGGGCAATGTAATGTGGTGGTGTTGGTTTGACTTGGAAGATAGGAATGGTTTTCTTGAAAAGGGAGCATATTTCAAGGCTGATTTCATGGGGGTAACATGCACCATCATGAATCTGATTTCCCTACTTTATCCACTTCTTGTTCTTAATTAATCTTTTTATTATCCAATTTTAGATAAGGAAGAATATAAATAAAATAAAAAAATTGAATTTTAAATTATTTGTTAAAAGAATATGAAATTCAACGTGTTTAAAAGATTGAAAAAAAATTATTAACAAATTCTATATATTTATATAAAAAAGAGTTGATGAAATTTACATAACATAATTGAATGAGATTTGAAAAACAGGGATGAATATAAATTAAATATAAGAAGACCTTAAAATACTATCAATAGCATTTTCTGTTGGGCTAAGGAAACGATTGGTTGGGGTTAACTCTGTCATTCGTAATTTATAAACTTAGCGAGTCAAGGGAGGGGGGCTTACAACTTGCATATTAAAACTACCCCGCTCAGTTTTATTTTTCTTTTAATTTTAGTAAAAAAAAAAAAGAAAAAGAAAATCCCCATGGTTTTGTTGGAAAATTTATTTCATAAATTAAATCCACCAACTCATATATATATATATATATATATATATATATATATAAAGTAGATACTTGGGGGCGTTTAATCTAACTTTAACATATGACATGAAAAAAGAAAAGCGAGTAGGTGGCTGTAATTGGTAAATAACATAAATGATTTCACATACTATATGAATGAAAATATTTATATATTAAATTTATATGAACTTTTTTTTAAAAAAATTTGACTGGACTTTTATAAATTTTGAAAACGAAATAAAACAAATTGTAGCAGCAATACTGGATTTAAATCCAGTAATGAAAGCCTATTAAAACGAAACTAAAAGACAGGCTCCAGTCCACACAGAATTTGCCCATAAACTTAAGCTGAAATAAAATAAATAAAAAAGAAACCTAATCTTATCCTACACCTCGAAATCAACAACTGGATACCATTAGTCAGTGTCCATTCACATCACCGATCCTGCTTTTACTGATAGCAGTTTTCAAAAAAAATTTTAATCTTCTGCTACCCATTTCCAAAAGAGGCATTCTTTCCTTTTCTTTCAATCTAGTAGCCTTGGCCGAAATTTCTCCAATGCACAGCAAACATACTCTAGAACTCCACCCAACAGGTAATGGCTTTCTCCCTTCTTTAGAGTCTCTTTCACAAGAACATGGGCATATGTATTCTTTGTTTTAAGGATAAAATGAAACCTTATCTCTTGAAAATTAGCCTTTTTGCTGTGGATATCTCTGATGAGTGCTCCAATAGTCAATCTGTCAAAATTTGTACTTTGGCATTTCTTTATTACAGTTTTTGAATCACCCACTATATCCAGAATATTAAAACCCAAAGAAATTCCTAATCTCATGGCTTGTAATCCTGCATTTGCCTCCGCCGCAAACGGAAATGCTATACCGAACTGGATGACTGCCTTTGATGCCAGATCTCGCCCCCCACATCTCGTACTATCATACCTGAAACAGATTTGAAAGATTGCTGGTCAAAGGTTGCATCAAAATAGATTGTTACCCTTGTTCTCCGATTGACTATTTTATAGCCTCTGTCAACTTGTAAAGTGAGTTTCTTCTCTTCTATACCATCCAACTCAAAGACATAACTGCAAATTTGTTTCGAGATGTCCCTTCCTGTCGTACTTTTTCTTTTACAAAGAAACCGATTTCTATTTGTCTAGATTAACCAAAGCCCGCAATAGGAAAGTCGACACTGTTTGCTAGTCCCCCAACTAAAAACCCAGGTAAGCCATTCCCACATACTTTGAATGTCATTATTAAGTATCCAGGGAAGATTTAAGTATATCCATACATCCACTGTTGTAGGACACTGTTGAAATATATGATTACTATCTTCCTTATAGTAACGAAACCGAGGGCAATGAGCATCCACATCTAGTTTCTTATGCTTGAGGTTAACAAGAGTAGGAGTATAATTCCAGGAGATTCTCCATACTATTATTGTAACTTTCGAAGGAATGTATAAATTCCATGGTTTCCTGTAGAAATTTTTTGTTTAAGCCTATATAATATTATTACTAGGATCTAAGTTAGTCTCCTGTAATAGTTTATAGGCACTTCTAACTGAGAAATCGTCGGACTGTTCTCCTCTCCACACTTGAAAGTCATCATATGCTATCTCTGCTAAAGGGATCTGCATGATTTTCTTTGCAATATTCGTATTAAAAGTATTAATAATGAAATTTGTTTTTCGAATTCTGTTGGTGACCTCAATCAAATCCAATACTAACTTGATGTTATCATTGTTGTCTTGATTCTGTAATCTGTCTACTTCATCCCTCGAAATCCATAGATCATCCCAAACAGAAATTTGGTCCCTCGTTCCAACCTTCCAACAAAGACCTTTCTCCAAAAGTCCTCTTGCTACCCAGACACTTTTCTAGGTAAGCGAAGGTAAATTTCCTAACCGAGCATTATAAAAATTTGAGTTCAAATAATATTTTACCTTCAAGACACGGGCTAATAAAGAATTGGGAAAATTAATAAGACGTCAATCCTACTTTGCTAATAACACAATGTTAAATTTTTTAAGATTTCGAAAACCAAGACCACCATATTCTTTTAATGAGCATAGATCATTCCAAGCACACTAATGAATACATTTTTTACCTCGACCTTTTTGCCACCAAAATTTAGCTATAATACCCTCCAAATCAGCACATAAAGACTGAGGGAGTAAAAAGAAAGCCATAGCGTAGGTTGGGATGGATTGAAGAATAGCCTTTCTGAAAACCTCTTTCCCTCCTTGAGAAAGATACCTTATACTCCAATTATCTATTCCTTGCTTAAATCTATCCTTCAAGACTTGAAACGACGATTACTTTTTTCTTCCCACCATATTAGGAAGACCAATGTACCGTTCTGGATCATTTGATCTATGCACCCCAAGTACACTGGAAATTGTTGTTTTTTCCCTATCTTACGTATTAGTACTAAAAAATATCGTTGACTTATCATAGTTAACATATTAACCAGAACAAATCTCATATTCGTGCAAAATCTGCTTTAAAGAATGAGCTTCTCTTTCAGTAGCTTCTCCAAACAAAATACAATCATCTGCAAATAATAGATGTGAAACATGCGGACCATTTCTGCTTACCTTTACTTTTTTAATTATTCTTTTTTTCATTGCAAGCCTCATAAGACTAGAGAGGCCTTCCCCACAAAATAAAAATAGAAATGAGCTCAAGGGATCCCCCTGTATTAGTCCTCTAAAAGGATGAAAAGCTTCCCCAATATGGCCATTAAAAACCACCAAATACAATACTATAGCTACACATCTCATTAAAGAATCAACCCAACTTGGATCAAAACCCATTCTCCTCATTATTTCTTCTACAAAATTTCATTCAACCCTGTTGTACGCTTTGCTCAAATCCAATTTCACCACCATAAACCCTTTTTCCCCCATGTTCTTATGCTTTAGTGTGTGTAAAATTTCATAAGCCAGTAAAACATTATAAAAAATCAATCTCCCGGGTACAAAAGCACTTTGTGCTAAATCAATACATTTATCAACCACTACCCGAAGTCGATTAGCAATGACTTTAGCTACCAATTTATAAAGTGTATTACATAAGCTAATTATTCTAAATTGAGTAATAATTGAAGGGTTTGGAATTTTCGGTATTAGTACAATATTGGTTTTTGTAGCAACGTAAAAATTTTAACTTCTGGTCGCTAATTGAGGTGATTTATTAAAAATTTGAAAATCGACTTTCGATTTTATTAAAAAGGGGAGTCGCCACCGATCTTTTTTCCTAGGTGTGATCGTACACCTAATAAATCCTCTTCTTTTAAAAGAAAGTTCACTCTTTAAATAAAAAGAAGGCCGAGTTTAGGTTTACGTAAAAAAATCCAGAGAAAAATAGGGTTCGGGAGTCGGTTACGCACGAGGAAGGTATTAGCACCCTCGCGACGCCCAAAATTGGTATCTTTATTAAACATGTGTTGTCTTGATTTTCAAAAATACGAATTCAATTTGACATTTAATCGTGATCCGTTTGAAAAATGAGAATTTTTAGTTTTTTGGTTTTTTAGAAGGATGTCCCGTATTTAACACGAGCCGATATGATTCACCCAACATAGCGATGAAATCAATGACTTGATGTTAAATCGGTACATTGCCTTATTTATTGAAATTAGTAAAAAACATGAATAAAAATCTTTAAAATAGTGAACAACCAAATGATGTAAAATGGGCGAGGAACAAAAGAATAAGAGTTAGAAATACATCGAAGCACATAATAAATACGACAATAATATTAAAATAATAACAACGTATGCGATATTAAACATGATAACAATAGTATTAAACAAAAAATAGAGACGAACATATATAAACATATAATAATAAGTAAAGTGATGGAAACATAATATTAAGAATACTAATAGTGCTAGATATATATATATATATATATATATATATATTAAAGTATATGTAATGATGGGAGTGTGAAAAGTGTATACATAGTAATACTAAAATACATACATAAGGTATACATAAATGATATATAAAATGAACATATGCAAGATACATTATAAATGCTAATAACAAAAAATATATATGTTAATAATACTACATAAATATACACATGTATTTTAAAATGAATACATAATAATATTAGAAATAGATAAAAAAAAGTATAATAATAAATATAAGGATATATGGAAACAATACTATATATAAAAAGTACATATATATATACACGTATAATAAAATATACTAATAATAATAATAAATATAATAGGGCAAAATAGATATAATAATAATAATATGTACATAATATACAATATAAAAATATATATACATACATATCATAAAGTATTAAAAAAGTATATACATAGTATATATACTAGGGATAATAATAATAGTAAAAACAACCATTAACAATGCTACATAAATAGACATATAGTAGTAGTATATACATAATATAATATTAAAATATTTATATAGTATACACATATTAAAAATAATAATAATGTTAAAGAAACCACTATTAATGAATTTTTCATAAACATACATATGTATTAAGAATAATAATATGATAAGCATGTACACAATATATATACATAATATATAAAAAAATTAATAATACTATATAATATATATATATATAAGGATTAGGTGAAAATAATATTATGCTAATAAATATAATAGTAATAAAATATAATAATATACTTAGTATTAAAGTTAAAATAAAATAATGAAAAACGGTTAAAAAAGGGATAAAATTGAATTAAAAATGAAGTTTTGGGGCGAATTTAAAAGAAATAAAGGAAAAAGGATTAAAATGCAACGCGCGCGTAACTTAGGAGGACCAAAACAGCAAATATTCCTTCCTATCAAAACGCGGCGTATGTACGGAGACTGAATTGAAAACTGCAAAAAATTATGGGGCCAAATTGAAAATTCATAGAAACTTAATTGCGAAGTATCAGAAAAGTGGAAGGGCTAAAAGCGCAATTAGCCCTTCCGCTTAAAAACACACGGATCCTAGGTTGGAGCGGGTCGGATCGGGTCGGGCTATGGCAAAACGACGTCGTTTTTGGGGTAAAAGGGCAGCCCCCAAAACGACGTCGTTTTGGGAGGCTATAAATGGCCAAAATTTTTTAAAAATTTCATTTGCAGCAGAAAGAGAGAAAAAAAGAGAGAGAGCTGGGGGGCGATTTCCGGTGGGAAATTCGGTCTCGCCCCGACCGTCGTCCACCATACACGGTGGCCGGAAAATCGAAAGGTATGATTTTTTTCCCTTTTTCTATATTTTTTATGTGTTATAATATATATATATATATGTGAGAAAATAGACACCAAAACGAAACTAAAATGAAATTAAAATCACCTTCGATTTTTATACTTTTGGTTCTTCAATCTCTGATATTGGGTTGATTTGATGCTATTCTCTTACTTGGATATTGATATAATTGCTATTTATCCTCAAAAGTTGAATGTATTTTTTATTTTTTGCTTGAACTGCCGAAAAAAAGAGAGCCCCTTTTACATTTGTTTTGATGGTTTTTATAGCCTTTACAAAATTTTTATTTCTACTTTCTGTCCTTTCACTTTGATGGTTGCAGGTGCAGAGGCGGTGGAGGTGACCCGAGTTGGTGGCCGGTGCTGCAGTGGCGGTGGAGCAGTTGTGTCAGAGGCAAGTGGGGAGAGTGGTTGCAGCGTCGCTTTAGGGGCTAGGGTTAAGGTTAGGTATTTTTTTTGTTTCTGATTTATGTAATGGGTCTTGGGTTGGGTTTTGTTATTGGGTTTGTTGTTAGTTGGGCTAATGGGTGTTGGGTTTAATGGCTGTTGGGTAGGTTTAGCTTTGGGTTAGTGGGTTTAATTTAGGGTTTATTTTTGTAAAAGGCTCGGGCTAATTTGGGCTTCTACAGTTTTATTGATCGAACTTATATCCATACCTCTATTTAGTTGTTGAAGACAAAACACTGAAACATCTTCCCCGATAACCGACCAGCATTTCTGATAAAATAAGGCCTGAAAACTGTCCTCTCCTAGCGCTTTTGTGGAACCTAGTTCTGATAACTCCTCCTTAGTGTAACTTGCTTTTAGCCTAGAATTGTCTTCATCAGAAATACAACAATCAATTCCTGACAAAATATGTTCGTAATTTCCTTTCCTTCTAGCTGAAAATAAATTCTAGAAATATGATCTAGCAATTACTTCCATTTCTCGAACCTCCTCCGTCTCCCTACCATCATCAAATTGTATTTTGCGAATAAAATTCCTTCTTCGTCGCTATGTCGTTTGCTTATGAAAAAACGCGATATTTTTATCCCCAACTTTCAGCCAATTTACTCACGCCCTCTATTCCCAGTAGCACTCATCCTTTTTGGTCTCAAAATTCAGTTGTATCTTTGTGTCAATGAGTTTTGCCAAATTTTTATCATTTTTATCAGATTCTAACAATTTTGCCAATTTAGAAGTTAATACCTCCTTTTTTTACTTTTCGATTGCGCCGAATTTGATTAGCCCATCTCTCCAAGCCTTTCTTTACCTTTCTAACTTGTTCAGTAGATTTCCTATGGAATTCTCCCAAATGTGTCGAACCACCTCAGCAAATGATTCCTCCAAAACCCACCAAGCTTCAAACTTGAAACTTTTATTAGGCTGCCCTTTATCTTCTCGTTCTGTAGTAATGAACAGTGGAAAATGATCTGAAAAAGAATGAGGAAGATGTTGAATTAAGGATTCAGAAAATTAAGATATCCATTCTTCAGTAGCCACTCCCCTATCTAATCTTTCTTGAATGTTCGTTTTCGAAAAATTTCCTCTCCCAAGTGAACCAGTTTCTTGAATAACCCACATCTAACAAATTACAATCTTCCAACGCCTTACGAAATGCTCCCATTCGTCTTTCCTCTCGAGGTAAGCCTCCCTTCTTTTCGAATCCATACATAATTTCATTAAAGTCCCCACAAACCAGCCATGGAAGCTCCCCATCATTGCGTAAATGCCTTAAAAGATTCGATGATTCATCCCTATCCTGCATATAAGGAGATCCATAGAAACCAGTAAATCTCTACTTGTTACTTTCATCCATATCTTTAATTACCACGTCAATATGCCGTTTTGAAAAGCTTTGAAGCGTAATATTAACATTCCCACACCATGCAAAACATAACCCTCCTTTAGAACCAATCGATTCAACATCAATACCATTACAACTCTTTCGAACTCTTTCCATCTGACTCCTATTAATTTTTGTCTCTATGAAGAAGACTATATGGGGATTATATAACTTCAGCAAATGCCGAAGTCTTCGAACTGTCCGTGGATTCCCCAAATCACGGGCATTCCAACTTAAAATTTTCATTGTGCCCGATCGGTTTACCTTTTGGCAGCCACCGATGATAAATGGTTAATTTCCAAAATTCTCCTATTTCTAACCACCAAAGTGTTGCTTTCTTCAATCTCTCCCCTAGCTCTTTTTTTCCCCTCCTCTCCAGTTAACACATCATCTTCCAAATCATGATCCATTGCATTTTGAGCTTGACCTGTCAATGAATTTCCCCCTTGACATGAAGAGGACGTTCTCCCTTCCAAATTAAATCCCAAAACAGGATTAATAACCTTGCTACACCCTTGTTTTTTGCCTACTTCCTACAAACTATTCCTTTACGCTCGGCTAATCTCACGATTTCCACCTAGTACTCCCTCTCCTTCCTTGCGTAACCAGACACTATTCATTACTTGGGCTCTTCGAGATTGTGCTCGTAGCGATAAACCCTAACCCATTTCGGCAATTTCTACCCCTAATGCCATTTTTGCTTCACAAAAAGAATCACTATGGCCCAAACAACCACAATAGAAACAAAAAAGTGATAATCTTTCATACTTAAATCTGACATATGAGCATTTTCCATAAAACATAACTTGTTTCTTCCTTTTTAGAGGACATTGAATATCAATTTGAACTCTTATTCTTATAAAGTTTTGATTTTATTTCCCCCGATTTAAACCGTCATACTCCATAAAATTCCCTAAGAAATTACCCAATTGCATAGCCAAATTATCAGAGAAAAAACCGATAGGAACATCATGAATTTGTACCCAGAAAGGTGTTAAAATTAAAAGAACTTTTAATAGGTCCTCTCCCTATTGTAGCTTGTATAACACTAGTAAGTGATTATTAAAAGTCCATGGAGATCCCTTCAAAACCCTTCCCATATCCATAACATGAAAAAATTGAAATAAATACCTTTTCTCCCCCAAATCTCGAATTTGAACACCCCGAACAGAATGCCATATGTTTGCCATAGTTCTTTTCATTGCTGGAAAGTGAATAATACTGGCTATTAAAAAGCACCCCCACCAACCGAAAAGCCCCCACTTCCCTTTTTGTGTTCAGATCTGCTTGTATTTGTAAAACTACTTCTTCTTCTTCTTCATTGAGAGTTAATCCAGCGAAATCAGTTTCCATGAATGCAGGTAAGATCTCTAACATGGATATCCCTTTTATAAAAACTTAAAGAGGACTTTAAAGATGGCTTCCATCAATAAAACAGAAGACTCAAAAAAACGTAAAGACTTGCCAGAGAGAGTAGACAGTTTCGTGCTAAGGTAGCAGACCTTCAATTTATATGAAATTTTGATATAAAATTATATATCAAAATATTTTTTGTTTAAATTTTATACTTGTTTAGCAAATTGTGGAAAAATATATTCATAATTAAAATAAGTTATATTATTCAAGAATAGTTTAGTCTTTTTATTTTAATAAAAATCAATAAAGCTGTATACAGTGAGATTTTAACTCACGTTAATTGAATTAGTAAAACCCTAAATTTATTACTCAACCAAAATTTTATTTTATTATTTATATATATTTTGCTATTATAAAACCACTGACCGAATTGGTGTCACAAGTCAACTCGACACCAACTTACTATTGATGATAAAAACATGATAAATAATTGTAGTGCATTTAGTATTATTTATATGATACATTTGTGTGTTTAAATGTCGTTTTAAATAATTTAATCTAATTTTTTTATTTTAATATTGTACTTATTTCATATGTTATTATGATTAATTAGTTTCAAACCATATGTTTCTTTATATGTTATTTTTAAACACACATTTGTGTCCTAAATCTGTAATTTCTACACATACACGTGTGATAGGATTTCTAATTCTTGTTATGTGTATGTATTTTCTAGATTTATCAAAATATAGAAAGAATTAAATGCCATAAAATTTATAGGCATAGTGATAAATTTAGCCTATAAAGTTTACTTCTCTTGTCACATCGACCCTAATTCTATTTTTGGATCACTTTGACCCCCAATCATCAAAATTTAGTTAAGAAGCCTTTTTTAGATGGAAAAGTTGCCTTCACTATTAAAATCTTAATCTTACTAACGTGATAACTCGTGTGACAATTAACATATACTTCATAAAAATTCAGAAATACTTCATAAAAATATTTTAAAAATTCAAAAGTTCATAAAAATTAAAAATATATATCCATGTAAGCAAAAGCAATGAGGTACACATAGATTATTGCGTAAGCTACCACATCAATGTAGGTAAAATTTTAACAATTTAATAAGTTTTTTTTTTGCAAAAAAAATCGATTAAAATTATAATGTTTAGAGTTAAAGTGATCCAAAAATAAAATTAGGGTCAAAGTGACAAAGTAAAAATTAAAAGTTAAATTTATCATTATGTCAAAATAATATTAATTGCATTGTAAAAAAATTAACTTTTAAATAATTTCACACTGAGTTGAGACCATGATACCAATTTACTTAAAGCCCTAATATATAGTATTGATTGTGAGATAAATTCATAAAATTAATTTCTCGTTTGTTAATAAGTCCATGAGTTAGATTAACCAACCATTAATACAAAAATAAAATAACTAAAAATAGAAAAATGTATAATTGAAAGAAAATGAGATGGAAACTGCACCTATCTATCCTTAATACAAAACTTCTTTATGAACTAGGTTAATCGGATATCAACTCAGTTGAAAAAATATATATACATTTCATTTTAAATTATAATAAATATTATTAAGACGATGATTTCATCTTTTTATTATCTTTTCATAACTTTTTCAATATATAGTATGTGGAGTTTTTCCTCGCATTTTCAACTAAACAGTGTGTGACATTGCAACGAGGAAGTGTTCTTCGTCCCGACGAGCAGCCGACGTCATGACGAGAAGAAAGCCCTCGTCCCGATGGCACAATGCCATGTCATGACGTGACGACGTGCAACTTAAGTTTTTTTATTTTCTTCTCCCAGTTAAACTCTGTTTTAATTTTCCACTTAAACTCTGATTATCTTAGGGTTGTTGTAGTCATATATGCTACGAATTTCAGCCTATAAATAAGCCTTAGTTACTCTAGGTTTACACACAACAAAAATATTCAGATTGAGAGAATTCTGTTATTTTTTTTGAAAGGCTTTATTTTTTGGACTTCGGGTTTTTCTTTAATTCTCTCCATATTTTGTACTCTCATTTATTATAGTAAAATCTCCTTTTGCCCGTGGTTTTTTTATCCTTATTTGAGGAGTTTTTCCATGTAAAATTTACGAGTTCGATCTTTTCAATTTTATTTTATTTACTTTTTTGTTGCATACACAGATTAATCCCCTACAAAATGGTCTCAGAGCTAGTTCAATTTTCACATTCATCCTATTTAGAGATGGCAACATCAAGGTTTGATATCGACAGGTTCGACGACATCATAAATTTTAGTCTATGGCAAGTTTGCATGTCAACAATTTTGATTCAGAGTGATCTTGAGAGGATCCTTGCAGCGAGGAAACCTGACGACTTGAAACTGTAACCTCCCAAAACCAGCCTAGACATTACGATCGAATCATGAAAACCATCTTGGACACCTTAGTGTCGAACCTACTCTAACGACAGTTTAAAACCTTCAAGTACTCTCTTTTATAAAACTGTGGTTTCTATTGTTAACTTTGGTAAATGTTCCTTTACTTAATCCAACTATACTTTAATCCAACTATACTTTAGTCAAATTAGCGGATTCGGTGAATTTTTATAAAACCTAATTGTCGGCATTGCTTTAGAAAAATGATTTAGAATACATTCTTAGTAGTGGAAAAATATCATTACTAGTCAAATTATTAACTTAGCCATGTATCATGCATAATCTAATTTCAATATGCAAGATTCATAAAACTAATCCAAGTATGAATGTCATGCATACATGGTAATGCCCAAAACACAAACAGTCCTAAACCACAGTTTTAAATAACTTACAATCCAAAATCTAAATAATAAAAATAATGAGAAAATAAACCAAAAATAAAATTAAAGTAAAATAATATGACAAAATTGAGTCCGAAGTTTGTCGTACGTTCGCATGCCAATTCTGATCTTAAGTTCATTCATTACCTGAGAAGTTAAGGTAATGGGGTGAGCTTAACTAGCTTAGTGTGAGACTAAATAAACATGCATTAAGCATTCATTCAAACAATTTATAGAGATACCCATAACACATTCAAACATTATCAATAACAATTTAAATGCACATGTGAGATCCTACCCATACCATCCGCTACACACCACGAGTTCCCCAAAACTCGTCTGCCAAAGTTCAACAAATACGAGCATAGCTCTATGTGGTAAAACCACCAATAATCAATAATGCTTAAAATCTACTGAATATCAAATAATGCGATACAATCGCCAATAACATATAATATGCGATAAAATCACCAATCCCCTCAGTACTACAGATGCAGTGCACTAACTACGAATATATGCAGACTTAATATGCTGCCGGTATTCCACGGAACTCCTCCATCAACCACAAAATATCCCAACCCAATGCATATGCAATATGTCACACAAACTCATACATATTCATATTTCAATACTTTTCATATTTATTTGACATGTTCAACATGTCCTCAATAATCACATACTTTCGGTAGAAGGAAACAATGCTCCAATTTCTAAATTACCATTAAGATGATATCCATTAATATCATTCAATTTCATATACTTTACAAATTTCATTGTGCATAAATAGCAACCTCATTAATATACATCATAGCAAATATTTCATGCATTTAAATCATACATAAACCTAATATCTCAATAATTCATACCATTCAATCAAATATTCTCATATCACATAATACAATTATGCATAACAATCTCAATCACAGATTCATACTGTCAAATTAGCAATTTTGCTAACACATCAATCTTTTAAGGCTCAAAATGTACCTGGTTTGGCCACTCACAAAACTAATATTTTGGCTATTAAACCAATCCAATCAGCAAGCTATTTTATCAAATATAACATGTCATTTATCATTATCAAATAAATTTACGAGTTTAGGACCCATACCTTATTTCTCGAGTCTTGAAGCATATTAGCAAATCTTCTAATTTTCCTTAATAAAATCTTATACAAACCTAAACCAAAATTTAGTATAAATTCAATCAATTTACCTTTAAACCAGCTCCGAAATACCCACTTATGGTTTCAAACCAATCTTCAAAATTATAACTATTTTACGTATCCAAACTAATTAGATTTCTTACAATGTTTTAATGCGAATCCTATGTGCGATTGTTCTTCAGCTTTACGGTTGATTTGGGAAATTCGGGTTAACACCTAATTCAATAATGTACTAGAAAATAAGTATATAATAATTATTTCCTTCATCTAATCAATTCATAACCTTTACCAAACAATTATGCCAAAACAACAAACTAGTTTACACTTAATTGCACTTATGCTTCCCAATTTGTGAGTTCCGAAGGACCAATTGATCAAGAACATTTTTCCCTAACTGATATGGGTTTAAAGGCTGATTAGAAGGGTTCAAGCACTCAAATTAATGCTGAATTTAAATGGGCAAGATTCGAGAACCAAAAAAATCCCCTTTTCTACACATATGCGCGCGCACGCACCACCACCCATGGTGGCTAGAATTGGGGTTGAATTTTAAAACGATTTGAGATCTAATTAAAATATGGAAAAATACCTTTAAAAACATTAAAAATTCCCCAAATTACAGACCTAGAACTTTAGGTTTTTAACTTACAAGATTACCCAAGAAATTAAAAGAAAAAAAAATGTCTTACACAAGTTAATGGAGATGGGCGACAATGGCACTTTCTTGGCAAGGTTGGAGTTGATCTTGGAGATTCAAGATTTCAGTTTTTGGGCATGTTCTAATTGAAGAAAAATGGCAGCAAGGTAGGGATGAAGATGATGCTCAATCTTGAAGACAAAAGAAAGAAAAATCAAGAGTGAATGATGGTGATAGGTGCAACGACAATAATGGTGGGAGAAAGAGAAAAGAAAGAAAAAATAAAGATCAAGAGAGGGAGAGGAGGTTAGGGACAGCTAAGGTAGGAGAAAGAGAGTTAGAGGCTGATAATTTTGAGTAAAAAATATATTTATACTTAGGTTTACTAGGCTTGGACGGCAGTACATTAAAAATAAAATAATTTTGCAAAATTTAATTTATTTTGCAAGAGATGGGACTTGAATTGGGGACCTCCAACTAAGTTTCATGCTTTTACATTTAATAACCTTATTTTTTATTGAGCTAAATTTTGGGATGTTATAAGAACAATCAGAATGGGATAGGTTAGATAAAAAAATCTGTCCAAAATTCAATTATGTCTAACAAATAATGTGTTACCAGAGGTTTTGAAGGAGAAAATAACATATCCGTTATGGAAGAAACTGAAAGCCTTGTACATGACGAAATCCTTGGCCAACAGGTTAGTATTAAAACGTTTCTACACTTTCAGAATGGCTGAAGGTGAGTCTATTAGAGCTCATATTAGTGAGTTTGTTACCCTTCTTAACGACTTAAAAAATCTCGAAGTAAAGATTAATAATAAGGATCAAACTATATTATTGTTATGCTCTTTTCTTTCTTCTTATAAAACTTTTACGGAAACTTTGATTTATGGGAGAGATCATCTCCCATTTGAGGACGCAAAGGGAATCTACTGAGTAAGGATAAACTCAACAATGAGCTAGGCCCAAACAGAAAGTCAGATGGGCAAGCCTTAGTTGTAACAACCTAGTTTTAGCTAAATCAGAACAGTGATTTCGGGACCACAAATTTAAGGTCGTAAAATTATTTTAATATTATTTTTGGTGTTTATAGCATGTGATTATATTTGTGTGAAAATTTCGTGAGCTAATTTTATCGTTTAATAGCTCAATTTGAAAAAAAGGACTAAATCACGTAAAATGAAATAGTGGCATTCTATATGTTAAATGTGTTTAATTACTATGGTTGATTAAATGTGAGGTCCTTGTGTTGATATTAGGCCATTGATAGTGGAATTTGACATAAATGGGCATTAATTGAATGTTTTAAATGGTTTTTAATTAAGGTTAATTTGGTAATTTGGTTATTAATGTTAATATTAATAAAACAAATAAAAAATAAACCTTATTATCATCTTCCACCACCTATTATTGAAGAAGAAGAAGCTATTTTTGGTTTTTTAGGGTTCGGCTAGCATATAGCTTGATTAAGGTATGTTTTGAGCTCGGTTTTTGATGATTTCTATGTTTTTGTGATCGTTGCTTCGTGTTCTAGCTAGCCCGTAGCCTAATTTTTGAATTTGTTGGTGATTTTGTAAAATTCCATTGATGATAGCTTGATGTTTTTGAATGTTGATGATGGAAAATGAATAATTGTTGATAGATTTTAATGTTTTGTAAAGTGATTTTTTGACAAAAATGTCAAATAAGGATTAAATTGTGAAATTTACAAATTGAAGGGTTGAAATGTGAAATAAATAAAATTTTTGGGCTGCTAGGGGTCTCTATGAAATTTGGCTAGCATGTAATTGGATTTAATTTTGTGAATTTTGTGTATTTTTGAAATAGGGACTAAATTGTAAGAAATGTGAAAGTTTAGGGCCAAAGTGCAAATTGGCTAAAATATGTGTTTGCGAATGAAACTGATTGAGTTGGTGATTAAATGGGTTAATTTTGAATTCATATAGATTAAGAAAGAAAGAGTTCGTATTTAGATCGGGGAAAATTGAAGGTTATCGAGTAATCGATTCGATTCATCAATTTCGAGTACGAGGTAAGTTCGTATGTGGTAATTTCATTATAAATGTATGTTATATGCTTTTGTATTGCATAAAATGTGATTATGAGATTATGAATAATGTTTGAATGGTGAATACGACTATACAGATGAGTTCGACGATGGAATCGACAAGTGAAACTTCCCGATTGAACCTTAGGAATAGTTAGGATGCTAATGACATGCCATTAGGTTAATGTATTGGCTTCGAGCCATGATATCGGTACTTCATTTGTGAATAATACCTTGATTTGGCTATGGGCCATGGTATAGGTATTTAGAGAGGATTTACCTTGATTTGGCTACGGGCCATGGTATAGGTACTCCGGGATAAGTTACCTTGATTTGGCTACGAGCCGTGGTATAGGTACTTATCGATTGTGATCCTTGAGTATCCAATTTCTATTCCAAATGGTTCAACGGGTAAAAAAATGACGTGGTTGAGAAAGAGGTTAGTACGAGGTGATATAGGTACATACGGAACTTACTCGAGTATTAGATTGAGAAAGTTTAGTGAGATGGTATTTGATGATGTTTTGAGATATGAGAAAGGTTTGTGATTAATGTGATTTTGTTTTGGTAATGTGAAAATAGTTAAATTACATTTATTTGATGAATTGAGATATTCACTTACGAACTTACTAAGCTATGAAGCTTATTGTGTGTTATTTGTCTATGTTTTATAGATGATCAAAGCTAGCTCGGACTCGGGGATCATTAGGAAACGTCATCACATTATCGATCATTTTTGTTGGTACTTTTGAAGCCTTGTATAAATGGTATATGGCATGTATAGGCTAATGTCATTATGGTACATTTTTTGTTATGAAATTATAGTCATGTGATTTGGCTTGTATTTGGTAAAGTTGTGGGATGTGAATTTTACTTACTGAATGTGTTTATATATGCTATGTAATGTGAATGGTATGCCTTGTGAATTTGGCCTAGTATGGTATGAGAATAAGGTATTGAATTGGTGTTATTTTGAAATTTGAATTAGATGATAAGATGATAAGTAAATGCATTTGGAATTTATGTAAGTTTTGATGATTTTGGCATAATGATTTGGTATGTTTTGAATATGAAATTTAGTAGTTGAAATGGTTGAGGATAGTTGGCATGATTATGTATGAATTGGCATGTTTTGGCTGCCTATAAATGTAATGAAATGGTACCATTTTGGTTGCTAGGTGTGCATGAGAAAAGGGTGGCAAATTGACTTGGCAAATGGCCTATTTTTTTCCACACGAGCAGAGACACGGGCGTGTGTCTCAGCTGTGTGTGAGACATAGTCACGTTACACAGCTATGTGTTCCCTAGGGTACCCTTTCGAATTAAGTCAGTATACCCTACAGGTTTGGTACGGTCTAGACACACGGGTGCGTTTACTTGCCCTGTGTGGCACACGGACTGGCACATGGGTGTGTGACCGGCCGTGTGACCTAAGTCAGTAACACCTCTAGTTTTCCCATGGCCATGGCACACGGGCGTGTCCTCGGCCGTGTGGTGCAAGTTAGTATGTATGCCTTGTTTTCACATGGCCTGTGACACGGGCGTGCCTCACACTGCCTCTTCACACGGGCCTGTGACCCTTGAATGCATGAAATTTTTCTAAGTTTTCCAAAGTTTTTAAATGTTATCGGTTTAGTCCCGAACCTCTTTTAAGCATGTTTTAAGGTCTCGCAAGACTCATAAGGGACAATGTGAATGAGTTGAATTGATTTAGATTATGAATGCATAAAAGTTTGTGAATGATGTATATTATACGGTAATGCCTCATAACCATATTCCTACGATGGATACGGGTTATTTTATTAGTATCAAAGCCAGGTTTAGTCGATTCTAGGACTAACGTAGTGAGTGAGAGTCTAGCTATACATGCCATATATATAAACTGTGATAGTGTAATAATTCCTGACAGCTTAAATTTTGTTTTCGTATAGTAAATGGATCTCGAACGAGCAATAGCTGATGATATGGAAAGTAATGCGCCTGCTCTCACTCAAGGGGTAGCACCGACTGATTCTAGGCCAATTTCTAGTAGTTAAGGGGGAGAGGCTAAGCAAGCATTCTTCCAAATGATGAGTGAGTGGTTTACGGAGTTCGTTCGAACGAATCTGACTGCTCAACAACCTCCACCCCTACCTATTCCTCAACAAGTTCCAGTTGTACCACAAGTGATAGATCCGATTAGATTGAGTAAGCCACTTGTTGATAAGATTCGAAAACACGGGGCTGAGGAGTTCCGGGATACAGTGGATGTTGATGCTGAGAGAGCTGAGTTCTGGCTTGAGAACACGACTAGAGTATTCGATGGATTGTCCTATACTCTAGATTAATGTATCAAATGTGTTGTATATTTGCTGAGAGATAATGCGTACCATTGGTGGAAAACGTTGATATCTGTAGTTCCGAGAGAACAGGTCACCTGGGAGTTCTTTCAATCCAAATTCCAAAAGAAGTATATAAGTCAAAGATTTCTCGATCAGAAACATAAAGAGTTTCTAGAATCGAAACAAGGCCGAATGACTGTGACCGAGTACGAAAGAGAATTTGTACGATTGAGAAAATATGCTTGAGAATATGTTTCTACCGAAGAGATTATGTGTAAACGATTCATTGATGGACTGAAAAAGGATATAAAGCTATTAGTCGGGATTCTGGAAATTAAAAAATTTGTTGTTTTAGTTGAAAGGGCTTGTAAAGCCGAATATCTCAGCAAAGAAAAGAGGAAAGCAGATTTAGAGGCTAGAGACGTCAGAAAAAGATCGATGAGTAAGCCGTATCAATTTTCATCAAAGAAATCCGGATATTTGTATACTCGTCTAAATGCTTCGATTGGATATCCGAATAAGGATTGTGCTAAACAATACTCCGGTTCCAAAGCTCAAGCTACATCAGTATCGAGTGTTGGCAGTGTGAGAGATAACAAACTCGAATGTCAACAGTGTGGGAGACGACATTTTGGAGAATGCTAGAAAAAAGAAATAAAGCCTGTTACAAATGTGAATCATTGGATCATTTTATGCGAGACTATCCAGAGTTGATGGAAAAAGAGGATGTACAAAACACGAGCCCAAGTAACACTGTAAACAGGGGTAGACCACCTAGAAACACAAGAAATGTGAGTGGTAGTCAGAGAGTGACTAAAGACTCTATTGTGAGGTCTGAGGCGAGAGCACCTGCTAGAGTCTACGTTATTCGCGCTCGTGAAGAAGGGTCATCTCTGGATGTCATTATCGGTACTTTCGCTCTCTATGATACTAATGTGATTGCATTGATAGATCCAAGATCTACTCACTCGTATATATGTATGAATTTAGTATCTAATAAGACTTTGCCTGTAGAGTCTACTAAATTTGTGATTAGAGTATCGAACCCCTTAGGAAAATGTGTTTTAGTCGATCAAGTGTGCAAGAACTGTCCGTTGATGATTCGAGATTTCTGTTTTCCGGTCGATCTGATGTTGTTACCATTTGATGAATTTGATATAATTCTGGGTATGGATTGGCTAACATTGTATGATGCTATTATGAATTGCAAATGAAAGACGATTGATTTGAGATGTCAGAATAATGAGATTATCCAGATTGATTCAGATGATCTGAATTGCTTGCCACCGGTGATTTCATCAATGTTAGCTCAAAAATATGTGAGAAGGGTTGTGAAGCTTATTTTGCTTGTGTGCTTGATATGAAAGTGACTGAAAAGAAGATAGAATCAGTGCCAGTTGTATGTGAATACCCAGACGTGTTTCCTGAAGAGTTACCGGGTTAACCACCAATTCGAGAGGTTGAATTTGGTATTGAATCAGTGCCGGGAACGTCTCCTATATTGATAGCTCCGTACAGAATGGCTCCGACAGAGTTAAAAGAATTGAAAGCTCAGTTGCAAGAATTAACTGACAAAGGGTTTGCAAGACTGAGTTTCTCGCCCTAGGGTATTCCCGTTTTGTTTGTTAAAAAGAAAGATGGCACGATGATAATGTGTATGGATTACCGACAGCTGAATAAAGTGACAATCAAGAACAAATACCCTCTACCACGGATTGATGATTTGTTTGATCAATTGGAAGGGGCTACAGTGTTTTCAAAGATAGATTTGAGATTGGGTTACTACCAATTGCAAGTCAAAGACTCTGATGTGCCGAAAATCGCATTTAGAACGAGGTATGGTCATTATGAATTCTTAGTTATGCTATTTGGATTAACGAATGCACCTACTGTCTTTATGGATTTAATGAACTAGATTTTTAGACCGTACTTAGATCGATTTGTTGTTTTATTTATTGACGACATTTTGATATATTCACGAGATGAAATTGAGCATGCCGAGCATTTGAGAATTGTATTATAGACTCTGCGTGATAAGCAGTTATGTGCAAAGTTTAGTAAATGTGAATTCTGGTTGTGTGAGGTTGTTTTTCTAGGGCATATTATGTCAGCATCGGTTATTAGAGTTGATCCGAGCAAGATTTCTACAATAATGGATTGGAAGCCTCTGAGAAATGTTTCTGAGGTTTGCAATTTTCTAGGATTAGCTGTAACACCCCTCGCTTGTATCTAATGCCGGGATAGGGTTTGAGGCATTACCGATAATTTACCTTTACAAACTCACACAATCGGGTTACAGAATTTCGCTCAAAATTTAAAAATTTTTGAACGTGTGCACTTTGTCTCTTATACAGGCGTCCAAGGCCTAAAAACACTCCTAGGGGTAGTACGGAACAAAACCGAAATTGTTCAATAAACTTGGGCACTTTAGGAAAATTTCCCCTTAGTTGAAGTGTAAACACGCCCGTGGGGCTTAGAACATGCCCGTATTCTTTTTCCAGTATGCAACACAGCCAAGGCACACGCCCGTGGGCTTAGCCTGTGTGCTACACTGACTTTAACCTCACCATTCTGTTAAATAAACACGGCCAAGGCATACGCCCGTGTGCTCAGCCCGTGCGCTATGCTGGTTTAAAATTTCAGGTGCAGGGGCACACGGTCATAGCATACACCCATGGGAGTAGTCCGTGTGTCACACACGGCCTAGACACACGCCCATGTGTCTACCTATGTAGACCTTGTTAGGCTATTTTCAAAGCCTTAAGTCACCCTTTACTAGCCAATTACACTTATAAATTACTATAGTGCATATTTGGGGCCAAATTATTCATTTGTAATTATGAAACTTCGATTAACCTCATTACATGTGAACCTCATGTCATTGGTTTCATTCATGCTAAGTTAATTCTTATCTTGTATTTAATGATTTATATGTCTACTTGACATATTAAGATTGGCTCGTTATTATAACTCATTGCCAATTATAACTAAGCCATCGTATATGAATAGAAACATGCATAGATTTGTAGGGCATAGCCTACTTCAAAACGAGCCAATTCCCATGGCCATATACAAAAAGATAAACATATCTTTACATGTCTTCATTAGGCAAATCAAATGACATATATAACAAGATACTCAAAAATTCTATACATGCCATTAGAAAAAATAGAAATGTCTTTATACCAAAGCTTGTCTAGTTGATAGTGTGTTGACTCTCCAATTGTCTTCTAATCCTTACGAGTCCTTGAGCTCTGAAAAGTAGGGAAAAGAGAGGGGTAAGCATTTACATGCTTAGTAAGCCCGTATAATTGGAAGGTAAACTTACCAATTATTTAGCATACATCTATATTAGGCAATGAAACCAACAAGCATGAAAGGGGTTTCCCTAACACATATACTCAATCATCAAGTTAGTTACATAACAATGTACCATGTAATTCATCATAAATGAGCTCATCATTTAACATGTCATCTATACATATTCCTTGTGATAGTCTCGTTGGGTTTTTAGAAAATCTCGATGGATTATCCAATCACCGTCAATTCATACGAATGATAGTTTCAGTATGCACTCCCGCGAACCTCACACCTTACAGTAGGATTGCCAGTCCAGGCTAAATCCCCCGTAATAAAAACTCATAAGGTGATGTCGGGATTACCAGTCCAGGCTAAATCCCTTACATGACAAACACCCTTAATGAGCTCGGATCTGAATTACCAGTCTAGGCTAAATTCAGACCCTAATCAGATTACCCGTCCGGGCTAAATCCACAATGCACACATATTCTTCGGGAGGCTTGATCATTCAAGGAATGCCAGTCCAGGCTAGATCCTTTTTATACTTGAGATCTTCAGATTACTAGTCCAGGCTAAATCCTTTTCTGCAACACATGCAGGATCTCAAGTCTCATGTAAGTCATGGTTTATCCATCGAATTCCCTTTCCAACCTCAACCGAGACATTTTCCAACCATTCATTATTAAAGATGTAAATCATGCATTTTCATGCCATCAACAATGCAATTATCATACAATCACAAAACATACAATTATGCATGTTATAGGTTTACTTCGTGTTATCCTAACTTACTTGGTATCCATTTCGGAGCTGTGATTCAGTTATTCTGAAACCTTGCGTTGACCTCGATCGACCTCCGGAATTTGTTCCTCGGGGTCTATAACAACAAAATTATATTATTAACTCATTACATTACACTTTTCAAGTTTAATTTCTACCCCAGTCCAAATGACCATTTTGCCCCTAACCTTTGACATTTTTACTATTTAGTCCCTAGGCTCGTATAATGAAACACATGGAATTTCTATCTTACCCAAGCCTAACCGAACATTTTTTTCTCTTATGGCAGCCCACATTTTCCATTATTTTCTCATTTCTACCATATATTTAACAACTTTTGCAAAAAGGTCCCTTTAGGGGTTTTTCATGAAAATCACCTAAGAAAAGATGTTTAACACACCTTCAACTTTCATACCCCTCCATCATCCTCAAAAATACAAGCAGATCATGCATGGGTAAATTTTTAAACATGAACCCTAGCATGAAATATGGGTAGAAATGGAAAGATCAAGATACCGGGATTTCAAAAATACAAAGAACAATAAAAACGGGGCTTGGGAGCACTTACTATTGAGCTTGAAATATTTGAAAACCCTAGCTATGGTAACAAGAGAATTTCGGCAGCTGTGGGGAGGAAGATGGCTGATTTTGGTTTGATTTTTCCCATTTTATTTCATTAAAAAGCCAAATGACCAAAATGCCCTTATGCCCTTTCTTTGAAATTTCATCCATGCAAGCCCATTTTTGTCCAAAAACTTAGAAATTATGAAAATTTCTCTTTAAGACCTTCTAATTTATAATCTAAAGCAATTTCGTACAAATTGCTTCTAGAATCCAAGTTTTGCAATTTATTCAATTTAGTCCCAAATTTCCAATTAGACACCTTACTCAAGGAATTTCTTCATGAAATCTTAAAACATGCATATTATAATATTCTAGACCTCATAATAATCATAAAATAAATATTTTTATGTCAGATTTGTGGTCCCGAAACTACTGTTCTAACTAGACCCTATTTCGGTATGTTACATTAGCGGGATATTATAGACGATTGTGAAAGGCTTCTCAATGATTGCGACTCTGTTAATGAGATTACTTCAAAAAGATGTAAAGTTTGAATGGTCAGAGAAATGTCAAAAAATTTTCGACCAGCTGAAAGCTCTTTTGACTGAAGCTCCAGTGTTAGTACAGTCAGAATCGGGTAAAGAATTTGTGATCTTTAGTGATGCATTGTTGAATGGTTTGGGCTACGTTTTGATGTAGGAAGGCAAAGTAATAGATTATGCCTCGAGCCAGTTAAAGTCGCATGAAAAGAATTACCCGACTCACGATTTGGAGTTAGCAGCCATTGTGTTTGCATTGAAGATTTAGCGCCATTATCTGTTTGGTGAGAAATGTCATATAACAACCCATTTTTGAGTCAAATCAGAATAGTGGTTTTGCAACCACAAATTTGTAGTCAAAATATTTATTTTATTATTTTAATAAGGTTTACAGCATGATAGAATTATTATGTGAAAGTTTCGTAAAGAAATTTTACTGTTTAAATGCTGAATTCAGTAAAAAAGACTAAATCACATAAAGCGTAAAAGTTGAGTTCTATTGTTTAAATGTATCAAATAGCTATAGAACATTAAAGTAAAGGTCCTTAAGTGATAAATAGTCCATTTTTGGTTAGTGGATGATGATAGCATGGCAAATGGTGTAATTTTGAATTATTTTTAAGGTTAAAATGGTAAATGGTTAATAAATGTTATAAAAAAATAAAACAAAGTTAAATTAGGCATTATTATTATCTACATGCACCAAAAATTTGATGAAGAAGAAGTTAATATAGGGTTTCTCATTCAGCAAGCATAAATTCTTCAATTAGGTATGTAATTTGACCCGGTTTTTAATGATTTATACTTTTTTGAGATCGTTGTTTCGTATATTAGCTACCCCGTACCTTAATTTTTGAAATTGTTCATGATTTTGAAAAGTGCCATTGTTGAATACTTGAGTTCTTTGATGTTTAATGATAAATTATGGAAGTTTGATGATAGTTAAACTAGTTTTGTAAAGTGATTTTTGACAAAAATGCAAAATATAGATTAAATTGTGAAATTGTAAAATGTAGTGGTTAAAAGTGTGAAATAATGCAAGATATGGGCTGCTAGTAGTATATAGTAAATTCAGCCACCATGGGTTATGGTCTAATTGTGCAATTTTGCATTTTTATGTGTTAAGGACTAAATTGTAAAGTAGTCAAAAGTTTAGGGGTAAAATTGTAAATTAACTAAAATGAATGTTTCAGGCTAAATTGAATTAAATGAAAGTTTGAATGAGTTAATTCGATATTATATAGATTAAGATAAGCAAATACCAGAACTAGATGAGGAAAACGAAAGTGGACGAATAGCCGATAGTTTTATCCGAGGATACGATGTAAGTTCGTATAATTAGAATCGAACTTCTATGTATTTGAAAATATTTGAAATGAATATTTGTGATTGAATAATTGATGTATTCTAAATACAAATGCCTTATTGATATATTATATTTGTTATCGAGCCCCGTTTGAATAGTATGAATTCATAGGATACGAGTGACATGTCACTAGGGTTACCGTTTTGGTCAAGCTCTTGCATTTTTTGTGAACTCACCACAGCTCGTTTGAGCTTACCGACATATCAACTCCTAAGAGCTTACTGTTTTCAGCTCATTGGAGCTTACCATTTCAGCTCGTATGAGCTTACTGTAACGCCCCCTAAAAAAATCCCGAACTTTCTTTTTTCTTCGGTTTTGATAAAAGGTGTGCTTAATATTCCTAGTCAAGTGTTATTTATGTGATAATAGGCCTTGGTTAATTTTTGAGTTCGAACTTTGGGGTGAAGAAAATTATAGTTTAATAATTAAAAGAACCTTGATAGCAAGTAGGTTGGTTTTTAAATAAATGAAGGAGGAATTGGACACAAAAAGCCTTGTGTTAAAGTGGCAAGTAGCGTCACATGTGGGGCTTAGAGGTGGTGCCACATGCATGGAAAGAAGGTTTGGGGTTCGAATCCCTCCTTGCTCAAATGAAGGATTTATTTTTGCTCAATAAATGGCCAGTAGTGGCGTTGGATGTGAACTCTGAAGGGAGTGATCAGAGGAGAAATTTGAGGAAGGGATTGAGGAGTTTTCAGAGAGAAAAGTTAGGAGATGAGGGGTGTAGAGAAGTGGAGCCGAATTGGGAATTTGGGGATAGGTAAATTTGGCTATAGTATATATAGGTGCCGATTTGTGGATTCTAGGCTAATGCCGAATTCTTCCTTTCTATTTTATCGAAAACACTTTTCTCTCCAAATATCTAAAAGCTAAAATTCCTTATTCTTTCTCTTTTATTTTGTGCCGATTTCTTCCTTTCCTTTCTCATCAAACTCTTTTCTTTCTTGCTCCTAGCTGCTTTCTCTAAAGCCGAATATCTTTTGGCCAAAATCCTGTTGTGCTGTCACTTTTTCTTCAACGTTGGCCGATCGATTCTTGTGTAAGTGCTTTACTTTCTTTTAGTTGGTCTTCCTAGTACCAATTTATTCTTTCCCTCACCTTTTCTAAATCGGATTTGGTAGGGGATTAGTATCGAATCGCGAATTTTAGATCTCTACCGAATTGCTCCTTAGGCGTTTTGGGGTTTTGGGTAAGTATTCCTCTTTTATTGGTTAAGGTTGGTCGAATGGTCATGGATGACTTAGGAGTGACTTAAGATGATTGTGAGTCACTTGTTGTTTATTCTTAATGATTAAGATTGATGCAGATTTAAGAAATATTCGTGATTAGTGATCAAGGAAGGGCTGTTAAGGCTTGTCGGTCAAGGTAAGGAAAATGTGAGATTTTCGGTTTCTGGTGATCGTATTTGATAAGTGTGTGATTAATCGTTGAGTGACATCGTTTGTAGGTTCGTGGATAAGGAGATCGTGGCATGTTTTAGTACCAGGTGTGTACATACACCTCACACACACAGTAGACCGGCAAATTCTGAAATGCCGAAAAGTCGAAATGCCGAAAAGCCGAAAGTTTGGTTATAATAGTCTTGCGAGTGTGCAAACACTCGTAAGGGGAAACCGATAGGTTATTAAAGGTCCCATGAACGATTCCATGGACTTGGGTCGTGTATTGGCCAACCGGGCCAAAATGAGCTAAATGGGCCCGATGGGCTGTAGGGCCCATAATAGGCAAAATTGGCAATTTGATACTAAGTGATGAAAAATAATATGATTGCATGACTATGAATGTGATTGGGCCTGATGGGCCATATGAATGTGATTAAGGTCGATGGGCCATATAAATGAGATTGGGCCTAAAGGGCCAAATGAATAAGTGTAGATCTGTTAGTGTTTAGTAAGGGGTTGTGGAACTAGTTTTTGGTAACTACTCAATCAGGCATAAAACTTAAATAATTAATTAATTGTGACCGTGGATGAGTCATAAGGTTAAGGTGTGGCAATGAATATATGCATGTCTAGGATTGGATCTAGGGAGAGTTTGGTACTTGAGCGGTCTTAATGACTCACCTCCTCTTCTTTAAAATCCTACCTGGTGCATAGTATATGTTCACTTTAGCCAACGAGGACTTGTTAATGTGCCAATGTGAGTAATAAACCTATAATAAAGAGAAATTACCGAAATGCCTCTAAGGGCGAAAATGACTAAAATACTCCTATGTGTTGAATGTAAGATTTATAGATGTTACATGTATACTTGCTGCATTCATATGACATTCTGTTTTGATTGCATATGGGTTGAGATTTATGGAACGGAGGAAGAATATGATGATCACATGGTTGCTTGAAGACTGTGGATCGATCGGTGGCTTTTTAAGCTCAATATATGAGTAGCAGCTTGCTACAACGTTAGGTAGTACCGTAACCGGGATACCATTGGAGTGTATCGGATGGGTGGGTCGATATTTATATCCTCACATGGTATGTATCGGGGGATGAAGATGGTGTGTAGCGGTTGGATGGGTAGGATCCGTGTATATTTGATTACTTTACATCTATGCTGATATTGAATTGGGTTTAGGCCCAAAAAGACTTGCTATTGCATGCTTTGCTATTTGCTGAGGGTTGTACACACTGAGTTTTCGAAAACTCACCCCTCTTTTATTTTTTTCTCAGGTGATCCTCAGTAGGTGGTTCGAGAGTAGGAGGGACTCTGAGGTGGTCAGCTAGCAAGACGACTTGGACTTGTTTTCTTAAGCATATCATTTCTAGTATTTTAAGTTATTTCAGTCCGAATTGTAATAAGGCCTATCCGCTAGATATTATTTCACTTCTGGAAAATAATTATTTAAAATCAAGCTTCTGCAGATAAAGAGAATTTTTTTTAAGTAATAAAGAAATAGTTCATTTTGGACACCTCATTCTGGAACTAAATACAAACTGAAAGTTACATAATTTTCTCTTTTGAAGGGTTTTCAATGAAAACAAGGTTTTCGATAAAACACTTTAATGTGACACACTAGATTCAGCCATAACGTCCGGGCCAGGTTTGGGGTGTTATATTTACTGTTCAGCTCGATAGAGCTTACCGTTTTAGCTTAATAGAGCTTACTGTTCATCAGCTCGGAAGGAGCTTACTGATCATGGCTCGAAAGGAGCTTACTGATCATGGCTCGAAAGGAGCTTACTGATCATGGCTCGAAAGAGCATAAATGATAATGAATTGACGGATTACTGATGTTTATTACTCGAGTATCCTTCGAATTTCTAATAGTTTCAACGAGCATAAATTCTGTTTATACGGATGAGTACTGTTATTGATTGGATTATTGGTTATATGATTAAGAATGAAATGATGAATGCTAGTTATATTGAGTATTGGATTGTAATAGTGGATGATTTTATGTATTAATATGTCTAACCTATGGATGAATACTTGTGATAGGCATTTTGAAATTGTATGGAGTTTACCTAAGTTACTTGAATTGATTTGGTTTAAATGGAAAGTTTATTTTTGAATTATTTCTATTACTTCATTCTCTCAATTGATGTGATTCGGCTCGGGTGGTTGAGTCGAATTCACGTAGTTGCCCGATCGTAGACGAGAGAGTCGTTCGTGCCTCGAATTTTAGAAATAGAAGTGTAGAGTCAGGAATGATTCAACACTAAAAAGTGTCACCCCGGTTCCTATATTGTTAAGGTGGAAAGGATGGAATAGAAGATAGATGAACGCCACACCAAGAATGGTGATAAGTTCAAACAAGGTCGATTGACGCCACTAGCACAAACTAGATAAGTCTTTCGAAACTTGTACGAGATATGAGAGGAAGCAACCTCACAAGAACAATGTTCATTAACAAATTGGAAAAAAGTCCTTTTACAATGAAATAAACAAACTATATAGGCAATCATGTAGTAACCGAATGGACAAACTAGCTAGCTTAAAGACTAAGCAAATTCGGTCATGAATTAACTAGAATGTTCTAAAATGAAAACATTAATTAACTAGTCTTGATTCGACAGATGGGAATGTGTTTGGACAGCTTCATGTATGAGCTTTAATCACTTGAATGAATGTGCACCTTTGGGAGCTCAATGGGTTGTCTAGGTTCAGCCAAGGTGTGCATGAAACTTCCAAGAGGTGTCTCTTGGCCGAATAGGTGCTTAGAAAACTCCAAGGGTCCTCCCACATGCATCGGCTGTACATGGAACTTGGAAGGAGGCTTGAACCTAACTGTACATGCATTTGCATTAATTGTCCTCCATGCATGCATGTGTACCGTCCAAGGAAGATGTATCTTTCAATATTCATTAACCCTCCATGTACATGAATGTAAGGCTTCCAAACATTGAACCGAACCATGCATGTATCTTCCCATTCAATGAACATTCTCATACATGCACCTTGTCTTGAATGAACCTCCACATTCGGCTAACCTACATAATTAAATAACATAATAAAATAATTATTCATATAATCATAATTAAAAATATTAACTAAACAACTTAATGACACTAACTAAATTCAGACACATTAATTATAAGTCAACTATCAAATTAAATTCGGCTAGCTCAAATAGTCAAAAACACTTTATGAGCTAAGTTGAGCTAGGGAATTCGGCATGAGCTATAGCAAACTTAATTAAGAATAAATTTTAAACTTAGTTTATTGTAATGTAAAAGAAATGAGCTGAAACGAGCTAAATTCAAGCTCAAACGAGCTAAAACGAGCTCAAGTGAGCTGATTGGAGCTGAATGGCGCATGTGGAGCTGGAGAGGAGCTGAGATCGGATTGCAAAAGAATGCATTGAGTCTTCAAGGAGTTGTCTTTAGCTCCTCCAACGTCATGGTACTTGTTATCATCCCAAATGCGCAACACCAAGGCTATTAAGGCATCTTGAATTTGCTTGGTTCGAGCTCGAGTCATGGGGCCTTTTGGAAGCTCGATTGAATTATGAATTGCATTTGGGGATGCCCCGGGAGTGCTTACATCATTTCTCCCGTCTTCAAAGCGACTTGTTCTCAAGTCAAATGCTTGGATCACTCTAGGGCGGAAGATAAAGGAGTTGTCAGAAATTTGAATATGAATCGAAATTTGACAACTATTAATTTCATTATCATGAAAGAGTAAAAACTTGAATACAAAACAAACTAGAAACGGACCAATCCTTTTTGTTACACGAACAGATAAGGGATTGTCATTGGTGAGGTAAAGGTTGGGTCTTACCTTTCCAATTTGACTATCCATCTCCGACAATAGAAATGGTATATGAATTATGTGACAGGAATATCCATAAGTTGTCAATAAATTTTTTGAACAAACAAATTGTCCAAGCACAATTGTATCAAAACAAATATGATTCATATAAGCGAACGTATTCAAAACACCATTTTCACAAACGAATGGACGGAACGTCTTACAAGGTAATGCTTCATCAATCAAAGAATAGCAATTGACCGTATAAATGGATGGAACCTTTTCCGGACGTAAGTCATGAACAAAATCATCAATTTGAGTCGAATAGAGCGGCCTAAGAACTAAGGAAAACTCACCTTGCTTACCGTTGGGACTAGGGAGATGAAAATCAGTTTTACCTTTTTCAACCAACGTAAACCTTCTTTCCTTGGAAAGGTATTGAAGCCAAAGCTCTTCACATGATCCTTGAGAAACTTGAAATGAAGAATAAACACAAAAACAATTCTCACTTTTCAAAGTGTCTCCTTCACAAAAATGATAGATGATAGTGTCTCCATGGTTGGTGAACTCGAAAGGACATGCTGAAATGATATTCACCAATTGAACGTATGAATCTATACCAGGATCAAAAGCATGAGTTGATCTTACCTTTTTGAGATGAAACAAGAATTTCATAACCAGCAACATAGAATGAACAAGGAACAATTTTAAGTTATAATCAGAATCTTTAAATTTCATTTCCTTAGTCTTAGTCCAAGTATCAAGTAAACATAAATTATTCGCACAAAATTTAGGTTGCTTGAGTTCCCCACATATCGAACCAAACTAACAAATTCCAGGTTTGAACACACGAGTTTGGTCACTCGATTCAATATGCAATAAGAGTTTCTTGATTTCCAATGTCCCACGTATGTTAATCAAAGAAGTTGGGATCAAGCAATCATTCCAATAATTATTAAACTCAAGTCTCACTCGATCAAATCTACACAAGCATGCAAAATTTACACAACAAGGCAGCAACATTACGCCACCATCACAAACAATCGGACTAGGAGTTTTACATGGCAACTTTTTAACACACAAATTCAAAAATTGTCTGTACTGATTTATACTTAATTCACCAACAAGCTTGTCAACACCACAATTTTCATGAGTAATGCTCTCCTTGCCATCATTTAAAATAAACACATCTCCATTAATCAAAGAATGGCAGTTGGCCATATCATCAATATAATCACAAACATTCAAATAGGTCGGTGGAGACTGAAACACTTTATAACACTTACCTTCATTACCTTGTGGCATGGGTAGACTAGGAATACCTTTACCAACCAATGTGAACCGTCTCTCCTTTGGGAGGTAATGTAGATGGAACTTATTAATCAATTCTGCAGAAACCTGAAAAGAAGAAGCAATACAAGGAGAACTTGTAGTTTGGTTAGTTGAAACACTCCTCGCTTTTTCTTGCTCTCGTTCTTCATTTTCACTCGCTTCTTTTTCGAACTTACTTTATTTTTTAAAAACACTCATTTCTTGATCATTTTTCTTTCTTTCTTCATCATACTCACTCTTTTTTTCAATTTTCTTTTTCTTCTCACATTTTTTTTCACTCTCGATCTCGATCTCGATCTCTTTTTCCTTCTCTTCTTGCTTTTGTTTACACTCTTTTTCTTTCATTTCTTTGTTTTTTCTCTTGATTTCATTCAAGATCCTCTCATTTTCTCTCATAATCTTTTCTTGCCTCTCTTTTCTTTTGATCTCTTTTTTTTCATCTTTTTCTTTTATCGTTTTCTTTCTACAAGAGGACACAAAAGAGTTAGGAGAATAATCATTTTGTTCGAAAGAAGAAAAATCATTTACATATGATTCACGAACAATCCTTCGTAAAAATCTCTCCGTGGATGTTTTCTTTGGAGTTCTTGAAGAGGTGTTTCTTTCATCTCGCACGTCTTCTCGGAAGGATTCAAAATCAAAATCGGCTTATCTTCGTCTCGAATTCCTTAATGAAAAGAAATCTCGACCGGAGTCTATTCTCGAGTAGTCGTTGGATGTGTATCTCCGTGATGTTCTTGAATTCACTTTTCGACTTGATGACATTCGTTCCCGTTGGTCTCTTTTCTCCACACAATCTAATCTCTCGTGCAATTTGTCAAACTTAGTTTTCACCATTCTTCGCATTTCTTGCACCAAATATTGATGTTCCGATTCGGTAAAATCTTCGCGAGACATGATTGTTATCGCTGCAAAGGAAAATTGTTAAGTAAAATAGAAATAAAATCCTCACTACAAAATCCTCACGAGTTCACTCGAAAAGAAAAAAAAATTAATGGATTTCACTCACGCTCGTGTTTTCACTCGTTTTAGGCTTTTTCAACATTCGAATGCTCTCACACCCTCTAGCCTTTTACCACTCAAGCTTACTCTCGTAACCTCGTAGTTTGTTTCTCTTGACTCGTCTTGGTGCTTTGGGGTCGGCTTCAAAAGGTTACAAGGGATAAGATGTATGGGTTACGGGTAGGCTAAAAGAAATATTTTTTTTTAAATTTCGTGTGGCGATTTGGGAATGGGGGGCTAAAGTTAAAGAAAAGACACGAGATGATTGGAACAAGATATAAACAATAGAATCGAACTTGATCACTTCACTTTTTTTATTTTCGTATATGTTTTTTTCTTCTTTTTTTTTGAAATTTCGTATTTCTATCTCTTTTTTTATTATTTCTTCAAGATAGCACTATTACAATAGGGAGAAACGAAAAATACAACTTGAATTTTTTTTGATTTTTTTCACCACGAACCTATTTTGATCTTGATACGAACGTTGGCGCCTCTCGTTTTACAAGATCTGATACCAAATGATGTGATTCAGCTCGGGTGGTTGAGTCGAATTCACGTAGTTGCCCGATTGTAGATGAGAGAGTCGTTCGTGCCTCGAATTTTAGAAATAGAAGTGAATGGATAGGTTTTGATAAACAGAAGGTTTCAAAGAAGTGTAGAGTTAGTAATAGGTTCGGCTAAGGGTAGGAAAGATGGATGTTGGATAGATGGCTCGGTTTGGTGATAACAAGAAAGAAATTTGAAAGATGGGGATGGAAAACAAACTTAACGTTAGGAATGATTCAACACTAAAAAGTGTCACCCCGGTTCCTATATTGTTAAGGTAGAAAGGATGGAATAGAAGATAGATGAACGCCACACCAAGAATGGTGATAAGTTCAAACAAGGTCGATTGACGCCACTAGCACAAACTAGATAAGTCTTTCGAAACTTGTACGAGATATGAGAGGAAGCAACCTCACAAGAACAATGTTCATTAACAAATCGGCAAAAGTCCTTTTACAATGAAATAAACAAACTATTTATAGGCAATCATGTAGTAACCGAATGGACAAACTAGCTAGCTTAAAGACTAAGCAAATTCGGTCATGAATTAACTAGAATGTTCTAGAATGAAAACATTAATTAACTAGTCTTGATTCGGCTGATGGGAATGTGTTTGGACAGCTTCATGTATGAGCTTTAATCACTTGAATGAATGTGCACCTTTGGGAGCTCAACGGGTTGTCTAGGTTCGGCCAAGGTGTGCATGAAACTTCCAAGAGGTGTCTCTTGGCCGAATAGGTGCTTAGAAAACTCCAAGGGTCCTCCCACATGCATCGACTGTACATGGAACTTGGAAGGAGGCTTGAACCTAGCCGTACATGCACTTGCATTAATTGTCCTCCATGCATGCATGTGTACCGTCCAAGGAAGATGTATATTTGAATATTCATTAACCCTCCATGTACATGAATGTAAGGCTTCCAAACATTAAACCGAACCATGCATGTATCTTCCCGTTCAATGAACATTCTCATACATGCACCTTGTCTTGAATGAACCTCCACATTCGGCTAACCTACATAATTAAATAACATAATAAAATAATTATTCATATAATCATAATTAAAAATATTAACTAAACAACTTAATGACACTAACTAAATTCAGACACATTAATTATAAGTCAACTATCAAATTAAATTCGGCTAGCTCAAATAGTTAAAAACACTTTATGAGCTAAGTTGAGCTAGGGAATTTGGCATGAGCTATAGCAAACTTAATTAAGAATAAAGTTTAAACTTATTTTATTGTAATGTAAAAGAAATGAGCTGAAACAAGCTAAATTCAAGCTCAAACGGGCTAAAACGAGCTCAAGTGAGCTGATTGGAGCTGAATGGCGCATGTGGAGATGGAGAGGAGCTGAGATCGGATTGCAAAAGAATGCATTGAGTCTTCAAGGAGTTGTCCTTAGCTCCTCCAACGTCATGGTACTTGTTATCATCCCAAATGCGCAACACTAAGGCTATTAAGGCATCTTGAATTTGCTTGGTTCGAGCTCGAGTCATGGGGCCTTTTGGAAGCTCGATTGAATTATGAATTGCATTCGAGGATGCCCCGGGCGTGCTTACATCATATAATGCTTACTCTGTTTCTTTTTCTATTTTTTATAGAGGTTCGATAGCTCGCTCGTTTCGGATTAGTCGGAGTTGCACATCACACTATCCAATTTTTAATTGGTAGTTTTGAACTTGTGGATATATGTAAATATGGCATGTATAGGCTAGTTTAAAAGATGTTAATTATGTTACTTGATATCATGGTTTTGGTATATTCTGTATATGAGTTAAGCCATGTGATTTGGCTTATTTTAGTATCATATTTGGTTGTGTATAAGTGTTTAATTATGGTATGTTTTAGCATGGGATTTATGGATTGAAAATGTGCAAAAGATGTCTTGATATGTAGTTGACATTTAAATGGATTATGCATGATGTTAATTAGGTATTTGGGTATGTAAATGCTAGGTTTGATATGGCAAATAAGGTGTATTGAAATGGTTAATATGACTGCCCATGGAGTTGCAAAAATGTCGTCATTTATACTTGTGTGAGCTTGTGAAAATAGGGTGGCAAAATGGCTTTGTAAATAGCCTATTTTTATCCACACAGGCAGGGACACGAGCGTGTGTCTCAGCCGTGTATGACACATGGTCATGTTACACGGTTGTGTGTCCTCTGGTCTTGAAATGATATGGAAGTCAGTATGCTCCACACGGCCTCACACATGACCGTGTGGTATAAGTCAGTATACCCTACAGTTTTGGCACGACTTGATACACGGGCGTGTTGGCCATTTCGAAGGGCACACGGGTTAGACACACGGGCGTGTGGGTGGACGTGTGACCTAAGTCAGTATCCTCTCCAGTTTTCACACGGCCTGGCACACGGGCGTGTCCTCGGCTTTGTGACACAAGTCAGTATGTATTTCTTGTTTTCACACGGTCTAAGACACGAGCGTGTCTATTAGCCGTGTGATACTTGAAATGTTGAAATTTTTCTAAGTTTCCAAAACTTTAATATGTTATTAATTTAGTCCCGAATGCATGTTTTAAGCTTTGTATGCTTGATTTAAGTATATATTGAATGTAAACGAATGATATTTTCTGGAATGAAATGACATTTGATAATTGATTGTTCTGAATTGGGTTACAAGTTCGGTAATGCCTCTTAACCTATTCTGAAGACGGTTACGGGTTAAGGGTGTTAAATTTATTGGTATCAGAGCTACGATTTAGTCTATTCTAGGATTAACGTAGCGTATGTGAGTCTAACTATACATGACATATATAAAACTGTGATAGTGTGATGACTCTTGATGTTATCAAATATGTTTTTATATAGTAATGGATCTCGAACGAGCTGTAGTGGATGATGTAGAAAGTAATGCGCGAGCTCCTGCTCAAGGGATTGTGCCTACTGAATCTAGACCCATGACAAGTAGTCACGAGGGTGAGGCTAAAGAAACCTTCTTTCAGATATTGAACGAGTGGTTCACACAGTACATTCGTACGAACCCAGCTGTTCAACAACCTCTACCCCCTCCTGTTCCCCAACTGATCCTTGTAGTTCATCAAGGTATTGATCCTCTATGATCAAATAAACCACTTGTTGATAAGATGCAAAAACACGGAGCTTGAGAACACGATTCGGGTATTTGATGAATTATTGTACACACCTGGAGAATGTTTAAAATGTGTAGTATCACTGTTGAGAGAGTGGTGGAATACCTTGATATCTATAGTTCCACAAGAAAGAGTCACTTGGGATTTCTTTTAAGTTGAATTTAGAAAGAAATACATCAGCTAAAGATTCATCGATCAGAAAATAAAAGAATTCTTTGAATTGAGGCAAGGTCGTATGTCAGTCGCAGAATATGAAAGAGAGTTTGTACGCTCAGCAAATATGCCCGTGAATACGTCTCTTCTGAAATTATAATGTGTAAAAGATTCGAGGACAGATTGAATGAAGAAATCAGAGTGTTAATCAGAATTCTTGAGCTGAAAGAGTTTGTTATTTTGTTTGATCGAGCTTATAAAGCCAAAGAACTTTGTAAAGAGAAAAGAAAAGCCAATTTTGTGGCTAGAGATTCTAGGAAGAGATTTGTGGGCAAATCACATCAATCAGCATCAAAGATATTTAGAGAATATCATCCCTGGTTTTACGGCTTCTACAAGAATTTTGATTAGAGACAGAGATGTGAGACATTTCAGTTCTAAACCTTAGGCGACACCAGTTGCCAGTGTGGGTAGTGTTAGAAATGCTGGATCTAAATGTAAACACTGCAATAAAAAGCATTATGGTGAATGTAGATTAGTGAGCGAAGCTTGCTTTAAATGTGGATCGCTTAATCATTATCTCCGAAATTGTCCAAAAAAGTTTACAGCTGATAAAGATCAACCAGTCAAAGCGAGTAACACGGCTTCTAGGTAGAGACCACCCTGAAATACTGGAAATATGAGTAGTAACCGAGGTACTACAAGAGATTTGACTGTGAGATCTGAGGCACGAGCACCTGCCAGAGCTTATGCTATACGTGCATAAGAGGAGGCATCATCGCTAGATGTTATTACCGGTACTTTTTTCTCTTTTTGATACTAATATAGCTGCTTTGATAGATCCTGGATCAACCCATTCTTATATCTGTATGAATTTAATGTTTAAAAAGAGTTTATATGTATTTGTAATTAAAGTATCGAACCGCTTAGGCAAATCTATTTTAGTTGATAAAATTTGTAAGAATTGTCCTCTGATGACTCGGGGTTACTATTTTCGGGTTGACGTGATGCTTCTATCATTTGATGAGTTTGATGTGATTCTGGGTATAGACTGGCTGACTATGCATGATGCGGTTGTGAATTGTAGACAGAAGACTATCAAATTGAAATGTCAAAATGGTGAGATTCTTCGGATTAAGTCTGATGATTCGAATGAATTACCTATTGTGATATCATCTGTGTTAGCTCAAAAATATTTGAAAAAGGGTTATGATGCATATCTTGCATATGTATTAGACATAAAAGTGTCTGAATAAAGATAGAATCTATACCTGTTGTTTGTGAGTTTTCGGATGTATTTCCAGAAGAATTACCGAGTTTGCCTCCGATCAGAGAAGCTGAATTTGGTATTGAATTAGTACTTGAAACAACACCGATATCGATAGCTCTATACAGAGTGGCTCCAACAAAATTAAAAGAGTTGAAAACTCAGTTGCAAGAATTAACAGATATAGGTTTTGTACAACCGAGTTATTCTCCTTGGGGTGCACCAGTATTGTTCGTGAAAATGAAAGATGGCCCGATGAGAATGTCTGTCGACTATGGACAGTTTAATAAAGTGACTATAAAGAACAAATACCCTTTACCGCGGATTGTCAATTTATTTAATCAGTTGAAAGGGGCTACAGTATTTTCAAAGATTGATTTGAGATCGGGTTACTATCAGTTACGAGTCAAAGAGTCAGATGTGCTGAAAGCTTCGTTCAGAATGAGGTATGGACATTATGAATTCCTTGTTATACCTTTCGATTTAACTAATTCTCCTGCCAATTTTATGGACTTGATGAACTTGATATTCAGACAGTATTTAGATAAATTTTTTGTTGTATTCTTTGACGACATTCTGATTTATTCACGAGATGAATCTGATCATATCAAACACTTGAGAATTGTGTTACAAAATCTACGTGATAAGTAGTTATTTGCAAAGTTCAGTAAATGTGAGTTTTGGCTCAAAGAGGTTGGATTTCTGGGGCACATTGTTTCGACTGACGGTATTAGAGTTGATCTGAGTAAGATTTCTGCTATTTTTTTATTGGAAACCTCCGAGAAATGTATCTGAAGTTCATAGTTTTCTAGGCTTAGCGGGCTATTACTGAAGATTCGTGAAAGGATTCTCGATGATTGCGACACCAATAAAACGACTGTTACAAAAAGACGTGAAGTTTGATTGGTCAGAAAAATGTCATTAGAGTTTAGAACATTTGAAAGTATTGTTAACTAAAGCACCAATATTGGTTCAACCGGACTCGGGGAAAGAATTTGTGATTTATAGAGACGTGTCATTAAACAGTCTAGGATGTGTTCTGATGCAAGAAGGAAAAGTTATAACTTATGCTTCTTGACAGTTGAAACCGCACGAAAAGAACAATCCGACACATGACTTAGAGTTGGCTGAAATTGTGTTTGCATTGAAGATTTGGCGACACTACTTATACGGTGAAAAATGCCACATTTATACGGATCACAAGAGCTTGAAATATCTGATGACACCGAAAGATTTGAATTTGCGACAACGAAGATGGTTCGAGTTATTGAAAGATTATGACTTTGTGATTGATTATCACCCGGGAAAAGCTAATGTTGTTGCTGATGCCTTGAATCAAAAATTTTTGTTTGCATTAAAAGCAATGAACACCCAGTTGATGATTTGAGATGATGGGTCTATTTTAGCTGAATTAAAAGCTAAATCGGTATTTCTTCAACAAATTTGTGAAGCTCAAAAAGATGATCATGTATTGGAAGCTAAACAAATTCAATGTGAGTCTATTTCTGATTTAGAATTTCATATTGGAACTAATGACTATTTAATGTTTCGAAATAGAATTTGTGTATCGAAAAATATAGAGCTTATTCAGAAAATCCTGCATGAAGCACATAGTAGTCGTTTTTCTATTCATCCGGGTAGTACCAAAATGTATAACGATCTGAAACAGTTGTACTGGTGGTCGGGTGTGAAACGATATATATCAGTGTTTGTATCAAAATGTTTAATATGTCAACAAATCAAAGCTGAACATCAAGTACCATCGAGTTTACTACAGCCTGTATTGATTTCTGAGTGGAAATGGGTTAGAGTTACAATGGTTTTTGTTTTGGGATTGCCTCTAACTCTGAAAAATAAAGATGCTATCTGGGTTGTCGTTGATCGACTAACGAAGTCTGCTCATTTCATACTGATACGTACAGATTACTCACTTGACAGATTAGCTGAATTGTGCATTTCTGAAGTTGTTCGGTTACACGGGGTGCCATTATCTATTATTTCTGATAGAGATCCGAGATTTACGTCACGATTCTGGAAGAAACTGCAAGAGGCTCTGGGAACAAAGTTGAATTTCAGTACTGCTTTTCATTCTCAAACTGACAGTCAGATCGAGAGAGTTATTCAGATTCTTGAAGACATGTTTGATGTTGTATTTTAGAGTTAGGCCCAAATAGAAAGTCAGATGGGCAAGCCTCAGTTGTAACAGCCCGGTTTTAGCTAAATCGAAATAGTAGTTTCGGGACCACAAATCTGAAGTTGTAAAATTATTTTAATTTTATTTTTGGTTTTTATAGCATGTGATTATATATGTGTGAAAATTTCATGAGCTAATTTTATCGTTTAATAGCTCAACTTGAGAAAAAGAACTAAATCACGTAAATTGCAAATGTGGTATTCTATATGTTAAATGTGTTTAATTTTTATGGTTGATTAAATGTGAGGTTCTTATGCTGATATTAGACCATTGATAGTGGAATTTGTCATAAATGGGTATTAATTGAATGTTTCAAATGGTTTTTAATTAAGGTTAATTTGGTAATTTGGTTATTAATGTTAATATTAATAAACAAATAAAAAATAAACCTTATTATCATCTTCCACCACCAATTATTGAAGAACAAGAAGAAGAAGAAGCTATTTTTGGTGTTTTAGGGTTCGACTAGCTTATAGCCTGATTAAGGTGTATTTTGAGCTCAGTTTTTGATGATTTCTATGTTTTTGTGATCGTTGCTTTGTGTTCTAGCTAGCCCGTACCCTAATTTTTTGAATTTTTTGGTGATTTTGTAAAATTCCATTGATTATAGCTTGAAGTTTTTGAATGTTGATGATGGAAAATGAATAATTGTTGATAGATTTTAATGTTTTGTAAAGTGATTTTTTGACAAAAATGTCAAATAAGGATTAAATTGTGAAATTTGCAAATTGAAGGGTTGAATGTGAAATAAATGAAATTTTTGGGCTACTAGGGGTCTCTATGAAATTAAGCTAGCATGTAATTGGATTTAATTTTTTGAATTTTGTGTATTTTTTAAATAGGGACTAAATTGTAAGAAATGTAAAAGTTTAGGGCCAAAGTGCAAATTGGCTAAAATATGTTTTTGTGGATGAAATTGATTTAGTTGGTGATTAAATGGGTTAATTTTGAATACATATAGATCAAGAAAGAAAGAATTCAGATTTAGATCAGGAAAAATAGAAGGTTATCGAGTAATCGATCCAATTCGTCAATTCCGAGTACGAGGTAAGTTCTTATGTGGTAATTTCATTATAAATGTATGTTATATGCTTTGATATTGCATAAAATGTGATTATGAGATTACGAATAATGTTTGAATGGTGAATACAACTATACGAATGTGTTCGACGATAAAATCGATAAGTGAAACTTCCCAGTTGAACCTTAGGAATAGTTAGGATGCTAATGACATGTCATTAGGTTAATGTATTGGCTTCGGGACATGATATCGAAACTTTAGGTGCGAATAATACCTTGATTTGGCTATGGGCCATGGTATAGGTATTTAGAGAGGAGTTACCTAATTTGGCTGTGGGCCATGGTATAGGTACTCCGGGATAAGTTGCCTTGATTTGGCTACAGGCCATGGTATAGGTACTTATCGATTGTGATCCTTGAGTATCCAATTTCTATTCCAAATTGTTCAACGGGTAAAATAAATGACGTGGTTGAGAAATAGGTTAGTACGAGGTGATACAGGTACATACGAACTTACTCGAGTATTAGATTGAGAAAGTTTAGTGAGATGGTATTTGATCATGTTTTGAGATATGAGAAAGGTTTGTAATTAATGTGATTTTGTTTTGGTAATGTGAAAATAGTTAAATTAAATTTATTTGATGAATTGAGATATTCACTTACGAACTTACTAAGCTATGAAGTTTACTGTGTGTTATTTGTCTATGTTTTATAGATAATCAAAGCTAGCTCGGACTCGGGGATCGTCAGGAACTGTCATCACATTATTGATCATTTTTATTGGTACTTTTGAAGCCTTGTATATACGTGTGTTATGAAATTATAGCCATGTGATTTGGCTTGTATTTGGTAAAGTTGTGGGATGTGAATTTTACTTACCGAATGTGTTTATATATGCTATGTAATGTGAATGGTATGCCTTGTGAATTTGGCCTATTATGGAATGAGAATAAGGTATTGAATTGGTGTTATTTTGATATTTGAATTAGATGATAAGATGATGAGTAAATGCATTTGGAACTTATGTAAGTTTTGATGATTTTGGCATAATGATTTGGTATGTTTTGAACATGAAATTTAGTAGTTGAAATGGTTGAGGATAGTTGGCATGAATTGTGTATGAATTGGCATGTTTTGGCTACCTATAAATGTAATGAAATGGTACAATTTTGGTTGCTAGGTGTGCATGAGAAAAGGGTGGCAAATTGACTTGGCAAATGGCCTATTTTTGTCCACACAGGCAGAGATACGGGCGTGTATCTCAGCCGTGTGTGACACAAGGTCACGTTACACGGCTGTGTGTCCCCTAGGGTACCCTTTCAAATTAAGTCAGTATACCCTACAAGTTTGACACGGCCTAGACACACGAGCGTGTTTACTTACCGTGTGTGGCACACGAGCTAGCACATGGGCGTGTGGCCGACCGTGTGACCCAAGTCAGTAACCCCTCCAGTTTTCCCACGGCCATGGCACATGGGCATGTCCTCGGCCGTGTGGTGCTAGTCACTATGTATGCCCTGTTTTCATACGGCCTATGACACAAGCGTGTTTGGTGGCCGCGTGAGGCACACGACCTGTTCACACAGGCGTGTGACCTTTAAATGCATGAATTTTTTTTAAGTTTCCCAAAGTTTTTAAATGTTATCGGTTTAGTCCCGAACCTCTTTTAAGCATGTTTTAAGGTATCGTAGGACCTTATAAGGGACAATATGAATGAGTTTAATGGATTTAGATTATGAATGCATAAAAGTTTGTGAATGATGTGTATTATACGGTAATGCCTCGTAACCCTATTTTGGCGACGGATACGGGTTAGGGGTGTTACATCAATTCTAGTTGCAAGAGGCAGATAACAATCCAGAAAGCCAGATGGAAACATGTCTAAAGCGATATTTAAATCCAGGAACCGTGACAAATACTGTGGCTATTGCAAAAAGGTGGGCCACGTTAGGATAGAATGCTAGAAACTTCAAAATAAAATTAAGAAGGATGTAAAAAATGACGAGAAAGATAAGTAGAAAGCCGAAGTTGCTGATGCTAGTGTAGCCAAAGATAGATGTGCTAATTTATTATTGGTGTTGACAAGCAAAAGCTCTAAGCTTACTCTTGAAATGATCCTAGATTCAGGGTGCTCCTATCACATGTGTCCCAACAAGGACTTATTCTCTACATACAATTTAGTTGAAGGTGGAGTTATGTTGATGCGGAATAATTATTCATGTAAGATAAACAACACAGGAACCATACAAATTAGGATGCATGACGGAATAATTCAGACACTGTCAGATGTCAAGTATGTGCCCGAATTAAAGAAAAATCTTATTTCATTGGGAATTTTGGATTCTAACAGTTGTAGGATCATTATTGAGTCAAAAGGCTTAAAATTTTTTCGTGAGGCTCTCGCTATGATGAGAGGATGGAAAAAGGGCAATCTATACGTTCTGTAAGGTTCAACGATAGCTAGTGCGGTTGCAATTACCGAAGAATGGCCAAAATCTTCGCAATGTCGAGACAAGGAAGACCTCGACATCATGATGACGTAACGTCTCGAAAATGATATTCTCTACATTATGGCACCACAACATGATTCTTTCGCTAGCGATTCTAATTCAACCAAATTTTGGCACATCCGACTAGGTCATATGAGTGAGAAGGGTATGACGGTCTTGTGCAATAGATGTCTTCTCAAAGATACTGGAGTTGGTAAGTTAGGTTTCTACGGGCATTGCGTTTTTGGAAAGCAAAATCGAGTTAGCTTCAATTCAATAGTGTACAGAGCAAAAGGGAATCTTGATTACATTCATTCCAATTTATGGGGCTTGTCTCCTAAAATCTCAAAAAGAGGTAATAAATATTTCCTAACTCTTATTGACGATCACTTTAGAAAAGTTTTGGTTTATTTCTTGAAACAAAAAAAAAATGAAGTCTTCAGAATCTTCAAACAGTGCAAGGCACTTTAGAAAAACAAACTAGAAAATCCATGAAGCGGTTGAAAACGGGTAATGGCCCTGAGTTCTGTTCATTAGAGTTTAACAATTTCTACAAACGAGAATGAATTGAAAGACATCGAACCATTGTTAGAACTTAGTAGAAAAATGGATTTGTAAAAATAATGAACAGAACTTTGCTAGAAAAGGTCCGATGGATGCTTTCTAATGCAGTCTTAGGAAAGAAATTTTGGGCTAAACTCGTAAAGCAGTCAAGTTATTTGGTGAATTTATCTCCTTATCGAGCATTGAACGATAAAGTTCTAGAGGATATATGGTTAGGTAATCCTTCCAATTATCCTGATATTAGAATTTTTGGTTCTTCTGCTTATGTAAAATTAGTTAGGGAAATCTCGTTCCAAGAGCCATTAAATGCATCATTCTAGGATGCTCTATTGGTACAAAAGGTTTTAAGTTGTAGTGTTTGAAATCTGACAAAATAATTATTAGTAGAGATGTTACATTTGATGAATTAGCCATGTTAATGAGACATTTCCTTTTAAAGAAATGACAAATTAGAGTGTCTCGAGAAAGGTAGAGTTGAAAGCCAAAATAAAGGGCGATGTTGTGACGATGCGAAGAGCCTCGTTGCAACGTCACGATGAACAGGATCATTGTCCCGACGAGAAAAAAATGACGACATGACGAAATCTCAATTCTTGTGAAATTGAAGTTGTTTCGAATCAATTTGGGACTTCATCTAACCCTTAGGTACCTTCACCATCTCAGTTAACTAACCATAAGTTGGCTCATAAAAGGAAAATGGGAGAAATTCGACCACCACAGAGATATTTTGAAGGAAACCTAGTGGCTTATACTTTAAGTGTAATATCCCGAATTAGGGCCTAATCGGAATAGTGGTTTTGTGACCACAAATTTGAGATAGAAATAATTATTTTATAATTATTTTGCGGTTTATGATATGATTGCATGATTGTGTGACAATTTCGTGACGAAATTCTATGCAAATAGTGCTTAAGTTGAAAATAGGGACTAAATCGAATAATTTGCAAAACCTGCATTCTAGAAGTTTTTAGTATGAAATTACTTTGGAATATTAACGAGGAGGTATTAAATAGCAATTTGGCCAATTTCTAAAATTTTGGACAAAAATGGGCTTGTACATGAAAATTTTCAAAGAAAGGTATTAAGGGTATTTTGGTTATTTAGTAATTAAAAGATTAAAAAAAGGAAAAACATGGCAAAATATGTCCATATTCTTCATTAGGACAAAAATTAAAGGGTTCTCCATAGCTAGGGTTTGTTTCAAGCTTCCAAGCTTCCAAGCTCCATAGTAAGTGATTCCAAGCCCCGTTTTTAATGTTCTTTACGTTTTTGGAGTCCCGGTAACTTAATTTAGCTTATGCTAGCAATAATTTAACCTAGGGTTCATATTTGGAAAAATACCCATAAGTGAAATTTGTGTATTTTGGTGTCTTATGATAGAATATGAGGTTTTAAATTATGCTAGACAACTTGTGCTAATCGATTTTAAGTGAAAACGAGTAAAAGGGCTTAATCGGTAAAAATACCTAATATTCATAAGTACATGTTGGAGTGTGAATTTGATGTTTCTATAGAAGGGAAACATGATCAGCATGTCATAAAACATAAGAAAATAGGATGAGGTTTAATTTACGAGCCTTGGGGCAAAAGTGTAAATATGTGAAAGTTTAGGGGCAAAAAGGTAATTTTGCCAAAGTTCGTACTAAGGGCTGTTTTGATGAATGTATGTATTAAATAAATTAACTTGGTATTATAGATCAAAAGAAAAAAAATTCAAGTCGTGATCGAGGGAAAAATAAAGTTTACGAGGAATAGGCTCGATTGCTAATATTTTGTATCGATGTAAGTTCATGTGTAAATAAGGTAACATAATTTTTATTTTAAGTGATTTAATGTTATTTATATGATATGAAACTTATTATCATGAAATATTATGCTTTGTGAATTATTATTTTGTAATATGCAAATTATGTGAACAACTTGATAAGTATGAGATGCTAGCAAGTATCGGCTTCTACATTTCGAAGAAGCCGACCAAAATGTGTAATTGAGAAGAATCCCGTTTGAACATTGGGAATAGATTAGGGTACAAGTGACATGTCACTAGGATGGTTGAGTTCCGAACTCGTTGAGTTGTGTCCGAGTTTGTGAGATGTAACTAGGCATCCGAGCTCGTTGAGTTGAGTCCGAGTTCACTTACGGATGTGAACGCCCGAGCTCGTTGAGTTGAGTCCGAGTTTGTTTATGGGCGGGTTACATGGTAGCTTGGCTACATAGATTTCAAAAGCTATTGAGCTTGTTTAGAATGAGTATAGCACCTACGTGCACACTATCCGCGTATCCGAAATTATATTCCGATGTGTTCAACGGGAGAATCCTAAGAGAATCCTAAGAGAATAAGAAGAGTACTTAAAACGAAAGTGAGTGAAGATGAATGTGTTGAAGAAGTGAAAATGGACAGGTATGAGTTTAATCCTTGGTTGAGAATTTGGTAAGACAAAATTGTGGTAAGATAGTAAGTATTCTTATGACATGAGTGTCTTAATGATGTTTATGTTGGATTGCATGATCATGTTACTTGTTATTTGCATGTGAACTTACTAAGCATTTATGCTTACTCCCTTCTTTTCATTCATTGTAGTTTTGACAAGCCGACTTGAGAATCGGGATAGGTCGAAGGCTCGCTCACACTATCCGAAGACCTAAATTGGTAAAATGGCTTGTATATTTTGAGTGTGGCATGTATAAAACTATACTCACTTTGTGTAAATAATCTTATGATATGGTTATGGTTTGGTAAGAAAAGTTTTGGAAATGATTAGCCATTGGAATGGCCAATCTAGATCATATTTGATGTCATGTATGTTTAATGTGTTACTTAGTCCATGGAAAACCATAAAATGGTGAAATTGGTTATAAAACAGAATCACACAGCAGCAGTGACGTGAATTGGAAAAATCACTAAAAATAGTAGAAATAGAATTAAATGATGAATAAAATATTTAATTGAATCCTAATGAATCTATTTTTATGTGGAAGAAACAACATAGGTAAAAGAGTTGTATTTTATAAGATATTTAAATTTTTGTGAAACAGGGCCAGAGCAATTTCTGAATCCCCTGTTCTGAATTTAGAAATTCACCAAAAATTGTAAAAAAATAATTAGAAGTTATGATTTATATTTACATATTCCTTATTGAGTCTAGTTTTATATATATAAACGGCATAGTATTTTGAGTTCTGTACAAAGAGAAAAGTGGTTAGTAGTGAACAGATGTCAAAGCAGTTGGATGCGGAAGCAGGGTAAACTTTAACTAATAAACTGTACTAATTGGTTTGACCAAAAATTCTAGAAACAAATTAGTATATAGATATATGAGCCTAGTTTTAAGAAAAATTTTTGGATCTTAATTTTGAGTTTTGAAACTCGAGATATGAATTTTTATGCGACTGTGATGCAGTTAGCTAGCTTATCTAGAAGTTCTAAAATAAATTTTTTGAGTTGTTTAATTAATGAATTAAGCCCGTTAACACCTCGTGCTCGACTCTGGCGATGGTCTCGGGTACGGGGGCGTTACATTTGGTGGTATCAGAGCAGGTTTAGTCGATTCTCGGACTAACGTGTTGTATGTACGGGTTTTGCTATACATGTCATGCCATATATATATTGTGATAGTGTGACGACTTCTGACCTTTTAAATGATTTTTTTAAAGATTGTAAATGGATATCGATCCAGCTGTGGCTAATGATATAGAGAGTAATGCACCAGCTCCGGCTGAAGGGGCGGTGCCGACTGAAAATCCACCTCCTACTATTGGTCAAGGAGGAGGAGAAGGGGCTCGGGAAGCCTTTCTCCAAATGATGAATGCTTGGTATACAGAGTTCGTTCGTACGAACCCGAATGCACAACCTCCCCCACCTCCCCCGATTCCTCAACCTATACCCCCGATACCTCAAGGTATGGATATGATGAAATTTCACAGAACTCCAGTTGACAGAATCCGCAAGCAAGGGGCCGAAGAATTCAGGGCAAATGTTGATGATGATGCCGAGAAAACAGAGTTTTAGCTTGAGAATTCTATTCGGGTATTTGATGAATTGTCTTGTACACCTGAGGAATGCTTGAAATGTGCTATATCATTGTTGAGGGATTCAGCCTATCATTAGTGGAAGACATTGATTTCAGTGGTGCCGAAAGAGAAAGTGACTTGGGAGTTCTTTCAAGAAGAATTTCGGAAGAAATACATCAGTGAAAAATTTGTTGATCAGAAGCGTAAAGAGTTTCTTGAGTTGAAGCAGGGCAACATGACAGTTACTGAATACGAAAGGGAGTTCGTCAGGTTAAGTAAGTATGCTAGAGAATATGTTCCTACAGAGGCTAAAATGTGCAGACGATTTGAAGACGGACTCAATGAAGACATCAAAGTATTTGCTGGGATTCTTGAATTAAAAGAAATGGTAGTACTTGTTGATCAAGCTTGCAAGGCTGAAGAACTACTTAAAGAGAAGAAAAAAGTAGAGGCTGAGACTAGAAGTTGGAAGAAAAGATCAACGAGCAGTTCATTCTCACAACAATCTAGAAAATCTAGAAATATGAATCCTCGTTTTCAGGTTTCAGCCGGACAATCATATGGAAATTCTAAGAAACAAAATGTGGGTCTTAAATCTCAGACTACTTCCGTGGCTAGTGTAGGGAATTCGAGATTTGTTAAGCCTGAGTGCCAGCGGTGTGGTAGAAATCATTTTGGCCCATGTAGAGCGAATGAATGTTTTCGGTGTGGTTCTCCGGATCATTTTATTTGAGACTACCCAGAGAGAGTTGAGAAAGAAAAATTTTAGAGTAAAAGCTAGTGAGTGCGGACTGAGGAAAGATATTCGAGAAAAGCTGGAAATGAAGCAAGCAGCAAGAATGTAGTTAGAGATTCAACAGCTAAACCTGAAGCAAGGGCTCCAGCTAGAACTTATGCCATAAAGGCACGTGAAGATGCTTCATCACCCGACGTGATTACCGATATATTTTCTCTTTATGATGTTAATATTACTGCTTTGATTGATCCCGATTCTACTCATTCATATGTCTGCATGAAATTAGTGTCTAGTATGAATATGCCTGTTGAGTACATAGAATTTATGATTAGAGTGTCGAATCCATTAGGCAAATGTGTGATAGTTGATAAAGTATGCAAGAAATGTCCTTTAATGATTCGGGGTCATTACTTTCCGGCCGACTTGATGTTGTTGCCGTTTGATGAATTTGATGTTATTTTGGGTATGGATTGGTTGACATTGCATGATGCTATAGTAAATTGCAAAGAAAAGGTTATAGAATTAAAGTGTGAAAGAGGTAAAATTCTGCGGGTTGAATCAAACAAATCAGAGGCATTATCTAGTGTAATTTTTTCGATGTCGGCTCAAAGATATTTGAGGAAGGGTTATGAAGCTTATTTGGCGTATGTACTTAATACAAAAGAAATTGAAAAGAAAATTGAATCAGTGTCGATTGTGTGTGAGTTCGCGGATGTATTTCCAGAAGAGTTGTCGGGTTTGCCTCCAGTCAGGGAAGTAGAATTTGGTATTGAGTTGATACCGGGAATAGCTCCGATCTCGATTGCTCCGTATAGAATGGCACCAGCAGAGTTGAAAGAATTAAAGTCGCAGTTGCAAGAGTTGACTGACAAAGGCTTTGTGAGACCAAGTTTTTCACCTTGAGATTCTCCTGTATTATTTGTGAAAAAGAATGATGGTTCTATGAGATTGTGTGTTGACTATTGGCAATTAAACAAGGTGACAATTAAGAACAAGTATCTGTTTCTGAGAATTGATGATTTGTTTGATCAGCTGAAAGGAGCGACATGGTTTTCAAAGATTGACTTGATATCTGGGTACTACCAGCTGCGAGTAAAAGAGTCGGATGTGCCTAAAACTGCTTTTAGAATAAGGTACGGTCATTATGAATTTTTAGTTATGCCATTCGGGTTAACAAATGCTCCTGCTGTGTTTATGGATTTGATGAATCGCATATTTCAGCCATACTTGGACAAATTTGTTGTGGTATTTATAGATGATATCTTAATTTATTCGAAAGATGAGACAGCGCATGCCAAGCACTTGAAGATAGTTTTGCAAACTTTGAGAAATAAGCAGTTATATGCCAAGTTTAGTAAAAGTGAATTTTGGCTTCGGAAAGTTGGATTTTTAGGTCATATTGTTTCAGGTGATGGTATACGGGTTGATCCTAGTAAAATTTCGGCTATTGTTGATTGGAAACCACCGAAAATTGTAACCGAGGTTAGAAATTTCTTGGGGCTAGCTGGGTATTATCGACGGTTTGTAAATGGATTTTCTATAATTGCTGCTCCTATAACTAGACTACTTCGAAAGAATGTTAAATTTGAGTGGACGGAAGAATGTCAACAGAGTTTTGAGAAATTGAAAAAGTTATTGACTGACGCACCAGTGTTGGTAAAACTCGAATCAAGTAAAGAATTTGTGGTGTATAGTGATGCTTCTCGAAATGGCTTAGGATGTGTACTTATGCAAGAAGGAAAAGTGGTGGCTTATGCTTCGAGGCAGTTAAAATCTCACGAAAGAAATTATCCGACTCATGATTTGGAATTGACTGCTATAGTGTTTGCTTTGAAGATTTGACGACATTATCTGTATGGTGAAAAATGCCGAGTATATACCGACCACAAAAGTCTTAAGTACTTGATGTCACAAAAAGACTTGAATTTGAGACAGCGAAGATGGTTGGAGTTATTGAAAGATTAAGAGCTTGTTATTGACTACCATCCGAAAAAAAGCGAATGTGGTTGTCGATGCTTTGAGCAAAAAGTTGTTATTTGCTTTGAGAGCTATGAACACTCAGTTAAAGGTATCAGATGATGGTTTGATTTTAGCAGAGTTAAGAGCAAGATCGATGTTTTTACAAGAGATTTGCGAAGCTCAAAAAAATAATCAAGATTTGCAAGCCAAAAGAAAACAATGTGAGGTTGATACAAGGTCAGATTTCAGAATCGGTTCTGATGGTTGCTTAATGTTTAAAGATCGGATTTGTGTACCAAAAAATGATGAGTTGATTCAAAAGATTTTGCATAAAGCACATAATGGTTGTTTGGCGGTTCACCCGGGCAGTACGAAAATGTATAATGACTTGAAGAAAATGTATTGGTGGAATGGAATGAAAAGAGATATCTTCGAGTTTGCATCAAAGTGCTTAATTTGTCAACAAGTGAAAGCTGAACACCAAGTACCTTCGGGACTACTCCAGCCTATCATGGTTCCTGAATGGAAATGGGATCGGATTACTATGGATTTTGTATCAGGGTTACCGTTAACTCCGGGAAAGAAAGATGCCATCTGGGTAATAGTTGACAGACTGACTAACTTGTCTTATTTTATTCCGGTATGTACGGATTATTCTCTTAATAAGTTGGCCGATTTGTATATCAGTGAGATTGTTAGACTTCACGGAATACCTTTGACAATCATTTCGAATAGAGATCCGAGTTTTGGCAAAAGTTGCAAGAGGTATTAGGTACAAAGTTAAATTTCAGCACTGCCTTTCATCCACAAACTGATGGACAATCAGAGAGAGTGATTCAGATTCTTGAAGACATGCTCAGATGTCGTGTATTGGAATTTCAAGATAGTTGGGAAAGATACTTACCATTGGTAGAATTTGCTTATAATAATAGTTATCAGACGAGTTTGAAGATGTCACCTTATGAAGCATTGTATGGTCGTAAATGTCGGACGCCATTGTATTGGACTGAACTCAAGGAAAATTAGATTTATGGAGTTGATCTAATAAAAGAAACAGAAGAAAAAGTGAAAGTGATTCGAGATTGTTTGAAAGCTGCTTCGGATAGACAGAAATCTTATGCGGATTTGAAACGAAAGGAAATCGAGTTTCAAGTTGGTGATAAGGTATTTTTAAAAGTGTCTCCATGGAATAAAGTTCTTAGATTTGGACGGAAGGGCAAGTTAATTTCGCATTTTATTGGACCGAATGAAATAATTGAAAAAGTTGGACCAGTAGCTTATCGGTTAGCATTACCATCTGAATTACAGAAGATACATGATGTGTTCCACGTATCTATGCTATGTCAGTATCGTTCGGACCCTTCACATATAATTTCACTGACAAAAATCGAGCTATGACCAGATATGACTTATGAAGAAGAACCGATTAAGATTTTAGCTCGAGAGGTCAAGCAACTAAGAAATAAAAGTGTCGCTCTCGTGAAAGTATTGTGGTAAAAGAACGGGGTAGAAGAGACTACATGGGAACCTGAGGAAACTATGAGAAATCAATACCCACACCTGTTTACCGGTACGATTTTCGAGGACGAAAATCCTTAAAGGGGGGAGAGTTGTAATATCTCGAATTAGGGCCTAATCGGAATAGTGGTTTCGTGACCACAAATCAGAGATAGAAATAATTATTTTATAATTATTTTGCGGTTTATGATATGATTTCATGATTGTAAAAATTTCGTGACGAAATTCTATGCAGAAAGTGCTTAAGTTGAAATTAGGGACTAAATCGAATAATTTGCAAAACTTGCATTCTAGAAGTTTTTAGTATGAAATTACTTTGGAATATTAATGAGGAGGTATTAAATAGCAATTTGACCAATTTCTAAAATTTTGGACAAAAATGGGCTTGTACATGAAAATTTTCAAAGAAAGGTATTAAGGGTATTTTGGTCATTTGGTAATTAAAAGATTAAAAAAGGAAAAAGATGGCAAAATATGTCCATATTGTTCATTAGGACGAAAATTAAAGGGTTCTACATAGCTAGGGTTTGTTTCAAGCTTCCAAGCTCCATAGTAAGTGATTTCAAGCCCCGTTTTTAATGTTCTTTACGTTTTTGGAGTCCCGGTAACTTGATTTAGCTTATGCTAGCAATAATTTAACCTAGAGTTCATATTTGGGAAAATACCCAGAAGTGAAAATTTTTTTATTTTGGTGTTTTATGATAGAATATGAGGTTTTAAATTATGAGAATATGAGGTTTTAAATTATGCTAGACAACTTGTACTACTCGGTTTTAAGTGAAAACGAGTAAAAGAGCTTAATCGGTAAAAATACCTAATATTCATAAGTACATGTTATAGTGTGAATTTGATGTTGCTATAGAAGGGAAAAACGATCAGCATGTCATAAAACATAAGAAAATAGGATGAGGTTTAATTTTGAGAGCCTTGGGGAAAAAGTGTAAATATGTGAAAGTTTAGGGGCAAAATGGTAATTTTGCCAAAGTTCGTACTAAAGGCTGTTTTGATGAATATATGTATTAAATAAATTAATTTGGTATTATAGATCAAAAGAAACAAGATTCAAGTCGTGATCGAGGGAAAAACAAAGTTTACGAGGAATAGGCTCGATTGCTAATATTTTGTATCGAGGTAAGTTCATGTGTAAATAAGGTAACATAATTTTTATTTTAAGTGATTTAATGTTATTTATATGATATAAAACTTATTATCATGAAATATTATACTTTGTGAATTATTATTTTGTAATATGCAAATTATGTGAACAACTTGATAAGTATGATATGCTAGCAAGTATCGGTTTCTACATTTCAAAGAAGGCGATCAAAATGTGTAATTGAGAAGAATCCCGTTTGAAACTTGGGAATAAATTAGGGTACAAGTGACATGTCACTAGGATGGTTGAGTTCCAAACTCGTTGAGTTGAGTCCGAGTTCGTGAGATGTAACTAGGCATCCGAGCTCATTGAGTTGAGTCCGAGTTCACTTATGGATGCAAACACCCGAGCTCGCTGAGTTGAGTCTGAGTTCGTTTATGGGCAGGTTACATGGTAGCTTGGCTACATAGATTTCAAAAGCTATTGAGCTTGTTTAGAATGAGTATAGCACTTACGTGCACACTATCCGGGTATCCGAAATTATATTCCGATGTGTTCAACGGGAGAATCCTAAGAGAATCCTAAGAGAATAAGGAGAGTACTTAAAACGAAAGTGAGTGACGATGAATGTGTTGAAGAAGTGAAAATGGACAGGTATGAGTTTAATCCTTGGTTGAGAATTTGGTAAGACAAAATTGTGGTAAGATAGTAAGTATTCTTATGACATGAGTGTCTTAATGATGTTTATGTTGGATTGCATGATCATGTTACTTGTTATTTGCATGTGAACTTACTAAGTATTTATGCTTACTCCCTCCTTTTCATTCATTGTAGTTTTGACAAGCCGGCTTGAGAATCGGGATAGGTCGAAGGCTCGCTCACACTATCCGAAGACCTAAATTGGTAAAATGGCTTGTATATTTTGAGTGTGGCATGTATAACACTATACTCACTTTGTGTAAATAATCTTATGATATGGTTATGGTTTGGTAAGAAAAGTTTTGGAAATGATTAGCCATTGGAATGGCCAATCTAGATCATATTTGATGTCATGTATGTTTAATGTGTTACTTAGTCCATGGAAAACCATAAAATGGTGAAATTGGTTATAAAACAGAATCACACAGTAGCAGTGACGTGAATTGGAAAAATCACTAAAAATAGTAAAAATAGAATTAGATGATGAATAAAATATGTAATTGAGGCCTAATGAATCTATTTTCATGTGGAAGAAACAAAATAGGTAAAAGAGTTGTATTTTATAAGATATTTAAATTTTTGTGAAATAGGGCCAGAGCAATTTCTGAATCCCCTGTTCTGACTTTGGAAATTCACCAAAAATTGTACAAAAATAATTAGAAGTTGTTATTTATATTTACATATTCCTTATTGAGTCTAGTCTTAAGAGATACAAACAGCATAGTATTTTTAGTTCTGTAAAAAGAGAAAAGTGGTTAGTAGTGAACAGAGGTCAAAGCAGTCAGATGTGGAAATAGGGTAAACTTTAACTAATAAACTGTACTAATTGGCTTGACCAAAAATTATAGAAAAAAATTAATAGATAGATATATGAGTCTAGTTTCAAGGAAAATTTATGGATCTTAATTTTGAGTTTTGAAACTCGAGATATGAATTTTTAAGTGACTGTGACGCAGTTAGCCAGCTTGTCTGGAATTTCTAAAATAAATTTTTTAAGTTGTTTAATTAATGAATTAAGCCCGTTAACACCTCGCGCTCGACTTCAGCGACGGTCTCGGGTACGGGGGTGTTACACTAAGTATTGCTGAGAGCATTGATTCAATCGATCCTTTTATTGGGAAATGTGCCTATATTGCAGCAAACATGTTACTATTTTCTATTTATTTGAATGATGAATAAGTAAATAAAATTAATGTCACATTTCATATTATGTCTTTTGTATTTCTATCTGTTATATTTTGCATGCATAGTAAAATTGTGACAAGTAAATATTAACTCATTAATTGTCTAAGTTCAAACTGAAGATAAGTGGCATTGTAAGAACATTCACATTGCGAGAAAATCAACTTACTTTAGTAGATAATCTAAATGTTCATAATCTTGTAAAAAATCGAAGTGAGCATTTGATTAAAATACTGAGAAAGATTATTATGTCGTCTACAATACAATTCCAACTGGAGAGATGGCTAGTCTTGGCTATTGGAGTAGTTGATTCCATAGGTAAAGACATAGATGTATTCATTGGTCGAATGATACATTGGACTGGACCCAAGATAAATTGATTTTGAGTCCGTTTGTAAATTAATTCAGTTGTGACATTTATGGTGTGATTTACCTAAATCCTAGGTTAGTCACTAACCATGCGTATGAAACTCAGGTGCTTTGATATAAGTGGAGGCTTATGCTTTAAAGATTATTAAGCCCATAGCCGGTATGTTGTGTACATGACTTGTGTATGGCATGACTTTACTAGCAACCGTGAAATTCATAGCTCAATTAAAGAGTTAATGATATCCTCTCATTGGCATTGTGTGGATTGATAAATATGGAACGTGGCCACGGGTTGCTTGTTCTCGAATGAACAATTTATCACAGTCATTTGTTGACAATAATCATACTAATCATTAAGAAGGCACAATAGTAACAATGAGATAAAATATGATTATATTGAGTGAACGAATTTAACTCAAAGGAGTCAAGGATACTATATGAGGGTAACACAAACATGACGAGGTCATTGGATAAAACAGTTGGATGAATTGTTTTCGTAAAGAGTATACAATAAAGAGATTTCAATCATGGTACTTATTGTGGACTGACTCCATGATTAAGTAATTGCAAATTATCGGAACGATGCTTCTGGACATAATTGCAATTACTATAGCCTAATTGTATATGTCCGATTGGTCCATCCGCTAGCTCAACAAAAGCTTGATCAGATTGCATTTGAATTAGAAGAAAATTCTAAGACTTTTGAAATAATTTAATTGAGTAAATTTATTCGATGTGAAATTAAATTAGTTGGTCATGAGAATTGTTCAACTAGAGAATTTGATTAAATAATTTTCTTGAAAAAATAATTTAAAAAATCTAAGTGATTTTTGGGAAAATTAATTTTTATTAAGTAAAATTAAATTAATCAAATTAATATAATATTTTTGGGAATTAATTTTCAAGTCAGACAATTAGCCCAATGGGTAATTAAACTTGAAAATTGGACCTAAGATCGTAAATTGGGTCTGAGAGCCCAAAACTGAGACGAAGACCCAAAAACTGGTCGAATTGGGCCCGATATGTGAAATCGGGCCGACGGTCCAACCGATGACTAGACCAGACCAGTTGAGTTGTCATTGACTTGAACCAAACTGGTAGTAGTCGAACTAGCTCAAGGTGCCGTAAGGGTGTCAGACCTGGATCACCGTTCACAGCGATACCGGCGACTACGATGGCAGCATCCTAGTGGCCAATGGCGGTTGGTCTTCGTTTGTTGAGTAGTGGAAGAGGTACACTCCTACTGGGACTCTACCAGAAAATTTGATTTCAGATTAACTATTCTAAAAATATTATTATTTTAATAGTTTAATATTAAATTAAATTAAATACTTATCTTAATAGTATTTTATTAATTTAATATTAAAGTGATTATCTTAATTTTAACTTTAATTTAATGTTTATCTAATTTTATTATTTTAATAAGATTTAATATTAAAGTGATTAAGTTTAATCATAGTTGAACTCTTTAAATTCTCCCTATATAAAGAGAGCCTTGGGTCACTATTTTACACCCACTTGAATTTAAGAGAAAGTTGTAGAGAAAAAAATCCTCTTAAGAGATTATTTCAGAAAATTTCTAAAGATATTTTTCTGATTTACAACTTGACTTAAAAGTTTATAGAAATTGTGAAATTACCCCACTAGTATTTTTTGGGAAAAATTTTCTGATTCGAAGCGAGTCAACACTCGATAGACATGAGCTTGAGGATAGCACGGAAGACTATTCGGTCGAAGCGCTCATCCTAGATGAATCGAAAATGTACAATTTTGATTAAGTGTTTATTACTTTAGATATCACAACCAAGATATTTTGTTTTGGAAAAAAAATTAAAACTTTATTTTTCCTAAATTTATTTCTGCTATGTTTTTCAAATCCATTTTTTCCAACACCTTCGTGTTATTATGAGGTAGTTCAAGCCTCCAACTTCAGCAAATGGCTCGCTACAATGGAAAAAGAGATGAAATCGCTTCAAAAGAATGAGACTGCGGCTAGTTAAACTACACATCGATAAAAGAATCGTTGGTTGCAAATTGATGTATAAAAAGAAGGAAGGTTCGGGTTTTAACGATACTAGGTACAAGGAAAGATTGGTTGCAAGGGGCTATAGTCAAGTTGAGGGAGTTGCTTTTCATTATGTTTTCTCTCCCATTGTGAAACATACGTCTATTTGGCCGTTTTTGGCTCTTATGGCATCAAACAATATTGAATTAGAGCAGTTAGATTATAGAGGTCAAATTGCAAAACAAAGAACAAAGAAAACAAATTTTTTTTAGTAGAAGAAAAACAGTTTTTATGTGAATTGAAAGTTACACCATCTTATCATTTATAAATAATTTCGATCATGTTAAAATCCCAAGTTAAATTCTCTCATAACCAAATCATACCAATTCATTTTATTGAAAACCTCAAACTTAACTTGTGTCAGTTATTACTTGAAAACTAACCGTTTAATTTTAGTTACCTTAGATAGGATTATTAACCATTTGAGCTTTGACAAAACGAGCCATCTGAGTTCTAATGAACTAAACGATCCACAAGTTGTCCAAAGCTAACTATCAAAATAAAGTCCATAATGTCCAATTAAGACGAACATAATAAAACCATAAAATTTTATGTTGAGGATGTGAAACCCGAGCCTCTTGAGACGTCGTCCGCTGCTAGACCATAGGATTCTTTGAATCAAAACATATAGAATCGTGAGCTAATAACCCAGTGAGAGATTTGGCCCATTGCCCCAATTTATGCATTTAATATACATTAATTTTATAGTAAAATATCACATAATGCATTTGTTCCAAATGTTTCATATCATATCAAATCCATACAGTTATAGCTTATCATACAGTAATGTAACATGTTAGATCACAACTTATCAAACCATAACACACATATCATAAACCTACCCCCATCCGCTACACACCATCTCCGTCCAACCAATCACACCACATTGGACTACAAAAGTCCATCCATCCAATCACACCAACATGTGGATAGATGCCACTTAACAATTTGCAGTAGAGCTACCACACATATAGTGTTGCAGTCTAGCCGCCATATTTGCAGTATAAATTGCCATAAACACTGCCTCCATCATACATATCCCACCCCGACACATACATATCATACACATTCCTTACACATATCGTAATATCAAATAGATGGCATATTCACATATATCATATATTACATGTCATACTCATGTACATAACTTACCGAATACATATTTAAACCATTAGTTTTAATCCAAGTTTAACATATTTACCATACTTTTCAAGCTATTCGAACATACTTAAAGACGACTTACAGTTTTCTGACCTACATGATATCCTCGGATCCAAATATCTTTCCCCTTAAACGACCCTTAATTGGGGCTTAAAATTTGCTAAAAAGGCCCACACGACCCAAAATCCTAGCTCGTGTGGCCCAAACGGTCTATAAAGATCCACACGACCGTGTGTCTCACACGTCTTAGCCACACGAGCTACACACTCTCAGATGGCTGTGTACTACACACGGCCACTGTGCATGGTTTGCAAAATCCTACACAGTCGTGTGCTACATACAGCTGCCACACACGGCTCTGTGCAAATTGGGTAGTTTCGTAGCATCCTCTGTTTTACAATTTTTATTGAATTTTAAACATATTTTTAGGTTGTTTTCACCTACCTAACTGTGTAAATGATCAACCACGCTATCAGAATCCCACGAAACCTACAATTAATCATTAAAATGAACTAATTGCTCATCAATCATCCCAAAAGCCTACTCCAAAATACCCTCTTTTCCATACAAAATAGTTTCCAAAGAACGAGTTCAAACACTTACTCTTCACGTATAGCGATCAAAATCAACGCTTACACTACCGGAAGATCTTGATTCACTATTCCTTCTCCTAGAAAGAATGAACCAATCGTATTAAGTATTAAAAAGAAATATTTCTACATAACGAAACTAATCTATAAACTACCAAACAAAGATGAGTAGAAACGAACAATGCTATAAGAATACCCAAACAACTTACACCAATTTATCTTCCTACACCCCACACAAATTCCACTGTACCTCTTAACCGTAACAGCGAAGCCCCCACAAGACTTAAGTGTTGAAAACCGAAATCAAAAGCACAAAAGAAATGAGCATTGGAAACAAGAAAGCAAGATGAAAGTGTACAATAGCCAAACAAAAGATGAACCAAAAGAAGGAATTTTAAGTGACAAATTGGCATCCAAAAGAAAGGAACGTGAAACCCAAAAAGAAGGGTTTAAGGTGGTTACAAAGAATAAAAATAAAGGATATTTGATTTAATTAAAATCTAATTAAATCTGATAATATCTTAATCCTCATCCAAAACACCATATGTTGAAACTTTTAAAATTTAAACTAAACTCTAGTTCTCAAAAAGCCCTATGCAAAAGAAAAATATTCCACAATTCGCACCCAACAGGGCTAAACATAGGACCTAAAGCAAACTCCCAAGGCACTTAACCACCAAAGTAAGACAACTTATCTGACAATCAAACACATTAAAAAATCTAAAAAATATTTGAGGCATTACAGAAGATCATATTTGTCTCTTACAAAACCTTTGTAATGTTTAAAACAGTCTCTTTGACAATGGTATAAAAAGTTCGACTCCTTCATGTTGAGTATTGGTTTTTTTAAGTAAGTATGACAATTGTGTTTACCTACAATGTATTGATGATGGTTCTTTTATATATTTGCTACTTTATGTTGATGATATGTTAATTGCGACTAAGAATCCATCTGAAATTGATCGTCTTAAAACAATGCTTAACTCTAAGTTTGAGATGAAGAATTTAGGTACAATAAAGAAAATTTTGGGGATGGAAATTTCAGGAAATTATTTTTATCGCAATAAAGATACATCAAGAAGATCCTTGAGCAATTTGAAATGCAAGATTCAAAAATCGGTTAAGTATTCCTTTAGCTGCACACTTTAAACTCTCAATTTCAAATTCCCCATAGAATGAAAATAATGAAAGGTACATGTCAAAAGTATCTTATCCAAGTGCAATTGGAAGTTTGATGTATGCAATGCTATACACTCATCTCAATATTTCACATACTGGTAGTGTTGTTAGTCGACACATGGCCAATCTTGGTAGGTTACACTGAAATGCAATTAAGTGAATTTTAAAATATTTGCAGGGTTCTTCTAACATGTGCTTAGAGTTCGGAAGAACTGTCAAATATGTTGATTTTGATTATGCATAATACTTAAATCGAAGAAGGTCTCTCACAAGTTACTTATTTACTTTTGGGAATTGTGTCATTAGTTGGAAAATGACACTTCGAGCTACAATAGCTTTGTCGATTACTGAAGTGGAATAGATGGCAATTACCGAAGCAGTAAAAGAAATAATTTGATTAAGGGAACCATTTAGTGAATTGGTAAGTGAAAAGGGGCAATTGACGTATATTGTGATAGTCAAAGTGCCATAAATCTCACCAAAGATCAAATGCATCATGAAAGAACGAAGCACATAGACATTCGTTATCACTTTGTTTTAGAGGTGATCATTCAAGGGGATGTTCATATTCTTAAAATTGGCACAGAACACAGTCATCGACATGTTGACAAAGAGAATTCCAGTTTTAAAGTTTGAGCATTGCTTGAACTTGGTAAGTATCCGACGAAAAATTAGTTAGGATCGTAACAGGGCTTGACAAGAGAGTTAAGTCAAATACGAGTAAAGGTGGAAATTTGTAGAGTTTTGTCTCACATTTTGGACTAAATAGTGTGTGACGTCGCAATGAGGAAGTGTTATTTGTCCCAACGAGCAGCCGATGTCACGACGAGAAGAAAGCCCTTGTCTAGACGACGCGGTTCTCCTTTGTCCTGACGACGTGATGCTACATCACGATGTAGTGACGTGCAACTCAAGTTTTTCGGCTTTCTTATTCCAATTAAGCTTTATTTTTAGTTTCCTACTTAAACTCTCATTAACCTAGGATTGTTAGTCATATACGCTATGAATTTCAGCCTCTAAATAAACATTAGTTACTGTTAAATATGACTTTTATTTTCAGTCAAATTTGAGAAATAATATTTTAGTTAAACTCCGTTTACTTGTTTCAATCAAACATTGATTAGTTTAGATTATTTTATTATTATTTGACCTATGAATTTAGCCTATTAATAGGCTCTTTTACAATCTTAGAAAAAACACACCCATTAGATATTAGAACTCATAACACATTTAGAGAATTTTGTGTTTACGTTTTGAGGGTTCTTTGTTTTCGGGTTTTTGGTGTTTAGTTTTTATCTCCATCTTTTGTACTCTTCGTTCTTTTGCCATTATAGTAAAATTATCTTTGCCCGTGGTTTTTTATTCTCTTTGGAGGGGTTTTTCCACGTTAAATTTGTGTGTTCAATTTCTCAATTTATTCTACTATTTTTCTTGTTTGTTGCTTAATTGGGTCGATCCTAACAAGTGGTATCAGAGCTAGTTTAATTTTCATAAATCAGCTCATTCAGAGATGGCAACAACAAGGTTTGAAATTGAGAAGTTCGATGGTGAGATAAATTTCAATCTGTGGTAAGTTCGGATGATGGCAATTCTAGTTCAATCCGGTTTGAAAAAGGCTGTTACTGGGAAAAAGCCTGAGAATCTAAATAAAACAGAATGGGAAGAGCTTGATGAAAAGGTTTTGTTTGCAATCCAGCTGTGCCTCGCGAATACAGTATTGCAAGAGGTATTAATGGAGAAGACCTCATCCGCCTTATGAAAAATGTTAGAAACTATTTATGCGACTAAGTCACTGGTTAACCGTTTAGTGTTGAAACAACGTCTATTTACATTTCGCATGAGCGAAGGTAAGCTTCTTAGAGATCACATCAGTCAATTCATTACTCTTTTAAATGATTTAAAGAATGTTGAGGTTCATATTGACGATGAAGATCAGGCTATGCTATTATTGTGCTCTTTACCCCTTTCATACAAGTCTTTCAAGGAGGCCCTGATTTATGGCAGAGACAAACTCTTGTTCGAAGATGTGAAGGGTTATTTGTTGAGTAGAGATAAATTCGACAATGAGTTTCATTTGGATAGCAAGGCAGATAGGCAACCTTCCGTTTTGGTAGCATCAAAGAAACGAGACAAAAGGTGTCACTATTGTAAAAAGTTAGGTCACGTCAAAGCAGATTGTTATAAACTACGAAATAAAAGAACTGCTGAGAGTAACGAGAAAGATGTAGCTGGTGCTAATTTGGCCGATGAAAACGGTGATGATTCCTTGTTAGTGTCAACGAGCGATAACTTCAAGCTCACGTCCGAGTGGATCCTAGATTCGGGATGTTCTTTCCACATGTGTCCCAATAGAGAATGGTTTTCTACATACAGTTTGGTTGAAGGTGGAGTTGTGCGCATAGGAAATAATTCATCTAGTAAGGTAATTGGTATTGGTACTGTTAAAATTAGGATACATGATGGGATGATTATGACACTCTCAGATGTCAGGTATGTACCTGATTTACAAAAGAATCTTATCTCATTGAGTATTTTAGACTTGAAAGGATGCAGAATCAACATCAAGTCGAGCGGCATTAAAGTATCTCGTGAAGCTCTCGTTTTGTTAAAAGGTAAGAGAACCGGCAGTCTTTATATTCTGGAAGGTTCTACAGTGACCGGTGAAATCGGACGTCCCTTGTCCATTACGGAGTCGGAGTCAACTCGTTTGGAGCGAAGGCAACTTGGTCATAGGAGGGAAAAAGGTATGATCGTTTCGTTGAAGAAGGGTTCTCTTTTGGATGCAGGTTTTGAAAAGTTAGGGCACTATGTTCGTGAAAATTAGACCCGGGTTAGTTTTGATTTGGCAGTGTATAAGTCGAAGGCTAGAAGTCTTCTAGTTTTTAAGCACAAATTCGACTCAGATAATTCCCTGCATAGTTCGAGATAGGCTCGTGGCGGGCTTTGGCAAAGATGGCATTGTGGAAATATGAGTCAAGGTGGAGATTTGTTGAATATGACTCCTATTTTCAGTCAAATTTGAGAAATAATATTTCAGTTAAACTCTGTTTACTTGTTTCAATCAAACACTGATTAGTTTAGATTATTTTATTATTATTTGACCTATGAATTTAGCCTATAAATAGGCTCTTTTACAACCTTAGAAAAAAACACCCATTAGATATTAGAACTCATAACATATTTAGAGAATTTTGTGTTTACGTTTTGAGGGTTCTTTATTTTCGGGTTTTTGGTGTTTAGTTTTTATCTCCATCTTTTGTACTCTTCGTTCTTTTGCCATTATAGTAAAATTATCCTAAACCGTGGTTTTTTATCCTCTTTGGAGGAGTTTTTCCACGTTAAATTTGTGTGTTCAATTTCTCAATTTATTCTGCTATTTTTCTTGTTCGTTGCTTAATCGGGTCGATCCTAACAGTTACTCTAGGTTTACACACAATAGAAACATTCAAATTGAGAGAATTCTATTCTTTGTTTTGAAGGATTTTGTTTTTGGGGCTTCGAGTTTTCATTTAATTCTCTCCATCTTTTGTAATTTCCTTTATTATAATGAAATCTCCTTTTACTCGTTATTTTTTTATCCTCATTTGAGGAGTTTTTCAACGTAAAATTTGAGGAGTTTTTGAGGAGTTAATTCCCTACATAGTATTTATATTATTTTATTTTATTTTTTGAAATAATACAATTTTATTTCTATATTTAAATAAAATTTTAATTGAATACTAAAATAAACTTTTATATAGCCATAGCAGTGAAAAAAGAACATGGTAGGAACAGTTTGTGGCGATGCTTCAACGTGAACCATTCGTAGGGGATAAGCATTGAACAAGAAAGGCCGCCATTAATGAAAAAAAGCTACATTTAAGCTTTGATGGACATCCTCATCCAAGTGTTACAAAATAACTAGGCAAGGCATAGCCCACCCCACCTTCGTTTAGCTTTCCCTTTTCAGATATAATTAGTAATATTTTTTATTTTAACACATTTTTGTTATTGACTCAAAAGATAAACATTTGAGATTTTGAGGGATAAAGAATTAAATTAAGTTGTAGTCTAGGGACTAGACTACAAATCTCATTCAACAAATTAAACTAATCCCCTCATAATTTACATATAAACACTTTTTTCACCTTCCATTTTTTTTAACTCTTTTTAATTTGTCGCCTTTTTAATTCATACATTTGTATTATTTGTTAAATCACTCGAAATGAATGATTTTTTTTTAAAATTTTTTTAATTTTTTGTCTTTTTAATCTATACATTTGTATTATTTGTTAAATCACTCGAAATGAATGAAAAAAATAATGATTTTTTAAGTCTTTTAAAAAATAAATAAAATTGTAAATTTTATAATTATATTTTTTAACTCATAATAATCTTTAAAAGAAAAAAAAAAACTCACATGGGACTTAAACCTATAGTTGAAAGATTGAAGGTTGAAGGCGTGATCCATGAAGGTGCAGAGGAATGAGATACAACTTTCAAGCTTAATTTTAGATTATTTTTTAATTGGGTTTAAACTAAACCAGGTAATGGATAATGTGTAATTTAATTTTAATTGTGTTTTTGTTGTTCATACTTTAATTGGGTTCTTGAGAATATAACCCTTATAAAAGTTTACTGGGTGACAATTTTAATTGGGTCATTGGATTTGGGTTATTGTGTTTGGTTTAATATCAAAATATATATATTATATTTATTTTGAAAGCATTATATATTTATTATATAATACAAATATATTTAAAATAATTACAAAATAATATATATTAAGTTAATTAAGTGGGTGGGTTCGAAGTTTAATAATTGATAATTGATTTAACAGCAAAATTTGATTTAATCAAAGTTGACTTTATCAAATAGGTTGGTTTAAATAGCCTAATGCTCTCCCCTCAAATTTCTCAACTTTATCTTTTCAATCAAAATTTCCTTGATATTTTATTAATATATTTTATATGCATATAAAAAAACTTGAGTTCCTGTTGTGTTGAATGTTCTTTTATTCAATTCTTACTATTATTTATAACCCCTAACATTTAAATACGAGGATAATATATTTATAAGTATGCTTAAATTCATGTTGTTTTATATATTACAATAACTTTAGTTGAAAAGCACTTTCAAGCGAAAATAGTATTCGCCAATATTTTTTTCAACAATATTTGCGAATAAATAAACTTTATATGAATATAAAAGTTAGTTTGAGTGTCAAATTATAAATTTGCCCATAATTTATATTAACAATAAATTATAAATATGTTTATATATTCAACTTAAAGAAATTTATATTAATTACCTAAAAATTATTTAAAAATTATATTTCTTATATCATAATATTAACAATGAGTTATCATAAATCTTTTTATTATATCTATATAATAATTTAAGTGAATATTTGTTAATATTGAAATAAAAAAGAGTTGAATTTAACTGTCATCAATTTTTCAAAGGAGTTTAATTGTTTTTTTTTTAACGGAAATACTTACTAAAATATTAAATTTTTAAACATGTCAGTCTGCATGACAATTCATATGTATTTTATGCTTTCTCTTTTTTGAATATTTTATGAACTTTTATATATTTTTTAAAATTTGATTTTTTTATTTTTTTGAATATTTTTATAATTTTTAAATTATTTTTTAATATATATAGTACAAATAATGTCATGTCAGCATGAATTATATGTGGATCATCACGTGACTTGCCACACTAGCATTATTTTAAAAAAAATTAAATTTTTAGTCGATCTTTCCATTAAGAAGACAATTTGACTCTTTTTTAAAGTTAATAGTGAAATTTAGTTCAAAAATAAATAAGGACCAAATTGATTACTATGCCTTTAAATTAACTTATTTTTCTATTTCATAACACTATGTTTAAAATATACATTTTAACTTTTCACAACATTTTTTTGGTAAACACTTAAAATCTTAAAACTAGCCCTAAGTTTAATCTACCAAGATAAAATGGTTCATATGTTTTTGGTGTTTTTGTAGGTAATTAGTAAAGGAAGACAAGAGTTAGTATTAATATGTATTGATATTGGTTTGTTTCAATGTATTATTTTAGATTTATCACTATTTTAAAAAAAAAATTTAATATATGTATCAAATAATGATGCTAAATAAATCTCAAATATAAAATATTTATTAATTATATAAAATATTTTTCAATAAACTTCACAAATATAATCCACCATTAAATAAACTCAAAATAAACGAAAAAAAGAAATTCAATAAATTAAACAATGAAATCTTCTCATTACTTACATATGACAATCCATCATCCAACAAATAAATAATAAAATTACTTATTTTTATATTTATATTTTACCAACTATATTATGGTGAATATGGGCAGAATCAATTAGTATGCATGGGTAAGGCCAATATGGATCAAATTTTACACTGAGACGAAATTTAAAATTTGTAATTTCAATTTACTCCCAAAATAGAGAATTCTAATTGATATGGGCAGTACCAAAAAGCAAATCGAATACCAGGTTATGACCTATCAACAGGGCAAAGGACTAAAGAGCTACTTGGTTAAACAAAAGAATCGGAAAAGAATTGAATGCTGGATTTGAATTATAGTATTTGGTTTGATTTTTCTTCATTTTTAGAGTTGGAATCGGTTTTGATTTATTTACTAATTAAATATTTTCGTCTGGATTAATTTTTAGTTCATAAGTAAAAAAGAAACCACAATTAATTGTCTCAAATTAAATTCATTTTTATTTAATTTACAATTAAATTTTATTTCTATAATATAAAAATAAATATTTAAATTTAAATAAGTGAAAATAACTTTAGAATATTATATAAAAATTATTCTTTCACAAATCCGAATAAGTGGAATCCAATTTGGATGAGTTTATTTACCTTTAAAAAAATAGTACACATTCTTTCTTTCTTTTTTTGACAAAAAAAAAAAAAACTTGAAGGTCAATCTCATTTTATTGCATCTTGAATAATAACATTGTAGATTTTTTAAAAAATAATCCATATTAAACATCAAATCACATCTATTTTTAATAGCAATTTTACAGAGCATATCCGCAACTTCATTACTATTTCTATCAATCCAGTTAAAATGGATCGTATCAAACTTTCTAATAACCTCACATTTCTGTTTCACACAGCAGCCCAAAATAGTAACATCATTATCTTAGTTTTTGATTGTGTTGATGAGAGTAGCATTGTCAGACTTCATAATGATCTTTGTCAAATTTAATCTTGAGGCTAGCTTCAACCCCAAAGTCAAAGCTCTCAATTCCGCCCACACAACACAAATGGCCTTATTTTCGAAAACATAGCTTCCAACAATCACAAACCCATCAGCATCTCTTGCAATAGCCCCATAGCTGACACTCCTATTTAATACTGTTGCATCCACATTGATTTTAATAAAATCTTTAGGAGGTTTTCTCCAACTTTTGCACACTAATGTAGGTAGAATAACAGGGGGTTCATTCAAGTTGAAAATTCTAAAATCATTACTAAGAGTATGTGCCCTTTCCCAAACCATCATAGCAGGATCGTCCTTACCCTAAAAAACAATCTTGTTTCTGTTGTTCCAGTAGTTCCAAATGAGCGTGACAAAGTCAGCAACAACCTTGGAATTGAGCTCGCGCAGGATATCTTCCAACCAGTCGATGCAGCGAATATAGTTTCCGTCAAGAAGCCTATTGTTTAAGCCTTTGATAATAAGGGTTTCACGAGCCTTCGGGCACTCTTTCAGAGCATGGATAAGAGACTCTTCATTATTCTTACATCTCGAACAAGTTGTAGAGAAATTATGGCAGATGCGAGCTATATTGACGTACGTGGGTAAGATATCATGGCCGATTCTCCAGCTGAACACTTTAATCTTGGAAGCATTTTGAGCTTCCAAATAACATTCCAAAAAAGTTAGTGAGGGCCATAGCCTATCCTTTTCAGAGAAAGCCAGAAATAAGCGGACTTCGACGTGTAGACACCATGGGGGTTGTCTAACCACGTTCTGCTATCATTGACATCAATAGGAGGAATGGGTAAATTGCAAATGCACTCCCCCATTTCAATACCATAAAGCTCAATGATGCTATCCCTTTTCCACTACTTTTGGCCCTTGTCCCACAAATCATTAACTCTTTTTTCATTATTAGTTAAAAGAGACTGACATACAGAGTCCCCATTTAGCCCCTCCATACCCTAATGGTCCCACCGAATATCAATCAAGTTGTCGTTCCCGACTTGCCAAATAAACCCTTCTTTAAACGCAATCGCAGCTTTTGCAATACTAGTCTAGGTAAATAACGGTCTATAGCAACGTTTTGGCCGGAACATGTCCCCATCAGGAAAATATTTAGCGCTTAGCACCTTGAAGCATAAGATGTCCTTGAAGTTTATGAGCCTCCACACTTGTCTTTCTAATAGAGCCAAGTTGAATAAGTGCAAATCCCGAAAGCCCATGCCACCCATTCTTTTAGGATGACATAGACGATCCCAGGCCATCATGTTCCACCCATGGTTTTTTCCATTATTTTCCCATCATGTTCGGCACATTTTAGATTGTAGATCCTTAATAGTTTCTTTCGAGGCGAGAAAAATAGAGAAGGCATAAGTTGGGATGGACTGGATAATGGCTTTAAGGAACACATTTTTCCCACTATAGGATAACAAACGTTTTGACCAGCTATTAACCCTACAAGAGCATCGGTTAATAATATTATTGAAAGCTGTTGACTTTTTTTTTAGTAACAGATAATGGTAAGCCAAGGTAACTATCAAGAGTGTCAACCATGCGCATACCAAGCATAGAGCAAAAAATTTGTCTTTGGACCAAAGGGGTTTTCGGGTTAAACATAATCATAGACTTATCATAATTAATCTTTTGACCCGAGTCCCTTGAAAACATATTTAAAATATTGACAATTTCCTCAACATCCTTTTTTTTATTACGAATGAAGAGGAGAGCGTCGTCAGCGAAAAAAAGTGATTAACACGAGGCCTATTTATGCTAGCTCTAATGCCTTTTAGCATATTTCTATTTTGTGCACAAATTAACAATTTAGAGAAAGCTTCCATGCATAATAGAAAAAGATAGGAAGAGAGAGGGTCCCCTTGTCTTAGACCCCTTTTCCGGCACAATAGTCTTTGATAGGGTTAAATTGCATTTGACGACGTAGCGGACCGAATGAATGCAACACATGATCTTTTTCACCCACTCATTGGCATAGCCCATTTTGCACATAACCTCTTCAATGAAATTCCATCAACCCTATCATAAGCTTTGCTTATATCGAGCTTGACCACAAATCCTTTGTTGGGTCCATTCTTGGTATTTTAGAGGTAGCGGACAAGCTCATGGGCGATTAAGATGTTGTTGTGAATCATTCTCCTGGGAACAATTACGCTTTGATTTTGGCTAATGCATTTCGGGAGAGTATCTTTTAAACGGTTTGTAAGCACCTTGGCCACGATTTTATATATCACTCTACAAAGACTAATCGGATGGAAATTAGTCATATCCATAGGCTCTTTAACTTTAAGAATTAGGATAATAATCGTTTCGTTAAGGCTGTCCACATTTCTACCACCCTTAAGAATCTCATGACACAAATTAATAATATCTTTTCCTACAATGCCCCAATTTTCTTTGTAAAAATTCCCCTAAAGGCCGTTAATTCTGAGGGCTTTTCTAGGATCCATTTGATTGAAAGCTTCCACAATCCCATTATTTGTGAAATCCTTCAGAAATTTTCAATTTATCTCCCCTGAAATATAATTTTCAATGTAGTCAAGGTTTAACACTTTATTATTATGTAAACTTGACTCAAATAAATTTTGGAAATACTCCCTGGCCGCCTCGCTAATAACTTTAGTTATATCATTCCAATTGCCCTGCAGGTCTTTCAGTTTTTCAATATGTTTTTTTCTCCTATTCGTGGCTTTAACATGGAAAAATCAAGTATTTCTATCACCCTCCTTTAACCAATTGATTCTAGAGCGTTAGGCCCAGTACTTCTCTTCTTTGTCAAGCAACTTCCCAAGCTTTAATCTCATAGCTTTCAGCCTGTTCCCATCATACATGCTATACTATTCGTCAATGATGCTATTTATTTTTCATCTATAGAGTTCCAATTTACTTGCGCATTCTTTTGTATTTTTTATACTGCCAATCTCTAAGGTCGTGGCCCACCTTCAGAATTTTTCCCATGATATCAACAGCACCATTTTGCCAAGCATTCTTAATAATATTCTTAGCTTCATTATCTTTGGCCCAGCGAACATTATATCTAAATTTGAGCCTAGGATCTTTAATCCGCTCTCTTAGCTTTCGGCCCCCTATATAAAAAAGATAGCATCATGGTCAAAAGCAGACTGACGAATCACCTTGGTCTCCATAAACAGAAAGCACGCCACATCGCTAGAAGAAATAAGAAAACGGTCAAGTCTCTCATTCACAAAAGCATCACCCTCCCTATTGTTGACCCAAGTAAACTACCCTTTGTTAGTTTTCAGATAAACCAACGACAACTCATCCACAACTGCTCAGAAGTCATCAATTAAAGCTTTATGTTTCCTCCTTCCCCCTCTTTTTCCACATTATGCAGAATCGCATTGAAGTCTCCCCCAATGATTCATTTTTCTCTAACCGTATCTCCCACCTTCCTTAGCATATCCCAAGAGCTTTGCCTTTTATTAGGGTCATCATTCCCATAAAAGCCCGTGAAGCGAAAGGAGTTATCATTATCCAATTGAACCCAAGAATCAATATGGTTGTTTGAATAGTTTTTTTTTTATTTCTACCTTTATGCCTTCTTTCCACATTATAGCAAGGCCACCACTTTTACCAATAGCATTTATAGCCAAGCATCCCTCCATCCTGCATTTGCTGCTTATAGAAGCCAACTTGTTAGTATGAGTTTTTGTTTCACAGAGAAAGATAATGTCAGGATTATTGGCAACAAGAAGTTTCCTAAGCTCATGAACTATCGCAGGGTTCCTAATCCCACGATAGCTCCAGCATAATATTCTCATTGCTCTTGGCGGGGCTGTTCGCCAGCCACCGCCTTGCCTGGTGAAACGTTTTCCAGTAATCTCCTCCTCGCAATCTTTAAAGGGCTCTCTTCAGTGTTATCTCCATTTGATCCCCTAAGTCTCTTTCTTTTGTTTTTGAACATTATCATCCCATCATACATTGGTTTGTTGCTTCTCTTTTCCAGTGGGGAGTTGAGACCGAATCTTCTTCGCATCCCTTTTCTTTTCTTTTCTGTTCCATTTATCCACTGTCTTCCCGAGTTTCAGTGTTACTCTCTTCTTTGTCCTCATTTAAGAGTGTCTATTTGGCCATTATCCCAATTCCATTTCGCCCTATACCTCTTTCCTGGTTCAAAGCCATAAAATTAACTTTGAGCCAGCTTCCATATTGGAGGTTTAAAACATTAAAGCCAGAGTCTTTGTCCCTGCTTTTACACTTTTTTATTGTATGTCCAATCTGACCACAGTAGTAGCAAAAGGTTGGTAGTCTCTCGTACTTTAGAGCGCATATAATTTCGATTCCGTCTCTTTCCACTAATTTCACAACCCTACTCACTGGGTTTGAGATATTTATTTTAATTTTTAACCCTAAGAATTCAGTCCAACCACCCTTTCTATCCTTCCAATCAATCACCACTAGTTCCCCTATAGCATTTCCAACATCTAATGCGGTTTGACGATCTATGTATTTGAGAGGGATGTTGTAAACACGTAGCCAGAATGGAGACAAATTGAACTCGTAGGTGTCTATGTTTTTGCCCTTAACAAACAGTAACATAGCAAATAAGCAATTATCAAACAGCCATGGTGAAGGGTTAAGGATTCTGCTTTTGTCTTCCATGCTTCCAAATTTTACAATAATATCATCTTCTTTTAGGGCTACAAAGTTTACCTCCTCTTTTGTAAACCATAATATCCTGAAAGCCCTATACATTACCTCCCTATTCGATTTTTCCTCTGCCATTATTTTACCCACCGCCCATGTCTCAAAACTTTGAAAGCTGTTTTTATCATTAGTACTAATGACCTGGACAGACTTTTCTTCTGAAAACTTTAGATTTTCAAGCATCACGTTTATATCTTCTACCATGGTAAAACTAGGCCACCACCCAGGCCAACTGCTCCTCCATCCACTACAGGAAAAAGCAACAACAAGAGGAAACTCCGTAGCGAGATTGTAACCAGGATTCAAGACCAAGATCTGCCTATCAACGTGATATAAAACAAAATACAAAGACAAAGAGTATAGAAAAGCAAACCAATAACAAGAATGCAATAAGTCACTAAACAACGGCAAATAAAAAAAATTGAAAAAAGAACTTAAACAGATAAAGTAAAGGCTAATAAAATAAAATCAAGAAAGTGTCAGAAAAATTTAATCTAAATGCAACAAAATAAGTAAGAAGGAAAAAAAGAGAGTATTACACCCAGGAAGAAAGAACAATCTTTTTCTTCAGAAGAAAATAGATTTTTCTAACAAAAATATAAACTAAAGAAAGAATTTAAAAAATATTATGTAAAAAGCCACTATGCATGCAAAACTACGTAAAAAGAAACTAAACGCTAATTGAAGAGACTCATTTTCATGCAAAGGACGTGAAAAAATCAAACGACAAATAAAAAAAGCTACCATGGGCCCCATAGAAGGGGGAAAATAGACAAACAAAAACCAAGCAGGGTGAAAGTCAATCAAGAAAACATCCACAATTTTCAATGGAAAATCATAAAAATAGAAAGAGAAAATAGATAAACGTCACCGTCAATCAAGATATCAGCCTTTTCTTAGACCAACCGCTTCCCATCAAATAGAAAGAGAACTATTCACATCAAATCATAGACTTCAAAATCCACCAAAGGAACACACAAAATCCAAAGGAAAGAACCACAACTCACGAATACAATCAAACCCCCACCTCTGCCATAGTATTCAAACGAATAAAGGTGACACACCATTATTAGGAAATAACAACAAATCTTGAAGCTTTTCTTGAGACGTGAGAAATAAATGTTGAATTGATTGGTTTTCATGTATGCTTTTTGGTAATTTTCATATTTTCGTCAATTGAGATCTAGCGTAATTGGTATTAGTATTGTTAGAAAAATAGTACATATTTATTAACCATATCATTGACATATTATAGGTCAAGACGTCATTTCTTATTGCTTGAAATTTTTGAAAGGAGAAATTGAAACATTATTCTCCTTCCTTAAACACTTGTCAAGCTTTTCCCTTACAGGCTTGTCTCAAAATTAAAACATGTTTTTCGTAATTGTGTTAGTAAGAATCATTCCAAACAGATTGAGTAGAGGCAGACATGATTCATTTGCTTTGAGAAAGTGGAATGACCTTTCTTAAAAGTAATCATGCAGAAATTAGGTTTTGATAATAAATGATTATTTTTTCTTATAATGCATTGTGTCTTGAATAATTTCATAATGTTGTGTGGTTAACAAGAATGTCAAAAATGCATTTTCCAAGGGTATATGCTTCTATCACTTGATGAGTGTTCATATTTTAGACTTTATTTAGCTTGCATTTTGTTTTGTTTCTTGGGTGATTAGCTTAATTGCATAACATTTTACTTTGCTTTGCATACTTTTCATTTTTTAATGCCTTTAATGTTATTTCTTTAGTTTTTATTTTTAACAAGTGTTTATATGATTTAATGAAAGTTGGTTAATGTTTAATTAAAGATTTGTGGATGCAAGAAAAGTGACACAATTGAGCATTAGAAGCTGAAAATAGATTTGGAGATGAGCCACAAGAGTCGTGGCATTACAACGCCATTAGGACTTTTTGCTTTGTATTTTAGAAGCCTATTTTGGTCCTTTCTCATTTAGATTGCTTTTTCCCATTTAGATTGCTTTCTAACTCTAAAATTCATTTTAAACCACATTTATATTGTTAGTATTATTAGACTTAATAGAGTAGAAACTATTTTCTTTGTTTAAAAGCAATTGCTTGTGGGATTCAATTAACTCTTTGAAGGGACTTGTGCTTCCTTTGGAATAAGATTTTTTTACTCGTTTCTTCTATTTTTCTTTTGTTCTTAATTATGTTTGGAGTTTATTTGAATTTTCATATCAACTAAACCTTTCAAATGATTAGGAAATAATGGGTTAATGTCATAGTAATTGAGATACAATGAACATTTGTTTAGATCTTGATGGGATTAATTGTTTAACTTGTAATTAGAAATTAGTTTAAGTGGCAATTTGGTTAATGAAAATACTTAGGAAAAATGCAATGGAATGTTGGTTGTATTCTAGTTAAACATACTAGGGTTTGTCGTCCCTCTCTTAAACATGAGGTGTTTTTGGGCATCTACATATCGGATCCAATTACAAGTACTTCTTGGACTTTTAAACTAGTACTTTATAATTCGATCCAACCCGATAATAGTTTTTCTATTTCCCAAAATAAACATCTTATAAATTAAATAATTTCTCAACTCAATTCTAATTCCGTTAAACTCATGATGACTTTATTGTAAAAGAATCTAAGAGAAAATATATTTAATATTTCTGTATTCAACAGATTTACTATGAGCAAATAATTTATTTCCATTTTCGAACTTCATTTAATTCGAAAACCATAAGTTTATTTCAAGGCCATTTTCATTTTTAGTTTGGAGAAAAATACATTCATTTCCAAATGTTTCCTATTTCTCCATTTTCATTTCGGAGAAAACCATATTCATTTTTTATATGTTTCTCATTTCTCCATTTTTACCATTTCTATCCATTTCTAATTCATTTCATTCAACATGCAATTCATTTTTGGTTTCAACATATGCAATTAGAGCTCAAATAATTTATAATTAAGTTCCAGTTTTTCTCTTATTAATTATAAACTCATTTAGTCACAAAGTCATTCCAATATAGTATCGTGACTAAGCTCTCCCCAATGACATACCATTATGAAATTAACTTGATCAGTGCTCGTCTAATGGCCTTTTCATAAGTGTGTTACCCTTATAAGATATCTTTAATCTCTTTGGGATAAATCCGCTCTCCCAATATGATCCTATTTTATCTCATGGTAACCATTACATTTTCCTTCATGAAAATTCAGTTACTATCAAATAGTAATCAAGTCATTCATCACAAAGAAAAATATAAGCTATCTTTCTATATTACAATCCGACCACGTAATACTGTTTAGTATTAGTTTAAACATTAGACAACTAGTGAGCCAATATTTACTTCTATTTTTCTTTACATGCAAAAAACACATGAGAAAAATTATATAGAGTATATTAATGTAATCTATGAATTGTTTTATTAACCATTCTGTTCGAAAAAATTACAAGTTTACAAACGAATATACTACACTCAGGGCACCAAATCCAATAAAGAGATGGGGCGTTACTACAATATGATCATGATATAGAATAAACACTACACAATCATAGAAAGATCCAAACTAAATCTAGTAAATTAGTTTCTAGAAAGGCCTGAGGCACATAGTGCAACAAATGCACCAAATGCCCAAATTTTAGTCTATAAGAACCTTAGAGATTACTCTATACATGATGTTGATAGAATTTAAGGTAATATTAGAAGGCTTGATTTTGATATACATAGATTTGAGACTAAGCCTATTACCCTAATTATGCTCCAAAACACTACATAATTTCATGCACTGCCTAATGAGGAACTTAGTTTACATGTTTTTAACTTTTTAAATGGATGTTAGACTTGCAAGTCTCCTAGAGTGACTGACGATATTGTAACACCCTCTAACCGGAGTTAACGATGACCCCAATTAGATGGTGCTACATTCAATGCTCGGAGGCATCTTTGGAGGTTTTATTGATAAAAATTGTCTAATTGATTATTGGGGTAATTTAGTAATTACATATGATTAGTGAGTGTTAGATGTCTATTATTTCAAGCCCAACTATGCAAACTATCTTTACCTTTAAAATTTGACATAAAGTATTGATACCCTATATGCTATTGATAGTTGGAGACTTGTAGTTATCAATACTCAATTATTAGGAACTGATATCATGATCACCTATTTTGCTATTTTAACTTCGATGTGTACTTGTACTAATACCTTAGCTAAAATTACTTACCTAAAGGTTAGGTACCAATACCATATTATTCTCAAAAGGGCTATTAGATATTGAATTTGTAGGAACCAATACTTGAGTGCAGTTGGACCCAAGTTAGGCACCCAAACCAAATGATTTCTTTTCTTACAAGGTCTTATAATATCGTTGGCAACACTTTAACTATTTAGAAAATAATATGGAGGCTTAAATGGTCATCTAATGGTTAAATTTTGACATCTTATTCAAGCTTACTCTAATTGAAACAATGACACACCAATTTTCATTTCAAGACACTTTACAACTAGCTAATTCTTAACTATTATCTATCTCAATCTCTTATTTACAATTCTCTATCATAAGGACTCCATTCAAGCATAAATTAATTCACTAGACAAGCAACTTAAGAACAAGGTTATATGACTTATTAAATAACCAATACCAAAATATGGGAACATCTAAACCTGTATTCAAACTATGACATTTTTGAAAAAGTTCAACAACCAACATATAAAATAAACAACTATCATCATGATGGTCTTATAACTCTATATACAACTTAAAACAAGGTTCAAATGTTCACTACCAAAATACCCTCTATACATGCCACAACTATAATGACCAAGATCAAAAGATATACATCAAGAAATGATGACTCTTCAGACTTGATGCAACTTTTTGTATAGCTCCTCATCAAAAATTAACAACCTACATATAGAAACAAGCTCCACATGTTGAGCTTTCCTTAAAGCTTAGTGGTGTTCAATCAAGATCTAATAATACCATACACTATTCTTTATTCTATTTGAAGCTAAATTGTTTAGTATTCTATTACTATTTAGTAATAAGCTATCCTATGAGATCTTATCATTATCATTATCATTAATTTAGTTTGACACAACAGTTTAACATGAATGACTTAGGTGAAACTAATTATGTTCTTGGCATTCAAATCCTTATGGATTAAAATGGCAAAATGATAGCTTTATCTTTAGCTTCATATAAAGATAAAGTTTTTGAACATTTTGTAATGACTGGCAAGAAGAAAGGTGCACAACCTTCTACATCGATATTCAACTTTCTTTGGAAAAGTCTTAAGATAGTGGAAGAAAGAGCGTATATGCATAAGGTTCAATATGCATCTAAAGTAGAAAGCCATATGTATGCAATGCTTTGTACACGTCAAGACATTTGCTTCATAATTGGGATAGTGAGTTGATATTAGAAAAACCTTAGGCCCAATAGTAAGTAGTGAATCGTACACTCAAGTATATATGGAGAACAAGGAATTATATGTTTTATATTTTGGAAGGGATATAAAATCTATTGGATATGTGAATTTTGATTTTCAGACTTGTGGGGATTTAAGGGAATTAACATCGGACAACGTGTTTGTCTTAGGTGACAGAGAAATAGTTTGGAGGAATGTAAACCAGACTTATACTGTTGACTTCACTATGGAAGCCAAATATGTGGCTACTTCGAAAGCAACTAAAGAAGCTATCTTGCTTCAAAATTTTGTAACTTATCTCAAAGTAGCTCATGTTATGAAAAAAGTTATTGCATTGTATTGCGATAATAGTCCTGTTATTGCTAATACTAAGGAAACCATAAAAGGACAAAACATATTGATTGCAAGTATCATATCATAAGAGATGTAACAACAAATTTTTAGTGAAATCGGAATATTGGTTTCATGACCACAAATCCGAGCTAAAAAAGAAAATTTTATTTTAAAATTATGACATGGTCTATATTATGATAAGAAGGTTGCATGAAATTTTGATAAGAAAATTTTATTGATTTTGTAGTTAATTGATTAAAAAATGTATTTTCGGGAATCCGTTCTGGTAAATCGGATTCGTAAATATTTTTAATAAATATTTACGAAGTTAGTTGTATAGTTAAATAGGTTTTTGTTAAGTGAATTTGTTTGAATTAAAAATAATTAGGTAAAAGGATTAAATTGCAATAGAGGTAAAAGTTTAATTATAGATTCAAGAAAAACTAAATGGGCTAAAAAGGAAATTATACCATTTTTTTAATGTTGAGGCGGTTTAAGTATGAAAAATCTTAGATTTTTTTAAAACGTATATATATATAATAGTAATTAATTATAAATTATATTATTATATTATTATATTATTATAATATATATATGAAATAAAAAAGAAAGAATAATAGAATAGAGATACGAAACAGAAAGAAAAGAAAAGAAAAGAAGGAAATTAGGGTATATGTTGAAATTTTGAAAGTTAGTAGATTTTTTGACATGGTTTATGTTGAATTAATTGATGAATTAAGGGTTAAATTTATAGAATTTCAAGTTAGAATTTGGTAAAGGATTAAATGGAAGAATAAATTAAAAGTTTTGTGTAATAGGGACTAATTTGTAAACTTGTGAAATTCAGAGAAAAATTCTAAATTTTATGAAATATAAGCGCTGAAAATGTGAGATGTAAAAATCAAATAGGCTTGGAACAAGGATTAATTTGCATAAATATTAATTTCTAAGCCTAGGGACAAAAATGAAATTTATGAAAAGTTTAGGGGCAAAATAGTAATTTTGTGTAGAACATGAGTTGAATTAAAATGAGTATGAAATATGTTAAATTGATATTAAATTCATTTATATAGACCCAGAAAGATCGAAAAAGGAAAGTGATCGTGGAAAAGAAAAGATATCGGATTAAAAGAATTTCGATTACAAGTTGCTATCGAGGTAAGTTTGTATAACTTGAATGAGTATGTAAATATGTTAATTTAAATGTTGTATTGTATTGTATATGATGTATGAAATTGAATATATGAATTATATAGATGTGAAATGAAAGAAATTATACATGTTTAGAAATTAATAAATGGGTGAAATTCCGTTTGAATATTGGTGATTGATGGATAAATGGAAATTTCCCGAAATAAATAAGGTTCTGCATGTGTTGCAGAAATGGATTGAGCTCGGATGGAAAATTTAACAAAAGCCTTCTCGAGAATTAAAAGTGAATAGGATTTATTCCTGATTCACTATAAACATATAAAGTGGATAGGATTTATTCCTGATTCACTATAAATATATAAAGTGGATAGGATTTGTTCATGATTCACTAAGGTAACTTAAGGTGGATAGGATTTTCCCTAAAATGGTAATCCTGATTCGCTACGGTTACTTTATATGTAACTCGAGAGAGTGCTTGATGATTTAACATCCTAAGGGCTAAAGCCTGGATATGAATTGACGAAATATGGAAATGTACACTTTGTGTGTGCTACTAGAAAATCCATCGATAATTCCAATGATTCAACGGATGAGATAGTAAAACGAGACATGAGAAATATGAGATGGAATGAGAAAATAGCATGATGAGCTCATCTATGCATAGTGGTACGTTTGTTACTAACATATTTGATTGAAATATTTATGAATAGGCAAATAGCCAAAATGAATGGAAATTATGCTTTTATATGATTTAAATGTTAAATATGATTGGTAAGTTTAATTCATGTTATATGAACTTACTAAGCATAAATATGCTTATTAGGTTTTATTTTCCTTGTTTTATAGTGCTTGAAAGCTCAGAAGAAGTGGAAGACGGGTCGGAGACTTCATCACACTATCATCCTATTAATTTTGGTATAATGGTTTACTTATTTTGAAAATGACATGTATAAGCTAAATTAGTGAAATAATAAATGTTACACAATGTTTGGAAGTTAGCCATTGGTATGGCTAGCAATGATATATATTTATATATATATATATATAAACATATAAGTTCATAAGGTTATAAATGGTTCTCATACACACATGGATGAAATAGTATAAGTATGGTAAGGGAAATATGCATGTTGATGTGTCATATGGTATATTAATTAAGGATATATGATATTGTGAATGTGGTTACTTTGGTAAGTTTGGGTAATAGGTTTTTGTGATGTTAAAGTAGAATTTTCTTACATGAGGTACTATGTTCATAATATGTTAGTGAAGGAAAATAAAAGGGAGTGATGGGAAATATTGTAGTGAAATGAAATAAAGGTGTTATAAACTTAGTCATTAATATTTTGCACTAAAACAATTTTACATAATAGCTGTAATCTAAATTTGAAAAATCACCAAAAATTGTGGAAATTAAGTTAGAAGTTGAATAAAATATGAATTTAAAGCTTATCGAGTCTAGTTTCTTATAAAAGAAACGGTGTAAGCAAAAGAATTTTCATATTAAGAGATATTTGAATTTGTGTAAGACAAAGTTAGAATGATTTTGAAATCCCCTGTTCTGACTTTGGAAAATCATTAAAAATTGTATAAAAATAATTTTGGGTTATAATTTATATGTTTAGAATCCTTAATAAGTCTATTTTAAAGGGAAATAGATGGAAGCATCATCTGAGTCCTGTACTATGAGATAATTAATTCGTAGTGAAGAGAGATCGGAACTGTTGGATAGTGAAATAGGGTTAACTTTAAAGAATAAACTGTACTTATTGGCTAGAGCAAAAATTTTGAAATTTTTATGGTAAGAAGATATGTGAGTCTAGTTTCAAGGAAAATTAGCGGTTCTCAATTTGGAGTTCTGTATCTCAATATATAAATAATATAATGACTATGACTCAAGAGGATAGTTTTGTTATGAACATAAAAAAATTGTGGAATTATGTGTAGTTATTCTGTAAACTTTGGTAACATCCTGTAACCCTGTTCCGGCGATGGATACGGTTTAGGGGTGTTACAAGAGAGATGATAGTAGATGGAATAGTAGATGTAGTCAATGTAACATTTGAAGGCAACCTTGTAGATTTTTTTACCAAGACTCCCATAGCTAAGAGTTTTAAGAAACACGTTGAGGGAATGTGAATGAAAAAAATATGACTCATTTACTTGACTAGTACTATTTGAAGTGTAACATCCCCAAAATTTTTCGATATTTCGTACAAGACTATTCTTGAACTATAAGGGAGTCATTGGAAAGCCATTTGAGCCATTTTTAAAGTTTTGGGCCCAATCAAGTAAATGCAAATTGAAGGGCAAAATGGTAATTTTTCTCCTTAGCGCATTTTGGTTAATTGGGACCAAAATATGATTAAATATTAGATTTATAATTATGTGTGGTGATGAGATAATTTTTGGAATAATTAAATATGAATTTAGCCTTAAAATTACATTTAGACCACATCTTTTTCTTAGCATTTGACTTGTTGACCGAAACTTGATATTTAAATACTATAAAATAATAAAAGGGGTAAAATAAACCTCCCCATACCAAATTTGAGCAAGAGGTCACCTAAAAGAAGAAGAAGAAGTTTCCTTCATTAAAATTTCTCACTTTCTACTTAGTTTTACTTCTATCTCCCACCATTTTTCTTTGTTTTCTTGCAAAAACACCCTTTAGAAACCATAGTAGAACTAGAACCATCATCAATGTCATCATCCACATATCTAGGGTTTGAGCTTAGACTGAGAACTCTGAGCTAGTGAGAGAAAGAAGGGTCCTTAGTAAGAGCTAATGAATTTCTAACATATCATTATCTCATGTTTAGAAGCTTTGAATAAGTTCTTGAGCGATTAATATGATCATTTAATGCTATTTTAAATTTTTTTAGAAATTGATATTTTGTATGTTATTTGAAGAGAAAGAAGTTCCTGGAGGTGGTTTAAGTAAAGTGAAATAGGTGGGTGGTGGAGTGAAGGCTTTGGAGGAGCCTCCATCCATTTTTGTTACTTTTATGAAGGTAAGTTCTCGCGAAACTTACTATATTTCTATATTTTTGTGTGTATTAGTTGTTTTGATATGTTAAATGAGTTAGTTGAATGTGAAAATATGGTAGGTAATCAATATAGTTAATGTGATAGGCAAGAAAGCATGAAAACATGATTGTATATTTAAAAAGAGAATATTAATTGGTTGTTGAAATGAGAAAATTGAAATAGAGAATAGAATGTTTACATTTGTATGATTGACCTTCGTAATGGTTGGTGGAATTATGATGTGTTGTTCCAAAAGGATATACAAAATCAAATGAGCCACGTAAAGTCGAAACCTTGAATACTTATGAATCTTTTAACCATAGACAAATGATATTCGATTGTAACTGTTCACTTGGTACTTGTTCCTGTAACGACTCGGTTTTTAGTGGTATCGAAAAATTCATTTTCAAAACATTATTTTTGTAAACTAAGTAAGTAAATATAAAATAAGAATATTATTAAGTTTGGTTAAGTAATTTAGTCGAAAAAGTAGTTAAGTAAAGCTCATGGTCTCAATTATAAACGTCTAATCATTATTGAGTTTTAATTAAGAAAAGGCTTGGGGACTTAAATAGAAATTATCCAATGGACCAAAATGGTAAATAAAATAACATTGAATAGTGGATAGTGGATGATGATGGTGGATGCCATTAAGTTTAATTAATGGATGATTAGTGTAAATTAAACTAAGATTAAACCATATTAATAATAGTATAAGAACTAAACATAGTGGAAAAAGATGAGAAATATCATTATCTTCCTTAAATTCCCACTGTCTAACATTTTTAGAAAAGGGAGAAAGCTTCAAACCTTTTTGTACATTTGACCTCTATTGCAAGTAAGTCATTAAACCATTTTTCTTTGATTTTTATGGAAATTAAACCATGGGAGCTTGATCTAGCTAGACCATGTATCAATTTGTTCAATTTTTAATATTTTAGCAAGCCACTATTGTTAAGAAATTGATGAATTAGGCTTGAAATTGATAGATATTAAGCTTAGATTATGAAACAGACTAAATTGTAAAGCTTAATAAGCTTGATTTTTAACTTTGTAAAATTAGGGACCAAATTGAATAAAGTGAATTTTTTTATGACATTATGCTAGTAGTAGAAAATATAGGGTCCCTAAGAAGTGAATGTGAAATTGACTTTTGATCTGATGCTAAATGTCAAAAAATATGCTTATCCCGAGTTTAGGGACTAAATTGAATAAAATGAAAAATATGATTGACCTTATATTTGAATGTTAATTGGATGAATTTTGATATTTTTCCTTTATTAATTATTGACCATAGCTAAAGATAATGTTAGGCCACCAAGGGGGAAAGGAAAAGCGAGAGTCGTTGACGAGTGATGCGAAATTTTGGTTTGTGCTTTTATGATTCGAGATTAATATTTTTATTTTCATATTCATGTTATATTGCATGATTGAGTATCAAGTTGAGTTAATAATGGTCGTATGAATTGATTTGCTATGATTGATATTGAATATTGAGATAGTGGACTAAATTGAATAAAATGAAAAGTAGTATAATTTAGTGGGGACATGATGTGTGATATGAGAATGGATTGAAATATGCTATATGATATGAAATATTTTTGTGTTGATGATAAATTGAAACGAGATTATGAAATTGAACGTGGATTGGAATGAATTGAAATGAAATGGGATTGGTGATTAGTGATTGATATGTGGTAATGTAAAGTATGAAAATGCAAATGCGAGTAGTTATAGGGTATGTTGTGCAAATGTGAATGGTACAGGGTATGAATATTTTAATATGAATATTTTAATATGTATGATTGATGGCCATGTGAACTTAATAAAATGTTAGGAGATGATTGGCATGCCAATAGGGTTATATGCGTGCTTGTACAGGATATGTGATGAAATAGAGATTATGGCAGGTTATATTGAGATCCAACATCTATTGCGGATCATTGAATATTTTTGTCTCTATGGAGACTTTGGTGTGGTGGAAGGATGTAATCGAAAATGTTTAAACATTTGATGCCTATGGGCTTTGCACTTTGGTACTTTGGTGCAGTGTAGTATAAGCTCATATGAGCTATCTTGGTATGGTGTAATTCACCTGTGTATCCAAGTCCGTTTTACTAGGGTTCCATTGGACAAAACATTGAAATCAAATATTGAAATTAGAAAATGAAATAAAATGAATTTTGGTAAGCTATTATAAAGTATGATTTGAATTAAATTGGTATGAACTTGTGTATTGATAATAGTATATATAATGATTTGATGATATGGAACTATAAGTGTGCATATATGTAATTCACGATAGATAAAATATATAAAAGATTATGTAAATCAGTTAGAATTAAGCCTTGGAGGCCAATTTAAATATGAATGAGCCATTAAGCTCGAAAGTGACTAAAATGATATAATGAAATTGAACATTCAATTTGATGAATAACTAAGTATAAGTATATGCTTATAGATGATAGTAGGAAATGAATAAGTAGGATGTGAAATAAATGTAAAATGATTATGAAAGTACTAGAAAGAATTAGTATCCTGATGTTGAATGTTATAATATGTGAAGTTGAATGCTAATGTCAATTGAAATGTTGTGCAAATAGTTGTATATTTAGTTCTCATGTTAATGGAAGTATTTGGTATGAAAGTTGTGTGAAATAACTAAGGTTAATACTAAAATGATAGTATACAATTGGTTAATGTTTTGTTTTATTAACATGAATCATGGAAGTACCACTATACAAATTGTTTATTCTGTGTCCAGGTATAGGTGAACCTCAAGGTCCTGAGAGGTGAATTCATCATTTGGTGCATCCTATTGTACAGTTTTATTAACTTGTAAAGCTCTTTTCATTTTGATTTAATGGCATGTATCTAGGGTTGAAATGGTTATTAGGTTGCAAATGTCCATTTTTGTATAGTTGAGTAATGGAAAATGATAATGAAATAGTTTATGTAGGGCTAAGGCCTATTTGGGTTGAATCATGAAATTGAACATGTATTTATAATTTTGATGTCATATTGAGTCTTAGTATGATGTATATTTTTGTTAAATGGCAAGTTGAAAGCAAAGAGGATTGTTGTTGTATTCTGCCTATATAATCGTGACACCACTCCATGGATGTCACTGCACTAGCCTTCCTTGTCGCGATGTCCCTCATTTGATGTCGTTACATCGCACCCCTAAAGTCGTGACTCTAGCTCGAAATGTTTTGAAAACTATGTAGTTTAGGCCTCCAATGGTCTCGGGTTATCAATAAATCTTTTGTAAGCTCTGATAAACCCCGAACCAGATTATATATTATACTGTGACAATGAAATGAATATGTTAGAGAGTATATAGAATTGAAATTAATAATAATTGTAACTGTAGTTGCTCTGGCAACAAATTTGGGAACCTATAGCTTGGACCTGGTGGTTGGGACGGGTATGGGGTATTACGATTCCTGTGTAAACATCGTAGAAAGGTTAGGATACAGTTGGTATTCCAATTATGGTCATATGTGTATTTTTGTAAGAAATTGTTATAGAGTTGGAGCAATGTCATGTCATTTGATGATTTAACTTTTGTTTTGGATAATCGAATGTACATCGTCTTTTCAGAGACTATTTTGGTGTGGTGGTGGGTTGTACATGATGCCTTCGGAGTATGCACTTATATGCCTTGGTGTGGTGTTCTATGTTTTCATGAGTACTCTTGGTGTGGTGGTGGATTTTCGTGTGTTTGAATCCATTTTACTAAGTTTACATTAGGTGACAAACTTTATATGGTTAAGTATTTGATCAATGCAAATTAATTTGAATACTAAAGCAAGGTTAACGTCTTAACATGTCTTGTTATGTTATGTGATAGTATGTAATCTGCTATAATTTGAAACGTCAAATTAGGCTCTCCATTACACTTTAGGAGCTTATTCTCGAGTAATTTGAGTGTCTTTTATATGTTTTTGTCAATTTTTAGTTTTTTTGTTAATAAATTGTTTTTATTAGTTTTAAGCCATTATTTATACCTAATAAGTTGATTGAGTGTTGTAGGGAGTCGACGGTGGCCCGAGCGTGAAGAAACCATCACTTAAAAAAGGGGTTTCACGATATTGAAGCATAAAAGTCGTGATACCCATTAAAGTGCTTAAATGAGGAGAATAGAGGCCATCTATAGTGGTATTGCGATATTAGACCATGGGTATCACGATACCAAGACCCCCAAGACTCCAAACCTCAAGACTGTTGTGAGTATCGAGATGCCCAAGCATGAGTATAGCGATATCGCTGCCTGACAAGTGAAAACTGCAGGGGCAATTTTGTATCCTAAAAAGCTTATGTCTTCTTTTTACTTAAGGGAAAAATGGTCAATGTTAGGTTAAATGCTAGTAGACAATAAATACTACTTTTTAAGCCTTTGAACTTAAATTTTTGGTGGCTGAATAGTTTCTTTATGGTTTATAGTTTTTAGGTTAGGTTTTCTTTCTCTTTTCCTTTTCTTTTCATTTTTAGTTTAGGTTTTCTTTGTTTCTTTTTAGGTTAGATCTGTTTATAGTTTTTAGGTTAAGTTTTCTTTATTTTTTCCTTTTCTTTTCATTTTTAGTTTAGGTTTTTTTTGTTTCTTTTTAGGTTAGATCTTAGTGTGATAGTTTTCTTTCTTCCTTATTATTAAAGATTTTGAAAACGAGGATGAACAAACTCTTGGGCTTCAATGGATCATCATCAATTGAATGAGCATTTTCTAAACCCTTTGCTTTCATTTTATGCTTACAATATGTTTGATAAAATGCTTGTTTGAAATTTGAGTTTGAGTATGTGCTAAATTTTTTGGATGATTGATTGTTTGGTTGTTTGTTAGCTTAAGTTGATGTCTATTCTTGATTGATTGGTTGTTCTATTATATCAAAATGCTTAATCTATATGCCTAGATAAATGAGACTAAGAGAAGAGTTTACCTTATATAGTTCAACATAATCGTGTCGAGTAGTGAGATCGAGAGGTAATCTATATGCCTATGTGAGACTGAGAGGTAACCTTAGGTGGTATCTTTTAGTCTAGGATAAGATTGACAGAAGATTCCTAACTGAAAGTGACAACTAACATAATCGATATAGGTTTATTAGTTTAATTAGCACTCAACTAATCAATCAACTATCATTTAATCATTTACATTATCTAAAACATTAGGAAGAAAATTTAGCTTAGTTAGTTTAATTAATAGTTTAATTTTGATTTTAGTTTATAAACAATTTTATTTTGACTTGCACTAATAGATTTCGACTTGATTAGATTAATAATTACTTAACTTGTAATTAACTGGTAATTAACTTGATAAACGCAATTACCCACTCGACAATCCTTTGAGTTCGACCACTTGGAATACTTTGTGTTTCGTCGAAACTATAAATATTACAACTGACATTGTACACTTGCAGTTAAAACCGATCTTCAAAATAGTTTTTCCAAAATTATTTGTTTTAATGCGCACACGTGATAGTGATCATTATGTTATATGTGCAATAATAGTTACAATGTAACGTCCCAAATTTTGAAAAAAAAATTTTGCGATTGTGACACAACTGTGTATCTGCTTCAGTGGTTATGTGTTCTGGGTGTGTGTGAGAGGTCTTAAGTTCAAGCCACGTCTTTGGCAAATTTTGGCTTTTTAATGAATAAAGCTTTACTCTTGTTCAGTAGGCCTAAGTTTGATTGTTAGTAAGTTTTCATCAGAATGGGTCTGTTGGTCTGGTGGTTAAGTGGAGTGTTAATATGTTGAAGGTTTGGAGTTCGAGTCCCTGCACGAGCGAGGGATTTATTTTTTTGCTTTGCTGCTAGTGCCGTGTAGGAGTTTGAGTTTTAGTAAAATGCTGAGTGGTGGAGTAGTGGAGAGAATCAGGGGTTATCTAGTTAGTTTAGTTTTCCCAAAAATATCATTCTCTTCCACTGATGTTTTTCTATTTTCCCTTTCCAAAATTTCCGTTTTCCATACTTTTTCTTCTTCTTTCTGCCGAAAACTACAGTGAATATCCCTCTCTTTACGTTTTTCTTTTCTCTTCCAATAGTCGTTATTGTTCGTCGTTTGGTCGCGCGCTTGGTAAGTTTTTCTTTTGGGCAAGCCTTAATGTTTTTTGATTAAGTGATTAAGTTGGAATTTTGATTGGTCGTTTTGGGCAGCATTAGTGCAAGAAGAGTGCGGTTCTCCTCTCGTGGGGTCGTAATCAATCGATTGGTGTGTTGGGTAAGTGTTAAACACTCATTCTGGGTTATGGTAAGTTTCGAGTTTCGTTATAATCGAGCGTTAAGTCAATTTTTTATCGTAAATTTGTTCAACTTTAGGTTCTAGAATGCTCGGGGGACGTTTTAGCATCAAATGATACCAGGTGTGTACCTGAAACACCGAAAATAGGGATCAACGAAAAGCTAAAAAGTATTCTGTCGACGCCACACGGGTGTGTGGTTGCCCATTTGGTAGGCCGTGTGACGAAACACAAGCGTGTGTGTGACAACCCGAATTAGAGCCTAATCGGAATAGTGGTTTCGTGACCACAAATCCGAGATAGAAATAATTATTTTATAATTATTTTGATGATTATGATATGATTGCATGATTGTGTGAAAATTTCGTGAATAAATTCTATGCCTAAAGTGCTTAAATTGAAAGTAGGGACTAAATCGAATAAGTTGCAAAATTTGCATTCTAGAAGTTTTTAGTATGAAATTGCATTGAAATATTAATTAGGAGGTCTTAAATAGCAATTTGACCAATTTTAAGTTCATGGACAAAATTAGGACATGGAAGGAATTTTTGGAAAGTTTAGTAGTAAGGGCATTTTGGTCATTTGTATATTAAATGAAATAAAATGGGAAAAATAACACAAAATTGGTTATCATCTTCATTAGTTGCTGCCGAAAATTGCTCTCCTCCATAGCTAGGGTTTCTTCAACTTTCAAGCTTCATAGTAAGTGATTTCAAGCCCCGTTTTTAATGTTCTTCACATTTTTGAAATCCTCGTAGCTCTGTTTACTTATTTCTACCATTATTTTGAGTTAGGGTTTATGTTTAAAAATTTACCCATGAATGATAGGCATGTATTTTGTTGTTTGATGGTAGAATATGAATGTTTGAAGTTAGGGGAACGATCTTTTCTAAGCGATTTTTAACGAAAATGAGCAAAACGGCATAATCGATAAAAATACCTATTGTTCATAACTATGTGTTAGAGTGATAATTTGATGTTGCCATAGAAGAGAAAAATGATCAGTAGGTCATTAAACATAAGAATAAGGGCTGAAATTAAATTTCCGAGCCTTGGGGAAAAATGGTAATTTTCTAAAAGTTAGGGGTCAAAAATGTAATTTTTGTATAATGTGATTTTTGGATTAAAATAAATATTTCAAGTCTTAAATGAGCTAAATATGTTGTTATAGATCAAGAAAGACGTGGAATCGACCTCGAACGGGGGAAGGAGAAAGTTTTGGACTAAATTGCAAAATTCCCATATTTTGCACCGATGTAAGTTTGTATGTAAATAATACATTAATTTCATTTACATTCTTATATTTCAGCCTATTATATATATATATTAGTTGATATTGAAGTATAAATCGACTATTGGAAGAATGGAAATAAGTAATAGAAAGAGAGATCCCGGTTGAACATTCGGAAAGATAGAATAAAATAGAGGGAGTGTAGCTAGGTCACATGTATGGTGCCGAGTGCACATCATGTGTACAAGAAAGCTACGAGATACTATGTAGTAGCTAGGTCACATGTGTGATACGGGATGTATCCCATGCAGACAAGAGAGCTACGTGAGAGATAAATGTAGCTAGGTCGCATGTGTGATTCCAAGTGAAGGACACCATGTAGACAAGAGAGCTACGAGACAAATCGGCTAGGTCGCATGAGTGGTACTAAGTGTTCACCATGTGTACAAGAGAGCCGAATTAAATGAAATATGATGGTGGGGCTGTGTGCTGAAACCATCAAGTATTGAGGATTAATCCGAATTGTTCAACGGGATGGTTTTGTGATGACATTGTAGTCATGGACCTACACTTGTGATATATGAAATGTGGTGAAAATGATTTGTGATATATATATGTGTGTAAGTTAAAATGAGATTAGTATAAAGAATGTGTGAAAGAGTGAAATTAGTATTAAAACTGTTTTGGACAGTAGCAGTGACATGATTTTGAAAATTCACCAAAAATAGAATAAATTTAATTAGAGATTGAATGAGATATGAAATTAAAGCTTAATGAGTCTATTTTCATATAAAAGAAACAGAGAAAGCAAAGGAATTCTATATTTTGAGATATTTACAATTGTGTGTGACTTGCTCAGGATGACTATGTGATCCCCTGTTCCAACTTTGAAAAATTATTAAAAATTGTAAAAAACAAATTAATAAATATAGTTTACATGCCTAAATTTCTTATTGAGTCTAGTTTTAAATGAAACAGGTTTCATGGTTATTTGAATTTTGTACTGAGAGAAATTCAATTCGTAGTGAACAGAGGTCAGATCAGTTGAGCTGTGTAACAGGGGAAACTTTAACTAATAAACTGTACTAATTGGCTGAACCAAAAATTCTAAAAAAAAATTTAGTGAGAATTTTTATGAGTCTAGATTCAAGGAAATTTTACGGATTTGAATTTCGAGTTTCGCAACTCGATTTATGATTTATTTAGTGATCATGACGCAGGAGGGACAGCTTGATCAAATTGGAGTAAACAATAAAATTTAAAAATATGATATAATTGAGCTATGTTGTAAACATGTTAGATTCCTTATTTGTTATTTATATACTTACTTACTAAGCTATATGCTTATCTTCTTTTCTTTTTCTTGTCTTATAGAGTTACTAAGCCAGATCGGGAATTGAAGATCATCGGAGACCCATCCACACTATCAATACTTTTTGGTACTTTGTAAACACTATTTTGAAATATGGCATGTATAGCAGACTTAGTTATTTTGTTACATGTCATAAATGTCTAGGTTTAAATTACTACTTATAGTATCAAACTAATCATTTTGTATGAAGCCTTTGAAATTAGCTTGTATTGTTAATAGCATATGTTATAATGATCAAATTGAAAGCTATATTTTTGTTGGGTTTTATTTAATAGTATTTACTATAATTTGTTAATACCTTGTACCCTGTTCCGGCGGCGGATACGGGTAAGGGGTGTTACAGTGTGAGCGGCGAGCCAGGCCGTGTGCGCATGACACGGCCGTGTGATGGCTAGGCAGGCCGTGTGTGACACATGAGCTCAACCAATTTGGGCCGTGTGGGCCATACGGGCATGTGGGCTGATACGGGTGCACCACACGGGTGTGTGAGATTCTGGGCTAGGCCGTGTGATCCATACGACCAAGGCCAGTTAGGCTGTGTGGGCCACACGGGCATGTGAGCCCAATTTAGTGATTTGTTTGCTAAGGTTGCACGGGTCACCCGAGACGACTGTGAACCTACTGTGGGGTTGGTAAGTAATGCTTTGATTCCCTAATTGACTGAATGATATATGTATGACTGTTTACTGAGCATGGTTAGAATACTGTACTAATTATATGCATGATACTATGCGATACCATGCCATGACTGTATGTTGCATTGCATGGGGACGGGATGACATATGAGGAGGAAGTGTTCTGAAAGACTTTAAGCCTAATATACTGGCAGCTCAGCTACAAATTACTGTCTAGTGCTGTTTTCGGTGCTATTTTGGAGTGTAGGGTTGGGTGGGTTGATTATATCCCCACATGGAGTGTAGGGTTGGATGGAGATGGTGTGTAGAGGTTGGCTGGGTAGGACTTGTTTACTGCATAATTTGTTACTGTACTGATTACTGATACTGTAATGGGCCAAGGCCCAAATGCATGATTGTTTTTGTATTGAGATTGGCTAAAGCCCTAACTGATACTGTCACTGATACTGAAAAGGGCTTAGGCCCAGACTAAGTTTATTTTGTATACTGTCTGTTTGTTTGCACGGGGAATTATACACTAAGTTTATATAAATTCACCCCTTCAGCTTAATCTGTGCAGTTAATTCCCAGACTTGACGAATCGATGTAGAGGAGGACTTGGCGGTGGCCACACAAACCTAAACTTTTTCTTCAACTTTGGGTATTTAATTTTTAATTATATTCTGGGGTAATTTTTATGTAAATTGCGGACTTTCTGGGACTTTTACTTAATTTGGGTTATTATTTATTTTTATGGATTTATAACTGCTAAGATGTTTAAAAACTTGGTTTTCAAAAAGGCAAAATTTTCTCTAAACATGCGATTTACTCAAAATGGTCTTTAAAAGCTTCCACAATGAAATGTGTAAAAACGTACGACTAGATAAGTAACTATTTTGGGGTTAACAAGTGTAAACAAATGGAAAATTATTTTATCGTAACAACCTAGTTTCAAACGCTATCATGTGGCATCGCCAGATTCGGCCATAACGTCTAGGCTAGGTTTGGGGTGTTACATATAATGTTTGACATAATTATAAATTCTTATGCTTAAATTTCCTTACGAGTTGTAGTTGTGAATATTAATTGTAACGCTTATGTTCTTACGACATTTGGTATGCTCACCTCCAGCAAGGTAAGTGTTACGTGTGAATATAATATGTGATCTGTGCAAATATACACATCAATTTAAGTAATAAAGTGATAAGTGAGTATCGTTCCCACAAGGATCAGATCGAGGAACAAAAGTGGTCAAGTTATTATAATAAAATGCGATTAATGCTATGGTAAAGCTATGGTAAGTATGTAATGGCAATTAAAGGAATAATGATGTGTGCAATATGTGTAACTAATAAATAATTGGAAATGACATGGCAATGCAAGAGTAAAACTGCAATGACAATTATGAAAATAACTATGCGAATAATAAATAAATGGAAAAATAAACAACTAAGAATGTGATGACAAAGATACTACGGAAAGGGATAAGGGATAAAGGATAGATGATGTTGATATGGAAGGTCAGGATTACCCAGAATTGACCCTTACTATTAATAATACGTTGGCAAAATCGTATCTACTTTACTGTACATAAGAGTTCTAAAATGGCATGCCTCTCAGGAAAGAAAAACCTCAAGTTACTTTGCCTGTGTCTATAGGCTTTTTAGATATCTTGCATGGGTTCCTTCTGTATGATCATGACTTTATTTCTAGATTCAGCTACAAGTGTCTATCGAATACTTGCGCATTTCATTTAATTTTAATCCAACCAATCCAACCCTTTCGGAATTAGAATCAAATTATAAGTATGAAAACACTCTTTCATATCTAAAGATCGTTTGCATTTTAATTAAGAAATAAGAACAATCAAATGAAGCAGTAAAGTAAATTAGAGATATACTGCATCCACAAAAATAGTTTAAGGTTTCATCCAAAGTAATCCCAACCCTATGAGATTTAGCTCATAGGCTGGGAAATAAAATTCCAAACCAAAATATCATCTGACATTGTGTTCAACTACTTCAATCCAAGTTTTCGAAGGAATACTAACGGAAATAACAGAAGAACTTTAGGAAACAACTTTTGCTTACCCAGTCCACACTTCGACAGCACATCATCCTATGATGGCCAAGAAGGACTACCTTCGACTTCCTTTCCTTTACGCAGCCAAACCCTTATTTACGCCTAATGATCTCTCCCATTTTTTTTTCTTCGTCCCCTTTTTGGGTTTCCTCCTTTGACTTTTTGTAAGCTTTTCCCTAGGGTAAATCCAACAACCCATGTTTATCTTTTCATCTTTTTAAATTTTTTTTTTCAACAACCCAATATTATCTTCTCCTTTTTTAAATTCTTTTTTTTTCTAGGATAAAAACCAACAACCTAAGATTATCTTCTCCTCTTTTTTAGGTAGATTTTTATGCTACAAGTACAGTTAGGCTGAAACTAATATGAGTTGAGTGTTGACTCGGTCTTCCTGGAATTGCCACGATGTTCGTACTGACAAAATGTATAACCTTTTGCCCCGGCAAACCTTCACTCCTTTATTTCTCATTCCTCAACCTGCACTTGCCAAACCACTTAAAACACTGCCTTTCCACAAGCAATTAAAAGTACCTAATATTTAAACATAGTCTAGGCTTCTAATGAAATGATGAAAATACAAATGAAATGTCCTAAAATGCAACTAAATGTACCTAAGTACAAGCAATTAGCTAGGTCTAAAGGCATGAAACATAACTCTTTTCAAGAGTTATCAGTAAGTATAGTGAATTCCATTTGAACTTACTAAGCATTGTATGCTTACGCATTGTTGTTTTTGCATGTAGATTGTTGATTCGTGGATCATTAAAGCCTAGCTCAATCTAGGACATCACACTATCATAAAGACCTATAAGAGTATGAAAGTGGCATATTTTAGCTCATGGCATGTACTAGAGTATCTACATAAGTAAATATGTTAATTTCATATTACTTGGTCTTTGTGTTGAATGTTACTTAAACTTGAGCTTGGAAGCTCAACTTGTTATTTCACCACCATATCCTTCTTTCGATCATTTGATGATATGCATATTTATTTTTCTTTAGAGATTTTTGATAATGGATTTAAGGTGTTTCATAATAGTTTTAAAATCATCAAGGAATACCTTGAAGCCATCATTAAGAAAATTCTATGTTATAGTGAGTTCTTAATGGATATTTTAATGTTTTTAATCAATTCTAAGTCTTGTAATGTACTTGAATGAATCTGAGGTGTTTTAGTATGATTTTTAGGTCTTTAGAACTTAAAATTTTGGTCCTCTGCACCCTGGGTTCAATACACATGGTGTAGGTTTCAATTCCTAGTTGAAATAGGGCTAAAAATGCATCCTAGGTGCCTAGAGTTTGGTAACCTCGTCAAAGGTATCGCACCCGGGGTCAATAAAATGTTCCCTGTAATACTTGGGGTGCTAATAGTGATACTACACTATTTTGTGGAAAATGAGCTCTCCAAGGTTCGTATATGGTCCCAGACACCTCCAAACACCCTTAAATTGATTCAAAATGGTTTTAACATGATTCTAAAACTCAAAAAATGATTTTATCTATTTGCTATGATTTTATAAAATGTATTTTATAAATTAATTTCTTAAATTAATTCGAGATTTTTGACATAAAAGTGGTCTAGTGGTGTCTCCCATTCATACCGTTCGTCGGGATGAGTGAAGGGTGTTGCATAGGATTTATGTGCTTAGGGTAGTTATTTTATCATTATTTACTTGTAATGTTTCAAACTATTTTTTTTAATAATATTTCCATATGATTATTTAATATAATTTATAATATTGTTTTTAACGAATTTTACATGAAAATCAAAATGAATAAAAAAAATTGGTTCATTGATTATTTAAGATTTTGCTAATATTAAGTTGCATTACAAAGAATGCGTGCAATGCAAAAAAATAAATTATATTACTAATAACCTAAACGATTTGTGCTCTATGGGGTCATGATGAACAAGGGACCTATTTTAAGACAAATATGTCGGCTATAAGTTCGCTTGCAACGATAACTTATTTTATTTACTGGAGTTGGATTGAGTCTCAACGATAGAGATATAGTGCAGTTGTTTGCATTAAAATACATTGGACAATATCTAATTTAATTTAGTCTCACATCCATTTATAAATTAATTCATATGTGATATTTATAGTGTGATTTACCTAAATTATGATAAATGAATAACTATGTGTAGACACCTATTTTTTTTTCCATGATCTATATTGATTTTTACGGTGATTGCACTTCAAATTCGTCAATAATGGGCTTCGATATTGGTTTAGGAATTATTTGACTTCTTTTATTTAATTTTAAAATAAAAATAAAAATAAAATTTAAAATTAATTTTAAGGATTAAATTGAAGTTTTAAAATTTAGATTGGTAACCGAAATCATTTTTTTTTTCAAAATATCATATAAAAACCACATTTTATTCTAATTGGATTTAAATTAATTTTAAACCCAAATTGAATTATCATATTAACAAAATCCGATGTAAAAGGATCGATAAAATTGATCAATAATCGAATTTTGAATAAAATTAAATGGTTACTTTTAAATTATTTATTTATTAATTTAGGTTAATATTATGAAAGAAACTCCAAATATATTTAAAGTAAAATGTTTCAAAAATTTCTAAAATTTGTAGTCTACGCCCTAGTTTAATTCCAATATCAATTATTCGCCAAATTCAAGAGTCCAGATTCAATTAACGATCAATGCCCAAAATAAGTTATAGTTAAGGTATTTTTTTCTTATACCTGTACCATCTTTAAGGGTCCAATGATACCCTCAATAAAAGGAGAAGGAATAAGAGGTGAAGGTGAGAGAAGAAGAAGAAGAAAGGAAAAAGCTAATGAAAGTGGAAGGGAAAAGATAAAAATGAAACTTTCTGTTCAATCCTCTTTCTACTCTTTTGAGGGATCATCTGGGTCCCATTTTGTCCAAATTTGAGGCTAATTTGAATAAAGGAGACGTGGTAGAGGGGGAAAACATCAAAACTATTTTTGATCTATTTATATATTTATGCATATGTATATTAAATTTTTATGTATTTATAAATATTGAATTTATATACATACATTATATTTTTCTAATTTTTTAAAATGACTTTTTTTTTTATGATTTTTATATAAAATTAAGATCAAATAGACAAAAACATAAAAGTTGAAGACTAATTTTTTATAAAACCAATCTAAAAAATGTTAGTTTCTAAATTATACATTTTATAGTTGAGTAACAAAAATAAAAATTTATTATAAATATATATTTCACAATAATATACAAATTGGGATAATATGATACGACACATGTAAAAAGCATGTGAATCATAGATAAATTATGTTTGGTGACTTTTTTTTGTTCTTTTGCTTAATGTGTTTAGTAATAAGTTGTCAACAACAACCAAAAAATCATAATCTATTTATTCAAAAAAACGTGTACCAAAAAATTATTTACTAAAAGAAAAGAATCATAATCAATCTATGGACTTTGGACCTAGAAGAATTTTACATAAAATAAAATATGGCAGAATTTTTTAAATATGCTGAAATTTTTTTGGAGAAATTATGTTGTTTTTCTAAAAAATTATCCATTTATAATGTTTTTGGAGAGAGAAAGGAAAACGCACCCTGTAGGACGTATTTTGACTTCAATAAAAATTATTTTTTTTCTTGTGGTTGGAAATTAGAAGTTTGTAAATTTATTTTTGTTAGTGTTTGAGAGAGACATGATTATAGTTTTAAGGAATGTCTGAATTTACGGTCGTGTCGTACAGTTGGGTGACATACAAATTTCATTTGCCATGTGAGTATGGAGCCATCATTGGGAAGCCGGATCACGTTGCAAATCAAGGTCCTAGTTGAAGGTGATTCTACAAATTAGGGTGAAGTGTAACTAGAGCTTCAAGTTTAAAAAGGTTATTTTTTCAAAGGAAGGAGCATAAATAGGGCCGCAGTTGGCAGTGGTTATGCGGGCAAGACAACTAATTTTTCCTTGTCAGAGGAGGATGCTTTATAAAACCCAAACGGACGTATGAGGAAGAAAAATGTATTGGTCTTTTAGTATAATAAATTATTTTGTTTTATCCATGTGCGGTGGCCACGTTATTATAACATGTGACAATACAAATTACTTGAATATACTGGAAGGCCCATGCGTTTTTCTTCCTTGCACTTCCATGTGGGTTTTATAAAGTTGCTCCTCTGACGAGGAGAAAATGGTTGTTGTGTCAGCATAACCACCGCCAACTAGGGCCCTAATTATGCTCTATCCTTTGACAACATAACATTTGTATACTTGAAGCCCTAGTTACACTTCAACTTGAGACAGTATAATCAACATCAACTTGGACCTCAAGTTGCAAAGTGATCTTGGTTTCTCAGGTGATGGTGCAATACTCACATGACAGGTGAAATTTGTAGGTTACTAAGCTTCATGAATCACCATAAACCCAAACACAACTTAAAAATATGACCATGTCTCCCTCAAAATGAGAGAAAAATAAATTTTTAACCCAAAAATTTTAACACGCAAGAAATAGAAATAAAAAAAACAATTTAAACGAGACTGAGATATGAGTGAGTAGGGGATGAGAGTGTGCATTTATATAGGGGATGGGGTAAGGTAAAAAGAGAAAAAGTTTAATTCCAATATCAATTATTGGCCAAAGTCAAAAGTCCAAATTCAATTTAAGGTTTGATTTTCAGTCAATGCCCGAAATAAGTTAGAGCTAAGGTACTTTTTCTTATGCTTGCAACATCCTTAAGGGTCAGTGATACCCTCAATGAAAGGAGAAGAATGAATAATAGGTGAAGGTGAGAGAAAAAAAGAAAGGGATGAAATAGAGAAAAAAAAAAGAATAGAAAAAAGAAGAAGAAGAAGAAGAAGAAGAAGAAAAGCTAATGAAAATGCAAGGGAAAAGATAAAAATGGAACTTTTTTTTCAGTACTCTTTTGAGGGTTAATCCGGGTCCCATTTTATCCAAATGTGTGGCTAATTTGAATAGAGGAGACGTAGTAGAGGGGAAAAGCATCAAATTTTTTTATTATTATCTATTTTTATGTATTTATGCATATATATTAAATTTTTATGTATTTATGCATATATTAAATTTTTATGTATTTATAAATATTGAATTTATATACATATATTATATTTTTCTGATTTTTTAAAAATGAATTTTGATTTTTATGATTTTTATATAGAATTGGGATTAAATTGATAAAACCATAAAAGTTGAAGATTAAATATTTATGAAACTAATCTAAAAAAGTTGATTTCTAAATTGTACATTTTTGTAGTTGAGTAATCAAAATAAAAAATTATTACCAATATATATTTCACAATAATATACAAATTGGGATAATATGATTTGGTACAAGTAACAAGCATGTGAATCATATACAAATTGTGTTTGGTGACTTTTTTTGTTCTTTTGCTTTAATATGTTTAGCAATAAGTTGTCAACAACAACCAAAAAATTATAATCTATTTACTAAAAAAAAAACGTGTACCAGAAAATTATTTAGTCAAAAAAAAAAACATCATAATCAACCTATTGACTTTGGACTTAGAAGAATTTTACATAAAATAAAATATGGCAGAATTATCCAAATATGTTGAATTTTTTTTTTAAGAAACTATGCTAGTTTTTTTAAAATTTATCGATTTACGTTATTTTTGGAGAGAGAAAGGAAAAGGCACCTTATAAGAAGCGTTTTCACTTTGCTAAATTTTTTTTCTTGCGGTTGGAAATTAGAAGTTTATAAATTTATTTTTGTTCGTGTTAGAGATAGACATGGTTATAGTTTTAGGAAATGTTTGAATTTACGGTGGTGTCGTAAAGCAGGGTGACCAAAATTCATATGTCATTTGAGTATGGAGCCATCACCCGGGAAGCCGAATCATGTTGCAACTCAAGGTCCTAGTTGAAGGTGATTATATGGTCTGGGGTTGAAGTGTAACTAGGGCTTCAAGTTTACAAAGGTTATGTTGTCAAAGGATGGAGCATAAATGGGGCCGTAGTTGATAGTGGTTATGCGGGCACAACAACCAGTTTTTCCTTGTTAGAGGAGGATGCTTTATAAAACCCAAACAAACATACGAGGAAGAAAAACATACTGGCCTTTTTGTATAATCAAGTATTTCGTTTTATCCATGTCCACTAAAGGTGGTGATCTCGTTATTATAACCTGTGACATAATTGAGGTGTAATAGGTTTTACTAATAAGGTCACTGCCTTTGGTAGGCATGGACAACACGAATTACTTGAATATACTGGAAGACCCCTGCGTTTTTTTCTTGTACTTCCGTGTGGGTTTTATAAAGCATGCTCATCTGATGAGGAGAAACTCGTTGTCGGGCCCGCATAACCACTACCAACTAGGGCCTCAGTTATGCTCCATCCTTTGACAGCATAACCTTTGTAAACTTGAAGCCCTATTTACACTTCAACCTGAGACGGTATAATCACTGTCAACTTGGAGCTCGAGTTGCAAAGTAATCTTGGTATCTCAAGTGATGGTATCATACTCACACGATAGGTGAAATTTGTAGGTTATTGAGCTCCATGACATCACCGTGAACCCAAACACAACTTAAAACTATGATTGTGTCTTACTTAAAGCGAGAGAGAAATAAATCTTTAAACCTGAAAATTTCAACATATAAGGAATACAAAAAAAATTTTAAACGAGATTGAGATATGGATGAGTAGCGGATGACAACATGCATTTATATAGGGGATGGGGCGAAGTAAAAGGGAAAAGTTTTATTTTATCCCAGGAACCTCGGGTTGCAGGGGCTCATAAGGAATCAAGTTTGCCTAGGTGTTGAAATGGCCAAAGAGAAAATGCTCCCTGGGGGCGTTTTCTTTCTATGTGTTTCAACCACCAAACTTGATTTCTTGTGAGCCCTTGTAACCCTAGATTCTTGGAATAAACTTGATTGGGGAAAATGTAGAAAGCACACGTGTAGAACTCGCATGCTCCTTTAAAGTTGGTACAGGATAAGAACCGGCAACACAAGCTAAAAGGTCATCTAGAGTTAACCCGGATATGAGACAATATGGATACTCAGGAGCGACGAGACACACCGAGGTTATGTGGTTACTATAGGAACCCAGAGCATATAAAGTCAATATGTCCACAAAACTCGGGAGCATCGAGGAGAAAAGCTAATTAAAACACTAACTCATGCAGTGAAAACACTAATTTATTCGTTTATTCATTAATTTTTCTTTAAAATGTAAGTTAATATTAATTATTGAAGTAAGATATATTATAATACACAAGCCAACGTTTTAATCTTTTTCTAAACCTTTTGAACAATTCTTTGTTTTATCAAAATATTGTACTTAACAAATGGACAGAGAAAAACTTAAATAAAAAAGTAACATAAATACTTGTAAATTTTAAACTCATAATATGATATGGTACAAAGCAAACCAATTTAATAAATTTGTTTCGTATACTGTAAATAAGTGTACATTTGGAATGTAAAACAAAGCATACAATTTGGGAAAATTACAAATAACATAATCATCGGCATCCTGAATGTGTTCTACAACCAAGTGGGTGTTAAGCACGCTTGGGGTTTTGTCCCACTATTTGGGTTAGCGGCTCTTTATAGACTTCGTCTTCATCTTCACGTGCACGTTGACGTTAATCACCACAATCATCTCTTTCCTTCGTCGTTGGCTGCGATCATGTCCTAACCGCCCATCATGCATCTCCCCTATTTGAGTTGGTGGTTGCAAGAATGATCCACCTCTGTAGAACAACGATGTTAGGGGTATTTGCGACACTATCAACAGATGACTATATGGTGTTGCATGGATCAATTACAGATAAATGGTGGGAATTGTCGGTGATAACGAATGTATCGGTGTTTATGGTGAGATCAACATGTAATATGATACAGTGGATGGCGATCATGCAAAATATATCCTTGGAGAAGGTGTTGATGCATGGAATGATTGCCAGTGTTATGGCATTTGTGTAAAATAAACTGGTGATAAATGTGTTGATGCAGGGAATGGTTGTATGTGTTGTGGTGCTTGTGTAAAATAAGCCAGAGTTGAAGGTGTTGATATGGGGAATGAGTGTGCATGTTGTGATGTTTGTGTCAAATAGATTGGGTTAGAACCAAAAATAAATAAACCATACAGACCAGGAGGTTGCACAGCAATCAGGTCTTCCGGTACGTATAGAGCTGATGTTGATCCCCCCGCGACATATTCTCTCGACCTAGGATTGATGGTCCCTCATCTTGGCCTCTTACGACAATGTTACCTATTCCTTTCTGAATCCGACAGTAGATACGGCTTGCTTTTATATCTGAACCAATCTATGTAATCTAGAGATGTCGCCAACTCCGGTGTGAAAAATCCTACATTGCCAAATCTTGATATACTTCTTGTGGAATGTTGGCCAATATTCTTCGAGTCTCCCCTGCATCTCGATCTTGTACAGGTCATCGAGTTCCTGGGGTGGTGGCGGAATACGTTACATACAATTAAACTATTGCATCACTTAGTTAGATTCGTGCATCTCAACTGTCACAAAAATGATCAATGGCACTTTCACGTGCCAGATGTTGCGATTGGCCAAAATTTTGGCTGGGACGCATTCTTGAATCCTCGGATTCACATATGACATCCATACAAAATGTAGTACGAATTTACAAAGTTTAGCATATGCCTACTATTTAATTTCAAATGTTAGAATAAAAAACTGATAACTTTGAAATTCATAAACTAACCTCCTCTTCGGTTTGTTGATCTAAAACTAGTCGGATATTTTCGAGCTCAGTCGGTATACCACTGAGTATCGTGGGGTTTTCCACCTCTTCAAATAATATGTTATTTCAAAATTACAATAATGAAAAATAAAAGCGGTAATGATATTATCGAATGAATTTTACCATATTACGAGTGGGAATTTGTAAGGTAGTTCCACTCGGGGGGTAAAAATGGTAGTTGATACCATGCCCACAATTGAAGAAGGAGCATGCAATTGCCAAGCTAATTTTTTCTGGTATCATTGCTCGCCACATTTCTCAGTATAATGTCGCCAGCACCGTTGATCCCCAACTAAGCCGTCCCGCTTCTTTCAAATCGACTAGTAATAGTAGCCACCTTAAATGTACCAAATTGTGAGATTTATCTGGCATTAGCAGACCCCCAATCAACCTCAAGATGAATGTGCACGTGAATTGATCTTTTTCAACGTCACTCGGTGAAGCCTTGATAATTTAGAAGTTGTCTTTCAACCATTTTATCTCGATTTGACTACCCCTAAACTTTTTCGGCACCTTTCCTAGTAGTTTCTCATATGTTGCACTCTAATCGACATTAATCACTGGCCCTGTAATGATTTCCCCATCGACAGGTAAACCGAGTTGTAAAATAATGTCCTCGAGTGTAATTATACACTCAACACAGGAAAGATGGAATATGTATGTTCTCGTTCTCCATCTTTCAACCAAAGCATTGATATGTGGGGGATCAAATTTAGTCCCCCCGAGTATGTGAGCCATGTATAAAAAATTTAATGATATTTTCTTACCATTTGTAATTGAACGTTGGAGATATGTTTGTCATCCAAACAAATAAGTTGATTTGTCATTTAAAAATTATAACGAATAAAATAAAATCGAAGAGAATAAAATTTAGAAAAAAAATTTTAAAAAATAATTTAGGATTGAAAATTGAAAATTGAGAATTTAGATAGAGCAATGAGTATTGAGTATTTAGTTGAAAAGAATGAAGTTTGGATGAGTTTATATAGGAAAATTTCTGGCTATTGAAATCCTTTTAGCTGTTGGAAAAGTTACCGTTGGAATAGCTACTATTGAAAGGAAAACGCATCTTAAAAGGCATGTTTTCATTGCCACATCAGTGAAAACACGCCCTGTAGGATGTATTTTTATTCTTTCTCCTAAAAATGTGTCATGTAGGACGTGTTTTAACTGATGTGGTAGTCAAAATGCGTCCTATATGACGAGTTTTCTTTTCTCTCTCCAAAATCAGTACAAATCGGTAATTTTTAAAATTTTCAGCCTACTTTCTCAATTGTTTTTTTTAACAAATTTATAAAAATTTACCATAAAATATTAACAGGTGAATATCAACTTTTATATTAAGAGTTGAAATTAAGTTATAAACTATTGGTGGGATGGAAATAAAATTTTATTATTATTGTAATTAACAACAATTCTCTTTTTTATTTTCTTTTTGAAAGAAAACTGTATTATACTTGAAGGTTAATAGCGTGTTACACGATGGACTGATGAACACTTTGTGGTTTTTCTTCAATCCAGTACAAATGAGAAAGTAAATTCAAGCTAAGCTTGACAAGTTTTTGGGTCCCTTTGTTCAGTCTCTTTTAGTATGGAAGATTGGGTATTCTTCCATAATTGGTCCCATTATTAAGAGATCTTTTTCTAAAGATAGAAGATTTTTTTTTGACTTAGGTAGCGTCTTATTCCAGTATGATGTGCCTAAACTTCATTTCCTGAGCAATTTCAAGAGCTTTTAATGCTGCACCAAATTTTGCCATAATAGGGTTATTAGCTTGGTTAAGTTTGAGTGTTGCTGCTCTCATTATAAATGTTTTGTGATCCATGATAACCACTCCAATTCCCCCATTCTTACTAGAAGAGACAAAACTAGCATCGAAGTTAATTTTCAAGTAAGATTCCTTTAGAGCTTTCTAGTAAACATTCTTTGGCTTTGCTTTTAGGCTGTAAATGAATAAAAATGAAGGCATTTTAATAAGTTTTGACCTCTCCAAAATGCTTTTGATTGATTATTTTATATTTCTGAATTTTATAGAATTTCTAGAGTAAGCAAGAATCTATCAAATACCTCTTGCTGGAGGACTTTTGCCACCTTTTCAAGCCAGTTACTATAGTTTTGCATTGGTTCACAACAAATATCAATGGGCATGAGACTCAATTCTAATGTTTTTCGGGGAATGGGACAGTTTTTTGGCACATGAATCTCAACTTCGACAATCCCATTACATCGCGCACAAAAGACTCAGCATTGATTCTATCTCTAATTTTCTATGTTGTAGAGAGGATCCCATGACATAATCTCCATTCGAAAGCTTCGACTTTTGTGGGGACTTGAGATCTCTATATGTGTTTCCAGATAAACCTGTGAAGCCTAAAAGAAGCTTCCCTTTTGTAAAGGCATCTATAGCCACTTTTAACCGAGTAGTGCCCATTATGTTCAAGCCTTGAGTTAAAGTTCCTTGGCATCCAACAATCCCTCCATATGTGCACCAAGTGGCCATTTCAAAATCTCCATCTTGTTCCAAGTTGTAAGACATCTTTTTATTGCCATAAGCTCCTTTGTGTAAACAATGGATAAGAACCCAACTTCAATTCAAGAAAAAAAGAGTTAGGAAAGTACTTAATTTTTAAGACCTTGAAACAAAAGGTATCGTTTGTTAGAAAAATCAGTTTTCACAATGATTTTTTTTTCAAAACTCAAGCCTTTGTGTTATTTATAGAAATAAACTTTATCAAATTATTTTTTGTGTTATTGGCTTAACAATTTTGGTTGATTCTCATCTTTCAACCAACACAATCTTCTCCAATATTCTTGAACTCTCGATTTGCTTAAAAGGTGAGCTCTAATTCTCAAACTGATCATGCACAATGAAAACTTTTAAATTTTCCAGTGAGGAAAATTAATTCTCTCTATTGTCATGAAACCTAACTTGAGATCTCACGAAAATAGAATTTATTTTGAAAGAATAAATCTCACTATTTTTCACAGAATAACTCAATAAAGTGTTTATTTGACTTATCTCATAGTTCCTATTTATAGGGAAAAATCACAAAAGTTCTACTTGAGTAATAGGAGAAAAAATAATATTTTAATAGAAACACATATAGTCCCGCTAGGTCTACATGGTGGGTGGCAGCACACATAGTGGTATATCGCAGTGTGCCGCCCACCCTACTTCTAGTAGACTTTATTGGGCATTGCATGTATTCGGTCCAATTTTATGTATTATCCAATCTTTAAACCAATTCATATAATTTAACTATCCCAATAACTAATTTTCTATTCTCAAAATACTATTTATTTAATTAATTTAAATAAATTTAATTGATTCTCTTAATTAAATTATTTTCTTAATCCAATTCTAATCTCATTAAAGTCATAACGACTTTACCGTACTAAAATCTGTGAGTAAATAATTTTTTTTGTCTCGTTTCGTAAAATTGTTCTAACAGCTTAATTTAATTTCCACTTTGAATTTCAATTATTTAATTACAATTAATGAAATAATAATTCAAAGAAACTAAATTAATCACTAAGTCATCATTTGTTTCTTTGCGAGAAAATGCATTCACTGCAAATAGTGATATATATAAGCAATCCATTTCTCTTTTTGTTTGTAACACCCCTAACTCGTCTCCGACGCCGGATTAGGCTTATGAAGTATTAAGACACATATCAAAGCATTTAACATCGTTAAGTCATTCATTTATTAATTTAAATTTAAATATTCAAAATTAAATGTTATTCATAGCAGAAATACATTTACAGACCTTAAATCGAGTTTACCGGGCCTTAAAATTAGTTTGGGATCAATCAATGATTAATTTGAAACAAAACAGAAAATTTTAAAAAAATCTGGAAATTTTGAAAACAGGAGTTGCACAGTTGTGTGGCCAAGCCGTGTGGCTCAAGAACATGGTCGTGTAGCCAAACTGTGTACAACTCAAAATGAAGGTCACACGACCATGTCGCAACTCGTGTACAAATCGAAATAGGGTCATACAAGCATGTCGCAGGCCGTGTCCCAGACCGTGTGAGTATTTGAAATGAGGTCACACGACTGTGTCGCCAGCCTGTGTAACTCTCTGTGACTGTTTGGATAAACTTGCACTTAAAAAATAAAGAAGACACACAACCATGTATGTAGGTTGTGCGTGGCACACGACCATGTGACAGTCCGTGTCCCAAGTCGAGTGCACCTTAAATTGCTTCTAAAACAAGCCAAAACACTACCCATTTCTTAGGTTCCAAGCCAAAACAAAATCATCTATTTACAAACCTTCAAAACACATTCAAACAAACTTAAAACATACCAAATCATTCAACCTAAGTGTCTAACCAATGTGCCCTCATTGACACCAGAATTCAATTATCAAACCAAATTGCATTCAAAACTCACAAGTCCATACAGTAACACATACCAAACTTGCCATTTCATCCAATCCATTCATATCTACTTCTTCCATAATCTATTCATTCATAAATAGCATATACCAAAATGACCAAAACGTATATATACATGGACCTTTACAACCCAAAAACTAAAAGCATAAACAAGTGAGCCAAAAACCAAGTTTACACGACATCATCATCCAAGTACAAAATGCATCACATGGGATAAGTATTCAAATACATACAAGATATCTATTACATGCCAAATAACCTAAAGATAAACTTGTCAAAATCTGCCGATAGATCTCTAGATAGTGTGATCTTTAAGTTGATCCAATTTCCTGATTCCATAAAACAATATCTACAGAGAAACAGGAAAAATGACACGAGTAAGCTTCTATAAGTTTAGTAAGTTCAACGGTTAAAATGATAAAACTTACCAAATAAACATATCATTACACAATACAGTTAATAAACAATAATCTTGTCAACCATAACCAATCAACAGGTGAGTCTTTATGTTTATACACATATTGTATAATCTGATCAATAAAACTAGATCATTCAATACCAACTTATTTTATATATTCAAAAGATCATGTAGGTATTTATAAGATTAAACAACAAACTATATAAACATTGAAAACCTGCCCGATGAATGAGATAACGGATTAAGATATGCGGTTAACCATCCAGAACACACTAGAACGCTTAAACGAGCTTAACCAACCAAAAACGCACCTGGGCACTAAGTGCCTAGCCTGTAGGCTAACATCCCTCCAAAACACATCTAGACACTAAGTGCCAAGCCCGAAGGCCTTACATTCGCCCTCGATAACACACCAGAATCACTGTAAATATAACACGATAGTCCGCAACAAATGCTGAACTTCGATATATTTAGAGGTCAATAACAAATCAATAATCACTATCTTATCACAAGTCAAACTCGTACCGCATGCAATAAAAATATATTGGTATGCCAATTGTATCCTATGCTACGTTCATCCGACTCAATATAACATTGAATAACAATATTTAAATCAATTGCTTTCTTGACTCACATCAATTTATTACAATTAAATTATATTATAATATCTATGTAACAACCTAATTTTCAATGGTGTCGGAAACAGTGGCTTGAGATCACTAAAATCTGACAAATGAGCTAAAAAAATTTATTATTTAATGTTTATGAGCAATTTATGAATTTAGGAAAAAACTATTAATTAGTGGTTTATGTTTTAGAAATATTTATTAGATTAATTGGTTTCGAAAATGAGGAAACGAGAACTCGATTTCATAAAATGAGTTGTAAATATTTTATAAATATTTACAGAGTGTTATTAGGTTAGTATTAAAGTTTTGTTAGAACATTTTAACGTTTTGATAGTTAATTAATTAAAAAGGACTAAATTGAAAAAGGTGCAAAACTTGTCAATTAAAGAAATAGGGATTTAATAGCTTAAGTGGTAAGTAAGGGAAGACCAAAAAGGCAATTACACATTTTTAGAAGGCTGAAAGGGTTTGAGCAGAGAAAAATCATGAAATTTTATGACTTAGGGGCAAAATGGTCATTTGGGAAAATAAAGTAAAAATAAAAACAAGTGACCAAATTGAATCTAGACATTTCTTCATCAATCTTCAGCCAAAAACAACCATAGGAGGTCCTCCAAAAGCTGGTTTTTGATATTTTTACTACATGTGAGTTCAATTCTTGCTCTTTTCTTGAAATATTTATGTTTTTTGAGACTTTTATAATTAGGTCCAACTATTTAATTCTTTAGTTTTTTATTTCATGGGTGATTTTGAAAGTTATCATTGATAATGCTGGAATTTTATGATGAATTAATAGGGATTTGAAGCTTTAATTTTATTATTTATCAAGTGATTTCAATAGAAATTAATTATTAGGACCAAAAGGTGAAAAGATTGAATCTTAGGGTTTAGTGTTAAATTGTGTTTATCAAAGGTTGTGTAATAGCTTAGAATATTTAGATAAAGTGTTAATTGAGAAAAATTAGCTTATTTGGTGGGAAAATTGATAACAGACTAAATTGTAAAAACTGTAAAAGTTAGGGTAATTATGTAATTTCAAAAATTGAAGTGCATAAATTGTGAAGTGAATTAGAATTGAATTAGATGCTAATGGATGAATAATTTTATATTATAGATCAAGAACCCGAAGAAAATCGTGAAAAAGGAAAATTAGCTTAATAATCTCTGAATTACAACAAATTCTACAAATTTGGCCTAGGTAAGTTCATATGGTTGAAATTTCATGATTAATTGTTAATTTACGAATGATATAATGTATTATTTCATATTTTATTATTGAATTATATTATTGTAAAAATATGGAAATTGAATTGAAAGTTTAAATTAAGTGGAATGCATGATTGAATACGATCGTTCCGTGACACAATATGAATTGACGTATAAGACCATGGTTGGACCATGGAAATATTTGAACGTAAGACCATACCTGGGCTATGGCAATTTAATGAAAAGACCATAACTAGGTTATGACACCTTGAACGTAAGACCATGGTTGGATCATGGCAGTATATGTATACATGTAAGACCATAGTTGGGCTATGTCATCCTGATGATAAGACCATAACTGGGTTATGGCATTACGAGTGTAAGACCATGGTAGGGCCATGGAAATTGTGTAAGACCATAGTTGGACTATGGCATCAAGAAAATGATGTACTCAAATCCGTAAGACGTTCTCTAATTTGAGAAAGATCGGTAGGTGTCATATGGAATCAATGTGATAGAATTTAAGTAGTTATTGGTATTGAGCTCAATCAAGTGAATTCATCATTTGAAATTGTGAATGGTAGGAAATGTTAGTGAAATGCTTGTTTAATGAATTATTGTTATAACATGTTCGGTAAGATTTATTTTTAAAGCCTATGAACTTACTAAGCTTCATTAAGCTTACTCATGTCATTGAATGTTCTTTATAGATTAACATGAGTTCAGAGGATCGAATCAACACATCTAGCCATACTATCCAGATTGCTTTGGTAGACTTTGTTATTTATCTTACAGTTTATATGGCATGTATAAGGTTAGATTAGAAAATAGTTAAACTTGAAATATGATTGTGAATGATACATATATATATATATATGTTTGTATGCATGCAATTAGCAGTGGTATTAAGTAAATCAATGAATGGAGTTATTTTGGTAAGTCTATGTAAATGAGTTTTGTGATGTCTTATTATGTTTAAAACAATATCTTTGGCTTGTATTGGTTGTTGTTTGGGATATATTAGTGTATTTCAATGTTGTGTGCAGGTTGATGATAAAAAAGGGTGAGAAATGTGGCCTTAAAATGACATATTTTCGTCCACGCGGGCAAAGACACGGGCGTGTGTCTCAGCCGTATGTCACACACGGCTTGACACATGGGCATGTGGTCTGGCCATGTGTCCCTGCACTTTGAAATTTCAAATCAGAATGCCCAGGTTTTTGCACCTGCACTTTGAACACGGCTTAGCACAAGGGCGTATGGTTGGCCGTGTGGCACAAGTCAAAGAGTTACACGGATAAGGACACGGGCTGGGATACGGCCGTGTGTCTCACATCGAATGCCCACACAGCCTAAGACACAGGCGTGTCTCTTGACCGTGTGAGCCACACGGTCTGGCCACACGGGCGTGTGTCCTCTGTTTCTAAGAAATTTTTTGACATTTTGTGAAAAATTCTTGAAGTCTCCGGTCGAGTTCTAGTTTACTTGTAACGCCTATTTTGGGCTTCAAGGGCCCATATAAGGGACCATATGAGTGTTTTATGAATGGGTTATGATATATATTAAAGATTATGAAATGTTCGTAATTAATCCATAAAGTTCGGTAATGCTCCATAACCCTATTTCGGCAACGGATATGAGTTAGAGGTGTTACAATCCAACAATTTCAACTCACAATTAATATAATATTTCAATTATACAAAACTAAATTGTACGAACTTATCAAGGTTAAACTATAGTGATAGTAAAAGTTCAAGGACTAATCAACAACTTTCTCTTTTCCTCGGTTATCTACTTGTTCTTAATCTACGAAATAGTTTATTTCAATTTATTAACTTCAATTTCATTTAATATTCAATTTAGAATATATATTTCTTCCTATTTACAACTTTTCACTTTTTTCCCCAAACTTTTACACTTTGTTCAATTTGATCCCTAAGGCTAAAACAAGATTATTTTTTTACAATTAAAATTTATATCCATAGAACTGAATTTATAACTATTCAAAATCAATCCTCACATGCTAAAATTTCATGAGAATAACATATCCTATTTTTACTATTTTCAATTAAATCCTTAAACTTGAAAATTATACAAAATCACTTAACAAAATATTTCTATTTAACACCTAAGCATCATATTCTACCATTAAACTTAAAAAACACACCAAATTCATCAATGACATCTTCCAAAATATTTAACAATTTTACAAACTAATCAATGGGTTAACTAGATTATGCTAAAACAATTATAAAAACATAAAAATTACAAAAACATAAAAATTACTTTAAAAAAACAAAAAATCACTTACGTACACCCAACCTAGCTTGGTCAAATCTTGTTCTTCAACTAATATGTTTTTCCCCTTTTAATTTTGGTGGTAACGTGAAGATGATGATAGATTTTTGCTTAATTTTTAGTTTATGTTAACTTTTTTATTACTTTACTATTTTACCTTTATAAACATAACTTAATAACTAACCAAGCTTTGTTCATATTTGTCCACTAACTCTGAATATGATTTAATTACCATAAAAGTCCATCAACTCACATTCCAGTAACCATTTAATACATAAAACTATTAGAAACTATCTTTTTAAGCTTTTACTATTTAGTCCTTTTTAATTAATTAATTACCTAAACATTAAATTTTTTTAACCAAAGTTTAATACAACACTAATGACCTTGAAATATTAATATTACAGATTGAAATGTCGAAATTTTGGCCCCAAACTACTGTTTCTGACACTATTGAAAAACGAGTTGTTACATTGTTGTTTTCATTCATTCAACATATCGATTCAAATGCGATTCGTATAGTTGTGTTAATTTTACGGAGGTGCCGATTGGAGATATAGAGTTGGGGCATAAATAATTTGTAATTAAGTTTCGACTCTTTGTCTATTAATTACAACATTATTTATGTTGGAAAAAATTCGATTTAAAAATGGTTTTCTTGCACAGTAGAAAATTAAAATTTTGAAAATCGAGACGCTTTGTGATATTTATAGCGATAAACCTTTTACCGAAATTGCACATGTGTTTTCAGCTAGACGGATCTTTGTCGTTCCAGACTTTCAACCAAACGCCCTTTTCCGCTATTCTCGTACCATGAACTGCTTCAAGTGTGAGTTCAAACGAATTCAAATCAAACATAAAACCAGAAAATTATTTACTTTATTTTTAGTGTGAAATCAAATTTCTCTTTAATAGAAACCAGTAGAATTTTTATTCTGGAAAAGAAAACTTATACTTAAAAAACAAATTCTCACTATTTTCTGGCAGAATAACAATATCTCAAAGTTGTGTGTTTAGCTTTACCAGTACCATCTATTTATATGGGGAACAAGTAAAATTGTTGTTGAATTAGTAGAAGTCTATTTCAATAGAAAAAAAATCCTAGTCTAACTAAGATGAGGGGGCGACGACTTTAGTTAAATATACTAGGGTTTGTTGTCCCTAGTATTAGCATGAGAGGCTTTTGGGCCTCTCTCATATCAGATTTAATTATAAGTGTTTCCTAAACTTTTAATCAGTACTTTATAATTCAATCCAACCCAATACATGTTTTTCTATTTTCTAGAATAAACATCATAAATTAATTTTCTAATTAAATAATTTTTTCAACCCGATTCTAATTCCGTTAAAATTATTGAAACCTTATCGTAAAAGAATCTTTGAGAAATTTTAATATTTCTACATTCAAAAAATTCACTATGACTAATTAATTTAATGTCATTTTCAAACTTTAATTATTTAATTAAATAATAATTTGAAAACCCATAAATTAATTTTTCAGGTCATTTCCATTTAGTGAAAACCACATTCATTTTTGAATGTTTCCAATTTCTCTAATTTTACCATTTCTATCTATTTATGTTCATTTGATTCAAAATGCAATTAATTTATGGTTTCAACGAACTAGCGGAGGGACCGATTGGATATATATGATTAGGGCTCAAATGATTTATAATTAAGTTCCAGGTTTTCGCCTATTGAACTCTTCTTTATTATATATATAATTATAAAAACAATTAATAGTTATGTTTGTACAATGACCTTGTCAAAAGTGTGTCACCTTCATAAGATATACTTTATCTTATTGGGTTAAATTTGTTCACCTAATATGATCCTATTTTATCTCATATAACTATTCATCTTCCTTCAAGAAAAATTCTATTACTAACACATGGTAATAAAAATCATTCGTCCTAGAGAAACAACTCGTGGCCACGTTTCTTTTCATCAACCATGCAAGTCTAGTGAGAGGATACTTTTTACCCTTTATTGGGATATAAATTTCACTATTGTAACAAAAATTATGTCATACATAAGACATATACCCAACATATCAACTTTGGACTCTATTACTGATTGAACTCAGACTTTAAATACATCAAAGTATATGAGTTATATATACATGGTCAATTACTTACTTAATATTGAGGTAAGTCACACTATGAACGTCACAAGTGAATAAATCTATAAACGAGTCTAAGATAAATTCAACTTGGGTATTGTCCAATATATTGTTAGTTTTGATAATCAACATATGTCTCTATCTTTCTAGGAGTCATCTACCCCAATACCCAAGATAAGATATTTTTCCAATTGGACTTAATAGAGAACATAATAGTCCCTCGAATTAATTTGCTCAATTTTGATTCTTTAGACTATGAACCATTTAGATTATCTATTAATATAAGTTGTCTTCTCGCATTATGATCCTACCACAGGATGCAATTTAATATTAGTTAAACGTTAGGTAATCAGTAAGCTAATATTTGCTTATACATTTTACTTTTCATGCAAAGATCATTGAGAGCAATTATATAAACTTTTCTATATCAAATCAAAATTTTTATAAAAAGAAAAAAAAATTTAAAAGGCTAAAGGAGAATTTTACAATTTTGGGGGACATAATATAATTTTACCATTAGTTTTTGTAACCCTACAATTAAAATAACAAAAAATTAAAAAAAATTTATGCCTTATGAATGTATCTAATAAAAGAAGAATATTGTATTTTCGGAAGAAAAGAACAATTTGAAGTCACAAAGTTCAAAGAGTGGCACTTGTCCTATTTAAAGTATAATAAAAAAAGAAAAAAAATAACATATGATAATACTTGAATTTTGTTTGCAAAATTAAAATTAACAGTACCAAAAATCAACTCTTTATTTATTACTAGATTTCATGTCAACCACTTTGTGCTTAACAAAATAGTCTTTTCTTTTATTAATAATAATCTAAAATATTTTTTATTAAAATTAAAAATAAAGTTTAAAAATAATTTCTATATTATTAGTGAAGAGTGTGACTCAATAAAAAAATATTAAAATAACTTTATATATTTTAAACAAGTTATATTATTATGAGAATATTTTTATCTTTTTTTTTTATTTAAAAAATCAATAAATAAGTTAAAGATGTTGAGATTTTAACCCATACTCTCAACATCTATAACATCTTTTCTTTACCACTTCAATTAAAGGTTTATTTTAACAATTTTATAAATTTCAAGATACTCTAGTCGGTTCTAGTTTGATCGATCAGTCTAGTCCGGTTCAAATAATAATGTCCAAAATCCTCCTAAATAATTAAAACTTTTAAAAATATATATATTTAATGCTTAGAATGAGTTGAAATCTAAATCTAAATTTGAATTATTCAAATAATAAATTTAAATTAATTTAAAATCTTGAATTTAAATATTTTAATTTCGAGACAAAAAATTTATAAAAAATAATTGATAAATCATAAATTTTAAAATTAAAATCTTTAAATCTAAATTCAAATTTTAATTTCGAAAATGTTACCTAAAAAAATTGAAAATTGTTATTTTTTAGATAAAAACCTATAATATATCTGTGTAAGATTTCACCAAACTCATACTAAAAAAGAAGAATCTGTTTCTAAATTAATTACAAAATTTGTGGATGACTGAATAAAACCTGAGATGTAAGTTGCCAAACAAATTTTTAAAACGTAAAATTAAGCAAAAACCTTAATTTTCATACCATAAATTGGAAAATGACAATCACAAATTCCTAGAAAAACGCTTTACTTGAAAATTTACTATAATCTAATCTTAGTTAATGAATATTAGATGCAATAATTTGATTCTTAAATAAATAAAATATAAAATTAAAATTTAATCGGTATAAATACGAGATGAATTAAAGCATAATGCAAATATTTATGAAAAAAATTAAATATAATATAAGATTGAGTCTTAATTTAATTAGTATCGTTTCTATACAACAAATAAAATTAAGTGAGTTTAAATGCGCTTTAAGGATTGGCTATAAAGATGGTCATAGGTCAGACTGGGTCGAGTTTAAATATGATATTAAAACACTTCATATTTGTTCAAACCTGATCTACTCCGAAATAAAAGTCTAGGATTTTATCAAAATTTAATTATATTTGTAAATGATTAACTCAATCTATTCTAGGTTCATCCATATTAGTTCTATTTTAAAAAAAAAAATTATATTTATAAATCTAATATTTTATATATTTTTCATTTATTAAATTTTTTTAATAAATAACTTAACATTACATTATAGTATTATATATTATTATATATTTACTTTTTATGTGTTATAATATAATAAATATATATTACAAAATTAGAAATGGATACCTTGAATGTTCTAGCTCGAGCCTAGTTTATATCTTAAAAAATTTAATTTTTTTAACCCAAATCCATTTTTTAAAAATAATATTTTTGTCTAAAATTTTAGACAAACTTTTAAGTTTAAGTGGATAGCCTAACCTTTAAACAAGCTGAACTAAGAGCTACGAATAATTTAGATATGTCAAAAATATTTTAATTATAATTATTTGAATATATATTATTCATTATTGTAATTATCTAATATTAAAATGTGTTTTACTCAAGTTGTGACATCTATTAAACATGTACTAATTCAGTTAAAAAGTGATCAATTTCATAATTTTTTTTAAATTTAATATACTTTCATAAATCTAAAAAAATATGAATGAAAAATATAGTCGTTTTTACTAATCATTTCAACTAAACAGGTATCATATTTAGGTTTGTATATTTGTGAGTTTAAAAAATTATTATATTTTATGTTATTTGGGAATTTATTTTAATCTAAATTATGGTATTGTAATTGTAGTTTTTTTTAGAAAAGAAATCGTAACGTAAAGAATAAAATTGCTTGGAAAAAAGGAGTGTGTTTCTTATTGTGATTTTGGGGGTCAAATCCCTATCTTAACATTAGATGAAGGGTGGGGACACTTTTTCCTTTTTCTTTTTCTTTTTTTTTTTAAATTAATTATATATAGATTGTGAAATGAGTGAAACGGCTGGTCAGGGCTCTCCAACTCATCTCTATTTATTTCACTAATTGTTAGAATAGTGCTAATCAACAGAATGCAGGCATCCATGTCGGTTACCTCGACGAACTCCACATTAGCAATGCCAATGCAAAGCAGCCTTGGATTCTCTCACCGCTTCCTTCCTTCATCTCATCGGTTTTCTCAACTTCCGATCACCCGCTTTTCTCCCGCTCCTACTTCAATCAAATGCAGGGGCTCTCTTTCAAGCTTTCCTCTCGGTAAACTTTTTTTTTTTTAAGTGAAAGATTCAACTCTTTTTTTTTTTCCTTTTGCTGTTTGGCGTTTGAGAAAATGCGGGAAATTTGAAGAAAATTTTCAGTTTTTTTTTAAATTATAGAATGAAAGAAATGATTGAAGTGAAATGATGACTGTGAACTACTTTAATAAAGAAAAATTAATGCGAAAACGAATCTGGTTTGTATTTATTTTCTTAATCATTTATTAATAGAAATGCTAAATAGTAATCTTTTTCTTTTTTTTCTTGGGCTTAGTTTGAACTGTTCTGAAATGTGAATAAATTCCCCATCCGTTTGTTTACTGAGAAAATGCGGGAAAGAAGGATTTAAATTCTCAAAATAATTAAAAAGAAAAAAAGAAACTCTTCTGATTCAATAAGGAACGATTTAAGGAGTAGAGTTAAGCAAGAATGTAGATTTCTTTTGGGGTTTACTCTCCATATGAATAATTATATTTTAGATTCTAATCAAAGTGAGTGCAAATTGACTCCATTTATTTTTGTTTATTTTTTTCAGTTAACGATGAAAAGAAGTTTGTGGAGGCGGCCAAAAAGGCAAATTTAGTCCCCCTTTATCGTTGCATTTTCTCTGATCAACTGACTCCAGTGCTTGCATACCGGTGTTTGGTTAAAGAAGATGATAGAGAGGCTCCAAGTTTTCTCTTTGAGTCAGTGGAGCCTGGCTCTCGGGTTTCTAGTGTTGTACGAGCTTTAACATATGCTTATTTGTTTGGTTCTTTTTCCTTCTATATGCAGGGTTATATTTACCTTTATGAATTGGATTTTGATTGTGTTAGGGTCGTTATAGCGTGGTTGGAGCTCAACCGACAATGGAAATTGTGGCAAAAGAAAACAAAGTTATGATTATGGATCATGAGGCAGGGAATTTGACTGAGGAGGTCGTTGAGGATCCGATGTGTATTCCCAAGAGAATATCAGAGACTTGGAAACCCCGACTTGTTGAAGATCTTCCTGATGCGTTTTGTGGTGAGAATGATTCCTCTTGTGCATGTCTAATTGCCACAAATATATATTTGATATGTTTTATAACTTTGGCTTTGGCATTTCTCTTCTTGATTGGTTGTTTTTATCTGCTATGTTCAGATTAAGGAAAGTCGATTAATAATTAGTTGGCTGTTGTTGGCTTGTTTGTAATCTAACGGCTCCTTTATTGTCGAATGACACTTGAAAATCGAGGGATTGATACAGCAATGCAGTAAATTCTGGTTTTGGAGTTATTTGTGCTACCTCTCATATTTGGAATGCTGATTTGTTCAAAACATGTGCTCGTATTTAGTTGGAAACAAAGTGACTAAAAGTCAATATTACATAGTACCAACAAAACATGATCATAGAGTTAATATTCATAGTGCGGAAAAAAACATGATCATTTGTCATAAAGCAATTAAGACAATTGAAAGATTTTCAACACGTGTAGCTGTCTTGAATTTGTGTTATTATTGTGACGGTTACAATATGACCGGTTAGGTATGTGGGCTTTTAGGACTAAGCTTGACATATAGCACGACAGAATTCCGTAGTTATCATGATTTGCTAGCAGGTTTTATGGCTGTAATACGTTTTATGCCACATGTAGAATGCTCTGTGTTTGTCGGACTTAGTGAGTTATGTGTGAATTAAGAAAGTTCAGGGGTTTGAATGGTTCAAAAGTGCATGATGGGGTTAGCATAAAGTATCTGTTATATTATGGGGGATCTAAAAAGTGATTAGTGATTGAAGAAATTGTAAAATTTTAGCACTACAAGTATGTGATGTGTGCATTGCGTATTCACGCAAAGGATGGTTAGAGTTGTGGATTAAAGAGGGTGCAAACCCACTCTTAAGTTCTGTATCTGGCTATAAATGATAGAGAACTTGAATGAAGGTACCCTATTTTGCAAATATATAGATTTATCCATGCAGTAGTAATCAAGTGTTTTCAAATTAAGCTACTTTATTGTATTCAACCAGCAACATTTCGGGTGCCTTAATTCTTAACCTGTTAGGTGCAGGATTTTATTAAGATTTTCCCATTGTAAGTAGTTGGTTTTCATGACAGTGTAGGAAAACTCTGATGTCATTTTATTGTGGATCCATATGGTTTCTTTATAAATCTTTATGCTCACATTTTCTAGTAATTCCTGTAACGTGTAGGTGGATGGGTTGGTTATTTCTCCTATGATACAGTTCGTTATGTGGAGAAGAAAAAGCTTCCATTCACAAAGGCACCACGTGATGACAGAAACCTCCCAGATATACATCTAGGACTGTACAACGACGTGATTGTATTTGATCATGTGGAAAAGGTATTCCATTTTCTCCATCAACAATGCACTTTTTCTTTCTAGCAGGACTAAAGTTCAGGATTTTAGTTCCGATTATCAATCAAGTCTGCTAGAAATGACAGTGAGATGGAGTAATATTAACAGTTGCTTTTATTTGCAGAAAGCATATATAATTCACTGGGTGAGGCTAGATAAACACTCGTCTGTTGAGAAAGCTTATAATGAAGGAGTTAACCACCTAGAGAAATTGGTAGCTAGAGTACAAGATGTTGAGCTGTGAGAACATTTATACTGTTCTACTGGTTTGATTAAGTTTAGATGCCTTTTAATTTCTCTGACATAATTTTTTTTCCGATTTCATTCTTAGACCAAAGCTATCTCCAGGCTCTGTAGCGTTACAAACCCAGCACTTTGGCCCTTCTTTAAGGAACTCAAATATGGAAAAGGAAGAGTTCAAGAAAGCTGTACTGAAAGCGAAAGAGCATATTCTGGCAGGGGATATTTTCCAGATTGTATTAAGCCAACGTTTTGAACGGAGAACATTTGCTGACCCCTTTGAAATATATAGAGCTTTGCGAGTTGTGAATCCAAGTCCATATATGGCCTACTTGCAAGTAAGTTTCTTCTTTAATTACCTTTTAGTTGTGAACTGTTTCATTTTTATTTCACATGCCCCTTTCAGGCTAGAGGAAGTATTCTAGTTGCTTCAAGTCCCGAAATTCTTACCAGGGTAAAGAAGGTAATATTTTACACTTTTTTTCTTACTGTTTTCTTTTTCCTGATTTTAAATTGTCTTTGGGATCTGAGGCTCTCAATTTTGTTTTTGTGATTGGCATGAGCAGAATAAGATTGTGAATAGGCCATTGGCTGGAACAACAAGGAGAGGAAAGACTCAGGCTGAAGATGAGCTGGCAGAAAAGCTATTGCTAAGTAATGAAAAGGAATGTGCAGAACACATCATGCTTGTTGATTTGGGTCGCAATGATGTTGGAAAGGTTTTTCCTTCAGCAATTTCAACTATGTCTTTTTCTGCTCTATCTTTGTATTTGGTAGTGCATGACAGACTTTAAACTTCACCGTCTGTCTTTTTTTTTAGCGCAGAAAGGTATGTAGCCAATCGTTTTTACTGCATGTTATTGATGTAGGTCTCCAAATATGGTTCTGTAAAGGTGGAGAAGCTGATGAATATTGAACGATATTCCCATGTGATGCACATAAGCTCCACGGTTTGAAACTATGTTTTTATCATCTAAACATTTATTGACTTATTTATGTGAAAGGGAACATATATGGTTCCTATTGGTTCGAACTTTATTATTTTCTTTGTTGCCTCTATGCATAACCAGTTGAAACAATACTAAACTCTTTAGATCCTTTATGGTAGCTCCAAATTGCCCTTCGGCTCGAACTTGTTAATATTATGTTAATCAAGTGCAATACTTTGTTTTTAAATTGCTGTAAATTATGCAGGTTACTGGTGAGTTGCAGGATCATCTCACTAGTTGGGATGTCCTCCGTGCTGCGCTTCCCGTTGGAACTGTTAGTGGAGCACCAAAGGTACCATACCTGTTGTCCTTTTACATGTTTTGCACAAATCCTGTTTTCTCAAATAATGATTGAATGCTTTGAAGTCTTTCCTTTGATTCTGGCATTACGGTCCAGCCCGGACAGCTTATGAGTCAAAGCAGCATTGCATATCACTGACAGTCTCCTTAATCTAGGAAGTAATTCCCCCCTCCCCTCTAGGTTTTGATGAAATTGAGATATTGGTATAGGTGAAGGCGATGGAGCTAATTGATGAGTTAGAGGTGTCAAGACGAGGCCCTTATAGCGGAGGATTTGGGGGCATTTCCTTCACTGGGGATATGGATATTGCGTTGGCTCTCAGGACCATGGTTTTCCCTACAGGTAGCCGCTATGACACAATGTACTCGTACAAAGGTTCCAGCAGACGCCAAGAATGGGTAGCTTATCTTCAAGCTGGCGCTGGTGTAGTCGCAGACAGTGATCCTGATGCCGAGCACCTCGAATGTCAAAACAAAGCTGCTGGCCTTGCTCGTTCCATTGACCTAGCGGAGGCTGCATTCGTTCATAAATGACATGCAAACTTGTATTCACCACAGCAGTTGTTAGCTAAACATGATCAGCTCAAGTTTTATTTCTGTTATTTGGAACAATAGTATGAAAAGATATTTCAGCCTCATCTGGGAAGCTAGGGAAAAAGAAGAAATACCGAAGGTAGATAATTTAAATTTTATGTTGGTTATGTAAGAAAATTATCTTCCCTATGAATTACAGATAAATTTCCGAAATTTGTCTAAACTAAAATTATCAAAATCAATCATCCTGTCCAAACTAAAATCAAACAAGCAAATATTTTAAATTTTAATATATATACATATAAAAGAATAAGCAAACAATTACCAATCTGATCATTGCCAAAAAAAGCAAAATATACAAACAACAGAATTATGATAGATCTGAGTGACTGTGGATGATCAACACATGTTATCATAATCAACTATCTCGGAATCCGTAACGGATCTGGAGTGCTGAACTATGGAGCGTCCGATGGAGTTGATCCAATCCTCCTTTTCTTTCTCCGAATCGGCAATGAAGTACATGGTCTCCTTCCGTGTCGAAAGCTCAAAACCGTACTGCTTGTTCAAGATATCTTCGGCTCCCTTCACGGTTAAACAGGTAGCAACTGGGATCACACCACGCGGGCGAGAGGCGCGTGTGATTGATGATTCCTTGAACCAGAACAGCCTCCCTTGTTTCAACACGAACCAGCGGCGACGCCAGGTTTTTATGTACTCACCTTGTTTAGCTAACCAGCCGGTTCGTTCGGGATTCGACCAGAATTCCACACCGTCGTAGTTGTTCGGTTTCTCCGTCAGCGCCGTCGCTGCTCGCCATAGGCTCGCCATAGCTGTGATTCGAGACGTCGAAAGGAATGGAAGAGTGTTAAGAGAGAGAGAGAGAGAGAGAGAGAGAGAGAGAGCAAGAACAGTGTATCAATCTCATTTGATTTATTTATTGAGTCAGCATCATTTATTCCTTCTCTCTGGATTTGGTTTTAACTAAAATTTTGCTAATACAAATTCTACTTAGTGGTTGTGTTTTAGTTATATTTTTTTAAATTGATTAGTTTAGATGCATTATATATAGTGTTTCATATCAATTTAAATATTATAATATAAATTTTTTAATTAATAATCAAAGCATTTTAAAATCATAACTATTAATTAAGTGATAATTAATATGTTTAGAATTCTATTCAAATAATAACTTTAAAAAATTAGCACAAAATACTTTAACTAATGGTGATAAATTATAATTATAATTATCACAACTTCTTCCCTATATTTGAATGATGCTTAGAATTTTATTCAAGTAGCACTTCTATTAAATTATAATAATAATTTTTAAATGTATAATTATCAAAAATTTTATTTTATTTTGACTTGTTTAATCAATAATTTTAAATTAAATAATATAATTATTTTTAAATGTGAATTTAATAGTATGATGAAAAATAAAGAGTATCATCGTCAGTTCAAAAGTTTTTTTAAACTTGTGCTTTTATATATACTAGTTTCTGGAATTCACGTGTAACTATTTTTATTATCTAATGAAATAATATAACTCTTATTATAAATTTGAATCAAGGTAAAAGAATAACTCTATCTTAAAATTTTATGTAATATCTTAAAGATTGAATTCTAATAAATAAAAATTATTTAGAGAATTAAGATTTAATTTGTATGTTTACAATAATAATAGATAAAACTAACTATGCTTTTAATTTATTAAAATGATTAAATTAACCATTAATTTTTAAATTTAATGTCAATTTAGTTTTAATATTAAATATTATTTTTAACATTTTATATTTTAAATATGTTTTATTTTTAAAACCAAATAATAGTATTATCAGTTAAAAAGTGAATCTTTTTTCAAATTTAACTTGTCTAATTGGAATAAGATTATTTAATATATTTTTAATTTTATAATAATTTATTTTTGTAAGTAAAATAAGAATCGACATTAAATCATCCAGTATTATAAAAAAAATGAAACAAATTAAAGAAAAAAACTTAAATTTCTTAAAGATAATTAAAATAAATGTAAAAAATCCAACTTTCTAAAATAATTAAAATAATTATTTTAATACTCCATTATTTTTTACATTCTTCTAATTTAATAATGTTAATAATATTTTTTTAAGTCTATAAAAATAACTAATAATAATTGGATTTGACTAAATCACAAAGTGATGGTGCAAAGTATAAAATCAAAATGCAAACAAACTTTATCATTAGAATCTTACATTGATGATTTTTTTTTTTTTATATTACAAATGTTCCATCTTCAATATTTAAATTTCGTTTTATATTTGTGGAGTTGCATGAATCATGCTGATATTTTTTAAGCCAATGTTAAATATTATTTATAATGATAAATTTTAATTTATATATAATTATAACATTAATTAAATGATAATTATCTAAAATAATATATAGTAATTAATTGATATATTCAATTGTGCAGTTCAAATAAATAATTTTTTTATTATATAAATAACAAAAAATATTATTGGTATGATATTATTGAATGTTATTTATAATGGTAAATCTTAATTTTAATTTATATATGAATGTAGCACTATTAAATGATAATTAATTTAAAATAATATATAATAATTAATTTATATACAAATAAAATATATATTAATGCTAAATAAGTAATATAATGAACAATAAAGAATACTCTCGTCGATTCAAAAGTTTTTTTAAATTCATGTTTTTATATATATTATAGATAAATTTTAGTCCTTATATTTTTTAAAATTTGAAAATTCAATATTGACCAAATGGTAGTAAGTAAATTTGTTTGGCTAGATTCTACTATTAGTCTTGTATTATGCGTAAAATTATAAATTTAGTCTATGTGCTCCATCATTCTTAGTCACTATATGAGAAAATAGTAAGTTGGTATGGCATTAAACATGCGTTAATATGTTTGCTGCTTCAGATTTTGAAAATAACAAAATTTAACTTAATAAATTTAATAACTACCATTTGGTCAAAACTAAAATTTTAAAATTATAAAAGTACAAAATTGAAAATGAACAAATTAAAGTACAAAAACTAAATTCACAATTCATACATAGTATAGGGACTAATAGCAAAATTTAACCATTGATTTATTAGTTTCTATTTTCTTTAAGAGTCACTTATGTATTATTAAATTATGTATTGATCACCGAATTATAATTTGTTATAAAATAGTTACTAATGTTATCGATTTATAATAGTTTGGCCAATGAATCATTAACTACCAATAATATATAATTGTAAGCTGCCATAATACATTAAAATATTATTTTTAGACCATAAATTTAAGTTAAATTATACAATTAATTCCTATACTTTTCTTTTTGGACAACAAATCCCTATACTTTTTTTTGTTTTTTGAGCAATTTAAATTTTTTATTTTCCTTTTTACTTTCTTTCTTTCTTTCTTTTCTTTTTTATTTCTTTAATATACTTTTCTTCTTCCTTTCTTTTTATCTTTCTTTGAAGTTCGATAAAAAACTAATGTGATTAATAATTGCAATGGTCTAAAACACAAATTAGCAAGTTAAACAAGTACAAACAAATTTGAAAGATCCTTCAAAGGTGGAATTTATGAATGATTCAAACATGGGTAAAGAGGAAAATCCCATTAAAGAAAAACATCATTTAAAAGTTGCATCAAACTAAAGCAAACAATTTAAAATGTTTTTTTAATATAAAAAAGAGAGTAAAATCTTGAAACCTGTAGGTGAACAAGCTTGCAAGGTGCATCAATGGCGAAATTTATGAAATACTCAAACATAGGTAAAGAGGAAAATCCTAGAAAAAAAAAAGTCCATTAAAGCTTACATCAAACTAAAGCTAATAAGCTCAAAAAAAAAAAAAGAACAAAAAAAAAAATGAAATCTTGAAACCTGTAAGTGAAGATGGTAGGCAAAGGGCATTCTTTGACTAAAACTTTGAGGTCTTCAAAAGGGTTAAAATTCTTTAGACCATCCAATCTAATTTCTACAAGATCAGTTGTAACAGGCTTTAGCTTTACCGCTGTCAGCTACCATCTTATCAGAGAAATCCACAGTTATTGGAGCACAAATCAGCGTGGGATTCTTCCTCATTTCACCTATAAAATAAAGAAAGAAAATACTAAAAGGAAAAAAATTAAATTGCTAAAAAAGAAAAATATAGGGATTAATAGTTCAATTTGACCTAAAGTTTTCGTTTAAAATAATAATTTAACGTACATGTTGAATAATGTGATGTCATTCAATAAATGTGCTTAAAATGGATGGATTTAGGAAATTTAGATGCATGAATGTACTTATTTAAGAAACATGAAGTAGTAGATCAAGAGTCAAATTAAGATGCATGTATAGAAATTAATAGTCACTTGTAACAACTATACAAAGGGTTTAAGAGAAAAATGAACTAGAAGAATGTGGGAGAGTGTAAGAGAATATGATGCAAGTAAAAAAAAAGAAGAAAAGAAATCATTCCACATTGAGTGTCTCTTCCATTGACCATCTCTAGATTCTCTCTAATAAAGTAGTATCAGAGTTAGAGATTTTTACAAAGTGAGAGAGTGTTGAATGTCTTGGAGTTAGTAAAGGAAGGCTAAGAAATTTCAAAAGATGTTACATAAGAACAACTTCAAGAATTAAAGAATAAGAAGATCATGGACACTAAAGTTCTTGGGATGATCCAAAGAGGAGTCTCGAATGTCATATTTCCTAGAATCATAAGAGCAAAGAAATAGAATGAAGCATGAGACATTCTGCAACAAGAATTTGAAGGAGACACAATGTGAGAATTGTTAAACTTAGAGAATTTGAGAATGAAAAAAAAATGAAAGAGCTTAATAGCATAAATGAGTATCATAATAAATTATCTAAGTTGGTGAATCAAATGAAGGCATATGGAGACACAATAAATGATTGTGGAGTTGTTGATAAAATTCTAATTGGTCTAATGGAAAATTTTGATCCCATGGTGGCCGTTATTGAAGAAACTAAGGATTTGCCAACCATGATTGTTCAAGGGTTGATGGGTTCACTAAAATCCTATGAGCAAAAATTATTACGTTGCTTAAAAAAAAATTTGAGAGCACATTTCAATCTAAGCTTACCATTGATTCCATGAATGGTGAGAAATCTTCAATACAAAATAAAGGCGAGCCTTTTAGAGGTAACAGATTTAAAAGAGGCTGAAGCAGAAGAAACAACAATGGTGGATAAGGTAATGCCGATGAATCTAATAAATGGTGTGGAATTTGTAAAAAAAAAATAGTTTTGAAGAGATGGATTGTTGGAACAAAAGCAAGCCATAATAGTACAATTGCAAGAAGTTCGAGAGATAAAGTGTAACGCCCCGAATTTTGGGCCTGGAAGTTTTGAGTTTTGTGCATAGGGTCAGTGAGGTGGTTGCACATATGTGCTTAGTCATGCAAATAAGTGACAGAATCGGCCTGTTGGGCTGGTGGTTAAGTGGAGTGTTAGTAAATCTTAAGGTTCTGGGTTCGAGTCTTTGGGTGTGCATTTTATTTTATTTTGATTTGTTTTAGTTAATAATTATAATCATTTATAATTATTAATTAATTGTTTTAAGATTTTATATTATAATTTCTATTCTTTTGTTTTTATTCACGTTTTCCTATTTTCTCTAGCTCTTTTGCTTTTTCTTTATTTTTTATTTTGCTTTTGATAATAACACTCAAAATTCGGTTTGGCTTGTTATCTTGGGGAATTTCGCTCCTCTATCATCACCTTCGATCGCAAAATAGGTGTGGGATTCGAACTATGACTACGTAACTTTAAGTGATTACTATTTCTACAAATTTTCTACTTGGCTTTTCTTGACTGTATGCTAACCCATTAGTTTTGGGTTTTTAGTTGATGGAAATGATGGGAAATCGTCACTTTCTAATATATGTTGATAGGAAAAAGGTTAGGGATTGTTATGGTGGCTTAAACGACAGTTTCGGGGATAATTTTGGGTGGTTTTGTAGCCTCCCTGATGGCCACACGGTCGTGTGGATTTGGAAATTAGGGTTTTTGGTCAATTTTGGGTACGACACGGCCGTGTGGCCTTTTTGGGGATTTTTTTAGAATTCACACGGCCATGTCCCTTGGGTACACGGGCGTGTGGGTTTGGGAATTAGAGATTCTGAGTTTTGGGAGTCGCACGACCTGGCCACATGGCTGTGTGGCTGATTTGAGGATTTAGAGATTCTACACGGGCGTGTGTTTCGGAACACACGGCCATGTCTGGTGGGCACACGGGCGTGTGAGACCCTCACACGGCCATGTCTTCCCTACGCCTTATTTTAGCAATTTTGGATAGTGAGTTACATGGCCTGTTCATAAGCCCATGCCCCTACTTCACACGAGCGTGTGCCTCTATCATACGGCCGTGTACAACCTTTCACACAAGCGGTTGGACCCCCACACGGCCGGAGCACACAGGCATGTGGCCCTATCTCGCCAAGCTTTGATTATAAGTCAAATTCAAGCGTAATCACAACTCCACGTGCTCCAACCCTCGACTAAGCTTTAATGAGGGTATCTATGACTCTGATCTGGGCTTGTTATGTGTGTCATTTGTGATTGGTTGTGTGATAAGCTTGATACTAAATTCGAGTTATAAGTGTGCACATGTATGCTTTTGTAACTAACTGATTGGATGTGAATGTCTGCTTCTGATTAATTATCTGGGACTAGTATTCTGATTGTGCACATCTGACTGCATACATGCATACATATACATAAACTATTTTGGGTGGGATTTTGAAGAGAAGGAAGATTGACTGAACTGAACTGGCAGCTGATCTGTTGGTTATTAGCCCCTAAAACCTAGAGGGTCATGGGTGGTCCCAATACCCTGAGGGTCATGGACAATTTGGCTGTACTGCGGACTACCGCACTGCACTACACCGTACAGTACATATGTAAACTTCACTGCGTATCATTGATTGAATTGGCAATTTTACTGCAACCTAACGGTATAGCGGTTTACCGCATTACACTGTACCACATGTACGTTAGCTACGCTACATACTATTATCTGATCTGGCAGTTCATACTGCATGTTTGTACTGCGGTTTACTGCATTGCACGGTACAACTTATACTCTAGCTTTGCCGTGTGATATACGTGACTGGCAGTCCAGTTGCATATTATTAGTCCCAATACCCAGAGGGTCGTAGACAGTCCTGATATCCATTGTTTTCGGGCTACCCGGGATGACACCAGTTGGATAATGTAGGGTTGGATAGGCCTTACAAGGTCTTGAGTGGAGTGTTTGGCAAGACGAGCTTAAAGCTCTTATGAGGAGTGATAGGGGACAGAGAGGTGTGTTGGCTGGATGGGTGGGTTTTTCTTAAATCAATTGCATTCATATACATCATATTAACTGTTCGATTGAAATGTCTGATTGACTAATCGACTGAATTGTCTGAATGACTGTTCGACTGAAATGTCTGATTGACTGTTCGACTAGAAGACAATTGTGCCTATGAAAATTTTGTAGTCTTTGATCGCAATCATCGACTAGATAGTTCTTGTGGATCATGAGAAGAATTTACTCGCTATCGTGTTTGAATGGAACGTGAGACTGTATGTGTCTAATTGACCCATATGACTGTAAAGTACATATGGTGTGTGTTTGATGTTGGGCGAATTTGCTCAACTGTCATCTATCTGTAAGTATGTATTGCTTCTGAACTGCTTCTAGTTCCCTATTTCCTCTTTTATAGTTTATCAGGTTTGATCTCACATTGAGCTCGAATAGCTCACGCCCCTTTTCTGTTTTCCCTTTTAGGTACAATTTTGGATTCTTTTGATGGCTCAGTACGTGGAGGTCTCAGACAGTTTTGAAGGAAATGAACTATAAGTTTTATTTTGGTTTTTAATTGCTATTCGGTTTAAGTTAAACTATAAAGTTTTATAAGACAGTGGTACAATTTTCATTTAAAACTTTTATTCGTATAGTTATTCTGTTAAACTTGCGGACAGAATTTTTAACGTATATATGTTTTTGGATTTGTAATAAAATATATGTTTTGGGAAAATGGAATTAAGGTCGACTGGTTTTGTAAAATTTTCTCACGATCACTTCAGTGATCAATGTAGCATTCCGAATTCGGTCTAAACTTCTAGGCTGGGTTTGGGGTGTTACATAAAGAATGATGAGAACTTGTTCTTTTCTTGCCATAAGGCTTTTAAGAAACAAAAGAATGTGTGGTATTTGGATAGTGGTTGAAGTAATCACATGATAGGAGATAAAGAAAAATTTCTTGATATAGACTCCACATTTCACTCAAAGGTGAAAATGGGAAATGGTAAATATGTTGAAGTTCAAGGCAGAGGTAACATTAGAGTTGAAACAAAGTAAGGAAGCGAAAGATCATCCATGATACTTTTTATGTGCCAACATTAGATGAAAATTTGTTGAGTATTGGACATGTTTTGGAGCATGATTATTTTCTATCCTTTGAGAATTAAGAGTTTAAAATCCTTGATTTGAAATGAAAAATTATTACTACAATCAAAACAACCAACAATAGAAGCTTTCTACAATCTTTTCAATCCAAAAAGAGTCTTAGATTGATGGTTAAGAGAGAAAATGGCTCTTGTTTGTGGCACAGGAGATTTAGGCACTTAAACTATAAAGATCTCAAGTTGGTTGCTCAAAAAAAATATGGTATATAGGTTGCCAACAATTGAAGAAAAATCTAGTATGTGTGAAGGTTGTATGCTTGGCAAACAACACCACCAACCATTTCCAAAGGAAAGGCCATAGAGGGCTAGGTTCACACAGATGTGTGTGATCCTATGAAAGCTTCATCTCATGCTCAAAATAGGTACTTTATTTTATTCATTGATGATTTAACTCGTATGACATGAGTGTATTTTATGAGATAAAAATATGAATACTATCAATATTTACAAGGGTTAAAGTTCTCGTTGAAAAATAATCTAACAAGTTCATAAAAGTTTTGGGAAGTGATATAGGAAAGGAATACATCTCCAATGAGTTCTATAAGTTCTATGAAAATGAAGGCATGGAATGATTGTTGATTGTTGGGCATTCACCACAACAAAATAACGTGTTTAAAAGGAAGAATCAAACAGTGATAGAGATGATCAAATCCATATTGTTCAAGAAAGGAATACTTAAAGAATTTTGGTCTAAAGCTATTAATACAACTATGTATTTTCTAAATAGATGTCCAACTAAAGTCATATGAAATATGACTCCATTTTAGGCATGGAGTGAAAGAAAACCATCTATAATCTACCTTAAAGCTTTTTGGTATGTTTGTTATGCTCAAATCCTCTAAGAAAAGAGGATTAAGCTCGAATAAACAAGTGAGAAGTATGTGTCATTGGCTACAATTCTATGTCAAAGGGCGATAAACTTTACAGCTTGAAGACCAAGAGTGTGATGCATAGTGCTTGATGAAAAGATTACATAGAATTGGCAACAATAAAAGGTTGAGAAAACTGTTCTCGTGATGAAAGTTTGGTCTAAAGAAACAAAGCCATTCGTGGTGAAAGTTTATGCACAGTAGCCTGATATTAGCTATCATGAGATCTTTGCTCCAGTTGTTCATCTGATCATAGTAAAAAAACATCATATTAAGGGAGAGTATGTTGAATAATGTGACGTCATTCAATGAATGTACTTAGAATGAATGAATTAGGAAATCTAGATGCATGAATGTACTTTTCTAATGCTTGTAGTAGATCAAGAATCCAATTAAGATGCATGTATAGAGATTAATAGTCACTTGCAACAACTATAAAAAAGGTTGTAAGTGATGAAGTCATTGTAGAAAAATGAAGTAAAAGAATGTAGAAGAGTGTAAGAGGATATGATGTAAAAAAAAAAAAAAAAAAAAAAAGAATTAATTCCATATTGAATGTCTATTCCCTTTTATCATTTTTAGATTCTCACCAACAGTACTATATTAGCTTGTTGTTATACTGTTAATAGCTAAGTGACCAAAATATTACAAATTGATGACGTTAGTGACCATTTTGTGATAAATTAAAATTCGGTGATTAAAACGTAATTTTCACTATACATAAGTGACTATTTTTGTAATTTACCCTTTCTTTAAAATATAATTCACCTTCTCATAACATACACCCTCTATAACAATATTTCATTATAAAAATCAAGTTTGTTGTAAAATTGATATTTTAATGATATATTTCATAAGTTGTTCATGTGTAACGGTAACAATTATATTGTAAATAAACTATCCACAAACTCTTGTATTAAATTTCAGTAAATTAGTTTTATTCCTAAGTGAAATAAAAATAATAAATTTTAGTCAATATAGTATTTCAATAAAATGTTTAAATTTTATATAAAAATATATTAGTAATATTTTTATTAAATTAAATTAAATTTTAATAAATGAAATTACATTTATAAATTTTATTAAAGATACCATCTAAATATCACTAAATCTAAAAAAATAAATTCCAATTTAACTTAAATCTCAAATACTATTATTTTGATAAACAAATAGGATTAATATTATTATTTTGATAAACAAATAGGATTAATATAGAGAGGAATAATTGTATAACAATCTTTATTATGATTTAAATATAGATTGTGATAAAAATATTTGTGTTTTCCACTTTGATATTAAAGTTTTCTAAATTATTTATTAATATATGTTTCACAATATGTTTTTTAATTTAATTCAACATTTAAGGTGTACAAGCCCAAACCCAAATAAGAAAACTTAGCCCAAAATCCTAAAAAAATTTAGAAAAAAAAAGAAAGAAAAACCCTAAGTGCGTCGCACCTAGGTCTGCTGCCGCCCCTAGTTCACTGTCAGCACCGCCTTCGCCACTTGCCACTGCCACCTGCAAAATTGACAGTAGAAAGACATTAGACAGTAGTGAATATATAATATTGTATTGAAAGAGGTTATAAAGCAAAAAAGAGACTCCATGTAATAGGGATCTCCACACAAATTTTGAATGCAAACACAGACGATTGAATACAAAAACACAGAGAATCGAATCAAAAAGGGAAAGAAATTAAAAAAAAAATCAAGCAAAGAAAAAGAAAGGAAACCGATTCAGAAGGTTAAAGGTGTTCTTTTTATTTTTTATTTTTTCTCTTTTGTCGAATATGCTTTTCTTTTCTTTTTTTAAGACATATACATAATAAAAATAAAAAAGGAAGAGGGTTTACCCTTTTAGACCATCGGAGAAAAAATGAGAAATTTGCGATTTTTCAGCCACCGTGAACGGTGGCACCGTCGCCGGCGACTGGAGGGTTGTGCCAAAGAAAAAGAATTTCTATTTTTTTTTAAAGAAATGGGATGAAATGATTTTTTTTTGGAATTTTTTGACTTATATAGGCCCCAAAACGACGTCGTTTTGGGACTAGCCTTAGACACCCAAAACGACGTCGTTTTGCCCCTAAGATCCGCATGTTGACCCGACCCGCCAGAGCAGATCCGTGTGTTTTTGCTTTTGGGACTAATTGCACCTTTAGCCCTTTTGCTTTTTAATGTTTTTGCAATTAAGTTCTTTTTATTTTTAATTTTTGCCCTATAATTTATTTCGATTTACAAATTGGTCCACCTTGAAGCTGCGCGTTTTGGAGGGTGGGGATTATTTCCCATTTTGGTCCCTCCTTGTTATTCGCGCATTCTGATTAGCCCTTTTCCTTTTTATTTATTTCTAATTTGCCCCAAATTTCTATTTTAAAGTTCAATTTAGTCATTTTTTTGTTATTTTTGTCATTTTATTATTAAATTAATTAATTTAGCATCATTATTACTATTAGTATTATATTCCTTTTTTTGTATTTATTTACCTATTATTATTTTTTAAATACTCTTATTTTATTTTATTCATTTTATTATTTATTTATATCCTCTTATATAATTTCAAACTTTAGGCATTCTATTATTTGTATTATCATTATTAATATTATTATCATTATTATTAATAATATTATTTTTACACCATTTTACATACTATTTATTTATGTATTTGTTTACCATTGTTCTTTAAATTATTTTTTTTTACTTATTATTTTTTCTTTTTAGTTATAATTAGCTTATTTGTTTTATTTATTAATTTTATTCTATACTCGTCCTTCTTATTGTCATTCATATTAACGTATTTATTATTATTTTCTTACGCATATTAGAACTGTGATTTATTTTTATATTTTTACTACAAATTTGTGTTACATTAATTTTTACCCGATATATAAATTTTTTTTTTCTACAATAAGCGATATTTTGTATTTCGAGATTCGAAAAATAATTCCCTAACTTACGGGGTTTCGATTTTCTCGATGAATCCGAATAAACCAACATTTAAAAAAAATCTGAATTTTAAATAATCTTGGGAGTCAAGAAAAAATCATGTTCCAACTTATGGAATATGATTTCTTTGTAAAACCGAGATAATCGAATACCTTTCAAAATAAGTAAATTTTTCAGCGTTTATTCTCGTATCGGGAATTTAAGACATTGTGTCCTAACTTACGGGATGTAATTCTCTTTCTCGATTAACATAAAATATGCCCCTTTCTCGAAAAAATTTTAATATTTTAATAAAGAATCGTATTTTAAATCTCTTCAAGATTTTCATTTCTCGGCACTAAAAAACACGAAGTAATCAACTAGGTACCAATTTTGGGCGTTACGAGGGTGCTAGTACTTCCTCGTGCGTAACCGACTCCCGAACCTGTCTTTCTGAATTTCGTGGACCAAAATTGTTGTTTTAATAAATCAAACTATTTATTAAAAACAACCACTTTTCGAGGTGACCCAATCCCACCTCATCAGAAAGGATTGGTGGTGACTCCCATGTTCGTTTTTATTTTCAAAATCAAAGTCGACCCCTTTTACAAAAAAATGGTTTCGACAGATTGGCGATTCTACTAGGGATACCCAAAATAAGAGAGTCAAGCCACAAGTTGATTACTTTTTGTCTTTTTGTTGAAAATTGAAAACTTGGTTTAAATTTACAATCATTTTGTTGCACTTCATCTTTCTTTGTTGCGATTTTCATTATTTTGGTTTATAATTGCTTTACTGGGTTGAGTTTTTGATATATTTCTGCACATTGTATGGAAAAATCGATTGATTTTACCCTTTTAAGTGGGAGTGAGAAACTATTCCTTTGTGAGGTCTTCACCTACATATAGGATAGTAAATCGCTTTCGGGATACATCTGTACCTATGTCTTCGTGATATTTTCATCTCCGTATAGCCATAGGAAAATGTATTCCTCTGAATTGAACCCGGTCTGTATGAGCCTATAATGGGTGAGGATCGAGAATCTGCTAGTTTAGGTACCCTTACTTTAGAACTGAACCGCATATAGTGAGCCCTAAGAGCCTACCGTAGGTAGAACCGCACCAAACCCTAGTGGTTACCCAAGTAGGTGCTTTACTTATTATTCTTCGCTTGCTTTAAATTGTGTATGAAGTACTGACTTGTTTTGTTTTACTTTTATTGTAATTGCATGTCATTTTCATCACAAAAAGGTGTTGATTCACATTCGGTTGCTAAATAGATAATTTGTCATGAAAAATGGGTTTCTTGATAAAGTAGAGGATAATGTGACCGTCTGAATATGGGCCGAGACAACGCAACAAGAGAAGGGTGATAGTCTTACAGAGGGGTACGTGTCAGAATTGTGGGATTTTACTCGTATTAGCTTAACCCAAAATAATCTTCAAGAGATGAAAGAAATATGGGATCAATGGGATGGCGAGATCAAAGAACTATTCTACTGTAATAATGGTGATTTGCCCTATCTCCTCGATATTAAAGTGGACAAGTACTTATTCCGAGCTCTCCCCCATTATTGGAATCCTACTTATAGTTGTTTTACTTTTGAAAAGGTGGATTTGGTACCTACTGTGGAAGAGTATATGGCATTGCTCCGTTGCTCAAAGATTCAAATTGACAAGGCTTATTCCAGAGCTGCCAACGCCCCAACGTTATTAAAAAAGCTAATAAACATCACGAGAATGAGCGAACAGTAGGTTGCAGCCCTAATCAAGCAGAAAGGTGATAGTAAGTGCATTCCTTGGAGAAATTTGAGAAATTTGATCCTAGCACATCCCAATATGAAGAAAATGGTTGATGTCTTCGCGTTAAGCGTTTATGGATTGGTTATCTTCCCTAAGGCTTTAGGGCATATAGACGAGGCGGTCTCCGATTTATTTAACCATCTTGATAAAAGGGTCACAACTGTTCCCTTAATTTTGGTAGAAACTTTTAGATCCTTGAATGCATGCCAAAGAGTGGGCGAAGGGAGATTCATCGAATACGCACAACTCTTACTAACGTGGTTCCACAGCCATTTTTGGAAAGTGGAAAAGATCTCATATCAAATATTCTCCGAAAACTATCCTCCGTTAAAAGAGTTAGTGGCTATGCCGAGACGGGATGATATCACGGAGGAGAAATGGATAATGATTCTCCAAAAGTTGTGAGACGAAGACTTCAAGTGGAAAGCCTTTTGAATGGTCCCTGACGAGATTTTATATCTGTGTGGAGATTTTGATTGGGTTTCCCTACTAGGAATATGAAGGGCTATTGGGTATGCCCCTCTGCTCGTGTTAAGATAATACAGATCAAGATAGTTTACGCCAGCAACACAAGGGTTAGCTCAGTGCGAGTCTGAATACAAGGGAGATAATTACAAAAAGAAAGTTCGTGAAATATCGAACGCCTGGAACTGAACTTGCAGAATGAAAAGATTTGTTGCCGACCTGATGACTACCCCTGAGTATGACCGCTGGTGAGGTCAGAGAATCAACGACAATATCCCTACATTAAACCAAAAAAACACCAGTTCAATAGAAAAACACTTGCAGGTGATCCCGTCCGAGCTAGAGATAATCAAACAGGATTTTGAGAGAAAGAGTTTAGAACTAGAAAAAAGGATAGAGCAATTGGAGGAGGAGAAAATGCAACTGGGACTAGATGTCGACGTTCAGAAACTAGAAGCGGAGAAGCTGAGAAAGGGGAAGAATAAAGCTGAAGAAGATTTGGATAGTTTGAAAATGAATTACAAGAAGTTGTAATTGTCAATAAAAACTGTCGGTCTGGAAAAAATGTCAGAACAATGGTGGCAAGAAATTAAAGAGGAAAAGAGTAGAGCCAATCAATAGGAAAGGAAATTCTAAGATACTCAAGCACGAGAAGACGTTCTGCAAGGGAGTTTGGTAGAAAGTCAAAATGAGAAGGTGGTGTTAAAAACTCAGGTGTTAGAGTTGCAAAAATCCCTACATCAGTATCATAGTCGTAACTCTGTAATCGAGTTGAAAGCTAGTCGGAGCAAAATTGAAGAGCTAAAAGAAAAGATAGAAGAACTCGAAATCAAGCTACAAAACTATGAACTTCGAAATGAACTCCTGGAAGAAAATAATGAGCAGTGACAAGAGCAGTTTCATTGATCTTAAGATCAGGTCAGGGATAAGGATTACGCTATGGGTGCAGCTTTGACTCAAGTACGAGATGTGGCTGATCATTTACAAACCTTAGCAGTCCAAGTTGATGTATTGAGTTTGAAATATAAGTCAGAGTCAGATCGAGGCCGAGAGTTAGCTTGGCTTCTTAGGAAGGTCAATGCCTTAAGTATTAGGGCAAAGCTTTATATGTAATCCATTTTATATAAAGAAATTTATTTTCTAGAAAAGTTACTCTAATGAAATTGAATCAGAATCAGTGCTTTTTTTACATGCATTAGCATTACATTGCATCATGTGCATTAAATCTCACAAAGAGACCTTAAAATCATGGCAGTTACCCTGAAATATCGTTATGGTACACGAGGGAAAACTAAAGTAATGGACCAAAGATTGGAAAGATTAGAGCAAATGCAAAAAGAAATGCAAGATCAGCTACAAATACAGATGCAAGAATAATTGGTCAAAATTCAACAAGAAATAAGGGATCAGTTGCTAGAATCCCCAAAAAATATGATGAGCCAATTAACCCAGTTGCTGACTGGAGGGCTAGAAAAAGGAAAGAGCCCTATGGTCAATTCCGGGGATGATAACGAGGACCCTAATTATCCTCCAGGCTTTACCCCAACAAACACCCAAGCAAAACCAAATGCATATCCATAAAGGGTGTCCGTTAACATCAGAACCCAATATCAGATAGGTACCTCAGCACCAACAAGCTTCCCGACAGGTTCAGGCTCCAACCTAAGAGACAATCCAGCAAATCCCGTTGTCCCTAATCTTGATGATGTTGCAAAAATAGAAAAGGCGAGAGTGGAGCTCCTAAAGTAACTTGAAGATCGATGTAGATGGCTAGAAGAGAAATTCAAGGCACTGGAAAGTGCTGACTACCATTGTGGAATTGATGCTAAAGACTTGAACCTGGTTCCAGATCTAGTGCTTCCTCCCAAGTTTAAGACCTCGGAGTTTGAGAAATATAATGGGACCAGCTGCCTCGAAGCTCACATTACGATGTTTTGTTGGAGGATGACAGGATATGTCAATAATGATCAGTTGTTAATTAACTGTTTCCAAGACAGCCTGACTGGGGTTGTGGCCAAATGGTATAATCAGCTAAGTGGTGCCCAAATTAATTCATGGAAGGACCTGACACAGGCCTTCATGAAACAGTATGACCACGTAACAGATATGGTACCCGACAGAATCATATTGTAAAACATGGATAAAAAGCCAAGCGAAAGCTTCAGGCAATATGCTCAAAGGTAGAGGGAAGTCACCACGCAAGTCCAACTACCTCTGCTAGAAAACGAAATGACAATGCTCTTCATTAATACCCTGAAGGCTCAATTCATTAATCACATGCTGGGAAGCACACTTAAGAGTTTTTCTGACATAGTAATGTCCGGTGAGATGATAGAAAATGTAATAAGGTGTGGAAAAATAGAAGCCGGGGAAAATGCCAAGAGAACGGCCCCGAAAAAGAAGGAAAATGAGGTGAATAATGCAAGTGTGTATGACAAGGGCTATTCAAACCCGATTACTATAAGCCAGCCAAGGGTAGTGGCTACTAGCCAGTAAGGCCCCCTAAGGCAAGAATCCAACATAAGGCAAAATATAGAGAAGCTCTAGTTTACGTCCATCTCGATGACGTATAAGGAGTTGTACCAAAATTTGTTTGATGCATGTGTAGTATCCCCTTTCTACCTAAAACCTATGCAACCTCCGTTCCTCAAATGGTACGACGCGAACGCCCAATGCGAATACTACGCAGGAATCACGAGACACTCGATCGAGAATTGCACCGTTTCCAAAAAGTTAATCGAAAGACTCATCAAAATGGGCATTGTGAGATTCGATGATCCATTTCGTGCAGAGAATCTGTTACCCAACCATTCTTACAAAGGGGTAAACGCGATAATCGAGAATACGGGGAAGAGAATCAAGATGAATATAGCAGAAGTGAAAACCCCACTGAGAGAGGTTTGGAAGAAAATGGTAGAAAGTGGATTAATCACACAGGATTTAGGGGAGAAATCCCAAGAAGCAAGGAACTACTGTGAGATCTATGATGAAGAAGGTCATGAGATTCAAAGATGTAGTGAATTCAGGGCCTTAGTACAAGGTCTGATGAACAATAAGGAGCTAGAATTCTTTGAGTATACCAAAGGCCTAGAAGGAGAAGATGTGTGCGCCTCAGAAGAAAAATCGACAGAGAAGGTCCATAAAGTCAACCACCCAGTGGTTATTATTTCATGGCTAAAGAGCAATTCAGCCGGAGTACAAATTGCACCAAGGTTCATAATCTAGAAACTTGTAGCCTTTCCCTACAAGGAAAGTAAGAGGGTTTATAATTGTAACATGATGATCCCGGGAGAAGAGAACCCAATTAGTACTTCAGAAGAAGGTCAAGATGTGAGTTTCTACACACATAGTGGAAGGCGTTATGATCCATCAAATGTAGAAGCTGAGCCCGCAAAAGGAAAAGCGTTGGTGATGGTACAAAAAAGGGAAAAGCCGGTTAGACTTGAATTGTCTGTTAATGAGCCGGTAACTGAAAAGGAGGCTAAAGAGTTTTTGAAATTCCTAAAGCATAGCGAGTATAGCATTGTGAAGCAACTGCATAAACAACCAGCTCACATATCAATGCTAGCTTTACTCTTAAGCTCGGAGGTACATCGTAGCGCGTTGATGAAAGTGTTAAATGAAACTTATATCGCTAATGATATCTCCGTCAACAAGCTAGCCCATCTGGTCAGTAGCACAAGCACCTATAATATCTTTTTTAATGATGAAAAATATCGCCAAGGGGCATGGGATCGACTAAGGCTTTGTACATCACCACCCGCTGCAAGGGATATACACTGCTAGAGGTGTTAATTGATAATGGATCGGCCCTGAATGTCTTACCGTTGTCCACATTGAGTAGGTTGCTTGTAGATAACTCTCATATGAAGACATGTCAGAATATAGTGAGAGCATTTAATGGTACCGAAAGAAAGGTAATGGGAAGGATCGAGATACCTCTTTTGATTGGTCCAAACACGTATGAAGTAGATCTCCTGTTGATGGACATCAAGCCTTCTTATAATTGCTTGCTAGGTAGGCCTTGGATTCACTCGGTAGGGGCAGTGTCATCATCACTGTACCAGAAGCTAAAGTTGATAACTTAGGGTCGATTGGTAATAATAAATGCGGAAGAAGACATTATTACATCCGTAACCAGTGATGCACCATACATAGGGGCAAACGATGAAGCGATAGAATGTTCTTTTCAATCGTTGGAATTTGTAAATGCAACCTTTATTGTCGAAGGGAACAAGATCCCTATGCCCAAAATATCCAAAACTACGAAGATGAGCCTACGACTGACGGTCGAAAAGGGAGCCACACCAAGAAAAAGACTCAGGAAATATCTCGAAGGGAGAGTTGATGTACCAATTCTGATGGACAAATGAGATCACTTTGGCTTGGGATATAAGCCAGATGAGAAGCAAAGGAAGAAGGAGTTGGAGAAGAAATAAGAAAGGAGAAGAGCGTGACTGAGTGGGGAAGAGGTCAAGTGGGAACCGATGACCTTTCCCCATATATCCATAACCTTCGTGTTAGGAGGAACTATTCACCCTGAATGAAAGATGGCAAGAAAAGAGACCGCTGAAGAAATGTTGGGAAATCTGAACATCAACGCCATATCAGAAGAAAGAATTGGGGGAGAAAATTTATCAGGCATCTGCCCCTATGTACCTGAAAATGTTCTGAACAATTGGACTGCGAACGAGATTCCTGTAGTTTTTAGAGCTAATTTAGAGTAACGTTCAAAACACGCTTATTGCTTTAAGCCTAGGAGCAATAAGAATCCTTTTGTGAAATAAGCCTATGTTCAATGTATTTATTTCAATGAAATACATCTTTCTGTCTTATCCCGAGCAGATATTCTTCTATTCTTTCATTTCATTCATAATCATACCATACAATAATTATTTTTACATTCTTTTATTCTTTGGATTTTTCTTCATCCCTATAACAGGTCTCCAGATGTCAATGATATGAGCGATGCTGCTACTAACTCTGAATCTCCATTTGAGCGAGATATGTGTTTAGAGGAACCTCAGGACTTTGAAGATGACAGAGATTATAACTTATCTCTTGATTTGTTAAGGATGGTGGAACAAGATGAGAAATAGATTTTACCTCATAAAGAGTCAGTAGAGATTGTGGTTTTAAAAGAAGGAAAAGATGTGAAAATTGGAGCTTGCATTACTGCAGAGATAAAGCGAGACCTCATTGAGTTACTCTAAGAATTCAAGATGTTTTCACATTGTCGTATCAAGATATGCTTGGATTAAATACTGATATCGTGGTACATCGGCTCCCTATAAAGGAAGAGTGTAAGCCAGTTCAACAGAAGCTCCAAAGGATGAGTCCCGATGTTTTGCTAAAAATAAAAGAAAAGGTCAAAAAGTAATTCAATGTTGGTTTCTTACAAGTGGTCAAATACTTAGAATGGGTAGCCAATATTGTCCTCGTCCTTAAGAAAGATGGGAAAGTACGGATGCGTGTAGACTACAGGAGTTTAAATAAGGCTAGCCCGAAAGATAATTTCTTGTTGCCTAACATCGACACCTTAATGGACAACACGACAAGTTATTTACTATTCTCCTTTATGGATGGCTTCTCCGATTACAACCAGATAAAGATGCATTCTTAAGATATGGATAAGACCACATTTGTAACCATGTGGGGAACATTTTGCTATAAGGTGATGCCATTTGAATTGAAAAAAATGGGAGTGACATATCAGAGAGCTATGGTAACCCTGTTCCATGATATGATGTACAAAGAAATTGAGGTTTATGTTGATGATATGATCGCCAAATCCCGAACAGAAGAGGAGCATGTGTGAGTCTTGAGGAAATTATTCTTGAGATTGAGAAAATTCCAGTTAAAGCTCAATCCAGCAAAATGTACCTTTGGGGCCAGGTGAGGGAAACTGTTAGGATTCATATTCAGCGAAAAGGGGATTGGGATTGACCCGGATAAAGTCAAGGCTATACAGGAGCTACCTCCGAAGTGTACTCAAAGAGAACTTTTAGGTTTTTTAGGGAGGTTAAATTACATTTCCTGGTTCATTTCACAACTAATTGAGAAATGTGACCCTATATTCTGTCTTCTCAAGAAACACAATCCAGGTGTATGGGATGACAAATACCAGAAAACTTTTGACAAGGTTAAACAATACCTGTCCAATGCCCCAGTGCTGACGCCACCCAATCCAGATAAGCCACTGATACTGTGTTTGACAGTATTTGAAAATTCTATGGGATGTGTGCTTGGCCAACACGATGAGTCAAGAAGGAAAGAAATGGCGATATACTACCTCAATAAGAACTACACTGAGTGTAAGACGAGATACTCGCCAATTGAGAAGTTGTGTTGCACCTTAATCTAGATAACCAGAAGATTGAGACAGTACATGTTATACCACACAACTTGGCTCATCTCGAAACTAGACCCTTTAAAGTACATGATGGAGTTGACTGCTTTGAATGGAAGGATGGCCCGGTGGCAAGTTCTACTTTTTAAATTTGATATAGTCTATGTGAATCAGAAAGCTGTAAAAGGGAGTGCAATAGCAGATTTTCTAGTCATTAGAGCTCTAGAAGATTATGAGCCTTTGAACTTTGATTTCCCGAATGAAGATCTAATGTACGTGGCAACCATTGAAGAAGACTCTCAAGAAGGTCATCCTTGGAAGCTAAATTTCGACGGAGCCTTAAATGCTATGGGTAATGGAATCGGGGCAGTTCTGATATCCCCAAATGGAGATCATTATCCCTTTACTAGTAAATTGGATTTTGATTGCACGAATAATATGGCGGAATAGGAAGCATGCATCATAGGTATCTGCGTAGCCATAGAACGTAAGATCAAAGCGTTAAATGTATATGAGGATTCTGCACTAGTGATCTATCAACTCAAAGGAGAATGGGAGACGAGAGACCTCAAGTTGATCAATTATCGAAGGCTGGTTTTGGAGCTAATTGAAGAGTTTGAGGACATCACCTTCTACTATCTTCCGCGAGATGAAAAGTAGATGGCTAATGCCTTGGCTACTTTGGCTTCCATGATTAAAGTGAATAAACAAGATGATGTAAAACCTATCCAGATGAGTATTTATGAGGTTACGACTCATTGTTACAACATCGAAGAAGAAGAAGAAAATGACGATCACCCTTGGTACCACGATATACTGCGATACGTGAAGAATTGTGAATACCCTAACCAAACAACTAAGAATGATAAAAGGACGCTGAGAAGATTGGCTAGTGACTATGTCTTGGATGAGGAGATCCTATACAAAAAGAAGAAAGGATCAAGTGCTACTAAGATGTGTAGACACTGTCGAGGCTAAGAAAATCTTGGAAGAAATCCACGAGGGTGTCTATGAAACACACGCTAATTGTTTTACAATGGCCAGAAAAATATGAGATATTGGTCCACAATGGAAGGGGATTGCATCAGTTATGCGAAGAAGTGCCATAAGTGTCAAATTTATGGAGACAAGATCCATGTACCTCCTTCGCCTCTGCATGTTATGACTTCTCCATGGTCTTTTTTCTATGTGGGGCATGGATGTCATTGGGCCAATTTTTCCAAAAGCTTCAAAGGGGTATTGATTCATCTTTGTGGTCATCAACTACTTCACCAAGTGGGTAGAGGCCGCTTCATATGCTAATGTCACAAAGTTGGTAGTTAGCAAATTCCTAAAGAAAGAAATCATTTGTTGATATGGAATGCCAGAAAGAATTATATCTGACAATGAATTGAATTTGAGCAACAACACGATATCCAAAGTCTGCAGTCAGTTTAAGATCAGACACCACAACTCGTCATCGCATCGCCCAAAAATGAATGGTGCAGTCGAGGCAGCCAATAAAAATATTAAGAAGATCGTAGGGAAAATGACTGAGACTTATAAAGATTGGCATGAGAAGTTACCATTTGCCCTCTATGCTTATCGAACATCTGTCAGGACCTCTACCGGGGTAATGCCTTTCTCATTGGTTTATGGAATGGAGACGGTTTTGCCCATTGAAATCGAGATTCCTTCTCTCTGGGTTTTTTCAGAATTAAAGTTGGATGAAGCAGAATGGATTTAATCCCTTTATGATCAGCTAAACTCGATTGAAGAGAAAAGGTTGAAAGCCATCCATCATGGTCAGATGTACCAAAAACGAATGATGCAAACATAAAAAAAAATCGCCTTAGAGAATTCTCCCTAGTATTGAAAAATATCCTCTCTATACAAAAGGACTTTAGAGGAAAGTGGATGCCAAACTGGGAAGGACCTTATGTGGTAAAGAAGGCCTTTTCTAGAGGAGCGCTGATATTGACCGAGATGGATGGCAAGAACCTGAATAATCTAATGAATTCAAATTCGGTCAAGAAATACTTTGCCTAAAAAAAAAAAGAAAGGCCAAAGCGAAAACCCACAAAGGGCGCCTTGAGACCAAAGGGATTTGAGTTGAAAACCTAGAAAGAGGCAGCTCAAATATGGATTGAAGATTGAACATATGATGGCCGGGTCTCATCAGAAAGAACAACGTTACATCTTGGGGCATCGACAAAGTACTCTAGATCCCCTAAACACATAATTCAGCTCAAAATGGTCCTCAAGAAGTTTGTGCAGAGAAGCTCGTGCTGCGATATCTGAGGCACCGACTTTCATCTTATTCGCTTTGTATTTTAGAAAAATTTGCTATTTCATTCATTTCGAGCTTTGATTCTGATAAATTTTAGTCTTGTCCATTGTTACAATCTTTTTCGAGCATTTTTTATTGAAATAATGATTAATGGACTCATAATATTCAGATAAAAGGAGTTTTGCATATTGCTCTGAAAAGCTTCTAAATAGTACAGGGACCTGAAACAGGACCACTAGTTAGAACTAACCAAATAAAAAAGTTGGAAATATTTGAGAAAGAATAGACTAAATTGTGACTATTTCTTCAGATTTTCTGTCAAAGATACCAGCTGAACAAGATGGCAGCATAATACGTTAGTGATAAAACCTCGATGAACAATAAGCAATGTCAACCCAAGCATTAAAAAGGGATCATTCTCGAAAAATGACATTCTGCATTCATGCAAACATAAGTCATACACATTTAGTTAGGAGCATTTGATTCATTCTGATCATGACATCCTAATCACTTAGCATAAATAGGCCCATGAAATGGATTCTACAAGTCATGTTCCCCAGAAAATGGTTGACAGATCAGACGAATTAGAAATCCTATTATAGTGGGATGGATTGAAGTTATAATGGTGAATCTTATCTCCTTGAAGTTGCAGTGAATCAAATTAAAGCCACAAACCTTATCTCCCTGAAATTACAGTGGAGCAGGTTAAAAATAAACAAATCTTATCTCCTTGAAGTTACAGTGGAGTAGATTGAAGATAGGCTACAAATCTTATCTCCCTGAAGTTACAATGGAGTAGGTTTATCTCCTTAAAGTTGCAGTGGAACAGACTAAAGATAGCAAATATTATCTCTCTGAAGTTATAGTAGAGTAGATTAAAGCTATAAATCTTATTTCCCTGAATTTACAGAGGAACAGATTAAAGCCACAAGTCTTATCTCACTAAATTTACAGTGGAGCAGACTGAAGACAGCAGATCTTATCTCTCTGAAGTTGAAGTAGAGTAGATTAAAGCTATAAACCTTATCTCCCTAAAGTTGCAGTGGAGCATATTAAAGCTACAAGTATTATCTCCTTGAAGTTACAGTGGAGTAGATTGAAGTAACAAGTCCTATACCCCTGAGGTTGCAGTGGGTCGGATTAAATCTATCATGGCAAATCTTATGTAACTGAAGTTATAGTGGAACAGACTGAAGATGACGAATCTTATCTCTCTGAACTTGTAGTGGAGAAGATTACAGCCACTAACCTTATCTCCCTAAAGTTAAGGTGGAGCAGGTTGAGGTTACAAGTCTTATCTCCTTGAAGTTATAGTGGAACAGACTGAAGAAGGCTAACCTTATCTCTCTGAAGTTGTAGGGGAGCAGGTAGAAGACAAAAAATCTTATTTCCCTAAGGTTGTAGTGGAACAGATTAAAGCTATCAAAGTACAAATCTTATCTCCCTGAAGTAGCAGTGGAGCAGATTGAAGTGACTAATCCAATACCCCTAAAGTTGCAGTAGGTCGGATTAAATCTACCATAGCAAGTCTTATCTCCCTGACGTTGTAGTGGAGCAAAATAAAACCACAAATCTCATCTCCCTGATGTTGCAGTGAAGTAGATTGGAACTACAAGTCTTATCTCTCTAAAATGGCAGTGGAGTGGATCAAAGTAACAAGATACGGTGGACTAGAATGAAGCCACTTGGGAAAAAGAAACCCTAGAGAAATCGAGACTCGGCGAGATTGGGCAAAATTGATCTTTCTTAAAAGTTTTTGCTCCATTCCTGTTACACGAAAATGAGCAAAGAGGGGCGGCTGTACAAGCCCAATTTAGCTCGGGGCCCAATAAGACCCAAACCAACAGCAGAAACCCAATCCCAAACACAATCCAAAACCCAAATCAGACCCAAACTAATACAACCCCAACCCCAAACCTAAACCCAACCAACTAAGCCCAAACCCAAATAAAAAAACCTAGCACAAAATCCTAAAAATTTTCAAAAAAAAAAAAAAATCCTAGGTGCGCTGCACCTAGGTCTACTGCCACCCCTAGTCCACTGTTAGCACCGCCTTCGCCACTTGCCACCGCCACCTGCAAAATCGGTAGTAGAAAAGATGTTAGACAGTAGTAAATATATAATATTGTATTGAAGGAGGTTATAAAGCAAAAAAGAGACTCAATGCAATAGGGATATCCACACAAATTTTGAATGCAAACACAGACGATTGGATACAAAAACACAGAGAATCGAATCAAAAAGGGAAAGAAATTAAAAAAAAAACATCAAGCAAAGAAAAAGAAAGGAAACCGATTCAGAAGGTTAAAGGTGTTCTTTTTATTTTTTCTCTTTTGTTGAATCTATTTTTTTCTCTTTTAATACATATACATAATAAAAATAAAAAAAAGGAAAAGGGCTTACCTTTTTAGACCATCAGAGAAAAAGAGGAAATTTGCGATTTTTCGACCGTCGTGGATGGCGGCGCCATCGCTGGCGACTAGCAGCTGGCGCGACGGAGGTTCACCGGAGCCAGGCCAGAATCTGGGCTATGCCAGAGAAAAAAAAGAGAGAATTAATGTTTTTTTTAAAAGAAATGGGATGAAATAAATTTTTTGTGGAATTTTTTGACTTATATAGTCCCCCAAAATGATGCCGTTTTGGGACTGGCCTCAGACGTCCAAAACGACGTCGTATTCCTCTATGATCCGTGTGTTGACCCGACCTGCCAAGGAGGATCCGCGTGTTTTTACTTTTGGGGCTAATTGCACCTTTAGCCCTTCCGCTTTTTAATGTTTTTGCAGTTAAGTTCTTCTATTTTTAATTTTTTCCATAATTTATTTCAATTTAGAAATTGGTCCACCTTGAAGCTACGCGTTTTGGAGGGTGGGGATTATTTCCCATTTTGGTCCCTCCTTGTTATTCGCATGTTTAGATTAGTCATTTTCCTTTTTAATTATTTCTGATTTACCCTAAATTTCTATTTTAAAGTTCAATTTAGTCTTTTTTTTGTTATTTTTGTCATTTTATTATTAAATTAATTAATTTAGCATCATTATTACTATTAGTATTATATATTTTTATTTATTTACCTATTATTATTTTTTAAATACATTTATTTTATTTTATTCGTTTTATTATTTATTTATATCCTCTTATATAATTTCAAACTTTAGGTATTCTATTATTTGTATTATCATTATCATTATTAATATTATTACCATTATTATTAATATTATTATTTTTAAAATGTTTTACATACTATTTATTTATGTATTTGTTTACCATTGTTCTTTAAATTTAATTTTTTTACTTATTATTTTTTTTCTTTTTAGTTATAATCAGCTTGTTTGTTTTATTTATTTATTTTATTTTATATTTGTCCTTCTTATTGTCATTCATATTAACGCATTTATTATTATTTTGTTACGCATATTAGCACCGTGATTTATTTTTATAGTTTTACTACAAATTTGTGTTACATCAATTTTTACCTGATACATAAAATTTTATTTTCTAAAATAAGCGATATTTTGTATTTTGAGATTCGAAAAATCGTTCCCTAACTTACGATATTTTGATTTTCTCAATGAATTCGAATAAACGAACATTTAAAAAAAACCTGAAGTTTAAATAATCTCGGGAGTTAAGAAAAAATTGTGTTCCAACTTACGGAATATGATTTCTTTCTAAACTGAGATAATCGAATACCTTTCAAAATAAGTAAATTTTTCGATGTTTATTCTCGTATTGGGAATTTAAGACATTGTGTCCTAACTTATAAGATGTAATTCTCTTTCTCGATTAACGTGAAATATGCCCCTTTCTCGAAAAAATTTCAATATTTTAACAAAGGATCATATTTTAAATCTCGTCAAGATTTTCATTTCTTGGCTCTAAAAAACATGAAGTAATCTACTAGGTACAAATTTTGGGCGTTACGAGGGTGCTAATCCTTCCTCGTGCGTAACCGACTCCTGAACCCGTCTTTCTGAATTTCGTGGACCAAAATTATTGTTTTAATAAATCAAACCGTTTATTAAAAACAACCACTTTTGAAGTGACCCGATCTCACCTCATCAAAAAGGATTGGTGGCGACTTCCATGTTTATTTTCGTTTTTAAAATCAAAGTCGACCCCTTTTATAAAAAAATGGTTTCGACAAAAGGTACATAGCAAACCTAGATTTCCATATCAAAGATTCCTTTTTCAAGCTATTCTGACCTAAGAACCAGCTGGTTATGATCATAAAGAACATCTACAATTACTAAATATTACCACATTATTCAAATTCCCCTACAAAACCTTTTGGCCTGAATCAAATGTGAGAGTGAAAATCCATGCTTTGCGATAACATTATCTTCTCATGACCCACTGAGTTTAGGCTCCACAAGTGTAAGAATATACGGCCTATGTTCCAAACAACTCTAGATCTCCAGATCAACAATCTCAACCATTTCCTCATACCCATATTATCGTTTTGTTGAGTTCCATGGTGAAAAATGCCTCCTTAACTGGTATCGCATTATTACCCCCCAGTCAGCACTTCTTGTAACGCCCCAAAGTTTGTATATTTATTTCTGTGTGTTTGTGACACAAGTGTGTATCTGCTTCAGTGGTTAAATGTTCTTGGTGTGTGTGAGAGGTCCCAATTTCAAGCCTTACATTTGGCAAAATTTTAGATTATTCTGAGTAAAACCTTAACTTTGTTCAATAGGCTTTTATTTAAATGCTTGTAATCTCATATCAGAATGGGCCTACTAGTTTTGTGGTTAGGGGGAAAGTTGGTGAGCTGGAGGTCTTGAGTTCGAATCCCTGCAAGGGAGTTTATTTTTGCCCAGTGTTGCGGTGAGAGTTTCTGTTAAACCAAAATTCTGTAGAAGTTATCTGTTGTGTGGGTAGTGGAGAGAATTAAGGGATTGTGGGAATATCCCTTGATTGTTCTTTTACTAATTATTTTCTCTCTCTACCAAAAATTCCCAACCTCCTTAACGTCTCTTTTCTTTTTTTTTCTCGTCTTTTCCTTTTCTTTCTTTCTTCGTCTTTCTAGTGTTGTCCAACTCTAGTTTTCTGGCTTTTCAATTGCGTGTGCTTCGGTAGAGATGGTAAGGTTTTACTCGTTTTAAGGAGGGATTTCTTTTTATATCGTTATTCTGTCATTGCTTTTCATTAGTTTAATTCTGGATTCTAGCAGCAACGATTCGCCAAGGTTGGAGCTTCTCTTTGGTGGAACTTTAGTGGGAATCGATCAGGGTGTTTAGGGTAAGTGATAAACATTCTATTTGGACTATTTTCGTTTTTAGGATTTTGGTTTAATCGATATTTGTGACTGATTTTAGAAGTTGTTATAATGTTGTCGGGTGCTGGTCTTTACGAGAGTGCTATTGCATCAATTCGATACCAGGTGTGTACCCAGAAATGCAGAAAACGAGATTTTAGTGAAAGCCAAATACCATTTTGTCTACACCACACGGCCGTGTGGTAGGCCGTGTGCCATAACACTAGCGTCTGATCGACGAAGCCAGGACGTGCACACTAGACAAGTAGGCCATGTGTGACACATGGGCTCGATTGATTTGGGTCGTGTGGGCTACACGAGCGTGTGAGCCCACACGGGTAAGCCACAGGGGCGTGTCAGATTCTGGGTTAGACCATGTGATTCACACAGCCAAGACTAATTTGGGCCGTGTGGATCACACAGTCGTGTGGGCCCACACGGGTAAGCCATATAGGCGCGTGAGCTCATTTTGTTGTGATGTTTTCTAAGGTTGCACGGGTCGCTCAAGTTGACTGTGAACCTACTATAGGGTCGGTAAGCATTACTTAGACCCCTAATTAACTGAAATGACTGTATGACTGATATGTAAAAAATATGATGATGTCCTACTGATTTGATACTGTATGCCCTGATTACATTCATGATATTATGTTATAGCATGTCATATTTATATATTGGATTGCATTGGGTTGAGGGTTGATATTGTTCGGAGGAAGTGTACTAAATGGCTTCAAGCCTAATTTACTGGTAGCACAGTTGCAAACTACTGTCTAGTGCTGCATTCGGTGCTACTTGGAGTGTAGGGATGAGTGGGTCAATTATATCCACACATGAAGTGTAGGGTTGGACGGAGATGGTGTGTAGAGGCTAGATGGGTAGGATTTCTATGACTGCATATCTGTTACTACTACTGATATTGTGATGGGCTGAAGCCCTACTGTATGACTGTTTTTGTACTGAGATGGGCTAAGGCCCAAGCTGGTCTAATACTGATACCGAAAAGGGCTTAAGCCGAAAATGTGATTATTTAATTGCTGTCCGTTCATTTGTATGGGGATTACACAGTGAGTTTACGTAAACTCCCCCATTCTGCTTAATTTGTACATGTAATCCCCAAATATAGGCGGGTCAGTGCAGCGGAGGACTCAGTGGTGGCCATACGACTTCTTTTACACTATTTATTACCTATTCATGATTTTAATTTTATTTGGGTGTATTTTGCTGTAATTATGGCCTTTACAGATTTTGGTTTAAATTTGGATTTATACAATTTTATGATTTATATTTGCTAGTGTTAGGTAAAACTTGGGTTTTCAAATGAAAATGATGTTTTATCAAAAATACCACGAATACACAAACTGTTTAAAAGCTTCTGTAATGGAAAACGTTTTGGAAATTGAATATTAATTTGAAAATAATTAATGTTTTGAAAACGAACGACATGATTTGAAAATAACATAAGATAATGAAAAAGGGGATTTAGCAATGACATATTTCTCGAAAAGCACTACTATTTGACATCGTCAGATTCAACCAAAATGTCTAGGCCAGGTTTGGGATGTTACATTTAGTGATATCAGAGCAAAGTTACAAAACTCGACTGTGAATGTGTGTTTTTAAGATGTGATTTTTTGGGAACTGATTTCTAAATGTTTTTACTGAAAGTATAGTACACCGAGTCTCTGGCACCGATCTAGTAAGTTTTCTGAACTGTGAATTGTTTTGAAATTATTTTTGATAGTATATCTTGAAAATGCTATAGGTAGTATATGTTGAGACTACTATAGATAGACTGTACTGAAAACATCCAAAATAGGGTATACTGAGACTGTAGTAAAACTGATAGACAGTGATTGACACTGCGATGTACGAAACAAACTTTACACTTCTGATATTGTTCTCATAAAATATCTGTTAATAAATATTGGAACTGTAAACTGATACATAAAACTGTTAATATAGATAAAACGCCATTAGACAATGAGCACCAGAGGTACTCGCGAACAGGGTACAAAAGGTCATGGTAGAGGCCGTAGAGGTGCTTGAGATGGGTCTTCGTCATCTGGAAATCTGCCTAATTTGGAAACCAGTGAGACACTAGCTTCACCTATGATTGAGAATGGATCTTATGAACGAGTAGCTAGGGATGACGCACTATCCCAGGCCATGTTGAGAATTTTAAAGAGGGTCGTTGGGCCTAATACTGGAGTTGCAGGTCGCGGGTCGGTTACTGGAATGACTCTGGTCTAACGGAGCTAAGCTTGTTGAGTACTGGATAAAGACCACAAAGAGGATTATGGACAATCTGGATTTCACTTTCGAGTAGAAATTAAAGGGTGCTGTATCGCTGCTACGTGATGAGGCATATCAGTGGTGGCTCACTGTTAAGGAGAGCACTCAGCCCGATCGGCTGACCTAGGAGTTCTTTAAGACCACTTTCCAAGAGAAGTATATGAGGGCCAGTTATGTGGATACACGTAGGAGAGAGTTCCTAAATCTAACTCAGGGAGATAGATCGGTGGCCGAGTATGAGGCTGAATTTTTTAGACTGAGCCGCTATGCGCGAGGTATGGTGGCGACTGAGTATGAGCTTCACAGGGGGTTCTGATAGCTCCACAGAGGAAGCGAGACTTCGCTGCACTAGTTGATAAGGTGAAGATCACCGAGGAAGTGAAGCGCGTTGAGTGCCAGAACTGAGAAAGAGGTAAGAGTAAGAGGGATTCAAAGCCCTCGAGTTCTGTTCAGAGGTCTAAGAAAAAGGTTAGAGTTGATGTGCCGATCAGAGTTGGGGCTCCTATTGCTGCTACTAGACAGCCGCCATGTACTGAGTATGGTAGACGCCACCAGGGCTAGTGTTGGAAAAGAACTAAGGCTTGTTTGAGGAGCGGTTCATTAGAGTACTGTATTAGAGAGTGTCCGCAGAGGTCTGATCAGATGCACGCTTTGGGTACTATACTGCACCACCACCGAGAGCAGTTCAATAGCCACAGAGAGGCCGTGGTCAAGTTAGAGGTGGTAATGGGTTAAGTTGTGATTAGAGAGTACTGAGGAGAGGTGTCATACTGAGGCGAGGTAGCTGGCTCTGGTTTATGCTGCACGTCGCCGAGAGGATAGAGATGCTTCGAACGTTATCATGGGTACGTTCTTTATTTATAATGTACCTTATACTACACTGATAGATATAGGATCCACTCACTCCTATATAGCCTGTACTGTGTTTGAGAACTTGGGTATCTTGGTTGAGAGCAGTGTGAGTAAGGTGACTGTACTAAGTCAGCTCGAACAATCAGTAAAGGTGAATAAGTTGTTTAGAGACGTTCCTCTAGAGGTTCAATGGGTTATTTTTCTAGCTGATATGATGGAATTGCCTTTTGGAGAGTTTGATCTGATACTGGGAATGAATTAGTTGGTTAAACACTGAGTGAGCTTGAACTATACCACAAAAAGGGTTATATTGAGAACTGAGGAGGATAGCGAGGTAGTCGTAATTGAGAAACATCGGAGCTACTTATCGAACGTGATTTCTACATTGAGGGCAAAAAAATTGGTTCGTATGGTATGTGAGGCGTCTCTAGACTACATCAGTGTTTCAAATTCTGGGGATTATTTAGTTAAGGATATCAGGATAGTTAAAGACTTTCGGGACGTATTTTCTGAAGAGCTACCTGGGTTACCTCCGAATCGTGAAGTAGAGTTCAGGATTGAACTCCTTTCTGGTACAGCTCTAGTGTCCATCGCCCCTTATAAAATGGCACCGAAAGAGCTCGTGGAGCTTAAGGCTCAAATTCAAGAGTTACTAGATCGTGGGTTCATCTGATCTAGTGTGTCTCCGTGGGGAGCACCAATTCTATTTGTAAAAAAGAAGGATAGATCTATGCGTATGTGCATTGAGTACCGATAATTGAACAAGATGACTATAAAGAATAAGTACCCCCTACCGAGGATCGATGATCTGTTTGACTGGTTCTGAGGAGCTTTGATTTTCTCTAAGATTGATCTTCGATTAGGGTATCACCGGTTGAGATTTAAGGAAGCTGATGTGCATAAGATGGCATTTAAGAGTCGTTATGGTCACTACGAGTTTTTAGTAATGCCATTTCGACTGACGAATGCACCAATGGCTTTCATGGATTTGATGAACCGAGTGTTCCAGCCCTATCTGGATTGGTTCATGGTAGTATTTATTGATGACATACTTGTATATTCGAAGACTGAGGATGAACATGATGAACATCTCAGAGTGGTTCTACAGATTCTGCGAAAGAAACAACTTTATGCCAAGTTCAGTAAATGTGAGTTCTGGTTATGTGAAGTAGCGTTTTTGGGACATGTGGTCTCTGCTGAGGGGATTAGAGTCCATCCTTGAAAGATTGAGACTGGTTTGGATTGGAAGCAACCTAAGACTATCTAAAATCCGCAGTTTTCTGGGACAAGCAGGGTACTATCAACGTTTTGTAAAAGTGTTTTCACTGATTGCGGCACCTTTGACTAAGCTGCTACGCAAAGGTGTGCTATTTAACTGGACTGATATGCAGCAAGAGAATTTTGAGAAGCTCAATACTATACTGACTGAGGCCTCTATTCTGATACAGCCAGAGTCTGTGGAAGAGTTTACTGTCTACAGTGATGCATTACATGTCGATTTGGGATGTGTGTTGATGCAAGAGGGTTAGGAGATAGTGTATGCGTCTCGTCAGCTTAAGACTTATGAGGTGAATTATCCGATGCATGACCTAGAGTTGGCCGCAATGGTGTTCGCATTGAAAATCTAGAGGCATAACCTATATGGTGAGAAGTGTATCTTCTACACGGATCACAAGAGCCTCAAGTATCTCCTTACTCAGAAGAAGTTAAATCTTAGGTAGCGTAGATGGATTGAACAGCTTAATGGCTACGACTGTACGAACGAATACCACCCTGGTAAGGCCAATGTGGTGGCCGACGTACTGAGCCATAAGGTTATGACTGATTTGAGGGCGATGTTGGCTCGCCTCAATTATTTGATGATGGAAGTCTACTAGATGAGCTTCAGGTTAAGCCTACGTGGATTGAGTAGATTAAGGGTAAGAAGTTGAAAGATGAATAGTTAGGTCTTCATTTTCGACAGGTTGAGAGTGAGCTTACTGAGGACTTTGGACTGAATAGTGAAGGGGTACTCTGTTTCCATAGGAGAATTTATGTACCGAAAGACACTAAATTGAGGCAGTTGATACTGAGAGAGGCGCATAGTAGTCCCTATGCTATTCATCCTAGCGGAAATAAAATGTATCGAGACCTGTGTGAGTTATACTAGTGGCCAGGACTTAAGCGAGAGGTTGCCGATTTTGTGGGTAAATGTCTGACTTGCCAGCAGGTTAAGGCTGAGCATCAGTTACCTTCTGGGTTATTGTAGCCAGTTAAGATTCCACTTTGGAAGTAGGAGCGAGTGACTATGGATTTCGTTAGTGGGTTACCCCTCACACCCACTAAGAAGGATTCAGTATGGGTCATCGTGGATCAATTGACCAAGTCTTCTCATTTCATACCAGTTCGTAATGACTACTCACTACAGAAGCTAGCTAAACTGTATGTATCTAAGATAGTGAGATTGCATGGGGTACCGATTTCGATCATCTTTGATAGGGATCCTCGCTTTACGTTTCGGTTCTGCAAAAAGCTACATGAGGCTCTAGGTTCAAGGCTAGACTTTAGTACTGCTTTCCATCCCCAGACAGATGGTCAATCTGAGAGGGTGATTCAGATACTAAAGGATATGTTGAGGAGCTGTGTGATTGACTTCGGAGGCAATTGAGAGAAGCATTTGCCGTTGGAAGAATTCGCTTACAATAATAGTCACTAGTCTAGTATTCAAATGGCACCTTATGAGGCACTTTATGGTCGTAAGTGTCGCAATCTTTTGTGCTGAATTTAGTTGAGTGAGCGACAAGTTTTGAGTCCTGAACTGGTTTCTGATACTGAGGATAAATTTAGACTGATTTGAGAGCGACTGAAAGCGACATATGATAGACAGAAGTCCTACACCGACCTAAAGTGACATGAGATTGAGTATTCTGTGGGAGACTTTGTTTTTCTTAAGGTCTCGCCATGGAAGAAGGTACTGAGATTTGGTCGTAAGGGCGAGTTGAGCCTTAGGTTTATTAGACCCTATTGCATACTGAAATGAGTGGTACCGGTTGCCTACCAGTTAGAGCTACCTCCAGAGTTGGACTAGATTTACGATGTGTTCTACGTATCGATGTTAAGGTACTACCGCTCTGATCCAACGTACATTGTTCTTGTTGAAGAGATCGAGGTTAGGCCAAATTTGACCTTCGAGGAGGAACTGGTTCAGATATTGGAGCATGACGTAGAAGTTTTGAGGAGGAAGTCTATTCCACTAGTTAAAGTCCTATGGCGTAGTCATAGAGCGAAAGAAGCTACGTGGGAGCCTAAGGATGCGATGCGTCAGCAGTATCCTCATCTGTTCTGATCAGGTAAAATTTCGAGGCCGAAATTTTCTTTTAGGGGGTAGAGTTGTAACACCTCAAAGTTTGTATATTTATTTCTGTGTGTTTGTGACACAAGTGGGTATCTGCTTCGTGGTTAAGTGTTTTGGGTGTGTGTGTGAGGTCCCAAGTTCAAGCCTTGCCAAAGGCAAAATTTTGGATTTTTCTGAGTAAAGCCTTAACTTTGTTCAATAGGCTTTTATTTAAATGCTTGTAATCTCATATCAGAATGGGCCTGCTGGTTTGGTGGTTAGGGGGAAAGTTAGTGACCTGGAGGTCCTGAGTTCGAATTCCTACAAGGGAGTTTATTTTTGCCTAGTGTTGCAGTGAGAGTTTTTGTTAAACTAAAATTCTGTGGAAGTTATCTGTTGTGTGGGTAGTGGAGAGAATTAAGGGATTGTGGGAATATCCCTTGATTGTTCTTTTGTTAATTCTTTTTCTCTATCTGTCAAAAATTCCCAACCTCCATGACGTCTCTTTTCTCTTTTCATTTCTTCTCGTCTCTTCCTTTTCTTTCTTTCTTCGTCTTTCTAGTGTTGTTCAACTTTAGTTTTTCGGCTTTCCAACTGCGTGTGCTTCGGTAGAGAGGGTAAGGTTTTACTCGTTTTAAAGGGGATTTTTTTATATTGTTGTTGTGTCATTGCTTTTCATTAGTTTAATTCTGGATTTTGGTAGCAACGATTCACGAAGATCGAAGCTCCTCTTTGGTGGAACTTTAGTGGGAATTGATCGAGGTGTTTAGGGTAAGTGATAAACACCCTATTTGGACTATTGTCGTTTTCGAGATTTTGGTTTAATTAAGATTTGTGACTGATTTTAGAAGTTGTTATAACGTTGTAGGGTGCTGGTCTTTACGGGAGTGTTATTGCATCAATTCGATACCATGTGTGTACCTGGAAAAGCAGAAAGTGAGGTTTCGACGAAAGTCAAAAACCATTCTGTCAACTCTACACGATTGTGTGGTAGGCCGTGTGCCATAAAACAGGCGTGTGATCGACGAGGCCAGGCCGTGCATACTAGACACGACCGTGTAATGGCCAGATAGGCCGTGTGTGACACACAGGCTCGACCGATTTGGGCCATATTGGCCACATGAGCGTGTGGAATTCTGGGTCAGGCCATTTAGCTGTGATGTTTTCTGAGGTTGCACGGGTCGCTCAAGTCGACTGTGAACCTACTGTAGGGTCGGTAAGCATTACCTAGACCCCTAATTGGAGTGTAGGGATGGGTGGGTCGATTATATCCACACATGGAGTGTGGGATTGGACGGATATGGTGTGTAAAGACTGGATGGGTAGGATTTCTGTGACTGTATATCTGTTACTGCTACTGATACAGTGATGGGCTGAAGCCCTACTGCATGACTATTTTTGTACTGAGATAGGCTAAGGCCCAAACTGGTCTGATACTGATACCGAAAAGGGCTTAAGCCCAGACTGTGATTATCTGGTTGCTGTCTGTTCATTTGTATGGAAATTACATAGTGAGTTTACGTAAACTTACCTCTTCTGCTTAATCTATACAGGTAATCCCCAGATATAGGCAGGTCGGTATAGCAGAAGACTCAGTGGTGGCCACACGACTTCTTTTACACTGTTTATTACCTATTCATGATTTTACTTTTATTTGGGAGTATTTTACTGTAATTATGACCTTTACGAATTTTGGTTTAAATTTGAATTTATACGGTATAATGATTTATATCTGCTAGTGTTAGGTAAAACTCAGGTTTTCAAATAAAAATGATGTTTTATAAAAAATATCACGAATACGCATATTGTTTAAAGCTCCCGCAATGGAAAATATTTTGGAAATTGAGTATCGATTTGTAAATGATTAATGTTTTGAAAACGAACAACATGATTTGAAAATAATATAAGATAATGAATAAGGGAATTTAGCAACGACATATTTCTCGAAAAGCATTACCATGTGACATCATCAGCGTCTAGGTCGGGTTTAAGCTGTTATACTCCTCTTCTTGAATATCCCTCCATTTAACATGTTAATAGTCGGTAAAACTGAAGGTTGCTACATCTCAATCATGTCTGGTAAAACTGAAGGTTGCTACATCTCAATCATGTCTAACATTTCCATGACTCTGTAACTCCAAGACCTATGTAATTCTCCATGTTAGAGTTCTCATCGACAGGGATAACCTTATGGTGGCCAGGGTCTAGTTTGGAAATGACCTAGGGTTCAAAACCACATCAATATCTTGGACTTTGCAATGGTCACCAACATCTTCCATTGGAATATCAATATCTTGAAAGAAAAAGTTACTCCCAAACACCTCAACTCTTTAATATATTTTCATCACTAAAAAAGTAAAAATTGACACATTTTTACCGCTAAAAATCAAACGAGTAATATTGGTAACGGGTCAAAAGAATTTTTAATCAAGGCTGTGTTAGTCAAAGTTAACTTTAAAAACAATTATACACTCGTAAACACCATCATTATAAAAGAATTAAGTCTAAGGTGAAGAATCATTATTTCGGAGGATAAACTGTGAAGTGAATGGCAGCCAGTGAATTGAAAACACTTTGGGTTAAAATGTCCCTATACTTCTCCAATTCTTAAACTTGATTTTGAAATAAATAATTAAACAACATGAACAGAACCTGATTTTTATAATAAAAATTATTGTAATTAACCTGTTTAAACAATTCAACCTGACTTCACAGAATTAAATTCCTAATTTGAAGTTTTAGAAAAATACAAACACTACAGATTAAATTCCTACTATAAAATTTTCGAAAAATACAATCACTATAGACATATTTTAACCAACACTATGTAATCCTAAAGTGCTAACCCCCCACGCCATGATAAACACCAAATCATTCTTTTCAACTCAGATTAATTAATTTGAATCACTGGTACATCAACAAAACACACCATACCACTGCAGAGCACTGGTGTATACATTTATTTAAAAAAGAAAGTAAGAAAAACAGCATCTTTGTGTTATTACATGTAGGAGCATACGTGTGTGTATGTATATATATTACATCTTACTATATAAGACATGTAAAAGGAGATAGCGGTAGGTTGATAGGTAGGGAAGGGTAGCTAAATGAAGCAAGGTAGGCCTAGGCTGTGCCAGTAACGCCCAAGTCTTGGTTGTCATCGTTGCTGGGAGAGGGAGAGCCAAAGATAGGGCCACCTTCGCCAGTAGGATCCTTCACCTTGTCCTCCAGCCTATCAACCTGAATGCCACCCTCATCCTCCTTGGACCTCAGCTCCGTTTTGCTCTTATTCTCTCCTCCTTGTACTGATTCATATATCGTTGCCGTCTTCGACTCCTTGGGCAATGCTCCTTGTGCCCCTGACATTGTTTATTTACCTTTTACTTCCTCCTCCTCCTCCTCCTCCTCCTCCTCCTCCTCCTCCTCCTCTTCCTCTTCTTCTTCTTCTTCTTCTTCTTCTTCGACTACTACATATTAGCCACCCACAGAAGTAGTGTGTATATATATGGGTCAAGTCCACAAATATATGAAGCAATCAATTATTTTGTGGCTGATGGAAATGAGTTTTCTGGGCATAGGCTTGAATTCCAGACACGTACCATCGCAGCCAGGCCAGGTGGCTTTAGACCCCACGGACATGCCAGACAAGAGTCTGCCAAATAATGCTTCTACGTGTTGGTCATGCAATACTGTTACTTGGCAGCTTCTATGATAAACCACAAAATCCACTATTCCTAAATCATTACAAGCTTATGGTACTACTTATATATTATTTCTACTTCTAGTACTCCACAATCTAACCTTATTGCTTATATTTGGTTGAAGAAATTTGGGTGTAAAGATACGGTTTAGAAGAATAAGTCCCAAAGGTTTGATAAAAGGCAGCAGCCTAGGGCAACTGCCAACTACATTAATTCTTTATGGAGTGTGTCATTGTTATATTTTCCTCATTTTACTGATACAAATTTAAAACAAGACAGAAATAATAAATAAGGTATTTGTGAAATTTTTAGAATTTATAAGAAGAATTAAGAAAATAATAAGCGTCTTATAGAAAATATTTTGTAATGTAGAAAATATTAATCCATAATAAGTTGCCAAATAAAATATAGCCTACTAAATAAATTGTGAAATAAAATGCAGTGCTATCATGTTATGCTAGAACGTAAGTCTATTTTAATGAACTCCATAGTTCTGGCATACTTAAAAAGGTTCTCAATTTTGTTAATGCAAATCCAAGTCCCGAGGATCAAATTCAATTTTATTTTTGGTAGGCAATTGGATCTGTTTGCATATTGATGGTATCGTTAGAATTAATGTTGGTTTTGTTGTAGTCGGAGAATAGTGCGTGACTAAAATGGAGGGTGAATTTTTTGCTACAACAAATATTTGGGGAGTTGTTTCGCATTTTATTCTAAATTATGGAGCATTTTGTATGGTTTGACATTTTTACTAGATCAAGGTTACGATAGTGTGATAATTCAAATTGATCGTCTCGAGGTAGTTAAGGTCAATTAGGATTGTAACACCCCTTACCCATGTTCTAAGCCAGAACAAGGTATGAAATATTACAGATCACGAAAACATGAAATCACACATTTACCTGACCTTACATAATTAATTCCTATAGCTTGAACAAAATAGATAACATTAAAAGATCTACATAAGTACAAGTAAATTATCAAATTTTGAAAAGTAATATTTTAAAATAAATTAATTATGACATATAACAAAATAATTCAGCCATCTTTACATGCCATAATTCCGAAATAGTGTTTACAAAGTACCAAAAAGTATTGATAGTGTAGATGGTCTCCGACGATTTCCAAATCTCGAGCTGGCTTAGTAATTCTATAAGACAAGAAAAGGAAAAGAAGGTAAGCATATAGCTTAGTAAGTAAGTACGAAATTGATATTCAATTTATCAAAGTAAAACAATCATACTAGTATATAATCACATATTCAGGACAGGTTGTTTTTTGGAGTCCCAGTTTTAAAAAAAATCATATCTTGAGCTACAAAACTCGAAATCTAATTCCGTAAAATTTTCCTGAAACTAGACTCATATGTCAACTTACTAATTTTTTTCTAGAATTTTTGGTCGAGAAAATTAGTACAGTTTATTAGTTAAAGTCTCCCCTGTTTCAGAGTACGACTACTCTGACCCCTGTGCACTACGAACCAAATTTCTTCCTGTACAGAATTCCAACGACCATGTGTTTGTTTCCCCTAAAAATAGACTCAATAAGGAATCCATGCATGAAAGGTATGACTCTTAATAGTTTTTGTACAATTTATGGTGAATTTCTAAAGTCAGAACAAGGGATCTCAAATTCATTCAGACTCTGTTTCACAAGAATTCAAATACACAATATAGAATTCTTTTGCTTCCCCTGTTTCTTTTATGTGAAAATAGACTCATTAAGCTTTATTTTCATATATCATTTGCATTTTTATTCAACTTCCACGATTTTTGGTAAATTTTTAAAATCATGTAACTGCTGTTGTCCAACACTGTTTTATTTCTAACATTCACTCTTGCATAATTTCACCTAGTCCTTTTTGTTATACCAAAATTCACTCAATTATCGAGCACATAGCTCCTAACTTTTCATAAACATAAATTTGTACATATCCATCTTATAATAACTTTCACATATTACCATTTTATCGATTTTCCCCGTTGAACTCAACGAAAAAATAACAAATATACCATTGTTTACACATATTTCCCCCTTTCCACACTTATAGCCGAAGCTATCTGATACGTATAGTAGCCTGCACTTAGTACTACACATGCGACCAACAATCCGGTACACGTAGTAGCCTACACTTAGTACTACACACGTGACATCACCATCTGATACACGTAGTAGCCTGCACTTAGTACTACACACGTGATCGAGGTCATTGAGTACCTATAGTAGCCTGCACTTAGTACTACACATGCGACTTAACAGTATGGTACAAGTAGTAGCCTGCACTTAGTACTACACACATGTATTCACAATGGTTCATTCGTATTGTTCCTGTTCCGAAGGTTCAACCGGAAAATTCTTTCCTTTTTCACTGTTAACACTTATTCATAATCTAATTAAATTTGTAAATTTCCATCATTTAATCATTCTATGGACAGTCACCAATTCATATGATAGCAACACAAAATAACATAAAAAATAGATAAATTATTCATGTACGAACTTACCTCGGTGCAAACTTTAAAAATATTATAATTTAGTCCGAAAGCTTTTCTTTTCCTCGATCACGATCGATTCCACGTCTTTCATGATTATGAAGCTTGAAAGTTGAAGAAACCCTAACTATGGAGGAGAGCAAAATTCGGCAGCAACTAATTGAGAAGATGACCATTTTTTGTGTTATTTTTCCCATTTTATTTCATTTAATATACAAATGACCAAAATATCCTTACTACTAAACTTTCCAAAAATTCCATCCATGTCCAATTTTTGTCCATAAACTTAGAAATTGGTCAAATTGCTATTTAAGTCCTCCTAATTAATATTCCAAAGCAATTTCATACTAAAAACTTCTAGAACACAAGTTTTGCAAATTATTCGATTTAGTCCTTAATCTTAACTTAAGCGCTTAATGCATAGAATTTCATCACGAAATTTTCACTCAATCATGAAATCATATCATAAACCTCAAAATAATTATAAAACAATTATTTCTATCTCGGATTTGTGATCATGAAACCACTATTCCGATTAGGCCCTAATTCGAGTTGTCACAATTCTCTCCCCTTTAGGGATTTTCGTCCCTGAAAATCTTACCAGTAAAGAGGTTTGGGTATTGTTTCCTCATAGCTTCCTCAGGTTCCCACGTAGCCCCTTCTATTCCATGTCTTTGCCACAATACTTTCACTAAGGCTATACTTTTATTTCTCAACTGTTTAATTTCCCGAGCCAAAATTTTTATTGGTTCCTCCTCATAGGTCATATCCGGTCGAATTTCAATTTCTCTTAGAGGAATCACATGTGAAGGATCAGAATGGTAACGTCGCAGCATCGACACATGAAACACATTATGAACCTTTTCCAACTTAGTTGGCAAGGCTAGCCGATAAGCCACTGGTCTAACTCTTTCAATAACCTTATAAGGCCCAATGAAACGCGGACTCAACTTGCCTTTTCGGCCAAACCTTAAAATTTTCTTCTACGGAGATACCTTTAGAAAAACTTTATCACTGATCTAAAATTCAATGTCTTTTCGTTTCAAATTCGCGTATGATTTTTGACGATCTAAAGTTGCTTTCAAACAATTGCGAATTACTTTCACTTTCTCTTCGATTTCTCTAACCAAATCAACCCTGTGAATCTGTTTCTCGCTAAGCTCAATCCAGTACAATGGAGTTCGGCATTTGCGACCATATAAAGCTTCGTACGGTGCCATCTTTATGCTCATTTGAAAATTGTTATTATACACAAATTCAACTAACGGCAAATATTTCTCCCAATTGCCTTCGAACTTTAAAACACAACAGCTGAGCAAATCTTCGAGAATCTGTATTACTCTCTCAGACTGACCGTCAGTTTGTGGATGAAAAGTTGTACTAAAATTCAACTTTGTTCCTAGAGCTTCTTGCAATTTCTTTCAAAATCGCGACGTAGACCTCGAATCTCTATCCAAAATAATCGAAATTGGCACCTCCTGCAATCTAACATGCTTAACAATGTACAACTCAGCTAGTTGTTCAAGTGAATAGTCAGTACGTACTGGAATGAAATGTGCATATTTCATTAGTCGATCAACGATAACCCAAATTGCATCTTTCTTTTTCGGAGACAGGGGTAATTCCGATACGAAATCCATAGTCACTCTATCCCATTTCCATTCCGGCATCATCACAAGCTGAAGTAAACTCAAAGGCACTTGATGCTTGGCTTTCACATGCTGACAAATCAAGCACTTCAATACAAACTCAGAAATTTCTCATTTCATACCAGATCACCAATACAACTTCTTCAAATCATTGTGAATTTTGGTACTCCCAGGATGAGCAGATAAGCAACCACTATGTGCCTCGTGTAAAATTTTTTGAATCAGCTCTAGATTTTTCAGTATACAAATTCTATCTCGGAACATGAAACAATCATCGGATCTAATTTGGCAATCTGAATCACTAGTCGACTGACATTGCACTCTTTTAGCTTGTAACTCAGTATCACACTTTTGAGCTTCACAAATTTGTTGAAGAAAAAACGGTTTAGCCTTTAACTCAGCTAAAATCAAACCATCATCAGATAATATCAACTGTGTATTCATTGCTCTAAAAGCAAACAACGATTTTCTACCGAAAGCATCCGCGACTACATTCGCTTTCCTTGGGTGATAATCAATTACTAACTAATTGTCTTTAAGTAACTTGAGCCATCTCTGTTGTCGCAAATTCAAATCTTTCTGAGTCATAATATACTTTAAGCTTTTATGATCAATAAAGATGTGACATTTTTCACCGTACAAATGATGACGCCAAATTTTTAATGCAAAAAAAATAGCGACCAATTCTAAATCGTGTATTGGATAGTTCTTTTCATGCGGCTTCAACTGTCTGGAAGCATAGGCTATCACTTTTCCCTATTGCATCAATATGCAACCTAAACCGTTCAATGACGCGTCACTGTAAATCACAAATTCTTTACCCGACTCAGGTTGAACCAATACCGGTGCCTCAGTTAACAACGCTTTCAATTGATCAAAACTTTGCTGACATTTCTCGGACCATTCAAATTTCATATCTTTCTGTAATAGTCTGGTTATCGGTGTAGCAATCATCGAGAATCCTTTTACAAAACGTCGATAGTAACCAGCAAATCCCAGTCAATAACTGTAGAAATCTTGCTCGAATCAACTCGAATGCCATCTGCAGAAATAATATGTCCCAAAAATCTGACTTTCCAAAGCCAAAACTCACATTTACTGAATTTTGCATACAGTTGTTTATCTCTTAATGTTTGCAACACAATCCTTAGATGCTCGGCATGCTTAGAGTCATCTTGTGAGTAGATCAAAATGTCGTCAATGAACACAACAAAAAAATCTGTCTAAATATGGTCTAAATATTTGATTCATTAAATCCATAAAAATAGCTGGAGCATTGGTTAAACCGAAAGGCATCACAAGGAATTCGTAATGTCCATACCTAGTTCTGAAAGCGATTTTTGGCACATCCGACTCTTTAACTCTCAACTGATAGTAACCGGATCTCAAATCAATCTTTGAAAACACTGTCGCCCCTTTTAACTGGTTAAACAAATCATCGATTCTCGACAACGGATACCTGTTCTTTATGGTCACCTTGTTGAGCTGTCGATAGTCAATACAAAGTCTCATAGATCCATCCTTTTTCTTTACAAACAACACGGGGGCACCCCAGGGAGAGAAACTCGGTCTTACAAACCCCTTATCTGTTAACTCTTGCAACTGAGCTTTTAATTCTTTCAATTTAGTCGGAGCCATTCTGTATGGAGAGATCGAAATTGGTGCAGTTCCAGGTAATAAATCAATAGCAAACTCTACCTCTCTAATCGGAGGCAACCCCGGTAATTCTTTTAGAAATACATCAGGAACTCAGAGACTACCAGATCTTGATTCAAGCTTCGACTCAGACATTTTAGTATTTAATACATAAGCAAGATAAGCTTCACACCCTTTTCGTATATATCGCTGAGCAGACATATACGAAATCACCATAGGCAATTTATTTGATTCATTTGTTTCCACTAGACGAATTTCACCATTCTCACATTTCAACTCAAGAGTTTTCTGTCTGCAATTTACTCTGGCATCATGTAGTATCAACCAATCCATACCCAAAATGACATCAAACTAATCAAATGGTAGCAACATTAGATTAGCTGGAAAACAATGACCTTGAATCATCAAAGGGCAATTTTTGCAAACCTTATCTACTAACACATATTTGCCTAAAGGGTTTGACACTTTAATTACAAACTCAGTAGATTCTACAGGCAAACTCTTACTAGATACCAAATTCACACAAACATAAGAATGAGTAGATCCGGAATCAACCAATGCAATGACAATAGTATCATAAAGAGAAAATATACCAGTGATCACATCAGGAGATGATGCCTATTTCCGAGCACGTATGGCATAAGCTCTAGCAGGTATTCTAGCTTCTGGTCTCCCAGTTGATTCCGCTCCACTTCCAGTATTTCTCAGAGGTCTACCTCTATTAGTAGCACTAGTCTATCTGGAACTCTAAAATTTTTTTCTTCAACCCTTTTTGGACAATCCTTAATATAATGTTCTCGGGAACCACATTTGAAACAAGCCTGGCTAATCGTCCAACACTCCTCGAAATGTTGTTTACCACAGTGCTGACACTCGGGTCTATTAGATCTCACATTACCTACACTCGTCATTGAAGTAGCTTGAGCTTTAGAACCCGAATATGATCTCCCACGATCCCGATACGAATGTCCAATTGAAACAGTCCACCGAGGATTCATTTCTTTAGACTTCTTTGACTGAGATTGGAATGACTTACTCATTGGCCTCTTTCTTGCGTCTCTGGCTTCATTCATAGCTTTTCTCTTCTCGTTGCTCAGTTATTCAGCTTTACAAGCTTGATCGACCAATACCACAAATTCTTTCAACTCTAAAATCCCAACTAGTAGCTTGATGTCTTCATTTAGCCCATCCTCGAACCTCTTACACATAATAGCTTCGGTGGAAACACACTTCTGGACATACTTGCTGAGTCTGACAAATTCACATTCATATTCTGCCACAGACATTCTACCTTATTTCAGCTCAAGGAACTCTTTCCGTTTTTTATCAATGAACCGCTAGCTTATATACTTCTTTCTAAACTCCTCTTAGAAGAAATCCCATGTAACCCTTTCTTTCGGAACCACAGATACCAGTGTCTTCCACCAATGATATGCCGAATCCCTTATAAAGATATAGCACATTTCAAACATTCTTCGGGAGTGCAAGAAAGCTCATCAAATACCCTGATAGAATTTTCAAGCCAGAACTCTTCTTTCTCGGGATCATCATCTATATTAGCCTTAAATTCTTTAGCCCCTTGCTTTCAAATTTTATCAACTGGGGGTTTGCTCAATCTTACCATTTCGGCACCTTGAGGAACTACGGGAACTGGTTAAGGAATAGGAGGGGGTGGAGGAGGCTGAGCGTTCGGATTTGCCCGAACAAATTTTGTGTACCAATTACTCATCATATGGAGAAAGGCTTCCCGGGCCCCATCTCCTTGATCATGTGTTTTATGCCTGCTCTCAACTGGCGCAGTCCCTTGTGCGGGAGCCAACGCATTACTTTCTACATCATCAGCTACAGCTCGGTCGGGATCCATTTACTATATAAAAACACGATTTAAATTGTCAGGAGTCATCACACTATCATAATATAATTATGGCATGTATAGATAGACTTCCACACACAGCACGTAAATTCGAGAATCGCCCAAACCTCGGCTCTGATACCAATAAATGTAACACCGCTTACCCATGTTCTAAGCCATAACAAGGTACGAAATATTACAGATCACGAAAACATGAAATCACACATTTACCTGATCTTACATAATTAATTCCTCTAGCTTGAACAAAATAGATAACATTAATAGATCTACATAAGTACAAGTAAATTATCGAATTTTGAAAAGTAATATTTTAAAACAAATTAATTATGACATATAACAAAATGATTCAGCCCTCTTTACATGCCATAATTCCAAAATAGTGTTTACAAAGTACCAAAAAGTATTGATAGTGTGGATGGGTCTCCGACGATTTCCAAATCTCAAGCTGGCTTAGTAATTCTATAAGACAAGAAAAAGAAAAGAAGGTAAGCATATAGCTTAGTAAGTAAGTACGAAATTGATATTCAATTTATCAAAGTAAAATAATCATACTAGTATATAATCACATATTCAGGACAGGCTATTTTCTGGAGTCCTGATTTTAAAAAAAAATCATATCTCGAGCTACAAAACTAGAAATCCAATTCCGTAAAATTTTCCTAAAACTAGACTCATATTTATAATTACTAATTTTTTTCTAGAATTTTTGGTCTGGAAAATTAGTACATTTTATTAGTTAAATTCTCCCCTGTTTCAGGGTACGACTACTCTGACCCCTGTGCACTACGAACCAAATTTCTTCCTGTACAGAATTCCAACGACCATGCCGTTTGTTTCCCCTAAAAATAGACTCAATAAGAAATCCATGCATGAAAGGTATGACTCTTAATAATTTTTGTACAATTTATGGTGAATTTCTAAATTCAAAAAAAGGGATCTCAAATTCATTCAGAATTTGTTTCACAAGAATTCAAATATCACAAAATATAAAATTCTTTTGCTTCCCCTGTTTCTTTTATTTGAAAATAGACTCATTAAGCATTTTCATATATCATTTGCATTTTTATTCAACTTCCATGATTTTTGGTAAATTTTTAAAATCATGTAACTGCTGCTGTCCAACACTGTTTTATTTCTAACATTCACTCTTGCATAATTTCACCTAGTCCTTTTTGTTATACCAGAATTCACTCAATTATCGAGCACATAGCTCCTAACTTTTCATAAACATAAATTTGTACATATCCACCTTATAATAACTTTCACATATTACCACTTTATCGATTTTCCCCGTTGAACTCAATGAAAAAATAACAAATATACCATTGTTTACACATATTTCCCCCTTTCCACACTTATAGCCGAAGCTATCTGATACGCATAGTAGCCTGCACTTAGTACTACACATGCGACCAACAATTCGGTACACGTAGTAGCCTGCACTTAGTACTACAAACGTGATCGAGGTCATTGAGTACGCATAGTAGCCTGCACTTAGTACTACACATATGACTTAACAGTATGGTACACGTAGTAGCCAGCACTTAGTACTACACACGTGTATTCACAATGGGTCATTCGTATTATTCCTATTCCAAAGGTTCAATCGGAAAATTCTTTCCTTTTTCACTGTTAACACTTATTCATAATCTAATTAAATTTGTAAATTTCCATCATTTAATCATTCTATGGACAGTCACCAATTCACATGAATGGGTCATTCGTATTATTCCTATTCCAAAGGTTCAATCGGAAAATTCTTTCCTTTTTCACTGTTAACACTTATTCATAATCTAATTAAATTTGTAAATTTCCATCATTTAATCATTCTATGGACAGTCACCAATTCACATGATAACAACAAAAAATAACATAAAAAAATTGATAAATTATTCATGTACGAACTTACCTCGGTGCAAACTTTAGAAATATTATAATTTAGTCCGAAAGCTTTTCTTTTCCCCGATCACGATTGATTCCACGTCTTTCTTGATTATGAAGCTTGAAAGTTAAAGAAACCCTAGCTATGGAGGAGAGAGAAATTCGGCGGCAACTAATTGAGAAGATGACCATTTTTTGTGTTATTTTTCCCATTTTATTTCATTTAATATACAAATGACCAAAATGTCCTTACTACTAAACTTTCCAAAAATTCCATCCATGTCCAATTTTTGTCCATAAACTTAGAAATTGGTCAAATTGCTATTTAAGTCCTCCTAATTAATATTCCAAAGCAATTTCATACTAAAAACTTCTAGAACAAAAGTTTTGCAAATTATTCGATTTAGTCCCTAATCTCAACTTAAGCGCTTAATGCATAGAATTTCATCACAAAATTTTCACTCAATCATGAAATCATATCATAAACCTCAAAATAATTATAAAACAATTATTTATATCTCGAATTTATGGTCACGAAACCACTATTCTGATTAGGCCCTAATTCGGGTTGTCACAAGGATAATTCCTCAAGTGACTCCAATTCTATTTTGGTGAGGAGAATTCATCAGCTTTTGACAAAAGTAGGGCATTGGAGCCAATAACATATCTTCAATGAGGATAATGATGATGCTGACAGTCTAACCAAAATGATTCAAAATAGGAGGAAAGGACTACAATTGTTTGAGGACTCCTCTTAAGGGGACTGACTTAATTTTATGTAATTAAATTGTTTTATTTTCTTTCTAAAAAAATCATACTATTCGATTTAATTGAGTTGAGTGAATCCCTATTTCCAACCCTTTTCCAGTTTAGAGGAAGAAAAAATAACATTAAGTATATAAATAAATTTCTTTTAGAATATAAATATAATCACCACTATAAATAAAATAGGTTTTAGTAACTATAATTAAAATCAATCACTACAAAATATATATAACAGATTGATAACCTGAAATTGATAATTGAACCATTGATCAATGCAGGTGAAACTCGAAACTACACTCTCAAAGTTTATCAAGATCTTCACAGAAATAGATTGTTATAGTGTGTAAATATGCACGTGTTAAACATTAGTAAAATGGTTAGGTTGTTGATAAAATTAGTTTTATTGTTAAGGCAATTAGATCTCTCCATTGTATATATACACACTACGTCTGTATACTGGAGGTAGCTAAGAAATTAAAAAAAATAGTATTACCTTATAGATATTTCTCTTGTGTTGTTTAACATTTCTTGAAGTTTCTATCATGGTATCAGTCTCTTGGTGATCCGTGGGCATGGCTATCACGCACTCTCCGGATTCTGACTCTGTTGAACCTGGTAGCTTGGTGTTTACTAGTGATCGGATTGTTACTTCCTTCCCTAGGCATGATGTGGTGAAGCTTGATGAGGGCACTTTTCTTCAATGGCAGCAACAGGTACAATTTATTCTTACTGGTTATGACTTGTTTGGGTTTCTTGATGGGACTTTATCTGCTCCGGTGCGATATGTTCATGACTCCGATGGCTCCCTTGTTGCGAATCCATCTGCCACGATCTTCACTCAGCAAGATAATCTCCTCACCTCGTGGTTATTGTCTACGATCAGTTCTTCATTTTTGTCGTCGTTTACTGATGTTCGATCCGCATGTGATGTGTGGATGATGGCTAGCAGTTTGTTTGCGGCCGATACTAGCGTAAAGTAGTCGCATCTGCGTCACGAACTGCATTCCCTCAAGAAAGGTAGCCTTTCCATTCGTACTTATGTTGATAAAATCAAAGGTCTGTGTACTCTTCTTGCAGCTTTCGTTTCACTGATCTCGGAGGGCTAGAGGACGACAGTTTTACTTACCGAATTGTCGTCTAAATTTGATGCTGTGGTTTCGTCTGCGTCTCTTTCGTCTGCTCCATTTCCATTTCAATGTCTTGTTGATGCGCTTCTTGAATGTGAGGCTCGACAGATGCGATCAGTGTCTGACATGTTGGTTGCTGCGAACCTTGTGGACGGTTCTTCACTGCCAGTGGTGGATGTGGCTTCTCGTGGTGGTCGACCCCCTGTGTGTGGTCGTGGATGGGGGTTTCGTAGCCAGATCCAGTGTCAGATTTGTGCTCGGTATGGGCATCTTGCCCAACGATGCTACTATCGATATCATCGTGATGAGCCGTCTCAAACTGTTGCTTCGATGGTGGTTCAAGGAGGGTCTGCTTCTGGGCAAACTGTGGATGCGTGGCTTGGTGCAAGTAGGAATGGTCAAAATTGGATGATTCCTGGTCAAAATTGGGGGGTGTCTACTACTGAGGCTCCTGCTCAATATTTTCGGTCAAATGTGGGGGCTATTCCCACACGTGGGCCACATGCATCGCCTATGACCGCTGGGCCCACTCCATTTGTTGCACCTGGGCTGCATGCTGTTGGTAATAATGCTGGGCACTATTCTACCCATTACATGGGCCAACATTCATGTGCCGATCATACTTATGGTGCTAGGGTGCGTGGGCCACTTGGTGTTGATTCGATTTTTGGGCCTAAGGGATCTGTTCGGCCTCGTTTCAGTGATGAGAAAAAATTTTCTAACCCCAATGTTAATTGTGTTAATGTTTCTGCAGTTCCATGGCGGACAAAACCGCAAGCCCGTGTTTTTTATGTTGACTCGTCTTCATACGACTCGTCTCAGTTTATTGGCATACCCCGGCTTCTTGATTTTAATGGGTCCAATTTTTCTGATGCCACGGTATATGACTCAAATTTTAATAATACTGACTCGTATGTTCCATTATCGGTAGGTAGCACATCCTGGTACCCAGATTCAGGTGCTACTCATCATGTGTGTCAAAATGCATCCGATCTACATACATCCTCTCCATATATCGGTGAGTCTTATCTTTTAATGGGTAATGGGGTACCCACTAAGATTTCGTCTATCGGGAGTACTGTTTTACCTACAATGAAGAAGTTATTACATTTGTCAAATGTCTTGTATATACCAAGTATTCGGAAAAATTTATTGTCTGTGTCTCAATTTGCTACTGACAACAACGTATTCTTTGAACTTCATCCGTCTTATTGTGTGATTAAAGACATTCAGACACAGGAAATCTTAATGCGGGCCAAGTTCATGATGGGCTCTATCAGTTTTCTGTTGCTTCAGCTGTTCCATCTCCTTCTGCGCACAACATTGACGTTCAAGAACGGTCTACAGGCGATATTTTTACTTTGTAACATAGACGGCTTGGTCATCCTTCTTCCACTATTGTAAAAACTGTTCATGAGACTTGTCAGATTGTTACAAATAAAAGATCTTTTGATAATATTTGCATAGCTTGTCAATAAGGGAAATCACATAAATTGCCCTTTTCTACTTCTACTACTGAATATGATGAATTGTTTGAGTTAGTTGTATCTGATTTGTAAAGACCGACTTCTATTCCCTATGAAGGCAAATTGTATTATGTGTCGTTCATTGACATGTGTAGTAGGTTTACGTGGGTGTATTTGATCAAACACAAGTTTCAAGCCATGGATTGTTTTCTACAATTTCAGCAGATGGTCTCTACGTAGTTTGGAAAGTGTATTAAGAAATTTCAAAGTGATTGGGGTAGAGAGTTTCATGTTTTTACGTCCGTTCTCGCTTGTCATGGGATTCTTCATCGCGTTACATGTCCCTACACTTCTGAACAAAATGGTGTTGCTGAATGTAAACATTGGCATATTGTAGAGACTGGTCTAACTCTCTTGGCTTAGGTGAATCTCCCTATGGTTTACTGGGGCTACGCCTTTTGTAGTGCGGTCCATCTCATTAATCGTCTGCCCACTCAAGTGTTGCACGGTAAGACACCTTATCAATGTTTGTTTGGTAGTATACCGACATATGACCATCTCCGGGTTTTTGGATGTTGTTGTTTCCTGTACCTACGACCGTTTGTTAAGCATAAGCTTAATTTTCGATCTCAACCTTCTACATTTCTAGGGTACAACACGCAGCATAAAGGTTATTATTCTTTAACGCCTAGTGGCAGGATAATTGTCTCTCGGCATGTTGTTTTTTATGAATATCAGTTTTTGTTTCCTGTGTCTGTTCCTACCACTGTTCAGTTCCCGGCGTGTACTTCCTCCTATGTCCCGGTTGTTCGATCTTTCCCACTACGGTGACTCGACAGCATTCTGAGTCAGTATCTTTTCTTGACAATTCTTGTGACTCACCGCATCTTACTTCATCTACCTCTAATCTGTTACAATCTACTAGAGTTGACGTACGGATTGATTTAGAGACCGGTGGTCAAGAGTCACCCCCTTCTACTTCCTCTGATCTTCTTCTTGCACCTCATGTTGCTACTATTCCTCCTGCATCTACTATCAATACTCATGCCATGGTCACTCGATCTAAGGCTGGAATTTTTAAACCTAAAGCTTTGACTGTCACTACAAATGATTTTGAGCCAGCATCTATTGACAAGGCTCTTGCTCATCCGGATTGAAAACTTGGTGTTCAGGCTGAATACGATGCTCTGTTTGCTAATTTTATGTGGGAACTTAGTCTTCTTCCTCCTGGCCGAAAGGTGATTGGATGCAAATGGCTGTTTAAGGTAAAGGAAAATCCTGATGGAATAATTGAATAACGAAAGGCACGTTTGGTCGCCAAGGGTTGTTCACAGGTACCCGGTTGTGGTTTTCAAAAGACCTTCAATCCATTGGTCAAACCTACCACTATACGACTCATTTTGTCAATTGCTGTGTCCCGTGGCTGGTATCTCTAACAAGTTGATGTCAACAATGCCTTTTTAAACGGTGATTTGACTGATGAGGTTTTTATGCAGCAACCTCCTGGCTTTGTTCAAAATGGTTCGAATGGTGAAAAATTGGTGTGTCGTCTGACAAAAGCTTTGTATGGTCTACGGCAAGCTCAGCGTGCCTGGTTTAACAAGTTAAAGGAGTTTCTAGTATCTATTGGGTTTGTTCTATCAAAATCTGATGCGTCGTTATTTGTCAAAGTTACCTCTGAATTTACACTCTACGTACTTGTTTATATGGGTGACATTGTTATTACTGGTAGTGCTATTGACGAGATAAAATGTTTTGTTCAGTAGTTACACAACCAGTTTGCCTTAAAGGATATGGGTGATCTGTATTATTTTTTGGGCATTGAAGTTAGTCGATCTTCCTTTGGCAGTCTTCATTTATGCCAACAAAAATACGTCCACGAGCTTCTTGATCGGAGTTCTATGACTAATGCTAAAGGTGTGCATACGCCGATGGTCAATTCGTCCATGTTATCTAAAGATGAGGGTGAACCTCTTGCTGATCCAACTGAGTATTGCAGTCTGGCTAAAGTACTTCAATATGTTGTTTTAACACGCCCAGCTATTGCTTATGTGGTTAATCGGATCTGCCAGTTCATGCATGCACCCACTACAGTGCATATGGTGGTATTAAAGCGTATCTTGAGATATCTACGTGGTACTCTTTCTCATGGCCTGATGTTTTGTGGTTCTGATCGTCTGTCGTTGGTAGGATATGCAGATGCAAACTGGGATCTTGATTTTGATGATCGTTGGTCTACGACAGGATACTGTGTCTACTTTGGTCATACATCTATATCTTGGTCATCTAAAAAACAGCAAGTTGTTTCTCGGTCTACTGCAGAAGCTAAATATTGAAGTTTAGCCGCCACTGCAAGTGATATTGCCTGGCTTGTGTCCTTATTGACAGAACTCAAAATCAGTTCGGTTGATCCTCCAATGGTATGGTGTGATAACTCTAGTGCAGTAGCTGTTGCGGCTAATCCGGTTCTGCACTCAAAGTTTAAACATGTCGAACTTGATCTGTTCTTTGTTCGTGAGAAGGTCGCTAGCGGGGACTTGATTGTTGGTGAAGTTCTAGCTTGTGATCAGGTGGCAGATATACTTACCAAACCATTGACTATTTCTCTCTTTACTCGGTTTCGACATCTTCTTCGCGTCAAACCATTCGAGGAAGTTGGATGAATGTTATAGTGTGTAAATATGCACGTGTTAAACATTAGTAAAATGGTTAGGTTGTTGATAAAATTAGTTTTATTGTTAAGACAGTTAGATCTCTCCATTGTATATATATATACACTACGTCTGTATACTGGAGGTAGCTAAGAAATTAAAAAAAGAGTATTACCTTGTAGATATTTCTCTTGTGTTGTTTAACATTTCTTAAAGTTTCTATCATAGATTATCATTAGCTTTAGCAAGAAATAGATAGGAAGTGTGATTTATTTCATGATGCTATTAGCTTTTGGGTTTTCATTTGTAAGTAAAAGAATGGTTTGGGGTCGATTTTTGATGGTTGATTTGCATGCAATGGGTGATGTTGATCATGAATTGTCATGAACTTGGCTATGGGCGACAAGGTCGCAAAGTAGGCTCACTATCCATTAAACATAGCCCAACAAAAAAAAAAAATCCCCATTTCAATTTTCAACCACTACCATTTTTCTCTCCTATTTCAATTTCATTCTAAACGTGCAATTATGATCGTAGGAATAGAGTTCAATTCTTTATGCGGAAAGTTATAAAAAATAATAAATATCAAAATTATACATTAATTTTGTTATAATTTATAATAGTATATAGTGACTTTAGTTTGGTGTATTTATATTTATTAAATTTTAATTTTAGTTTAATTTTCATATTTCATTAACTCGTTCTCTATGTAACGTGATTTTTCATTAAATCATGTGTAAATTGTTACATAACATTTTATTATATTAAAAATCAAATAAATAAATTTAAATTATTTTCACCTAGATTTTAAAAAAATAAACATATTAGGAAAAACAATTTCTTATTTCCCTAAAAGATTTGTCTTCATTAATCTAGAGGGAAATAATTTAAATTTGTTTATTTTTTTAACCTAATAAAATATTATATCAGTAATTTACACACGACTTAATTGAAAAATAAAACCATAACTAGATTAATGAAATATGAAAATTGAATTAAAATTAAAATTAATGTATAATCTTACAAATTTTATAAAAATTTATGTGTAATTTTAATATTTATCCCTATATTATAAATAAGTTTTCTAATAATTAAGCTGCAAAATATGTTATTTAGAATTTGATGATCATGTATATTATTTAAAGTTTTGTTATAATACATTTTTCTTCAACCCTATGGTGACTATGGATTTAATACATTCCTTCTTTAATTTGTCTTAATATTAGCTCTTCCAACATAATATTTTTTTATCTCTCGTATTTATTCTAAAGTTTATATTTAGAGTTTATAATTGTTCCTTTTAATAATATTATTTTTAAAGTTTGAATCATTATTTTTTCATTAAAAATGTAATATGACTTATCACTATATTTAATATTTATTGATTTTTTAATATAATCTTTAATAGATTTCAATTATACTTTATATCCAAAGAAACTGTGTATAATCCATCTTTTCGGCAATCTTCTACACAAATTATTCACTTCAAAACTATAAATTTATCGCCTAATTAGGTTCATAAATCTAAAATTTCTCGTATGAGTATGAGATGAACCTCCAAATAGCCATTCTTGTTCCATATATATACAAATTATTTGAACTTCCCTACATAAATTTGCAGTTTACTTTGAAATCCAAACGCAACATCAAAGTTCACTCTCACGCAAAGGAAAAAATGAAATCCATTGTGAGTTATTCAATTAGAAAAAAGAAAAAGTAGAATTATCAAAATGTTGATCAACCATTAATTTAAGTTGAAAATTTAACATTCCTCCAATATATCATATAGTAAAAAAGATTTTTACAAAAAAAAAAACACATTTGATTTGATTATAATGTAAATAGCTAGTTGACTTCCTATTTGTAATGATAGTGTTAAAATATTATAAATTAAAATGAGAATTAAAAAAATTGTGAAATGATGAAAAGTGGTAAAGGGCAAACGAAAAGGGAGAAGTGAACAGGAGACAGGGCTCCATTCCCCCCCAAAAAAAAAAAAAAAAAAAAACACAACTTCCTATTTAGGGTAAAATCCATGGCACACACAATTACATATCGAACAAGTTGCTCACTTCTTCCCTCCCCCCACCACCACCCACACTTGTCATACCTTTTATTTTGTTTTTCTTTTTTAATTATAATTATGGAAATTATCTGATATTTTAGACTCTACAAAGGGAATCAAAATATTTATAAATATTTTATAAAAATATAGTAAAATATTAAAAAAATTATACTATCAGTATATCAAATACTAATTCTTATAATTAATATAAATTATTATTTAATATATTAAAAGTTATCTCATATTTTTAAACTACATTTACAAAAATAAAAGGAAATGAACAAATAAGATATATATAATAATAATTTTTAGCTTATTTACAAAATTAAGAATCTCCACTATTAATAGATTCGATAATAATCCTCATACCTTCATTTTCTTCTTTTCCAATCTTTATAATTGCTTCTTTACGTGGAAAAGAAAAACTTTTCCCACAGTTGATGGAAGGTGGGATGGAATCATTGATCATCACCCTCACTCTCCCTCACCTTGGAGACAAAAACCCCACGTATCTTCCACTACTAAATAGAAATCTCCGAGCACTTTATTATTGTTTTTCATTAATTTTTTTTTTACTTTTTGTCCATTTTGTTGTTTGTGTTCAAAGTTTATGATTCTCCTTCCAAGAATATCATTCCTAATATTTGAACATATATTTTCTTTTTGAGAATGTAATATACTTTATTACTGCATATAAACACTTATACGGTAAGAATAAAAGTTTTGTAATTTGTAAAAGTTATATTTATGAGTGAACAATATTTGAGTTTACTAAACTATTAGTAAATTTTCGTTTGAGTTAATATATATTTTGCTTGCTGAACTTGTCCAAAAGTATCTAGTTGGTATATAAATTTTTTTCACCTAGTTGATACATGAACTTGTATTTTGTCACCCAGATTAGTACCTCTGCACTAACATCATTAGTTTGTGCTGACGTGGCTCTCATGGACAATCCGATGGTGACATGTGGTAACCTTTCAATATGGCACGTGGCAGGCATAAAATTAAAAAATCTTACAAAATATATAAATTAAGAAAACTATAAATTCTCTCACATCAAGAATGAACCTGGACATATGTTTTTCTAGATACATATGAATTTGGACATATTTATTTAGATTCATTCTAGATGTATTTTTTAGTAAGTTTGTATATTTTTATTTTTTTTTATAAAATATTAGTTTTTAAGTTATTATTTTAAAAAAAATATTTATAAATTTATAAAATATAAAATATATACAATTAAAATATATAAAAAAGCCTACAATATTTTGAAAAATATATAAAAATTTACAATATATAATATATAAATAAAAAATTTATAAATTTATAAAAATATATTAAAGAACTAAAAATTTATAAATTTACAAGTATATATAAAAATATATAAAAGAACTAAAAAGCACATCTACAATGAATCTGGACAATTGTCTAAATGCATTTGAATTTAGGTAGCCATCTGTCTAGGTTCATTTTCATGTAAAAACTTTTTTATTAATTTATATATTTTAAATTTAAAAATAATATCATGATATTTTATAAAAAATTTAAAAACATATAAACTTACTAAAAATGCATTTGGAATGAAACTGAACAAATGAGTTTCTAGATTCAAATGTATTTGGACAACTATTTGTTTAGATTCATTCTTAATGTGAAAAATAAACTATACTTTTTTATTAATTTATATATTTCTAATGTAATGCCCCAAAATTTTTGTTTTTGGAATTGTTAAATTATGTAAAAGTGAGTTAATTTAGTTCAGTTGTAAGACTTTAGCTTACCTAGAGGTCTCGTGTTCGAATCCTGTGCGTGCAAAGCGGAAATATTTTTGCTAACTCCTTCTTGTGCAGCCTAGTTGGTGGAAGTTGGGTTGAATTTGAACTCTGGGGAAAATCTGATAAGGATAACTAACCAGATTTAGTGGGGGATATGGGTAGTTTCTTTTAAAAATATTTTTTTAAATTTATTTCCCCCAAAATCTCTCAATTGTCGTCCAACTTTCCCACTACACCTATACTCTCAATTTTCTGTTTTTTTTTCTTTATGACGTTTTTCCCCTAATCTCTTTCTGTCTTTTCCCTATTTTCTGTCATTCTTTGTTCCACCTTCCTTTGTTGCCATTTCTTTGCCATTTTTATTTTGTTGTTGCCTTATCTTGGTTGTATTGTCGTTCCTTTATTTTTTGTTGCTGGACGTGCATGATTAAGGTGCTTCGATTAGTATGATACTCTTTTTGTAAGTAGTTTTTGTTTACTCTTAAGTGATGTTGTTTGTTCTCTTTTCATGTGGGAGTTATGGGAACTGTGTGTGGATTTGAGAGTTTTGATCTAATTGATTGTTTTTGATGTTCTGTTAGGAGAAGATCGTGAGATATGTGGTTTACCTCTGGTGAATTAAGGGTTTTTAGGACTATTTTTCTGTTAGGTAAGTGATCAAATACTTTTATTAATGAGTGATTTGTTTTTTTAAGGCTTAACATTTAATGGTTTTGGTCGAATTGGTGACTTGGAATTAGTATATCCTTGATAATTAGTTCATTCTGAATGTCATTTTTAGGTGCCAGGATTACTATTATTATGTTGGCATCAAAAAATGACTAGGTGTATGTGACTCGAACTAGTAAAAATAGTGAATGACGCGAAGTCGAAAAACCCGTTGTCGATGCCACACGGTCATATGTCAGGCCGTGTTTGATGTGCGATCTAAGGTTAGCCACTTTGTAGGGTCTGTTATGTGATATGTATGATATAAATATATATGAAATCTGATATTTTGTTTCTACATGTGTAACTTCTGAAAGCATGTTAGCATGTTTTAATATGTAAAGTATATATGATCTGTGTGTATTTGGATATCTGGTTAGTGATTGCATGTGCATTAGGTTAGGATTATGACGTCACAGAGAAAGTGATGGCAGTTTAATTATCTGCCTTGTCTGGTGGTTTTAACCACATATCTGTTTTGGTGGCTTGACCACACTTATCTGATTTTGGCAGATTACCGTGCTATTTCTGGCAGTTTAACTACGCTATTTTGAAAAGTGACATACGCTCACTTATAGGTGTATGGGGTTGGATGGGTATTTATTATCCTAATTGGTGTGTAGGAAAGGACGAAGATAGTGTGTAGCGGATGAGTATAGGATCTGTATATGTTTTGTATTAAGTATTGCATTGCATGATATGCCATGCTATCCGTATTTGATTTGATAATTCTGTTGCATTGCGTCATATGCCATGCTGTGTATTTTGTTTAGTATCTGACTTCTGTGTGAATTGTACTATCTATTTTGCTTTTATAGGCTGAGTTACACACCGAGCTTTGTAACCTCACCCAAATTTTTTGACTTCTCAGGTAATAAGTAAACTTAGGAGTGGGCAGCGCACGATAGTTTGAATTGTCCTTCTGGTTAATAAACAAGACGATTTATGTTTTTAAACTATTCTGTACTTTTTGCAATATGTAACTATTTAGGACTTTGCTTTTCGTTTTTGGGTTGTTTTTGCTAGATTTAGTAATTATTATTTTAAAACTGCAAAGTTAAATGTTTTACTACAAACTGAGTCATGATTTTTAAAACTTAATAACTTAAAACTTCTCGTTGCAAAATAAAGTAATCACTTAAGTGTTTTTCTATAATGAAATAAATAGTTTTAACAAGTACTTTCCTAAAAATTGAAAAGTGATTTACCAAAATTAACATTTTCAAAACATACGTTTTTTTTTTAATTCAAAATTTGGGTTTAAAACAAGTTTATGTAATTCCTCAAGATTCGGACATAACGTTTAGGTCGGGTGTAGGGTGTTACATTTAAAGATTTTTTAATTTTTAATATACATCCACCACATGTCATACTAATAGGCTACCACATGCCACAATCGATTTGACCATCGATGCCACATCAGCACAAACTAATGGTATTAGTGAGGAGATACAACCTAGGTGACAGAATACAAGTTCAAGTATAAACTAGGTCCAAAACTCTTTCCCTTTCTCTTCTACAATTCAATTTTTTTTTTTTTTGTAAAATAACTTCTAACATCACAAATTTGCGAACCAAAATACAAACAACTTTCTTATTCGATCTCCGACATTGACTGTCAGATCAACTTGGATAAAAAAAAGTATGTTGTTCTACTTGTTTATGGGTACTGATCCACCGTACCAATCGTTGAATCATCGCTTAGAACTCACTAGCCGAATTAAAAAAAAAAACTTAACAACTCAATGAATTGAATAAAACTTTTGAATAATTCAATGACTTAAATGAAAACTTTTGAATAGTTCATTGACCATTTTGTAACTTTTTTAAAGTTGAGTGACCAAAATGTAAACTTACTAATAGTCTAACGACCATAGGTGTAGTTTACATTTAAAAGTAAGGACAAATGTTATATTAAAGGGTAAACTACCTAGTTGGTCACCCAACTTTTAAGGAGCTTTCATTTTGGTCACCCAAAATGAAATCTTTGCAATTTTGTCACATATCATTTAGGGAACTTTCATTTAGTCACCCAAGCATTAAATCTCTAACAACAGTTAATTGTACATGCTACATCATGTTTTCTTCATTTTGGTCACCTAAAAAATCCATTTTTTCAAGTATTAATCAGGGTAAAAGAAAAATCCTTTTTTCAAGAATAGTTATTTCCTCTTCATATGCAAAATGATCAAAAAATCTTATTCCTAGCATACAATATCTTTATTTCGATTAGAATAATTGATACTGCACTGTTTAATCTTTTAGAATGAATATAAAGAAAACAAAATGTTTTCTAGTAGTATGTTTTCGCTCAAAATTTTGATTGATTCTAACTCTAACATGAGCCTTATATATATAGTGCTCCAATAGGGGTTTAAATGCTTCATTGGAATGGTCATAACCCTTCATATTAGAAGGTTTTCGAATCAACAAATTTATTCATCTTTAAATCCACCAAATGGACTTAAATATTAGACTTTAAAAGAAACTATTTGAATAACCATCTATTGAAGGCTAGAGAACACAACTATTTCTTGAATCAACAAGTCCATTTACATTCATCTTTTTCTCGTCATATCATATATATTAGAAAAGAAAGAATAGAAACATAAATGAAAACATTGAGTTTTAGGTTAGTTCATTGAGTTCCAAAAATATTTTTTTAGTTATATTTATAGTAGACCTATATTTAAAATTTTAAATATGATTTTTCCTTTTTTGTGAGAAAAATGCAAAATAAAACTAAATTAGACCATTATATGCTAAAAAAAAGCATTAACTCTGCCGGCACATAAACCTGCTCCAAGCTGCTTAGGTACGTATTCAAATAATTGCACTTCAGTTATCATATTTGAAGCCATCTTAACAATGCAATCAACCACTTGATTTTTCTCCTTTGGGATGTGTCTAATGTTTCATTGATTCATATTCTCTTATATCTAATAAATCCTTCTCATCAAAGCTAAGGTTGGATCTGTCAATTGTTTATCTTGGATAGCGTTAGCCACCTTTAGATTATCTATATAAATCAAAACCTTATTAAACCCCTGTCTTTGAAGAAGAATTAGTCCATCGAGAACACTCCAAAACTCTACATCAAAAACTGAACAATCCCCTAAATAATGATTGAACCCTAAGATCCAATCTCTATTATGATTTCGCACTACACCCCCAACAACAGTCTTAACAACACCATCAATGTGTAATATAATCCAATCACCTAATAGAGGAATGTTAGAAGCAATAACAAGCTATCTTGGTGAACCTTTGTTATGAGCTAAATTAAACTGCTTAGCCCAACTAACAGATGTCCTAATAGTTTCAAAGGGGCTCCAAGATATTCCTTGAAACACAAAAAGGTTTTTGTTCTTCCATATGCACCAAACAACTAAACCAAAAATGCTAGACCAAGTGATCCCTATTTTCAGCATCCTCAACGAGTTACATAAATTGGACTCCATCCAATCAGGCAAGTTACTAGAGAAAAAATTAATATGATTATTAGTTGGCGCAATACATAACCAGACTTCCTTAGTAGCAGGACAGTCCCTGAGCACATGCAAAATGTCTTTAGACTCATGATTACATAGTGAACAAACGCCTTCATTGCCAATGCCCCTCTTTATCCTCTCTATATGGTCAGAAGACTTTGTTTAAACACAAGCCATAAGAATAATCGAACATGGTGAGGACCTTTAAATTTCCAAACGATTTTCCACCACCTATCCTTCGGATTCCATGTGGTTTCTTTAAGAGACCAATACACACTATTAACCGAGAAGTATCCAATGGATGTACAAAGCCAATTAATTCTGTCTGCTCTTGCTAAAGGATGGGGAGGGGGAATGCTCATAATTTTTTAACAGTATTTTTCGGTAGCCAACCTCTGAAAAAATTAAGATTCCACATACCCTCATATGTTACCATGTCACTAAGAGTAAAACCAGAAATAAAATCATTCTGAGCAGGCATGTGATTTAACTACTAACCTATGTGTAGTGCTCTAAAATCTAAGGGGTTAAATGAAATAAATAATTAAGAAATAACTTGGTCTCGATAGTAAGTGCTTAGTATACTCCCTAGAGATCTTAGGTTCAAACCCCATCTCTCTTATTTATTTTCTTATTAATTTTAGCAACCTAGATAAAAATCACACTATAATAAATAAAATAGAAAATAAACAAGTGTCAGAAACAACTCAATTAGTTAAGCATTCTTCATTTCCCATTGTATTCCCAAGTTTAAGTCATGCCAACTTCAACCTATTTTCCTTTTATTTTTAGCAAAAAAAGAAAAGTAAATTACCTTACAGCCCATTAAAAGTTTGAAAACTTAGATATTTGGTCCCATTTCCTAATTACATTAGGATTTTGATTTATTTCTTTCATTCCAATTAGAATTTCAATTTGCCCTTTTCAAATCCCTTTAGAATTTTGCTTCCATCTTTTCTATTTAACCTCTCTTTCATTTCTTTTCTCCCCTTCACATCATAATTTTATCCCATTGTTGAAAATTATTTTTCCTTCTTGAATCAAAATCTAATCCCAATTCAAGTCATTTTTCAACTGGATTCACAATCACTACTAGAACTTGATAAACATGTTAAGTGTTAGTGATGAATTGAGTACATGTTACATGTCTACTACTAGTGCTGATTTGTTACATAGCATGACGTAATGCATTGCATGGGGCGGGACATTGTACGAAGGAAGAGTGACAATTTATTAAATCTGCAAACAAGTGGTGGCTCATCCACAAAACTTAGTGATAGTTTTTTTATAATCTGTGAATATGTTGTGCACTCACAACAAGTGGCAGTAATTGTAAATACGTGGCTTGACCACAAACCCAATGGTAGTTTGTTTAATTTACAACCATGTTTTGCACTCACAGCAAATGGTAGTAACTGCAAATGTTTTTATCCAAAATACTAGTGGTTTACCTACGTTTTTCTTTACAAAGTAACAGTTTATTTTGCAAACCAGTGACGGCTTCTCCACAATCAAGAGTGATATGGTTAATGAGTTCTAGGGAACTTATAAGTGAGGTGTGTAGCAGATTTGGGTAGAAATTTTCTATTAATTTAAAACTATATTGCATTTATAAGCACATGTATATAAAACTGTGAATACCGGGATAGTAAAGTGAAGTGTTTTATGTAAAAAATCGTTAATCTGAGGTGTTTTATGGTTGTGCTTAATCATAGAAGTGCTAATCCATGTGTTATTTTTTGTTTGTTGTTTTGTTTTGGTTTTCTTGTGACCAAACTCACACTGAGCTTCATAGCTCACCCCCTTTTTATTTCCACCTTTACAGATAACCAGCCAAATTAGGAAGCGAAATCAGCATCTAAAGGGGTTCGGCTCAGATATGTTTTTTCTATACAAATATTTTACATTTATTATTTCATAAATTATTATTCGGAGATTGTATAGATTTATTTTTGAACTGTGGCATCAGACTTAGGTTTTGCTTTTATTTAACATGCATGACATTTAGCTTATTTAAGATATGGTTTTTAAATAGTTAAGCATGAAATATATTTTTAATAAAACTAATTTAAAACCCACTTTTGCGCTGCTAATTTATAAATAAGTATTGAGTAGTAAATAAAATAGAAACTAACTAAGTTTCCAAAAATAGTCACTATTACAAGAAAAATGTTAAAATTAAAATGTTTTTGTTAACTCTTGGGTTTTTCTAAAAATAGACTAAGTTTTCTTATAAAATAAACAAATGTTTTAAATTGTCTGTTTTATAAACCGCAATCACTACTAGGCCATTTTGGTGGCTAATGTAATCTCTCGAATTTGGTCTAACATTTAGGCCAAGTTGGGGAGGTTACACTATGTGCGAAATCCAGTGGTCCTTCCAACACCAAATAGAATTCCCATTCCCCACCAACCAAATTAAGATATTTTTTTATTTTTTATTTTACTTTATATATTTTTATTTTATTTTTTGTCGTTTGTTTCAATATAATCTAACCTCCTCAACCTAGCCTAGACGTTAAACTCGAATTTGGGAGATTACATCGACCACCAAAATGGCCTAGTATGATTAGAGTTTTATAAAATAGTAAGTTTAAAATATTTATTTTAGAAGAAAATTTAGTCTATTTTCAAAAAAGCTGGCAAGTTATAAAAAATGTTTTAGTTTAATTTACCTAAGTAACTATGACTTCTTTAAGAAAAACTTAGTTAATTTTCTATTTATTTATTACTCATAATTTTTAATTTTAATCTGGCAACAAAAAAAATGATATTTAGTTAGTGTTAACTATATTTCATGCCTTAATTAAATAAAATTCATATTTTAAAATTAAGTTAAATGTTATGCATGCTAATAAGCCTTAAATATGAGTGCCATGCCATAACATAAATAAAACAACACAGTTCCAAAACAAAAGAAATTATAAAAATAAGCCTAATAATACTTTCATAAAAATGAAATGTTCTAAGCTCTCCGTATGTTGCGTCCGTGTCCTAACCTGATGGATTATTTGTAAGGATAAAAATTAAAGGGGAGTGAGCTATGAAGCTCAATGTGAGTTCAATTACAAGAAAACCAGTGCAAACAATAGACAAAACATATAAAATATCAATTCATAGAATACATCATAATTAATTAGCAATACAAAATATCGATAAATCAGATCAATTCATCAACATAATATCTCAGTGTTCAAAGCCATGTATATGTCTTATGAATGCAATTTCAATTAATTAGAATAGGTCTTACCCAACTCTGTAACACCCCACACCCAACCTAGATGACAAGGCCAAGCCTGGAGAGCTACATTGAATGTTTCTCAACACATAATTTCCAAAGCATAGTTTCTAAAACCAACCAGAAGCAAAGGGATTAACAAACATAATGTTTAACCCAAAGTTTATCATTTTAGAAAGTCAAATTAACGAAAATATACTAGAAGTACTGATATATTTAAAGTTAATTAGTAGAATGATTGAGCTCCCGATGCGCCGACCCGATCAATTTTGTGAATTACCTATAGTCAATCAGCAAACAAAGTGAGTAACTCACTCAACGAATAGATCCTATACAATCATCAGGATTATGTTTATAAACGTAACTTCCAACCATATGTGTAATCAGAAATAGAGAATACATGGTTCGATTAACAGAACAGATATTTAGCAAAATCATCAATTACAGATATAGAACAAATTAGAAATAGATATAGTTTCCTACCACATCCGCTACACACTATCTCCGACCAACCCAACACACCATAATAGGTATTTAATACCCGTCCATCCCTACACACCACATTGTGTTAGTATGACAAGTTTCAGAAGAGTTGCAGCCTAGCTGTTATACCAAATTATGTTAAAACACTGAATTCAATCATAGTTTCCATGGCTTAGCCACTGAATCAAAATAGATCACTTCCTCCAACACGCAATTCCCAGCCTAAATGCAAATATAGAATTCAAGTGATAGTCAATACGGAAGTTTATGCACCCATTCAGATGCAAATCATACTCATACTAGATATATATTAATATCACTAAAAAGTTTCACACGCAATACGCAGATAGATATTCAATACTCAGTCTCGGATCACAGAATAACAATTTACATAATTCTATGTAGTCCATACGAACCGTACAGAAGACTAGCATTCGTTTCGAACAACACATACAACTCGAGACGAAAAATCCAATTTCTAGTCCACACGTCTATGTGGTTTTACATAGCCTGAATAGCTGGCCTGTGTGGCTTAACACAGCCTGGCACACGCCCGTGTACCTTTCTATATGCCTCACACAGTCTCACACATGCCCGTGTGGCCCTAATACGCAAATAGTGAGTCACACGGCCTGGACGCACGTCCTTGTATTTGGCCCATGTGAACTTGCACTAAACATTCCCATACACGATCTAGACACACGCCCATGTGTCTCTAATTTGTGAACAGTGAGTTACACGACTTGGCACATAGTCGTATGGCGTCGATAGCCATGTTTTCTGGCTTCTGAAATTCGTAGAAAGTCAGGTTTTTGGTACACACCTGAAGCATTTTTGAAGTAAAAATAGAGTAGAAGACTCCCAAAACATAAAACAACCATTCAATAACTCAATTAACCAACTTAATCAACAACATTACACAATTACACACACAAATAATTATGTCAAAAGTTTGAACACAAAACCTTTAAACGAAACCAACACTTACCGAAGAATCAACAATAATTACTCAAATTAACACGTTGAGGTTTGCTACCTTCGATATCTACGCGTAATAGAGAAGCCAAACAATCATTTATTAGAGAATTTACACAATATACATGAAAACCTAATTCTACACATACAACGAAAAACAAAAGGAATCCAACGAAAATGGAAAGAATAACAGCAAGGCTTACTCAGTAACCTTCCACTTGACGCAAGAAACAATGTAACCCTCACTTAAACTTGAGATCACGAGCATCAAAGCAATCAAAAGAAAAATGAAGAAAAGGAAAAAGACAAAAAGAAATGGGAAGAGAACAAGAATAAAATAAATAAAATAAAAAAAGATGGACAAATGTTAGTAAATTATTTAATTAAAACAACCACCAAATTTATGACAATTAGCAAAAATAATTCTTAATGTATATTTTGAGACTTGAACACAGGACCAAGAAGAGTACGGAAGCTTAACCATTCAACCGCTAGGCTCATCGCAGACACAGATTCACACTGAATTAAACTTAATTCAAGAGTTCAATGATAGAGATTAGTTTAGAATAAAATAGCAAAATTTTCAAATTTGCGACTCGAACCCCTAACCTTGAACACATAAGTAAGGCACATAACCGTAGATATAGAGACTCAGTTACGACAGAATTCTCTAGTTAAACATCCAAATTTTTGGGGCATTACAAACTCCGTTACACTCTACAGTAGGAGTTCCCCAAAACTCATTTACTTTTACTCCACAGTATGAATGAACCACTAACATTCTAGATAAACTGCGAATACGATGTGGATAAACTAATAATAATAAAAATGGTGGATGGACCACAAGATTTTTTTTTAGAAAAAGTTTTTTTTGCAGACAAGTTGTCAATAGGTTGTAGATGTACGACACATTTGCAGATTAAAGCTACTAATACGGTGTGTGTAAACCACTAGTCGGCGAAGATAAAAGCTTCTAATATAATATGGGTAAACCACTAAATGGTGCAAATGAAAATTGTTAATACGATGTGGATAAACCAATAAATGGTGTAGACAAGCTACTAACACTTCCTCCATACATATAGTCTCACCCCATGCAATGCAATATGGCAAGCTCAAACAGATCAATACGGTAGCAACCAATATGCTTATAACAATTCAATACAGTAGCAAATAATATGCTTATAATAAATCAACTCAGTAGAAAAAGTCTTGCTTATTAAGTGTTCGTTTTAACGGTAACATAAGGCATGTTATACATACAATAAAAAATACAGATGCAATAGACATGTGTATTATTAACAATTCATGCAAATGTTTATATAGCATTAACTTATTCAATTATATCATGGATTCTAGTATTATTCATATTATCCGGAATTCAATTGAATAAAATAAAACACTAAAAATAGTTCGAAAACCATTTAAGGACTAAATTGAACAAAACACAAAATTTTGGAAAAAAACTATAAAATATGAAAAATATGGGCAAAATTGTAAAATCTAAGAATAAGGGCAAAACTATAAAATCTAAAAAATACGAAAAATTTGTAAAATCTAAAAAATAAGGGATACACAGTTGTGCGATCGAACCATTTGAAAAGCCTTAAACCATGTGGATGAGGTACACGGTCGTGTGGTTGGGCCGTGTAATAGACCGAGGCCGTGTAAAAATTAAAAAACCTAGGGTTTCATGGGAATATGATTGTGAGAGGGGTCGTGTGGCCCACACGTCCATGTGACTAACCATGTGACCCTATTTCGAAACATGATTTTGCCCCGATTCACTTGTAAAAGAACACACACATTTCATTAAGATTTTGTACGACATCCCTCATTTTCAAATCTGGTCCGATGTACTTGTAAAGAGTCTTTCAAATGACATTTGTACCCGGGTTAGGGTTTGTTTTCTAAGATTTATCAATGAAAGTTCGTTAAAAACCGTGGAAGATCGACTAATTGATTTGTAAGATCAATATTGGATAGAAATTATATAAAATTTGGGGTCTTCATTTTAGAATGAGATGCACTTATTGAACTTGATAGAATTACGGAGGCTATCAATGATTACTTTAATAATCGGTACAGAATTGATTTATCAAGGATTGATTTGATATCAAAAGAAAAAATAATTATCAACAACTAGGATGAAACTATGGTGTAAAGAAAAGAGAAAGAAAATAAAAAAAAAGAATAAATAGAATGATAGACAGTAAATTGTAATGCCCTGATATGTACACCACTATTTCTGTAAATATCTAACACAAATGTGTATTTTCTTCAGTGGCTAAGTGTTCTGGTTGTGTTTGAGAGGTCTTGGGTTCAAGCTTAAGCGTTAGCAAATTTTGTTATTTTTAGAATTAAGCCCTACCTTTGTTCTGTGGGCTTATATTTAATTGCTTGTAATTTTATATCAGAATGAGTCTGCTGGTTCGAGTGGTAAGGAGGTATGTTGTGTTGGAGGTCTTGTGTTTGAATCCCTGTGCAAGCATGGGTATTTATTTTTGTTCGATTCTGTGAAAGAGTTTTGATGGAATAGGAATTCTGATTAGTGGTTGGTAAAGATAATTAAGTGATTTGTGGGATATCCTTTCTGAATTATTTTATTTTATTTTTTTATCTTTTGATTTTCTCTTTCTTCCCAAAAAGTTTCTGACGTTCTTCAAACTTTCACTGTTATTTCTGACATCTTTTCTTCTTTTTCGGTAAGTCCTTATTTCATTCTTATTCTTCAATTTTGTAGGTAAATCTTTCATCCTATCGTGTCTTTGTTCTTTCGATTCTCTGATCGGTTGGTAAGTATGCTGGTCATACCTTTAGCTTTTGGTTGGGATTTTTGCAATGGCAATCTATAGTGTCTAAGTGGTTGTATTTTGTGCTTAGGAACAGTGTGTGGAGTAGGGAATTGCACTCCAATGGTATAGGCTACGAAAAAGGGTGGTCTATCAACGGTGGTAAGTTGGTACCATGTTAATGCTTTTGTTGAATTTAGTAATCAATCCGCTTAATTATGGTTGGGTACTTTTTTTTTTTTTTTTTTAGGTTTTGGAAGGCTTAGGATTGTTTTTTCATCGAATCGATACCAGGTGTGTACCCAAAACGTAAAAAAATAAACATGGATAAAAGGCCAAAAACCCCACTGTCGACGCCACACAAGCTTGTGGTCACCCATGTGGTTGGCTGTGTAAGAGGCACAATCGTGTAGTGGCTCGAGTGTGGCCGTGTGGGCCACATGGGAATGGCTAAGTTGGGTGTGTAGGCTACATGAGTGAGTGGGCCCACAAGGCATGTAGATTTTGGGCCAAGCCGTGTGGGACACATGGGAAAATGCCAATCTGGGTGTGTGGGCCTACACGGGCATGCGGGGCCAAAAATTTAAATTTTTTCTTAAGGTCACGCGAGTCGTTCCATTCAACTGTAGACCTACCGTAGGGTTGGTAAGGGCTAACTAAACCACTATTTGTATGCTATGAAATTCTATTAGACCGATCTGATTAGGATACTAGTGTATGCTTGATTATACAAATATATGTGTATCTGTTATTTGTATAATGCATGTTGAACATGATTAGTCTAATAAACCTATATCTGATATCTACATCTATTTTGTGGTGGGTTTTGTATTTATGAAGGACGTGTACTATACAACGATCATCGCCTAATATCTAGCAGCTTGGCTGCACTATATCTGATACGTGTCATAATGGCACAACATGGTGTGTAGGGATGGGTGGGTGTTTTTAATCCCACATGGTGTGTTAGGATGGTTGGAGATGTTGTATAGAGGTTAGGGGTAGGATTCTGATTATTTGATTCTATTTACTGTATCTGTATTTGAAATGGGCCTGAGTCCGAATCTATATCTATATCTCAATGAGTATTTGATTCTATTTGTATTGCATGTCTAATTCTGCTGGGTTACACATTAAGTTTACGTAAACTCAAATATGTTTGTCTGTTCTGTCGGGTAATTTGTAACAGTCCGGTTCTGGGGCTAGTCAGAATAGTGGTCTCGGGACCACAAGTTCAAAATCAGAGAAATTATTTTATTATTATTTTGGAGTCATAGCATGTTTATATTAGTGCATGAAAAATTTGGTGAGCTAATTTTAACGTCTGTGGGCTCAATTGTGAAAAAAAACTAAATCGCATAAAGTGCAAAAGTCCTAAATTGATAGCTAAAGGTGTCAAATAGTTAGAGAACCAAAATTGGAGGTCTTTAAAAGAAAATTAGGCCCTAAGTTAGAGATTGGCCGGCCATGGGAGACAATTTGGTCAAAAATTCAAAATTAGGTGCAAATTTGGTGGCTAATTGATTAAAAAAGTAATAAAATAAGAAAAATATGATATCACATTTTCATCTTCTTCACTACCACCAAAATTTTTAGAAAAATAAGGGTTCTTGGAGCTTCAAAAATTTTAGCAACTTTAAGCTTTCACAAGTAAGTGATCCTAATGGCTTTTCTTAAATATTTTTGTACTTTTGAGACCCTTGAAGCATGAGCTTTCAAATGAGGGTACTATTTTGCAAAATGATTAAGAGTTTAGAGTTTTTCCATGAAATGACTTGTGATGTTTACTGAGTTTTTATGGAAGAAAATGATTCTTGAGTGTCTTATAAACAACTTTTGTGAAAGGTGTTAGCATGAAAACACCTAAAAGGACTACATTGCATAAGTTGTAACATAGATGTTAAATGTGTAAAATAGTGGGAATTTGGAGTTGCCATAAGAGTAAAAAGGATTCGGCTAGTCTTAAAAAATAAAGAAATTCGATAAAAATTGATTTTTGGGCCAAGGGGTAAAATGACCATTTTTCAAAAGTCTAAAGGTAAAATGGTCATTTTGCCCAATTGTGAAATGTTGAGTGCCTAGGTTGATAAAGTGACTAAATAAGTACATTTTGTTATTATAGATCAAGAATTACCGAGTTTGAACCTAGACCGAGGGAAAGCCAAGCAAATCGACTAGATCGACTAGTCACCATATTTTGAAATCTGAGGTAAGTTGTATGTAAATAATACAAATAAATTGCAAATGTATGTGTTGAATTGTATTTGAATTAATATAGCATGAATTGCTTGATGTGGAAATTGAGAAAGTATGATGATAATAGAGATAGTGGGGTTCCCATTTGAACCTAGAAAATATATCGAATATTCATGCCACGGCATATGGGTTATTGTAGACTAATGTAAGACATGTCTGGGACATGCATCTGCCACATTATAAGAGCCAGTGTAAGACCATGTCTGGGACATGCATCTGCCACATTATAAGAGCCAGTGTAAGACCGTGTCTGGGACATGGCATCGGCATTGAGACGAGTGCCAGTGTAAGACATGTCTGGGACATGCATCGGCTTCGAAACGTAAGCCAATGTAAGACATGTCTGGGACATGCATCGGCTACGATATGTGTTAGTGTAAGACCATGTCTGGGATATGGCATCGACATAGATATACGAGAGCTAGTGTAAGACCATGTTTGAGACATGGCATCGGCCTCGAAGATGATAGCCGGTGTAAGACCATGTCTAGGACATGGTATCGGCACCTTACCCCATGTTTGAGGCTAATGAAATATCCGGTAGTGTTTCAAATGGTTCAACGGTGAAAATTATGATTGTGAGTTAATAAGGAAAGTATAACTGTGTTGTGAGTCGTACATGTACCTAATTGGTACGTATGAGATATGAGCTTATTGTATAATATATGACTGGTATGGATGACAATGAGTAAGTTATGTTTATGCCTACCTTGGTATTATTGAGCATGTTGATTATTGATAAATTGTTGTTGTACACTTACTTACATGCAACTTACTAAGCTTTTATGCTTACTCCCTTTCCTTTTCCATTTTCTTATAGTGCCGCCTAACTAGCTCAAGGATCAAAGGAAGTCAGAGATATCGATCACACTATCAATCGAAGCATTCGATATAGTTTGATTTATATTTTTGAATATGGCATGTATAGGGAATTAGACTTGTGTTTTTTGTTATTATTAACTTGGTCAAATGTATTGGCTTGGGATAAATCTCTCATTTTGTATTAAGCCTTTAATGATGGCTAATATTCATTTTGTTTTATATGCAAAGATGTTATTTCATGGATGAGTATATTGCACAAATGAAATGTTGTTTATTGAGGCTGATTTGGTTGCTTGAAATAGTCTAGAATTGGTTTTGGTTGCTTTTGTGTAGGTAGTGTAAGTAAGGGGTGGCACAGAGGCTTCGTAAATAGCCTTATTGTGTCCACACGGGTAGGCACACAGGCGTGTGTCTAGGCCGTGTGTAACATATGGTCTGCCCCCAGGGCGTGTGGTCCGGCCGTGTGTCCCATGCATGTAAAAATTTTAAGTCAGTATGCATGGTAATAAACACACGAGCAGAGACACGACTGTGTGTCTCAGCTATGTGAAGGACGTGGCCTAGCACACGGGTGTGTGTCTTGGCCATATGACATTCTGGAGTTGCTGACGTCAGAAACAGAATGTCCATATTTTTGCACACGGGCTATTGACACGGGCGTGTGTCTAGCCGTGTGAAAACCTTGTAGGTGTGAATTAGAAATTAATTCTACACGAGTGTGAGACACGGGCGTGTCCGAGGATGCTTAGGCCTTGTGAGCCACACGGGCCATCAGCACAACCATGTCGAAATGGTCACACGAGCGTGTTACCCTTCCACACGGGTGTGTGTCTTATTTTAAAGGTAAATTTTTTAAGGTCGATTTAAGGACCCAGAATGGTTCCAAATAGTTTTCAATGATCGATTTGGGGCTCGTAGGCTCATAATAAAAAGTTTAAAGTAGAAATAGAAAAAAGTTTTAATTTGGACTGAGTCTCGGTGACTTGAGATTGGCTGTAAGCATGAGATTGAGTTAGGTAATACCTTGTACTCCGCCTTGGCGTGGGTTACAGGTGTAGGGTGTAATATTTAGTGGTATTAGAGCTATGGTTGAGTCAGTTCTAGGACTAACCTAGCGAGAGTACGAGTCTAGCTATACATGCCATAACTGTATATTGATAGTGTGACGACTTCTGACGGTTATAAGTTGTATTTTCATATAGTAAATGGATCCTGATAGAGCCACGGTGGATGACGTGGAGAGTAACGCGCCGGCTCCCGCTGAAGGGACCGCGTCAGTTGAGAGTGAGCTCGTGACTATGGGCCAAGGCGGAGGGGCTAAAGAAGCCTATCTCCGAATGATAGATGCTTGGTATACGGAGTTTGCTTGTCCAAATTCGAACACTCCACCTCCCCCACCTCCTCCGATTCCTCAGTATGCCCCAGTAGCTCCATAAGGTACGGACGTGTTTAGGAGAGAGAAGCCTCCAGTAGACAAGATCCGAAAACAAAGGGCCGAGGAGTTCTGGCTAACATAGATGACGACCCAAAGAGAGCAGAGTTTTGGTTGGAAAATACCCTTAGGGTATTCGATGAACTGTCGTGCACACCTGAGGTGTGCGTGAAGTGTGCAGTATAGTTATTGCTAGATTCGGCTTACCAATGGTGGAACACCTTCGTGTCTATGATACCGAGAGAGAAAATAACGTGGGAATTCTTCCAAAAAGAATTCTGAAAGAAGTACATTAGCCAGAGGTTCATAGACCAAAAGAGGAAGGAATTTCTACAGTTAAAGTAAGGCAGTAAGAAAGTGACGGAGTATGAACGAGAGTTTGTGAAACTTAGTAAATACACGCGAGAATGCTTGTCCTCAGAAGCTGCCATGTGTAAAATGTTTGAGGAAGGTCTAAATAAGGATATCCGAGTATTTGTTGGCGTCTTAGAGTTGAGAGAATTTGTGGTGCTCATTGAGAGAGCATGCAAGTCAAAAGTGTTGGTTAAAAAAAAAGGAGGAAAGTGGCTATTGAGGTGCGGGACCCAAAGAAGAGACAGATGGGAAAATTGCATTAGCTTTCATCCAAGAGATCGAAGGAATTCACGACCCGATCGAATGCTTCAGTAAGGTACTCGAATAGAAACAAGAATCGGCAGAACGCAACTTCTAGAGCCCAGACCACTTCTGTCGCGAGCATCGGTAGTGCTCGGCCAAATAGACCAGAATGTTTGCAATATGGTAGATGCCATTTCGGTGAGTGCCGAGGTAAAGAAAGAGGGTGTTTTAAATGTGGGTCACTGGAACATTTCATCCAAGACTGTCCTGAATTAGAAGAGGGAGAGAAAAAGTAAGAAGTAAAGGCTATTAGTGCTCTATTGAGGGGTAGAACACAAAAGAACCCGGGGAGCGGGGCTACTAGCAGAGGTACACCCAGAGATACTGCAGTGAGGTCTGAGGGCAAAGTGCCTGCAAAGACTTACGCTATTCGTGCTCATGAAGAGGCAGAGTCTCCCGACATGATCACATGTACCTTTTTTATCCATGATATATCTGTTGTTACTTTAATTGACCTGGGGTCTACCCACTCCTATATTTGTATGGAATTGATACTTCGTATGAACCTGATAATAGAGTCAACTGAGTTCATGATAAAAGTGTCCAACCCTTTAGGCAGACATGTGCTTGTTGACCAAGTGTGTAGAAATTGTCTTTTGATAATTAGAGGTCATTGTTTTTCGGCTAACTTGATGTTATTGTCGTTTAATGAATTTGATGTAATCCTTGGGATGGATTGGTTGACTTTTCATAGTGTTGTAGTGGACTATAGGAAAAAAAATCATTTAATTGAAATATGAAGACGGAAATGTCCTTTGGGTTGGGCTAGATGAGTCGAATAATTTGCCTGTAATAGTATCGTCTTTGACTGTTAAGAAGTATTTGAGAAAAATATATGAGGCTTACCTAGCCTTTGTGCTGAATACTCAAGTGTCTGAATCGAAGATTGAATCAGTACTGGTAGTTTATGAATTTATGGATGTATTTCTGAAAGAGTTGTTTGGATTTCCTTCGGTAAGGAAAGTTGAGTTTGGAATTGAGTTGGTCCCTGGTACAACACCTATCTTGATTGCTCCGTATAGGATGGCTCCAACAGAGTTAAAGGAGTTGAAAGCATAGTTGCAAGAGCTAACAGACAAGGGCTTTGTGAGACCGAGTTTTACATCATAGGGTGCTTTGGTACTCTTCGTGAAAAAGAAAGATGGGTCGATGAGATTATGTATCGACTATAGACAGCTCAATAAAGTAACAGTGAAGAACAAGTATCCTTTGCCAATGTTCAAAGACCTGTTTGATCAGTTAAAGGGAGCCATAGTATTTTCCAAGATTGATTTAAGATCTGGATACTACCAGTTAAGAGTAAAAAAGCAAGATGTACCAAAGACTGATTTTCGGACGAGATATGGGCATTATGAGTTCCTCGTCATGCCCTTTGGTTTGACTAATGCACCGGTGGTGTTTATGGATTTGATGAATCACATTTTCCGACTATATCTAGATAAGTTCGTCGTCATCTCTATCGATGACATATTGGTTTATTCGCATGATGAGAGCGAGCACGCGAAGCATCTGAGAGTTGTGTTGCAAACTTTGAGAGATAAGCAGCTTTACGCCAAGTTCAATAAGAGTGAATTTTGGCTTAAAGAGGTCAGATTTTTAGGACACATTGTGTCAGGTGACGGGATTAGAGTTAACCCGAGTAAGATCTCGGCTATTATTGAGTAGAAACCGCTAAGGAATGAGACTAGGGTCCTAAGCTTTCTAGGTTTGGCTGGATATTACAGACGGTTTGTAAACGGATTCTCTATGATAGTTACACCGATGAAAAGGCTACTACAAAAGGATGTCAAGTTTGAATGGACAGAAAATTGTCAACGGAGTTTCGAGAAATTAAAGGCTTTGTTGACTAAAGCCCCAGTATTAGTTCAACCGGAGTCGGGCAAGGAGTTTGTGGTATATGGTGACGCTTCTTTAAATGGTTTGGGGTGTGTGCTTATGCAAGAAGGTAAGGTCATAGCTTACGCTTCAAAACAACTGAAGCCACATGAGAAGAACTACCCGACGCATGATTTATAGTTGGCTACCATCGTATTCGCGTTGAAAATTTGGAGACACCATTTATATGGCGAGAAATGTCGAGTATTTATCGGCCATAAGAACTTAAAGTACTTGATGACTCAAAAGGAGTTGAATTTGCGGCAACGCCAATGGTTAAAGTTGTTAAAGGATTACGAGTTGGTAATAAATTACCATCCGGGAAAAGCGAACACCGTTGCTGATGCATTGAGTAGAAAGTCGTTATTCGCACAGAGAGCAATGAATGTCAATATGGCTTTGTCTGATGATGGTTCAGTTCTAACAAAGATGATAGTTAGACCGACGTTTCTTCAAGAGATTCGAGAAGCTCAGAAAGGTGATAAGAAATTGCAAGCCAAGAGAACTTAGTGTGAGTCGGGAATTGAATCAAATTTTCGTATTGGTACCGATGGATATATAATGTTCAAAGACAGAGTTTATGTACCCAAGGACAATGAGCTTATTTAGAAGATTCTGAGAGAGACACCGTCCACCTGGGCAGTGTGAAAATGTACAATGACTTTAAGAAAATATATTGGTGATCGGGTATGAAAAGAGACATTTTAGAGTTTGTGTCTAAGTGCCTAGTGTGTCAACAAGTGAAGGCTGAACACCAAGTACCTTCGGGTCTACTTTAGCCTATCATGGTCCGCGAGTGGAAGTGGGATCGGATCACTATGGATTTTGTGATAGGTTTACTGGTAACCCTGAAGAAAAAGGATACAGTTTGGATTATTGTGGATGGGCTAATAAAGTCGGCACACTTCATACCTGTGTGTACTGACTACTCCCTTGAGAGATTAGCCAACTTGTACGTTTTTGAGATTGTAGGACTACACAGGGTGCCCATATCAATTATTTCAGACAGAGACCTGAGATTTACCTCGAGGTTTTGGAAAAAGTTACAAGAGGCATTGGTAACAAAGTTGAGTTTTAACACTGTTTTCCATCCACAAACCGACGGTTAGTCAGAAAAAGTAATTTAGATATTAGAGGACATGTTACAGTGTTACGTCCTTGAGTTCCAAGGCAATTGGGAAAAGTATCTATCGTTGGTTGAATTTGCCTACAACAACAGTTACTAGTCAAGTTTGAAGGTGGCGCCTTATGAGGCTTTGTATGGGCGAAAGTGTCGAACACCCTTATATTGGACTGAGCTAAGAGAAAGTCAGATTCATGGGGTTGATTTAATCAAAGAGACTGAAAAGAAAGTTAAAGTAATTCGTGACCGTTTGAAGACCACCTCGGATAGGCGGAGATCCTATATGGATTTAAAATGGAAAGAGATTGAATTTCAAGTCGGTGATCGATTATTTTTGAAAGTATCCCCGTGGAAAAAAATACTCTGATTTGGTAGAAGAGGCAAGTTGAGCCCTCGTTTCAAAGGACCTTATGAGGTTACCGAGAGGGTAGGGCCTATTGCCTATCGATTGGCCTTACCACCAGAATTTGAAAAGATTCACGACGTGTTTCATGTGTCCATGCTACATCGATATAGATCAGACCCTTCACATGTGATTACACCGTCAAAGGTTGAGATTTATCCGGACATGACTTATGGCGAAGAGCCGGTCAAGATTTTAGGCTAGGAAGTCAAACAGTTGAGAAATAAGAGTATAGCACTTGTGAAAGTTTTGTGGCATAGACATGGATTTGAAGAAGCCACATGGGAACCCGAGGAGACTATGAGAGACCAGTACCCGAACTTATTCACTGGTAAGATTTTCGAGGACGGAAATCCCTAAAGGGGAGAAATGTAATAGCCAGATTCTGGGGCTAGTCAGAATAGTGGTCTCGGGACCACAAATTCAAAGTCATAGAAATTATTTTATTATTATTTTGGAGTCATAGCATGTTTATATTAGTGCATGAAAAATTTGGTGAGTTAATTTTAACGTTTGTGAGCCCAATTGTGAAAAAGGACTAAATCGCATAAAGTGCAAAAGTCCTAAATTGATAGCTAAATGTGTCAAATAGTTAAAGAACCAAATTGGGGGTCTTTAAACGACAATTAGGCCCTAATTTAGAGCTTGGCCGGCCATGGGAGACAATTTGGTCAAAAAGTCAAAATTAGGTGCAAATTTGGTGGCTAATTGATTAAAATAGAAATAAAATAAGAAAAAGTTGATATCACATTTTCATCTTCTTCACTACCATCAAAATTTTCAGCAAAATAAGGGTTCTTGGAGCTTCAAAATTTTCATCAACTTTAAGCCTTCACAAGTAAGTGATCCTAATGGCTTTTCTTAAATATTTTTGTACTTTTGAGACCCTTGAAGCATGAGCTTTCAAATTAAGGTACTATTTTGCAAAATGATTAAGAGTTTAGGGTTTTTCCATTAAAGGATTTATGATGTTTACTGAGTTTTTATGGAAGAAAATGAGTCTTGGGTGTCTTATAAACAACATTTGTGAAAGGTGTTAGCATGAAAACACCTAAAAGGACTACATTGCATAAGTTGTAACATAAATGTTAAATGTGTGAAATAGTGGGAATTTGGAGTTGCCATAAGAGTAAAAAGGGTGCAACTAGTCTTAAGAAATAAAAAAATTCGATAAAAATTATTTTTCGGGCCGAGGGGTAAAATGATCATTTTTCAAAAGTCCAATTGTGAAATGTTGAGTGCCTAGGTTGATAAAGTGACTAAATAAGTGCATTTTGTTATTATAGATCAAGATTTATTGAGTCCAAACCTAGACTGAGTGAAAGCCAAGCAAATCGACTAGATCGACTAGTCACCACATTTTGAAATTCGAGGTAAGTTGTATGTAAATAATACAAATAAATTGCTAACTTATGTGTTGAATTGTATTTGAATTAATATAGTATGAATTTTTTGATTATGGAAATTGAGAAAGTATGATGATAATAGAGATAGTTGGGTTCCCATTCCAACCTAGGAAATATATCGAATATTCATGCCACAGCATATGGGTTATTGTGGGCTAGTGTAAGACATGTCTGGGACATACATCTGCCACATTATAAGAGCCAGTGTAAGACCATGTCTGGGACATGGGATCAGCATTGAGACAAGTGCTAGTGTAAGACATGTCTGGGACATGCATTGGCCTCGGGACGTAAGCCAGTGTAACACATGTCTAGGACCATGTTTGGGACATGACATCGGCACGGATATGTGAGAGCTAGTGTAAGACCATGTCTGGGACATAGCATCGACCTCGAAGATGATAGGCAGTGTAAGACCACGTCTGAGACATGACATCAGCACATTACCCCATGTTTGAGGCTTATGGAATATCCGGTAGTGTTCCGAATGGTTCAACGGTGAAAATTATGATTGTGAGTTAATAAGGAAAGTATAACTGTGTTGTGAGTCGTACAAGTACCTAATTGGTACGTATGAGATATGAGCTTATTGTATAATATATGACTAGTATGGATGGCAATGAATAAGTTATGTTTATGCCTACCTTGGTATTATTGAGCATGTTGATTATTGATAAATTGTTGCTGTACACTTACTTACATGCAACTTACTAAGCTTTTATGCTTACTCCCTTTCCTTTTCCATTTTCTTATAGTGTTGCCTAATTAGCTCAAGGATCAAAGGAAGTCAGAGATATCGATCACACTATCAATCGAAGCATTCGGTATAGTTTGATTTATATTTTTGGATGTGGCATGTGTAGGGATAAATCCCTCATTTTGTATTAAGCATTGAATGATGGCTAATATTTATTTTATTTTATATGCAAAGATGTTATTTCATGGATGAGTATATTGTACAAATGAAATGTTGTTTATTGAGGCTAATTTGGTTGCTAGGAATAGTCTAGAATTGGTTTTGGTTGCTTTTGTGTAGGTAGTGTAAGTAAGGGTGGCACAGAGGCTTGGTAAATAGCCTTATTGTGTCCACATGGGTACTCACACGGGCGTGTCTAGGCTGTGTGTAACACATGGTCTGCCCCAAAGGCATGTGGTCAGGCAGTGTGTCCCCTGCATGTAAAAATTTCAAGTCAGTATGCATGGTAATAAACACACAAGTAAAGACTCGGCCGTATGTCTCAGCTGCGTGAAGGACATAGCCTAGCACATGGGTGGTGCCTTGGCCATGTGATATTCTAGAGTTGCTGACATTAGAAACAAAATGTTCATGTTTTCGCATACGGGCCATTGACACGGGCGTGTGCCTTGGCCATGTGACATTCTGGAGTTGCTGACATCAGAAACAGAATGTCCATGTTTTTGCACACGGGCGTGTGTCTGGCCGTGTGAAAACCCCTGTAGGTGTGAATTAGAAATTAATTCTACACGGGTGTGGGACACGAGCATGTCCCAAGGTACTTAGGCCGTGTGAGCCACACGGGCCATCAGCACGACCATGTCAAAATGGTCACACGGGTGTGTTACCCTTCTACACGGGCGTGTGTCCTGTTTTAAAGGAAAATTTCTTAAGGTCAGTTTAAGGACCCGCAATGGTTTCGAATAGTTTTTAATGATCAATTTGGGTCTCGTAGGCCTATAATAAAAGTTTAAAGTAGAAATAGAAAAAGTTTTAATTTGGACCAAGTCTCGGTGACTTGAGATTGGTTGTAAGCATGAGATTGAGTTAGGTAATGCCTTGTACTCCACCCCGGCGTGGGTGACGAGTGTAGGGTGTTACATAATCCACAGACTTTGGTGAATCGGTACGGAGGACAAACAGCGGTGACCACTATATCGTAAAATAGTTAAACTTTAGTGCTTTTGGTTTATTTTAAAATTTGGACTTATTTGAGAGTTGTAAATTTTGGAGACTCTTTAGACTATTTAGTTTCTAACTGTTTATTTTTGGATTGTTTATCAATTTGATTGCTTTGGTAAAATTATTTTATTGAAACGACGATTTTTATGCAAATAAAGGTTTCCTAAAAATACGACTGTGTTTTCAAACTATAAAGATTAAGGCTTCCGCTGTAATAAGTTTGGTAAAGAAACTGGCTAAATTGTGGTTTTAGTAAATTTTAAAATAATGATTGTTTACCAAGTCAACACGGTTTTCAAAACCCATTCTTTGTGATGTCACCAGATCCAGCCATAACGTATAGGCTGGGTTTGGGGTGTTACATTTAGTAGTATCAAAGTAGGGTTTCAAAACTCTACTGTGAATTTTGGATTCCAAAATTGTGTTTTAAAAAGAAGTGGTCTACAAATATTTTTGATTAATTGAGAAGTATGTGGTACACCGAGTCTCTAGCGCTTATCCTATACGTATTTCTAAAACTTTGATAGAAAACTCAGAAAATACTGTAGTTAGTACTCTCTGAAACTGAACTGAATAGTTAGAGACTGAAATTTTTGGAAACAAAACTGAACTTTTAAAAATTTAAGCATAAAACTTTTAATGTAGATTAAAACTCGAATTTACAATGAGTGCTCGTGAAACTCGCGGACATGGTATTAGAGGCAATGGTAGAGGGTGTAGGGGGCTCGAGCTGAGTCTTCCTCTCTGGGCAGTATGCCAAACTTGGATACGAGTGAGACACGAGTATCGCTTGTTACTGAGACTGGGTCTCAAAGTCACTTGGCTGGGGATGACGCATTGTCTCAAGCCATACAGAGGATATTAGAGGGGGTCGCTGGACCCTATTCTAGAGCTGGGGGTCAAGGGTCGGTAACTAAACGACTCTGGACTAATGATGCTGAGTTGTTTAGGGACGTCACTGGAGTCGCCCCTAATGTGGTCGAATTTGGTTAGAGGCCACCGAGAGGATCACAAATGATCTGGACTGCACTCTTGAATAGAAACTGAAAGGTACAGTCTCCTTGCTTCACGATGAGGCTTATCAGTGGTGGTTGACAGTTGAGGAGGGTACCCAGCCTAATCGTCTGAGTTGGGATTTCTTTAAAACTACCTTCTAAAGTAAGTATGTTGGAGAAAGTTATGTGGATGCTTGTAGGCGTGTGTTCATGAATCTCACGCAGGGTGATAGATCTATGGCTGAGTTTCTGAGGTTGAGTCGTTATGTGCGAGGCATGGTGGCGACTGAGTATAAGAGGTGCGTCCGCTTTGAGAACGGTCTGAGGGATAATTTGAGGGTACTGATAGCTCTACAGAGGGAGCGAGAATTTGTGGTTCTGGTGGAGAAGGCGAAGATCACCGAGGATGTTAAGTGCATGAAGTGCCAGAATAGGGACCGTGAGAAAGGCAAGAATAAAAGGGATTCAGAGCCATTTAGTTCTAATCAGAGGCCTAAGAAAAAGGCCAGACTCGATGGGCCAGTTAGGATGGGGGCTCCTATTGTCTCTACTAGGATTCAACCATGCGATGACTATGGTAGGTGCCATTCAGGAGAGTGTTAGAGGAGGATTAAAGCTTGCCTGAGATTTGGGTCATTAGAGCACCATATTGGAGACTGTCCACAGAGGGTAAATCAGATACAAGCTTTAGCTCCAAGTTCTGTGCAGCCTCAAAGGGTAGTTCAACAGCCCCATAGGACCCGTGGAGCGGCTAGAGGTGGTAATGGTTTGGGTCGTAGACAGAGGGCACCAGGTAGAAGTGCTAATCAAACTGAGAAGAGACAGCTTGCACTTGTTTATACTGCTTGACGCCGAGAGGACAGAGATACTCCAGATGTTATCACTAGTACGTTCTTAATTTCTAATGTACCTTATACTACTATGATAGACATAGGTTCTACACTCTCCTATGTAGCAAGCTCTGTATCTGAAAACTTGGGGGGTTTCTGTGGAGAGCACTTCTAGTGAGGTTACTGTACTGAGTCTATTGGGGCAGTCTGTTCGGGTTAGTAAACTCTATAGGGATGTTCCGTTAGAGGTGCAATGGACTGTTTTTCTGGCAAATCTGATGGAGCTTTCGTTTGGGAGTTCGATTTAATTCTGGGGATGGACTGGTTAGTTAAACATCAAGTCAGTTTGTACTGCACATCCAAGAGGGTCGTTCTAAGAATCAAGGATGATATGGAGGTGGTTGTGATTGGTGAGCTTCGAGATTATTTACCCAATGTGATCTTTGCTCTAATGGCTGAAAAATTGGTTCGGAAAGGGTGTGATGCGTTTTTGGCTTACGTTAGTATTCCTGCTTCTAGAGACTCTTCCATCGGGGATATTAAAATTGTGAGGGATTTTTCAAATATCTTTCCTGAGGAGTTATCAGGTTTACTTCAGAGTCAAGAGGTTGAGTTTAGGATCGAGCTTCTTTTGAGTACAGCTTCGATGTCTATCACTCATTACCGTATGACACCTAAAGAGCTTATGGAGCTTAAGGTTTAACTTTAAGAACTTCTAGATCGTGGTTTCATCCGTCCTAGTGTATCTTCATGAGGAGCACCAGTTTTGTTCGTTAAGAAGAAAGATGAAACCATGAGGATGTGTATCAATTATCGACAGCTGAATAAGTTGACTATGAAGAATAAATATCCACTTCCGAGGATTGTTGATTTTTTTGATCAGTTTCGATGGGCTTCGGTGTTTTCTAAGATTGATCTTCGATCTGGGTATCATTAGTTCAGAGTTAAGGAAGCTGATGTTCATAAGACTGCATTTAGGATTCATTATGGATATTATAAGTTCCTAATTATGCCTTTTGGTCTGACGAATGCTCCGGCAGCATTTAAGGATCTGATAAATCGAGTATTTCAGCCTTATTTAGATCAGTTCGTCGTGATCTTCATCAATAATATTCTGGTATACTCTAAGACTGAGGACGAGCATAAGGAACACCATAGGGTAGTGCTTCAGGTTCTCCGTGAGAAGCAGCTCTACGCTAAGTTGAGCAAGTGTGAATTCTGGTTGCGAGAGGTAATTTTTCTAGGGAATATTGTTTCTACTGAGGGGATTCGAGTTGATCCTCGAAGGATTGAGGCTTTACTTAATTGGAAACAACCTAAGAACGTGTTTAAAATTTACAATTTTCTGTGTCTAACAGGTTATTATCGGCATTTTGTTGAGGGGTTCTCTCTGATTGCATCTCCTCTTATTAAGCTTCTGCATAAGGGTGTCCCTTTTATCTGGATAGATGCACAGTAAGTGAGCTCTGAGAAGTTCAAGTCTGTTCTGACTCAGGCTCCTATTCTAATACAGCCTAAGTCCGGTAAGGAGTTTGTGGTCTACAGTGATGCGTCACACGTTGGTTTGGGAAGTGTATTGATGTAAGATGGTAAGGTTGTGGCTTAAGACCCGCGAAGAAAACTATCTGACGCATGATCTCGAGTTAGCTGTGGTGATCTTTGCATTGAAAATATGGAGGCATTATCTGTATGGTGAGAGGTATATCATCTACACTGATTACAAAAGCCTCAAGTACCTCTTTACTCAGAAGGAGTTAAATCTTAGGCAGCGTCGATAGATTGAGCTGCTCAAAGATTATAACTGCATGATAGAGTATCATCCCGGTAAGGCCAATATGGTGGTCGATGCTCTAAGTCGAAGAGCGATGACTGATTTGAGGGCGATGTTTGCTCGCCTTAGTCTATTCGATGATGGGAGTCTGTTAGCCGAGTTGCAAGTTAAACCAACCTAGATTGATCAGATTCGAGATAAGTAGTTTGGGGATGAGTCTCTGGGTATACGGTTTCGAAAAATTGAGAGTGGTACTACTTCTGATTTTGGGTTGAATAATGATGGCGTGCTATGTTTTTGAGGATAGATCTGTGTGCCAAATGATTCCAGTTTGAGACAGTCGATTCTGAGGGAGGCGCATAGTAGCCCTTATACTATGCATCCCGGTGGTAATAAGATGTATTGGGATCTCCGTGAACTATACTGGTGGTCGAGTTTGAAGCATAAGGTTACAGATTTTGTGGCTCGATATCTGACGTGCCAGCAAGTTAAGGCTGAGTATTAGTTGCCTTCGGGTTTGCTTCAACTGGTTAAGATTCCCATATAGAAATGAGAACGAGTGACGATGGACTTCTTTAGTGGGTTGCCCTTGACACCTACTAAAAAGGATTCTATTTGGGTCATCGTGGATCGATTGACCAAGTTCGCTCATTTTATTCCGGTTAGGATGGATTATTCTTTGCAGAAACTAGAAAAACTCCATATCTTTGAGATTGTGAGACTGCATGGGGGTTTCTGTTTCGATCATTTCTGATAAAGATCCTCGCTTCACTTTTCGATTCTGAAAGAAATTGCATGAGGCTCTGGGTTCGAGATTGGACTTCAGTACTGCGTTTCATCGTCAAACAGATGGTCAATCTGAGAGAATGATTCAGATACTGGAGGATATGCTTCGGGGTTGTGTGATCGATTTTCAAGTGAGTTGGGATGATTATCTACCGCTAGCTGAGTTCACCTAAAATAACAAATTCCAGGCTAGCATTTAGATGGCGCCTTACGAGGCCTTGTATGGTTGTAAGTGTCGCACGCTGCTATGTTGGACTAAGTTGGATGAACATCGGGTATTGGGTCCTGAGTTGGTTTCTAAGACTGAGGATAAGGTTAGACTAATTCGAGATCGTCTGAAAGCGACTTCTGATAGACAAGAAATCTTATGCAAATCTGAAGAAGCGTGATATTGAGTACTCTGTGGGGGACTTTGTGTTTCTTAAGGTTTCTCCGTAAAAGAAAGTTCTGAGGTTCGGTCATAAGGGCAAGCTGAGCCCTAGGTTCATTAGGCCGTATCGGATCTTGAAACGTGTGGGACCAGTCACTTATCAGTTGGAGCTACCTTCAAAATTAGACTGTATCCACGATGTGTTTCACATATTGATGTTGAGGCGATATCAGTCTGATCCATCTCATGTAGTCTTTGTTAAGGAGATCGAGGTTAGACCGAATTTGACTTTTGAAAAGGAGCCGATTCAGATTCTGGATCAAGATGTTAAGGAGAAGGAATTCCATCCCTTTAGTGAAGGTTCTGTGGTAGATTCATGGCACTGAGGAGGCTACGTGGGAACCTAAGGACTTGATGCGTCAGCAGTATCCTCTTCTATTCTGATCAGGTAAATTTTGAGGTCAAAATTTCTTTTAGGGGGTAAAGTTGTAATGCCCTAATATGTATACCCTTGTTTCTGTAAATATCTGACACAAATGTGTATCTGCTTCAGTGGTTAAGTGTTTTAGGTGTGTTTGAGAGGTTTTGGGTTCAAGCTTAAGCGTTAGCAAATTTTGTTATTTTTGGAATTAAGCCCTACCTTTGTTCTGTGGGCTTATATTTAATTTCCTGTAATTTCATATCAGAATGAGCTTACTGGTTCGAGTGTTAAAGGGGTGTGTTGTGTTAGAGGTCCTATGTTCGAATCCCTACGCAAGCATGGGTATTTATTTTTGTTAGGTTCTGTGAGAGAGTTTTGATGGAATAAGAATTCTGAGTAGTGGGTTAGTGGAGATAATTAAGGGATTTGTAGGATATCCTCTTTGAATTATTTTATTTTATTTTTTTATCTTTTGATTTTCTCTTTCTTTCCAAAAAAGTCTTTGACGTTCTTCAAGCTTTCATTGTTATTCCTGACATCTTTTCTTCTTTTTCGGCAAGTCCATGTTTCATTTTTATTCTTTAATTCTGTTGGTGAATCTTTCGTCCTATTATGTCTTTGTTTTTTTCGGTTCTCTGATCGGTTGGTAAGCATGCTCGTCATACTTTTAGCTTTTGGTTGGGATTTTTGCAATGGCAATCTGTAGTGTCTAAGTGGTGGTACTTTGTGCTTAGGAACAGAGTGTGGAGCAGGGAATTGCACTCCAATGGTATAGGCTGCAAAAAAGGGTGGTCTATCAACGGTGGTAAGTCGGTACTATGTTAATGCTTTTGTCGAATTCAGTAATCAATCTGCTTAATTGTGGTTGGGTACTCTATTTTTTTTAGGTTTTGGAAGGCTTGTGATTGTTTTTGCATCGAATCAATACCAGTTGTGTACACAAAACGCAGAAAAATGAATATCAGCAAAAGTCAAAAATACCCCACTGTCGATGCCACACGGACGTGTGGTCACCCGTGTGGTTGGCCGTGTGCGAAACACGGCCGTGTGGTCGAAGAAGGCATGGTCGTATGCAGCACACGGTCTTGTGGTGGCTTGAGTGTGGCCGTGTGGGCCATACGGGCATGGCCAAGTTGGGCGTATGGGCTACACGGGCGAATGGGCCCATACGTGTATGTCACACGGGCGTGTAGATTTTGGGCCAGGCTGTGTGGGCCACAAGGGTAAAGGCCAATTTGGGCGTGTCGACCCACACGGGCATGTGGGCCTATAATTCTGAAATTTTCTCTAAGGTCACGAGGGTCGTTCCATTCGATTGTGGACCTATTGTAGGGTCGGTAAGGGCTAATTAAATCACTATTTCTATGTTATGAAATTCTGTTAGACTGATCTAATTAGGATACTAGTGTATGCTTGATTATACTGATATATGTGTATATGTTATTTGTATAATGCATGTTGAGCATGATTAGTCTGATAAATTTGTATCTGATATCTGCATTTTTTTTAGGGTGGGTTTTGTATTTATGGAGGAAATGTACTGTACGGCGATCATCACCTAATATCTGACAGCTTGGCTGCACTATATCTGAGACGTGTTGTAATGGCACAACATGGTGTATAGGGATGGGTGGGTGTTTTTAACCCCACATGTTGTGTTGGGATGGTTGGAGATGGTGTGTAGAGGTTGGGGGTAGGATCCTAATTATCTGATTATGTTTACTGTATCTGTATCTGGAATAGGCCTGAGCCCAAATCTGTATCTGTATCTGAATGAGTATTTGATTTTGTTTGTATTGCATGTCTAATTCTACTGGGTTACACACTGAGTTTACGTAAACTCACATCTGTTTGTCTATTCTGTCAGGTATCGACAAACTTAGGTGGATAGGTGCGGCGGAGACATAGCGGTGACCACAATATCATAAAACAGTTAAACTTAGTGCTTTTGGTTTATTTTAAATTTTGGACTTATTTGAGAGTTGTAAATTTCAGGAACTCTCTGGACTAGTTTCTAATTGTTTATTTTTGGATTGTTTGTCAATTTGATTGCTTTGGTAAAATTGTTTTATTAAAATGACCGTTTTTATGCAGACAAAGGTTTCCTAAAAACACGATTGTGTTTTCAAACTATAACGATTAAGGCTTCCGCTGTAATAAGTTTGGTAAAGAAATTAGCTAAATTGCGGTTTTAGTAAATTTTAAAATAATGATGGTTTACTAAGTCAACATTGTTTTCAAAACCCATTGTTTGTGACGTCACCAGATCCAGCCATAACATCTAGGCTGGGTTAAGGTGTTACACAAATTCTATTAGTATTTTCAAATGAGGCAAATTAAAATTCTAATTAGGAGAAGAAGATAAAAAGATGGTAGAATTCTAAATCTATTGGAATTTTGAAAATTGGTAAGATATGAATTCTAATTAGGAAATAAATGGGTCAATTCCCTAGGGCAGTCACCTGCAATTTTTCCAAGATTTTGCCAAAATTTGAAATTGAAATTAAAGGGGAGGAGGAGGTTTAAACTTTAGTCACTTAAGGGGGTTAATGCCTTAGTGATTGGGCCATTGCCTATTTTTTATTTATTTTTTACGCTTAATCATATTGATATGTTTTGGGGCCATTTTTGATGAAATTGTGAAATAAAAAGGGAAGAAGGGATTCAAACTTGGGTCAATTAGGAAAGGAACTAGCGTACTAACCATTAGGCCTAACCCTATTTTAACCTCAAATAATATTTATTTTAGTTTGACTTTTTATCTTAGGTTGCTGAAAATTAAAAGGAAAAGAAATGGGAGGAATAAGATTTAAACCTACAACTTCTAAAATAAAGGCACTAACACCTAACCACTTAGTGTATCTCTTATTTCTTACTTATTTTAGTCACTTAATTGTATATATTTATTTCGAGCATATTCTTTATTAGCTTACACATCTACTTAATTTGTTATTATTAACTTATTTAACTTTATAGTTTCTAACACATTCCTGTTTTAGTTTATATACAATAATTAATATTCATATGCAAGTCTCATTATTAATATTTTAATTCATTTTACCATTTTCCAATTAGATCCCAATTCTATTAAAACACACTATTTTCAAATTAAACCTTATAATCAAGTTTCGTTTCAGATTAATTAATATAATAATATATAATTATATTATTTTAATACTTTAATTAATCATTTATGTCCTTAACTTCTGTATCCATTTTAAACCCTCGATTTATAGATGCTCAAAGATAACCTTACAAAATGGGGTGTGATCACTTTTGATTTTCACAAACCCGGTTCTTCTAACTCGATTTTTAGAATGTGACACATAATTTATTCTCTAATTTTTGAAATTGATATTATGGAAGGGAATTATCTGCTAATGATTTAAAGAACGAATTTGATGAGAGAATAATTGGACAATAGCAGCATGAGGCTGAGATTTACAAAACATTGTGCAACGAGTAGTTTAAAATAATGAAAAAATTGAAGAGTTTGAAATGAACAAGAACATGGTTAATATTCACAATTAACTTGTGTATTATGTGAGATAAAAAAAACTACTATTATATAAAGTGGAGATTATGATTATTTGATAAATATATAAATATATATACACAAAATCTTATACTAATTTATTTGAAAATGCCTAATATTTATTATTAAGATATTATATGTACAATAGAAACAATATATTAAATGTAATTTAAACAAGTGTCAATTTTATCATCGAGTTTGAATTTTATATTAAAAAATATTTCATCCCAACGAAGCTTTGGTTCAATAATATAAGTTAAAGTAATTATTGAATTAGTTAATTAATTAAGTGCTTATAAATATTGAAATTGTTATAATTTAAAAGAAAATCAAACAAATACTTTATCTCTACACAAGGCCAACAAAGAATATGAAAAGAAAATTTTGTTCAGGCATGATCATGTAAAACCAGTACTAGTATAAAAGTTAGTCCAAATTAATCCCAAAAATTGACCCTTGGGATCATACCTATGTGAAAAAGACCGATGCCTATCAAATTATATTTTAATAGTAGTAAAAACAGGGTGAAATTAGGCCTAGACATTTTTTTTTAAAAGAAGAATAAGAAAAAAAAAGAAGAAAAATTTACATTACAAAAAAATTGCAATTCTTGATAATATTTATGAAACGACTTAGTCAACTTATTAATTTTTTAATTTACAGGTACTTCAATGTTGAAATTGATAATAGCATTGAACAACCCTTCGAATCAGACTCAATATCTTTTTAATTAAACTCAATTTTCATTTTATTTTGTAAAATATTTAAACGGATAATCCGGAAGAAATAGAGATTAAGCACGCATTTTAGCATTTGTAAAAAGGAAACAAGAATATATATAGCAATAAAAATAATGGCAGTGTATGATTGAAGATTGGTGCTTTTTGGTTTTGGTGGGGGCGAAACAAACACTATAAGACAGGTGTGTACCAAATAAGGAAAAGTAGAATGGGCATAGCCTCATAGGTTGGTTTTTAGGGATGAATCATCTTTGGACTACTTGATTTGATTTGGAGGGGCTTTGTCTCGTATCATTTTTGGCAACTTGGGGGGACCTTCCGCAGATTTCATCATTATATTTATGTATTTTTCGGACGATTTATGTTTTATATATTGGTGTCTTATCTTGGTTCCAATGTATTCATCTATTAGCATTATTGCAATGTATCATAGATTCTTAATTTTAATGCATAAGTTTTTAAATTTCTTCTAACTACTATAAAAATTTTATATTATAAACTTTAAAATACCTACATTCAGCTTTAACTACTTAATTCATTTAAATTATCTAGAAAACTTCATTTAGTTTCTATATTTATGTATAAATCCAAGTGACGCGTTATGCTTGAATTGTAGTGGTAATGAAACTGTGAAATGCATTAATATATAAAATGGAAACTTACGCGACTAAACTATCATCACACATTTGACTCTTCTAATATATATTCTATTACAATACTTGTTTTCATGACGTGTTATGCATCAAATTATAACATATGGAAAATCAATTTAATATTTTTATAAAATATATAAATAATTACAATAATTTTCATTATATTTATTGACATGTACAATCGATAAGGAGTAAATAGTGGAAATGATGGTGGTTCATCTTAATTAGATTGAGAAGTCGTTGTAAACGGTAATGTGAAGGTAAGTCGAGATACATAGTAAGGGAGAGAGAGGCTAAGGGAGGATGAAGGTTCTAAGTGTGTTGTTGTGTGTTCAATGATCTATTTGGTGTTGTGAGTGGATTTATATATAGGAAATAAAGGGTACCATTTGTCTTGAGTTTTCTGTCGTCAGAATTATATTATATCCTCACAATGACAGTGATGTGATTTTTTCAGTTAGTGACACGACATCTTAAAACGGTTCAGTTATCAATAAACCCAAAGTTTCATGCGCTTCTAAAGAATATGGCTTGGTAAGAGTTCACAATAGTATCACCTGTGTCTAAAATTTACTTGGGGTGGCGTTTGCCTAATGAGAACACGCACAAGAGGCTCAGGAACAAAGTAACAATATTACATTTATATATATTTTTTAAAATTTAAATATAAATAAATATAATAAACATTTTAAAGCATAATATCATTAGAAATTGAATATAACATCTTTCTCTATTTTAATTTTTTATTTGCATATAGATATGAATTATTTAAAATATGAATATCATAATATTTTATAATAAATTTTAATTATTTATGTAATAATTTTAAAACATATAATTGATAATTTATTTGTAAGTTAATTTTTATACAAAAATATATTCTCAATTACGTATTATAAAAATGAAATATTTAGAAAATTATATAAAAAATTTTTCTTAATTAATAAGTTATAGTTTTTTATAATTTTAATAAATATAATGTTATTTATTATCAATAACTAATTTAATTTTTAAATTATAATTATTAAATTTGATTATTATGTCGCTAATCATTTAACATTATTTTATAGAGTATTTTAATTTATTAATAATTTTATTTTAAAAAGAATTTTAATTTTAAAATTTGCTATGCAGGCTTAAATATAAACTAACTCTTCTAAGTTATTATAATTTTAAAATTATATGTTTAGTAATAGTTGTATTTTGTATTCTTAAAAATGTAAAATTTTCTTCTCATTTATATTAATAGTGTTGAAGGGAGGTCAAATCCTTCATGAAAAGTTTTCAAAGTGTCATCTTTTTGAAGTCAATGAACCTCTTAACATGTTTAGTATTGTCTCAGTAGAGATTTTGTCTCTCGATCTTGTGGCAATGAGTTCAATAAAGTGAAATTGTATCTTCAAGACGGACCTTGCATGGTGTATGAACACCTATCAAGGAAATGTAAGCATTTGCGCTTGGTAGGGTTCGAATCCATGCCTTTTAGCATATAGGGTAGTTGTGGCCAACTACACTACCTCTTGAGCCCATCTCAACAAAATATTTCCCTTTAATTGAACTTGTAACACCCTAAACCCGGCCTAGAAATCTAGCTGAATTCGAAATGCTATATTGATCACCGAAGTGATCGTAGGAAAAATTTTACAAAACAACTCATCTCAGTGAACCAAAAGTATTTAAAACCATTTAATAAACAGTCGATAAAACTTACAGTAAAACTCAATATAAAACCCAAAATAAACGTATTCATGAAAATCTAAAACGGAAATTGTACCACAGTATTATAAAGCCTTACAGTTCAAGGTTAACCAAATAACAAAATCGTAACGGAAAATAAAACTGATAATTTATTTGTTTGCAAGACTGTCCGAGACCTTCGTGTGTCGAGTCCATCGACAGAATCCAGAACTGTACCTAAAAAAGGAAACGAAAGAGGGGGTGAGGTACTCGAGCTCAGTGTGAGATCAAACCAATTAAACTACAGAGACAAAAACAGGGAACTAAAAGCAGTCTAGAAACCGAACATACTTACAGAGCTAATCAGAACCAAGGGTATGTTCAAAACGGATGTACTGACAGACAGATATTTGTTAAAACATATTAAAAATTACACTCAGCTACATAAACATAGTGCTATTCTGCCACTAGTTTTAGCTCAATCAGTTAGATACACTCAGTCACAAGTACCACTCAGACAGAGTAGCAACAAATATTAATTAGTCACAGTAACAATCCAGTCAAATAGTCGCAGTCAGTGTCTACAAAATTCACATAGGTACAAGTGCCTCTCAGTCGAATAGTATCACATTGAGTCACAGTAACAGTAATTCTCAACTATTCACAAGTTCCAATTCAGTTAAACAGACCAATCAGATGCATATGAGTGCAAATAAGTTCTAAAAATACCCACCCATCCAGCCAGCACACCTTTCCGTCCCCCATCACTCCTCATAAGAGCTTTGAGCTCGTTCCACTAAACACTTCATACAGGACCTCACAAAGCCCATCCAACCCTACACACCGTATGATGTCATCCTGGGTTGCCTGGCAACAATGATCATCAGCAATGTCCACACCCTCCGGGTATTGGGACTACCCTCGACCCTTTGAGAATTTGGGCTAACAGTATGCAGATAAACTATCAGTCACATAAATTAAGCAGCAAAGCTAGCGTATAAGTTGTACTGTGCAATGCGGTGAACTGCGGTACAGACATGTAGTATGAACTATTAGATCAGATAGTAGTACGTAGCGTAGCTAACATACCTGCGGTATTGTGCAATGCGGTAATCTGCTATACCGATAGGTTGCAGTAAAACTACCAGTTTAGTTAATGGTACGTAGCATAGCTAACGTACATGCAGTACAGTGCAATGCGGTAATCTGCAATACCGATATGATGTCATCCTGGGTTGCCCGGCAACGATGACCATCAGTATTGTCCACGACCCTCAGGGTATTAAGACCGTCCATGACCCTCTAGGTTTTAAGGGCTAATAACCAACATATTAACTGCCAGTTCAGTTTAGTCAATCTTTCTTCTCCTCAAAATCCAGCCCAAAATAGTTTATGCATATGTATGTATGTATGTAGTCAGATATGTATAATCAGAATACCAGTTCCAGGTAATTAGTCAAAAGCAGACATTCTGTAACACCCCTAACTCGTAACCGTCGCTGGAATAGGTTAAGAGGCATCACTGGACTCATAACACAGTTCAGAACAATCGAATATCTAATATCATCTCATTTCCATAAATACCAATAATTCTTGTTCAATACGAACTTAAACCGAGCATACAAGGTGGAATCCATGCACCTAGGACTAAATTGATAACATTCAAAATTTTCAAAACTCATAAAAATTTTCCACTTTACAAAAGTCACAGGCCCCTGTGAACAGGCTGTGTGCCTTACACGGTCTAGACATGCCCGTGTGTCAAAACCGTGGAAAAACATGGCATAGCTACTGACTTGCCCACATGGCTGGACCACACGGTCGTGCAACATGGTCATGTGTGGCACGGCTGAGACACACGCCCGTGCCTCTGCCCATGTGGACAAAAACAGGCCATTTGAATAGCCAATTTGCCAACCCAATTTGGTCATCCTACAAGCAAAATAAACAAGCATATTTCTATCACCACTTTAGCCAATTCCAACACCAAAACATGTCACTAAAATTCATACTCCTAAACCTTACCAATTCATTCCACTCATAAGATATTATCATATCAAAACATCACATATCATAAGCCATTATCAACTATAAGTTCAAGTATAAATTAGCCAAATCACATGGCTAAGCATATCCATACAAAACATATTTTCCAATCTACTAGCCTATACATGCCATACTTCAAAAATATGCATTTTCAAAAGTACCGAATTAAGGTAGATAGTGTGGTGATGATCCTTGACGGTCCCCGAGCTTGTAGTAGCTTCGATATCTATAAAATAATGCAAACACACAAAGTAAGCTTTCAAAAGCTTAGTAAGCTCGTACTATTTTCATCAACAATATATAAACATAAAACATCAACACATAAGTATTCACAAATTCTCAAATCATCTATCAAATGTATACCGACCCAATCTATATGTTCATAACAATTCAATGAACTTCACCAAGATAATATCATCTACCACAAAGGTATCATACATACCTGGATCTTCCATACTTATTCACTTTCATTCTCACCTCTTGCTTTAGTATTTCAAGACATTCCGTAAATTATTCATACTCTAACATCCGCACACTTAGTGCTGCAAAGATTGGCCGAAGCTAAAATAATTCCGTACACTTAGTGTCTTTTATAGCCAAAGCTATTCCAACTCACACACCTAGTGCCATTTGTAGCCGAAGCTATATTAAACCGCACACTTTGTGCCAAGCATAGTCGAATATCATTATGCTCAAAATGTAATGAAATATCTATACAATTTATGCATTACTATCGCATTAAAACATCGCTTTAACATCATTATCACGTACGAACTTACCTCGTACTCGGAATTGTCGATTTGAATTGTCTATTCGATAACCTTCGACTTCCCTCGATCTAAATCCGAATTCCTCCTTTCTTGATCTATATGTATTCAAAATTAACCCTTTTATTCACCAAATAATTCAATTCAATCCATTAACACATATTTAGGGCATTTTATAAACTAGCCATCACATTTTCACATTTCGACACTTTAGTCATATTTCACAAAATCACAAAATACACATAATTTGCATATACACAAGCTTAGCCGAATTCTCCTAGTACTCATGCTAGTCCACACAATTTATTTATTTCACATTTTAGTCCCTCAAAATAGCATTTTTACAACTTAGCTCAAATTGCTCAAATTCATCAAAAATCCAAAGACAAAATATGTAAACCCAACATCAAGCTTTCATATTTCACCATTTAACAACACAAAACTCATGAATTCATCCATGACATATTTCAAAATCATCACCAAAATCAGAAATTAAAGCATGGGTTCGATAGTATACTAAGCAACGATCACAAAAACGTAGAAATTATCAAAAACCGAAACAAAAACATACCTCAATTAAGCTTTAAACTAGCCGAACCCTAGAACTCTTTTTATTTTCTTTTGTTCTTCAATTTTCATCACAAAAGCAACATATAATGCCTATTTTCATGTTTTATTATATCATATATTAACTTATTAAACCTTTTACCATTATAACCTTGATTAAACCATTATAAAATCACATAATAGATGGTTATTAATGTCCATTCAAACTTCCAATGGTCAAATAACAACATAAATACCTCACATTTAATAAGCCAATTCAAATAAGTACTTTTATCATCTAGCACACAGCTTTTACATTTTATGCGATTAAGTCCTTTTTGAAAATTAAACACACAAACTGTTAAATTTTCACACGAGACCTTCACACATGTCAATTCACTTATAATAGGCATGAAAAATAATATTAAAATATTTCTCTAACTTGGATTTGTGGTCCTGAAACCACTATTCCGACTAGGGTCAAAATCGGACTGTTACAATTCTCCCCCTTAGGGATTTTCGTCCCCGAAAATCTTACCGTTAAATAGATTTGGATATTGCTGCTTCATAGCATCTTCAGGTTCCCATGTGGCCTCTTCAATACCATGTCGATGCCACATCACTTTAACTAACAAAATTTTCTTATTTCGTAACCCTTTAACTTCACGAGCTAAGATACGAATTGACTTTTCTTCGTAAGTCATATCAGTCTTAATTTCAATCTCAGATGGAGGAATTACATGCGAAGGATCGAATTTGTATTATCGAAGCATCGATACGTGAAATACATTGTGAATCTTTTCCAGCTCTGGCGGTAACAATAATCTATATGCAACCGGCCTAGTACACTTGGTAATCTCATACAGCCCGATGAACCTCGGACTCAACTTCCCTTTTTTAGCAAACCGAAGCACTTTCTTCCACGGAGATACTTTCAAAAATACTTTGTCACCAATCTCAAACTCAATGTCTTTTCTTTTCAAATCTGCATAAGATTTCTGACGATCGGAAGTTGCTTTCAAACTATCTCCGATCACTTTTACTTTCTGTTCCGTTTCTTTTATCAAATTAACCTCGTGAATTTTATTTTCGCTAAGCTCAGTCCAATACAAAGGTGTACGATATTTGCGACCATATAAAGCCTCGTATGGTGTCATTTTAATGCTCGACTGAAAACAATTATTATAAGCAAATTCAATCAAAGGTAAATATTGTTCCCACGTACCTTCAAACTCAAGAATGCAACACCTCAACATATCCTCAATTATCTAAATAATCCGCTCAGATTGACCTTCTATTTGTGGATAAAAAGCAGTACTAAAGTGCAATTTAGTACCTAGAGCATCTTGCAACTTCTTCCAAAATCGTGATGTGAATCTTGGATCTCTATCTGACACTATCGACAATGGAACACCATGCAATCTCACAATATCATAAATGTATAACTCAGTTAATTTATCAAGCGAATAATTGGATCGAATCGGAATAAAATGAGCCAATTTCGTCAATCGATCAACTACAACCCAAATTGCGTCTTTCTTTCTCGAAGACAGGGGCAAACGTGACACAAAGTCCATGGTAACTCGATCCCATTTCCACTCCGAAACCATAAACTGTTGTAACAATCCAGATGGCATTTGATGTTCAACTTTAACTTGCTAACAGATCAAACATTTAGAAACAAATTTAGAGATATCTCTTTTCATTCCGGACCACCAATAATGTTGTTTCAAGTTATTATACATTTTCGTACTACCCAGATGCACAGATAACCGACTATTGTGGGCTTCACGCAGAATCATTTGAATTAACTCTGGATTTCTCAGAATACAAATTCGATCTTGGAATCTTAAACAATTATCTTTATCAACTCTGAATTCTGAACCAGTTTCTACATCACACTGAGCTCATTTAGCCAAAATCTCATTATCAATCTTCTGAGCTTCGATAATCTGCTGTAAGAACAAGGGTCTTGCTTTTAATTTAGCTAAAACTGATCCATCATTAGATAGTACCAAATGGGCATTCATCACACGCAAAGCAAAAAATGATTTTCGACTCAGGGCATCAACAACAACATTTGCTTTACCTGGATGATAATCAATCACAAGTTTGTAATCTTTTAGCAGTTCTAACCATCTTCTCTATCGCAGATTTAAATCTTTTTGAGTCATCAAATACTTCAAAATCTTATGATCTGAATACACGTGACATTTCTCACCAAACAAGTAATGGCACCAAATCTTTAGAGCAAACACAATCACAGCTAACTCAAGATCATGCGTCAGATAGTTTTTTTCGTGTGGTTTCAACTGTCTCGAAGCATAAGCAATGACCTTTTCTTCTTGCATAAAAACACATCCCAAACCGATCAACAAAGCATCACTATAAATCACAAATTCTTTACCCGATTCTGGTTGTACTAATACAGGAGCTTTAGTTAACAAAGTTTTCAACTGATCAAAGCTGTTCTGACACTTTTCAGACCACTCAAACTTCACATCTTTTTGAAGCAATTTTGTCAACAAAGTCGCAATCATCGAGAAACCTTTTACGAATCTTCTATAGGAACCAGAAAGTCCCAGAAAACTATGAACTTCTAAAACATTTCCAATCTAAAATAGCTGAAATTTTGCTCGGATCAACCCGAATACTAGATGCTGATACAATATGACCTAGGAAACCAACTTCTTGTAACCAAAACTCACATTTACTGAACTTTGCATATAACTATTTATCTCGCATAGTCTGTAGCACTATTCTCAAATGCTCAGCATGTTCAGATTCATCATGTGAATAAATCAATATGTCATCAATAAATACTACAACAAATTGATCTAAATACGGTTTGAAAATTCTATTCATCAAATCCATAAAGATAGCAGAGGCATTAGTCAATCCAAAAGGCATAATTAAAAATTCATAGTGGCCATACCTCGTTCTGAAAGCAGTCTTTGGAATATCTGACTCTTTTACTCGCAGCTGATAATAGCCTGATCTCAAATCTATTTTCGAAAACACAGCAACTCCTTTCAATTGATGAAACAAATCATCAATTCTCATCAATTCGGGGCAAGGGGTATTTATTCTTAACAGTCACCTTGTTTAGTTGATGATAATTTATACACATTCTCATCGTACCGTCTTTTTTTTTCACAAATAGAATCGGAGCACCCCAAGGTGAGAAACTCGGTCTAGCAAATCCTCGATCAGTCAACTCTTGCAACTGAGACTTTAATTCTTTTAGTTCAGTCAGAGCCATTCGGTATGGACCTATCAAAATCGAAGTAGTACCAGGTACCAATTCAATTCCAAATTCTACCTCTCTGACCGGAGGTAGTCCCGGAAGTTCTTCAGGAAACACATCAGGAAACTCACAAACAATAGGGACAGATTCAACTTTCTTTTCTAACATCCTTGAATCAATCACATATGCAAGATATGCTTCACAACCCTTTTTTCATAATACTCAAAGCTTTTATCAAAGATATTACAGCCGGCAATCCATTCAAATCACTAGATTCAATTCTAACTATATCATCATTCTTGCATCTCAAATCAATAGTTTTTCGTTTGCAATTCACCACAGCATCATGCAAAGTTAACCAATCCATACCCAAAATTATATCAAACTCATCAAAAGGTAACAGTATCAGATCAGCCAGAAAATAATTATCTCGAAACATTAACGGACAATTCTTGCAGACTTTATCAACTAGAACACATCTGCCTAGGGGGTTCGAAACTTTAATTACAAATTCAGTAGACTCTACAACCAAAGTCTTACTGTTTACTAAATTCATACATATATACGAATGTGTCGATCCAGGATCTATCAAAGCAATCACAAAAGTATCATAGAGAGTAAATGTACCCGTAATCATATTGGCGATGAAGCTTCCTCGCGAGCTCTGATAGCATCGGCTCTGGCAGGTGCACGAGCTTCAGATCTAATAGTTGTGTCTTTCATTCCTCTTTGAATACCGCTTACATTTTCCGAATTTCTGTAAGGTCTACCACAAGAAACATTGCCATTTTACCTCGGATTCCGAACATTATCTTTTTCAACTAAATCTGGGCAATCTTTTATAAAATAATTTCTTGAACCACAATAATAACAAGCTCGATTAATACTTTTTCCCCAACATTCACCGAAGTGTCGTCTTCTACACTGATCACACTCAGGCTTTTCATTCTTTACATTATCAACACTGGCAACAGATGTAGCTGAATATTTGAATTTCAATTGCGATCTAGTATGATCTTTGTTCGAATGTCCCACACTAGTCCTTGAACGACTGCTATCATCTCCAAACTTCTTGGTTCCAAATTGAAATGATTTACCCGATGATCTCTTTCGTACCTCTCTAGTTTCAAAATCAGCCTTTCTTTTCTCTTTCCCAAGATCTTCAGCTTTACATGCTCGTTCAATAAGCACCACAAATTCTTTGATTTCTAGGATCTCAACTAGCAAACGAATATCTTCGTTCAAACCGTCTTTAAATCTCTTGAACATTATTGCTTTCGAAGATACACATTCACGAGCATACTGACTCAACCTTACAAATTCTCACTCGTATTTTGTAACAGATATACGACCTTGTTTAAGCTCTAGAAACTCTTTGCATTTCTGATCGATAAATCTCTGACTGATATATTTTTTCTGGAATTCAGCTTGGAAGAAATCCCACGTAACTCGTTCACTCGGAATCACAGATGTCAAAGTCTTCCGCCAATGATACGTCGTATCTCTCAAAAGGGAAACGACATATTTTATGCATTCTCCTGGACTCAAAGACATCTCATCAAACACTCTTATTGTGTTCTCTAAATAGAACTCGGCTTTTTCAGCATTATCACTTGTTGTAGCTCGGAACTCTTCAGCCCCATATTTTATAATCTTATCAACTGGTGGTCTACTCAACTGTATCAGATTTACTGGTGGCATAGCAGGAGTTTGAGGAGAATTAACCGGGGGTGGAAGTTGTTGTTCAGCCGGATTGGTTCTAATGTATTGGATGAACCAGTCATTCATCATCTAATAGAAGGCTTGTTTAGCCTCACCATCACGGCTACTCGTAGCCGGTCGAGAATCAGCGTGCACTGTCCCTTGCGCGGGAGCAGGCACATTGCTTTTAACATCGTCTACTATAGCTCTATCGGGATCCATTACTATATAAAAGCACATTTTAATATCAGGATTCATCACACTATCGCAGCTCGTAAATATGGCATGTATAGCTAGACTCACATACGCTATGGTAGTCCTAGAACTGACTAAATCATAGCTCTGATACCAATAAAATGTAACACCCCTAACCTGTAACCGTCGCCGGAATAGGTTAAGAGGCATCACTGGACTTATAACACAGTTCAGAACAATCGAATATCTAATATCATCTCATTTCCATAAATACCAATCATTCTTGTTCAATACGAACTTAAACCGAGCATACAAGGTCTAATCCATGCATCTAGGACTAAATCGATAACATTTAAAAGTTTCAAAACTCATAAAAATTTTCCACTTTACAAAGGTCACACGCCGTGTGAACAGGCTGTGTGCCTCACACGGTCTAGACATGACCGTGTGTCAAAGCTGTGGTAAAACAAGGCATAGCTACTGACTTGCCCACACGGCCAAACCACACGCTCATACGTCCAACCTGTGTGCTATACACACGCCCGTGTCCAGGCCGTGTGCTAGGCCATGCCAAAAATAAGGGGTATTCTGTTTGTGACGTCAGCATACTAATAAGGGTCACACAACCAGTCCACACGCTCGTGTGTCTAGCCCGTGTGCAAACCTGACTTACAACTATAGGGTACCCCAAGGGACACACGACCGTGCAACATGGCCGTATGTCGCACATGGCTGAGAAACACACCCGTGCCTCTGCCCGTGTGGACAAAAATAGGCCATTTGAATAGCCAATTTGCCAACCCAATTTGGTCATCCTACAAGCAAAATAAACAAGCATATTTACATCACCATTTCAGCCAATTCCAACACAAAACATGACCCTTTCATATCATATATTAGTCACCAAAATTCATACTCCTAAACCTTACCAATTCATTCCACCCATAAGATATTATCATATCAAAACATCACATATCATAAGCCATTATCAACTATAAGTTCAAGCATAAATTAGCCAAATCACATGGCTAAGCATATCCATACAAAACATATTTTCCAATCTACTAGCCTATACATGCCATACTTCAAAAATATGCATTTTCAAAAGTACCGAATTAAGGTAGATAGTGTGGTGATGATCCTTGACGGTCCCCGAGCTTGTAGTAGCTTTGATATCTATAAAACAATGCAAACACACAAAGTAAGCTTTCAAAAGCTTAGTAAGCTCGTACTATTTTCATCAACAGTATATAAACATAAAACATCAACACATAAGTATTCACAAATTCTTAAATCATCTATCAAATGTATACCGACCCAATCTATATGTTCATAACAATTCAATGAACTTCACCAAGATAATATCATCTACCACAAAGGTATCATACATACTTGGATCTTCCATACTTATTCACTTTCATTCTCACCTCTTGCTTTAGTATTTCAAGACTTTCCATAAATTATTCATACTTTAACATCCGCACACTTAGTGCTGCAAAGATTAGCCGAAGCTAAAATAATTCCGCACACTTAGTGCCTTTTATAGCTGAAGCTATTCCAACTCGCACACCTAGTGTCATTTGTAGCCGAAGTTATATTAAACCGCACACTTAGTGCCAAGCATAGTTGAATATCATTATGCTCAAAACGTAATGAAATATCTATACAATTTATGCATTACTATCGCATTAAAACATCGCTTTAAAATCATTATCACGTACGAACTTACCTTGTACTCGGAATTGTCGATTTGAATTGTCTATTCGATAACCTTAGACTTCCCTCGATCTAAATTCGAATTCCTCCTTTCTTGATCTATATGTATTCAAAATTAACCCTTTAATTCACCAAATAATTCAATTCAATCCATTAACACATATTTAGGGCATTTTACAAACTAGCCATCACATTTTCACATTTCGACACTTTAGTCCTTATTTCACAAAATCACAAAATACACATAATTTGCATATACACAAGCTTAGCCGAATTCTCCTCGTACTCATGCTAGTCAACACAATTCATTTATTTCACATTTTAGTCCCTCAAAATAGCATTTTTACAATTTAGCTCAAATTGCTCAAATTCATCAAAAATCCAAAGACAAAATATGTAAACCCAACATCAAACTTTCATATTTCACCATTTAACAACACAAAACTCATGAATTTATCCATGGCATATTTCAAAATCATCACCAAAATCAGAAATTGAAGCATGGGTTCGATAGTATACTAAGCAACAATCACAAAAAAAGTAGAAATTATCAAAAACTGAAACAAAAACATACCTCAATTAAGCATTAAACTAGCCGAACCCTAGAAATCTTTTTCTTTTCTTTTTTTCTTCAATTTTCAGCACAAAAACAACATATAATGCCTATTTTCATGTTTTATTATATCATATATTAACTTATTAAACATTTTACCATTATAACCTTGATTAAACCATTATAAAATCACATAATGGATGGTTATTAATGTCCATTCAAACTTCCAATGGTCAAATAACAACAGAAGGACCTCACATTTAATAACCCAGGTCAAATAAGTACTTTTAACATCTAGCACACAGCTTTTACATTTTACGCGATTAAGTCCTTTTTAAAAATTAAACACACAAATAGTTAAATTTTTACACTAGACTTCCACACATGTCAATTCACTTATAATAGGCATGAAAAATAATATTAAAATATTTCTCTGACTCAAATTTGTGGTCCCGAAACCACTATTCCAACTAGGGTCAAAACTAAACTATTACACATTCATATCCAATCAATCAGTTACAGAATCATGCATGTGCACACTCATCACTTGAGTTCAGTATCAAGCTTATCACACAAACAAACACACATAACACACATATCAAGCCTAGATTAGAGTCATAATTACCCTCAGCAAAGCTCCATCGAGGGTTGGAACACACAGAGTTGCGATTACACTTAAATTTGACTTAGAATCATTATTTGGCGAGATAGGGCCACACGCCCGTGTGCTCCGGCTGTGTGGAGCAATCCAGGCCGTGTAGGGGTCTAAACGCCCGTGTGAAGGGTAGCACACGCACGTGTGTCAGAGGCACACACCCATGTGAAGTAGGGGCACAGTTGTGTGAACAGGTCGTGTAACTCACTGTCTAGAATCACTAAAATAAGATGCAGGGAAGACACGACTGTGTGAGAGTCTCACACGTCCATGTGCCTACCAGACACGACTGTGTGGTCTGAAACACACGCCCTTGTGGGATCCCTAATCCCCAAATCAGTCATACAATCGTGTGACTCTAAATCTCTGAATCCCTAATTCCCAAACCCACACGCCCATGTGCCCAAGGGACACGGCCGTGTGAATTTCGACAAAATCCCCAAATCGACCACACGACCATGTGGCACCCAATTTGGCCCGGAAACCCTAGTTCCCAAATCCACACGGCTGTGTACCACGGCACACACCCGTATGGCTGCCGGGGAGGTCACGAAACCACCCAAATAAGCCTTGAAACTGTCGATTTGGCCACTAGAACCGTTCCTAACCTTTGCCCTATCAAAGTATATCAGAAAGAGGCGATTTCTCATCACTTCCATCGACTAGAAACTCAAAATCAAAGGCTTAGCGCATACTCAAAAGATGTCGAATCAACAGTTTGCAAAATAAAATAGAAGGTAGAATAGACAAAGTTGTACCCCATACCTGCTTTGCAATTAGAGACGACAATCCCGTAGCCAAAAAGCCAAAATCGATTCTTTTGAGTATTATTATCAAGAGCAAAAAGAAAATATGCAAAAACAACAGAGACAAAGGAAACGGGGAACGTGAATACCCAAAAACAAAAGAATAAAAATTGAAACAGAAAATAATTTTAAAACAAATATTTAATTATTAACCCAAAACCAATAAAAAACTAAAATAAAGAAGGCGCTCCAAAATGCGTACCCAAGGACTCGAACCCAAAACCTTGAGATTTATTAATACTCCATTTAACCACCAGATCAGCAAGCTCATTCTGTCACTTAAACGCACAACTTAACTTATGTGTGCAACCTTCTTGCTGTCACTACACTCAAAACCCAAAACTTACAGGCCCAAAATTTGGGGCATTACAAAACTTGACATCCCTTCAAGTAGGCTCAGGCACTTGATCTCTCCGTAGAATCAGAAGACAAAACCACGATAAAAAATAATACCAAATGTGTTGAGGGATACGTTGGCTCCAAATGGACAACAATTTAAAATTTTCTCTTAAAGAAGTTAATCTCCCCTCAACAAATAACTTATATACAATTTTAAAACTATATATAATTATTCTATTATGCATTTATATATTATAATGTTTTTAATAAATCATTAAATGTTGAAACTTTATTGTAAGATGAAAAAAATTAATTTAAAAGTTTAGAATTTAATCACTTAATGCTAAGTCAATCTAATATATTTTAATTAATGGATTTAAATAAATGACTTCAGGGTGTAAAAAGTTATCAAAATTTAAAAAAAAAAAAGTAATTAAGGTCTTTTTTTTTTGCACTCAATTGAGCATTTGAATTTTCAAATTGCATAAAAAAGGCTATCAAACTTCTTCAAAAAATAAATAAACCCTTGCTTCTTCTTTTTTTCACTCGATTGGGTACTTGAATTTCAAAATGCATCAAAAAGACCCTCAAAACTTTTCAAAAAAGCAATTAAGCCCGTACTCTTACTAAAAATTAGAAAAAATAATAAATTTTAGAAAAATTATTAAATTTTAATAAAAAATTTAAAATTTAAAATTTAAAATTTATTAAAAATTAGAATTTTTTTATAAAAATTAAAAATTTTATAAAAATCATAAAAAAAATTAACGACCCCTAGTTTTTTTCAATTAAGGTCATTATTTGTCGCAACATAGCAAAACATATGACGAAAAATGATTAAAAAATAAAAATCAATAAAAGTTATAGAAAAATTATAAAATACTTTTTTGGTACGATAATTTTTATAAAATTTTAAATTTCAATACATTAATAAAACTGAATATTTAAATTTCATTAGTTTTAAAATAGGTTAATATCATGTTAATTTTATTTTTAATTTTTAATTTTTATGTTTAATTACATTTTAAAAAGTACGTATTAAATAGGATTGCTTTATTAATTTTAAAAGTTTAAAGAGTATTTAAGTCATATTTTCTTTTGGTATTATTTTCAAATATTTATTAATTTAAGCTTAAATAAAATAATAAAGTTCCATATTTAAATAGAATAATTTTGTTAATGTTGAAAGGTATTTACTTTTTGTTACTTTTGAAGTTCACACTTTTAAATATAAGATGATTTATATATTTTGGCTTTAGTAATCTCAATTTGGTACTTTAAGAATTTTTTTTTCAATTTAGGCTCTGTTTGTTTAATTGAAAATGGTTTCCAAAAAATGATTTTTGGAAAATGACTTACTTTTTTAGAAAAAAATAATATTTTCTGGTGTTTGGATGAATTTATATAAAATATTTTCTATTGTTTGACAAATTTTTTGAAAATATTTCATAAGAGTTGTTTTCAATGAAACAAACATGCATTTGAGATTTATGATAAGTAGTGAATTGATTACAAAGTGATGTTAAGGTGAAATTATAGTAAATAATGAACCTTCATGATGTTAAGGATTAAATTGTAAACTTTGTGAAATTTATAATTGAAACAAGAGAAGTGATATGCATGAAAATTTGTTATGTGAAATAAGATATTATAATGAATTATTTGATTAAAGTGCTTATATGGTGAAAAATAAATTACATGGCAATAGGGACTAAATTGAAAATTTAATAAAAGTTTAAGTGTGAAACAATTTAATATTTGAATGAGGAAATTATGATAGAAGTTTAATGAAAGTGTTATGAGATGATGAAATATGCATAAAGTATTGTAAAAGTGAAATTATGGAAAAATATGGAAGTTTTATGATGGTAAAGACTAAATTATTAAACTTGAGAAAATATGTGGATGAAATAATAGAAGTGAAATGTATAGAAATTTGATATGTGAAACAAGATATTGAGATAAATTATGTGATTAAAGTGTAACAAGAAAGAAAATTAATTTAATATGATTAATTAGTGAATATGGAACTTTTATGACAAAAAAGGGACTAAATTGAAAAGTTATAAAAGTTTATAAAAAAATTACTTGATAAGTGAAGAAAGTAGTAGAGAATGTAATATCCCGCTGCTTTGACTTGATGTTCAAGTTGGGTTATGGAGGTGTTATAGTGAATAGAGCCCTATCAGTTTGGAAAATGTTTTACGAAAAAAAATTTGGTAAAACATTTTACGAGAATAAGAGGGTACTTTTACGTTGACTGGAAAACATTTTATGTTGACTATCCTATTTTACATGAAACAAACATCGAAAACGGCTGAAAATGTTTTTCGTAAAAGCTTTTTACATTGAAACAAACGAAGCCTTAATCTTTATATCTGTAACCTCCCAAACTTGGTTTAGACGTTACAACCGAATTCTATAGATTACGTTAGCCACCGAAATGACCTAGAAAATGATCAAAGTTTATCAAACAGTCTAACAGTACAAAAACAGTGGACATGTTTAACATGTATTCAGTCCAATAGTAGAAATATACATGCTTAACATGTATTCAGTTCAACAATAACAATAGACATGCTTAACATGTAATTAGTTTAATAGTAGCTGTAGGCATGCTGAACATGCAATCAGTAATACAGAAGCGATAGTAATCGTAATAGATCATCGAATATACAGTGACAATAGACATGTAATAATCACCTATCATACATTTTAACAATAAAAATTTAGTCATTAAATCACAGATTTTAGCATATTCATAATATCAGGGACTCAATCGAGCAAATAAAATCTTTAAAAAATTAGGGACTAAACTGAACAATTCACAAAATTCTGGGCAAAACTGTAAAATAGGGGTCACACGCTCGTGTAGCCAGGCTGTGTAACAGCTTAATGCTGTTTGAAAATCGACATATTACCCTACAAGAGAGACATGATCGTATGACAAACTGTGTAATAGGTTGAGGTTGTGTGGTTCACAAAGTCTCTAAAATCTATAGGTGCATATGGTCGTGTGGTCCACATGCCTGTGTGGGAGACCGTGTGGCCCTAAACCTACACATGGTTTGCCCTGATTCACTTGGTAAAGAACACACACCTTTCACCAAAGGTCCGTTTGACGTTCCTTACGCTCGATTTTGGTCCGATTCACCTAGATTTGGTCCTTCAAACGACATTTACACATGAATTAACAATTGGTGTCAAGATTTCGACAAGATTATGAAGGATTTGGCAAGAATTGTAAAAGATTAATTAATCAAACAAAAGATTAGCGCTAGATAGTAATATAATGGTAATACGAGATCTAATCATTAGAACGAGGTGCACTTACCGTTTCTTGGCAGTGATACAAATGTTATTGATAGAAATTACAAAATTGATAGGAAAACGATTGAACGGGGGATGATTTGATTCAGGAAAACAAAATAATCAACAACAATTAGGATAATGTTGAAACGAAAAGAAAAAAGAGAAGAAATAGAAAGGAGAAGCGAAATTCTACTAGGAATTGAAAGTGAAGGTGCAAAGTCTAATTGGGAAAAAGTAAGGTTAATACCTAGGGTTTTTGCGGCATAGCAAATTACCCACTGTCGAATTTAAAAGGAAAATGAATGAATGAAGGAAGGACCTAAACTTAAGACCACTAGGAAGAGAAACTAACTCTTAACCATCAAGCGTAAGACTCATTTTTCATTTAATCATTTCTTCTAACATTATTTATTTCGGGGCATGACAGTATTTTTCTTTCGTTTATCTCATTGCTCCATCTATGAGTTTTCATTAAAAAATTACTTTAACCATTTAAAAGTTGCCACATGTAAAAAATTAAAATTCTTTAAAATAAATAATAGTATTGCAAAAAAAATACTGAAAATTCTAAAAATACCATAAATTCCTAAAAGGTCATAAAATCATAAATATTTCTTTAAATAACCCCTAAAATTCTAATACATAACTAAAATTTTGATATTTAAATATATATATATATATATATTAGATTAAAAAAAGTATAAAGTTATTAAAAGTTGATTTTAGAATCAACCTGGAAACAAAACATTTTTAATAAATTTAAGCATTCTTATAATTCAAAAAATAATATTTTCAAAATAAATTCTCAATTTGTTTTTGGAATTTTAGGGTTTTAGAATATTTTAAATTTATGATTTTTTTTAAAATTACTTTTAAGTTTTTCATAATTATAATTTTTTTTATAATTTTCAAAAATTAATTATGAATATCTTGGTTTTTTTTAAATTTTCTATTTTTTTTGGATTTTTTGAGGTTTTAGGAATTTTTTTGAATTTTTTGATATTTTTAAAAATTTTAAAAATTAAAATGATTTAATAACTCCTTATAAAAAAAATTAAAATATCAACTGCCACCTTAGAGGAAAAGGTACCTATATCAGCATTTAATGATAAAAAAATTAATTAGATTTTTTTATTAAGGATAATCATTGTTGACCAATTTGACTGTTAATAGATGTTGATGTAGTTAACATAAATAATGATAAGCTAACATATGATACCACAAAAATAAATATATTGACATGGCATGCCCTATTAACATATATTTATAAAAAAACTTAAAAATTCTTAAAAAATTATTCATTTTTTTTAAAAAATTTACATGTAAAATGAATCTAGACATATGATCATCCAAGCTTGACTCAATGTGGATGTTTGTATGTATAAAGTTTTTTCTATATATGATTCAAAATATTATAAATATATATTAAAAATTGTAAATATTATAAAATTATAAAAAAAAAGTAAAAATAGTTAGTAACACATATAATAAAACCAAAATATCACACGAGTAATATATATATATATATATATATATACGTATTACACACGTATATTCAGTAATACAAAATATGAACACAATATATATATGTATGTATAATAAAAGTAACAGGTATTTAAAAAAAATGATATAAAATAAGAATACTAATTTGAATATATGTGTAATACATATACATATATTTTTATAAAATTTCATATTAGTGTTTAATAATGTATGTGAATAGACTTTGTTTTAATAAATTATTATAATTTTTTTATGATTTAGAGTTTAATATTGTGGTGGACATCTTTTGCAATGCTCCACATGAGAAATAAAGATTCTTGCTGACCACTGAGAAAAAGTTAAATATATTAATACAAGTTTTGAATAGACAATAATGCTTTAAAACCCAATTGATGAGATTAATAAAAGGTAGTTTGACCTTTCATTTATATGGCAAACATGAAGAGAGGTTTGAAAATTGCAAATTGCACCCAAAACTCCATCCAACTTCACCCAACTCATACACTAGGGTTTTACAAAGCTTTAAATATTTATGTTGAAAATTAAATATTTTAATTTTGAGATATTAAATTTTTATTTTTTTTTCATTTAAAAATTTAAACCCTCAATCTAATTTTGTTGTTAAAGTTATTAGTGTGGCAATTATAAAAAGTAAGCATAATTTTTTCACATTCATTATTTATATTTTTTTTATCAATTTCATCCTTACTCTTTAAAAATACATGGGAAATAATAAAAAAATTTAAAAATCAAAAGTTTTTTTTTTTTGTATTTTCAACAAAAATTTTAAAATTTATAATTATTCAGAGAAAATAAAAATAAAATAAACCTTAAAAATCTAAAATAAATTCCAAACTTCTTATTCTTACTTCCAAAGTTTAAATAAGTAATTCAATTTGAGATTATTCTTAGAAAAATAAAAAAAAAGTAATTTTTTAATATAAATCTTCATATTTTGAATCTATTCATTTGTTAAATTATTAACAATTTTTTTCCTCTCAAACGTTTTCTTTTTCTTTATTTTACTATGAAACCTTTTTTTTTTTTGTCATTTGCCATATAATCTCCAAAACCCAACTGAAGAAAATAATCAAAGCTTTCACACCAAAAAGTTCCCATTCAACACTTATCATTAAAATATATCCTTCAACAATATAAATCTAAAAAATAAAAAAAAAAAATTGTGGTATTTTTTAGTGGAAGAGTCAAAGGTTCATATAGGTAAAGGTCGAAATAGTGAAACTTTGAATTCTCTTTTTAGTTGTATTTTCTTTCAAGCTTTTGCTTCTAATTTTATTCGTCTCTTACTGTTTATTGTTTTGGTTCATAAAATTACAAATTATTTACAAAATTATATAAATTTTTTAAAAAAATTTAAAATTAAATGTTTTTATGAACTTTTATTTTTTTATGATTATATACTTTTTTTATATTTTTAAAGAGTAATGATCCAATTAACAAAAACAGTAAATGTTGAGGGCCAAAAAAATTATTTTTCTTTTTATTATTATTATTATTATTATTATTATTATTATTATTATTATTATTATTATTATTATTATTATTATTATTATGTCAATAACTCTGACAACAAACTTGGATGGAAGGACCAAAATTTTTAAATAAAAAGTAAAAGGATCCAATGTCTTAAAATTATTGTACATAGGCTAAATTTTAAGTTTCAAAAAGAATACAATGACCTCTGGTATGTTTAAATCTTTTGCAAACAAACTTATAAAGGTGAAAGATATTATAGCCTCTCCAACCTGGCCTAGATGTTAGGTCTGAATCTGAGAGATTACATCGGCTACCAGAATGGTCTAGTAACGATCAAGGTTTATTAAACAATCATTTTAAAACATTTGTCTAGATGTTAGTCTATTTTTAAAAAAGTTTACGAGTTTATAAAAAACTAATTTAGCTTAACTTTCCTACATAATGGTGACTACTTTTAAAAACTTAATTAATTTCCGATTTATTTAATATTTATAATTTTGTGATCTATCAGTGGATAAATTGATACCTAACTTACTTCTAATGGAAGTTGTATTCCATGCATAAATAATTAAATTCCCTTGTTTTAATAACCTAATCAAAGTTAAAGGTCATGTATGTTGAATAATCCATAATAAAAACTTAAGTCTCATGCCATAGTTTAAATAAACCATTACAATTTTTTAATAACGAAAAATTTCAAATAATAAATCTAAAATATTTTAATAGACAAAACTGAGCTGAGATCCTCCGGATGTCGTGTCTGCATCCTAATCTGGTGAGTTATCTGTAAAGATGGAGAATAAAAGGGAGTGAGTTATGAAGCTCAGTATGAGTTCAATTACAAGAAGATCCGTGCAAACAATTGATAAGTCATATTAAATAATAACACATAGTATAATTGCAATCAAATAGAAACTTAGAGAATCATTTTTTTTTCGAAGTAGCCACCAATAGTATCACATAATTCACAATAATAGTTTTAGAATATCGATTTTTTAGTTCATCTCATCGTCACAATATCTAAATGTTCACCACTATGCGTATGCTTATGAATGCAATACAATTTCAATTATTAGAAAAGAGTCCTACCCCACCACTACACACCACAATAGGAGTTCCCCAAAACTCCTCTACCTTTACACCATGTTGTGGATAAACCACTCATCGTTGTGAACGAACCACTCGTTATAGATAAACGACTAGTGATAAAAAGGGTGGATAAACCACTAAGGTTTATTATTATTATTATTATTATTATTATTATTATTATTATTATTATTATTATTATTATTATTATTATTTTGCAGACAAGCTATTAGTAGGTTGTGAATGCACAACATGTTTGCAGATTAAAGCTACTAGTACGGTGTGGTTAAAACACTCAAATAATGCAGATAAAAGTTACTCAAATAGTATGGATAAACCATTCAGTGGTGCAGATAAACTGCTCAACTTCCTTTGTTCATATCGTCCCACCCCAAGCAATGCAATATGGCATGCTCAAAATAAATCAATACAATAACATTTAATATGCTCTTAACGGAACATTAAGATAGCAACCATTATGCTTATAATAGTTTGATTCAATGGCAAATATTATGCTTATAATAGATTGATTCAGTAGCCAAAGACATGTTTGTCATGTGTTCAGTTTAACAGTAACATAAGGTAGGTTGTACGTACAATCATAATTACAAATACAATAGACATATATATCATTCTCAATTCATGCAATTATATATATATAACATTAATTCAACCAATCAGGTCATGAATTCTAACATTTATTCATATTATCAATGACTTAATTGGAAAAAAATAAAACACTAAAATAATTCAAAAATCTTTCAGTGCTAAACTGATCAAATCATAAAATTTATGGGCAAAAACTATAAAATAGGGGCACATAGCCGTATGGCTAGGCCATGTGCAATGACTAAAGCTGTGTGGGGGGTTACAGGGTCATATGGAAATTGAAAAAATTAGGGTACAAGAGAGACACGACCGTGTGGCAGTCTACGTGGAGGGTCTTAGGTCATGTGATAATCGAATATCCTACGGTTCCAGGGGGATATGGTCATGTGGGGCCATATCCCGAAGCTCAATTTTTCTCGATTCGCTTATAAAAAAACACACACACCTATCATCGGGATCTTGAACGATGTTCCTTGCGTTTAAATCTGGTTTGATGCACCTAAAACGGGTCCTTCAAACGACAATTTCACATGGGTTAACGTTTGTGTTCTAAGATTTTTCAATATTCAATGATATTAATGAAAGATTTGTAAAGAACTGTGAAAGGTTGACTAATTGATTTGAAAGTTCAATATCGGATAGATATGTTTTAGAGTGTCTTTGGTGAAATTATGAAATAAAAAAGAAGGAGGCTTATACCTAGTTTAGTAAGGGGAAACAACAAGTGTTTAACCATTGGGCTACTGCCCATTTCTTGTTCAATTTTTACTTCAAATAATATTTGTTTTAATGTGGCTTTTATCTTAGGTTGTCGAAAATTATGAAAAAAAAAAAGAAATGGGAGAAGGGTGACTCAAATCTTAGCTTCTAAGAAGGAGACACTAATGCCTAACCACTCAGTCTATATATTATTTTTTTTGTTTATTTTAGTCATTTAATTGTATATATTTATTTTGGGCTCAACTTACATATTCTTTATTAGCTTACACATTTACTCAAATTTTTTATTAACTTATTTAACTTTATAGTTCTTAGCACATTCCACTTTAGCTTATATATAATAATTAATACTCGTAGTCAAATCTCATTATTAATATTTTAATTCATTTCACTCCTTTTCCAATTAGGCTCTAACTAAATTAAAATACACTATTTCCAAATTAAACCTCGTAATCAAGTTTCGTTTTAGATTAATTAATATAATAATACCTAATTATATTATTTTAATACTTTAATTAATTATTTATGATATTAATTTTGGTATCTGTTTCAAACCCTTGATTTATTTACAACGCACAAAGATAACATTATAAATCGGGGTGTGACCACTCTTGGTTTTCATAAATTCGATTCTTCCAACTCGGTGTTTGAGGTGTGATAGATACTTGCACTTCAAGTTTAGTGTAAAATACACTTACCTTTTATAGTTTTAAAAATGCTCACTTACTCCTTCAAGTTAAAGAAAATCTCATAATACCCCTGAAATCTATTTACTCAAGCAATTTTTAAATAAAAGGATAATTATGCCCTTATTATTTATCTTTTCTATTTAATTTTATTCATTTCTCTATTTTTAATTACAAAATAATTAAAGTTTAATTACTTATTGAAATGCTATAAAATTAAATATATTTGACTTAAATTAAAATCAAATATTTTAAATATATTTTTAATTCAAATATATATTAGCTTAAAGATGAATTTATTAAATCATTTTTATGTAAAATTAGTTAGTTACCATTGTTTAGAAGGTTGTAATGGGAAAAAAGTTGATTAAAATATAAAAGTAAAAAAATAAAGAAAAAAATTCATCTAAAGGTTAATATTATAATTAAATTAAAATTTAAATATTTAACATGCATTTGCATAAAAATTATTAAAAAAAAAACAAAACAAAAGGTAGAAGAGAAGACACGAACAAATTATAATTATAATTGATAACATTTTTTAAAAGATAAGTTTACAACCAATGAGGTATTAGCTTAATGACAAAGTCAAGGTCACGAGAAATTTAAGATTTTATGTTTGATAGTCACCAAGTGAGAGTTCTCTATATTTATTCTGATTTATATCTCACTATATGTGGATAATGTATAGAGTCATCCTAGTATAGATATAGATATATTCTGGTTATAAATCTAATTGCATTATATTGTAACATTCCTAACTTGACCTAAACGTTAGATTCGAATTCGGAAGACTATAGCAGCCACCGAGACGGCCTAACAGGGTTATCGGAGTTTTTGAGAAGCGTTGATTTAAGACATTTATTTAGTTTAATAGAAAACTTAGTTTAGATGTCGATTTACTATTCCTTAACGTTTTAATTTTCTTCTAGTAGTGAAAAAGATGATATTCTCTTAAGTTTTTAACAAAAACCAAGGTTCATGCTTCATCAGTTAATGGTGTAAAAATTTAAATTCCTAATTAAAATCATAATTAAATGTCATGAAACAATAAAAATATCTTAAGTCCTAAATTTCATGCCATAGTTCAAACATTACAAAACTCAAATAATAAAATAAATCAAAAGAATACGTTTTAATAAATTGAAAATAAGTTGGATTGTGCCAAGACTCTCTGAATGATGTGCCCACGTCCTAACCTAGTGGGTTATTTGTAAGAATGAAATTAAAAGGGGAGTGGGCTTTGAGGCTCAGTCTGAGTCTAATTACAACAAAATTAATGCGACACTCATTAGGACACATTTGTTAACATTGCATAGAATAATCAAAGATAGCAATTCAATTCATAATATCAGTTTTTCAGATGCAACCATCATTGATATATCAAAAATCACAATAATAGTTTTCAGGATAATCAAATCATCAAAATTGCCATAATGATCAAATCATCAAGCAGTATATTCTATGCATATATAGACATATATATATATAGATTCACGCATATGTATCATAATATAATTTTTCAGATTTGTATGCACATGGTTTAAATAATGCCATACAGTTTCGAGTTTTAAACAAAATAATTCCTATCCCACTGCGCCATACCATAGTAATAGTTCTCCAAAACTCCCCTACCTTTACGCCACATTGTGGATAAACCACTACTGGTTCAAAGATAACAACTGCCATATTGGCTATGGACACACAACAAGTCTTCATAGTTGGAATTCGCCTTTGGTTGTTGGTTCACAATAAAAGTACTATGGATAAAACCTTCTTTTTGGCTGTAGATTCTATAGCATAAACTTGCCATTGGAATCGACCTTTGGCTATGGATTCACAAAAGTACCCACAGATGGAATCTACCATTTGGTCGTGAATCCACATCAATTTGTAGATAAAAACTGCCACATGGTTGTGCTCTACACTTGCAATTTTTCTCGCAGATATATTACTTGATCTTCCTCCGTTCATAACAACCCAACCCATGCAATGCATTAAGGCATATTAAATAATCTAATACATGGCTAATAAGTAGCAATTCAAGCTTCTCTTGTATTCAGTATTGATAATAATATATGGTATGTCATTCATACAATTGCAAGTATATAGATTCAAAGGTAACATATACTATTCATAATTCATGCAAATATTCATAAATATAAATAAATACCACTAAAAATAGTTCGAAACCTATTCAGGGGCTAATATGATCAAAACATAAAATTTTGGGTCAAAACAATAGTTTCTAAGTTACAGAGGACACACGATCATGTGACTGGATTGTGTGGGAAGCCTTGGGCCATGTGGAAGAGTTATATGACCGTGTGGCTAGGTCGTGTGAGAGAGAATGGTCATGTGACAATTCGAAAATTCAACCTACAAGGAAGACATAGTCGTGCGACAGGCCGTGTGAGGGGTCCTAGGCCGTGTGAGAAGCGTAACCTTAGGGTATCAAGTATGGCATGGCCGTGAAGACCACATGGGTGGCCCACACGCCCATGTGGTAGGCCGTGTGATCTGGACTAAGTTCAGTTTTGCCTCGATTTTCTTGTAAAAGAACACACACTTGACTTTTGGGGTTTCGCACGATGATCCTTATGTCTAAGTTTGGCTCGAGATACCTACAACAGGTCTTTCGATTGACGAATACGTAAGAATTAATATCGACTTTCAAGATTTATCGAAATTATCAATATTTTAAAGAAAAAATTGTAAAAGATCATTTTATCGATCTTGAAATTATTAAGAACAAGTATTCTATAGATATTCGAGATCTAATTATTAAGATTTAGAATGGTCTTACCGTTCTTGGTATGTTAGAGACAAAATTGATGGCGTTATGGTAAATCGATAGGAAGAATGGATTAAACGAGACTCGGTTTCTAACTCAGGATCAAAATAAAATTTTCAGTAATATCAAAAAATATTTGTAAATAGGAAGACGTAGAAGAATAAGGGAAGAAATCGGGAAAGCAATTCTAGTTTAGGTTGAAAAGAAAAACCAAAATTCTAATATGATTAGAAAAGGAATTAAATGACTAAGTTAAGCAAAATTTAAAAGGTTGATTTGGAAAATAAACCATCCTACTAAAATTTAAAAAGAATGGAAGGGAATTGGTGTGATTTAAACCTAATTGCAAAGGGGAAATATGCTAAGGCCTTAACATTTGAGTTACTGTCCATACTTGGCCATTTTCTACCACATTTAATACATATGCTAGCTTGGTTTGTTCTTTAGTTACTGAAAATTAAAAGAGGAAAAATGAGTAGATTGGGGCTTTAATTTTGGTTTGCTAGGGAGTTTACTAAGCTCTCTACCACTTAGACTAAGGCTTTTTTTTTATGATTTTATTAATTTTAACTCTATGATTTTTGGGGGTGTTACGTATATAATGATTAATTGTGGTTATAGTTATTTGTATGGTTGTAGTTATGTGAATGTATTCTTTGTAATTAAAATTGTGACTGAACATATAACTTTTTAAAAAAACCTTATATCTATTAATTTAAAAACACATTATGTTTAAAATATGAATATATTAAGCTACAGTGCAATTTATAATTTAATTATTTTAATTGAAACTTTTTGAATATAACAAAAATAAATGGAATAATAAATAAGTAATAAATGATAAAATCGTCATTCTATTTAAAATTCATTTAATAATTTCTTGTAAGAGTTAGTAAATTTTTCATCAAACATTAGAAGGTAAGTGGGAATTTTTCAAACTACAACTAAATAAATCGACTTTTTATCAAACTTTGGGGAGGTTTCAATATACATACAGATATATATGTGTATATATATATATATATATTATACATGTAAAGTAATATTTATTAATAACAAAATTATATTTATTATGATATTTTTGTGAAAGAACAACTTAAACAGGGGTAAAGATAGGAAATTTTTAAAAGAAATCGAAGTTGAAATATAAAATTTTAAAATGTAAATTTATAATTTGATTGAATTCTATTCCATCCTGCAAAATCATATTTACCTAAATGATTTCATGTATAGTTTGTTAGAATTTTAGCATAAAGAAAGAAATGAGAGAGTGAAGTCTTATCTTATCACACTTTATGCGACAACTAATGGGTGGCAAAGTAAAATTTCAAGTATGGAGTTGATAGTAACGTTGAACATATTCGACCCCACTTTCTATTTGTTTTTTTGAATCTTTTTATTGAAAAAAATTGAAACAACCTAATTAATCAAACACCAAAACCTTTCATTTCATATCAATAAAAGAAAATATTATTGCTTGATGTTGGTCCCAAAATCGACCGACCCTTCACCCTTATCAAATGCTCTTTTTCTTGTTTATTTATTGTTTTGTTTATAAGTAAAAATCAAATCAAATCAAAGTTATTTACTATATTTAATTTAAATTATAATTAATTTTAATTTGTTACAATGAAAAACAAATATTTAATATTTAAAATAATAAAAAACTTTAAATACAATATAAATTTTTTAAAAATTATATAAGAGTTATTGAATATTTGTTGTTTATTTGAAAATTTAATTCTTTTAATAAATATTTATAAAAAATACTTTAAAATTCTATTAAATAATATTCAAAAGCTATAAAATAATTTTTTTTGTGTGAAAAATAGTCTAAAAATCAAAACTAATATAAAAAGTTAAGAATTGAACCAAACTAAATTATTATGAACGGTCTAAAAAATTCAAAAAATCTAATAGAATCGAGTTCAACTCAACTCTAATTAATTTTATAAGGAAGGTTATAACCTTCTCCCTTTCACTTTTGCCAAATCCTTTTGTATTGGCATCAATCCCTTTGCATATATATATATACATTGTTGTAAAGTTTTGGTGAATATTTTGCCACGAAAAGCCTACACTAAAGAATCTCAAAGTATGAATATATACTTATAAAGTCAATTTAAATGCAAAAGGAATAAAACAGTTGCTTTGTCCTTAAGATAAATTATGCTCCATCTTGTCTATGAACTGATATGAAGTCTCCAAACACAAGCTTCAACCTTTTCATGTTATATATTTGAATTCAAGTTGGAGATTACCAAAGTAGAAAGAAAAAATGGTATCAAAATTCTAATTGCGAAAATGGCCCCAACTCTAAAGATCAGAACAAAAGACCCACTTTTTCTTTTTCTTTTTTACAGAAAAAAACAGAAGATCCACTTGAAAAATATAGAAAATATTAATATTAAAGAAGAGAATGGGATGAGCAAAAGGGGAATAGAAGAAGTTGATGCATGCGCAATATAAAGGGCAGCTGAGCTGATGATGATGAATGGGCCATTAAGGACACTTGAAGTCAAATCCTATCACTCTTTTGGGAATTGACTTAATATTGTTCTAAACTACTTTTTTTTTTCTTTTCCTTTAAAAAAAATATTTTACATACTGAAAAGTGCTATTTATTATTATTTTGGTGCCTAATTAAGTATCTATTTATATAATATATAAATGTATGTGTTTGAAATTTTTTTTAAAACTGATTAATGTATTCTTTGTTATTCATTATATTATTAAATTTCTCATTTAAATATTTTTATTTTTTATAAGTTTTATTATGGTTATAAATGAAAATTTTAATTTCACTAAAATATTTAGTTAAATAAATTTATTTTATAAAAAATTATCGTATTTATAAATAAGAATTCTATTCAATTAAAGGAATTTTATTAAATGAATCTATACACAGATAAATAACTTAAATTTTATTTTAAAAGAAAAAAATAATTGTTATAATATATTTATCTAATCTAATATATTATAATTATATTACAAACTGTTATAGTCAATTTATTCACTATCAAGAAAAACATTAAATAGCGAACAGTTTAATTTACAATAATATATCAATTTTTTATAGTTTGAATACTGCTTCAATTTAATGATTAGGATTTTTTTTTTACTAGCATTGAATATTAAAAATAATTTATATATATTATTTATGTTCATTATTGATTACTTTGAATAATCTTTGTTTATATTTAATTATAAGCAGTAAAATTATATTGTATTCAACAAAATAACGAATAACAAACATTACTTTGTATTAATTATAATTTAAAAGTTTTATTATTATAATATTTAAATTATTATATAAGTTAATATATTTTAATTATATTCGAATATTACTTTGCATTAATTATAGAAATTAAAAATATGTTATTTAAATATTAAACACATAAAATCACAAATTAATTTATACTTAAATATTCGTGGCTTATAAAATTTTAATATTTAATTTAATTAGTTCATATTCTTTTATTTTTGAAAAAAAATTAATAAATTAAATTTTCATTCTAAATAATTTATAAGTTTTTGTTTTATTCATAGGTTACAGTATAAATCGTACAAGAAAAAAACATTATTTTTATTAAATTAATGTTGACATTCATTATAAAATAAATATTTTCTAATATTTAATGTCAAAACCTTCACATTTATATAATTTATATAATCTAATATTAAATTAATGTTGACATTCATTATTAAAAAAGAAAAGAAAGGAAATGCCATTCATTGGTAAAAAGACAGTTGATAGTTATTTGTCTTGCTTTACACGAACACTTTAAGGATTCAAAAAGATTAAATGTTATTGAGATCTTAGGCGTGATTTCTCCTTTTTCCTACCTTAAAAGAACATTGAATTAAAAATAAATAAAATTTTGATAATCACTTTTAAGAAAAAAACACAGAAATTATTGGAGTTGAGAGTGAAGTTTATGAAAAAAAGGAGTGTTAAAACCCCCAAATTTTATATCAATTCAAGAACCCAGAAAAACAAATTAATTCCATATTCCACCATGAGAGATATTTGGTAATTTAGTTTTGCACAAATTTCCATTTTAAAAACAAAAATATATGCATACTTGTTGGTATTTTGTTGAATTTAAATTTCCAAGGGTGACCTAGATCAAACCCAAAATGGTGACTTCTAATTAATAAGAAGGAAATAACATGTGAAAGTTTTAGTTAAAGCCTAGAAGAAAATATTGTGTAGTAAAAAGGAAATTAAGAAATGATGAGATTAGAGAAGAAAATAACTCAAGCTAGAGTTTGCGTCTATCATGTTTAGACAATACAAAGCCATTTATCATTTCAAAGAAAGCAAGAAAAACAAGCCATTTACTTGTAATGCCAAGCAATATGCTTGGGGTTAAGAAGGAGAAGAGATAGCTGGAAGTGAACGGCCAAAGGGAATGAAAAACTAAAAACAATTTTATGGTTGTTTAGATATTAAGGGTAAAGAGGTAATTTAATGTTAAAAATATAAATGAAAGACTCGGTTATGTTCGCTAGCTGCTTGAACTAAGTATTATGATACACTAATCTAACTCCTTCCATAGCTCAAGTTGGATTTGGATTAAAAAATTAGTTGGAGCTTTTTTCAAGTTGACTTTTATACCAACTGCAATGCAGGTAAAATCAAAGAAACTATTGGAGAAGTGTAAACTATAAAAATAATCACTTTTATTTGTCTCAGATTATATTTTAGTTATTTATATTCATAATGTTATGTTTTAATCACTTAAGTTATTATTTTGTTACGAAGTAGTCACTCTGTCGTTAAGCTCTATTATCTCCCTAACGGCAATCCCATGTGACAGTCCAAATGTGTTTTAAATGCCAACTTGGATATCCAACTAGGATGAAAATAGTTTTTTCAATCAAAATGGAAAAGAAAATTAAAATAAATAGGAGACGAATAATTTTTCTTTTTCAATTCAAGGTGAAATTAATTTAAAATTTTTAATTAATTAAATTTATTTAATAAAAACATTTTCTCGCCCCAGTTGGACATCTAAGTTGGCATTTAAAACCCATTTGGACTGCCACGTAAGATTGCTGTTAGGGAGGCAACGGAGCTTAATAGCAGAGTAATCACTTTGTAACAAAAGGATAACATAACTAAAACGTAACATTTCAAACATAAGTGACTAAAATGTAATCTGAGACAAACAAAAGTGACTATTTTTATAGTTTACTTTAGGGAGAATACTAATTTTTGTTATAAGAGTATCTCTCTCAAAAAGATAATAGAGTCATCTCTTAATAAACGGATAACTACTTTACCTGATTAACAAGATACAGAGTTAACCTGCAATTATTTGCAACCAATCTCGCCACATAACTGCTACTGTGGTCTAAAGTTGTTTGGAAACCTTCCTCTCGACCGAGACATTTCTTGGTCTAAATTGAAACTGGCTACAATTTGTCATTTGTCATCTAAGGACCTTGTTGAGAATATTGAGAAACGTCAGCTTGTTGATGATGTTGAGAAGGTTGAGTCATTTTCGGTCAAAACTTTACTTAATTTACTCCCATAAAATGTGTGTTTTATTATAACAATAAAAAAATTTTAAATTTTGTTAAAAAAAACCATTAAAAATATAAAAATATCCCATATTTGATTTCTCCTTTTAAGTTCAAAGTCGGGAACAGATCATTTATATTTTATTCTAATTTACCACTAATAAGTAATAAAACATATACATAGAGTTATGCAAATGTTAAATGTAGCAACTATTATTGATTTCAATTACAGCACGCATATATACTTTTAAAAAATTATAAACGGCATAAATTATAATTGAATAATATAAATTTTCAGCATATATTTAGCAAAAATTATAGTCAATTTACCAAAACAACTTTACATTAGCAAAAGACAATAGTATACACTTTCCAATGAAATTTTTATTTCCGACTTAATTGTTTCATTATACTTAATTGCATCCTCCTTAGCAATTTGTATTTTGCAAACATTTTAGATTTTACAATGAAAGGATCAATCCTTCAAACAGAATCAATTGCATTCAACTCTGAGTTCATTCAGATTTAATTTTTCTAAAGTAAATTAATTACGATAATGCAGATATCGACAGCCTTTGATAATTGTAGAATTTCACTTTAAAGGTTGTTGTTAATAGTCTTTCAAGTATAATAAAGGCAGACTTTAAATTGTTATTTGAATAACATATACAATTTTGTGTATATTATAATTCAAGACGAATCAGTTGAGTTACATCATTCAGCTATGTTGCAAGTTATTAAAAAAAAAAAAGATTCAATGTCCTTGTAGGATTAGAGTGACATATGTATTCAGAGAGGGTAAACTTGCTGATGGTTTGGCAGTAATAACATTCGCATGGTCTTTGAGCATGTATAGATATATACAATTCCCGGATGAAATCTTTCAAAAATTACATAACGATTGTTACGGAATGACTTAATCTCGCCTAGTCTAGTTAGGGTTTACATTGTTTATTTAAATCATAATAAGCCTACAAAATTTTCTAAAAATATTTTTTTAAAACAAATTTTTAATTTCTTTGAAGTTTAATAAAATATTAAATTAACTCATAGGAAAAGGTTTACAATGTAAATTTTTTTAGAAGTAATAATAAATTTCCCTTAAAAATTATTTTATAAATATTTTGAAAATAAAATTTAAAAAAAATTAAACTATCAATGTTTTAAATTGATTAAAAACTTTTGAATTCGATCTATATATTTGAAATTTTTTACTTTAGTTTCAATTCTTTCGTTCTTAATATACCGAACAGAACACACACACCGCATAATTTTATCCATCCAACTATACTTAAAAACTAATTTTCCATGGCTTTCTCGAGAAAGTTCTGTTCAACCCGATCGTAGGTCTTACTCATATCCAGCTTCACAACAAAACCTTTATTCGGGCCGTTCTTCGAGCTTTGGAGGTAATGCATCAGCTTGTGCGCTATAATAATGTTATCGTGTATCATTCGGTCCGGGACAAAATCACTCTGGTTCTGACTGATACAAATCGACAGACCTTCTTGTAGACGGTTCGTCAAAACTTTGGAAATGATTTTGTAAACAACCCTGCAGAGACTTATGGGACAAAAATTAGACATTTCAATAGGATCCTTAATTTTTGGAATCAAAACAAACAGAGTATAATTAAGACAAGCAACATCTTTGTTGCCATTGAGCACATCATGACAAAGTTTTAAACATTTAGGAAGCCTTCAAAGTGAACATTCTTTTCATTTTCTAAAAAGAAATTGAAGTATTTTCTAAATAGGCTTGACTGGATTTTTTTAGTACACTTCCAATATTCTATAGTGATGCTAGGGTAATTTTCTTTGGAATTTCAAGGCTTTCTCGGTAGTTTTTAGGTTTTGGGTTTTAATCAAGATGATTTTGACTTGATTTTTTTCTAGTAAATACATTGATTTCCTCTAAAGAGATGAATTTAGTATGTCTCGGTTTCGATTTTGATTGAGAACAAATATAGTTTTAGCAACAAAAAAAAAGATTATTTGGGTTTTGTTGTTGAAGATGTTATAGGAGATAAGTTTCTTTTGGAAAAAAAAAAACGAGATGAGTTTTGTTTTTAATTGGGAATGGAAATGATGTTAAAAACCTATCCAACTCTTTTTTTTAAATAATACTATAATACATTATAATTAATATTAATTATGATATATTGAAATAGCTTATAAGTATAAGTGTCTTATTTACACCCATAGCTAGAAGTGTTATTTAAATCAAGTATGTTATGTGTTACAAATGTAGGAAGGATGCCTCCAAATTTATAGGTCAACCCCTTTTCATCTAGTCGCTACAAATTATACAAATGGATACATCATGATTATGTCTCTGGAATATTCTATTGAATCCTATACAACTTTTTACAATCCTAAAGTATTCTAAAGCTTTTAAAAAAATTCTACTTAGGTTGGGTCTACAAGGTTTTGGTTACTTTTGCAGGCATCTGAACCCATTTGAGGCTTCTAGTCTTTTTTAAAACAAATTTGAACCATTTTCCACATTCAAGGAACCTCATGATCTTCTTTCTCAAAAACACATCATTTTAGGTCAATTACACTTGAAGAAGCCTCCCTCGATTCTTGGTGGCCTTCATTCACACTCAAAAAGGCATCTGTTTGCACCTAGTTGTCATCATATGCACTTACAGAGACTTATCTAACATCTTTTTGTTCCATTGCACAAAAATAAACCATGACATTCTCCCCTACTCATTCTAGTCATGTAACACCCCAAATTTGGCAGATCCGAGAAGACAGCGAGTGGATATGAATGATACATGTTTTGGTGTACTATAGTAGTATAGTCCGCCACTTCTCATTATTTTGATAAGTTAAATCCTGGCACATAATGAGTTAGCCTGTTTAGAATTTGAGGTTTTCACCTTGGGATGATTCACAATTGAAGAAGAGTATGCCAACTGAAGAGTAAGCCTCATAATGTTAACTGAGCACGATGTGCATATCAAGGGCATGGGAAAGTTTTGAGAGATTAGATCGTCTTTGAGTGCATGCTTTATGAGAGTTATTGCCAAATTTGTGATACACCTAGCATGTTTGAATGAATTGCAAAGTGGGTTTTGAAATGTGTTTGATTGAGAGTCAACTGAGTGGATTGACTGGCCAAATATTATCTGCATTCGGATTTCTCTTTTTATATTTTCCCTATTTTTGTAGGGCATTTAAGGGACAATTTCTGTAAGTATTTGACACTTGTCAAGATCCATTAATAGAGACTGGACATATATATATGGTAAAAGAGAACATTCAAATGGTTTTCTTTCTTTATGTAATACTCTCTGGTTTTTCTTCTTAAACTTAAATATTCTATTCTTTTTTGTTAAACTAGTACCAAAGGTTTTAGGGTTAATCGATGGATGTTTCAGCCTCTAGTAAGTCTAACAACTCTACATGTTATGATTTTGAAAGATTAAGGATGCTAAGAGGTATAAAAATAATAAGGTGTGAATAAAAGGCTCTGCATGAGGCTCGCCTGTAATTGAGATGATATTAAACTTTCTGTAAATGATATTCTAATGGAGGTTTCATGTTCTTTTTAGTAGTTGTTATTGCTAGTTCGAGAAGGACGATCAGATTTGGACGTCTGAGCTACAGTGAAGGTGAGTTTCAGACGAGTCTTTATTCTGACTCACATGTTAATTTACAATTGAGATCGTATGTTGATGTCGTCTTGAGTAACTTGTGAGTGTAAGTGTATGAGAAGTATCATAAAGTTGTTACATGTTTTCAAATGAGTGATATGTGTTATTGCATGAATAAGATGATGTGTGGTATGTATACATGTAAAATTAGGTATGAGAAAGTATGAACCAGTCAAGTGTGTGAACGAATCTAGGTAAATGTATTCTATGTTATATAGTAAAATATCCATTTGTGATGCCTCCAATAGGGTAGATACATTGCTAACTGGACAAGCATATCACAATGACAATGAGGATACTCATGGTGTAGCATTCGGTGAGATGTACACCAGACTAACAGAACATGACATGAGAATGTGTAAGACCATGTGGCAGAGACCTATGACATTGTATGAAAAAGAAAATATTCATGGTGATTCCTCCGGTGAGATGTAAATCAGATTGGTAGATCATAACATGAAGATATGTATAAGCCCATGAGAGAGAAACCCATGTCACCCTCTGAGTTAGTCCGTCGAGACAGTAAACACGTAACTTCATGTGATGCTTTTGTGGCGTACTCTGTAATGTTGTGTGGCGTATTGTGTTATGCCGTTGAGGTGAAATATGGAGAACTACTCTTGCGTCGAGATCAGAGTAAGTTTCGAGACTTTTTCACTAGTTGACTTTGTTGGCAAGGATCTAAGTAAGTTTGAGGATATCTTGGTTGGATAGCCTTATGAAGAAATTTGATTAGGACCTAAGGGTATTTCCTGAAATAGTTCTCAGTTGCGTTTCTGAAGAGCGATCCGCTATAGTTGCCTATCAATATAGAGAATTTGGTATATACATAAAAATAGATGGTCTAAATGTTCGCCAAACCTGAATTTGTCTACGTTATGCATGCAAGTTACATAAATTCTATGGTAATCGCCAATTTGAGTATATTCATGTTACGTATAGAGGTTACACAAAATCTAAGCTGATAACCAAGTTGGGCATTCTCGTGATATGTAACATGGTTGTCTTGAATTTTTTCAAATGACTTACAACATTTCATTCATCAAAATAATTTGTGATTTGGGGTTGTTTCAAGATATGATCTGATTGGTATTTTGATAGTTGCCAATTGTGGAATAAGAGTTCGCCAAAGGTAAGGTCCGTATGAAGTTCAACTTAAAAGATCAATTAGTATAAGTATTTTCCAAGAATAATATCTGTGAGAACACTATCTTAGGTAAAGTATTCAATATCCGTCTAAGTGAAAATCCACCAAAGGAAGGTTCTGTATGGAAATTTTTTTGAAAAGTACATTCGTTTTCCAAAAAGGAAATAAGATTTGTATCGAGTGGTGAAATATAGAATTTTCCCAATAAGTGAATTGTATGTAGGTCAATCAAGTATGAAATTATCTGCCAAAGACAGAGAAGAAATTACCTGCCAAAGATAGAGAGGAAATCCAAAATCTTTAAGATGAAGAATTCAACAAGAAATGTTTCAAGGTATTATGAGTTAAAACTTACTAAGTTCGTATGAACTTACATATGTTCGTTTATGTTGCAGGTTTGCTTTAAGAGTGACTACACTAGGAGGGACCAAGCTAGGATTGCGCTAAGGCGGCAATTTAAGTTGTGATATTATGCATACAAAGGGCACTATATTAGTATGACACTTAGTATACCATGCCATGAAAAGTCTGTCTCTATCAAAGTGTTAAGTTGTAAAGTCATTTGCTAATTTTGAACTTTGATGTAATTATTAAGCACACTCTTTTATTTTAAAAATAATACAAAAAGAAATAAGAAGTATGTGTTTGATTGTTTGTAGGCCGATTGTAAAATTTATTTAATTGTTTATGTGTTGTAACATTCCATATTCGGATCTGATGATTCAAGTTGGTTAAAGGGTGTTACATAATTGGTATCAGTGCTTTGGATTTTACAGTCAGCCCTATATGCATAATACGCCAGACCTAACTTAGTACCTCAAGTAAGATAAAGACCTTCATCTATGGCAAACACTTTGGTATAATTTTTGACATTGTAGTAAGAAAAATAATTGGAAAAAAAATGATAATTTCATTGAGTATTGATGGAAAAAAATTACAAGGGGTAATGAAATAGCTAGCATAAGGGAAAAAAAACAAAACTCTTAGTTTCCTCCCTCAGCTGGTTGATTAGTGAGCTCTATGAGGCTTCATTTGTTGTAGGGGTTATCTCCAAATCTATCAAGCCTTCTAAATCTTCTTCCTTATCCTCTAATTCAGGTGTACTGGGAATAAAGAAGCTAGCTAATTACTTCCACTCCCTCTGGTAATTTTCCTAGTCCTCGCCCTCAAGGTTATAGACATTAAAGTTCTCGGGCTCGGTAGAAACCTTCTGAAGGTAGTTAAAATCCACTTGACTCAGATTTAGAGGGCCCGTAGAAACCTAGACGTGGAGAACCAAATTAGACCTTAGCTTGGGTAAAGGATTGGTGTAGACCTTCCAGCTATACTTTGTGGCGATGTTCTTGGACTTTAAATTTCTCCTCCCAAGAGGATTCTCTAGCTTTCAGCGGACTACTCTCCTTCTTCAGCTGCATGTATTTAGCTTGTGTATCTTTAGACTTGTCATTCCAAGCTGAGATACAAGAGTTGAAGTCTTCAATCTATCTTATAGCGTAGCTAAGCTAAAGATTGTTCGCCAGTTTTTAGAGCTTCTTCTAAGCTCGCTACCTTAGCATTGTTTTGTTTGCGGGCTTCTTGAAGTGCCCAACAAATAAGTCCATATTCTATTGAAAAGGCTTGAAAAGACCTCACCAGTATTGAAATAAGAGATAACTGAGTGTTTGAAGAGAGATAGGAGCAGAGAGCCTCTTTCACCTGCTAAGGCATAAGGTTGTTTTATTGCTAGAAGATGGTACCCAACGAGAAAATAGATGGCCCTGACCTCAATAGATCACACCAAGGGAAAAATTCATCTACTTTGCCAGAGGAAACATCATGAGGTAAAGAACTAAAAGAAGCCACTGGCATATTGTCTCTATTGGAACCTCAACCAATGAAGATAAGTGGTATTAACTTGAGAGTTTGCAGAGTGGGCAGACTCTACTAGCAAAGTCGGAGGAACAAGAACGACAAGAACTGGAGAAAAGTTAACTCTCACAGGAATAGGCCCTTTTTCGAGTTACACTGTATCAGTGGCGTTCACTATCCTCAGTATCTTGGGTGCTCCCCTCCACCCTAGGTATTTTATGAGTTTTCTTAAGTGTTGTTTTCCTTGATGAAACAGCAGTAACACCGTCATTCGTATGAGCCTAGTCCAAAATGGCCAAGACATCCATGTCGTGTACTGGAGCAGGCGTAATTGTATAAGAATTTGAAGAAGACCCTACATCATGAACATGATAGTTAGCCCGACTGGAAAAAGTAGAAGATGTACCATGATTTATAATGTTCTAGTTGTGTGGATGTAGTCCACAGCTGTTGTAGAAAAAATAAAGGAAGTTTCTTTATGCTCCCCACTAAAACTTGTGCCAGATCACTACTTGCATTATGAGGCCAGGCCACTAAAGTAGAAGGAACATTGTGAGAATCTGCCCATAATAAGTGTAACACCCCATACCCGGCCTAGACATTAAGACCAATTCTGGATGTTACATCAAACCATCAAGTGAAAACCACACATACTTATTTAAAGTTAAAATGTCAAAATCATTTATATAATTAAATCAACGTAGAAACCCATATTATAATTTGAAATTCGAAATACACTTAATAGTATAAATCCAAATAAGACATTAAGTAAGAAATAAAGAGATGATCGAGCTCTTACCATGCCAACCTGTCTAAGGGCCAGTTCTGTATTACTTTTCAAAAGCACTTCTGGCTCCAAAAGCACTTCTGGAAGAAAAGCTGTGCAGAACAAGCTGTTTTTGGTTGAAATTTTTAGCTTTTCAAAAGTACTTTTGAAAAGCACTTCTGAAAAGGAGAAGCTAGAATTTTTAGCTTTTCCTCTCCCAAAAGCACTTTTAGTGCTCAATTACTTTTTCACCCCTCCAATAACATAGTACTTCCCCTTTTTTTTTTCTTGGTACTTAATTACAAATGTGTTAAAATCATTAATTAAAAATAAAAAAATATTTTTTAAAATACTAATTACAAATATTTAATAGTTATATTTAAATATTTAAAATATAGTTTATATATTCTAATTAAATTTTATAAATAATTAATATTTATTGCTTAAAAATATTTAAAATTTATATTTTATATATTAAAATATTATCAAGAAGTTATAATAATTTTTTTATATTCTTACTAAAATATAATAATATTAACTAATTTAAATATTATTTAAATGCATATTTGTTACTTGATAATAACATGTCTAAAATAGACATTTTATTTTTCAAAAGCACTTTTTGACAGCAATGCTAAACACTCAAATTTTAAACCAAACTTTTCAAAAGCACTTCCCAAAAGTACTTTTCCACAGCACTTTTCAAAAGCATTGCCAAACTAGCCCTAAGTCTGTAGGTTACCTAAAATCCAAGCAAAACCAAATGAGTTTACAACTCAGAGTGTGTAACTTACAATCAATAATACTCAATAATAAATAGATATAATTTTACTTTCCATAGCTCAGTCAATTATCAGAATCTGATACAGAAACAAAAACAAAGAATATTAGTTAAAGATGCAGAACATATAAGATACGGATGCATATTCCTACCCCCATTCGCTACGCACTATCTCCGTCTATCCCGACACACCATATAGGGCATCAAGTACTCATCCATCCCTGCACACCGCGTAGTGACTGTATGTCATGTTTCAGAATAATTGCAGCCTAGCTGCCAGATCAGATTGCGATAGATCACCAAAGTCATAAATATATGTGGCTTAGCCACTAAGTTCGACAGATTATTAAACTATCCACACTTCCTCCTTTTCACAATCCTAACCCAATGTAGATACTGATTCAACAGATGTCAGATATATGTATACAGAAATACCAAATCATATCATGCTCATGTAAAGTTATCACAGTTACTTATTAGATCTCTTACATGTAAAATCAGGTATGAGAAAGTATGAATCAGTTAGCCGTGTGAACGAATCTGGATAAATGTCTTTTTGTGTTAAATAGTAAAACATCCATTTGTGATAACTCTAGTAGGAAAGGTACATTGCTAAACGGACAGGCCGATCAGGGTGACAATAAGGATACTCATGGTGTAACCTTTAGTGAAATGTAGACCGGACTGGCAAAACACTATATGAGGATGTGTAAAATCATGTGGCAAAGACCTATGGCAGTGTATGACAATGAAAATATTCATGGTAATGCCTTTGGTGAGATGTAAATTGAATTGGTAGATCACAACATAAATATATGTATAAGTTCATAAGGGAGAAACCCATGTCACCCACTGAGTTAGTCCGTCGGGACAGTAAACACGTACCTCCCTGTGATGCCTTTGTGGCATATTTTGTAATGCCTTTTTGGCGTATTCTGTAATACTTGTGTAGTGTATTGTGTTTCACTCTTGAAGCGAAATATGGAGAACCAATTTTGTGTCAAGATTAGAGTAAGTTTCAAGACTTCTTCAATAGTTGACTCTGTGGTAAGGATTTGAGTAACTTTGAGGATATTTTGATTGAATAGCCTTATGATAAAATTTTATTAGGACCAAAGGTATTTCTTAAAAAGGTTTTTAATTGTGTTTCTAAAGAGTGAATCTGCTATAGTATCCTGTCAGTATAGAGAATTTGGTGTATACATAAACATAAATGGTCTAAGTGTTCGTTAGACTTGAATTTGTCTACGCTATGTATGCAAGTTACCTAAATTCTATGGTAATTGCCAATCTGAGTATATTCATGTTACGTATAGAGGTTATGTGGAATCTAAGCTAAAAGCCAAGTTAGGTATTCTTGTGATATACAACATGGTTGTTTGGAATTCTTTTAGATGACTTAAAACATTTCATTCATCAAAATAAGATGTGATTTGGGGTTGTTTCAAGATATGATTTGATTGGTATTTTGATAGTTGCCAACTGTAGTATGAGAGTTCACCAAATGTAGGATTCGTATGAAATTCAACTTAAAAGATTAATTAGTATAAGTATTCGTCAAGAATAATATCTCTGAGAGCACCATCCTGGGTGAAGTATTCAATATTTGTCTGAGTGAGAATCCACCAAAAAAAGGTTATGTATGGATATTCTTCTAGGAAGTCCGTTCGTTTTCCAAAAAAGAAATAAGATCTGTTTCAAGTGGTGAAATCTGGAATTTTCCCAATAAGTGAACTGTTTGTAAGTTGCTCACGTATATAAGTATCCGCCAAAGAAAGAGAGGAAATTATTCGCCAAAGACAAAGAGGAAATCCAAATTCTTCAAGATGAAGAATTCAACAAGAAATGTTTCAAGGTAATATGGGTTAAAATTCACTAACTTCATATGAACTTAGAAGTGTTCATTTATGTTGCAGGTTCACTTTAAGTGTGAGTACACTAGGAGGGACCAATCCATGATTTCATAAGGTGGTGATTTGAGTAATGATATTATGGATATAGAGGGCTCTATAGTAGTATTGCGCTTAGTATACTTGTAACATCCCGAATTAGGGCCTAGTCAGAACAGTGGTTTCGGGACCACAAATTCGATGTAAGAAAATTTATTTTTATTATATTTTTATGGTCTACGATTTCACAGAATGATTTCGTGAAAATTTCGTTCGAAAATTTTGACGTTTGGGCACTCAATTTGGTCAAAAGAACTAAATTGTAAAAAAGTGTAAAAGTTGAGTTCTACATGTTAGAGATGTCTAATTGTTATGAAATTTTAAATGGGAGGTCCTCAAATGATAATTAGACCATTTTATAACTTGTTGGACAAAAATGGCCTTGGATGGATAAAATTTCAAAGAAAGGCAAAAAGGGCATTTTGGTCATTTAGGGGTAAAATGCATTAAAAGACAAATTTTAAAACCCAAATGTGTCCCTTTCTTCTTGCTTCACCCGAATTTACCTAGATCAGCCATGGTTAAGGTTTGGCCAAGCTTCCAAGCTCAATAGTAAGTGATTTCGAGCTCCGTTTTTAATGTTTTTTACATTTTTGAAATCCCGGTAACACGTTCTAGCTATTTCTACCATTATTTTGAGCTAGGGTTTGTGTTTAAAAATTTACCCATGAATGACATGCTTGTATTTTTATGTCTAATGGTAGAAAATGAGTGTTGGGTGTTTAATAAACGACTTTTACTAAGCGGTTTTCGATGAAAACGTCCGAAAAGACCGTTTTGTAAAAGTTGTAAAATTGGTCATAAATGGGTGATTTAGTGGAAATTGGGGGGCTATCATAGTTATGAAAAATGATCAGCATGTCATAAAACCTAAGAAAATAGGATGAAATTTAATTTTCGAGCATTGGGGTAAAAGTGCAAATATGTAAAAGTTTAGGGGTCAAAATGCAAATTTGTAAAAATATGATTTTTGGACCCCTATGAATAATTTGACTTATTAGTAGGTTAAATGTGATATTATAGATCAAGGAAAACAAGATTCCGGCTTAGAATAAGGTTGAACAAGGTTAAGCACAAACTCGAAATAAATAATCGTACTCAAAACCGAGGTAAGTGCATATGTCAATGATAATGCAATGATATTATTATTGTTCATACTTGAACTTAAAATGATGTGTTGACATTGTGTGATGGATATTTATTTAGTTGATATGAAGATTATATATGGTAACAAATGCCAAATTATAATTATATGCAATACCATGTTTATTTTATGGACTAATGTCTAAATAAACATGAAAATGTGTTGAATTGGATGTACATTGCATGAGCAGCTATGCATAATGATATACTTGATGGAAAGAGAAAATCTCGGTTGAATAAAAAGGGAAATTCAATGGATAAACCATGATTTACATGAGACTTGAGATCTTGCATGTGTTGCAGAAAAGGATTTAGCTCGACCGTAATCCAAGATCTCAAGTATAAAAAGGATCTAGCCTGGACTGGTGTTCCTTAAGTGATCGAGCCTCCCGAAGAATATGTGTGCATTGTGGATTTAGCCCAGACGGGTAATCCGATTAGGGTCTGAATTTAGCCTGGACTGGTAATTCAGATCCGAGCTCATTGAGAGTGCTTGTCGTTACAAGGGATTTAGCCTGGACTGGTAATCCTGACATCACTCCATGAGTTTATATTACGGGGGATTTAGCCTGGACTGGTAATCTCGCCGTAAGATGTGAGGTTCGTAGGAGTGCGCACGCGAAATGATCACTTGTATGAATTGACGGTGAATGGGATATCCATCGAGATTCTGATAAATTCAACAAGATTAATATGAAAAATGAAATAAAAGGTTCTTGCCATGATACATCATGTATGTTATATGATATTATTATGATGCATATGAGTTGTCATGTTTGGACGAGTGCAGTGCTAAATGATAGCACAGGTAAGTACTTGAAACCCATGAGCACGTGTTTGACATGTGAAATGAAATGAACTTGTAACGATAGTGCAAATGAATGAATGATATTTATGAGAATAATTTCTATGGCAAATTTGTAATGGTTATTATCTTGTTGCACTAAGACAGATTTGGTATAGTAGCATTGGTCTGAATTTGAAAATCCACCAAAAATAGTTGAAATTGAGTTAGAGACTAAACTAAATATGAAATTAAATCTTAATGAGTCTAGTTTCACTTAAATGAAACTGTGTAAGAAAAATAATTTTGTAGTATGAGATATATGAATTCTTGTGAGACAGAGTCGGAGTGATTCCAGACTTCCCTGTTTAAACTTTGGAAAATCACTAAAAATTGTAAAAAAATAATTATGTGTTAAAATTTATATGAATTAAATACTTAATTAGTCTACTTTTAAGATAAAGAGACAGGAATATTATCCGAGTCTCGTACTATGAGATAAATAAATTTTAGTGAAGAAAAGTCAAAGCTATCAAACAGCGAAATATGGGATACTTTTAATAATAAACTGTACTTACTGGATAGATCAAAAATTCTATAAATTTTATGGTAATAAGATATATGATCAAGGAAAATTAACTGATCTTAATTTGGAGTTCTTTTGCTCAAGTTATAAATAATTTATCGACTATGACTCGAGTAGACAACTTGACCAGAATATGAATAAAAGTGTAACTATAGTTGTTTTACTTAAGGAAACATGTTATATTAATGCTTATTATTTTCATATGGACTTCCTAAGCGTAAATCTTACTCCCTTCTTTCCATTTCTTTTAGTTTTGACAGGTCAGCTCGGGTTGGAGATCATCGGAGGCAGCATCACACTATCGAGTCATTACCCTTGGAGTATTGACATGTATATGTTATACGTATTCAAGTGAGTGGCATGTATAGGGACTTAGTTTTTCTGTGATCGATGTTGTTGTGATTAGCCAAATGTATTGGCTTATAATGATTTGTTGTATGTAGCCATGAGATGTGGCTTATAATGAATTTGGCTTGGAAGCCTATTTATCTATGATATGTGTAAATGTCTTGTGATGTGGGTATGTGATTATGCTTGTTCACTATGTTTAAGAAGTATATGGCATATGTACATGATGAATGCCTTAGGACCATTCGAGGTGGTCATGGCCATGGAATAAATGTGTGATATGGTAATAAGTTGTTAGTGCCCTGAACATGGATGTTTAATTTATAAGTTAGTAAACATAATATAATGGTATAAGTGATTAATAAGATGACAATGTTACATGAATGTGTAATAATGTGGCTAGACTATTTTATCACGAATAGGAGGAACAAATGCATAATAACGAACTATTGAGGAATGCCATAGAAACCATGTATGTGTGTGCTTGTAAAGATGACAAAAAAAATTAGGAAATTAGCCTAAGTTTTGACTACACGGGCGTGTGTCTTGGCTGTGTGTCTTTAACAGAATGTTAAGGATTAAGTCAGAGAGTTACACGGGCTGAGGACATGGGCGTGTATGTCTACACAGCCTACCCACACGGGCGTGTGACTCTCCAAAGCTAGAAAATTGTTAAGTTACCCAAAGTTTACCGAATGTTTTCGGTTTTGTCCCGAACCGCCCTAATGTATGTTATAGGCCTCAAAGGCCTGTATAAGGGACGATATGCATGTGTTCGAGAAGTTTTAAATTTTGGGCAAATTTTGGTGACCCGGTTTTGTATGTTTATGAATGTTTAAGTCCGGTAATGCCTCGAGCCCTGTCCCGGGATTGGATACGGGTGAGGGGTGTTACAAAACTATGCCATAAAGAGTATGTGTTAAGTTTAAAGTCATATGCTATTTTTAAACTTTGATGTAATTATTAAGCATACTCTTTTATTTTAAAAACAATACAAAAAGAAATAAGAAGTATGTGTTTGATTTTTTGTACGTCGATCATAAATTTTAGTTCAGTGTCTATGTGTTATAACATCCAATATTCGGATATAGTAATTCAGGTCAAGTAGAGGGTGTTACAAGTCATACCTTCATTTTTATGTGGACCTCACACTCAATTTCTCGAATAATTTTATCACTTATATCGTGAATAGCTCCTTATTGATTTAGGCCTGAACTTCATATGCACTAGCCTAACTTTTTATGATCATACTTGTTGCCTCATTTGATGGAACCTTTAATCTCGGTCTTATGCATCTAATATTTTTTTATGATTCCTTATCTCTTTTTGTTGTAGTGTTGCATGGGAATGAGTCAAACTTTTCAGAACTACTCAAGGCACATTCCCTTTTTTTGGTCCTTATCCTCACTTTTCAACACCCTCCAATAGCACTCAACCTTAACATTGTGCTCTTCATAGTGCCTACTACTCGCAGCTTGGATCACGCTTAGCCTCCTAACCCAAGGCTCCTCATGCTTGATACCCTTGACGTCAAACTGCTCAAATGACTTTATGGTCATTAATAACTTAGCTTTGGTAGGTCAATCCTACACCTGATGCAACCCATTACACGAGAAACAACTTATGGGCTTCTTTTGGCCCTTTTCACATTGCTTTGAACTTACCCTTCTGATAACATAGATTTGCTCTCTCGATCTCATATTTGAATCAAGAGTGTCTACTACCAGGTACTCTACTCTTTCTCTTAGCACGACTCTTGGGGGACCCTTGTCACAGTCATTGTATGCGTTAGGTACTAGACACCCATATACCAATATCCAATAGTTTGAGCATAATTTAAAAAAGAAAGCTATCAACATACTCATGCACCAACTTATGTTAAGTGAACCTTCATAGCTTCAACCAAGCCTACTTTTTGGCATACTTAGGGTAGAATTGTTGCTTAAACTCTTATTGGCTCCCAAGTGCCAATAGTTCAACCACTATGCCTCATATTGTTGCATATGTGATGCCACCATAATAATGCAATATCCGTTAACTACGTAAAGGTAGTGTTTACCTTAGTGGTCTTATTGTTGGTACTTATAAATTAGAAGTATTGCTCTATGCCATATAGTAGTTATTTACCTTCTTCATGTCCTTTAACCCTTTTGTAACACCCCTCATCCAACCTGATTGCGGGGTCTAAACTAAAGGATGCTACATTCATTTCCGGAGCAACTACAATCAAATCCATAGTAAATAATCATTCACACATGTAATTACATGTCAGTTAAGTTTAAATTATGATAAACAATCAATTCTAAGTCTTAATCAAGCTTACGAAAGCTCTTTTAACTTCCAGAGCATGAAATAAGACCAAATTACGAAGTTTTAAAAATTCAGAGCTAGCGTTGTGACATCGCCAAAACAACATGTCATATCGTGACCTCAGGCCACTCATGTCACGACATGACTCACTGTTGGCCGACATTGCAATGAGATAGGTTACTCATTGGGACGTGGACCCTGTTTTTCGTAAAAATAACCATTTGGGACCTATTTCATGCTTTCTAACCATGACCATTCAATATAATAACTAAACATAAACTTCACCTGATTCAAAACATGCCCCAAATCATGAAAACAAGTTGAATAGTGATGTTCAAATTATCTACAAGGCATTCAATACTAGAACATCAATTAAACCCAAACATTTCCAGATCTTTAAGTCATACCAACTTCAAATTATTCAAACATCTATCTTTACCTATGCCATACAATTTGAAACAAACCATTTCATGTCATTTACCTAAACTCGAGAACCTTTTATATAAATACAGCATAAAAGTCCCAAACATATCTATCAACCATCCAAACTAGGCCACATTTTACACGCATATTTCAAGTTACTAATGTTCAAATACATTACCATTTCATTCACTAATCAATCAAGCTACCATTTCTAATTCATTTCATACCATTCCATATGTTATTTATATAAATATAAACCATTGCATCTTTAGCATATAAGCACATATATGTCCAACACCATGAGCACTACTAAAACACCAATTCAACATGATTAAAACAACTTGTCACAAGAAAACACATTCACATGTTAATATATATATACACCATAACAACTATATACATGCCACAACCCTTGACTCAAAATCACCAAATAACTATCGAATTGAGGATAGTGTGAGCTCTAAGACCATCCGACTTAATGTGTTCTACAAGGTGACAATCTATAAGGAAAAGGAATGACAAACGGGTAATAATATAAAATGCTTAGTAAGTTCATATAGAAACTAAAACTTACCTCGATCATTAAAGAATAAAAAATTATTCTATTTGCCACCAAATTAACTGTTCTTGGCACTTGAATACATATCTATATATGCAATATCATCACAAATCGAATATGTTAATTACGTTCTTGAATTGTAATACAATCAACATTTAAAACATAATCACATAACAATCTATATGTTAAGTATCATCAATACCATTTCATTTTCAATTCATGATCTAAATTTCATTTTCAATCAATTGAACATCGCTTAGTGAAATTTTAGTAAAATAGACTCAAATAGATGGGAATGCAATGCTCACACAAGCTCATAGTATTTCAGGGTTGCTCACACAAGCTGATATTATATCGAAGATGCCTATTTGAGCTAATCCTACGATACATAATTTGAGAATTTGCAATAAATGCTAAATCTTGTAATAACATGTAAATCCCTAATCGAATATGTGTATAACCCTAATGACATGTCATACATATGCTAACCATTTTTTAAGTTCACTCGGGCATCATTTCTGTATAAAAGGCATTATGAATTTCTGTACAAAATTTCATTTCTCATATGAGACATATATTCAATCAATAATCTCATTTGTATCCTGTTTTATTTCCATATAACCAATACTTTCTTTAATTCACAATTCATTCCAATACAAGCATTTGTGCCAATTACCTTGATTCTACTCAATTTTAACAAATATAATTCATACATAACTAAAAATCAGCAACCAATTGAATCTTCAATGACTAATCGACAAATTTGGCTTTATCTCGATTATCATAAGTTTGATTCAATTATTGATCTATTCAATTATTCCATTCAATCCATAAATATCAAACATTTATACGCTATGCAATGTCATGAATTAATCTAAATAATTTAAATTTTTTGATACCCCTAAAGTTTTACATTTTATTCAATTTAGTCCCTAAAATAGAAATAGCCATAACTTTCAATATTGAGATTCAGTTTGAAAACCGACCTCAATTACATCCCTTAGGACTCCCTACTATCTATCATTTCTGAATTTAACATTAATTTCACAATTTATTCACTTTAGTCCGTATGAACAAAACTAATAATTAAACATTAAAATCTAGTTTTTTTTCACGCCTAAGCTTAAAATCTAGCAATTTAACATCAATTCCTTCAAGAAATCATCAATGGAAACTTTAAAAAACTTTAACAGTTTTACAAATTAATACATGGGTTTGTTAAATCGAACCCCATGACCTTAAAAACATAAAAAATTACAAGAAAATGACTTAGAATTCTTACCTAATCAAGGACCGAATGGTGAGAATTTTCTTACGTTTTCTTTCCTTCAAGTTTCGACAAAATGAAAAGGATGAAGAAAAAATGGTAACTTTTACTTCATTTTTTTCCTTATATAGCTTGATTAAGAATTAATTAATTTAGTTTAATTAACTTAAGCTTAATTAATTAGCATTTAAACAAAGTTAGTGGAAATGTCATCATATGCCACTAATTCATGTTACAAAATGGTTTAATTATCATTTTGGACCTTTGGCTAATTGTAATTTAAATCCCTAACTCAATGGCCAATTAAAAACATAATGCGATAAACTTTTACAATTTAGACCCTATACTCTAATTAAGCAATTATTTCAAAAAATTACCAGACCAAACTTTAATAAACTTTTATACCAACTCCATAAATATTTATGAACATGATTTATGGGAATGGGGTTTTGAAACAGCCTTTTTTGGCCCCACTGAAAATTGGGCTGTTACAACTCTCCCCTATTTATAAATTTTGTCCTCGAAATTTACTTGATAATAAATAAGGGTATTGTGATTTTATAGTTTCTTTTGTCTCCTACATAGCCTCTTCTGTACCATGACGATACCATGTTACTTTTACTAGTGCCACACTCTTATTCCTTAACTCTTTTACTTCCCGAGCTAAGATCTTAATTAGGTTCTTCACCGTATTTCAAATCAAGCTGCAATTTAATTTCATCAGAAGATAACATCTGGGAAGGATCAGATCTATATTTTCGTAACATCAGCACATGGAAGACATTGTGAATTTTATCTAGTTCTGGAGGAAAAGCTAGCCGGTAAGCTACAAACCCAATTCTCTCAAGAATCTCATACGGACCAATAAACCTTGGACTAAGTTATCCTTTCCTGTCGACACACAGAACATTTTTTTAGGGCGAAACTTTCAGGAAGACTTTATCACCAATCTCGTATTCGTTGTCTTTTCTTTTCTTTGTCAACATAGGACTTTTTTCGGTTAGAAGTAGCTTTCAAACAGTCTCAAATGGCTCGTACTTTTTCTTCTATTTCACATATCAAATTAGTTTCTACCAGCTTTTTTTCACTCAACTTTGACCAGCATAGAGGAGTTCAACATTTATGACCATATAAAGCCTCGTAAAGTGTCATTCTGATACTCAACTGATAATTTTCGTTGCATGCAAACTCAGCTAATGGTAAGAATCTTTCCCAACTGCTTTTAATTTCAATTACATAGCAACACAACATATCTTAAAATATCGGAGTTACTCTCTCTAATTGTCTATTGATTTGAGGGTGAAACGCTATACTGAAATTCAACTTTGTGCCCAAAAATTTGTGTAGCTTACTCCAAATCTAGAGGTAAATCTCGGATCTTAGACTGAAATGATAGACAAAGGCACACCGTGCAATATCATAATCTCGGAGATATAAATTTCAGTCAATTTCTTGAGTAAATAGTCAGTTTTTATAGGAATGAAAGGAGTTGATTTAGTTGTCAACTATTACATAACTACATATTTCATTTTTAGTGTTAATGGTAAACCTGATACGAAGTCCATAGTGATTCGCTCTCATTTCCACCTAAGAATCATTGCTTTAATTTGTTGACATATCAAACATTTTGTCACATATTCAGTGATCTGTCTTTTCATTCTCGGCCACCAATACAATAGTTTCAAGTCATTATACATCTTATTAATGCCTGGATGTATCGTGTAAGCACTACTGTGAGCTTCATAAAGGATGTCTTGTTTCAACTTTGAATTCTTCGGTACTCACAAATGATTCTAAAAGTATAAAATTTTGTTATCACTTATATAGAACTCAATAGTCTGATTGTTTTCAACAAGTTTCTGTTTCGCTAGCAACTCAAAGTCATCTTTTTGCAACTCTTGAATTCTCTAAAGAAATATGGGGTTAGCTCTCAACTTGATTAAAATAGAACCATTTCGCTCCAAAGTCAAACAAATATTTATTGATTTTAAAGAAAATGAAGATTTTTTACTCAGAGCATCTACCATAACATTTGCTTTTCTCGTATGATAATTGATAATCAAATCATAGTATTTAAGCAATTCGAATCACTTGTGTTGTGCCAAATTCAATTCTTTCTATGACAGTAGATATTTTAGGCTTTTTGTGATCTGTGAAAATATGACATTTTTCCCTATACAAGTAGTGTCTTTAAATCTTTAGAGCAAAAACCACTACAGCAAGATTCAGATCGTGAGTAGGATAATTCTTTTCATATGGCTTAAGTTGTTAAGTAGCATAAGCTATCACTTTACCTTTTGCATTAGTATACAACTTAAACTATTGAGTGACGCATCGCTAAACACAATGAATTTTTTACCAGATTCAAGGTGAGATAAAATTAGAGCTTTAGTTAATATTGCTTTCAACTGTTTGAAACTCCTTTAGCACTTTTCTAACCAAACAAAGTGAACATTCTTCTGTAACAATTTCATTAACGAAAGGGTTATCATCAAGAATCCTTTTATAAATTGCCGATAGCATCCAACCAATCCTAGAAAACTTCTTACTTCAATGACACTCTTCGGAAGCTTCTAGTTCACAATCACTGAGACTTTACTAGGATCAACACGAATGGATTTAGCTGATATCATGTGGCCCAGAAATCCCACTTATTATAACCAGAATTCACATTTGTTGAACTTGGCATACAACTGATTTTCTCATAAAGTTTGTAACACAATTCTCATATGCTGATCATAATCATTTGCATTCTTCGATTAAATCAATATGTCATCAATAAATACAACTACAAACCAATCCAGATACAACTGAAATATTACGTTCATCAAGTCCATAAAAGTGGTTGGAGCATTAGTAAACCAAAACGACATTACCAAAAACTCATAGTGTCCATAACGAGTTTGGAAAGTAGTTTTCAGCACATCTGACTCTTTAACTCTAAGTTGATAATAACCCAACCGAAGATCAATTTTAGAAAATACGGTTGCTCTTTTCAGTTGATTAAACAAATCGTCAATTCGAGGAAGTGGATAGTTGTTCTTTATGGTGACTTTATTCAACGATTGGTAATCAATACACAATTTTAGAGTTCCATCTTTCTTTTTCACAAACAACATTGTAACTCCCTAAGGTGACACGCTTAGTTGAATAAATCACCGATCTAAAAGTTCATACAACTGGGCTTTTAATTCTTGTAATTGAGTCAGAGCCATTTTGTATGGTGCAATAGATATCGGTGTTGTACTAGGTGCTACCTCAATAGCAAATTCATCCTCTCTCCGAAATGGTAAACCTTGTAACTCTTAGGGAAACACATAAGTGAATTCTCAAATTGTTGAAATTTGCTCTATTTCAGATCCTAACACTCTAGTATTCAAAATATAAGCTAAAAACACTTCACACCCTTTTCAAATAAATTCTTGAACTGATGTCGTTGATATTATATCAGTCAAACAATTAGATCTGTTAGCCTCAACATTTATCATTTCACCAATACCACACTGCAAAATTATTCTTTTTTTGTTTAACATTAATCACGTCATCGTAGAGAGTCAACCATTTCATATCGAGGATTATATCAAATTTATCAAACAACAACATCAGATTAGCCAAAAAAATTTGCCTCAGATTTTCAATGGATAGTCTTTACAAATTTTATTGACAATTACACTTTGGCTTAAAGGATTAGTTACCCGAACATCAAATTTTGTTATTTCTATAGGTATGTTTCTTTCCACTACTAATGAAGTGCTAATGCACGAATGAGTGTACCTAGGGTCAATAAATGCATGCACAAATATATCAACTAAGGAGAAAGTACCAATAATAACATCGGGAGCAGTAGCCTCATCACTAGCCCGAATAACATATGCCCTAATAGGTGCACAAGCCTCAGGTCTCACTAATGTGTCTCTAGTTACACCTTGGTTAATTCCAATACTACCACCAGTTCTTGATTTTTACCCCTCTATGGAGCTGACACAAGTTTTGTACTTTATCTATTTTCGCTTGGTCTTCTCGGGTAGTCTCATCTAAAATGTTCTTTAAATTTGTATAAAAAACAAGCTCTACTTTTCAGCTTACACTCACCCCTATGATTTTTCCACAATGTTCGCAAACTGGTCTATTCACATTATGGACACTTCCAACACTAGCTAAAGGTGTAGTCTGTGGTCGCAAAACAATCAATCTCGGGTCACCTCTTCTAGAAATCCCTAACGGAGTGGATGAACGACTTTGAAAGTCTCTCGACTTTTTAGATAGAGGAGTTAGAAAAGATTTGGCCATACTCCATACTCCGCTTGCCAAAATCTCAAATCTTGGATTTTGCTTTCTTTTTCTCATTACGCATATCCTTTATTTTTTAGCCCATTCAGACAGAACAACAATCTTTTTCAATTCCAGAGCTCCTACTAACATATGTATATCCTTGTTCAATCCTTACTCGAATCGAATACACATTTTAGCTTTGATGGATATGATCTCTTTGGCATATTTTCTGAGGCGAACAAAGTCGTGCTCATATTCAGCCACTGACATAACCCCTTATCTCAGTTCCATAAATTATATTTTCTTCTTCTCTGGGTATAACCATTTGATGTACTTCTTTTTAAACTTGGCTTGAAAGAACTCCCAAGTTATTTGGTCTCTCAAGGTCACAAATGTTAGAACTACCCACCACTGGTATGCTTCCTCTTTGAGCAAAGATACGACATATCTCAAATAGTTCTCATGGGTACACATTAACTTATCTAGAACCCTCTAGGTGTTTTCTGACCAATACTTAGATTTTGTTGGGTTGCCATCCTTTTTTCCTTTTAATTCCTTTGCCTCGCATTTACGTAGTTTGTCAAACAGAGGACGAGGGGTTGCCACAAGAGGCACTATCGTGAAAGAGAGGTGCATTTGAGGTTGTGGAGCTGAGGGGGTAGCTCCCGTAAATTGAGTGAACCACTGGTTCATCATATGTATAAAGGCATCTCTTGCCTCACCTCCTAACCCTTGCGAAATTGGAAAACTACGTGTAGCTTCCTGATCAGAAGCAAGAACATTACTTTCTACTATGGTTGATTTTAAACTCAAGAGCTCACTATTTAGCTTCTTTTTTTTATCTATCTTTATAACACTTCCACCAACAATTTGAGGGCTTTATTCCTTTGGGAAATGTTTTATATAGCCTCTTTAACGTCCCTTGCAACTCCTCCCTAAGTTGCACCTTTCACACTTCATGGGAGTCCTCCATGTAAAACTTAAACTCCTCAAGAAAGCCTCAATGTCTTCCACTTGAAGTAAGACATCATAAACAATAGTCCCAACCATGGCTATCTGAATCTCCATAGTTTCCAATAAGTCCCTTGAGCTTGCTCTAAAGTCACCCATTTTGCCTTTCATCACTCATTGGATGTTGACACCTTAAACTTGTTGGCTCATCTCATCAAACTCAGTTTCCATGTTAATGCATCAAATGTGTACAATGCAAGTTATAGCATCACTTTTAATGTATCGTTACTTTAGCTCTACTAACATGCATCTTTAAGCTTGAGATTTACAGTAATGTATGCTTGAACTAGCCTTTGATCTACTAGAATAAGAGATACCCTCTAAGACCTAACAAGCACACCAAGAGAGCATAAAATAAGACATTAGAGCACATTCAAGTGTGCTATATGTTACAAATGACAAAGGGGTGCCTCCTTATTTATAAGCCAAGCCCCTTTGATCCAATGGCTACAAAATTATAAGTGCATGCTTAAGATCATAAATTTGGAAATATTCAATACAATTTTATAGACCTCTATACAATTCTAGAGTATTTTGAAGATTTGGAACATTCTACTCAGGTCTATGAGGCTTTGATCCCTCATTATAGGCTTTCGGACTACTTATAAGCTCTTTCAACACGTTTTAGAACCATCCAAATATATTAGGAACCTCCAAATCCTTCTTTCTCGAAAGCAGACAATTCAAGGTTTGTTACACTTGAAGTGGTCTCTTTGAGCCATTGTGACCTCCAGCCACACCTAGAAAGGCCTTTTATTGCACCTAGTGGCTATCATCAACACTTGGAGGGGTCTATCTCGTATGTTTGTGTGCATTGCTCACAAGCGGATCATCACACACATATTCAACTAAAGTACAAATTAGATGCGAGGAAAGGACAATAAAAACTCTATTTTTTAAAAACAAAATGAAAGGGCATTGAAAACATGATGCAAATGGGCTGGAGCATGAACTTGAACATCTTTAATATCCTCTAAAATTTATACTTTAGTAATAAGATTAATGAAAAAGAAAGTTAAGATTCGAAAATAAAAACCAAAAAGAAGATCTTAAAAAGGGATGTGAGATTCTTTGTTGCTTTCCTTTTCATTTCCCTTTGTCGCAATCAAGATTTCTTTTCTATGCCTTTTTCGGTATTTTCATTATTAAATAATGCACTACAAATGGTCCCATGTGTGAGGAGTCTTAGTCTGCCCTAGTATTAGTCTAGGCATAGACATAAAAAATATATGCGAAAATGACACTACCATAAAGGCTAAACTAAACTGAAAGATTTTAGAATTTCAACAAAATTACTTTTCAAGAGTAAAGTTTTTTATTTAAATTTAATTACCATAATCTTCTAGAATTATTATTATTTCATTGTCAACGATATGGGGACAAAATCCTTAGATGAGCTAAATTTGTTAACCCTTTTTCTTTGCTCTAATTTCACCTTATGAATTAGAAAAATTAAGCAATTCAACCATTTATAGTCAACAAATTAATAAAAATTAATATTTTACTTTCATATATTTACTAATAACTGGATTAACTTCTTACTTTTTTATAAAATATGATGATCAAATTTTGACATATTAAACTAGAGTGATTAACTTCTTATTTTTCATAAAATAGAGGGATGAAATTTAGAATTCACCCTTTCCATTTCCACATTTTCATTTTTCTTCAAAATAATAATAATAAATAATACCACCATTTGTTGGATTTAGTGGTTAAAAATAAAGGTGTAAATGAGATATTGGTTCTTACAAGTTATTTAAGTGTGACAAGAAAAAAATCAAATTTGATTCGGTAATTATCGAGATGAGCTTGAGCTCGAGCAGTTGAGCTATCGAACAAATTGAGTTTGAGCACCTAATAATTGATTTGAATGACTTGTGAGTCTACTCGAGTTTTTTATTTTAATATTTTTTATATTATGAAATTATATTTTTTTCTTTTATTATACTGAACAAGTTTATGTACAGATGAACTCGAACTTGAATATAAACAAGCTAAATTCAGCTCGAGCTCGAACTCATGCAGTTCGATTATGTTTCGAGCTAAACTCGAGCTTAGAAATTGACATTCGATTAAACTAGAGCTAAATATTAAGGTTTGAATTTCAAGTTGAGCTTGAGATCTAACTTGCCATTCAGGTTGAACTCAACTAAATTACTCCCTTAGTAATGAGCATAATGCCTTTAAGCAACATATTAGGTTCAAATTTTAGAAAGGAAGAAACCCAACATACTTTGAATTTAATCTATAACAATATGATTATCGAACACTGAAAATTTTAGAAAAAAAGATTCTTAATTTTGCCCTATCCCTACCCATTAGTATTTCTTAAATCTCCCTCACTGATTTATGCAATTTAATTTTATATTTCATACGGTTGTATGATTTTGGAATGATTTAGAGAGATACATATATTTGAGTTTTAGAGTGAATAATTATTTTAGAAAATTAGGAAATCTTTCCATTTCTTAGAAGTAAGAATTATGAAAATTTAAAAGATTAATCTTTATTAAGAGTAAAACAAACCCAATAGATTTCTTAATTATTGGTACATCCTTAAATTCATTAAATCAATCATTTTGTGTTACAAATCTAAGTCATCCATGGGGAGGAAAGAAAAAGACGACTTAACGAAAATCCCATCCATCTATACTCAAATCCTACATATAGGTAAAGAAATTAACTAAGAAAGGATGTCCAATCAGGCTAAAGCATTGAAGCCTGCGTTTAGCTTTATGTAATCCCAACATAATTATATCCTTTCCTTTTAATAAAGTTTATACTTTGGTAAAGTGACTTAGTCATTTTGATTAGCAACAACAACTAGCATGATGGTTGAAATGAAGGGTAGACAATTATAAGATTTTAAGGGTTCCTTAATCTTCTGAAAGTGATAAAAGTTTTTAGAAAAAGTGGTAGATAATTTCTCTTTCAGGTATTGCACTTTAATTATCTTACGTACACCTTATATTTCTATTCCACATTAATGTTAAAGATAAGTTATTAATACATTTTTACTTTACCATAATATAAAATTTTGTTTGTTTACAATAAGGTCAAAGTCTGCTCTTACTGCACCTATTTTTCCAATTTGATTATTTTTAATTTTTATATTTTTAAATTTAATATTGATAATTTTTTTTAAATATATAGTTTAAAAACTTTAAGTGTATTACTTTTAACCATATTTTTTTTATAACATTTAGGCTTAAATGATAAAAAAAAATCCTCGTAAAATAAATGAATAATTGATTGAGACCTAATAAAAATATACATAATTGAGTCCTTAATCGAAAACTAATAATTAATAAACCCTTAAAATTATAGTTTACATTGAAGCTCCTGATGCGGTTAACTTTTTGCTGGTTTGGCTGATGACATGGATGATGATGTAGTAGATGGCATAGCAATTGATAAAAAAAATTTTAAAAAAATCCCTAAAACTTTTAAAAGTATTTAAAAAAATTAATTTGTTAAATTTTTAAATTTTATTAAAATTGATAAATATTACAAAAAAATTATATAAAAAATAATAAAATTTTAAATTTTAAAAAACTATAAAAATTATAAAACATTCAAATTAAGTTAAAAATTATAACTGTGCAACTCATATATTAACAAATCATGTTTAAGCGGGTGCAATTTTTATTGACATGCTTTATCCTAATCATTTTATTCAAAATCGCTCAACAATTATTATTATTTTTTATATTTTTATTAAATTTTTATATTGTTCTGAAAATATGTTTCTAATTTTTTATATCTTATTACATTCAATATAAAAGAATCTAAAAATATTAGAAAATCCAAAAAAAATTCTAAAAATACCTAGAAAATTAATATGTCAAGTTTTATATTATTACTTTTTTAAAATTATAAAAATATATAAAATATTGAAATGCGCATTCACAATAAATATGAACAAAAATATAAAAGTAAAATAAATAAAAAATACAAAGAAATCTTAAATTTTCTATAATATGAAATGTCAAGTGTGTATATCAATTATCATGTCATCACTTTTCAACATCAACTGCGATGACAACAATTTACCACATCATCAATCATGTTGGTTGTAGAAACTTCAATGAAAAAATATTTTAGAGAATTTAATTTATTTTGTAAGATTTTTTTATCATTTAAACCTAACATTTAACTAACTAAAATATTTAAAATTATAAAATTCAAAGTTTAAAAAACTTTTGACAAAAAGTGTGGGAGAATGTCTCTTATTTTGATCAAAGTTTATTTTGGGTTTTCTTCTCCCAATTAAACTTTATTTTTAGTTTCTCACTTAAATTTTGATTAACTTAAAATTATTGCAATCATATATTCTAAGAATTTCGTCCTATAAATAGACCTTAGTTACTCTAGGTTTTACACAACAAAAATTATTTAAATTAAGAGAATTTTGTTCTTTGTTTCGAAGGGTTTTTCTTGTGGGGCTTCAGGTTTTTCTTGTAGGGCTTCAAGTTTTTCTTTTAATTCTCTCCATCTTCTGTACTCTCATTTATTATAGTGAAATCTCTTTTTGCTTGTGGTTTTTTATCCTCTCTTGAGGAGTTTTTCCACATAAAATTTGTGTGTTCGATCTTTTCGGTTATTCTTTTATTCACTTTGTTCATTATTTAATCGAGTTTATCCCCTACAAACTAGTATTAGAGCTAATTCAATTTCTACGACCAACCTGTTCAGACATTGCACCGTCAAGGTTCGATATTGAGAAGTTAAAAAAAATTACAAATTTCAGTTTGTGGCAAGTTCGAATGACAACAATATTTGTTTAGAACAATCTAAAAAAGGTCATTATAGAGAAGAAGCCCACAGATATGGATCAGTCAGAATGGGAAGAACTCAATGAAAAGGCTCTATCCGCTATTCAATTATGCCTCACGAATAATATGTTACAGAAGGTTCAGACGGAGAAAACAATGTCTATGTTATGGAGGAAACTAGAAGCCTTATACATGACGAAATCTCTGGCCAATAGGTTATTATGAAAACAACGTCTCTACACATTCAGAATGATTGAAGGTGAGTCCATTAGAACTCATATTGGTGAGTTTGTTACATTTCTTAATGACTTAAAGAATCTCGAAGTAGAGATTAGTGACAAAAATCAAACTATGTTGTTGTTATACTCTTTTCCCTCTTCTTATAAAACTTTCAGGGAAACTCTGATTTATAGGAGAGACCATCTCTCTTTCTAGGATATGAAGAGAAATCTTTTGAGCAAGGATAAACTCAACAACGAGTTAGGCCTAAACAAAATATCAGATTGGCAAGCCTCAGTTCTAGTTGCAAGATGTAGACAACAAACCAGAAAGATAGATTAAAACAAGTCTAAAGCAAGGTCCAAATCCTAAAATCGTGGAAAATATTGTGGCTATTGTAAAAAGATGGGTCACATTAAGGAAAAATGTTAGAAACTTCAAAATAAAATCAAAAGTGAGGCCGAAAACAAAGAGAATGATAAGCAGAAAGCCAAAGTTACTAATACTAGTGTAACGCCCTGTACCCGAGACCGTTGCCGGAGTCGAATACGAGGTGTTAACAGACTTAATTCATTGCTTAAACAGCTCAAACAATTTAATTTTAAAATTTTCAGTCAAGCTAGCAATCTGCATCACAGTCGCTTAAAAATTCATATCTCGAGTTCCGAAACTCAAAATCAAATTTCGTAAATTTTCCCTAAAACTAGACTCATATATCTATGTACTAATTTTTTTCTAGAATTTTTGGCTGGGCCAATTAGTACAGTTTATTAGTTAAATTCTCCCCTGTTTCAGGGTTTGACTGCTCTGACCTCTGTGTATTACGAATTAGATATCTCTCTGTACAGAATTTCAATGACTATGAAGTTTGTTTCTCTTCAAACTAGACTCAACAAAAAATCTGTACATATAAATAATAACTTCTAATTATTTTTATACAATTTATGGTGAATTTCTAAATTCAGAACAGGGGATCCAGAAATCACTCTGGCCCTATTTCACAAAAATTCAAATGTCTCATAAATTATAATTCATATACCTGTTTTGTTCAATCCATATGAAAATAGACTCATTAAGCTTCAATTTCATAACTTACTCATCATTTAATTACATTTCTAATATTTTTAGTGATTTTTCAAATTTACATCACTGCTGTTGTCAGATTCTGTTTTATGGTAAATTTCACTTTACTAAGGATTTTCATGGACTAAATATCATTTTAAACATACATAACATCAAATATGACTTAGATTGGCCATTCCAAAGGCTAATCATTTACAAACCCTTTTCTTGCCAAACCATAGCCATATCATAAGATCAATTACACAAAGTGAGTATTTTGCCATACATGCCACATTCAAAATATATAAGCTATTTTATCGATTTAAGCCTTCGGATAGTGTGAGCGAGCCTTCGACCTATCCCGATTCTCAAGCCGGCTTGTCAAAACTACAATGAATGAAAAGGAAGGAGTAAGCATAAATGCTTAGTAAGTTCACATGCAAATAGTAAGTAACATAATCATGCAATTCCTCATAAAAACATCATTTGCATTTAATATCATGCTACGATTTCATCATACCAAGTTCTCAACCCAAAGATTTAAGCACATACCTGTCAAATTTTCTTATTTACCACACTTACCAATATATCACCTTCATTTTAGGCATTCTCCTTATTCTCTTAAGATTCACCCGTTGAACACATCGGAATATAATTCGAATACACGGAAAGTTTATACATAAGTGCCACATATGTAGCCAAGCTACCATGTAACCCGCCCATAAGCGAACTCGGACTCAACTCAACGAGCTCGAGCGTTCACATCCATAAGTGAACTCGGACTCAAATCAACGAGCTCGGATGCCTAGTTACATCTCACGAACTCGGACTCAACTCAACGAGCTCGGGCGTTCACATCCATAAGTGAACTCGGACTCAACTCAATGAGTTCGGACATTTGCATCCATAAGTGAACTCAGACTCAACTCAACGAGTTCGGATGCCCAACCATCCTAGTGACATGTCACTTGTATTCTAATCTATTCCCAAGGTTTAAACGGGCTTTTTCCTCGATTACACATCTTTGCCGTCTTCCACGGAACATCAAAACCGATACTCGGTAGCAATTCATAATTTACATATTATTCAATAATAACCATAAAGCATAATATTTCATGATATTAATCATTATATCACATAAATAACATTAAATTACTTAAATGACAATTATGTTACTACATTTACACATGAACTTACCTCAATACAAAATATTAGCAATCAAGCCTATTCCTTGTAAACTTTGTTTTTCCCTCGATCAAGACTTGAATCTCGTTTCTCTTGATTATGGAGCTTAGAAGCTTGAAACAAACCCTAGCTATGGAACCCTTTAATTTTCATCCTAATGAAGAAGACGGACATATTTTGCCATCTTTTTCCATTTTTTAATCTTTTAATTATCAAATGACCAAAATACCCTTAATACCTTTCTTTGAAAATTTTCATGTACAAGCCCATTTTTGTCCAAAATTTTAGAAATTGGTCAAATTTCTATTTAAGACCTCCTCATTAATATTCCAAAGTAATTTCATACTAAAAACTTCTAGAATGCAAGTTTTGCAAGTTATTCGATTTAGTCCCTAATTTCAACTTAAGCACTTTATGCATAGAATTTCGTCACGAAATTTTCACACAATCATGTAATCATATCATAAACATCAAAATAATTGTAAAATAATTATTTCTATCTCGGATTTGTGGTCACGAAACCACTATTCCGATTAGGCCCTAATTCAGGGTATTACAACTAATGTAGCCGAAGACAAAGGTAATGATTTCTTGTTGGTGCCAACGAGCGAAAGCTCTCATTTTACTTCTGAACAGATCCTAAATTCAGGGTGCTTCTATCATATGTGTCCCAACAGGGACTGATTCTCCCTGTATAGTTCAGTTGAATGTGGAGTTGTGCTGATGGGGAATAACTATCCATGTAAAATATCAAGAATCAGAACAATACAAATTAGGATGCACAACAAAATTATTCAGACACTTTCAAATGTTAGGTATGTTCCTAATTTTTAAAAAAAAAATTCTTATCTCATTAGGAATTTTGGATTCTAACGGTTGCAGGATAATCATTGAGTCAAACGGCTTAAAAGTTTCTCGTGAGACTCTTGTTGTGATGAGAGGAAAGAAACAAGGTAGCCTATACATTTTGCAAGGGTCAACGGTTACTGATGTGGCTGCGATTACTGAAGAAAAGTTGAAAACACCATCACGTCGCGATTAGAATTAACCCGACGTTGTGACAACACGACATGACTCTCTTTTCACCAATTCTGATTCAACCAAACTTTGGAACATGCGACTTGGTCTATGAGTGAAAAAGGTATGACAATGTTGTGCAATAGAGGTCTTCTCAAAGACACTGGAGTTGGTAAGTTAGGTTTCTATGAGAATTGTGTTTTCGAGAAACAAATTCGAATCAGTTTTGATTCAACAGTGCATAGAACAAAAAGTATTCTAGATTATTTTAATTCTGATTTATGGGGTCCATCTTCTGACATCTCAAAAGGAGGTAATAAATATTTCTTAATGATCACTCTAGAAAAGTTTATGTTTATATCTTGAAAAAGAAAAGTGAAGTCTTCAAAATCTTCAAACAGCGGAAGACACTGTTAGAAAAATAAATCGAAAAATCTGTGAAGTGATTGAGAATGGATAATGGTCTTGAGTTATGTTCGTCAGAGTGTAATGATTTCTATAAACATGAAGGTATTGAAAGACATCGAATTGTTGTTGGAACTCTACGACAGAATGGAATTGCAGAAAGAATAAACAGAACATTGCTAAAAAAGGCTCGATGCATGTTTTCTAATGCAGGCTTAGGGAAGAAATTTTGGGATAAAGTTGTAAACCTGTAAAGTTATTTGATAAATCGATCTCCTCATCGAGCATTGAAAGGTAAAGTTCTAGAGGAGATATGGTTAGGTAATCCTCTCAATTATCTAATTTTAGAATTTTTGATTGTTCTGCTTATGCTAAAGTTAGCCAAGGAAAGCTCGAACCAAAGGTCATTACATTCATCTTTCTAGGATACTCTGTCGGTACAAAAGGTTTTAAGTTATGGTGTTCAGAATCCGACAAAATAAATTTTGTTCGTTGTTTCGAAGGGTTTTTCTTGTAAGGCTTCGGGTTTTTATTTTAATGCTCTTCAACTTTTGTACTCCCCTTTATTATAGTAAAATCTTATTTTGCACGTGGTTTTTTTTCATCTCTTGAGGAGTTTTTCTATATAAAATATGCGTGTTTGATCTTTTTATTCACTTTATTCGTTATTTAATCGAGTTTATCCCCTACAAGAAGTTCACCAATGATAACTTAACTAAGAGAAAGGAGTGATAAGGGATCAATAAGGAGTAGAATAAAATAACAAGATTTAGATCTTAAATGCTTTCAAATTTAACTACTATTATGAAATTTTTTTAGAGGTGTGTAGATTATTTTTTATGTATAATTTTATGTATATTTATAAATTCCTTAAAAACAAAGATCGTTGTAGTTTTCAAAAATAAATAAATAAGAGAGATATAGCAATTAGTTTGATTTAGCCATATTTTAGATTTTTATTTTTTGAAATCAAACTAATTTGAATATAATAAAGATAATAAAATAAATTTGCTTTATTGATCTAAATTTTTTTAAGTTTGTTATAAAATAAAGAGAGATGGAGAGAATAAAGAACAAATAAAATATGAAAGCAATAGAGAATGTATTTTATTGATCAAAATGGGTGATTACAATGCTTCATCAGAGTTTCTATTTATAAGTATAAGAAGTATAAAAGAAGTAGAGATCTAATTCTAATAACAATTAGAATTTAAAGTACATTAAAACTTTTTCTTGATCACGATGGATATCCACTTAATAAGATATTCATAACACTTCCCCTTGAATGTCTATTGGTAGATAATGTGCCTTATTAAAACCTTATTAGGAAAAACCCTGTGGGATAAAAACCTAATGAAGGAAAAAGAGACACAATCTATAATACGCATAATATGATGCCTCAATAAAAACCTTACTAGGAAAACCTAATGGGACAAAATCTCGGTTAAGGGAAAAAGAGTGCAAGCGTATTTACTCCCTTCATGAAAGCATCACATATTTTCTCTTATGCTACGTATTCAATCTTGAATACTAGTTTTTCAAATGACTATTTGAATTTATTTGATAAGCATTTATATTATCATTCTTTTAAAATTCATGAGTGAGGGAAATTTGGGGGAAATATATTTTGATCTCTTCAGGAGATTCAAAAATAATCATAACAAATTTTAATCATGATTCTTTCTAAAAACACAAATATGTATTTTGGATAATTTTATAATCCTCCTTCAACTACTATTCACTAAGTCAAATTTACCACATATGTTCAAATTATTTCAATTCATATAAATGAACAATTTCTCAAGAATTTCAATATGTTTTTAGCATCCTAAATCCTTCAAGGATTTTAATATAAAATTTACTATATAGTGATTCATAAAAGGTTGTAACAATAACAATTAGACGCAAGTTAAATCTTTTATGAATTATCAATTTAATAATATATCTAAAGGTTATTGCATCCACCACAAAAGAATATTATATCTTTTCATAATCAATGCCAAGACTTAGCGAAAAACTTCATATTTTTATTCTGCTTTTGTAAAACTACTTCAATTGCACCCTCACTGGCTTTATACCTTTAGATATTTAGACTAATGGTCTAAAAACTCCACGAATTTAATTGTACTTGAGTTGTGTCTTTCTATTTTGATCAATTTATTCCATATCTATATTTTTCAATAGATTTATTCAAGATCTTCCTTTTATTTCATTATTTCAATAATAATATTGCATGTAAAATCATTGTCGACCACTTTTATTATTCAGTTCTACATTTTCTCGAATTGACATAACTTATCGAGATCTCTTATTTTCATTACTTTAAAATTTATTTTCAGGTACCTAAATCTCTTCTGGAGTTTTACTTATTAGTTATGTCTTGAGTCTCTTCTGGAGCACCCGCCTCCACTAAGTGACCATCTAGAAGAATTTTCATCTTTAAAACTGATCAATCTATTATTTATTCTAATTGATTGCTCTATTGAGACTTTGATTCAAATTAAAATATTAGATGGTATATAACACTTGGTTATTCTCATTACATCTAACAGTTAACTTGTAATGAGTTATCCTTATTGAACTTTTGGTTCAAATTACTCTCCCCTAACTCATTACAAGTTATTATTTCTCTCCCCCTAATGTCGGGAAAACTATCGAATCAAAATTGTAATCACAAATCATGTCATAATTGAATCTCGAATACATTCAAAACATCTAATAATATAAAAAAAACTTGTAATTAATATATATTCTCGAATTTCTTTGAGGATTCACTCATCTTTGTGCATTGTGGTGGAGTAATTGGAACATATACGCACATAAAAAAATTCAAAGATGAGAAATATTTAGCTATTGATCAAAAACCAATTGTAATGGGGAGTATTTATAACTTATTGGCTTGATGCGTACAACACGTAAATCAATATAATCTCATGTTGAAATAGGAAGTTTAGTTCTCATAAGTAATGGTTTAGACATTAATCAGAGGTGTTCAATCAATAATTTCTCTATACCATTATGCGCAAATTTTAACAAAATTTTTTCAAACTCAATCAATAAAAGATTAACATATAAATTCATCAATATTAGCAAGATAAATTGTCTTAATTGCATGATCTGAAATTATTTATTTAAACATGCAATCTTGCAAATGACAGGTTGCAAATTGATAACACATATGTGATTATTTTGTAGATGCATCTACCAAAATTATATAATATCAAAACCATCCACATGTTGGATGAATGAGCCCATATTTGTTTCAGAAATGCAAGACATTAAATCTCAACTTTAGCTAATGAGTTTCTAATAATCAGATTTCATTGAAAACAAGCAACATATGAGAATTCTTTTAAATTAAAGAATCTTATAGTTCTTTAATGGATGTCCATATGAATTCTTGATTAATTTTCGTATCATATATGATCCAGGATGGTCTAACTAGTCACGTTAAGTAGTAAATGCATTTCTATCAGTAAACTTCTGGTTTACTTTAACACGTGCTTTAATTGTACTAAATTGTTACAAATTAATAATTTTACTATCATTCCTTTTACTTTATATCTGTATATAAGTGCTATTGTGACATTTACTACTAGAAATGTCTAAATCAATGTGAATATTATAATGTCACTAAGTCAACAAAATAAATATAATTTCCAAACAATTATATGCAATATTTGCTTCAGGGAATATGCCAAAATCTTCAAATATCTTTTTTTTTTTGCAATTTCATGTGCATCAAACCATAACGAGCTTTAAATAAAATTATCATATTTTATTCCTTATAAGTTGTAACGCCCCAAAGTTTGTGTACTTAATTTTGTAAATTTGTAACACAAGTGTGTATCTGCTTCAGTGGTTAAGTGTTCTGGGTATGTATGAGAGGTCCAAAGTTCAAGCCCTGGCTTTGGAAAATTTTGACATTTTAATGAATAAAGCTTTGCTCTTGTTCAGTAGGCTTAAGTTTGATTGTTAGTAAGTTTACATTAGAATGGGCCTGCTGATCTGGTGGTTAAGTGGAGTGTAAAGGCTATTGGTGGTCTGGAGTTCAAATCCTTGCGCGAGTAAGGGATTTATTTATTTATTTTACTGCTAGTGTCGTGTATGAGTTTGAGTTTTAGTAAAATGCTGAGTGGTGGAGTAGTAGAGAGAATCAGAGGTTATCTGGTTAGTTTTTTAGTTTTCCAAAAAACTATCAGTCTCTTCCACTTACGTATTCTCTGTTTCCCTTTTCAAAATTTCAGTTTTCATACTTTTGCTTCTTCTTACTGTCGGAAACCAAATTGAATATCCCTCACTTTTTGTTTCTCTTTTCTCTTTCAATAGTTGTGGTTCTCTATTTGGTCGCGCGCTTGGTAAGTTTTTCTTTTGGGAAAGCCTTAATATTTTCAGATTAACTGATTAAGTTGGAATTTTTGATTGATCGTTTTGATAGCATCATTGCAAGAGGATTGTGGTTCTCCTCTCGTGGGGTTGTAATCAATCGATTGGTGTGTTGGGGTAAGTACTAAATGCTCATTCTAGGTTATGGTAAGTTTCAGGTTTCATTATAATCGAGCTTTAAGTCGGTTTTTGAGCGTAAATGTGTTCAATTATAGGTGCAGGATTGCTTAGGAGTGCAAGAGCATAAAAAATGATCGAGGTGTGTACCCAAAACGTAAAAAAAGGGTTTGGCGAAAAGCCAAAAAAGCTTTCTGTCGATGTCATACAGACGTGTGGTCGCCCGTGTGGTAGGCCATGTGACAGTACACGGGCGTGTGGTCGTTCATGTGGTAAGTCGTGTGACGGTACACGGGCGTGTGGTTTCCCGTGTGGTAGGCCGTGTGACGGTACACGAGCGCGTGATTGACAAGCCAAGCCATGTGCGCATGACACGACCATGTGATGGCTAGGTGAGGCCGTGTGTGACACACAGGCTCGGCCAATTGGGGTCGTGTGGGCCCACATGGGTAAACCACACGGGCGTGTGAGATTCTGGGTCAAGCCGTGTAATCCACATGGCTAAGGCCAAATTGGGCATGTAGGCCACACGGACGTGTGGGCCCACACGGGCAAACAACATGGGCTTGTGAGCCCATTTTCACTGTTTTGTTGCTAAGGTTGTACGGGTCACCCGAGACGACTGTGAACGTACTGTAGGGTCAGTAAGTTACCTAGACCCCTAATTGTATGACATGACTGAATGACTGTTACACATATATAAGTGATTGAGCATGATAATATTTCACTAAATTGATATTGTATGAACTGTTACTATAGGATCATATGACATAATTGTATGTTGCATTGCATCAGGTTGGGGTTTAATATTGATCGGAAGAAGTGTACTGAAAGGCTTCGGGCCTAACTTACTAGCAGCTCAACTAAAGATCACCGTCTAGTGCCGCATTCGGTACTATTTAGAGTGTAGGGATGAATGGGTTGATTATATTCCCACATGAAGTGTAGGGTTGGACGAAGATAGAGTGTAGAGGCTTGTTGGGTAGGATTTTTGCCACTACTTACTGTTACTGAGATGGGGTAAAGCCCCACTGCTTTCTGTTACTGAGATGAGCTAAGGCCAAATTGATACTGATATTGATACTGAAAGGACTTAGGCCTAGACTGTGATTATTGATTTACTGTCAGTATGTTTGTGTGGGGATTACACACTGAGTTTTTGTAAACTCACCCATTCTGCTTAATCTGTACAGGTAATCCCCAGACTTGACGGATTGGTACAGCGGAGGACTTAACGGTGGCCACACGTATTTAAACCTTTTTGACTTCAACCTTGGGTATTTAATTCTTAATTGTTTTCTAGGTTAATTTTTGGATGTAAATTGTGGACTTTTTGGGACTTTTACTTAATTTGGGTTAATATTTCTTTTTATGGATCTATAACTATTAAGACGTTTAAAAACTCAGTTTTTAAAAAAGTAAAGTTTTTTTCTAAACACGTGATTTATTCAAAACGACTTGTAAGAGCTTTCGCAACGATATGTGTAAAAATGATTAACTAGATAAGTACTGATTTTAAGGTCAACAAGAGATAACAAATGAAATTTATTTTTATCGAAATAACTTAGTTTAGAACGCTATCATGTGGCATCGCTAGATCCAACCATGACGTTTGGGCCATGTTTGGAGTGTTACATAAATAGATCTTTCACAGTCAAATATTTTGCTTCCAACCTCTTAATGGGGATGATGACAAAAGAAGAACACAAAGATTATAAAATAAATATAAATTAATAACTCAATCCTCTTTTTTTCATCCTTTCAAAATAGACATTTATAGCAATAGTGATTCATATGAAATATAATATTTTCCTCATTCACAATTTCAATATAAGATCTATTATAAATATCTTTTAAAACCAATGGATTAACCATCATAAGATATTAATATATTAGCTCTTCTAGAGCTTTTGACTAATTTTGTACTATCAAATATTTGAATAATATTTGTTTGTTTTAGTACCAAATAAGATATATTTTCTATCTATGATGATAGAATTTATTACTACATTCTCATATCCTTTCTTTTAGAATATTAACAGAAACAAAATATTTGGGCATATGCCACATGTGATCGATAATCTTTCATATCACATTGATAACATAAGTTATCTTTATCCTTTGAAGAGTTATCTTAAGAACTCTCATTGTTCTCTTATTTATTACTATGTTCCCACTTTTAATGGTCTATGATTATATCTTTTATTTTCTTTATATTTGCTTTCACTTAAGGGAATGCAATAAATCTAGTAGGATAAACTTCTAAACGCCTCCATTGATTCTTTATTTCATAACCACCATCGCAAAACATGCGTGGATTTTAAATCAAAATATATATATCCATGTTGTCATGATTAGTCTCCAATCGCATCCTCAATTATAACAACAATCATGATCTCTATATTTTCATTTTTCATAATTGTTATGTACTGCTATATTCACTTTAGGGAATGAAAGCAAAACTAGTAGGAATAATTTCATAGTTTTTCATTAGTAACTTATTATTTTGCTTAGCTACTAGAAGGTATGAAATAATTTAAAAATACTGTTAAAGTCATTTTTACAATATTGCTACTGCAGGAGCACATTAGATATTTCAATCATATAGTGTAATGTATTCCTTCGGGGAATATATATAATACAAATACATGAGTATCTCATGTTATTTATATATATGGTTTAAATGTAAAACACATGAATGTTTTATTCAACATATATCTTCTTGATCTAAAAAATAATATTATATTTTACAAAATTTTGCATCACAAGGAGCTAAAATATAAGCTCTTAAAGAGCTTTTTATAGTTTGATGCAATATTAGCTCTTCAAGAACATATAATCATTTTATTATATAACCTTAATGAATACTTAATTTATTTTAAATAAAATTTTATTTATTCATATAAAAATAAAATGAATAGGTATAAATAAAACATATATTAAACGTAACAAATAATAAATTCATGTAAATAATAAATCATTGTGGTTATATAATATATATTTTATATATCACATCACAACAAAATACATAATATTATAATGTCAAATTAAAATAACTTTATAGCCATAAAAGTTTCAACATAAACATTTTCTAACATCCACCTCTTATGACATAATTTCATCTCAAATCTTACAATGATATAAAATTATCATAAATAGGGTGAATATTCCAAAGTTCATGACAAGTAAGTATTTTTACTCACATTCCACAATAATCATATATCTTAATCAAAATCATAATTAAACCAATCAATTCTATTAAAAATAAAAAAATATTTATCTCTATATAAAAATCCTAATAACTAAATGCATGAAGGGTTTTATAAATTCATAGAGATACAGATAGTGAATTATATAAATTGAACTTTTTAATAGAAATCAAATCAAATTTCAAAAGAAGTTGATTAGATTGACTTACGTTATCATGGATGTGAAGTAGTGATTATAAACATCTTTTGTAATGAAGAGAAACAAATCATCCCCAAGCAAATATCAAAAAGCAAACTTTAAGGGCGAATCTTACTTTTCGATTTCATATATATAACAGTATCAAATCTTTCACCATCCTTAAGAACAAAAAGTAAAATAAGTTAACCAAAACAATGATAACGTATAATGAAAGAAGAATGAAAAATAATAATTAGATATGAAATATTAAATAAAGGAAACTTCCTATAAAAACTTTGCATCTTGCCGTCAAAGATATTGAAAATCATGAAGGATAAATTTGACCATCGATAAAAGGAACTATCGCTTTGAACAATATCATGCTGATAACGTGTTATAAAATAAAGAGAGGTGGAGAGAATAAAGAATAAAGAAAATATGAAAGCAATAGAGAATGTACTTTATTAATCAAAAAGGGTGATTACAATGTTCCATCAGAGTCTCTATTTATAGGCATAAGAAGTATAAAAGAAGTAGAGATCTAATTCTAATAATTATTAAAATTTAAATTACATTAAAACTTTATCTTAATCATAATGTACATTCACTTAATAAGATATTCATAAAAAAATTATACTTTTTACGCCATTTTAAGTTTTTTCACTAATTTCAAAATATTAAAATTAAAAACATAATTTAAATAATTATAATTTTCGGGATGAAATATAATTTAATAATAATAAATAAAGCAAAATCCACACATTAGCAAGAAGAAAAAGAAATTGAAAGGGTTATAGTTGTGTGAAAGAAAGTGAGGAAAGGAGACAACAAAGCTAAGACATCAAATCAAACACCTTTCCACACTTTCTCCTTGATTCTGTTACTTAGTCGTGAGAAAGAAGGAAGAAAAGATAAAACACTTTGATGGGGACACCCCCCAATATTTTAATTAATATAATACACCACTTTTTTGCCTTTTCCTTTTTCTTTTAAAGCCATGTTTGGTTGGATACATGCATGGATGGTTCTCTCCGTTCTCTATTGAGATATTAAAAATTACTCAGATTACAACATCCTTAATACTATATCTCCCATCCAAACATTACTCAAGAGAGAATTTTTGTTCCTTATATTAGAAGTCATATTATATTTTATCCCTTTATTCAAAAAATACGTAAACTAGAATTGTCTTTTCTATTAAAAGTTCTATCTATTTGTACTATAAAAACTAGCGCGGTTGACAGAATAATCAAATAGTGACATGTAACATGCAACATGTATCTCATGCTGTCATACATGGACTAATTTTTAATAACAGAAATGAATAAATTTTTTAACAGAATGACCAATTTACTTTTTGATGGATTAATTTACTCAGTTTTTTGAATAAAGAGAATAAAATATAATTTAACATTTAATACAAAGACCTCCATAATATTTTTTTCTCTTTCATAAATATCAAATAATATATATAGTTAAGAATGAAAGACATCATATTAAAATAAACAATACTTATATTATATTGTCAAATAAAACGACTTATTTTGAATTTGGAATTCAAATCATGTCCTTAATAAAAAAGAACCAATGCTATACCCAAACATAAGTTGAGAGGGAAAAGGACTAATTTTTGGAGCCATTTTAACTTTGATATTCCAAAGTGATGATATGATGAATAGTATGTTTGTGGTGGTGGGTGTGGGGTTATTCTCCTCCTCCCATCACTTTCAACCTTTTTACAATTTAATCGATTTCAACCCACCCCACCTTTTTCCTTCTCTAACTTCTTTACCTATAACAACAATATTTCATCACTCCTCTTTTAAAAAAAAAATCTATTCAAAAATCGAATATTTAGGCCTCTCATTCTTCAATTGTGATTGGGCATGGTGAGTGACACCAATCTTTTTTTCCTTTTTCTTTTTGATACATAATTATACCTTTCCAAAGGGGAGAAAAAGTAATAATACATTTGTAAAAGAATTAGTTTTGATATTTAAAAAGATGGACAACTTTGTTTCTTTATAACAAACTAGCATTAGATCCCCTCTTACGCTGGGTTTTTTTTTCTTTTTTAAATTAAATTTTATTAAATAATATTATCAACTTCTTTATTTTTAAAATGCAGTAATATTAATATATATTTATTATTTTAAAATCAAATTTATTAAGATTTTGGGTACAGATTAATTTAAATTAATCCAATTCTTCATTTCCAAACAAATCATGTTTAAAACCCAAATCATATTCCGGGTAAACATATAGATTAATTCAAATGCAGCATAAATAAAATCAATTAACATATAAGCATATTTTTAAAAAGAAAAGACATAAAAGCATGTTAAATATACCTAAAACATATGGATACCTAACTGCTTTCTATTTTTATTTTCCTTTTTTTTGCAAATTTCCTTCCCCCTCTCTCATTTTCATTTATTTCTTCGGTAAATTAATTTTTAGTCCTTGAACTTGGTAATTTTTATCACTTAATGCCTAACTTTTTTTGGTTCACATTACTTTCGAAATTTGGCAACTTTTTCTAATTTGATCATTAAACTTGAATTCCGTTAGAGTGTTTGGATGAATTATATTAAATTTTTTGAAATTTTAAAATTCTAGCATTTTAGATTTCATTATTTTTTTTTTGGTGAAATAAAGCAAATACTAATCTAAATTACAAAAAGTTATTCTGAAGAGGACTAAAACCCCTCAACATGTCTAATTCAATGAAAGCTAAAATCTCCCTTGGAAGTGAATCAAAAATTTTCAAGTCTTCTTTATTGGCGAAAGCCAACTTTTCTAAACAATATGCAATTTGGTTATGTTCTCTAGGGATGTAGCGCAAGATTTACTATCCTTCTTGAGACAAAATGTGTTCTATCTGTCTAATCAATGTTGAATACAAAGTATTCGATACGCTTCCTTGTATGCTTTCACAACTTTTAAGCTATCAAATTGGATTATCACCTTATCATGACCACGACGTCGAATAAGCTTAAAACCTTTCAAGATTCCCAAAGTTCCGCATCAAAAATTGAACCTAACATTTATAAGTGCTTTGTTTGGATAAATAATTGGTTTAGGAAAAAGTAAGCTATTGAAATTTTACAAATTAAAAAATAATTATAAAAGAAAAATAATTAGATTATAAATAAATAATATAAAAAAATTCTATATGAATATCATTATATTTGTAAAAATCTATAAATAGTGTTAATAAAATAATATATATATTATAGAATTAACTAAAAATAATTTTTAAAGTTTAAGTTTTTTATCTTATGTGTTAAATTAAATAAAATTATCAGTAATTTTAAAAAACCACCTCTTTTAGGTGAAATTTGGAAACAAAAATTGAGCTAATAAAATCTATTATTGAAATGACTATTAAATTTAGAAATTCTCGAATGTATTTATCCAAAGAAATATATTCTTTTTTAGAATTTTGAAAACCCACCCAAACAAACTCTTAAGGAATGATGATGTGATATTTTTATATTGTTTTATATCATCACCTATTTTTTTACTTTGAAAATATATATAATTTTTATTTTTTAGATTATATATATTTAAAATGTTAAGCGATGACATAACACAATTCCAAAGTTTTACGTCATCGCCCTTTAATAGAATCTAAGTTAAGGATCAAATCGAAAAAAAATTCAAGTACCGAGACAAATGTGGACAAAAGAGTTAAAGAACCAAATTGAAAAAATTATTAAATTCAAGGACTATATATTGCTTTATCCCTTTCCTACCTGTTTCCTTTTTTTTTTCTATCTTTAAAGTGCTCTTCATTTTTACCTATTCACCAAATGAAAAAAAAGAAAAAAAAAAAGACAGTTGTCAATGTTTGAGGAATATACATCTACAGTGCTCATTATGTTTGCTCTTTTAATATGTGTAATAGATGTTTGGTACTTAAAAAAAAAAATATTGTTTGTAACTTTTGCTTCTTCTTTTTTAAGTTGTTAAGCATGTTTAGTATTAAAAGCTTTTAGTAAAAAATTGGAAAAAAAAATATTATGGAAAAAGTGTACTTTTTGAATTTATGGAGAAGGTGTATTTAATTTTATTTTCAGTGAAAAGTTTAATTGGGTTCTCCTGTTAATGAAAGTCGTCATTGATTGATTTGGCCATTACCAGATATTGTGACATAGTTGACGGAAGTAATAAGAAGCTGTCACATGACATGCTATGTGGAATAATGTTGGCATGACATTCCACATAAAATAAATTTTAAAAAATATTAAAAAAATTAATTAAAAATTTTAAATATATATTTTTAGAATGAAACTAGATAAATGGTCATTCAAATTCATTTGAATCTACACATGCATATGATCAAGTTCATCCTAAATGAAATTGAAAATAATAAAATATTTTTTAAAAATTATAAAATTTATTAAAAATTATAAATAATTAAAACAATTATAAAATATAACTAATTGTTGAAAATTAAAAATATTTCAAAATATATATAATAATTAATAATATAAAAACTCTAAAATTCTAAAAATACATATGAGTACAAGTCAAAACAATATATCAAAATAGTGAAAATTTTGATCTAAATTATTTTCTAAATATATATCATAGCATATATTTATTCTTCTACCAATTTTATTTGTAAAACTTTTCATAAAACTAGATAGAAGGGGCAGGCAATAGAGATGTTCATAGGTCGGGTTTAGATCGGGCCTATGTGTGATATTAACATACTTTATATTTGTCCAAGTCAAGTCCAACATGAAATATGACCTAAAATTTTGCCCAAACCTGTTCATGTTTGTAAATGGCTAACCCAAGCCCATTTTAAGGCAACTCATATCATTTTAAAAAATTTTAAAAAATATATATGTATATTATTTTTAATTTAATATTTAATAAGCTTATATATTTTTTATTTTTTAAAATTTTATATATAGTCACCTTAATAACTTTTAAAGTTTAAATCATAATAGTAGTATTATATTATACTATAGATTTAATTTTTTATGTATTATAAATTATATAATATATAAAAATAACATCACATAAAGCATTTGTAACAACCTATTTTTCAGTGGTGTCGAAAATGGTGGTTTCGGAATCCCATTTCCAAAATCAAGTCCGTAAATATTATTATTTTAATACATACGAGGTTAGTATAAAGCTTAATTAAATATTGGTCCCTTAACTTTGTCAAATGAATAGTTAATTAAGGTATAAAGACTGAATTATAAAAACGATAAAAGTTAATCACTATGAATTTTTATTCAATTGAAAGACCAATCGAGTAAATAGACCATTAGATTATGGCCAAACAGTGGTGGATAATTATTGGAATCGACCAATTTTGATTAAGCATGGTTAATGTTAGTTTAATTAAGCTTTTAATTAATTAATTATAATTAATTTAGTTTAATTAAAGTATAAAAGAAAACAAAGTGATTATCATCTTTATTTTCTCCTTCTTCTTCACTGTATACACACCAAAGAAAACCTAAAGGAAGACATTTAAGCTTCAAGACATTCGGCTCTTTACTAATTTGTAAGTTTAAGTTTGTTTCTTGTAAATTTTATGTTTTTGAGGTTTTCAAAGATTGATTTAGTTAGCCCGTGTATCAATTTATAAAATTATTAAAATTTTCATTTTTGAATACTTGATGATATTGGTGTTATTTTGTTAGATTTTAAGCTTGGAAATGAAAAATGACTAGTTTGTAAAGTTTAATTGTTAGTTTTTGAATATAGAGACTAAAATGTATAAATTTTGAAATTGATGCTAAATTTTGTAACTATAGATAATAGAGGGCTGTATAATGATGAAATTGAGATCGATTTTGAAATCGAAGCTCAAATTTTAAAGTTATGACAATTTTGATTTGAGGGACTAAATTGAATAAAATGCAAAACTTTAGAAAACATTTGAAAAGTGAAATTGAACTAAAATATGTTTAAAATAGGATGTATAAGACGTTTGGAATTGATAAATCAAATTGAATCATTATATAAATCAAGTTTTCAACCAAATCGAAGATAATCGAGGTAAAGGCAAAATAGCAAATTAGTCCTCAACGTTTCATTTGTTGCTATTTTTGCCAGGTAAGTTCATATGAAACTTACTATATTATTTGTATTATGTTTGAATCATATTATAATATTAGTTTAGGTTAATTGTAATTTGATAATGTTGGCCTCTAAAGGACTAAATAGTAAAATTTAGAAATTTTGGTTATTATGAATAGATGCAATGTATTGATTGGATGTGAAATTGTTATATGACTGAATAATATGTATATGATGATGTTATAAAGTTTGAAATGATATGAAAACGGAAACAGTGCCCGTATGAACTTAGTAAACGATTAGGATATGAATGACATGCCATTAGGGTCCAAACGGAAAAAAGGAAATGGTACAATCGAAAAAGGGAAAGGGTGTTTGATTAAGGACTAATACAATAACATGAGATCTAGCATGTGTTTTGAATTCTCTGAAGCTAGTGTTAGCAATCGAACTGAGCTCGTGAGAGCAACCCTAGTTTGAAGCTAGTGTTAGCAACCCAAATATGTCAGCTTGTGTGAGCAAATTAGTCTCATGCATCCGAGTTCAATTTACAAGGGTTATCCAGGTGAAAATAGAAATGAAAAAGATATTAAATGGTAAATAAATGATCACAGAGAATATGTGTGAATGGAATTTTACATGTTTGCAAATGTAAATATGATTGGGATTGTTTATGCTATATGATAGATTATTATATATATATATCCATAAGATTGTGTTATAAGTTCATATCTTGTAAATGAACTAACCAGGAAAAGTATTTGTTGATGTGCATATGAGAATATTAGGATCCTAAAGATTGCCATGCTTATTTTTGATATGTTTAGTTGTTTAATTGTTGAAGTATCAAGGTAAGTTGAGTACATTTCATATGGACTTACTAAGTATTCGTTATGCCTATTAGTTGTTTTCCCTCGTTCCTGTAGATTGTTGATTTATGGAACGTGTTGAACGGATCGCCTCAAAGCTCATACTATCCAGCTTTAACTCGTCTTTTGATCATTTTAAGTTGGTTTGTGGCATGTACATAAGTGTTTCTATATGTTAACTTAGTTTAACCTTATTTAATTCTTGATTTTGGGAAGGCTAGTGCTCATTTGTATATGTGCTTGATATGGTAAATTGTTTTGATTTTGAATGGCTCTCAAAGGGTATGTTTGAACTTGAAACAGTAGGGGTGAAATGATGGTATTTAATAGTCAAATATATGATTGACTTAGTTGAAATTGTATATGTAGAATTGGAATATGTTGAATGGTTTGTTTTGTTGCCAAATTTTTGGCATATTAGGTTGAATAATGCAAATTGATTGAAATATAATTATTTAGGCATGTTTTTGGATTAGTTTGGTGCAGGTATAAATGTACACTTATGCAAACTTAACAAGAGGTATCGATACCATGGGGTTGGGTATCGATACTTCAGAAATTTTCTTTAATTTTTAAAACATCGAATCTCAAAACTATATCGATATCATCATAAAGTATCGATACATTATGTAGAGTATCAATACTTTAGAAAAAGTATCAATACCATCATCTTCTAGCTCGTGTAACACACCTTACCTGGCCCGATGGTTGGATCTGAGTATGGTATGCCATAACTTAAACTTATACGAATTTAACAAAGGTATTTGAAATTTATATAAAACTTAAGATGTTGGCGTAATCTTCAATACGATAATGACAAAACAATCAAATTATGTATACACCAAGAAAATAGCATTCTAACAAAACTATAATACCCCTAACCCATATCTGACACCAGAATAGGGTTACAAGGAATTACTGAATAACACATCCCATTCACATACATTTATACATTCATTATCAAAAACCATTCACAAAAAGTTCACATTGTCCCTTATAAGGTTCTACGAGACCTTAAAACATGTTTAAAAGTGGTTCGGGACTAAACTGATAACATTAACGAACTTTAAGAAACTTAGAAATTTTCTTTAATTATAGGGTCACACGCCTGTGTGAACAGTCAGTGTGCCTCACACGGTTACCAGACACACCCATGTCATAAATTGTGTGAAAATAGGACATACATACTAACTTGCACCACACGGCCGGAGACACGCCCGTGTGCCTTGGCCGTGGGAAAACTAGAAGGGTTACTGAATTGGGGTCACACGGCCAACCACACGCCTGTGTGTCTAGCCCGTGCTCAAGACTGACTTAAATTCGTAGGGCTACCCCAAGGGACACACAACCTTATAACATAGCTGTGTGTCGCACACGGTCGAGACACACGCTCGTGTCTTTGCCCGTATGGACAAAAATAGGCCATTTGAAAAGCCAATTTGCCACCCTACAATCATGCATATCAATCAAGCTATTTGGTACCATTTCAAGTCATTTATAAGCAACTAAAACCCACCAAAACATACACATAACATACCATATATAATCAACCATTTCAACTAATCATTTACAACCCACCAATTCATGAAGCATTATATACATCACATATAACACTTACCAAGCACTTAATTCAAGCCAACTTAAATGGTTATACATGCTACATTTACAAGCCAAATCTCATGGTTGATATCAAGACTCAAAACATACCAAAATAACATTAGCCTATACATGTCATATACCATATATACAAGCTTCAAAAGTACCAACAAATGATCGATAGTGTGACGATGCTCCTAACGATCCCCAAGTCCAAGCTAGCTTTGATTATCTATAAAACATAGACAAATAACACACAGTAAGCTTCATAGCTTAGTAAGTTCATAGTTAAGCAATTCAATTCATCAAATAAATATAATTCAATCTTATACACATTACCAAAACAACATCTCATTAACACAAACCTTCCTATCATGTCTCAAAACATGATTCATTAACATCTCATTGATCTTTCTCAATGCAATGCTCAAATAGGTTCCGTACGTACCTGTACCACCTCGTACTAATCTCTTCTTAAACAAGTCATTCTTTAATTCGTTGAACCATTAGGGATAGAAATCGGTCACTCACAAATCACAAAAGATAAGTACCTATACCATGGCCCATAGCCAAATCAAGGTAACTTATCTCGGAGTACCTATACCATGGCCTGTAGCCAAATCAAGGTAACTCCTCTCAAAATACCTATATCATGGCCCGTAGCCAAATCAATGTATTATTCGCACCCTAAGTGCCGATATCATGGCCTGAAGCTAATGCATTAACTTAATGACATTACATTATCATCATCACTATACTTAAAGTTTAACCGAGAAGTTTCACTTTTCGATTTCATCGTTGAACACTTTTGTATAGTCTTATTCACAATTCAAACATTATCTGCAATCTCATAAACATATTTTATGCAATATCAAAGCATATAACATTCATTTATAATGAAATGAACAACTACGAACTTACCTCGGGTATGAAAACGACAAAATGAATCAAACCCACGATCTAATTCTAGATTCCTCTTTTCTTGATCTATATATATTCAAAATTAACTTATTTAATCACCTATTCTTTCACTTTCATCCAAAAACACATATTTAAGCCAATTTGCACTTTGGCCCTTAACTTTTACATTTATTACAAATTAGTCCCTATTTCACAAAAATACAAAATTCACAAAATTCAATATAGCCCATGCTTAGCTGAATTCTCTATATCTCCCTAGCAGCCCTTATTTTTCATTTATTTCACATTTCAACCCCTCAATTTACACTTTTCTTAGTTTAATCCCTAATATTCATTTTTACTCAAAATCACTTTACAAAACATGTATATTCAACACCAAACTTTCATAATTCACCATCAAACATCCAAAAACACATGAATTCATCAATGGTAAATTTCAAAATCATCAACACTTTCAAAAATTGAGGCATGGGCTAGTTAGAACACGAAACAAAGGTTACAAAAACATAAAAATCATCAAAAACAGATCAAAACACATACCTAATTGAATCAATTTGCCTTAGCCGAATGAAAAACCTATTTTCTCTTCTTGTTCTTCAATTTTCGGTGCATAGAGATGGAAAATAATGTTTTAATTCACTTTGTTTTATTAATATTAACATGATTTAACAAATACCAATATTAACCTTTAATAAACCATTATAAAAACATCTAATATAAGGCCATTTATGTCCATCTCTACTATCAATGGTCTAATTACAACATAAAGACCTTTCATATAATAAGCCATAGTATTTATGCACTTTTAACTTATAGCATGCAACTTTTGCATTTTACACGATTTAGTTCTTTTCTCAAATTAACCACTTAAACAATAAAATTAGCTTACGAAATTTTCACACATACATACTCACATGCTATAAACACCAAAAATAATATTAAAATACTTTTTTGACTTGGATTTGTGGTCCCAAAACCATTGTTTCAACTAAGGTCTAAGCCTGGCTGTTACAACTCTCCCCCCTTAAGGATTTTCGTTCCCGAAAATCTTACCAGCAAATAGTTTTGGGTATTGTTCCCTTATAGCATCCTTGGGCTCCCACGTAGCTTCTTCAACCCCATGTCAATGCCATAAGACTTTCACTAATGAAATTTTCTTATTTCTCAATTGTTTAACCTCACGAGCTAAAATTCGGATCGGTTCTTCACTGTACGATAAATCTAGTTGAATTTCAACCTCAGTCGGGGAAATGACATGCGAGAAATCTGATCTGTATCATCGAAGCATCGATACATGAAATACATTATGAATATTTTCTAGCTCAGATGGTAATAATAATCTGTAAGCAACCGGTCCAATACGCTCGATAATCTCATACGGCCCAATGAATCTCGGACTTGCCTTTTCTGCTAAAACGAAGTATTTGCTTCCACGGAGATACTTTTAAAAACACTTTATCCCTAATCTGAAATTCAATTTCTTTTCTTTTCAAGTCTGTATATGATTTCTATCGATCCGATGCTACTTTCATACTTTCACGAATCACTTTCACTTTTCTTCTATTTCTCTAATCAGATTGACCCCGTGAATCTTATTCTCGCTTAGCTCAGTCCAATACAAAGGTGTTCGACATTTGCTACCGTACAATGCTTCGTAAGTTGCCATTTTTATACTCATTTGAAAGCTATTATTATACGCAAATTCAATCGAAGGCAAGTATCGTTCCCATGTACCTTTAAACTCAAGAATGCAACATTTCAACATATCCTCGAGTATCTGAATAATCTGCTCAATTTGACCATCCGTCTACGGGTGAAAAGCGGTACTAAAATGTAGTTTCATACCTAATGCATCATGCAAGTTCTTCCAAAACCACGATGTGAACCTCGAATCTCTATCCGAAATAATAGAAATAGGTACTCCGTGTAATTTCACTATCTGATATATGTATAACTCAGCAAGCTTATCAAGTGAATAGTTAGTGCGTTCCGGAATAAAATGAGCCGATTTAGTCAGTCTAACATCAACCACCCATATCGCATCTTTCTTACTCGGAGATAGGGGCAATCCTGACACAAAATCCATAGTCACTCTATCCCATTTCCACTCAGGAATCATAATTGCTGAAGCAACCCAGACGGTACTTGATGCTCAGCTTTAACTTGTTGATAGATTAAACATTTCGAAACGAATTCAAAGATATCACGCTTCATCCAGGCTACCAATAAAGCTATTTCAAATCGTTATACATTTTCGTACTTCCCTGATGTACAGATAAACGACTGCTATGTGCTTCGTTCAAAATTATCCAAATCAACTCTAAACTTCTCAAAACACATATTCAGCCTTTGAATCTTAAACAATCATCAACATTAACTCGAAACTCTATATTAGAATTCAAATCACTTTGAGCCCGTTTTACTAACAATTCATTATCAATTTTCTGAGCTTCACAAATCTGTTGTATAAATAATGGTCTTGTTTTCAATTCAGCTACAATCAAGCCATCATCAGATAGAGTCAACTGAGTATTCATTGAACGTAAAGCAAACAAAGATTTTCGGCTGAAAGCATCAGCAACAACATTGGCTTTTCCCGAATGGTAGTCAATCACCAGCTCGTAATCCTTTAACAACTCTAACCATCTTCGCTATCGTAGATTCAAATCTTTCTGAGTCATCAAATATTTTAAGCCTTTGTGATCAGAATAAATGTGACATTTCTCACCGAACAGGTAGTGGCGCCAAATCTTCAACGTAAACACAATAGCTGCCAATTCTTGATCGTGTGTCGGATAGTTCTTTTCACGTGGCTTCAATTGTCTCGAGGCATAAGCTATGAATTTGCCTTCCTGCATCAAAACACAGCCCAGACCATTCAACAATGCATCACTATAAATGACAAATTCTTTACCTGACTCTAGTTGAACTAGCTCTAGAGCTTCGGTCAACAAAACTTTCAACTGATCAAAACTTTTCTGGCACTTTTCTATCCACTCGAACTTAACATCTTTCTGAAGTAGTCTCACCATCAGGGTTGCAATCATAGAGAAACCCTTTACGAACCGTCTGTAATAACCAGTGAGTCCCAGAAAACTTCGGACTTCAGATACATTTCTTGAGGGCTTCCAATCCATAATCATAGAAATCTTGCTCGGATCAACTCGGATACCCGATGCTGACATAATATGTCTCAAAAAACCAACTTCACGCAACCAAAATTCACATTTACTAAATTTTGCAAACAACTGCTTATCACGTAAACTCTGTAGCACTATTCTCAGATGTTCAGCATGCTCGGATTCATCACGAGAGTAAATGAATATGTCATTTATAAACACAACCAAAAATCGATCTAAATACTGTCTAAAGATTCGATTCATTAAGTCCATAAAAACAACAGGTGCATTCGTTAGTCCGAAAGGCAAAACTAAAAACTTATAATATCTGTACCTCGTTTGAAAAGTAGTTTTCAGCATATCAGAGTCTTTAACTCTCAACTGATAGTAACCTGATCTCAAATCTATCTTTGAAAACATTGTAGGCCCTTTCAACTGATCAAACAAATCATCAATTCATAGTAGTGGATATTTGTTCTTGATCGTCACTTTATTGAGCTGTCAATAATCGATGCACATTCTCATAGTTTTGTCTTTCTTTTTCACAAACAAAACCTATGCACCCTCGGTCGTGTGAAGCCTCTATCTCTTAAATCTTTCAACTGAGCTTTCAACTCTTTTAATTCAGTCGGTGCCATCCTATACAGAGCTATCAATATCAAAGTTATTTTAGGTACTAACTCAATACCAAATTTAACTTTTCGGATCTGTGGTAAACCCAATAACTCTTCAGGAAATACATTTGGATACTCATACAAAACTGGCACTAATTCAATCTTCTTTTTAGTTACTTTCGTATCAAACACATAAGTAAAATAAGCTTCGCAACCCTTTCTCACATATTTCTGAGCTAACATCAATAAAATCATTACCGACAATCCATTCAAATCATCTGACTTAATTTGAATAATCTCGTTATTCTGACATCTCAAATCAATTGCCTTTCGTTTACAATTTACAACAACATCATGCAACGTTAGCCAATCCATACCCAGGATTATACCAAACTCATCAAATGGTAACAACATCAAATCGGTCGGAAAGTAATTATCTCGAATCATCATTGGACAGTTCTTACACACTTTATCAACCAACACACACTTGCCTAAGGGGTTCCATACTCTAATTACAAATTCAGTAGACTCTACAAGCAAAGTCTTACTGAATAGTAAATTTACACATATATACGAATAAGTTGATCCTAGATCTATCAATGCAATAATTTTAGTATCATAGAGAGTAAAAGTACCAGTTATAACATCTGGAGATGATGTTTTTTCGCGAGCGTGAATAGCATAAGCTTGGGCAGGTGCTTTAGCATCAGATCTCACAGTAGTATCTCGTGTCACACCTCTACCACCACTCACATTTCCCGTGTTTCTGGGTGGTCTACCTCTAGCTACAGTGTTACTCAGCCTCATGTTCTAAACCTCCTCTTTTTCCATCAACTCTAGACAGTCTCACATAAAATGATCCAATGATCCACATTTGTACCAAGATTTATTTCTTTTGTTCCAACATTCTCCAAAATGTCGTCGTTCACAGTGCTGACATTCAGATTTATTGTCTCTCACACTACCAACACTAGCTACTGATGTAGCTTGAGTTTTAGAACCAGAGTGTTGTTTAACACGATCCTTGTTTGAATATCCCATTGAAACATTCAGACGATTATATGAATCTTTGAATTTCTTTGATGAAGACTGATATGACTTATTCATCAATCTTTTTTTGGTGTCTCTAGCCTCTTAATCTGCTTTCCTCTTTTCTTTGCTGAGATCTTTAGCTTTACAAGCTCTTTCAACTAAAACAACAAATTCTTTAATTTTCAGAATTCCAACTAATAGCTTTATATTTTCATTCAACCCATCAACGAATCGCTTACACATAATATCTTCGGTAGAAACATATTCCCGAGCGTATTTACTCAATCATACAAATTCTCTTTCGTACTCGATCACAGTCATTCGACCCTGTTTCAAATCTAGAAACTCTTTACGTTTCTGATTGAGAAATCTTTGACCTATGTACTTCTTTCGAAATTCAGATTGAAAGAACTCCCAGGTGATTCGTTAACTAGGAACCACCGATGTCAACATTTTCCACTAGTGATATGCATTATCTTTGAGTAAAGATACCAAATACTTGATACATTCTTTCGGAGTATAGGATAATTCATTGAATACTCTAATAGTGTTCTCGAGCCAAAACTCAGCTCTCTCAGCATCATCATCAACTGTTGCCCGAAATTTTTTAGCCCCGTGTTTTCGAATCTTATCAATAGGTGGCTTACTTAATCGGATTGGATCTATCACTTGCGGCACAACTGGAACTTGTTGAGGAACAGGTGGGGGTGGAGGTTTTTGAGTAGCTAGATTCATTTGTACGAATTCCGTGAACCACTCAGTCATCATTTAGAAGAAGGCGTGCTTAGCCTCTCCTCCTTGACTACTAGAAATAGGCCTAGAATCGACCGGCACTGCCCCTTGAGTGGGAGCAGGCGCATTGCTTTCCACATCATCAGCTATGAATCGTTCGGGATCCATTTGCTATATAAAAACACATTTCAATAGTTAGGAATCATCACACTATTGCAATTTATATATATGGCATGTATAGCTGGACTCTTACATGCTACGTTAGTCCTAGAATCGACTAACTGTAGCTCTGATACTAATTAAATGTAACACCTCTAAACCATATCTGACACCAGAATAGGGTTATGAGGCATTACTGAATGACACATGCTATTCACATGCATTTATACGTTCATTATCAAAAACCATTCACAAAAAGTTCACATCGTCCCTTATAAGGTTCTACAAGACCTTAAAACATGCTTAAAAGTAGTTCGGGACTAAACCGATAACATTAACAAAATTTAAGAAACTTAAAAAATTTTCTTTAATTACAAGGCCACACACCTGTGTGAACAGGCCGTGTGCCTCACACGGTTACCAGACACACCCGTGTCATAAAGCGTGTGAAAACAGGGCATACATATTGACTTGCACCACACGGTCGAAGACACGCCCGTGTGCCTTGGCTGTGGAAAAACTGGAGGGGTTACTGACTTGGGGTCAAATGGCCAGCCATACGCCCGTGTGTCTAACTCGTGCTCGATACTGACTTAAATTTGTAGGGATATCCCAGGAGACACACGGCTATATAACATAGCCGTATGGACAAAAATAGGCCATTTGAAAAGCCAATTTGCCACCCTACAATCATGCATATGAATCAACCTATTTGGTACCATTTCAAGTCATTTATAAGTAACCAAAACCCACCAAAACATACACAAAACATACACATAACATACCATATATAATCAACCATTTCAACTAATAATTTCCATATTCAAATTATACCAAATCATTATGCCAAAATCATCACAACTTGTATATATATTCCCTATTCACTAATTCATCATAATATCATCTATTTCATAACAAAAAACTCATCATCTCAAACCAAACCAATTCATAAAGCATTATATACATCACATAAAACACTTACCAAACACTTAATTCAAGCCACCTTAAATGGTTATACATGCTACATTTACAAGCCAAATCTCATGGTTAATATCAAGACTCAAAACATACCAAAATAACACTAGCCTATACATGCCATATACCATATATACAAGCTTCAAAAGTACCAACAAATGATCGATAGTGTGATGATGCTCCTGACGATCCCCAAGTCCAAGCTAGCTTTGATTATTTATAAAACATAGACAAATAACACACAGTAAGCTTCATAGCTTAGTAAGTTCGTAGTTAAGCAATTCAATTCATCAAATAAATATAATTCAATCTTATATACATTACCAAAACAACATCTCATTAACACAAACCTTCCTATCATGTCTCAAAACATGATTCATTAACATCTCAGTAATCTTTCTCAACGCAATGCTCAAATAGGTTCTGTACGTACCTGTACCACCTCGTACTAATCTCTTCTCAAACAAGTCATTCTTTTATTAGTTGAACCATTAGGGATATGAATCAGTCACTCATGAATCACAATTGATAATTACCTATACCATGGCCCGTAGCCAAATCAAGGTAACTCCTCTCAAAATACCTATATCATGACCCGTAGCCAAATCAAGGTATTATTCGCACCTGAAGTGCCGATATCATGGCCCGAAGCCAATCCATTAACTTAATGACATTACATTATCATCATCACTATACTTAAAGTTTAACCGAGAAGTTTTACTTATCAATTTCATCTTTGAACACTTCCGTATAGTCTTATTCATAATTCAAACATTATCTGCGATCTAATAAACACATTTTATGCAATATCAAATCATATAACATTCATTTATAATGAAATGAACACCTACGAACTTACCTCGGGTATGAAAACGACGAAATGAATTAATTACTCGATTATCTTGCCTTTCCCCCGATCTAATTCTAGATTCCTCTTTTCTTGATCTATATGTATTCAAAATTAACTCATTTAATCACTATTCTCTCAATTTCATCCAAAAACACATGTTTAAGCCAATTTGTACTTTGGCCCTTAACTTTCACATTCCTTACAAATTAGTCCCTGTTTCATAGATACACAAAATTCACAAAATACAATATAGCCCATGCTTAGTCGAATTCTCTATATATCTCCTTAGCAACCCATATTTTTCATTTATTTCATAGTTCAACCCCTAAAATTACACTTTTCTCAATTTAATCCCTAATATGCATTTTTACTCAAAATCACTTTATAAAACATGTATAATATTCAACACCAATCTTTCATAATTCACCATCAAACATCCAAAAACACATGAATTAATCAATGGAAAATTTCAAAATAATCAACACTTTCAAAAATTGAGGCATGGGCTAGCTAGAACACAAAACAACGATCACAAAAACATAAAAATCATCAAAAATGGTTCAAGACACATACCTAATTGCATCAATTTGCGTTAGCTGAATGAAAAACCTATTTTCTCTTCTTCTTCTTCTTCAGTTTTTAGTGCATGGAGATGGAAAATAATGTTTTAATTCACTTTGTTTTATTAATATTAACATGATTTAACAAATACCAATATTAACCTTCAATAAACCATTATAAAAACATCTAATATAAGGCTATTTATGTCCATCTCCACTATCAATGGTCTAATTACAACATAAGGACCTTTCATTTAATAAGCCATAGTATTTAGGCACTTTTAACTTATAGCATGCAACTTTTGCGTTTTACGCGATTTAGTCATTTACTCAAATTAACCACTTAAATGATAAAATTAGCTTACGAAATTTTCACACATACATACTTACATGCTATAAACACCAAAATAATATTAAAATATTTTTTTGACTCAAATTTGTGGTCTCAAAATCATTATTTTAACTAAGGTCTAAGCCTGGCTATTACAAAAACATTTAGCGGAAGCCTCATGAAACTCGATAAAGTTATTCCTTTTACAAAAGTTTCAATGTACATCATTGGTAGTTAAAACAACGTTCAAACAATTTGGTGTTCATGCCTAAAATTTTATCTCATAAATCATCTTATTGATTCAAAACACTTATATATATGATTGGAGTTGGCAAAAGGTTTCAAAAAACAGAGCTTAACAAAACTTGTAATTAATTACAAGAATTGATACAAAATGTTTTTACACGCCACCTTGGTCACGGAATGCATGACACAAAAAATAACAGAAGGCTCACAATAAACAATGTTTTAGCTTATACCCTTCAAAGTTCTCTTCCTTCAATTAACACTCTTGAGAAGGAAAATATAACTGAGTAAGTTAAAACAAACTTAGTGAGTTCCAAAGACAAAGAAAACACATATAAATCATCCACAACAAATCTAAGGTAATATGAAATCTTTCAAAAGGGTTTAAATAGTAAGATCATAATACCCTGAATGACATAAACCGCATACAAACAAATTCGATGTACAAAATGACCCCTAACCCATATCCATCGTCAAAATAAGGTTACGAAGCATTATTGTAAAAACGTAACTCTAAAACAAATTTTTCATATCTCATCATAAACATGATATAAACATTTCTTATACATGCATATCATCCTTAAACGAGCCCTCGAGTTCCTAGAAACACTTTAGAAATGATTCGGGACTAAATCAGAAACACTTGAAACATGTATGAAAAAGTTAGAAATCTTTAAACTGTAGGGGTCACACGGCTGTGTGACCAAGCCGTGTAACAATCGAAATAGGGACACATGGCCATGTCCCAGCCCGTGTAACTCTCTGAGTTGGGTCACATAGCCAAGCCACACTCCCATGTGTCAGGTCGTGTAACACTCGAAATGGCCTCACACGCTCGTATGCCAAGACGTGTGCTATGCCGTGTAACTGCCTAACTTGAATGCCTTTAAAACCTATAGGGGACACATGTCTGTGTTACATGCCCGTGTGTCACACATGGTTGAGTCACATACCCGTAACTCAGGTCGTGTGGACATGAAATTGGCTAACTTCAGGTCATTTCCATCACAATTACAAGCATGTACCTACAAGCAATTTGTACCCATGACCAAGGCATAAAAAACATACCAAATCATGCATAAAATGACCAATTTAATAGACCATTAACATACAAACAATATTCCATACAAGACACCTCAATCACAATCAATCAAACATACTTACACATATGCATATTTGGTCATATTTTAACCATCTCAAAATATACCATAACTTGACCTATTCCATGTCAATATAAATTTACCAGTTGTACCATAATTATGACCATTAGAACTTCCACGTAAACATAACATTTAGTCACTCAAACGTGTACCATAACTTAGCTATATTCATACACATCAACAAGGCACCAAAAGTACCACGATTACTTCAATCAACATGACATATACATACCAAAATCATCAACTAACATTCCACTAAACATCAACCATAAGTCCTCCTATACATGCCATTATAACCTTGACCAACACATCAAAACTACCAATATAATCGCTGGATAGGATGATAGATCTCCGACGAGCTTTCAAACCGGTCGAGCTTCCGATAATTTGTAAAGTAAGAGAAAGATAACTACGTAAGCAATGAATTCTTAATAAGCTCGTATAAATTTTAAACATAATATTCCATTTCAAATATGAACTTTATATGACAAATATAAGGCTATACCAATGCCACAAATTTATCAAACTATATAACCATGGTAGGATTATAAGACATATTATACAATCATTAACTTTTACATGACTATAAACCACTCCATTCACTTACTTTCTATTCCATTTACTTAGCATAAGCTTAAATAACATTATCAAATCACAAATTAGTGTATTTGTTCATATCATAGGTAAATTCATCCATAGCACAAGTGAATTTCTCATACATAAATACGTCATTTAACTCATCAATCCTTTCATATCATCATATTGCATCTTAATTATAAACTTATCCTTTCATTACCTTTACTTACCCGTTTCATTTGGATAATACAATGCATAAGCATAAACATCAACCATAACCACAATCTTGACATAAGCCTAATCAACATCATCAATACACAAGTTAGTGCATTTATGTATATAACTCTTTTGGGGTCAACCACATGATAAACCATTTGATAAGAAAATACATCTTTTAATTCATACTACCTTTTCATGAACATAAGCCTATTCCATTTGGACACTTACCTTTTCAATGTATATCATTAAGATTAAGCATGATTTAATCCAATCATAAGCTTGGCATAAGTCTAAGCATCATCCACAACACATATTAGTGCATCAACTCATAAATCACTTGAAATAACATAAAGTAAGTCATATAAATCATTTGAATTCATCAATTTCATGAAAATAAACATACTTTCATTGAACATTACCTTTTCATTCCTTTTCATAGATTCATGACATAAGTCATTTGAATACTTACTGATTCCTTCCTTTTCATACCTGTTGAATCAAATGAAATAATATCGAATACTAGGAAAATACTCATGTAACATTCATTATAAAACTATCTTATTCAAACATTCAACTCTTATTCATACTTCTGATACATACCTCACTTGAAATGTGTTACTTGAATAGCAAATGATAGGAAAGTGCCATGGTGTCTTTCAACCATGGTTGTAACAACCCGTTTTTAGTGAAATCAGAACAGTAGTTTTGGGACCACAAATTTGAGATCAAAAAATTTATTTTATTATTATTTTATGGTCTATAACATGATAGAAATACCATATAAATTTTTTTAAGAAACTTTACCGTTTACACGTTCAATTTGATAAAAAGGACTAAATCGCGTAAAGTGCAAAAGTTGAGTTCTAATAGCTAAAGATATTAAATAGATATGGAACTTAAAAGTGGAGGTCCTTATATGATAATTAGCCCATTAATGAGTTAGTGGATTATAATGATTTGGTAATTTTGTAATTTGGAATAATTTTAAAGGTTAATGAGTAAATAGTAAATAAATGATAAATTAAAGGCAATAAAATAAAACTATCATCTTTAGTTATCATCTTCCACTAATATTAAAAGAATAAAGGAATCTATGGGAGACCTAGGTTTGGCCATCCTTTTTTTTTCCAATTAGGTAAGGATTTTAATCCGTTTTTTGTGATTTCTATGTTTCTGGGATCGTTGTAGCTTAATCTAGCTAGCCCGGGGACTAATTTGTAAAACTGTTAAACTATTAGGGATTTACCATTGATTAGCATGTTTGAGATTTGAAGTTTGATGGTAGAAAATAAATGGTTGTTCTTAGATAAATAACTTTTGTAAAGGAATTTTTAGTAAAATTGTTAAATAAGAATTAAATTGAAAAATAGAATATAATGTGGTAAAATTGTGAATTTATGAAACATATAGGCTGCTATTAATATGCATAAAAATCATCTAGGCTTGGGTAAAGATTAAATTGAATGAATTTCATTTTTCGAACTTAGGGACTAAATTGTAAAGGAATTAAAAGTATAAGGGTAGAATGATAATTTTTCTAAAAATATGTGTTGGACTAAATTGAATATGAATTATATTGAATTGAGTTAAACTCATTTGTATAGATTTGGTTAGACCTTGTACGGAGTTAGATCGGGACAAAGAGAAAGTTTTCAATTAATCGCCTTCGTATCTACGTACACTCGTCGAGGTAAGTTCGTGTAATTAAAATGTGTATTTATATGCTTTAATTGAAATATATTTTTGTGAATTGTATAATTGCTATGTATAATTACTGACCGCATATCCGACGACATACGATGACTACCGAGTCTCATTTGAACCTTAAGAATTTGTAGGATACAAATGACATGTCATTAGGGTTACTGATTTCAGCTCGTATGAACTTACCGATTCTTAGCTCACACGAGCTTACCATTATTCAGTTCGGAGAAGCTTACCGTTTACAGCTCATAGGAGCATATCGATTCAAAGCTCATATGGGCATACATGTATAAGAATTGACAGATTACATTTTAGTACACCTCATGTGTACTACCCGCGTATCCAACGATATGCTAAATGGTTCAATGGGCACAATTCTGTTATGAGATTATATGAGTTTGATATGAACTATTACAGATATTTACATGAAATACATGAAAGTGATATTACATGGTATATTGATAAATGAAATGAATAATACATGTATATGAAATGTGATTACTTGTTGAATTCATCCATGTGTATTGGATTTTAACATATGTGTTTAGACTTTTGGCCAAATTGGTTGGGATATGCTATGTTTACTTACCTAAATTGTGGTTAAATGGTAAGTTAAATTATGTGTTATAAAAGCTTACTAAGCTTAAATGTTTACTTTGTGTTATTTTTCGTGTTTTATAGTGATTCAAAAGCTCGTTTGGGTTGGAAGCTTGTTGGAGCTATATCACACTATCCATCGGCTCATTCGGTACTTTTGGTTGGTTATTTTTTGGTTATAATGGCATGTATAGGTTGTTTTGGCTAATGTTAGCCTATATGTATTTTGTTGAGATTAGCCACTTATTTGGCTTGTGTTTTAGCACATTTTGGTTTGTGCATATTTGCCTTATATGGTTGATGTGTGCATTAGTCTATGGTTGTATAGCGAAAGGTAAAATGTTAGCTAAATGTGCATTTTATATATGTGTTTTGGGATGTGATGAATTGATCATGAATTGGTACCTTGATATTAAAGGTTATATATCTAAATATGTTAGTATTTGAAATACATTTTAGAACCAAATGGCATGTTTTGGTAGGTAAGTGACTAGGTTTGAAATGATGCAAATTAGCTTGGTAAACTATGGGTACAAATATGCAGATAAGTTAGTTTTACATTTGGATATATCAAATACATTATTGCACATGTTATAAGCTATCATCTGAGGTGCCTAAAGGCACATTGATTGTATGTGAAGATATTATATGTTTAAAGCTTGATTTTGGCTTGTTTTGGATGTCTAATTATGACTTTTTGATATGCATAATGCTGGTAGTAGGTTGATACCGAATTGGGTGAGAAATATGGCTTCTAAAGTGACTTATTTTCATCTACAAGGGCGTGTGTCTCAGCCATTTCTGACACACAACCAGGTGACACGGCCGTGTGTCCCTTGTATCTTTTAAAGAGTGCAAGTCAGTATGCTCACATGGCCTAGCACATGGGCGTGTGGTTTGGCCATGTGGCACAATTCAGTGAGTTACACGGGTACGAACACGGGCTGGGACACAACCATGTGTCCCTATTTCAAATGTCCACATGGGCGTGTCTCTTGAGCTTGTGAGTCACATGGCCTGGTCACACAGCCGTGTGACCTCTACAGTGTTGAATATTTTAAATGTTTCTGAAAATTGTTTTGAGTTTCTAATTTAGTCCTGATTTGTTTCTAATGCGTATTTTGGGCCTCGAGGGCTCATATAAGGGACAATATGTATGATTTTGATTGGATTTTTGACATGAATGCTATATGATATGAAATGTTTGCATTTTTCATCTGTTTAATTTGTAAACCTTGGTAATGATCCATAACCTTGTTCTAGCGACGGATTAGGGTTAGGGGTGTTACAATGGTCTTATTTATTCTCGTCTTGATGCCATAGTATATTTCAAGCCATATTATATTTCAATCATGGTTTTATTCATATTTCATTGTGTTGCCATAGTGTCTTTCAGCTATGGTCTTATTTCTTTGATTCATGATGCCATAGCCTCTTTTAGCTATGGTCTTACTCGATAGAATCGTGATGCCATAACTTCTTTTAGCCATGGTCTTACTCGATAAAATTGTGATGCCATAATATCTTTTAGCTATGGTCTTACTCGTTTCTATTATGGTACCATAGTGTCTTTCAACAATGGTCTTAATCATTTCCTGCAATCCAAAAAACTCAATTCATATATAAACTATTAGATATTAAATAATTAAAACCACAACTAATTAATTTAATCAAGTTACGAACGTACCTGGCTAAATTGCATCAATGATTAAGTATAGGGGCTATTTGGTAATTTTCTCTTCTCCTCGATTTTTCACTCGTACTTGAACTAAATTAATAATTTCATTCAATTTATTAATTTAGATAAAAAAACCAATTCATTTTATGCAATTTAGTTATTTTTTACATTTTTACAAAATTACCCTCAAGTTTTCATTTTTATTCAATTTAGTCCCTATATCCTAATCATGCAAATAAACCAATTTTATTGAAAATTCATACTAGCCAAATGTTAATAGCATCCATAACAGCCCACATGTGCAACAATTTCATGCCAAGTCCTTGTATTTTTACTATTTCAACAATTTAATCCCTAATCGTTAAATTTATCAAAATCACTTAACAAAATACTTATAAATAACAACTAATACCTCATATTCATCATTTAACATTTAAAATCACAAATATTCATCAATGGCGACATTCAAAATCTTTAACAGTTTCAAAAACGAAGGTACGAGCTAGCTAGACCTAGTTGCAACGATCTCAAAAACATTAAAATTATAAGAAACAGAATTAAATTTACATACCATGCAAAATTTTGAAATTGGCTGAAACCTAGCTTAATATCCATGGGATAATCGGTTTTAAAATGGGAAAGAAGATGACAACTTCATATTTTACTTATGTTTTAATTTTAATTTTATTTAATTTATCAAATTACCATTTTAACCTTGGTTAATAATTAAATAAAACACCAAACCCATGTTCATATTTGTCCACTAATTCCTTAAATGGTTTATTTACTATTTAAGTCCATTTACTTTTATTCATTAATCCATTTCATCATTCAAATCTAACAGTGACCAAATTTTACATCCTTTACAATTTAGTCCTCTTTAATTATTAACTATCTAAAAATTAAAATTTCTCAACAAAAAATTAATACAACCTTAATAACATTTTGTAAAAATTTATAAAAATATTTGCGACTCGGTTTATAGAAACAAGGTCCCGATACCTCATTTTCTAAAACCACTTGACTCTAGGGTCTTACCACTTGAACTTAGTTGTTCTTCCCTTTTACCAAAAATCAATAAATATGTAATGCCTTGATTAATTTATCCCTGTTTTAGTAAATATCTAACACAATTGTGTATCTGCTTCAGTGGTTAAGTGTTCTAAGAGTGTGTGTGAGGTTTGGGGTTCAATTCCCACTTTGGCAATTTTTGTTATTTTGGAACCAAGCCTTACCTTTGTTGAGTGGGCTTATATTAAACTGTTTGTTAATCCATATCAGAATGAGCCTACTGGTTCAAGTGGTAAAGGGGTTAGTGTGTAGAGGTTCTGTGTTCGAATCCTTATGCGAGTGTGGATGTTATATTTTTGCTCGGTTGTCTAAGAGAGTTTCGGTAGAGTTTAAATTCTGAAGTGGTTGAGATTGAGGTGTTAGTGGGAAGTTGGGGGATATCTAATTAGTTTTATTTTTTTCATTTTTATTTTTATTTTTCCCAAAATTCTCTTTATATTTTTGCCATTCTTCTTCCTCCAAACAAAATCTCCATTATTGTTATTTTTGTTTCCTCTATTCTCTATTAGAAATTAAACTCTTCCTTTCGTACTTTGTTCTATCACTAATCCTCACTTTTGGGCGTTGCGAATCTTTGGTTCGTGTATTCGGTAAGTGGGTTTCGTTTGTTCTCTTTTAGCATTATTTTCTGAAGGTTGAACTTTGCTGTGTCTCTTGCATAGGAGAAGTCGGTGAAGCATCAGTTCCTTTTCAACGGTTTAATTTGTGGGACTGAACGGGTGTGTTAGTGGTAAGTTAGGGCATTTACTCAGTTTAGTTTTGTGGGGTTCGTGAATTGACTGTTAAATTCGTTGTTGAGTGCTGTAGTTTTAGGTTTCGGGAGGATCAGGATTTTTTTTGCATAAAAAAGTACCAAGTGTGTACTCGAAATGCAAAAAACGAGGCTTCGACAAAAGTTGAAAAACTATTCTGTCGACATCAAACGGGCATATGGTCGCTTGTATGGTTGGCCGTATGTGAGACACAGCCGTCTAATCAATGAAGGCATGGCCATGTGCAAGACACGACCGTGTGGTAGTGCGAGTGTGACTGTGTGGGCCACACGGGCTAGTCCAAGTTTAGCGTGTGGGTTTGGGCTAGACCGTGTGGGCCATACAAGCAAGGCCAATCTAGGCATGTGGGCCACACAGGCTTTTGGGCCCACACGGGTGTGTGGGCTCATTTTTATAAAATTTTCCCTTAGGTTGCACGGGTCATTCCGATCGATTGTGGGCCTACCGTAGGCTGGTAAGGGCTAACTGAACCCTAGTTTAAATGAACTGGTAATCTGATAATATGCTCTGAGTAGGATTCTATTAAACATGTTTGTCTGATCTGTTATATGTATATCAGATATCTGTATATAAGCATGTTGAACATGTCTAATCTATAAATTCTGTATTTGATTTCTGTAACTATTTTGGAGTGGGATTGGTATATGTGGAGGAAGTGTTCTATATGTCATTATCGCCTATATTCTGGCAACTTGGCTGCATATTATCTTATATATGTCGTAATGGCACGATATGGTGTGTAGGGATGGGTGAGTGTTTTAACCCCACATAGTGTGATAGGATGGTCAGAGTTGGTGTGTAGAGGATGGGGTAAGGATTTTGCATATCTGTTTCTACTATCTGAATCTGAATTTGAATCTGAGACTATATTTGACTGTGTGTACGATTCTATATGTTTCACATGTCTAATTCTATTGAGTTACACACTGAATTTACAAAAACCCATATTTGGTTGTCTGTTCTATTTAGGTAATGCACAGACTAAGGCAGATCAATGCGACGGAAACTCAACGGTGACCACTTAACCGTAAATAGTTTAAACTTGGCAATTTATGGCTTTATTTATGATTTTAGTTTTCATTTGAGAGTTTGTAATTTCTTGGACTCTCTAGACTTTATGTTTTTTTTAACTGTTGATTTTTGGTTTGTTGAAAATCTGCATGCTTTTATAAAATATTTTATGAAATCGATGATTTTTACGCAAAAAAAAGGTTTTTTTAAAAATACGAATCAAATTTCTAAAAGGAAACAGGTTTGTTAAACTTCCACTGTAAAATAAGTTTTGGCAAATAAACCAATTAATTAACATTTTTGAAAATGGTTATAAAGTATATGCATTAATAAACTGAGATGATTTTACGTAACGACTCCATTTACTAAACCCATTCTCTGTGACATCTCTAGATTCGGCCATAACGTCTAGGCCGAGTTTGGGGTGTTACATTTAGTGGTATCAGAGTAAGGTTACAAAACTCAGGCTATGAATTTTGGGTTCCAAAATTGTGATTTAAAAAGAATTTATTTTTAAATATTTTGGATAACTTGAGAAAGTATGTGGTACACCGAGTTTCCGGCGCCGATCCTGTAAGTATTTCTGTACTTAGATAGAACTGTTCTGAAAATACTATAGTTAGTACTTTTTGAAATTGTACTGAAATTGTTAGAGACTGAAACTTCTAAAAACATCTCTGAACTTCTGATAATTTATGCATAAATTACTTGTTAATAAATACTGGAAATGATGCATAAAAATTTATAATGTAGATAAGTTCAAATTATACAATGAGCGCTCGTGGAACTCGCAGATGTAGTAATCGTGGTTGTGGTTAAGGCCGTAGCAAGCTCAAGGTGAATCTTCCTCTCAGGGCAGTATACCAAATTTAGATACAAGTGAGACGTCGGTTTTGCCTACTACTGAGACTAGGTCTCAAGGTCATTCGGCTGGGGACAACGCACTGTCCCTAGCCATGCTGAGGATATTAGAAAGGGTTGCTGGACCTCATTCTAGATTTGGGGGTTAAGGGTTGGTAACAGTACGAATCCGGTCGAATGGAGCTAAGCTGTTTAGGGGTGCACTAGAGTCACCCCTATAGTGGCCGAGTAATGGTTGGGGGCCCGAGAAAAAACTTAAGGGTGCAGTCTCTTTGTTTCGAGGCGAGGCATATCAATAGTGGTTGACGGTTGAGGAGGGTACTTAGCCTGATCGTCTAAATTGGGATTTTTTTAGACTGTCTTTCAGGGGAAATACGTGGGGGCGAGCTATGTAAATGCTTGTAGGCATGAGTTCATGAATCTCACGCAAGGGGATAGATCAGTGGCCAAGTATGAGGTCGATTTTCTGAGGTTGAGTCGCAACACTCGGGGCATGGTGGCATCTGAGTATGAGAAATGTGTCCATTTTGAGGACAGTTTGAGAGATATCCTGAGGGTATTGATTGCTCCACAAAAGGAGCGATAGTTCACAGTTCTGGTTGATAAGGTGAAGATCGCCGAAGAAGTTAAGCACGTGGAGCACCAAAATAGAGACCGAAAGAGAGGAAAAAATAAGAGGGATTCGGAGCCCACTAGTTCTGTTTAGAGGCCTAAGAAAAAGGTCACACTTGATGGGCTTGTTAGAGTTGGGGTTTCTGTTACTCCTACTGGATTCAACCGTGTGGAGATTGTGGAAGGCGCCATCCGGGTGAGTGTTGGAGGAGGTTAGGGGCTTGTTTGAGGTGTGGGTCTTTAGAGCACCATATTAGAGAGTGTCCACAACGAGTTAATAAGATGCAAGCTTCGGGACCGAGTTCAGTACAGCCTTAGAGGGCAGTTCAGCGGCCACCTAGGGGTCGTAGACCGGCTAAGGGTGGTAATGGTATGGTTCATAGGCAGAGAGCACCAGCAGAGGTGCTATCAGACTGAGGCGAGGCAGCCTGCACTGGTTTATGCTACTCGATGCTGAGAGGATAGGAATGCTTCAGATGTTATCACCGATTTGTTTTTAATTTTTGATGTACCTTATACTGCTTTGATAGACATAGGTTCTACACACTCCTATATAACTAGTTTTGTATCTGAAAACTTGGGAATTTCTGTCAAGACCACTTCTAATGAGACCACTATACTGAGTCCATTAGGGTAGTCTGTTCGGGTTAGTAAAATTTATAAGGATGTTCTATTAGAGGTGCAAGGGGCTGTATTTCTAGAAAATTTGATGGAGCTTCTGTTTAGGAAGTTCGATTTGATTCTGGGCATGGATTGGTTGATTGAGAACCGAGTTAGTTTGGATTGCGCAACTAAGAGGGTCATTCTGAGAACTGAAAATGATAAGGAGGTGGTTGTGATCGGTGAGCGTCGGGATTATCTATCCAATGTGATCTCCGCGCTTGTGGCCGATAAATTGGTTTAGAAAGGATGTAATACGTATTTGGCTTGTGTTAGTGTTTCTGTTTCTAAGGACTCTTTTGTAAGGGATATCTGAACAGTAAGGGATTTTTCGATTGTTTTTCTTGAAGAGTTACCTGGTTTACCTTCGAATCGAGAAGTTGAGCTTGGAATTGAGCTTCTATCGGGTACAGCTCCGGTGTCCATCGCTCCCTACTAAATAGCATCGAAGGAGCTTACAGAGCTTAAGGCTCAACTTCAAGAGCTTCTGGATCATGGTTTTATCTACCCTAGTGTGTCTCCGTGGGGGACACCAGTTTTGTTTGTTAAGAAAAAGGATAGGACCATGAGGATGTGTATTGATTATCGGCAACTGAATAAACTGACGGTGAAGAATAAGTATCCACTTTCGAGGATCGATGATATGTTTGATCAGTTTCGAGGGATTGATCTTCATTCTAGGTATCACTAATTGAGAGTTAAGGAAGTGGATATTTATAAGACTGTATTTAAGGCTGGTTATAGACATTACGAGTTCCTAGTTATGCCTTTTGGTCTGACGAATGCTTTGACTGCATTCATGGATCTGATAAACCGAGTCTTTTAGCCGTATCTGGATCAGTTCGTTGTGGTTTTCATTGACGATAATTTGGTTTACTCTAAGACCAAAGATGAGCACAATGAGCATCTTAGAGTAGTGCTTCAGATACTCCGTGAGAAATAACTCTTTGCTAAATTCAGCAAATGTGAGTTCTGGTTGCGAGAGGTAACGTTTCTGGGGCATGTGGTTTCTACTGAGGGGATCCATGTTGATCCGAGGAAGATTGGTGCTGTACTTGAGTGGAAATAGCCTAAGAACGTATCTGAAATATGTAATTTTTTGGTTTTGGCAGGTTATTATTGGCGGTTTGTCGAGTGGTTCTCTCTGATTGTAATTCCTTTGACTAAGCTTCTGCGTAAGGGTGTTCCTTTTGTTTGGACTGATGCGCAACAATCGAGCTTTGAAAAGATTAAGTCTTTTTTGACTCAGGCACCTGTTTTGATACAACCTAAATCTAGTAAGGAGTTTCTCGTGTACAGTAATGCATCGCACGTCGGTTTGGGATGCGTATTGATGCAAGATGGTAAAGTTGTGGCATATGCATCCCTGACAGCTTAAGGCATATGAAGGGAACTATCCTGTGCATGATCTCAAGTTAGCTGCTGTGGTTTTTGCGTTGACGATCTGGAGGCACTATCTGTATGGTGAGAGGTGTATTATTTACACTGATCACAAGAGCCTCAAGTACCTCCTTACTCAGAAGGAGTTAAATATTAGACAGCATTGATGGATTCAGCTGCTCAAAGATTATGACTGCACGATAGAGTATCATCCTGGTAAAGCCAATATGGTGGCTGATGCTCTAAGTCGTAGAGTAATGACTGATTTGAAGGCAATGTTTGCTCATCTTACTCTATTTGATGATAGGAGTTTATTAGCTGAGTTGCAAGTTAAGCTGACTTGGATTGATTAGATTCGAGATAAAAAGTTAGGGGATAAGACTTTGGAATCGCGGTTTCGTCAGATTGAGAGCGGCAATTCTTTAGATTTTGGGCTGAATAAGGATGGAGGTTTGTACTTTCAAGGTCGGGTTTGTGTGCCAAATGATTCTGATTTGAGGCAGTCAATTTTGAGGGAAGCACACAGTAGCCCTTATACTAATAAGATGTATCGGGATCCTCGTGAACTGTATTAATGGCCGAGTATGACGCATAAGGTTACGAAATTTGTCTCTCATTGTCTGACGTGCCAGCAAGCTAAGGCTAAGCACCAATTGCCTTCGGGTTTGCTACAACCTGTTAAGATTTCCTTATGGAAATGGAAATAGGTAATGGTGGACTTCGTTAGTGGGTTGCCCTTGACACCCACTAAGAAGAATTCTGTTTAGGCCATCGTGGATCGATTGACCAAGTCCACTCATTTCATTCTGGTTCGGACGGACTATTCTCTGCAGAAGTTAGCGAAGCTCTATATCTCCAAGATTATAAGACTACATGAGGTTCCTGTTTTGATTGTTTTTTATAGAGATCCTTGCTTTACTTCTTGACTCTGGAAGAAATTGCACGAGGCTCTTGGTTCGAGATTGGAATTCAGTACTGCATTCCATCCTCAGACCGATGGTCAATCTGAAGGGGTGATTCAGATACTAGAGGATATGCTTTGGAGTTTTGTAATTGATTTCTGAGGTAGTTAGGAGGATTATTTGGTGCTAGCTGAGTTCGCCTACAATAACAATTTCCAGTCTACCATCCGGATGGCACCTTACGAGGCTTTGTATGGTCATAAATATTGTACTCCTCCATATTAGACTGAGTTGGGTGAGCTTCGGGTTTTGGGTCCTGAATTGGTTTTTGATACCGAAGATAAGGTTAGACTGACTCGGAATCATCTGAAGGCATCTTCTGATAGACAAAAATCGTATGTAGATTTGAAGAGAAGAGATATTAAGTACTCTGTAGGGGACTTCGTATTTCTTAAGGTTTCTCCGTGGAAGAAGGTTCTGATGTTCGATCGTAAGGGCAAGTTAAGCCCTAGGTTCATTGGGCCGTATCGAATTCTGAAGCATGTGGGACCGGTCGCTTATCAGTTGGAGTTACCTTTAGAGTTGGACCGTATCTACGATATGTTTCATGTCTCGATGTTGAGGCGGTACCAGTCTGATCCATCTCACATTGTCTATGTTGAGGAAATCGAGGTTAGGCCAGATTTAACTTTTGAGGAGGAGCCGGTTCAGATTCTGGATCGAGATGTTAAGATTCTGAAGAGGAAGTTCATACTATTAGTGAAGGTTTTATGGAGGAATCATGACACTGAGGAAGCCACGTGGGAACCTGAGGACTCGATGCGTCAGCAGTATCCTCATCTGTTCTGATCAGGTAAATTTCGAGGTCGAAATTTCTTTTAAGGGGTAGAGTTGTAATGCTTTGATTAGTTATCCCCATTTTAGTAAATATCTAACACAACTGTGTATTTGCTTCAATGGTTAAGTGTTCTCGGTGTGTGTGTAAGGTTCAGGGTTCAATTCCCATTTTGGCAATTTTTGTTATTTTTGAACCAAGCCTTACCTTTGTTGAGTGGGCTTATATTAAACTATTTGTTAATCCATATCAAAATGAGCCTGTTGGTTCAAGTGGTAAAGGGGTTAGTGTGTCATAGGTCCTGTGTTTGAATCCTTGCGCGAGCATGGATGTTATATTTTTGCTCGGTTATTTGAGAGAGTTTCGGTAGAGTTTAAATTCTGAAGCGGTTGAGATTAAGGTGTTAGTGGGAACTTGGGGGATATCTAATTAGTTTTATTTTTATTTTTCATTTTTATTTTTCCCGAAATTCTCTCTGTGTTTTTGACGTTCTTCTTCCTCCAAACAAAATCTCCATTATTGTTATTTTTGTTTTCTCTACTCTCTGTCGAAAATTAAACTCTTCCTTTCGTACTTTGTTCTATCACTAATCTTCGCTTTTAGGCATTGCGAATCTTTGGTTCGTGTAATCGATAAGTGGGCTTCGTTTGTTCTCTTTTAGCATTGTTTTCTTAAGGTTGAACTTTGTTGTGTCTCTTGCATAGGAATAGTCGATGAAGCAGCAGTTCCTTTTCAATGGTTTAATTTGTGGGAGTGAACGGATGTATTGGCTAAGTGAGTGCGTTTACTTAGTTTAATTTTGTGGGGTTCGTGAATTGATTACTAAATTCGTTGTTTGGTGCTCTATTTTCAGGTTTCGGGATTCTCGGGATTGTTTTCACATCAAAAAAGTTCCAGGTGTGTACCTGAAACACAGAAAATGAGGCTTTGAAAAAAGCTAAAAAATTGTACTATCGACGCCACACAGGCGTGCGGTCGTCCATGTGGTTGGTTGTGTGCGAGACACGACCGTGTGATCGACGAAGGCATGGCCATGCGCATGACACGACTGTGTGGTGGTGCGAGTGTGGCCGTTTAGGCCACACGGGCTAGGCCAAGATGTGCGTGTGGGCCACACGAGCATGCCACATGGGCGTGTGGGTTTGGGCCAGACCATGTGGGCCTCACGGAGAAGGCCAATCTGGACGTGTAGGCCTACACAAGCATGTGGGCCCATTTTTCTAAAAATTTCCCTAGGGTTGCACTGGTTGTTCCGATCGACTGTAGGCCTACCATAGGGCCAGTAAGGGCTAACCAAAACCTAGTTTAAGTGAACTGGTAATCTGATAATATGCTCTGAGTAGGACTCTATTAAGCATGTCTGTCTAATCTGTTATATGTATATCTGATATCTGTATATAAGCCTATTGAATATGTCTAATATCTAAATTCTGTATCTGATTTCTGTAACTGTTTTGGGGTGGGATTGGTATATGTGAAGGAAGTGTTATGTATGGCGTTATTGCCTATATTCTGGCAGCTTGGCTGCATATTATCTTATATGTGTCGTAATGACATGATATGGTGTCAGTGTTTTAACCCCACATGGTGTGATGGGATGGTCAGAGTTGGTGTGTAGAGGATGGAGGTAGGAGTTTGCATATCTGTTTCTGTTATTTGAATTTAAATTTGAATATGAATTTGAGACTGTATCTGACTATCTATATGATTTTTTATGTTTCGCATGTCTAATTTTGTTGGGTTACAAATTGAGTTACGAAAACTCACATCTGTTTGTCTGTTCATTTCATGTAATCCTCAGACTTTGGCAAATCGATGTGGCGGAGACTCAGCGGTGACCACTCAACCGTAAACAGTTTAAACTCGGAAATTTATGGCTTTATTTATGATTTTGGTTTTTATTTGAGAGTTTGTAATATCTTGGACTCTCTAGACTTTATGATTTTTTTAACGGTTGATTTTTGGTTTGTTTATAATCTGCATGCTTTGATAAAATATTTTATGAAATCGATGATTTTTACGCAAAAATAGGTTTTTCTAAAAATACGAATCGAATTTCTAAAATGAAACGGGTTTGTTAAACTTCAACTGTAAAATAAGTTTTGACAAATAAACCAATTAATTAATGTTTTCGAAAATGGTTACAAAGTATATGCGTTAATAAACTAAGATGATATTACGTAAGGACTCCGTTTACTATACCTATTCTCTGTGACATCTCCAGATTCGACTATAAAGTCTAGGCGGGGGTGTTACAAAATCAAATTTTATCAATACACCATATATTATTCGTAAATATTAAATAATAATATTTAAGGACTCATACGTCATATATTGTGGCCCTGAAACCACTGTTCCGACCCTTCAGAGAAATGGGTTGTTACATGACATATGTAACGCCCCTAAAATTTAAGTGTTGTTTGTTAAATTTTGATATAATTAAGTCTTTGTGTCTTTGGCTAAGTGCTTCGCTTGTGTCTTAAAGTTTAGGGGTTTAAATATCACTTTTAGGAATTTTGTTGTTTTGCTTGATTTGACCCTTATCCTTGAATGTTGGACTTAAGTTATTTCTGTGCGAATCTATGTCAAAAATGAGCTTGTTGGTTTGATGGTTAAAATTTTGTATATCTTCTGGTCTTATGTTCGAGTCCATGTGCATGCAATGAGGAAGTAATTTTTACGCATTTGGGTAAACCATTTTATTTTTTTATTTTATTTAGTTTTTATTTTTTAATTTAATTAGTTAAAGTTGATGTTCTCTTCACCATCTTCCCTTTTTCTTCTTCATTTTTTTCCTTTTTCTTGTTTCTTTCTTTCTTTCCTTCGATTAATTGATGTTTTAATCTTGCTGTTGGTGGCAATTGAGGGCTCTAGTTTTTTCATTACGTCAATCGAAAGATTTTTGTGTAAGGTCGATTGCAGTTTCTTATTTTTTCTACACGTTTAGCCTCTTTTTAGTTAAGTTTCGTCGAAATGGTTTTCTACTTGAATTTTCGGTTTGAATGTTCAATTGATTTTCCTTCTCAGTGAAGATCTTATGGGAGGCGTTTCTCCAACATGTTAGTTCCGTAATTCACTGCTACGTACGAAGTAATGTGAGATTTCTCAAATCGGGAGTTTTGTCGAAGCTTTCAACATAAGTTTAGATTGTACACTAATCTTAGAATTTTGAGGTGAATTAACTGTTGAATAAGTCTTTGGTTGTGCGTTATTAGGTTTCAAAGTTTTTCTTCTTGCTTCTACATCAAAACTACGTTAGGTGTGTACCGAAAACCTAATTTTCTACGATTTTTGAACGCCAAAAAACATGGCTGTCAACGCCACACAACCATGTGGTAGGCTGTGTGACAGGCCTTGTGGTAAGCTATGTAAGTCACTGTTTATGAATTGGGGTCGTACGGGCTAGGGACACGAGCCTGTGTCTAAGTTGTGTAACTCACTATTTTGGATTTAGGGTCATATGGGCCAGGGACACTGGTGTGTTTCTAGGCCGTGTAAGGGGGTTTAAGCCACACGGATGTGTGCTTCGCCGTGTGCTAGGCCATGTAACTCACCATTCTAGATTTAGGGTCACATGGGCCAGGGACATGGGTGTGTGTCCAGGCCCTGTGAGGGTTTTGAGCCACACAGGTGTGTGCTTGGCTATGTGCAAGATTGTGTAACTCACTATTTTGAGCCACACGGTTGTGTGCCAAGCCGTGTGGACCACACGGGCCAAACAACTAGGTTGTGTGAATTTACGCGGACGTGTGGGCCAAAATATTGAAATTTTCCTTAGGGCCATAAGAGTTTTTTGAATCGAACATAGGCCTTTCGTAGGGTCCGTAAGATCTTAATTATACTGTAAAACTTGATATCCAAACTTCTAAGGATGTATTATCGATTATCTATACGTATACTTGATGCGATAACTATTAAATGATAATGATATGTATTATCTAATTATGAATTATATTGGATAACTGTATTTACATATTTGATATCTGATACCTATAACTTGCATTTGCATTGGGTAGGAATTATATAAAGAAGGAAGTGCTGGCAGTTTACTGATTTATCAAACTAAGTGGCTAAGCCACAATTCTGTATCTGATTCTGGCGATTTATCGCATACTGATCTGACAGCTAATCTATAATCACTTTGTAATGTGTCATACCAACACTAATTGGTGTGTAGGGTTGGATAGGTACTTAAGACCTTATATGATGTGTTGGAATAGTAGGAGATGGTGTGTAGCGGATGGGGATAGGAAACCGCATCTGATTCTGATTTGTTCTACACCTGTATCTAATCTGTCTGCATTTTATATGAACCATTATGATATTATTAAGTATCATCTGTTTTGATTCTATATCTGAATTTGGAAAAAAATACAATTGTACCTATATTGTTGTCTTGTATATATATCGGTTGCACACTTTGAGTTATAAACTCATTCTATCTGTTGACTGATTTGCGGGTAACCCACTGGCTTAGGGGGCTCAGCATGTCGGGAGCTCGGTCACATCTCTGTTCTAAATATTTTACTGTTTGTTTAAATTTGAATTAACATATGTTTTATTTCAGATGAAGGTTTGTAAGCTCGGATTTTCATGTTTGGTTAACCGGCTATTTGGTTTCTTTATGACGAATTTTAAATTACTTAAAGGTTGGTTTTCCCTTAAAAGTTTTGATGTAACCTCTAGATTTGGTCTTAACGTCTAGGCAGGGTATAGGGTATTACAACTTAAGGGTCGTTACTATACGCCAACTTAACCATAACAAATACACAACACATCCTCATGCTAGCCATGTACCCAGAAATTCGTAATCACAAGCATATCAAATATTTTTATTCATATTCATACACCCCTTTAACTTTTCATATCATTTCTGTTTAGATAATCATGTTTTTTCGTGATTTGTCTGTCTTATTTGCAATGTAACTACCCTACTAGAGGCATCACAAACATACCCCCTTCTTCATCACCACATATCTCATCATATATCATACACAAATGATACTGACTTGAGCAAGAAAGATGGTATTTACATCATAACAAATACAAACTATACTCATACTGATGACTATGGATTACCGCCACTATACTGTAACACCCCAAACTTGGCCTGGACGTTATGGCTGAATCTGGCGATGTCACATTGAAGAGTTTTTCGTAAAGTGCAATATCGTTGAAAAAAACCTATTATTTACTTAACCTCTTTGTGTGATCTTAAGATTGATTTTAATACGTTTGTTCATTTTCAAAATGTGAGTTGTTTGTCAAAAAGTTAATCATATTAAAATGTCATTATTATATTTTTATTTTAAAACGTTATATCTAGTAGAAGCTCTTAAAACAGATCGCGTATTCGTATGTGTCTTTGAAAAACATTTATCTTTTTGAAAACCCACGTCTTTTCCTATTGTCAGTAGTTATAAATCAAAGCAAATAAAAATCTCCAAATTAAAAATAAAATCCAAAGAGGCCTTATTACAATAAAAATACACAAAATAAATTACTTATAATTTAAAATCAAATAAGAAAGGATGAGCGGTTGTGTGGCTACCTCTGAGTCTCTCGTAGCACCGATCCGCCTAAGACTGGGGATTACCTGCGCAGACAAACAGAAGGGTGAGTTTACGAAAACTCAGTGTGTAATCCCTTATCAAGCAATCAGCCAATCATGCAGTGAGAAAATACAGTCTGGGCCTAAGCCCATTTCAGTAACGGTTCAGTTTAGTTAGGGCCTTAGCCCATTACAGTATCAGTATTAGTTTGGGCCTGAGCCCAATTTAGTGACAGTAACAGTACAGGTATGCACTCAGAGATCCTACCCAACCAGCCTCTACACTTCATCTCCGTCCAACCTTACACTCCATGTGGGGATAAAATCAACCCACCCATCCCAAAACTCCAGGTAGTACCGGTTGCGGCACTAAACAGTATTTACAGTAGAACTGTCAGTACACTACACTTCCTCCAATCATAATAAAATCCAACCCCATGCAGTAAATCATGCAACATGTTATCTCATATCATAATATTATACATGTACTCAATGTAGTTAACATAGCATGCTAAAATATAGTCATACATCACATAGGGGTAAAACTGTCATTTTTTCAAATAGGGGTTCTAGGTAATCTTACCGACCCAACAGTAGGTCCACAGTCGTCTCGGGCGACCTGTGCAACCTTAACAGTTAAACAGTGAAAATGGGCCCATGACCCATAATGTTGGCCCATATGGGCCCACGCACTTGTGTGGCCTACAAAGCCTAGAAATGGCCTTGGTCGTGTGGATGCACGGCTTGGCCCAATATCCTCCAAATGGATGTGTGGTTTACCCGTATGGGGCCCACATGCTCGTAGGGCCCACACGGCCCGTTTCGGCCCAATATGGCCTAATACGACCTCAGCCCATGAAAATCGCTCATGGGCAGCCTCAATGATCATATGCCTAAGTTTGGTTTTATGGACTACCACACGAGCAAGCGCAGCCCGTGTAGCGTCGATAGTCACTTATTCCGGCTTTTACCGATTACCATAGCCCAAGTTGTGTTTGTACACACCTGGCAGGATTTTAGGTACGCAACCCTTCTTGAGATGAACCACACCTAAAACAAATAACAATTCCATATCCAATGTTAGTCACGCTTGTAACCAAACCGATAAAACGACAACAATTGACCTATATTCGTGTTGCTTACCCCTTCTACTCCAAAAGGTATAGTTTACGATACCACTGGTAAACCGAGTTCGTTACGACTTGTTGCTACCAACCACAATGCGACATGACCGCATGTTAGGAACTTAACAGATTAATAAATAACAATATTACTCAAAATGTTTGAGGCATAACTTCTGCCCTTACCAAAAGACTTACCAATTGAAAGCAACTGCGATGGACAGAACCAACTGCTTAAGAGAGGAAAATCGACAGAAGAGGGAGGATGGGGAATATCAAGTATTCAGCCAAGAGGATAGAGAAACACCAAAGCCAATCCCCCTTTTAGAGAGAAACCGAAAGCATGAGAGGGGGAGAGAAGAAGTATTCAGCAACAGCACGAAGGAAGATGGTGACTGCTAAGAACCGATTGAGAGAGAGAGAAATAGCAAGAATTAGACAAAGGTTTTTATGAGGAAAAGAGAGGCTGAGACGAGGAACTTAGCAAAAAAAAAAAAGAAGGAATCAATAGGGACAGGAAATAGCAAACCTACAACAAAGGGAGAATTTTGGAGAAGTTTAAAATCGACACAACACTCACCTATCCCCAAATTTCTCCATAATATCCTCCTAGAATTCGGCTACACAACCCCCACACCCCCACACCCCTCAAACACTCCAACCGCCCACTAACATTAGAATTCCACTGACATACAAACACTCACACGACATCCAGCAAAATAAAACACTCCCTTACGCCAAGCAGAACTCGAACTCAAGACCCTTAGTGCCAACAACACGACACTTATCCCCTAAACTAGCAGGCCCATTTTGACATGTTTTTCCCCCATTTATTTATAAGCCTACTGCTTAGAGACAGGGGTTTATCCATTTAAAAAAAAACTTTTGCACAAGCCAAGGCTTGAACCTAAGACTTCTCAAACACTTCCTAGGACACTTAACCACTGAAGCAAACACGCATTTGTGTAACACAAATGAAAATCAATACTTAGGATTTTAGGGCGTTACAACTCTACCCCCTAAAAGAAAATTTCAAGCTCGAAATTTACCTGATCAGAACAGATAAGGGTATTGTTATCGCATCGCCTCCTCGGGTTCCTACGTGGCCTCCTTAGAGTTGTGATTACGCCAAAGAACCTTAACCAGTAGGATAGACTTCCTCCTTAAAACCTTTACATCACGCTCTAATATCTGAACCGGTTCCTCCTCAAAAGTTAGATCTGGCCTAACCTCAATCTCCTCAACTACGATAACATGCGTAGGATCAGGGCGGTAGTGCCTTAACATGGAGATGTGGAACACATCATGAATTTGGTCCAACTCTGGAGGTAAATCTAACTGATAGGCAACCGGTCCCACCCGTTTCAGTACGCAGTAAGGCCCAATGAACCTAAGGCTCAACTTGCCCTTCCATCCAAACCTCAATACCTTCTTTCATGGTGAGACCTTGAGAAAAACGAAGTCCCCTACAGAATACTCAATCTCTTTACGCTTCAGATCTGCATACGACTTCTACCTGTCTAATGTCGCCTTCAGTCAATCTCGAATTAGTCTAACTTTATCCTCGGTACCAAAAACTAGCTCAGGGCCCAGAACACGCCGCTCGCCCAACTCAGTCCAACATGAGGATGTGCGACACCTACGACCATATAATACCTCGTAAGGTGCCATCTGTATGCTAGACTAATAGCTATTGTTATAAGCAAACTCTGATAGTGGCAAGTAATCCTCCCAAATGCCTCGAAAATCAATCACACAACTCCTTAACATGTCTTCCAGTATCTAAATCACCCTCTCTGACTGACCATCTGTCTGAGGATGGAACGCAGTACTAAAGTCCAAACTTGTACCCAGTGCTTCATGCAACTTCTTCCAAAATCGAGACGTGAAGCGAGGATCCTTATCAGATATTATGGAAACCGGCACCCCATGCAGTCTCACTATCTCAGACACATACAGTTTAGCCAGCTTCTGTAATGAGTAATCAGTACGAACTGGTACGAATTGGGCAAATTTGGTCAACCGATCCACGATGACCCATACTGAATCCTTCTTAGACGACGTTAAAGGTAGCGCACTAATGAAGTCCATAGTTTCTCTCTCCCACTTCCAAAATGGAATTTCAACTGGCTGAAGCAGCCCTGAAGGTAGCTGATATTCCGCCTTAACCTGCTGGCAAGTTAGACGTTTACCCATGAAATCAGTAACTTCACGCTTAAGACCTGGCCACCAATATAACTCACGAAGGTCTCGGTACATCTTATTTTCACCAGGATGCATAACATAAGAGCTACTATGTGCCTCTCGCAGTATAGACTGCCTCAAATCAGTATCCTTCGGTACACAGACTCTCCCACGGAAACAGAGTACCCTTTCGATATTCAATTCAAAATCTGATGTTTTGCCACTTTCAATCTGTCAGAATCGAAGACCGAGTGACTCATCCTCCAACTACTTACCTTTAATCTGCTCAATCCACATCGGTTTAACTTGAAGTTCGACCAACAAGCTACCATCGTCAAATAACCTGAGGCGAGCAAACATCGTTCTTAAGTCAGTCATAGCCCTACGACTCAAAGCATCGGCCATTACATTGGCTTTACCAGGATGGTATTCAATCGAACAGTCATAGTCCTTAAGTAGCTCAATCTATCTACGCTGCCTAAGATTTTGCTCCTTCTGAGTGAGGAGGTACTTGACGCTTTTGTGATCTGTGTAAATGATACACTTCTCACCGTACAACTAATGCCTCCAAATTTTCAGTGCGAATACCACAGCGGCCAACTCCAAGTTATGCGCCGAATAATTCGCGTCATAAGTCTTAAGTTGATGAGACCCATATGCCACCACTTTACCCTCTTGCATCAACACACATCCCAACCCAACATTTGATGCATTGCTGTAGATAATGAACTCTTTCCCAGGCTCTGGGTGTATCAAGACAGAGGCCTCAGTCAGTACCTTTTTGAGCTTCTCAAAGATCTCTTGCTGCACATCAGTCCAGTTAAAAGGTACACTCTTACGTAACAACTTAGTCAGAGGTGTAGTAATCAATGAAAACCCCTTAACAAATCATCTATAATACCCTGTAAGTCCCAGAAAACTATGAATCTCAAATACCGTCTTAGGCATCTTCTAGTCTAGAATACCTTTCATTTTCTGAGGATCAACCCTAATCCCTTCAGCAGATACTACATGGCCTAGAAATGTTACCTCTTGTAACTAGAATTCACACTTACTGAACTTGGCGTACAGTTATTTCTCCCTCAGAATTTGCAGAACCACTCGGAGATGTTCATCATGTTCATCTTTAGTTCTCGAATACACTAGAATGTCATCAATAAAAACCACTACGAACCGATCCAGATAGGGCTGGAACACTCGGTTCATTAGATCCATAAAAGCCGCTGGTGCATTCATCAATTCAAACAATATCACTAAGAACTCATAATGACCATAACGAGTCATAAACGCTGTCTTGTAAACATTAGTCTCTTTAACCCTCAGTTGATGGTACCCCGATCGGAGATCAATCTTAAAGAAAATTGAAGCTCCACGAAAATGGTCAAATAGATCATCAATTCTCGATAGGGGGTATTTATTCTTAATGGTCAATTTATTTAGTTGTCGATAATTGATGCACATACGCATGGATCCATCCTTTTTTCACAAACAAAACCGGTGCTCCCTATGGAGACACACTAGGTCGGATGAACTCTCGATCCAATAACTTTTGAATCTGAGTTTTAAGCTCTACAAGCTCCTTCGGTGCCATTCTATAAGGGGCGATGGGTACCGGAGCTGTACCAGGCAAGAGCTCAATTCCAAACTCAACTTCACGGTTTGGAGGTAACCCAAACAGCTCATTAGGAAAAAAATCTGAAAAGTCTTTAACTATTTGAATATCCTTAGCAGAAGGAACCCCAAAATATAAAACACCGATGTAGGCTAGATATGCCTCACAACCCTCACGAACCAATTTCTCGGCCATTAGTGCAGAAATCACATTCGACAAATAATTCCGACACTTCCCAATTACAACTACCTTGTCACCCTCTGCCGTTCTCAGTACCATCTGTTTAGTAGCCCAATCCAAGCTCACTTGATGTTTAACCAACCAGTCTATTCCCAAAATTAAGTCAAATTCTCTAAAAGGAAGTTCCATCAAATCTACGAAAAAGATTATTCCTTACACCTCCAAAGGTACATCTCTGAATAGTTTATTTACCCTCACTGACTGCCCTAATGGACTCAATACCGTAACTTCACTTGTAGTACTCTCAACCATAATACCTTAAGTCTTAGACATAGTACATACTATATAGGAATGAGGAGATCCAACATCAACTAGTGCAGTATAAGGTACATTATAGATAAAGAATTTGTGATAAAATTTGGGGCATCTCCATCCTCTCGGTGACGTACAGCATAAACCAGAGTTGGCTGCCTCGCCTCAGTATGACCAGCACATTTGCCTAGTGCCCTCTGACCACAGCTCATACCATTACGACATCTAGCTTGTCCATGACCACTCAATGGCTGCTGAGCACCTCTCGACGGCTGTACAGTTCCCAAACCTATAGCTTGCACCTGATCGGTCCTCTATGGACAATCTCTGATACGGTGCTCTAATGATCCACACCTCAAACATGCCCTAATCCTTTCTCAGCACTCGCCCTAATGGCATCTCCCATAATCCGCACAGGGATGCGGTCTAGTAGCAGCAATAGGGGCCATCAACTCTGGCTGACCCATCAACTCTGGCCTTTTTCTTAGGCCTCAGAATGGAACTTGAGGGCTTTGAATCCCTCTTGTTCCTACCTCTCTCTTTCTAATGGTTCTGGCACTCAACGCACTTCACATCCTCAGCGATCTTCACCTTATCAAACAAAGCAGCAAAATCTCGCTCTTTCTGTAGAGCTATAAGAACCCGTAAACTATCCCTGAGGCCGACCTCAAAACGAACACACCGCTCATATTTAGTTGCCACCATCCCACGCGCATAGCAGCTTAATCAAAAAAATTCAGCATCATATTCAACCACTAATTTATTCCCCTGAGTCAAATTCAGAAACTCTCTCCTCTAGGCATCCACTTAACTAGCACACACATACTTTCCCTAGAACGCAGTCTTAAAAAATTCCCAATTAACTGGTCGAGTTGAGTGCCCTCTTTAATTGTAAGCCACCACTGATAAGCCTCATCTCTCAACAGTGACACTGCACCCTTTAGTTTCTGCTCGAGGGTATAGTCGAGATCATCCATGATCCTCCCTGTGGCCTCAATCCAATACTCAGCCACATTAGGGGAAACTCCAGGAATACCCCTAAAAATCTCAGCCCCATTAGACCGGAGTCGTTCCGTAACTGACCCATGGCCTACAGCACCAGTATTGGGCCCAACGACCCTTTCTAGAATTCTTAACATGGCCTGGAACAATGAGTCGTCCCCAACCGCATGATCATAAGACCCAGTCTCAGTCTCAGGTGAAGCCAGTGCCTCCCTAGCTTCAACATTAGGCATGTGGCCAGATGACGAAGACCCAGCCTGAGCACCTCCACAGCCTCCGCTGCAGCCTCTTGTACCCCTTCCACGAGTACCTCTAGTGCTCATTATCGATTTGCGTTTTATCTATATTAACAATTTTATGCATCAGTTTACAATTCTAGTATTTATTAACGGATATTTCTGAAAAACAGTATCAATATTTCAGAGTTTGTTTTCGCAGATCTTAGTCTTACTACAGTTTTTAGTTTACCTTAATAGAGTATTTCAATACGGTCTACTACCTACAATAGTCTTAGTATTTCAATTTTAACAAACAATAGTTTTAGAAGACTTACAGAATCGGTGTTGGAGACTCGGTGTACCACACATTCAGTAAAACATTTAAAAAATACTCCAAACCATTTGAAACATTTCTTTTAGAATTCCTAAGTTTTAAAAGAAACCCAAATCCACAGTCGAGTTTTGCTAACTGGCTCTGATACCACTAAATGTAACACCCTAAATCTAGCCTCAACGTTATGGTTGAATCTGGCGATGTCACATTGAAGAGTTTTTCGTAAAATACGATATCGTTGAAAAAAAACCCGTTTTTTACTTAACCTCTTTGTGTGATCTTATGATTGATTTTAATACATTTGTTCATTTTCAAAATGTGAGTTGTTTGTCAAAAATTTAATCATATTAAAACGTCATTATTATATTTTTATTTTAAAATATTATATCTAGCGAAAGCTCTTAAAACAGGTTACGTATTCAGGGTGCCTTTGAAAAAAAATTATCTTTTTGAAAACCTGCGTCTTTTCCTACTATTAGCAGTTATAAATCAAAGCAAATAAAAATCCCCAAATTAAAAATAAAATCCAAAGAGGCCTTATTACAATAAAAATACCCAAAATAAATTACTTATAATTTAAAATTAAATAAGAAATGATGTGCAGTTGTGTGGCCACCTCTGAGCCCCTCGCAGCACCGATCTGCCTAAGATTGGGGATTACCTGCGCAGACAAACAGAAGGGTGAGTTTATGAAAACTTAGTGTGTAATCCCTTATCAACCAATCAGTCAATCATGCAGTGAGCAAATACAGTCTGGGCCTAAGCCTATTTCAGTAACGGTTCAGTTCAGTTAGGGCCTTAGCCCATTACAGTATCAGTATTAGTTTAGGCCTGAGCCCAATTCAATGACAGTAACAGTACAGGTATGCAATCAGAGATCCTACCCAACCAGCCTCTACACTCTATCTCCGTCCAACCTTACACTCCATGTGGGGATAAAATCAACTCACCCATCCCCATATTCCAAGTAGTACCGATTGCGGCACTAAACAGTATTTGCAGCAGAGCTGCCGGTACAATACACTTCCTCTAATCATAATAAAACCCATCCCCATGCAGTAAATCATGCAACATGTTATGTCATATCATAATATTACGCATGTACTCAATGCAGGTAACATAGCATGCTAAAATATAGTCATACATCACATAGGAGCAAAACAGTTATTTTATCAAATAGGGGTTCTAGGTAATCTTACCGACCCAACAGTAGGTCCACAGTCATCTCGTGTGACCCGTGCAATCTTAACAGTCAAATAGTAAAAATGGGCCCACTACCCATAATACGAGCCATGTGGGCCCACACGCCCATGCGGCCCACAAAGCCCAGAAATAGCCTTAGCCATGTGGATGCACAGCTTGGCCCAATATCCTCCACACGGATGTGTGGTTTACCCGTGTGTGGCCTATGTGCCCTTGGGCCCACATGGCCCAAAATGGCCCGATACGACCTCAGCCGATGAAAATCACTCATAGGCAGCCTCAACTTTCATACGCTCAAGTTTGGTCATACAGACTGCCACACAAGTAAGCGCAGCCCGTGTAGCATCGACGGTCACTTATTCCAACTTTTGCCTATTACCATAGCCCAAGTTGTGTCTGTACATACCTGGTAGGATTCTAGGTACGCAACCCCTCTTGAGATGAACCGCACGTAAAACAAATAACAATTCCATATCCAACGTTAGTCACGCTTAGAACCAAACCGATAAAACAACAATTGACCTACATTCGTGTTGCTTACCCCTTCTGCTCCAAAAGGTATAGTTTACAATACCACTGGTAAACTGAGTTCGTTACGACTTGTTGCTGCCAACCACAATGTGACATGACCGCATGTTAGGAACTTAACAGATTAATAAATAACAACATTACTCAAAACATTTGAGGCATAACTTCTGCCCTTACCAAAAGACTTACCAACCGAAAGCAACTCGCGATGGACAAAACCAACTACTTAAGAGAGGAAAATTGATAGAAGAGGAAGGATAGGGAAGATCAAGTATTTGGCCAAGGGAACAGAGAAACAACAAAGACAATCCCTCTTTTAGAGAGAAATCGAAAGTAGGAGAGGGGGAGAGAAGAAGTATTCGGCAATAGCACAAAAGGAGATGGTGACTGCTAAAAATCGATTGAAAGAGAGAGAAAGAGCAAGAATTCGGTAAAGGTTTTTATAGGGAAAAGAGAGGCTGAGATGAGTAACTTAGCAAAAGAAAAAGGAATCAATAGGGACAGGAAATAGAAAATTGGCAGCTAAGGGAGAATTTTGGAGAAGTTCAAAATTGGCACAACACTTACCTATCCCCAAATTTCTCCACAATATCCTCTTAGAATTTGGCTACACAATCCTCACACCCCTCAAACACTCCAACCGCCCACTAACATCAAAATTCCACTGACATACAAACACTCACACGACATCTAGCAAAATAAAACACTCCCTTGCGCCAAGCAAGACTCGAACTCAAGACCCTCAGTGCCAACAACACGCCACTTATCCCTTAGACCAGCAAGCCCATTCTGACATGTTTTTCCCCATTTATTTATAAGCCTACTGCTTAGAGACAGGGGTTTATCTATTTAAAACAAAACTTTTGCACAAGACAAGGCTTGAACCCAAGACTTCTCAGACACTTCCGAGGACACTTAACCACTGAAGCAAACACGTATTTGTGTAACACAACATATGAAAATAAATACTTAGGATTTTGGGGCGTTACATATACAAACACCATTCATGTGATATTGAGAGAGAATACTTACTTTACATAATTTATACAACAATGGAATTTACAACACATAGAAGTAAGAAGGAATCCACAAGAAACACTAAAAAATGATTTACACAGCAGGTCCTTTGCCCTTATCGCTAGGACCTTTGTTAGTTTCTTGAGCTAAAAGAAAGATAAATATTCTTATCAAATCATTAAACTATCGAAACATACCATGCATGCAAGACTCGACATCAATAACCCATAATCAAGAAGTTTTCTTCCTCACGAATAATTCCAAGGTCTAATCATGCAATACAATAAATATGTAAATTTCTTCAATAATAACCTAAGGGTGTACCATAAATTACCAGTAAGCTGATACAAACGAAGGTGTTAGCTAAACTTTGCAAACCCTCTTTAGTGAAACTCTCTACACTAAGGTTTTTTAGAAACTTACAGAGTAATTCAGGGAATATAAAGATGTAAAGGTAATTCCTGATAGCCAACGCTATCCTTATATACACATGCAACGAAGACAAGGTTTAGTTTAATCAGATAATTCCACTAACACCCTTAATTCCCATAATTAAATGCACTTAAAAAGTTTTAAGTCTAATCATCTATAGTATTCTAGTTTAGTTCTAACTAGGACTTAACTGAACCTCAACATGACTAACTAAGTCATCATAATATGGACTAAATATAGAAATTGTAACATCCCAGTTTGGTGGGTTCTAAGTTTTCATATGTAGACTGAGAAGTAATCTGGGAAACGTAGATCTATCTGACGGTTATTGTTTTAGGCGTATAGATCTGGCACATAGCACACTTTAGAATATTACGTAAAGATTTACCTCAGAATGTGTTGAGTTGTAAAAAATAAGAGTCTGGTAAAACTATTAAGGATTTTTGGGTAAACTAGGTTATCGCCGAAGGTAGTATATGCCAAGTTCATTGGGTTACTATACTAGTTACATTGTAAATGATATAGTTAGGAGCTAATGGAACAAATGAACTAGAGGTATATAAAAATATTTGATTTTCTTTTATGTTTTCTTTATAGTTGTAAACCACTATTAGGATAATTTTGAAAAAAAGGCAGCAGGTGTTAAGTTCTAATAAGGACTTAGGTTGTACAAATAGATATTCAGGTAAGAGAAATGGAGGAGTTTTCCTTCTTCCTTCTTCAAGAAGTACTACTATCTGAGTCTTAAAAGAACCTAAAGTATTCATTTCTCCTTTAAGCTGGAATTGTAAATCTGGATCTTTATCAATAATTACTCCATGTCAAGGTAAGATTTATGAATCTGCATGTTATGTTCTAAAAGATTAAGTTAGTAAGAGTGTATAAACAATAAAATGAAGAAATAAGGCTTTGTATAAGGGCTATCTGGGTCCAAGATGATGGTAAAAGTCATACAAATGAGTTTAATGGTGTTCTTATGTTGTATAAGTAGTGGTTGCTGCAATTTCTCGTTGGATGTTAAATTTGGAGTTAAAGCTGCTATCCATGGTTGTCAAGTGAGTCCCTATACTAACTCTTGCATATGTACTGTTCATACCAGAATATCTGTAGGTATCTAATGAAGAAAAGTATAGTATGTGACTCTATGGGTGATTATTAAAAAATATCTATGATAGCATAGATGTGTCTTGAGGATAGTATGTAAATTTGGTATTGAATCTGAAAATTTCAAGCATATGGTGATAGGTGTATGAGATTCTATGATGATGAAATATGGAAATGTGTGTATGTCTAGACGGTATGTTATGTGATGTGAGTACTTTGGTTGTATGGTGGTGTTTTAGAATGGTTGTGCTTAGTTTGTGTTAGTGCATGAAAGGTCTATAAAGTAAGTCGGGTTAAGACCCAACTTTAGCATTTTTTGTGGATTCGAAGATACATGTGACATAGATTTAGCCTTGACTGGTAATCTATTTTCATTTTAAAGGTTTAGCCTGGACTGATAACCTTATATGTACGACAACATCTAAAAAGGAATTATGAATAATGATTACCAAATGAGGTTTTCTGTGTGTCCCAGGACAATGATAGGCAAACCTCATGAAAGGTGAGTTTAGGCAAATCCATATTGTAAACACGTCAAGAAAGAAAAACCTTTATGGCGAACTCTAAAAGAAAAGCCTTTGTGGTGAACTCTGGAAGAAGAGCCTTTATGGTGAGCTCTGTATGGATAGAAGAGCCTTTATGGTGAGCTCTGTATGGACTATCCTTGTGGGTGTCTTAATAGGACTCTCAGTGAAGAAATTTGAAAAAACATTTTTTTGTGGAGGGATCTGTACTAAGTAATCGGCGTATATCCTAGATTTTGAACGTAATCTGTTAAACTAGTTCATGATGTCACTTCGTAGAGCCAATAGGTCATTTTTGTGATGCCGCTCCATAGAGCCAGTAGATCATTTTTGTGGTGCCACTCTCTAGAGTCAGTAGATCATTTTTCCAACCAACCTCCTCAAATCCCCCTTGTTGATTCAAACACCTCAGTGTTCCTCCAAAATGTTGGGCCATTTCACATTTCAGTGTCTCTAATTCCTATTCGATCCATCCATTTCTCCATTACACCAATTTTCCTATCTTTAACTAACCAGTTAATACTTCCCTCCGTACTCCACATTTTATAAAAATGCATATCATGCACATCACTACAATCAATGTAATTTATTCATACCATAACATGGAGTACTCTACATTTCAATCAATACACAACTATACTCGTTTAGCAGAAGCATTATTGCAACTCTCTTACTTGCACAAACCTATGCATACATATATTCTCCATACAATCCCAAACAACATCACAATACATAGCCATAGACTTAGACCAAAATCTGTACAGAACATGCAATCAACACATCAACTAGTAACACCCAAAGGTGGAGTACAAAAACTCAGTTGTTGTTCTTCCTCACTACCAACTTAACTTTTCCAAATACCAGAGTCTCCTCTATCCTGGTTAACTAAACATAAAACCAAAAATATCGGTCAATTCGAAGGCATTCATGCTTTGAAATCCATAATCTAGAAACTTACAGAAACTTTTCAAATTTGACAGAAACCCTTAACTTCTCTCTTTTCCTCAAATCCACGAGTACAGAAAGATTAAGAAGCTTATCAACTCTTTAGGTTCTTATCTTTTTAAACTCAATCTTCATGTTCATCACTTTATGCAGAGCTTTCCTTAACTTTCTCTTCTTCATAGCAATTAAAGAAGATCTAGAAGAGAAGAAAAAGAAACAAAATTAGGGAAAATTCAACCGAGAATAACACATCTCAGCTATATATATAACCTTCATGTAAGTCACTGAAGGCCCTACCAAAACCAGCGGCCGCAAATCATTATGTTCGCACCTCAGGAACCAACCAGTTCCAACGTGACCGAACCAAAATTAAAACCCAACTATTTGCTATTCAACCACTAAAATTTTCAAATTTTACAGTAGAGGCTGCCAAACCTATGGTGTCATTCAATTAATTCCCAACTCTTACATAAATTTTGAACTTTAATAGATACCAGGTGTGACATGAGGTCCCTGTACTATAATTATGAAGCGGATTTAGATTCGACTGGGTAAATTGTGAGATATGAGTGTTTCGAATTTTAGGGTCTTAAGGGACTAAATTGAATAAATTGTATTTCATGCTTAATTAATATATTTCTATGGTTGATGTGTGAAACTAATGAAATTTCGTCATTGAATTTATTGCACGTAGCTAAAGGCGATGCAAAGACATCGTGTGCTAAAGGGAAAGCTAAAGCCATAGATGAATGATTATTCTGGTTTGTGCTATCAGAATTTGTCTTTTATTTATAAATTAATAGATAGCTTGTAGTAGTTAAATGATGTTTATGGTAAGTATGATGAGACGTATCAACTCAAATGCTTGAATTGATCAGAGTATGTCAAAATATGAAATTAAGTGTTAACCTTGAAATAATGTGATGTTATGTATATAGTAAATAGTTGATATATGTTAAATATGTATATACATGTTGTTTATGATATCATGAAATTATCTGTTATTCAAAGTGACCTAGTGATGATTAAAAAAGAATAAAGTCCTATTAATAGTGTCAGATAGAGTTACAAGTATAGTTTGCATGTTATAGGGTTCGCTTGATAAGTGGGAGATTCAACGCTTAATGCGTGTTATGTTCAACTCTTTATATGCTCTATGCGTGTTATAGTCAGCTCTTTATGCATGTTATATTCCATGCTATATGCATGTTATATTTGATTCAATGCTTTTTGCTTGTTATACCGATGTGATTGGTGGAATTGATGCATTTATGCTCAACTAGAACTTTGGTGTTTATACTGGTATGTTGGTAGATTGATCCATATATTCATTCTAAAATCAGCATAACTAATATAATGAATATGATATGTATAAACAATACGCTTATGAATATAAATGATGTAAACTGAATACCCTAAAATGCTCCATTAATGAATAACCGTGAGATAAATTCTGGTGACTAATTAGGTGATTTTGTCAAACCCATTTGGAGATTAAGATTCAGTTGGTTGATATATAAATATGCATGCTTATTATCATTAATTCATATATAGTTATGCATGTATAGGAAATAACTTTAAATTTTAAAGATAATCGCTAAAAATATTTAAAGTTTTATTTTAAATAATATTTACGACCTCTATACTATACATATATATTTGTGTTTATTTGAATAAATTTATTTTTTTCATTATCAATTGAATTGGTATCCAATTAATTCAATCACAAGTTTTATATAAGTACATAGCATATATTATTTTTCTATCTTAATTTTCTTTTCTAACTTAATTTCAACAATCTTTTTTGAGTTTTTATTTTTAAATATATTGATTTTATTTATTTATTTTCAAATAAGCTAGTATAATTGTATACATATAATCAATTGTTCATATTAGCATGGTTGTCAAAACCCCACTGAATCGACCGATAGAATCGAGATTCACTAGTCCAACTAGTTCCATTAAATTAGTAAAAGATTTGTTGAACACTAAAATGTTGATTAAACTTATTAAAATCTGATTGAATAGAATTAAAGCTAGTTTAAATACGGTAATTTTATTGTTATAATTTATGAAATGAATATTTATATTTTTATTCGTATTTTTTTATTTTTTTATTTTATATTTTTTTATAATTTTTTTATTTTATTTTCAATCAATTAAATTGATTGAATTAAAAATTGATAATTTAACCAATTCGATTATCAATTATCTTTTACAACATTCCATATTAGCCATTATACATAGTTAAAAAGAGAAAAAAGCAACACTCCCTTTATTACAAAATTCAAACATAAGCAGAACCTTTATTTATCACAATTTGTGCTTATAGTTTTCATCATGATTTATTAATTAGGCTTATTTGATTTGTTGCTTAATTTATTTTTATTTTAATGTTTAATGTTTTATAATATTATTAACTTAAAAATCGAATTTATTTTGAATTTTAATTATGTCATATTTATTTAATATCGCTTTATTCATAACTTACTTTCAATATATGTAAGTGATTACAAATTAAGATTAAAGGTGTTATTAAGATTAACTTAGTTTTAATTTGAATATTATATATGAATTTTTTCCTTTTATAAAGAGGTGTTATTAAGTTGGTGAATATTATGTCTTAAAGATAGTTATATAAAATAATTAGATTAAGGTTAACAGTTAGAGCTATTAAATAAGGAACTTAGCCCTATGATGCAATAAACAACATAGAATTTTATGGTAAACTTATATATTCACAAAATTAACTAAAATGTTTCTATATTTATAAAATAATTTTAAATATAAATAAGCTTAATAATTTTAATATATAATATTATTTTGTTTATTTTAAAAGAATATTAAGTTAATTATATTTATGTAATTGTGTTATACAGCAAACAATACCATTAAATTATATTATAAATGATTTGATGTACTCTATTCAAATTATTTGTATATATTTTAATACTTTCAATTACAACTTATATTATTTTCTAAATTTTTTTATATTTTTAGTTATTAAATCTTTCATATATTGTTTCATTAAAAATTTTAATTAATAGCATTTAAAAGTTGGTAAGATATTAAATTTTGAAACCATTTTTAATATATGATCACACCTTTTATCTTTTTATATTTTGGGCATACAATATACGTTGTAATTTTTTAACCTATTTATATTTTATAACATAATAATTTAAGAATATGTTTATTAAGTCGTGTATTACGCAGGTAAAAAAACTATTTTATATATAATTCTTTCACTATTTTTATTTTATTTAATGATAATATATTATATTATTAAATAATTTTCTATTTAATTAAATATGATATGGTTGGGATTCTAGAGAAGAGGAGACAATAGCCAATTGAGGGAAGCGGTGGGAAGAGATGCACAATAATTTTAAATTTGGATGAGAGAGAGTTATTTATAAATTTTATTTTTAAATGATTACAAGAGTAAAATAAAGAATGCATTATCCTCAAAACACATTAATAAAATTGAATTAATATGTACAGTGATGTCTAAATTAATAATTTATTATCTAAACTTGAAAATCATAAATCAATTTAATATTTTTTTTAGTATCCATCTGTATTAAAGAATCAATACAAATGTTTTTTAATTTTTTAAAATCCATCATTTCTTCTTCTCCGAGCACCATCACCATCATCGTTCACCATTGCCAAACATCATTCAAGTCACGTTGCTCTACCACTCAATCCCTGACCCAACACCTAACCCAGCCTAAACCAATGGGGCACCAACGCTCCTCCAGTGCCATTCACACTCCATCAAGCATGTTCACACATCTCAACCATCATTATTTTCCAAGCTCCTTTTAATATTTTCAAAATACTTTTTAAGCCTTCTTCTTCTTCTTCACACCACCGCCATCACCATTTTCCAAGTTCCTTCTTCAAAACACAATAAACCCATTCAATAACATTAGAAAACAATTATCTTTCTCTGTATTTCGAAATTTGGTTCTTGAATCTCTGAGCTTTTGTTTGAGAGTCCCAACAGTGGAAAGGCAAGGACGACCAAAGGGAAGCCATAATTAGATTTCCAAGCCAATCCAACGACCAACAGCGTAGATCGGGTTTAAGGTAGTTGGAAACTTGCGTTTTGGTTTCATGGATTTAGAGGCTATGTTTGGGAAGAGTCCATGTTTAAATTACTTATTATTATATTATATTCATCTTATTACTGTTTTAATGGGATTATGATAGATCTTCTTATACTAGTGTTAGAGTTTTGTGAATCGAATCCTTGTTAAAGAAATAAACTACAATGGTAAAACAAGAAGATCTATGTAGGGCATAAGTAGAATATGGACCATGCCGCACAACTAGAATCTATATAGAACTACACTTCTTCTACTTGACATTAATTAGAATAAGGTTTTCTAACCTTTAAATAGATGTAGTCGAAACTCCTCTTGTATCATTCAGTTTTCAACATTATTGAATTTCTCTTCCTTTGCATGTGATTTTTTTCCCAAAAGGGTTTTCATGTAAAATCTATATGTTTTATTTTTCTTTTCTTTTGCCTCACAATCGTTCTATATTGCCATTATCGACGTTAGTTTTAACAAATTGGTATCAAAGTTTTTCTGGTTGCTTATCTTGATCACGGTAATGGTGACGATGAAGTATGATATTTCACTGTTAGATCGCAACACCAAATTTGCGTTGTGGCAGGTAAATATGCAGGCAATTCTTGCGTAGATGGATTTAGAGGATGCCCTACTAGGGTTAGATAAGATGCCTTTGACATTGACGAAAGAAGAGAAGAAGTGTAAGGATCGAAACACTTTAAAGTAATTATATCTATATTTGTCGAATGAAATTCTACAAGAGGTGTTGAAGGAGAAGACCGTCGTTACATTATGGGCAAAGCTACAACAACTATGCATGTTGAAAACCCTAACTAGCAAGTTGCATATGAAGCAACGTCTTTATACTCATTATTTGAAGGAAGGTGCGTCTGTGCACGAACACTTAACTATGTTAAAAGAAATTCTCTCAGACCTAGAGGCCATGAAGGTTCAATATGATAAAGAAGATTTAGGGTTATTTCTACTTTGTTCATTTCCTCCGTCTTATTCAACCTTTAGAGCTATGATATTGTATAGCCGCGAATCTCCCACTATTGATAAAGTTTATGCTTCCCTAACCTTGTATGACAAGATGAAGCATCTTATGGTTGGATTCGACTCTCAAGGAAAGGGTATCATTGTTCATGGGAGAAAATAATAAAATACTGATGATAATAGTGGCAGGACACAGGAACAAAATCCTCGCAATAAATCTAAGGGTAGATCGGCATCTTCACACAAAGGTAAAACCTATAACTTCTGCAAGAAGAAAGGGTACATTAAGTTTGAGTGCTACAAGTTACAAAATAAGATCAAAAGGGAGGCGATGAATCAAAAGGGAAAACAACCAAAATAATTTGGTGAAGCTAATGTTGTAGAAGACGACAGCGATGATGAACTCCTAGTTGCTTCTATCGACAACTCTAAAGTGAGCGAGAAATGGATCATTGATTCTGGTTGCACCTTCCATATAATTCCCAATCTAGATTGGTTTACAACATATGAAACAGTGTTTAAAAGTGTTGTTTTGATGTAAATAATGCTTCATGTAGAGTCGTAAGTATTGGCATGATCAAAATTAAGATGTTGGATAGAGTTGTTAGAATACTTAGTGGCGTATGACGTGTAATAGAATTAAAGAGAAATTTGATTTCATTGAGTATTCTTGATTCAAAAGGGTACAAGTACACAATTGAAAATAAGGTTCTAAAGATCAGTAAGGGTTCCCTCGTTGTGATGAAAGGGTAGAGAAAGACTGCCATGTTATATGGTTTACAGGGTTCAACTATTACTAGTGATGCAGTTGTCGCTCCTATTCCTTGTCATATGATGATGTTACTAGACTTTGGCATATGCGTCTAGGGCATATGAGTGAAAACAACATGGTAGAATTGAGCAAAAGAGGACATCTTGATGAATAAGGAATTAGCAAACTAATATTTTGTTAGAACTGCATTTTTGGGAAGCAAAATAGAGTTTGATTCACCAGAGGAATCCATAACATGAAAGGAACGCTGGACTATATTCATTCTAATCTTTGAGGACCATCTAGAGTGTATTCGAGGAGTGGCTCTAATTATATGCTGATGATCATGGATTATTTTTTTAGATAAGTTTGGGTATTCTTTCTGAAGCAGAAAAGTGATGTGTTTTCTATATTTAAGGCTTGGAAAACTATGATAGAGAAGTAGACAAGAAAATAGATAAAACACCTCTGCATAGATAATGGCTTGGAATTATGTTCTGATGAGTTTAATGAATTGTGCAAATTAGAAGGGATCGTGAGACACTTGACAGTTCGTCATACTCCATAGCAAAATGACTTTGCAGGACGAATGAATAGAACAATCATGGAAAAGGTTTGATGTATGTTACCAAATTCTTGTTTACCAAAGTTATTTTGGGTTCAAGTGGCCTCTACTGCATGTTTTCTGATTAACTGGTCTCCGTCCGTTGCCATTGAGAAAAGACTCCACAAGAGGTATGGCCTGGTAATCTTGCTGATTATTCTAATTTGAATATTTTTTATTGTCCTACGTATGCTCATGTTAGTAATGGTAAATTAGAGCCTAGATCTATTAAATGTGTTTTTCTTGGTTATATGACTAGTGTTAAAGGGTATAAGCTATGGTGTCCTGAAACAAGGGAAATTGTAATTAGCAGAGACGTTATTTTTTATGAAACTATTGTGTTGTCTAACTTAACTCTTAAAGAATCTTCCAATAAATACCAATAAATTTTAAACACATATGTGAAGCAGGTGGAGCTTTAGATTAATCCAGGATCTACAATAGAGTCTACTCCTTCAGTTAGTACAAAAACTCAGAGTAGAGTTACTTCTTCTTCAAAATGTTATGTTGCCAAGAATAGACCTAGAAGAGAAATGAAACCTCCAAAGAGGTTCACTGAGGTTGATCTAGTTACTTATGCTTTAAATGTGGCTGAAGATATAGATGCAAATCAAGAGCCATCAACTTATTCTGAAGTAGTTAGCTGTGAAGATTCAGGAAAGTGGATGATTTCCATACAAGAAGAGATGGAATCACTCCATAAGAATAGAACATGGGACTTTATGAAGCTTCCTAAGGGTAAAAAGGTTGTTTGTTCTAAATGGGTGTTTGAAAAGGAAAAAGAGACTCTAGGAGTTGAAGAACCCAAATATAAAGCAAGACTAGTTGCAAAAGGTTACAATTAGATTCTAGGTGTAGACTTCACATATGTGTTTTCTCTAGTTGCAAAGCATAGTTTGATTCAAGTCTTGCTTGGTATTGTGGTTATGTATGATTTGGAGCTTGAGTAGTTAGATGTAAAAACAACGTTCTTGCATAGAGAACTTGACGAAAATATTTACATTCAACAACCAGAGGTTTTTATAGTCTCAGAAAAGGAGGATTATGTTTGCTTGCTAAAAAAAGCCCCATTTATGACCTGAAACAGTCACCAAGGCAATGGTACAACAAGTTTGATTCATTTATGACCACTCATAATTTCAAAAGAAGTAGCTTTGACAGTTTTATTTATTTTAAGAAAAATAGTGATGGTTCATTTGTATATCTACTCCTTTATGTTGATGACATGTTGATAGTAGCTAAGATAAATGAAAGATAAGAAAAGCATGTAAATTGTACCTAAGTCAAAAAGGGTACATTGGGAAAGTTATTTGTAGGTTCAATATGCAGAGTGCCAAGCTTGTTAGTACTCCATTAACAACCCACTTCAAACTTTCATTGGCTTCATCTCCGCAATCTGATGATGATATTGACTACATGTCACATGTTTCATATTCTAGTGTAGTGAAATCTTTCATGTATGTTATGGTTTGCTCACGTTTAGATTTATCATATGCAATTAGTGTAGTTAGTAGATACATGGTGAATCTCGGTACAAAACACTAGAAAGTAGTTTAGTCGATTTTTAGATACTTACAAGGTACTACTGATGTTTGCTTACAGTTTGGAAGAACTAGAGATGAATTCATTGGGTATGTTGATTATGATTTTTTAGAGACCTTGATAAAATAATATCTCTCACAGGGTAAGTCTTTACTATTGGAAGCTACGCAATCAGTTGAAAAGTCATTTTGCAGAATAGAGTTGGTTTGTCTACTATTGAAGCTGAGTACATGGCGATTACTGAGGCTTGTAAAGAAGCTATTTGGTTAAAGTGACTCTTTGGTGAACTTAGTAAAAGCCTTCAATTAGTATAGTGTTTTGTGATAGTCAGAGTGTCATCTTTCTTATGAAGGATCAAATGTTTCATGAAAGAACAAAACACATTGATTTTAGTATCATTTTGTGTGTGATATTATTGCTCATGGTGATATTGTTTAAGCAAAGTTAATACTCATGATAATGCTATAGATATGATGACTAATTCACTTCCTATAACCAAGTTTAAGCATTACTTAGACTTGGATGGTGCTCATCATTAAAGAATACCCCTTTAAGGGGTTTCATGGAAGAGGTGAAGAACTTGTTCGTTTAGAGTTCATGGTGAAGAACTTGTTCATTGAGAATTCGTGTCAAGGTGCAGATTTTTAGAGTTGTGTAACCCAAATCCTTGTTAAAGAAATAAAATACAGTGATAAAATAAGAGGATCTGTGTAGAGCTTAAGGTGGAGATTGTTCGTTGAGAATTCGTGTCAAGTTACGGACCAAGTTGCACAAGTAGAATCTGTAAAGAACTACACTTATTCTATAAAAAATTGATTAGAATAAGGCTTTTCAAACTTTAAATAGATGTAGCTGAAACTCCTCTTATATCATTCAATTTTCAACATTAGTGAAATTCTCCCCTTCTGCCTGTGATTTTTTTCCCCGAAAGGGTTTCCACGTAAAATCTGTGTGCTTTATTTTTCTTTTCTTTTGCCTTGTGGTCGTTCTATATTGCCATTATCGACATTAGTTTTAACAACTAGTAATTATCAAAATATTCTATATAATTGAGAGACTTGTATAAGTTATTGTACTAAGAGAATTAATCATGTAATAATTCTAGTGAGGAACCTTATTGTATGAGTGCATTTTGAAAGTAAAACCTTTTGTGTTGTGGTTTTATTTGTTGAATTCATAATGGGTGAATTTAGTGGTGAGAGGGACATTCTTAAAGGTGCAAAGGTGAGGAAATTCTCACGGGTGTATGATAGATTGGGATCACTTCTTGTAATTCTTGAAGAGAGTGAATATTTCTCACTGATCTAGACTCCACAAACATAGGGAAACTGAACTACGTAAACAACTCTTTTGTGTTCTATTTGTTTACTATTTTTGTAACACCCATTGCCTAACCCAATCTTTGGGTCTGAGCTACAGAATGCTACACTAGTTACTGGATCAGCTGCAAACAATTTGTAATTCAAATCACACCATTAACAATCAATTACAAGCAAATTAAGTATATAAAATACTATATCTACATTTTTGGGTATTATACGAGCTTACGAAAGCTCTAGCTCTAACCCGAGATCAAATTAAGGCTAAACTGTAACATTTTTAGAACTTCAAGTTGACGTTGCAACGTTAGGGGTTCCTCGTTACAACGCAATATACTGAGTAGGTCTTGTCTGTAACAGGCCGATTTTGACACTAATCGGAATGGTGGTTTCGGGACCATGAATCCGAGTTATAAAAATATTTAAAAATTATTTTTTGTGTTTATTATGTGTGAATTAATATCTGTAAAATTTTCATTATTTAATTTTATCATTTCTGTGTCCGATTAAATAAAAGGACTTAATCGCGTAAAAAGAAAAGTTAGTGATTAAATGTGAAAGTGCTAATTTATTTATTTTTATTAGTGGAGGCATTTATAATGAAAATAAACCATTGGTTTTATAAGTGGATGGTTTTGGACATGATATATATGGTTTACTAATTAATTTTGAAAGGTTAAATGTGTAAAATAATAAATGATATATATGTTATATTATTATACAAATTAAAAGCCATGTTTTAATGTTCATCTTTTGACCGAAATAAAAATAAAAAAGAAAAGAAATAACAAAGCTAGGTATTCGGCCATTGTTGATTCAAATTCAAGGTTAGTTTGGTTTCGGTTTTTTATAATTTCTACGTTTTTAAGATCGTTGCTTCGAGTACTATCCGACCCATGCAAGAATTTCTGATTTTGATGAATGATTTGAGTTATTCCATTGATGAATATTTGGTTTTTGTGATGTTTGATGATGAAATATTAAAGATATGTTTTAGATTAACATGTTTTCTATTGGAGTTTTTGATGATTTTGAGTAGTTAGGACTAAATTGTAAAAATAATAATTTGATGGACTAAAATGTGAAATAAATGAAATATATGGACTAGTATGAGTATAAGGAAGATTCGGCCTAACTATGTTGTTGTGCGATTTTGCATATTTTGTGTTTTATGCAATAGGGATTAAATTGTGAAAAATGTGAAATATTAGGGGTAAAAGTGTAATTTGCCCATTTGTGTGTTTTTGGATGAATTTGGTTGAATATTTTATTAAATAATTTTAATTTATATCAATTTAGATCCAGAAAAGAGAAAATCAGATTTGGATCGGGGGAAGACTAAAATAGTCAAATAATCAATTAATACTGTTCGTCGATATCCGAGGTAAGTCTTTTCGCAATTAAACATCGTTAATTTTTTAATGTAACTTAGTTTAATATGTTGATTTGGAATTCAAGGATTTATAGTAGAGATAGCCGAATGTGATAAAGCATAGAAATAACGTATTTGAGTTTAACTCGATTGAGTTATAACATTTGAAAGTTTGTATGAACTATATGGTATATTTGGAATTTTTGATATATAAATTGTTTATGAGACAACTTTATAATAGTGAAACTCAGGCTTTGAGCCTAGCAAGCCTTGTGCTGGTGAATTAAATCGGGATTTATGCCTAGCAGGCTTATTGCCGGTGTATAAAATCAGACTTTGAGTCTAGCAGGCCTTGTGTCGGTGTGTGATACAAGCTTAGACCTAGCAGGCTTTATGTCGGTGAATTATTTTATAAGTCTATGCCTAAAATACTTTATGCTGATGTGGTAATTGAATACATTAAATGAGCTAAACCAATCAGGTACGTGATAGTTGGATTACCTATTTGAAAACATAATGTATTGATTTCATGATATGTGATGAAAAAGGGTATATGAAGTTGATGTAGTACATGTGCTAATATGAGAAGTATATTTGGCCTTATTGTTGTTTATGAATGTAAAGTTAAAATTTGAGTGATGAATATATGTCTTTAAGTATATTTTTATATTTGATTATACAAGTAAATGTGGTTTCGAAACTTGAGAATATATTGGTGATGTATACATGTAAATTCGGCCAAAGAGAAATTGTTCTTTGAAAGTATATATTAGATATGTATGGAATTAAAAGTTTGAAAAATAAATGTGATTACAAATACATAAGTTGATTTAGTTAATTGAAATGATTAGTAAATGAGATATTATTATGCATTAATTGTTTAATTTGCTTATGACTTATTAAGCTATAAAAGCTTACTTTGTGTGTTTATCTTTACTCTGTTTTATAGATTTTGGATTCAAGTTACAAGCTCAGGGATCGTCAACAAAGTTCATTACACTATCCACTGTTTTAGTACTTAATAGCTGAACTCGAATTATAGCATGTATAGGCTGGATTACATTTTGAAATGATGAACTTTGGTTATTTATAATTAAAGCCATGCGAAAATGGCTTTACTTCTAAGCTTGGTTTCGATTATGTTTGGTCATGGTTTAAACTGCTTTGGTTATAATGCTATGAGATATGAATAAATAACATAGGTGATAGATGATATATATGTTGGAAATGGTTTGATAGTGATATGAATTTGTGCGTTGAAGTTGGTTAATGATTAGGTCATGGTGTGAAGAAACCGGTCATAATTATGATTGGTTTGCTATGGATGTATTCGGTAATTGAAATTGAGAATGGATAAAAATGTTGTGAATATGGCTTAACTACTAAGTTTGAATTCAGTTATGCTTGGTTGTGATTTGAATTCATTTTAGTTAACGTGATAATTACTATGAATGAATGATGTTTGAAATAGGTGTTTTATGCTTTGAAAATGGCTTAATTCCCATGCTTAAATCCAGCTTTGTTGGATTCTGGTTTAAGTTCTTTTTGATTATTATGCAACATGTCACGGTTGATTGATACTTGTGATATCTATTTGGAGTGTCGATGTTGTTAGGTGATTTTGGACAAATGCATTAGGTTGATTTGATTATGGTATGCACAGATAAATGATTATTTGAATTTTTATTATAGAATTTAGTCAAAATGTTATATGTGATTTGGCCTTAAAGGTTAGTTGATTATGTCCGAAACTTTGTCTTGATATGTTCATTATATGGTATGAGAAAATGCATGTTTTGAATATATATTTATTAGTTAAATGACTATGACTGAAGAAATGGCATTTGGTTATGAGATGGAAGTTATGAATATTATTTTTGAGTCACCTATGGTTCGGCACTTGTGAATATACATGTAATGAAGTGGTTGAATGTATTATTTGAATTGTATATTTACAAGATAAAAATATTGGAATTTGAGAATTTGGTTATGATCTATATTTATTGATAAGAAGGAAATATATATATATATGTATTTAGTTATATGTATTCAGTTTCCATGACAAAACATTCATTTAAGTTATAAAAGTTAGTTTCATAAATGATCTGTTACATTGTATTAGCATGCATAAATGTTCGATATTATTATGTGAATTATGTGCTAGTTTATAAAATAAATTTTGACCGATCTTCGAGACTTGTTCATGTGTATATATAATTGTTCGGAATTGTGTTCTTAGTTAACTAATGCCTCGTAACCCTAATCCGGCGACGGATATGGGTTAGGGGTGTTACATTGTCCCAACGACCAATACTCGACTCTGCATCGTGGCATGGTATTTTGATCTCATCATGGCGACATTAGCTTGATGTCACGATGTGACAAACTATTTCTACAAGTTCTAATGAACTTCAATATGAAATTTCTATATTTAACTACTTTACATATCCTTACCATAATTTCAGCCAAAACATGCATTCTTTATGAATCAAATATGAACCAACAACTTGATTAATAGTGTACCAATGGCACATTTCCTAGTTCAAACCAATCAAACCCTTAAACTACATACTTAATCATTTAAGCTATGAATATAGCCACATTACATATATCATCCAAAATATATTTTTACCAACATTCATTTGACCATTTCAAATATGCCAAATCTAATATAATTTGTCAAAATGAACTTGTACAATTTGAAATAAACCATTTAATTTACCATACAATCCATGTCATTCATAGAAGTTCAATTTCATCATTTACTTATATAACCATTCAAACTATCACACTTATAATGTAACACCTCAACCCCCAAGTGACAAAATGCGGTGTTTCACAGAAAACAGGCTTAAAGTTGATTTATTATTTTTATTGAGGTTTCAGTGTATGCTATCTAAACTAGGGGATTAATGAAAAATTTTGAATGAAACATAATTGAAAATGAATTTTCGGCTGAAGCCTCAAAAATGTTGACAGATTTACTCAAAACACAAAACTAGTTTTTTCATATATAAAAGTTTTTCTTTCATCACTAGTGCAACACCCCTAACCCATATCCATCACCGGAATAAGGTTACGAGGTATTACCAGACTTATACACTAACATTTGTACAAAATCGAGTCATAAATTTGTATTCCAAATCAAAACTTTTCAAATTTCACCATAAACTCCCTAATATTGGCCTACGGGGCCCAAAACTTGCTTTAGATGTGATTCGAGACTAAACCGACAACTTTGGAAATTTTACCTTGAAGATAGGGGCACAAGCCCGTGTGGCCTGGGACATGGCCGTGTGGCCAGCCCGTGGGGTTCCCATGGCCATGTGGCTAGCTCGTGTGGATTTCTAACTTGCAATTTCTTAAACATCAAAGGGGCACACAGCCTGGGCACACGCCCATGTGGCTAAGTCGTGTGGTAAACTGACTTCATATTTAAGGATACAGGGGACACACGGTCATTTCACACGCCCGTGGGCTGTCCGTGTGTCACACACAGCCTAGACACACGTCCATGTGTCTTACCCATGTGGACAAAATAATGCCATTTCCTAGCCCTATTTCTCACCCAAACTTAACCATTTTCCTGCATGAAAACTTACAAGTATATACCATCCATTTCAACCAATTTCCATCATTCAATCTAACATTTCCAACTCTTAACCATTCTTGAAACTTACCTTAACATTGGTTTGTAAATTATGTTTTAATAAAGGTGATTTCTATCTTGTTGATCATGAGCATACCATATTACCTCAAAATACATATTACTAGCCATTCCAATGGATAAGTTGTAAACAAACATGTTACTTCAACATTTGGCCTTATTAGCCTATACATGCCATTATAACAAAATAAGTTTATTGTTTATACCAAAATTAATGAGTTGGTAGTGTGACGATAGCTCCGACCCAATCCAACATTCACGAGCTTTGAGCACTATAAAACAGGGAAAAATAAACCTAGTAAGCATTATATGCTTAGTAAGTTCATATAACCAAACTACACTTACCATTCATATATAACAAGTAAATCACACATAAGGCAACTTATCCATCAATTTAGTAAACTAGTAAATATTGCCTATACACAATCATTCAACCAAATTAGTTAGTAAAAAAAGCATTAATATGCATAGATGAGCTCATCATGTCATTTCTTCTTATCTCACTTGTTAATACATTTTCGTTGAATCTTTGAATTTCGGATGGACCTTTCCTTTTTTAATTGTACACCCGAGGTGCACATTCCCTTTTCAAGTGGTACACACGAAGTGTACATACCCTTTTCAATTTGTACACACAAAGTGCACATAACCTTTTCAAGTGTACACACATAGTGTACCTTTCCTTTTCAAGTGGTATACACAAAGTATACCTTTCCTTTTCATATGGTATACACAAAGTATACCTAACCTTTCCAAGTGTACACACAAAGTGTACATAACCTTTTCAAGTTGTATCATTTGGGTAAATAACTCATTTTCAAGTATTACCCTTTCGGGATACATTTCCTTTTCATAATGAGATCAAGAGATTATCCTTTCGGAACAACCTTTACTGCAACATATGTAGGATCTCATATACACGGTAATCACCTGTCCAATCGGAAATCAATATTCAAACGGATTCATGTAATATTTCATCATTTACATGTAAATCACAAATTAACATCGGTTTATTACATGTACATAGCAATTATTAATCATGATACACATAATTCAACAATCAATTCAACACATTTACATGCTTAATTTAGTTATACGAACTTACCTTGACAATTGATCGTATCTACTAATCCGAAACTTTTTCTTTCCCTCGATCTTTTTCTTTGTTCAACACTTCCGGATCCATATAAATAAATTTAATCACCAATTCTATGATTTTTTACATTCAATCAAGCCCATTTCACATTTTAGGCAAAAGTACCATTTTGCCCCTGAACTTTTAATTAATTCCAATTTCATCCCTAGGCTCGGAAATTGAAATTCATGCAATTTACTCCTTATTTCAAGCTTATTCAAAATTCCAATATAACTTTTACAGCACATGTATTTCATAAATTTTAGAATTTTTCAAGAATTTCACTACTTTGCAATTTAGTCCCTACACATGCTTTCACTAAAAATCACTTTGTAAAAGTGGTTTATCTATCAATAATCTTTCATTTTATATCAAAAACTTTCAATTTACAACATATTCATCCATGGGTAATTTTCTAAATTTTGATTTGTTTTCAATTTAATCACCCAAATAAAGAAATTAAGCTTTCTCGATCTCAAAAATATAAAAATTACTAAAAACGGGACATAGAACTTACCAAATCAAACTTGAGAAATTTTCTTTCTCTCTCCTAGGGTTTCCATTTATTTTATGGAGAAGAATATGATAAAATGATATCTTTTTCATTTAATTTAATTGATATCATTTAACTTTTCCACTTTCCACTTTAATCATTTACCTTTTTCCATTTTTCCATGGATGACTCATTAAAAATATCTACATGTTTTTCTTCAATTGTCTAATTGTCATATAAGGACCTTACATTTTGAATTCTCTAGCTATATAATCCCTATCGATTTTAGTAACAACTTTAACATTTTATTCAATTCCTTTTTGCAATTAGACACATAATTGATAAAATTTTTCTATAAAATTTTTCATGCAATATTCCTATCATAATACCTATCATTTTATGAAATTTAAATAAAGAAACCACTATTCCAATTTCACTAAAATTGGGCTATTACAACTCTCCTCCTAAAGGATTTTCGTCCTCGAAATTCTTACCAGTGAAGAGATTCGGATACTGCCTTTTCATGATATCTTCAGGTTCCCAAGTAGCTTCTTCAATTCCATGTTTCTGCCAAAGAACCTTTACCAATGCTATCTTTTTATTTCTCAACTCTTTTTTCTACCATGCTAAGATCTTAATTGGTTCCTTACTATATGTCATGTCGGGCTAAATTTCCACTTCTGTTGGAGAGATAACATGTGATGGATCCGATCGATACCGTCTTAATGAAAAACATTTTGAATTCTTTCAAGTTTTGGCGGTAATGCCTACCGATAAGCTACCGGTCTAATTCTTTCAATGACCTCATATGGTCTAATAAACCGAGGACTTAATTTTCCTTTACGGCCAAACCGGAGAACTTTTTTCCAAGGTGACACT